>OZ007590.1:22600972-23900972 GCA_963931845.1 Maratus michaelseni | reverse complement strand
CCATGTGAATATCGCGCCACCTGTACATAACAAATAACACATACGTCCCACTGATTGAAATATTTTCCAGGCACATTTTTCTTCTTGACAATTAGTCGTTTTTTTTTTTTTTTTTTTTTAACATGACATTTATTATTATGATGGAGATTGTTAATACAGAAAACTTTATTTAACAGATTCTTTTTTATATTTGCGGGAATGAAGAGGGTCAAGGGTCTAATTACATTTAAGCTTCAAGCTGTATTTCTAGAAAGCAGTTACCAGAATTTCCGAATAATAGCGTAAGCCAATTTTCAAATTAAGTTCCTAGCTTAACCAAATGAATCAATCATTAAAGATGTATTGTGATCCTCCTAATTAGTTATTAGCTGAAGGCCACTTGAACAACCCTCCCCCCTCCCGGCCCCTCCTTCCAGGTTTTTCTCTAACTATGCCCCGTTTCTATATATCAGCAACTATCTTTCCGATTTCAACGCAAGTGATTCCAAACATTATATTTAACTTAATAGTCACCCTTTATAACATTAAATTAAATTTATGAGTAGCGGTTACCACTATTTACAAATTAGAGTTTAAGCCAACTTTGTAATTAAGTTCGTGGCTTAACAAAACGAACGAATTTTTATGCATGCATAGTAGGAAACCTAATTAGTCATTTTCTGAAGGACACTCGAACATCCCCTGCCCTCGGCACCTCACTCAAGGTTATTTTTTCTAACTGTGCCTTATTGCAATAACTGGGCTAATAATGCTCCAATCTTCTCGAAACCAGCTCAATTTTGTAGTGCGCCTACTATACAGTAACGTAGGCAGCGGGGACCTGTCTCAGAAGTTCGTTCGGAAAGAGGTTTGTTTAGAACAAAATGCTCCCCTGGCGGTGGTAGGGGGAAATAAAAGAGTTTCTAGAGCGTACGAGCATGCCAGGTATACGGTTCCGAAGACATCGTAGACCGTGGCCAGAATTCCGTTTTTTAAGAGATTTAAGTTTATTACAAAGGATCGGGCAACGCCGGGCGGGTCAGCTAGTATAATATAAAATATTTTCTGTGATATTTCTATTTGTAGTATATTTTTAGAGAAATTTTATGAAGACGCATAATGAAAGAAAATATAATATAAATAAAAATATATAATATATAAATATTATAATTATTTTTTAAAAAAAGTTACACACATAAGATGTTTAAATTATCTATATTATTTTAAATGTCATAATATAAAGAAATATATAATTTCAGTTGAATTCTTCACAACAAAAATATTCTGTCGGTATTTCAATAGCGTATCTTGAGTGAAACATTTTAAACTATGTCAACAAACAAACTACAAAAAATAAAACATGAATTAAATCAACTAAAAAAGGCAACTGAAACAAATATGAAATCTAAAGAACAGTTTTAGAAAAGATTTTTGAAAACATTTCTTTCTGTTTTTTAGTTTCTTTATGTTTGTACTTCACGGTGTCAGTTTCTTTTTTTAAATTAACACGAAGTTCTCATGAAGGGTTCAGTATTAACAACGCTAAAAAAAATTGCATTGTTGATGCACTTCAGATTAGATGTAAGCATATTACGCTAATAGAAAATACAAAATATTCTAGAAGAATCTTTTCAGTTTATGTATGTAGTACAAATTTTGTAACATTGGTTCAAATAGGTATTTAAAAAATTTCACCTTTTATAATGTAAATGAAGTAGAAATTCTAAAAAAATTAAACATTTATTCTTTTACATGTTCCAAATTCATATTTTACTACTTTCCAGCATATCTAAAAAGTCTTTATAAATTCAGTTTGTCTGTCTGTCTGTCCATGTCCCCCGTAACTCTCGTAATTATACTCAGATGGCTATGAAATTTTTAAATGTTATTGCGGTTTAGTATAGAATGTTAGGTATTGAAAATGAAGTGTATAGAAGGTATAGTTCATTTACGGGACACGTAAAAGTATTCCGTACCTTTATGGTCTATGAGGAAACAATCGTTTAGGATACATTTTATTTTACGATTCTTCATTCATAATGAAATTTAAAAAGAATACTTAGGTGCACTACAGCGTGTTCTCTATAGATTTCAAATGCGTAGCATTTATTGTTAATTTACAATGACGCACAAAAGTATTTGGTTACATGATTCACTATGATCGATTAGTTGTTGGAAATGGGATTTCTATTTTTAAACTTACCTAATTTTTAGTGTATTACGTTGTATGTATAAATTCTATAGATCATATACAGGCCTGCACGACAGAATATGCACACATTACCCCGATTGCTGAAAATACATTTTTACTCAGTTATGTGTTGTTGTTTTCTTTTAATTACTTATTTGGATATCTGATTTCATTGTATGAAAAAATTAAATTTCTCAATACCATTATGTTACTGTTGTAAAGTGTTTTATAATTTATGCCTAATGTATGATTTTTTGTTATTTTTTTAATCTACAAGGTGATTTCTTAATTGCGTTTCATCAAAAATATCTGGTGGACCTAGTTAGCTAACGTCATGAACGTGTTATCTCGGTATAATAAAACAGGTATGCGCTACACATAGAGATTTCTAGCTTCGGTCCTTGCGGTAAATTCTACAATTAAAGATTGTGTCGAAAACTATATGAGATAACACCAAACGTTTAAAAAAAAAGTTATAGAGCGTCTTCGATTTAGTATGAAATGATGTCTTACATGTAAAAATAACTTTATTACAGGCCTTGCAATGTAATATTAGACATCCACTCGTCAACTTAAATATGCCACTAATTAAATGCAGAATTATAAGGTGTGACATTATAAGGTGCATTTACTAATAAATCTAAGACATGTACAATTCTTTTTTATAAGAAAATCACCTTAAGTATGCTCAATACACCCATCAGGACACGTGCAAAATTGCATTATGGCAATGGGGGACGTATTAAACATACTCATTAAAATATACTTAGCATACTTATTTCTTATTAAAATAAGCTGTAGGTTGTACACATGATTTCTCTTTATTAGTAAATGTACATCTACGTTAGAAACGTATTTATAAACGCATTTAAAAAGGGGATTGGATATTAAAAATTAACATTTCAGGTCTTCTAATCCAGTTCTTTTTTAGTTGTGAAAACATCATTTCATACTTCATCGAAGGCACTCTACAACTTTGTCTTTAAACTTTTTGTTGTATATCCAATGGTTTTAAAGATACGATGCCTAAATATGAACTTTAAAGCCAAGAGGCGCTCCCAGGAATATCACCGTTTAGCGCATACTTCTGTTTATTATACCTAAACACTACATTCATGGCTGCAGCTAACTAGGTTCAATTGTTGTTTGAGGTGAAACGGAATTAAGCAATCACCCTGAATAGATGCAAAAGCATACCAATGTTAATCGTTTCATATCGTTGTATATGCCTAATGATTTTGCATTAAATCATACTCATATGAATAAATTATATTTTTATAGTATTATCATTCAAGCTGGCTGTTTAGGTCGGTTTCAAATTTTTTTAAAGAAAACCTATTAAAATAAAAGGAATGTTTTATAATTCAAAAGTGCATACTTCTTTTTTCGGTATTTATTTATCTATAAATATTAAACGTAATGGAAATTTTTGCTTCAGGTTACCTTGTGTGTCTGGTGCTAATGGATGAAACAATGGTCATAAAAAGACAACTTTGCAATGTGAATATTAGAGCTGATCGTTTTCCTATGACTTATGGTTATCCATTTATAAGGAAGCTAATAAAATTTATTCCTAAACGATTTTAAGTATTTTTTTAGTATTACGTTTCACATCTTTCTAAAAATAAATTACTAAAATCTTGTGACATATATATCTAAAAAGTTGAAGCTTTTTATTTAACCAACATGTAAAAAATCATGAATCATACATAGAGTATGTTTCTAATAACATGATCATATAAGTTACACATATCGCGTGATTATCCACTGTAAACAGAAAATATATTCCATTTTAAAACTTTGCTTAAAGTATATTTATACTTACAGATCAAAGTTACTTTCGAATTAGAATACCAGAAGTTTTCTTTCGGTATTTCTATAGAAAACTAAAAGTAACGTCATTATTCATTGTATAAAATAAGAAAATTATTTATTACGTAAAGAAATAAAAATTAACCTGTAGTAAATACAGAGTCATTCATAATTCCCTCCGGGGTTTCGAAACGTTATAGTAAAAAAACGAAGACGAATATGAAAAAAAGAAACATATGGAATTATTCCGAAACTATTCAAGTTTTACTTACATACATTACAGGTGTTCTATGTGTGAACCCTTGGTCACACGGCATACATCCATGCGATAGTCCAGTTCCTGCCATACTCCGTTTCTTTAAATTTCCGGTACCACACATGAATTGTTTTGTCATTTGGTCCCTGTTTTCGATATTTATTACGAAAGGCCCGTTGAACTGACACCACTGATTCAGATTTAAAGAAACGGAGTATGGCAGGAACTGGACTATCGCATGGATTTATGCCGTGTGACCAAAGGTTCACACATAGAACACCTGTAATGTATGTAAGTAAAACTTGAATAGTTTCGGAATAATTTCATATGTTTCTTTTTTTCATATTCGTCTTCGTTTTTTTACTATAACGTTTCGAAACCCCGGAGGGAATTATGAATGACCCTGTATATATTTATACATATACATATTTTTAATATTTATTGTTTTCCATTTAATTTACAATATTTTGCCTTAAAATACTTTTTCTAGCCTTCCCCTTTCAAAAATCCAATAGTTTTAACGCATCGGAATTTTTTTCACTCTCTCTCTCATGTCAAATTCATTCGATTTCAAAAACATTCTGTTTGCCTAAGTCTCTTTATTCTTTTACAAGAGACGCTTTGGATTTAATTCCTGCGTTTTTGAGGAGCCTATTACACAAGTTTTATGCTTCCGCGAACACAGCACAGTCGAGGCCTATGATTGGATTAGTAATGCGTATTTTGTATTCCTCTGTGATAGCTTTAAATATACTTGCACAATCACAGAAGGCAGCTTTTTCTGTCCTTAACAGTTGTTTTAAACCCGTGTAGATATCAGCAAAGAGTGTTCTGGAAAATTTTATTGAAATAAATGGATGGAATTATAATATTTTTACCGGAATAATGGAATATCATCCATAATATTTGAGAGAATTGTTGGTGAAATATAATTTTGGCCGTGAAAGTCCTCCATAGTTATAGATGGAACTGGCTAAATAAAATGTTTTGTTCAACATGGTGATTGATTTATTTATTTTAAGGGGAACGTTTACAGTATGTAGAAACCATTAATACTTGTACTCGTCTTGCTGACTGCACACTAATGTGTTCGTTAAGTAATTATAGCACGGAATCTTGCGAGTAAGAATATTACCTGCTGAATTTCATCAAATTAATGCCAATCCTAGCAGCTGAACAACCATGCAACCACCGTATTTTTATGTTAGATTTAACATCTTTGTAGCATAATGAACTGAGGAAAGTACATTCAACTAAGTAAATTATATCCAATGGTTGGAGTATCATTGATTCATAATGAACAGAGGAAAGTATATTCAACTAGGTAAATTATATCCAATGGTTGGAGAGATACTCATCTATAAAACTCCAACCGTTGGATATAATTTACGTAGTTTAATATACTTTCTTGTGTTCATTATGACCTAATTGCATGGTATACAGGAGTTTCCGTGCTATTTCAGATTCATCATGAAAAATGCTATAATTATAGCTCGGATGAATGAAATTAGCGCTGCATTTCGAAGCCTTGTCCAACAAATAAGAGTGAAATATGCCAGCTAGGATATCGTCGGGATAGATCAGTAGGGAGAGCGTTGACTAGCGTCCCGGCATATTTTCGCTCTGTTGGAAAAATCTCAACTATGTTACTCCAACCATTGGATATATCTTTGTAGCATTTATATAAATGCTACATAAAAATTATAGCGGCGATTGTTACGTTAAAAAAAAATTACCTGCTGATTTTCATCAAATTTATTCCACTCCAAGCAGCTCAACAGTATTTTTGATTTTTAAGTAAAAAATTTTATTCACACTGTTAAAGTTTAAAAAATTACGGAAAATGTAGATTACAGTTGAATTTTTGTTCAACAATTTAAAGTAGATTTTAAATATCTTTTTTTATTTTTCATGC
The DNA here is from genome assembly GCA_963931845.1 of Maratus michaelseni. NCBI lineage: Eukaryota > Metazoa > Arthropoda > Arachnida > Araneae > Salticidae > Maratus > Maratus michaelseni. Next base: position 23,894,819 of record OZ007590.1, on the reverse strand, counting down.
ATTTAACATGATTTTACATGACATTATATATGTGAAACAAGAAAATACTAAATTCATTATTTTAATCATAAATAAAATTTCTGATTTCTTATTTAAAAATTTTGCAAATGTTACTTCGAATTTAATAGGTAGACAAAAACGGACAGAAAGATGTTCACATTCTGTTTTGGAATTTTGTGACAGTATGCCAAAAAGGCATTGTATTTTTATTTTGTTTTAAAGTATTAATGTGAATTTTTAAATGCCAACTAATTAACAGAGACACTAATTGCCGCAAAACCAATGACAGTTTTATGTTAAACAACAAATGTAATCAGTTTAGTTACTTGAAGTTTTGGCATTTATAATTCCCAAGAGTTTGTCTTAAACACAATGTCTTCTAGATAAGACCTGCGAGTAATTATTCATTAAATTAATCAAGAAACTTCGGAAATGTATGTGACACTTTATATGTTGCCTAATTGAATACATTTGTAAGATTGCATAGTTAATGTTTGATATAATCTAGGAAAATTAGTCTCTTCGATCATAGAGGTATTTAGAGTATTTATTTGGGAAAATGTTTGATATGAGAATGAATCACAAACAGATATACTTATTTATTATTATATATTTTTGCTGACATGATTAAAATTAATTAGGATTAATTTGAAATCACTATTAAAATAGAATATTTCAGAAAACATGTTAATCTATATAAACTGAGAGATACTTTCAAAGATTTTGTGAAAGGAAAACATTTAATTATGCTTCATCTTCAGATTTTGTGTAAGTGCAAAAAAATTTTTTAACACTGGCCAACATAGTTGAAAAGTGTTTATGAATTCGGTTTGTGTGTTTGCCGTCTGCCGACTGCTGTCAGTCCGTGCTTCCTTCATTTCCAGGGGCACTAAAAATTATTACGTTACATTACGGTCTATGGGGAAAAGTCTTTTACGGTGTATTTTAATAAAGTTACATTATTTCAAACATATTGATATATATCACTCAGGTGCACTGCAAGAGGCTTACTATAGAATGCGGTGTGTATACCATTCATCGTTCATTTACAGGGGCACACAAAATAATTCGGTTTCAGTACTGTTCATCAATAACAATTGTTGAAACTGGACGTGTGTTTTCAGTTCTATTACGCGATTTTAAAGGTAACACTTTGTTTTGCATATTAATTGGTTGATAAAAATTATATAGATCCTATACAGGGATTCATAGATGATCTTGAGTACATTTCTATTTATTGGGGGGTATTTGCTGTAAGGGAGTTTCGAACTGTGCTATGCGATGTCTAACTGTAGTAAATTTTAGAATACTATGCAGCATATGTACAAATCTATAGATTTTTTACAGTGTTTCACAAAATAATTAGGATAATTTTCCGACTGTCGACGGTATTTGCTGGCATTACGTTGTCAAATGTGTTATGCGTGTTTAAAATTATTTACTTAGATATCATCATGCACCATATTATATTGTAAAGTTTTGTTACAGTAATCTGAATGTGTTGGAAAGTGTTTCATAGACTGTGCTTTGACGCATGATATTTCTTTCTTGTTTAATTAAAATTTTAAAAATATATTCTTTCATTTTGGCAGTCAATAAAAACTTTAAACAAGTTGCAATTTTTCTTGTTTTATAAAAATATTCATTTCTAGAAAGATGTATCCATCTTGTAGTTATAAAATGTAATCTGTTGATATAAATTCCCAATCGAGTGGTTATTTTAATTGTTATCTGACTCCAGTTGGAGTTAAAATAGTATGTTTTTTTAAACTGACTATATACAAGATTATTCAGAACTCATAGGAAAAAGTTTAAAAGTTTACAGAGTACATTAAAATGAATTTTAAACTAGGAACTAGAGGGAATCCAAATCGGTGAAAATTGCCTGATACCCAAATTCAACATGAACCTTGACATTCGTTCATAACTTTAACAGCAAGGATGGAGGGGAGGGGATATTTTAGCAACTTGATTTTCTTTCTAGAAAATGTTATTACATCATGAGTTTGCTAAAAGCGGTCACCATTCGAGTCCACACAACACTAAGTATGCAGTATTTTGATTATAATATACTACATATATATATATATATACATACTGTATCATATTTTTAATACAACATATGCATACATGATTGAAATCAGCACCTCAGATTTAGTTTAAAAACGTCCTTTTTTATTAATGTTAGGGAAAATAATTAGAATTCGTTTTCTAGTGTAATCATATTACTTTGCAGTCACTAATATGTACTTCTTATTGCAAACATATACCCTGAAAATTAAGTTATATAAAACTATGCGATCTCATACTTATGCTATTTATTTGACTTTATTTTTAGCTGCTTCAGCATTTTGTTAGACGAGCACATTGAATAACAGGCACTCAAGAAAATATTAAAAAATGCAATTTTTTCGCCCTTTAGATATTTTTAATAGAATAATTTTAGATATTTTCGTACACTTTCTGGCATCTTGCCTACTTATGTCGCATAAATATTCATTATAAATCTATTTTACTTACAGTATAATTACTTCGAAACAATTTTCATTTTTTAGGTAAATAAGCAAAATAATAGTTCATCATTTCTGAAAACACGAAGTAGAAAAACAAAGGCGCTTTATTGTGCAGTATGAACAGAAAAAAAAATTACTTATTAATATACTGTCTAGAATCAAAGGAAGTAAAATTATGTTATACAAGTATATATTTTTTTAATGTAAATTAATTAATCATGGTAAACAACAAGAAAAATGTTATTTTTATCGAAACATACATAAGTAAATTATAGTAATTTAATAATTAGATTTTTTTTTAAACTTTTAAACTAATCAAGACATAAAGAAAAATAACTAAATTTGTACAAAAAAACGAATTCTTTAGATATATATTCATTTATCATGTTTATGTAAGAGATATAATAAAACAAAATACGTATAAAATATGTATACATACAGGTATTTAGATATAATTAAGTAGTTTGTGTGTGCTAATATTGATATAAAAAATAACATATTCTTCATATCTATAAAGATTTAACAGACAAATAAACTTTATATTTATTTGCATCTAAATATGCCTAAAGAACAACTTTCTTAGCATTTATTTTCAATATGCATATAAGCATAGATTACAGACCTATTCAAAATTTTAATGTATAAATATAGATCACTGGCATAAATATCTACCCTATATATATAAAATCCTAATGAAACGAATTTGTGAAACGATTTTATGAAACGAATTTATGAAACGATTTTATGAAACGACTGATTAAACGACTGATTATGTTTCAGGGCTAATTTTAGTAAAATATTAAACGCTTGATGGTGAAATTAATACCAATAGTCCATAAAAATCCGCGGATGTCAAAACTGGTAATAGAATTTTGAAATTGGAATTAGTTTTCGAGATATTAATTTTTTTTCAAATTTTTTGACATTTCTGTAATGATGGCAACTAATTACTCAGTTTTTTTGTGACAAAAAAAGGAAAAAAATCGGAAAGGATCCCGATAGGGATTATTGATTTCTTTTAATTCGTCATTTTCAAATTGAAATTGAATTTATATTTTATTTCAATCAATAATGAAGACAAGATTGTGATTAAATTATGTTTTACAGGAAAATTTGAAAAAAAAAAATCACATTTCTATCGTCAGGATTCAATCGTCTGTCATCAGACAATTTAATTTATAAACTGAAAATATTTTGAATAACTTCGTCCAAATGACGTCATTTATGTAAATACGTCATTTATGTTTATACAATTTATTTAATATAAAGAAGCCATTTATCTATTTTTATGTACAAAAAGAGGTAAACTGAAAGACAATTATAAATAAACTAGCCGCCACTGGCGACCAGTTTGGTCTCCCTTAAATGTATGTTAAACATTGCAACACGTTACATTTATTCATAATTTAATTTTCCCTTAATCCTTCGCCAAATCGGAAGATTCTAATAGACAAATCATGAACTTTTGCGTTCATGGTAGCATTTCGCATATTTTTTGGGCACAAATGTCACATACGCACGTTGGCGCGATTCCCCCCCCCTCCCCCGCCAATTTGGCGAAAACTTTGTTATGGAAATTGTTGTTTATTTACTTTTATTTTTTATTTTAATTCTATAAATTATTTTTGATATGTATATCAATATTTATTTACAACAAACTATCATTTATTTATTTTTATTCTTTTTTTTAATTATGAGTATTTTTGTTAGCCGGGAGCAGATGATAATTCGCCAAATATCGTTCCCATCACCGTCATTCATACTACAATTAATTTAATTTTAAATTATAAACCTGTCACTCATTTCATTTAAAATACTTAACTTTAATCTAAAATGCTTATATTACATAAATTTAAAATACTTCACACTTTTCATTTAAAAGAGAAAATAAATAAATAAATAAGAAATAATATCATAAATCAAAACATTTGATTTCAAAATCAAAGTATCATTTCTAATTTGTACACGCGATAAATAAAAGCTGTATTAGCGATTTTAAAAATGCTAAAAATCTGATCATTAAATATTATTACACTAGCCGCCACTGGCGACCAGTTTGGTCTCCCTTAAATGTATGTTAAACATTGCAACACGTTACATTTATTCATAATTTAATTTTCCCTTAATCCTTCGCCAAGTCGGAAGATTCTAATAGACAAATCATGAACTTTTGCGATCATGGTAGCATTTCGCATATTTTTTGGGCACAAATGTCACATACGCACGTTGGCGCGATTCCCCCCCCCTCCCCCCCCAATTTGGCGAAAACTTTGTTATGGAAATTGTTGTTTATTTACTTTTATTTTTTATTTTAATTCTATAAATTATTTTTGATATGTATATCAATATTTATTTACAACAAACTATCATTTATTTATTTTTATTCTTTTTTTTTTAATTATGAGTATTTTTGTTAGCCGGGAGCAGATGATAATTCGCCAAATATCGTTCCCATCACCGTCATTCATACTACAATTAATTTAATTTTAAATTATAAACCTGTCACTCATTTCATTTAAAATACTTAACTTTAATCTAAAATGCTTATATTACATAAATTTAAAATACTTCACACTTTTCATTTAAAAGAGAAAATAAATAAATAAATAAGAAATAATATCATAAATCAAAACATTTGATTTCAAAATCAAAGTATCATTTCTAATTTGTACACGCGATAAATAAAAGCTGTATTAGCGATTTTAAAAATGCTAAAAATCTGATTCATTAAATATTATTACATGAGTTCAATTTACGTCAAGAAAAGGTCCGAAAGTTGAGTTGTATAGCACATAATTATGGTAAACTTTGATTGTCTCACTGGTGCGAATTATTTTTTTGACGCGAGGCAGCGGTCCAAAAATTCATTCGCGGAGAACTTGCTTTGCGAATGATTACCTCCATGATTTAATATTTTAAATGTTCACGACGAATCAATCTTTTTTTTGTTTACTTTTATGAATAGAGAATTTGAACTGCGAATCTTTCGACTGAAGTTATTGCAGAATATATACATAATTGAACGCAAGTCATCTCTCAAATATTAATTTATTTTGAACGATCTTTCTTAAAATGTAACTTTTATGCAGTTTATTCGAAAAAATAATTTTGAATAAAAATGGCCGCTTGGCATAGGAAAAAGCGATGCGGCATCCCGGAACTGTTGAGGACAGTCACATGACTTACAGTTTTATTATAGAGATTGTATATATACATATAAATACATGTATAAACAAGCATAAAAGTTCGGTGCTTTTCCAGTATATGACGAAACAGAGAAAATAGCCTTGGCGGAAAAGAAAATTTGGCAACATACTTTCTGTCAACCTATTCACTTTGTTATTTCGTATACAGAAGCATTTTTTCAATATTTATACAATTTGTTTAGCATAAAATGTCATTTATCCTATTTTATATATAATCAGAAGTAATTTGTATAGAAAAAACAATAATAATATGCGTATAATTAAAATACGTATATAAACAAAAAAAATTCGAATTTGTTTCCATGGCTGTTTATGTCATTTGGCACCAAATCTCACTTTCTGATGACCGAATTGCGCGAAGCTTTTTAAAAAAGCGTCAAGATCCCTATAATAGAAAAGCACCAAAAGTTCATTGGGTTTATTTTCATAACTTTTGGCAAGAAATCTATGTATATTAACGAATCTATCCCTTTTTGAAGCTCAAATTATGCCAAACCTAAAAGCAAAGGATCCTATACTTTAAAAGTACCCAATTTTCTTATGGACAATATTCAAGTGACATAACATGGTGTAAAATTATCGCGGATAGCAAATTTGTTTAAATATTTCATCAAGTGATGCCGAATAAATGCAGGCATGCATGCACAAATTATTTAATTATTTTGTATGATAAATAATTATTAGAAAATTCGTATATACATATTAATTAAAATAAATAATTTACATATTTAAAATAACATGAAAATATGCATGATGGTGCACTAAAATAGAGAGAAAATTAAAACGTGTTACTGAAAATGTCTATAACGTAGTACTTTTCAATACCGTGGTTCTTAATGTTATTCACAAGCAGATGGATTTTTTCTCATCCTTAAACGCAAAGGAAGAATAGAATACAGATCGTTGTTATAAAAATCCGAGAGGTAGCCACAATTTAAACCTAACCATTTTATACAAGCTGGTTTTCAAGGTGTAATTGATTTTACTTATCAATCCCGAAAACAGTCGTCAGTTGTCGCAACAGCTGTGTATGAGGCCATGATAATAAAAAAAAATGCCCGATTAAAACGTTAAAAGCATGGCAACCCAATTACAGATTTACCAATATTTTTAAAACAAAGCACGCTGTCATGTTTTTAGAGGCCTCGAAATCTGAGCGGGGGTTGGCGACCGTAGCTCGCAGGGGGTAGGCCCCCTAGTATTAATATAAAAAGTAAGATATTCTTCATATTTGTATTACTGAAATAAACTTCTTATTTATTTGCGTATTAGTATAATCTAAACATATATTTTTTTTCTAATAACACTTTCCTATATATAGGTTACGTGCATAAATGTAGTCATAAAAAGTAATTTATGGTTCATGTTTTATACAACTGTATAAGTTGGGTTTATTCGAATAGGTTTATGTAAATAAAAACTTGTTATGTGAATAAATATAGATTATATGTATAAAAACTGGTTTAAAAATATTAGTATATTGTCTATACTTATAAAGATTTATCAATCAAATAAGTTACGCATTTATATGAATAATAATTTGCTTAAAGGATAAATTGAATTATTGAACCCTTAAATTAAATTATTCGAATATTATAATATTTTAATTATTTAGTTCAATATAAATTTTACTAAACAATTTTAATCTAAAATTTGGAAGAATTTTCTATCATAAAAAGCTCTCAAGGGATTGCTGAATAAAAAATTTCCACTAATAAATAAAAGTGGTGGTAGGTATTGCAGGGTGTAGGTGTGGCAGGTATTTGAGAACACACATTATAGGTAAAATACTAACCTGTAAGTCATAGATACAAATCCTTTTCTGTTACATGCATGTCAAAACCTAAACAAACTCAGGAAATGAAGAGTCTAGCTGTCACTGTCTGATTGGCTGCAGTCCACTCCGATTTAGAGATTGCCACATTCTTGAAACTCGCCCAGTCATTAGTCTTTAAAGTAAGGAGCCAATTGAAGGCTACCAGGGTTGATGTGGCAAAAGTTTCATACAGGAAACGATATTGTCGGAGATCTAAGATTATCAGGATTCAGAAATTCTTCAGTGATGTCCACGAAAAGCCTAGGAAGTCAATGACGGCACTCACTAGGGAACTGTAGGTTAATGAGGTCACCATTAGAGTTGCAAAAAAACGGTTTATTTCCATTAGACCCGGTTTATTCCCAGGTGTATTGCCAAAAGACCTGGTTTTTACCCAAAAAACCAAGTTTATTCCCAAAAAACCCGGTTTATTCCCAGGTTTAAACCGGGTTTTTTCTAGCCTTTGCAACTCTAGTCACCATCCAACGTGTAGTTCATGGGCACCTTCACTAGACATAGAACATGATGAGTTTTACACCGATGAGAAAAACTTTGTTCATGTCCAGAAAGTGAACTCAGCTCCCTTTCTGGACCTGAACAAAGTTTTTTAAAGAAATTGTAAAGCTAATTAAAACAATTTTTGCCGATTTTTTTACATTTTAACACAAAACCGATCCGAACCCAATTTATTTAAACTCGAACACTTGACCTTAAGCATGTAACGAAACAAAATGAATGCAACATTTTAATGCAAGTGTGAAAAGATGAACTTCAATCATATATCTAACATTCATATATCTAACTCTCAGGGCAGCGGTTGGATATGCAATGGAAAACATTCCCAACACCCATCTCATTATTGCCTGCAGTCAGTTTCGACAGCGTGCACAATATCTATTATTGCTGCTGACGGTGGTTTCAATGAATGATGTCATCCATTTTGTATGTGGCTACCTGTACGGAGCGTTAAAATGTAAAAAATTCTCTATCTCTAGTGCCTATTCCTGTTTGAATGCAAGCATGATTTTGTTCTCAAATACCTGCTTCGCCCTGTATAACCGCTTTGTTTTTTCTCTTTCTTTGAAAAATATTTCGACCAGTATTTTTTTTTTTTTTTTATGTAAACCTTTTAAAATTATCTTCAATGATGTGACTGAATATGACGTATGAACTGAAATCATTTATCTTTTATAAAGCTTATTTAATAAGCACTTATTTTTTGGTAGAATGTTCAGTTTAAGGATTTGAAAATTTTCATCTGTTTATTGATCACTTACGCAGAACTATTTTATTGAATGATAAACGGTATATATAAAAAAGTAAATTTCTTATTTTTTTATAAAGCATATATCCTGACTCAAAAATGTTGTCGATATTGGCAAAAATATCTAGTTAGCAAATATTTAGATGAGTTTCAATTTCTCATTTTACTTCAAATTTGTTAAACTTTTCTAATAGATAGATTGAAAATTAGTTAACTTTTATAATTAAGCTTTATTTAGTTTATTAGATAATTTATTAATCATAAGATTTATTTGATAGAAAATCACATTATATTCCAAAAGGTAAATTAAACATTTGTGATTAAGGTAAAAGTCCCGCATTACCAAAACCTGAAAATTCCACTGAGTCATTAAAATTTCCTCAGTCACATGATTTGCGTTCTTATTATATAGATTACGTATGATAGGCTTTAGTAGAATAAATAAAACTTTTATTAATATCTTTTTGAATTTTGATTCGATTTTCAGAAAAATTGAAACGACTTGACGAAATTCTGCAACGATTATATACATTAAATTTCAAATCATTCGATTGGGTAGTTTTTGCGCTGTTACATACGGAAGGACAGGCAGACAGACGGACGGACGCTGACGACAACTATAGGTACTATGTATTGCGCATTACAAACGCACCTAAAAGCCATGTCAGTATTATTATGACCCTCTAAGTTTCATAGAGTCAAATATGACGAAGTCATAAACTTCAAAATATCAGATGAAAACTTTTACAATCTACAAACAATACTATATAACAAAGGTCTTATTATTGAGACAGTTAATAAACTGCATAATGTATGTACTGTACATTTAGTAGAAAGCAAAAGAAGGCAAATTTGAAAAAGGCTTGCAATTTCATTGCATTATTTACACAGTGTGGATTCAAATTGTCATTAAAATCCGGATTTATCATAAATGAATATTAATAATACATTTTCCAAACTTGAGATATGCAGCATTAATAGAGAATCTCAATGTTTACACTTTAAAATATATCAGAAACTTTGTTAAAATTAGGTGTAACCTCTCATTTGTCCTCATTTCTGGAACCATTTCCTCATCTTCAGAAACCTTTCAAAGAATATAATAATAAATCCAAGAAATCAAAAGCATCCAAAAACCAACAGTGATATCTTTTCGAAAATTTATAAGCAGCAAACTAACACTTTTATTTAAAAACACTAGGGGGCTCTGCCCCTACGAGCTACGCTCGCCAACCCCCGTTCTGAAACAGCATGATTTAAAAACACTCTGATCTGATCATCTCTAAAACGATTACGGAAGATTGTATTATAATTAAACAACCAGTTTATTCCATTCATTTTCCTTTGACTGAGGGATTTTAAGGTCGAATCAACTGCTGTTGAAACAGATTACAACTGTAACTGTCACCAAAATATATGATTTAACGCCAAACGTGCCTAATCGTGGCGTCGCGTCATATTCAGTTGATATCAGATGCGTTACACGTGTTAGTTTTTTCATCGAGGAATTTTTAATTCAACGCTTATTTGTCTTTTGATACTTCTCCATTACCCCGTCAATCAATTTTCATTAAAAAAAGACTAGTGCTAAACTGTAACACCAAATAAACAAATAGAAGAATTTTGACATTGGAAAGGAGATATTATTATTTACGCTGTTTTAAAATTTGTAATAATAGGTAAAAGATTTGTCGAAATAAATTGATCTCTCATGAAAATTATGAATTGAAATTGTTTGGAAATATTGTTATTTGATCATTTTAAATGTGACGTAAATTTACCTAGTTACTCGTATTTCTCTTTTTAATATTCACGCGCAAGTATATTTTTATTACGTAATTTTCTACATTTAATGCTTTTAACACGTGATCATTTAGTTAATATGGTACTTTTCGGTTAGCCGGGCGCCAGTGATACATGTACATATATAAATATATATGTATATGCATATATATATATATATATATATATATGTGTGTGTGTGTGTGTGTATATATATATATGTATACATATGTATATGTGTAGATCTCTATAATAAAACTGTAAGTCATGTGACTGTCCTCAACAGTTCCGGGATGCCGCATCGCTTTTTCATATGCCAAGCGGCCATTTTTATTCAAAATTATTTTTTCGAATAAACTGCATAAAAGTTACATTTTAAGAAAGATCGTTCAAAATAAATTAATATTTGAGAGATGACTTGCGTTCAATTATGTATATATTCTGCAATAACTTCAGTCGAAAGATTCGCAGTTCAAATTCTCTATTCATAAAAGTAAACAAAAAAAAGATTGATTCGTCGTGAACATTTAAAATATTAAATCATGGAGGTAATCATTCGCAAAGCAAGTTCTCCGCGAATGAATTTTTGGACCGCTGCCTCGCGTCAAAAAAATAATTCGCACCAGTGAGACAATCAAAGTTTACCATAATTATGTGCTATACAACTCAACTTTCGGACCTTTTCTTGACGTAAATTGAACTCATGTAATAATATTTAATGAATCAGATTTTTAGCATTTTTAAAATCGCTAATACAGCTTTTATTTATCGCGTGTACAAATTAGAAATGATACTTTGATTTTGAAATCAAATGTTTTGATTTATGATATTATTTCTTATTTATTTATTTATTTTCTCTTTTAAATGAAAAGTGTGAAGTATTTTAAATTTATGTAATATAAGCATTTTAGATTAAAGTTAAGTATTTTAAATGAAATGAGTGACAGGTTTATAATTTAAAATTAAATTAATTGTAGTATGAATGACGGTGATGGGAACGATATTTGGCGAATTATCATCTGCTCCCGGCTAACAAAAATACTCATAATTAAAAAAATGAATAAAAATAAATAAATGATAGTTTGTTGTAAATAAATATTGATATACATATCAAAAATAATTTATAGAATTAAAATAAAAAATAAAAGTAAATAAACAACAATTTCCATAACAAAGTTTTCGTCAAATTGGCGGGGGAGGGGGGGGGGGGGAATCGCGCCAACGTGCGTATGTGACATTTGTGCCCAAAAAATATGCGAAATGCTACCATGATCGCAAAAGTTCATGATTTGTCTATTAGAATCTTCCGATTTGGCGAAGGATTAAGGGAAAATTAAATTATGAATAAATGTAACGTGTTGCAATGTTTAACATACATGTAAGGGAGACCAAACTGGTCGCCAGTGGCGGCTAGTATATAATATATATGTATGTATTTTTTGTGTATATATACATGTAAATATCTCACTGGCGCCCGGTTAACCGAAAAGTACCGTTATTATTTTAAAGTTTTATTTTTGTTTTTAATAGTCACGTGTAAATACATTTCTTAATTGAAAGGGAATATTATTTTGTGCGCTATTTTACAAATTGGCAACAATTCAAATAATGGATTTTATGAAATATGAAGTAAATCTTCTTCAAAATAATGAAATTTTAAATAAAAAATTGAACTATAACCTCAAAAAATGAGTCAAATTGAAAAAATAATTGCAGTCTGCACACCGCAAATTTGTCAACTATATCCTTACAAATTATGCTTAAATTCCTGTGCATAGTTTTCGTTTCTATAAAACTTTTATAAGAAAATTATTTTGACCAACTTTAATATTAAATATCTCTTAAAATAATTCTTCGATTTAAAAACTGTCTACTTCAGCGTGTTTATCGAACATTTCTTTATAAAACCACCAATTTTTAAATTTTTATTGCAATAGTTTTCTGGATATTAGTCCAGAAAGACTTCAAGGCACAAAATCTTTATTGACAGCGGCTGCTGCGGCTGCTGCTGCGGTGGTTACTTTTTTTTTAATATAGAGAGATTCCTGTAATTCTCGAAAACCTGCTATTTACTGAAAGTTCTCATTAGTCATTCTTCATATGGTTTCAAATATATAGGAAATGGTTTTGAAATATGTATAACTACAAGGCTACGTTGAAAACTTTTAAAAGTTACTGCTATATAAACATACACACACACACATATATATATATATATATATATATACATATATATATATATATATATATATATTTACATTTTTTGTGCAAAAATTTTATTTTTTACCAAGAAAAAGAGGGAGAAAACAAAAACTTGTCATTTTTATAAAAATTATAATTTTATCAAATATTTTTTTCAAGAAACAAAAAAAAATATTTTTTCATATAAAATATTTGTAAATAATTTCACTGCGTAATTTAATTTCTAAAAGTGCGAGAAGAAAAGTTGATGAAAATGTTCCATCCAAAACTTAATTTATGTGCAATTTATTTAATTATTTATCTCAATTTATCTTAACAGAATGAAACTTTATTTACATATTAGTTTAATTCCATTGGGAAACGACGTGCACAAAAGCTGACAAGAATTTATTTTGGTAAATAAGTGTTAACTTACATGATTTTCAAAACACTTTATTAAATTGAAAGAAACACTCCTAACCGAATTAAGTAAATAGTGGAATTACTTATTAGAGATAACTTTCTTCGATCAATATAGAAAAATAGTTTCTCACTTTCTGAAAATACAGCCGTTCTTCAAAGAATGGCTATGTAAATAAGTAACTGTCTTATAATATTAATCAGCAGTAGTATAGTTTTTTACATTTGCAGTGTTGTGAAAGATATCATAAGCAAAGTAAGATATTATTTAGTAACAAAATAAACCTTTTTTAAACGAATATAAAGACAATATTTTTAGGTCTCCAAAAGGAAAATCAAAATTCAGTAAATATGTCTCAATAATGCATTCTAATTATTTTCTTTTAAAGTTATCACACTTATACTTTGAACATGTGAAAAGATAGGTAACGGTACCAGTGGTAGACACTGTAACAGTGATGAACACTTTTAAATTTAAACTAAAAAACGAGGCTTTGAAAGTCGTACAGAGATTCACGTCCCTCATAGCATTTCTCATACAACCCTTTAATCTGAAAGCTTCTAAATTCAGAAATGATCTCAGTTGATTTCACCACCATTATACTAGTAATTCATTACTTAACCCTTGATACGTCATCTTGGGAATTGTTGCTTATGAGTAGGTGTGCTTTCTCACTTGTTAATTCCTGCCCTCCCCACTTCGTCTATTATGTATAATAGTTTAAGAAACATTGACCCTCTCCCCTTCCCGAAAATTTTCATCAACCTCTTTGAGATGGTATATATAGTAAGTAGATAATAACGCCAATTTTCTGTTTTCTTTCTTGACTATTCAGATATTTGTTTTATACGTTGCTCCTCCCTCCCACCTTGTCAAAAGTTCATTTCTTATGAGAAAGTGTGCTTCTAGTACACGATAGCTGTTTTTCCGCTATTTCCAAGCATTGTTTGTTAATTGCAGTCCCAGCTCCAGATTTTTCTTAAAATGAATACGAAGATACACATGTATAAGTATTTTTACTTATAACTTTATTATGGCTTTCCATTGAATATCGTTATGAGTACGAAGGTGTCAATTTTTTCTAACTTTTCATATATTTATATGATTTTTGTAGCTCCTCCCCCCCCCTTCTTCCAAATTTTATATCAGCTTGACTTAGTAAAGTTTAACCACAATGTTTCAGTAGTAATATCATTGCTTAATCCTCGATGTTTCAAGAGTATTCCGATACCTTTTGAAAAAGACTGTTTGGCGTTGCTCTCCCTACCTCTTCTGATTTCTCTCAAATGAGCACAAGCTAATGAAATTCCACAAGCTAATAATTATTTATATTTATTTATTTCTTATTTCTTATTTTGGTCTTTAGGGGTTGCGTACCTTCATATGTTTGCGAAAGTGACCTTCAATTTTTCAGTCTTTTAGATATTTATGTAGCATAACATTTTCCTCCTCTTCCAAATTTTGTAAATAAGCTTGACAAAGGGTTAGGTAAATTTTAACCAGAATTTTGTACTAGTAATGTTTTTATTTAACCCTTGCTGAGCCATGGATATTATAATGCCTCTTATAAGAGTATTGCTTTACTTCCCCTTCCCCCCAGGCATGAATGTGAAGTTCATAAATGTAAGGATATTTTGTACATGAATGTCAAGGTGAGTAAGCATATGAGTGTGTAAGTGAATAAGTATATGAATGTGACTATGAGCGTTTTTTAAATTAGGGCCACTTCATTAAGGTAACAATTACGGAATTCTGAATTCTTTAAATTTTCGAGTCGTTCCATGATATTGTATAAGATCATCGTGTCAAGATTAAGTTTTTGTGTCTTACACCGTAATCCCACCCCCCCCCCCCTTATATATATATATATATATTTCTCCCTTTTTTGGCTTTAATTGTTTAATTGTTTATCTTAGTAATTTTCGGAAGATTTAGCTTCGGATTTTACCTATTATCTGTTCCATCGGTTACCTAACCTCTAACCATTTTTTCTTGAATTCAGAGATGGGCTAATTTTTCTCTACGGCCCAGAGTGCTAATTTCATTTGAAAAGAATCAGCTGATAAGTTAATAGTTCTCTTCAGAAAATATCTATTTTAACATCTTATAAAAAAATATAGTCCTGTTCAACACCTTCCAAAGGGTTGTTACTAAGTGCACAAAATAACAATTTAATACGATAAATCCTAACTGGTTTACAGAGTGAAAACTATTCTATTTGATATTATGACAGCTGATTTTTCTCACAAAAGTTATCACCGTCAACGGTCTTTAACACGAAATTCAAATATGACTGGCAGAGGTTCTACAATCCAACACAAAAAATCAGTTGGATAACATACTTCAATCGTCTAAGAAGGTAGAAACTTTACTAAATAATCTATGTTCATTAGAACATCACCTGGCTGCTGCGCTTCTGGCAGTCAGTCTAGACCGTACTCGATTTAATGACAGTAATATACCAAATTACACCTATTCGAGTCAAAAGTCAGATGCATAATATTTCAGCAAATCCTCTGATTATTTATATCCTCCTATTCTTAATACTTCTGCTATGTGAGTCCCACCAACACCCGAACATATAATGACTATAAAGGCACACTCATTGTGAAGACCAATGGTTCTTGTCAGACGTTGGGCAGTGAAATTTGCAAAGCTCTTGCTTCTCAGAGCATTTTAACTTCAATAGTTGTTGTGGGAATCAAACCTTTTCAATCTGAAATCAAAATAACTTGTGGAAATGATAATGATATGATTATCTTGCAGACAGAACGTCAAAAAATTCAAGAGCTAATTAAATTATTTTCCTTTGTAGACAATACTACAAAAATGCAAATAACCATTCTTCAGGATCTACCTGATTCCTTCACCACCGATCACATCACAACAATTATCATAATTACAGATAGATGGCCTGCGCTGTCTTTAAGTATTAGAACACAAAATAAAGGTTTAAAAAGGATCAAGGTCCAATCAGCTTTAAAACTTCATTCTGTTTAGCTGTTGAAAAATTGTTTTGAAATGGAAAACTGTGTTGTACGGTATTACAGTTTAACCCTTCTTTTCATGAGTTTTTCTTTTACAATTGTTTTTTTATACATATATTAAATATTAGACACCAGAAATTTTAAGATAGATTTTTTACTTTGTTCAGCAACATAGTTCTCGGGAAATTTATTAGATTAATATTTCTATATTAATATAGTGGTGGCGAAGAAGTTGATTTATTTATTAAAAGTTAAATAAACAGTGATGGAAATTTCGATCACAATGCAAAGAAGGGTTAAGACAGTGCAGCGCCATTTTTGGTGATATTAAGATCTAAAACAAGAAATCATAGCAAACAAACACCTGATTTCACAAATGTATCTCATTATTTCAAAATCTATAATAGATCGTATGTTATTGAATTTTAAAAACATTCAGTAGATTTTGAGACACCTTATAAATATATATGCTTATTGTATTAATGGTTAGTATTTTGAAATGGAGAAACTATTTTGAGTAGTAGTACACTTTACCTCAGTGTAGTGCAATTTTTTGTAATATTTAGAAATAAAATAAGGAATCGTAGTAAATACAGACCTGATTTTACACATTTATCTCATTATTTCAAAAACTATTATGCATCGTTTGTTATTGACTGTCAAAAACGATCATTGCATTATAGGACACTTTATGTAAATATAATTAATGTTTGTTGTATATATAATGATGTTCTATGTACAATGTATGTATAAATAATGTTTAATTGAAAATTCAGAATAAAATAAATATTCAAAGATAAATGTTTATTTAAATTGCATTTATTTTTCATTTGAAGATGCTTAAAGGCATATTTTCAAACATTTTAATTAAGACTTCTAAAAGAAAGATTCATCATTAAACTTTCAAAAATATCTTAAACTTCTCATTTTCAAAAGTTTAATAATTATTGACGCAGGTTTTTTACGAATGTTTCGGATCTAACATCAAGAAAAATAATCTGAAAAAGATAGTTTCCTTTAGTTTTCGTTCATCAATTTATTTTTATCAGTAACACTAGTAATTTATCGAAAATTTACATGAAGTAATAACCATGTTTAATGATTGTTTAAACTTAGAACAAAACAAATACCAAAACTTGAAACATTTTGTTTAAGAATTCTTGTTTATTTAAAGATGATCTATTTTGTTTGCTTAAAATTTAACGATTTCAAATTAAAATCTGCTTTTAAAATCTTAATACTCGCATTATTTTTCTTTTGGAAATAAAAATTTTAGTAACGGAAATAATGAATATCACATTCTAACTTTGTCTTTTCACATGCGTATAACTTCTTAAAAAAAAAAAAAAAAAAAAAAAAAAAAAAACGAATAGTTATTTAAGATGATTGAACAATTTTATATGAAAATCAGGTGAAAATCTGACGAATATTACTGACGAATAAACATTTTAAATAATCTAACAAAATAATGTTTCTTTCAATTATGCTAGTTGAAAAAAGGTGTAGAATGAACAATGTGTAGGAAAATATATTCCTGATTTTAAAAAATTTAAATTTCCTTAATTATAATTAATATAAATATGAGTTGACTGACACTTTTATAAAGTAGCTCATAAATTTGGTATACAGTATTTAATTTAAAAAATCAAATGTGTTTCAATAGATGGTGCTGACTTTTACATTACAAAAAATGTGTGCATTAATTTAAACATTTCCAGCCTTCAATTTACTGTGTTTTTTCCTAATACTTATGCATTCTTTTGATTGCCATGACTTATCGAGTATTTCAGGCTAAACTTATGCATTCTCAGACAGTTTTTCGAGTACCCTAGCTTAACATATTGACTCTAGCACCGGAACTAAAGAAATAAGTATAAAATCAAGGGTTATTGGAAGATATCACCTGCCCTAATTCCACTCATCTTAATTCCACTTCACTTATCATCAGATTTATTCTAGATATTTTAATTATTCCTATTATTGCTACCTTACCATCTACTACTTTAATTGGTACCATATAGTATATGCTTAGTGAATTTTTGAAAAAAATTAAAATTTTCATTGGAGGAATTATATTTTTGGCAGACATGACCGTTCTTAAATATCCCTAAAATATGGGATTAGGAAAATACTTTTTATGTCAAATAGAATTAATGCTTGTCGAAAAAAAAACACTGATTTTCAAAAATAATATTTTTTTCATTTTATGCGCGTACATCAAATGATTTATTCGATGATTTGTTTCAAAAATACTATTCGCTTTCAAAGATTATCCACATTTTGGCATACTGCCAAATATTCATTAAAAACTACAAGAACACTAGTAAATCTTGAATCTTTTTGACTTTACCTATATTTGCAGAAACAAAATGGGCACCTTCCTTTGGTTCAAAATGTTTATTTTTATGAAGATTTTGAGGGCATTAAATAAAAAAACACTTTATCTAAGAAAAGACAATTACACCCTATGTATCTGTTTATTGACAAAAAAGTCTCTTATGTATAGAAGTACTTTTACAAAATTTCTCAGTTAGCAGTTAACCTCAAACAAATAATACTTCTCTCACAAAACAAGATAAGTGAAAACAATTATTTAAACAAGCAGCAACATGTCACAAATTTATATTATGGCCCTTCTTTACTATCGCATATCATCAAGCAATCGTATCGTATTATTGTTGGTAAAAAGCTTATAAAAAATGTGACAAAGGGGCTTAAAATGATTGACAAATAAACAGTGTATTCAAAATTATAGAAAATTTACCAACACAATGAGTAACTCTTGAGCGTTGTTTTTCTCTAGTGACGAGGATTATACAGATCACATATCGATTAAATTCAGAAAGATACGTAATGCGAAGACAACTAAAGGTTACATAGCTTTTGTTCATTTATCTCGCTACCAAGGTAGTATATATTGAAACTGTTAGTGATTTAACAGCTGAGGCGTTCATAGCTTCCCTTTGTCGATTCATCGCCAGGCGGGCTGTGTGCATCCCTCCACATTTACAGTGACAACGTAAAAACTTCGTTGGCGCATCGATAAAGCTTAACAAAATACAACAATTTAGCTATCATTACCAAACAATGTATCCATGTCTCATCATTAGACACAAGCTTCTATGAAATGGCACTTGGTTCCTCCTGCTACTGCGAAATTCGCAGAATTTGGAAATCTGTAATAAGCTCAAATAACATAATTCCTTCAAAAGAGTATTTGGGGAGACATTCTTAACTTTTAGGAATTGTCAACATCACTTAAACAAATAGAGTCATTGTTGAATTTGTATCCACTTCTACTTATAAATGGTAATGATACGGACTGTATCAATGTTTTTACTCCCTCACATTTTCTTACATGAGATGTCCTGTTCTCGGTACCAGATGATTTTCCATTTGCTGCAAGGACCTTCTAAAACCTTTGGAAGCTTTTACAAAGTATGAGAAAGGTTTTTTTTAAAGATGCAAGAGAGACTACATAACGTCTCTACAATAGAGAACGAAGTGGAAAATCCCTGCGTTTAAGAGCTTACACTAGCCACGGGAAGAAACGCTTAATCTAATGTTAAGTCTATAGGGAGGTTCTTAACAGATTTCTCGCTCGCATTTTATTATTTTTAAACGATGTTTTTTGCATAGGATAGCTGAGACCGATTTCTAACGTTGTTAGTATTTACTTTTTTTAATTGTAGTTACATTTTTTTTATAAGCGGACATTTTTAATTTCAGAACCGGTTGGCACCGGTTTTGAAAGTGAAAGTACCCTTATATAAAAAACTGGAACCAAAATCGAAAAACTAAAAACTAACAACGTTAGGGATCGGCCTCAGCTATCCTATGCAAAAAAAAATCGTTTAAAAATATTAACCCCCTGACCGCCGAGCAAAAGGGCAAATTTGTAATGTTGTTTTCTCTGTAATTTTTAACACTTTCCAACCTAGTTGAAAAGTGTTTATGACTTCGGTTTGTCTGGCCATATGGCCGTCTGCCGTCTGCGTATGGCCGTCTGCCGTATGGCCGTATGCCGTATGGCCGTCTGCCGTTTGTCCGTGCTTTAACTCCCGTAAATATGCTCGGATTGTTCTGCAATTTGTATATGTTATTGTCGTTATCTATAGCATGTTCCCTATTTCAACGAAAGTGTGTAGCACTTATAGTTTTTTACAGGGACGCTCAAAAGAATTCCGTTACATTGCGGTCTATGGCGAAAAATCATTTGCGGTTTATTTAAATAATGTTTCACTATTTTAAACACATTGAAATTGATATATATCATGAAGGTGCATTAGAAGAAGCTTAATACGGAATAGGGTGTGCATAGCACTTATAGTTACTTTACGGAGACACTCAAAAGAATTCCGTTACATTACGTCTATGGAGAAAAATCGTCTGCGGTTTATTTAAATAATGTTTCACTATTTTAAACGCATTGAAGTTTATATATATCACTAAGGTGCATTACAAGAGGCTTACTACAGAATAGTGTGTGTATAGCAGTCATCGTTCATTGACAGGGACACACAAAATAATTCTCTGCTGCCTGTTAACAATAATTCCTGGAAGTGCATTTTAAGTTACTGAACGTGATTTTAATTTTAACTCGCTTTTTGTCTATTACGTGGTGTGTATAAATTCTGTAGATCCTATACAGGGAAGCACAAAAGTTCGCGAACACATTTCCGTTTATGGACAGAAACTCCAGACGGAGAATTTTAAACTGTGCTACGCGTTTCCTAACTGAACTAAAATTTAGCATCCTATGTAGTATATATACAAACCTATAGATCCTATACAGGGCTGAATAAAAGTATTCGGATATTTTTCCTAATATTGCATATGTTGGAAATTCCTGAAATTATGTTTTTAAATAGGTTATGCGTTTTCCAAATTGTTTACTTAGATGTTATCTTTTAGCTTATTAAATGGTATGATTTGTAAAATTACTTTGGAAGCGTTGGAAAGTGTTACATAATCTATGCTTGACGCATTATTTTTCGTTCTTGTTTATAAATGCTCAAAAAAGATGAATTTTCAAATTTGGTATAAAAAACTTAATTGCATATATGAGTATAACCCTTGAGAGTATTAATCATTACTCAATGTTTTAAAACTGCATTATATTTGTAGAAATATATTCTTTTAAAAAATGATTCTACTGCAGTAAAACCTACAGCATAGTGAAGAGATATATAATAGTTCACGGCGGTGAGAAGGTTAAGATGCGAGCGAGAAATTTGTCAAGAATCTTCCCATAGACTTAACATTACCATTCGAATTTCTTCAGAGGACTAGCGTAGGCTCTTAATATCCAAAACATAAGGTGGTATCACTATTGGAAGACAATGAAACGCCTGATTTTCACGCTCTCCAGCATATAGTAGAAATACGTTCATTCAGGTAAATACGGCCTCGTCGAATGTAGCTGTCATGACCAAGAATTCCATCTTTAAAAGACTAATAATAAAAATTGAAGTACTTCCTTTATATCAGAACTAACGCCCTGATAGAGTGTAGTAATGTTCCGTCACATACTACAATTTCAAACTTAAATGTTCGCACCACAATCAACTACAACTTTTACGATTAGAAATGTATTTCAACTTTCACTTCTAGAACAGTTTTTTTCCGGCATCCGTCGTACGCATGGAATTCACCATCGCATCAGTTTTACTCACTTTTTACTACATTTTCTACAGCATAGTTAAATTATATGGTAATTATCTCAACGTTCTGTATTTGCAAATTAATATAAGGTTTTGGTAAATAGTTGTTAGTATATGTTTTGTTAAGTTAAACCTGGTCATCATTCGGAATATTATTCATAACATTGCACAAACACGAACACAAACAAAAAGAAAAGAAGAAAGAAATATTAAACAGAAATAGCAGTCAAAATACTTCTTCCTGTTAGAACTTCATATATATGTGAAAAAGGGAGGAAATAAATAAATAAATAAATGAATAAACAAATACTGAACACGACTAGAATCCTAGAGTAATAATTAAAAATACGTTTTGTAGAAATCATACCTTGTGAAAAAAAAAGTCAAGGTTACATACCTAGTTTTAATAAAACGGAAAATACATATAATGAATACAGATAACTTTTTATTATTTCGCTATGAATAAAATGACATGGAATATAGTTAATAACTTTTCTTTCAATACAAACACTTTTTTATTAAAGAAACCTTAATTATATTTTGTATGATTTGCGTTTTCAGTATATGAAAAAAAAAAATTATTATACTCCTACCGCATCACGCAACATTTCATGTACTGACAAGCTAAAAAATAATAATTGAAATGCATGTAATTTTCTAGGTGGGAAATTGGTTTCCGTTTTCTGCGCGTGTAAACTACTGAAACAGTTGCTTCTTTGTAAATTTCTGAGTTTTGTATGTTATACGTGTTTAACTTTTATATACTAAACGTTGAATTTGTTTGCATTTATTCATGATATATACATTTAATATTTCCGTTTTGCAGATGAAAGAAATAGATGAAGGTAAAACCAATATCATGACTTAAATATTTATCACTTTTTTTTTCTTGCATCATTCTTAATGTAAAATAATATTGGTAAAATGCTATTCAATATTCAATGTCTTGTGATTATAAGGTTCGTGAATTATCATAAAAGATATATTTTAAATTTTATATTAAAGTAAATTAGGTTATATGTAAACAAGCTACATTTATACCTAAACAAGTTGGAAATTTTACGTCAAACGTAACAAATGAGGTGCGTTCGTACTATAGCTAGTTATATAAATATTCAGATCTTGATGATTTTTAATTCTGTGAACTGAAATACATCGTCTTCAGATTAATTTCTGTACTAAAATAAGTATATCGGTCGCTTGACGAAATAACCTCGGAAGCTCCTATAACAAGAAAGCACCGATTTTTTTAAAAATTCAAATTTTTTAATAAATATTTTTATTAATATTTTCTAAAGTTTTGATTCGATTTTCATAAAATTTGAAATGGCTCGACAAAATTCTGCAAAGATAATATATCTTAAATTTCAAACCATTCGGTTGGGTAGTTTTTGCCTTGTTATAAGCGGTCGGACGGACAGACAGACAGACGGAGGGACACACGGACGCACCAGACGACGACAATAGGTGCTACGTATTTATATAATTACGAACGCACCTAAAAATATTATATAGGCTGTCATGGAAGTGAATAATGTATAGTAACCAATTGTAGTTAATATATGAAGAAATATAATAAACCAAGGTAAAACTCTTCAGAAGTACATCTAAATTTTCAGTATTACAGGGTTAAATGTCATCTTCTGAGAACAACATCCGATTTTGCTTCCATTAATGCATTGTTGCATGAATACATGGAAGTTACGAAACTTCCTTGTATGCATGCACTAATGCCCCTTCATTAGACTACATCAGATCCACACTTTCGTTAAGTCTAGATCAACAGCCAAAATTTCACTCAGAATAGCTTGTTAGGTTTTTTAAATAGTCGTATGACACTGAAACACGTGTCTTGATGAACCTTCTCACAGACAAAAGAATCTAGTACACTCAGATGGAGCAAGTGAACAGACCCGGCAGCTATTGGAGTAGGGTTTGAAATTTCAAGTCTACAGGTGTTTATTCTTTTGAAATGCTGGTACATTCCTATTGGACTTACGTCGGTCACAGTTTTGCCCCAAAGCGATAAATGTGGTGTACTGATTATACACTGGTGTAATAACAAGTGTAATAACGCAATTAAAAATCATCGCCGATAAAAAAAATTCAAAATTTATCTTTTCGAGGAGTAGAGGAAATTTTAAAGTAAATATTTAAATAGAGAGTACACAGTTTGATAGTTGCCAAATGAAAAATTAAATTGCGATTTAATTTCTCCGTGGCAATGGTTGAATTCATATTATGAAAATTGTTCATAAAAATATATGATATAAAAAGTATTATTGGAATTTCGAGGCACCAAAATGGCGCTGTGGTCGAAAAACGAAGATATACACACCGAAACCTGATTTTAAGATTCATTTAATAAGAACTATTTGATTTACTATATACGTTTGGTGCACGTCTGTCCATTTCTTCGGATGTTCTGTGAATTATATTTCACTGAATTTATATAGTGCCACTAGTATGAAAAAATAGGATGTTTGCATCAATTCTAAATGAAATCATCAACTTAGTGCCGGTTGTATAATTAAATATGTTATATATAATTTTACTTTGTGATTAGGTTAAAACTACTTTAAAAATATAAAGTGTAATTCGTACATTTCATTCTACTTGAATCATACCATGGTTAAGAAGCAACAAGAAAAATTAAGCTACATATGAAATAATTATGTTCGTTATAATGTAGATCAGGAAAACCGAACTTGCAATCTAAAACTACTAAAAATGTACTGGCAGCAAAGTTGTAGTCTTTTCTTCCTTTTTTTCCCCACAAAACTTCCGTTTTGGTTTCCTCCCGTTTTCAAGATGAAAGTTTCTGTTAGGTAGATTTCGTAAGAAATACTACCTACTACATTCTCACCTAACTTGGAATTTTTTTTAAAATTTTGCAGATCTACGCCGATCATGACTCCCAGAACCAAAAACCACCCCCAGTTCAAAACTTTATCTATCTATCTATCTATCTATCTATCTGTCTATGTCACTTTTTTATGGACACGATAACTGGAAAAATTCTGCATAAATCTCTTCCAAACTGATACATAAAATCAAGGGGCATAAAATCTCGGTCAAGTTCGTTAATGGGCAAAATTGAACCAATGGGGGGGGGGGGGGGTTGTGAAAGCAGAAAAAACCCATAATTTCTTAATTATTGTACGTATCGAATCCGTTTAAAGTTATTATTACTTCTAGGAAAAGGGCCGAAAATTTATGTATGACAGATTTTTGATATAATTAAAAATGGCCCCAAGGGGGAGAAAAAAGTGGGGTTTTAGAAGAAAAAAACCATAGCTTCGTCAATTCACAAGATATCAAATCCGCGTAAATTTATTATTAATCCTCTTAATATTATCTAAAACTTTTATATTGACAAGTTTTTTATAGGACCAACCGTTATAGCAAAAAAAAAATAAAAACAAAAAAATCACTGCCGGCTCCGCCTGCAAACAAGTTATTTTTCGAAGTAGGTGGTTCCAACTCCCGCATCTTTTCGAAACTGATACATAAAATCAAGGGGCATAAAATCTCTGTCAAGTTCGTTAATGGGCAAAATCGAACTAAGGGGGGGGGGAGCTTTTTGTGAAAACAGAAAAATCCCATAATTTCTTAATTAAGATACGTATCGAATCCGTTTGAAGTTATTATTACTTCTAGGAAAAGGGCCGAAAATTGATGTAGGGGAGACCGGGGTACAATGGACCAAGGGGTACAATGGACCACCCCCTATTATTCATATTATTTCTGTTTTTGAATGCTTCATATTTTGGCATATAGATGATAGCACTACAGTGGTGAATCAAAGTGTAAAATTATGTGCCCAACTGACAAATTAGTCATTTTATTCTAGAAAGATGACTTGTGGCAGGTAGAAGTAAATATTTTCAGCGAAACACGTCTTCTTTTCTTCATTAAAGAACAATGATTTGAAAGACATTGCTCAGCACAATTAAAAGCTAAGATAATCTATTCTTATATTAAATGTAGCTAAAATAATTGAATATAAAATTTGTTATTATTTTTTTTATTTTTTCTGTCAAACTTCCATATGGGGAACAATGGACCACCCAAAACCGGGGTACAATGGACCATGGTCTATTGTACCCCAGTTCTGTATCCGGGCATTATATATGAAATTAAGATTAATAAATTGTTTTATTTTTAGTGAGTAATTTAACCATGATTCACGTAGTTTACATTTTTTAAGTTTTTTTACTTATTCATTTATTTATTTATGGTTTCTTTACTTTTTATAAACATTCAGCTAATTTTAAATTTTTACAAACCTGCAATTATATTAAACAACATTAAAAAATTAATATACCTATTAGTCTGTATCTATTTATATTAGTGTAGATAAATTATAGGTGTTAAGTGAGATAAAACAGTGCTTTTTTTTTTTTTTTTTGATGGTTTGGTTACAGGATTATGATTATGTTTTGTCAGATTCATGCAGTGAAAACCTAATCAAAATGTGTTCATTTTTCCTGATCTTGTTGATGAATCTCTTGAATGTTCAAGATATTTCAATGAGTGTGCCGAACTCTACATATTTACAAGAAAACAGCATACCTTCAGCGACACAAAAATCTTTTAGTATTTGCTAACTTTAATATTTGTTAATCTTATATGTTTGAACTCAAGCCACCAATAAACAAGTATAATACATTCTTTGTTTGTGTCATTAAATAATGTACTACATAAATATTTTTTTCTTAATTTACTTGTGGTCCATTGAGCCCCATGCTGTGGACCATTGTACCCCAACCTTGGGGTACAATGGTAAACTTTGTCAATTGCTATTTAAAAAAATATAGTAAAATAAGTAAACATAATTATTGATTTTCAGAGAGTGCAACTTAAACCCTAATATATACATAACATGCACACATTTTTCAAACACAAAAAACCAGTATTTTGAGAGTAAACAGTCAAAATTTACAAAAGTGGTCCATTGTACCCCGGTCTCCCCTATGGCAGATTTTTGATATCATTAAAAATGGCCCCAAGAGGAGGTGGGGAAGGGGGGTTTTAGAAGAAAAAAATTCATAACTTCGTCAATTCAGAAGATATCGAATCCGTTTAAATTTATTATAAATCCTCTTAATATTATCTAAAACTTTTATATTGACAAGTTTTTTATAGGACTAACCCTTATAGCAAAATATATATATATATATATATATATATATATATATCCCTGCCGGCTCCGCCTGCAAATAAGTTAGGTTTCGAAATAGGCGGTTCCAACTGCCGCATCATCGCAAAAAGGTCATTTCTTCCGCAGTTCCCGACAAACAGGCGCCCCACGGTCTGCGTCTTCGAAATCTACCTGTGCCTGTAGGCCGAGTCGTCAGGGATTTTTTTTTTAGAAATAAACATGACCAATATTTAAAAAAAATCATCATAAATATTTATTTCTATTTTATTTATTATCTTTACCACAAAGTAACTTTTTATAAGCAATGTTTATAAGAGGTGGCATTTCAATTACAAAAGGGACCTCAGGTGTAGTGGTTTCGACCGATCCAAAAGCGCTGGTTTGTCCCTTGGAAAATCATGCGCTACAGGTAATGAAGGTGCTGCTGAACATAAATTACTACGATCATAATATCGATTTCAAAGTACTTCTGCTTTATAAAGCGAGTTAACATTACCAAATGCTTTCACAAACATAATGAATTCTGATCGAGGATGCACTATTTGTACAAAATGGTATGGTATTATTACTGTTATTATTATTATTATTATTATTATTATTATTATAGCAGTTGTAAATTTGAAAGCATATTTTGATTACACTTAAATCCAATCCCTGTTTGAGCTGTTGTTTACTATTTATAGAATAAAAGACCGATCGTATAGTTTTTCTTTTTTTCAAAATATTAAATTCAAAAACTTATTGGAATAGATAGCTAACAAATAATTATTTAAGCTGCCTTTACTACATATTAAAATTGTATAAACATTATATAAAAGTTATTTTAAATGTTAAGTTTTATTTTGTTTATGAAAAAAAGTTTTATTAAACATTGTTGCAACAAATAACTTTACTGTGTTTTCGTATGTTTATAAATAAAACTTTCTATTCTGAATTACACTGTTAAATTATGTTCTATACTACTGTCTAACTATCTAACATAAGATAATGTTTAGAAATATTAAAAGTTTCACTGGAACGTATACATTTTTGTTAAAGTTATGAACGAAAATCCGAGTTGTGGTTGGAGTGGAGAGGCTCTGTATTTTTAACTGAATAAGTGGGTTGTTCTCTATATACTAGTTTTCTATACAAAAAAAAAGTCTTGACGTGTATCCCAAAGTTTGTGCTAATACTTTTCAGGCAATCTATATATCAGGCAAAAAAAGAGCTCTGGTGCAGCATTCAGACTTGAAAAAAATTCTAGATTTACAACTATAAACTTTATAAATTTTCACACAAAGTAGAGTTAATTTAATGAATATTTTGCTAAATTATATTCATTAATATTAAGGTTATAATAAAGTACGGTTAGGATTGGAGTGAGACTTTCTATATTTTTAACTGAATAAGTGAGCTGTGACTCTGGTTTTCTATACAAAAGAAAAATGATTGTCTTGACGTGTATCATCACATTTCTACTAAATTTTAGACAATCTGTATATCTGGCAAAAAAAAGTGAATTCAAGAGCAGAATTGAGATTTGGAAAAAATTCCAGATTTTATTCACAGCTGAAATTTTATCACTTTTCACACAAAGCAAAGTGAATCTAATGGATATTTCGCTAAATCAATTTCATTAATATTAAAGTTATAGACGAAAATCGGGGTTAGGATTGGAATTTTAACTGAATAAGTGAGTTGTAACCCTGGTTTTCTATAGAAAAGAAAATTTATTATCTTGAAGCGCATCATCACGTTTCTACTATTATAACAGGCAAAATAATAAACTCTACTGCGGAATATGGATTTGGGAATTTATTCAGAATTTATTCACAACAATAAATTTATAAAAGTGGTGCTTTTTGGCCCTATCTCAAATTCATTCGTTTTTGCAAATGCAATACGATTCGAGAACACCTTGTTGAAAGGTTTTTATGAAGGTGATTTATGAAGGTGATTTTTACAAAAGTATCGATTAGGTAAGAAATATACGCACCAAAAGCTAAGGTGCACCACATAGAGTTTATTCAAATAATGGTATCAATCTATCTCTAGAAAATTAGAAGCAAAAAAGTAATTGTTATTGCAATGTATTTCTTTATTAATAGATTTGTAAAATGACACTTTTTTTACTGCTCTTGCATAATATAATTACTCACTTACTTATGTGAATATTCTACCCAGAATTGCTTCTTATTTTTCTAATAAAATTTTTCTAAAATTTTTTAACTCCGCTCCATGCTAAACTAGTCATTGGGGGCCACCGTAATACTTACCCATCATGGATATGCATAATGTAAAATATTAAAATAAAAAATGTGTAAACTACTTATAAAATGCATTGCAATTCAAATAAAATCGTGGCTTGATGACGTCACAAACTTTAAAGGCTCGATTACTGAATTGCTTGAAAGAGGTTTTTCCTTATAACTCCAAAAATAATAATCCTATTAACTAGCAGTTTATTGCATCTGATTAAGCGTCAAATTTCCAATTAAAATATATCTTTGAAGTGAAATTTGGATGAAATACAGGGTCATGAAAAATCGAAGAGTGTGGAAAATAGGATTCCAAATATCTCGGCAACTAATTATCCGATCGACTTCATGCTTCATTCAAAATTTATGTTTTTTTATTGTCTTTTATATTCATTTCTTAAAATAAACAATTTCGAAAATTTTTATATACCTTTCATCAGAATGAATATTTCGAGAGTCCGAAAAAAAATTGTTCCGGTTAATCGAGGTTATTGAAATGAAATAGGCTTCTTCCCATTATTACATACTAAGTACATACCAAATTGCAAGTCTCTATCTCAATTTTTTCGGGAGATAGAGCGTTTACAGACACACAGACGGACGGCAAATTTTTTTTTCTAAAAATATGTTTTTCGGAATCTCCAGTGTCTGAAACGTGTAAATCCGTCAAAAAAAATTTTTCGATTTTCAAAACGATTACAAGCCTTACCCTATACTACGTATGATGGGTAAGTAAAAAGATAAAATACATAGCATAATTTATGTAGGTTCTCTTCTATGTATGTACATGTTCGTTTAAAAATAAAATAAAATGAAGAAAAAAATGGACAGAAAAAACAGATGTACCTTGGTAGTTTGGTAAATCTAACTGTTTTGTGAGTTATTTAATCATTATTTAATGCTAAACATTTTGTGACGGGTTAAACCAACTGTTCGATCTGCAGTAACTGAAATCATATGATGACGAATGTAGAGGTCCGTTTGAACTATAGCTCTAAAATGTTGGTTCGAAATCTCTCCATCATATGGTTGCAGCTACTGCAGCACAAAAAAAAATGCTTCAACCCAGTACAATTTTTTAACAGTGTTTTTCGAAAAAAATATATGCAATTCAAGTATTACTTCAAGAGCCCTTGTGTCGTTTCCGGACCTGCACTGTTGTGCACAGAAAAGTTATAAAAATAATACAATAATTAAAAATTACTACGAAACATGTATGAGAGAAGACAAGAGTTTGTGCGGAAGAACGGAGAAAATTCCAGAAAATATTCACAACAATAAACTTAAATATACAGTTCTTTCCTCTAACTTCTTTTTCACGAATGTAATATGATTCTGAGAACGCTTTCTGGAACACCTGGAGAAAGATTCTCCCGAAGGACGAAAGTATCGACCACATGCTTTGAGAGAAAGAAGGATGCGCGCCACTGTTAAAGGTGCATCACATGAGATTTAGTCAAATAATGGCATCGATCTATAGCTACAAAATGAGAAGCGAAAAAATAATTGTAAATTCAATGATTTCATTTCTAAGCGATTTGTAAATTGGTCCTTTTTTACCTGTTATTGCATAATATAATTACTCACTTTACTTACTTGTGTGATTATTGTACGTAGAATTGCTTCTTATTTTTTCAAATTGATTTTTTCTAACCTTTCTAAATTCTGCCCCATGCTAAAGAAGATACAAATCAACACAAAATTTATGTAGGTATCGCGTCTGTGTATGCAGAAATTTGTTAAAAAATAAAATAAAAAGAGTAGAAAAAAGAGCGAAAAATGTGTGTTTGATAAATCTGTGATGTTCTTAGTTTTTTAAAAATAATTTTTCAGTAAATGCATAAAGTTTTAAAGAATTGCTTTCAGAGCTTGTCATATATTTTACTTCTCCGTACATAGTTGTGCATAGAAGAGTTTTTGAACTAATACAATTATTTCAAATTACCACAAAATATATATCAGACAAAATAAAATATCATGCAAAATAAAAATGACGACACTTTTTCAGAATTTATGCATAGCTATAAACTCAAATGATGGTTTTTCCCTCACTTTTTTTCATAAACACAATATGATTCTGCACTGTTTTCTGGGACATATCAATGGGAGATTCTCATAAATGACGAAACTATCGACCATGTGCTTTTTGAGTAAAAAAGATTGGCGCCACTGTTAAAGGTGTATGACATGAGATTTATTCAAATAATGGTATCGATCGATGACTAAAAAATTAGTAGAAGCAAAAACAAACAATGTAATTCCACTGAATTGCATATATAATCGATTTGTAATATAATACATTTTGCATTATATTGCTATTCATTTAGTTCTATAATTATTGAACGTAGATTCGATTCGTATTTTTAGGTGCGTTCGTAATAATATAAATACGTAGCACCTATTGTCGTCGTCTGCTCCGTTCATCCATCCGTCTATCCGTCCGTCTGTCCGCATATAACACCGCAAAAACTACCCATCCGAATGGTTTGAAATTTAAGATATATTATATTTGCAAAATTTTGTCGGGATATTTCAAATTGTATGAAAATCGAATCAAAACTTTTGAAGGTATTAATAAAAATATTTATTAAAAAATTTGAATAATAATAAAAAAAAATCGGTGCTTTCTTTTTATTGGAATCTTCCGAGGTTTAATCGTCAAGCGACCGAGATACTTATTTTATTACAGAAATTAATCTGCATACGATATAATTCATTTCATTGAATTAATAATCATCAAGATCTGAATATTTATATAACTAGCTATAGTACGAACGCACCTCATTTGTCATGTTTGACGTACAATTTCCAAGTTGTTTGAATTAGTTTCAATAGCAATACATCTTCTAAACTTTCTTTATTTTGTTGTATGCTAAAGAATATATAATATAACACATTATTTATTAAGGTCCACTTCTAAGTATGTGAAATATGGTTTACGAATAAATTAAAAGAAAAGAATAAAGGACAACAAAAATCAAATCCTATGTTGTTTGAAAAATCTAAGTTTTAGTAAGTTATCGAAACATAATATATCGTAAAAATGTATGGCTCTTTAAATATATATTTCTTAAGCTTATGGGAGGTTGTTATGTCTTGTTCTGCCCTATTCTAGTGTGTATAGAGTTTTTGAACCATTAAAATAATTAAAGATTATTACAAAATTTATACGAGACAAAATAAAAAAATCATACGAAATAAAAACTTGGGAAAAATTCTACAATTTATTTGCAACTATAAACTAAAATTCTGTATTTTCTCCTAATTTATTTTAATTCTATTTCAGAAACGGAATATGATTCTGCGCCTTTTTCTAAAACACCTGGAGGAAAGATTTTCCTAAAGCACGAACTATCGACCAAATGCTCTATGAGTAAAAAAGATACGCGCCGCAGGTATAATGTACATCACATGAGATTTATTCAAATAAATGGTATCGATTTATCGCTAGAAAATAAGTAGAAAAAAAAGTGTAATCGTTCAAAAATTTATTTCTAATCGATTTGCAAAATAATACTTTCGCCTTTTGTATAGCATTAATTACTTTTGGGATTATTGTACAGAAGATCGTTATTTGTTTAATTAATTTCTGTTGCAATATATCTTCTAACCTTTCTTGTTTCCGTTCCACCCTAAAGAAGATATAATAATCTAAGCAGATTCTCGGTTACGTATGTGAAATATTGTCTAAAATAAATTAAACATATCTGAATAAAGGGTGAAGAAAAAAGCAGACCGTGTGTTGTTTGATGAACTTGAATTTTCGTAAGTTGTTTAAATATAATGTTTCGAAAAATGTATACGAAGTTTTGAAGGACTACTTGCAGAGCATTCTGTATTAGTTATCCTATCCTTTATTGTCTTGTACTGGTGTGCATAAAAAGGTTTTTGAACTAATACAATAATTACAAAAAACTACAAAATATATGTCAGACAAATAAAAAAAAAATATGTGAAATGAAAACTTAAACAATTTTTCCAAATTTATTCACTACTATAAACTCAAATGTACTTTTTCCTCTATTTTTTTTTCATGAACATAACATGATTTTTATTTGATCCTTTTTTAGAACACCTGGTTGAAAGATTCTTATAAAGAACTAAACTATATCGGCCAGGCGCTTTGAGAGAAAGATAGATGCAAGCCACGGGCAAAAATGCTTCACATGAGGTTTTATTTAAATAATGATATCGATCTATTGCTATAAAATTAATAGAAGCCAAAAAAAATGTCTAATTGCTCTGAATTTCATTTCTGATTGATTTGTAAAATGATGCATTTTTCAACTTTTATATAATATTACTTCAGTGATTGTTGTACGCAGAATCGTTTTTACGTGCGTTCGTAATTATATAAATACGTAGCACCTATTGTCGTCGTCTGGTCCGTCCGTCCGTCTTTCTGTCTGTCCGTCCGTCCGCATATAACAACGCAAAAACTACCCAACCGAATGGTTTGAAATTTAAGATATATTATCTTTGCAGAATTTTGTCGAAACATTTCAATTTTTTTTAAGATCGAATAAAAACTTTAGAAAATATTAATAAAAACATTTATTAAGAAATTTGATTTTTTTTTAAATTGGTGCTTTCTTTTTATAGGAGCTTTCGAAGTTTAATCGTTAAGCGACCGAGATGCTTATTTTATGACAGAAATTAATCTGCAGACGATATAATTCATTTCACAGATATAAACTAGTCGTTGGGGGCCACCGTAATACTTACCCATCATGAATATGCATAATGTAAAATATTAAAATAAAAATGTGTAAACTACTTATAAAGTGCATTGCAATTCAAATAAAATCGTGGCTTGATGACGTCACAAACTTTAAAGGCTCGATTACTGAATTGCTTGAAAGAAAAATCCTTATAATTCCAAAAATAATAATCCTATTAACTAGCGGTTTATTGCATCTGATTAAGCGTCAAATTTCCAATTGAAATATATCTTTGAAGTGAAATTTGGATGAAATACAGGGTCATGAAAAATCGAAGACTGTGGAAAATAGGATTCCAAATATCTCGGCAACTCATTATCCGATCGACTTCATGCTTTATGCAAAATTTATGTTTTTTTATTGTCTTTTATATTCATTTCTTAAAATAAACAATTTCGAAAATTTTTATATACCTTTCATCAGAACGAATATTTCGAGAGTCCGAAAAAAATTGTTCCGGTTAATCGAGGTTATTGAAATGAAATAGGCTTCTTCCCATTATTACATACTAAGTACATACCAAATTGCAAGTCTCTATCTCAATTTTTTCGGGAGATAGAGCGTTTACAGACACACAGACACACACACAGACACACACACAGACACACACACAGACACACACACAGACACACAGACGGACGGCAAAAATTTTTTTCTAAAAATATGTTTTTCGCAATCTCCAGTGTCTGAAACGTGTAAATCCGTCAAAAAAAAATTCGATTTTCAAAACGATTACAAGACTTACCCTATACTACGTATGATGGGTAAGTAAAATTATCAAGATCTGAATATTTATATAACTAGCTATAGGACGAACACACCTCGTTTGTAACGTTTGACGTACAATTTCCAACTTGTTTTTTTTTTTTTTTCGAATTAATTTAAATATCGATACACTTTCTAACTTTTCATGATTTCTTTCCAAGCTATAGAAGATTTAATAATATACGCAGGTTTTCTATTAATTATGTGAAAGACTATATAAATAAGATGAGATAAAGGGAAAAGAAAATGGTTATTGTATGTTATTTTATAAATTTAAGTTGTAAATTCTTCTAAATATAATATTTTGAAACCTGTATAAAACTTTTAAGGATCACTTCTTGAGTTTCTGGGTGACAGTACTGTCTTATCTTCTCCTATACTACTGTGCATAGAAAAGTAATAAATCCAATTCAATAAGTAATTTTTTTTTACAAAATATATATAAACCAAAATAAAAAATAACATTAAGATAAGCACTTTGAAAATGTTCCAGAATTTATTCATAACTGGAACTCAAATGGTGTTTATTCCTCTAACTGATTTCATTCTTTTCCATGAAATTATTGTGATTCTGCGCCGTTTTCTGGAACACCTGGATGAAATATTCTCCTGAAGGCAGAAACTATCGACCAGGTGCTTTGTGAGTAAGAAAGAGGGTAAAGGTGCATCACATGGGATTTATTCAAATAATGGTATTTATCTATCACTCGAAAATTAGTAGAAGGAAGACAAATTATAATTGCACTGAACTTCATTTATAATCGATTTGTAAAATAACACCTTTTTCAGCTTTTACATAATATTATTATTCAACTGCTTCAGTTCTTATTGTTCGCAGCATCAATTTATTATTTCGAATTGCTTTCATTGCATGCAATCTTCTAACCATTCTTCAGTCCGCTCTATGCCAAAGAAAGCACATAATTTATGCACTTTTTCTACGTATGTGAAAGAGTGTTTAGAAATAAATAAAGAATAGAACAAAAAAAAAGGCGAAGCATATGTGTACATAGTTGTAAGATAAATATCAGTTTGTATGTTGTATAAACATAATTTTTATAAAAATATATGAAGTTTAAAAGATCATATAGTGATTTGGCGCCACTTTCTGGAACACCTGGATGAAGGATTCTCATAAAGGATGGAACTATACCGTCCAGCTGCTTTGTGAGCAAGAACCACAAGTAAAAGTTCATCACATGAGGTTTTATTCAAATAAGGATATTGATCTATTTCTAGAAAATAAGTAGACTTTCTGACCTTCAGAATGATTGTGTTGTCTTGTACTAATATTCTTATAAATCCAGTACAATGAAAAAAATATATATTACGAAAAACATGAAAAAATTACAAAATTCAATAATTTTCTCTAATTTATTTACATTCTTTTTCATGAGCGTAATTTAATATCACTGTCTGCAACACCTCAGGTCTCTTTTTTGGCAACCATAAATTTTTTTATTTATTTTCGTGGTAGATTACTACAACAATAGCGGGAAAAAACTCATCAGTAATCGGGTTTCTGCGAGATTTGCAAGATAAATCTAAAACGAAACTTTTCGTAAGGAAATAGTGGTTCTCCAAATTTTATTCTGTCTCTTTTAAAAGAGACCGCTCCGAGGTTTGACACCTGGATGTAAGATCTTCATAAAGCTCTGAAATATCGACTAGGTGCTTTGTGAATAAGAATTACAGGTAACAGTACATCACAAGAGTTTTATTCAAATAATGATATCGATCTATTTCTAGTAAATTAGTAGACTTCCTGACCTTCAGAATGGTTGTGTTGTCTTGTACCTTTATATTCAGGAAAGAATTATAAAACCAGTACAGTAATAAAATAAATTTTACAAAATGCATATGAAACAAAATACCGAATTCGATGACTTTTTCCGTAACTTTTTAAAATTCTTTTTCATGAACGTAATATGATAAAACCGTCTGGATGAAGGATTCTCAATGAAGGTCGGAACTGTCGAACAGGTGTGCTTTGTGAGTAAGAAAGATCTGTCCCACAGTTAAAAGTGCATCACATGAGGTTTTATTCAAATAATGATATTGATCTATTGTTAAAAATGGAATAGAAGCAAACAATGTATTTGTGCTAGGTTTCAATTCAATTCTATTCGTAAATATATATTTTTTTTTCTGTTTTCACTTTGTACTGCTATTTATTTACTTCTGGGATTATTATCTGCAGATTCGATTATCATTTTCGAATGAATTTGAATAGCGATGCATGTTTCAATATTTCTAAGTTCAGTTTTCTGTAAAAAAGAGAGGAATAAGTTAAGCTGTTCGAAATAAAACACGAGTACATAAAGAGTTTTCGATATATCAAAGTTTAATCTATAATAAATTATAGAGTCATACAATGCATACAAAATTTAATATCTAAAATGTAATCTAATGAAAATATAAAATACTTCTGTTATTTAATTTTATGGGCTGACATTTTTGTTTTCTAACTGAGTGAAATATAAAAATGTCAATTCGCATGATATCTTTACCATTCAGTTTTATTGGATTAAAAATAATTAATCTGATTAATTTGTTAATTTTTTTAATCACAAATACAAAATTCATCAAGAAGCGTTTGTTATTTAGTGAAGTATAAGTAATATGTGCATTACAGCCAGCTTTTGAAAAAAGCTTATATTTTTGGTTATTTATGTGTTGTGTTTTTTTTTTCTTGCACGGACAATTTTCACTTAAATATATGTGTGTTGCAAGTTGAGGTACAGTCGGTCAAAAAAACCACTATTTATTTTATCGCCAAATAAACGCAGATAAAAACGAAAGAAAAATTATATTGGGAATATATGGTCTCTTCAAACGTATGTTAAAATGACAAGCTTAGGGGACAGTGTTCATATTACAATTATAACAAACTTTGACATTTTCAATACGAGCATCTAATTTTCACATCCTATTTGATTTTTGCAGGAAATTTTATCATAGGATACGAAATGAGAAATCATTCGGTGAAGAAGTTTAGTAATTATGAATGTTAAAGTTGTGAACTTTTAATTTAAAATTATTTTTTATTAGTTGCTAAAGATACTTCAATGGAAAAAGTAAAAAAAAAAAAAAACTCAAACTACTTAGCGGAATAAGGTATAATTTTGGATCCATTTTGGATTTAAAGCTTGAAGAAACCAATTTCTGTTAAAATATTTCTAGGTTACATTACTTATTTTTTTCAAATATTAATTTCCTGATTCATATATTTTGAGATTAATATTCGAAAAAAATATGTATCTTAATCTATACAACTTTTGACAGAAATCGATTTCTAAAAGCCTGAAATATACAAAAACAAAAGTACAGCTCATTACTCCAAGTAGTGTTTGAGTTATACTTACAAAATCACTTGCATTGCAGTTTGTTTTACAACTATTAAACAAGAACGAAAAATCTTGCATCATGGCATAGATTATGAAACAATTTTCAACTCTATCGGAATACTGTTAAAAAGTTTCCTTTTTGTTCATACAATAAAATGAGCTGTCTAAATGAACATTAAAAAAACACAACGGACTAAAATTACATTTTCAGCAATTGCTATCTATAGTCGGTAATGTGTGCAATTAATTCGTACAACCCTTTATATGATCCACACATCTCGTAATAAACTACAGATAAGTTATTTTAAAATGCATATCAAGCTGAAAACGCATTTTCAGCAATTGCTATCTATAGCCGGTAATGTGTGCAATTAATTCGTGCAACCCTTGATATCATCTACACACCTCGTAATAAACTACAGATAAGTTATTTTAAAATGCATATCAAGCTGAAAACGCATTTTCTGCAATTGCTATCTATAGCCGGTAATGTGTGCAATTAATTCATGCTATCTTATTTCAAGCAGTGATTGCTCTTGGTCAGTCCTGTAACTGAATTATTTTTACTGTCTCTGTAAATGAACGATAATCTCTACGTATTCAATAATCTATAGAAACATGTTGTAGCAATCCTCAGTAATGTATATCAGTTTCATTATGTTTTAAATAGCTTAACACCATTAAAATACACTGCAAGCGATTTTTTCCTGTAGAGTATAATGTAAAGGAATTATTTTGTGCATTCCTGTAAACGAATTACAATTTCTATTTACTCAATACTCTGTAGAAAACATTTTATCATCCACTTCAGTGAAGCATATCAATTTCATTATGTTTGAAACAGTGCAAAATCATTGAAAAGCATCAAAATTATTTTTTTAATTGACTGTATGTAACGGAATATTTTAGAGTGTCCCTGTAAATGGACTATAAATGACACACGTTTCAATTTTTTATAAATAAATACATAAAAGTTTCTTAAATTTCAAATCAATTTAAAATGTTATGCGTTGTTATTTTGTTAATGCTATTTTATTTCAATGTAATATCATCTATTAAACTGGTGTCATGAGACCGTGAGTCTTTGCATATCATATAATTTCAAACTTCTTTATTCATATGCTAATTGTTTACTTATAAATCATAAAAAGCTTTTTTTAAACTTATGTAATACATAAAATGAATGTATTTTACTTTTGCGGCAAATAATTTTTCTAGTAATAAATAAAAGAACTTTGCACGAATTTAAATTACCTTGGTAAATTATAATATCATGTTTTACTATTTTAATTCTCATTTAAATAATTCGCAGTGGAATACATTAAGATCATATTTATCTTATGTAAATTACGGCTAAAATTTATAATTTTTTTATTTTTTGTACAATGTTTAAACTGCCGTGGGATTTATTTTGTATTATTTAAAAAATATATACAGGATATTTTTTCTACTATATAATAACAGCAAGATATTCTAGAATACATGTTTTAAAGGTATTGAATAAGCTCAAGAGCAACAATTAAATAAAAATTAATTAAAAGAATAAAGCAGAATTATTTGGCTAAATAAAATTGGCTTTTATGAATTTAATATAATTGCATCACTTTATAAACATCATTAGTGAAAGAATTTTCTTCAAATTAAAATTAGTTCATAAACAATTTTTTTAAAGAGCCCTTATCATATTGATTCAATCGCTTAGCAGAGTTTTAATAAATGTGATTTATTTTGTTGGGATTCTATTTCCAAATGGTTGTCTCAGTTAATTGTGTTGGCCGGTTGTCGATCAAGGTAGATCAATAGGAAGAGCATTGCCAATTAAAGCAAGAGGTTCTGGGTTCGACTCCCGCTCTGGACACTTTTTTAATCAATTGGAAAAATTTTCAATTCGTATAATATCTTTATCAGTCAGTATGATTAAATAGTCCGTGTATGTGCATATCAGGACAATGGTTCAAATGCCAGGACTTTTGAAAATAAATATCCATAGCCCTGCCGTGTGCATACTAGGATAAATTCTTAAATATCAGTGCTTTTGTTACTAAACATCCCCCAAACAGATAGATATAAATCAAGCAAACACAGAAATGTTAATTGAAATATTTTAAAGTATTTTTAGTTTTGAAACTTTCTCATTTTAAAAATACCGTGTTTGATGAAAATTACCCTAATTACCCTAATGCACATACATAGGCAGGTACGTTGATATAAGTAGTGGGTTGACACTTAATGTTAGTAATAAAAATGCCTTCATTTTTCAACAATCCATTTATTAATTAAAATGCATCCATTCATGCAACCAGTTTCTCCGACAAACCTAACACTATGAAAAATCATCATTAACTCTATGAAATTTGAATGTTGTATATAAAAAATATCAATACGTTCGTTTAGATAACCTTAGTATTAGAGATAGGGAAACGAAAGTAGTAGTTGCGCTGTGTCCATATGTAACAGTGTTTGAGAATTAATATCGTAACATGGAAACCTTTTTTTCTGCTCTTTGTATATATACTATAACACTGTTACAATGTAGAAAGATGTATGGAAAAATGATTGTATTAATCTGATTGGGTTTTTCAAATTGAAGATTTCCAACAAAAACTACCAAAATTACAATTCTTGGTAAAAGGAAACAATATCTTTACGCATGCATTGTTTCTATGGGACAATCAAAATTTTCTTGCTTCATAACGAGGACATTGTGACTGTTTATTAAACCAGTTGATGGAGCCATCAAAAAGAATATTGATAAAGAATCGCGGAAGCAAGAACTTGTTTCATTGACCGCTGATTCACTCCGCATTTTGTTTTCTATGTGAAGCATGTGTTGCGTCATGTGAGGTAAATAAATGTTATTATTTTTTTAAATGGTCGTTATCATTTAAGACTGCCTATAAATGAAAATTAAGAAGATCTAGAGAATACGTTGATTTTTTGTTAAACGGTATCACAGCGTTGTTGGGAAATGCTCACTTTTAAATCTTTTGCGACGAACTTTCCGTAATTTTCCTTCATTTTGGGCATAATTTTTTCCAAGTACAGGGCTGCCACTGGCGACTATTGCTTAATTCTATTTCGCACCACTTTCTCAAAACAAATTTTTTTCAGATATACTTTGACAACATTTTCAAGAGAAATATACTACAAAATTATTTTTTTTAAATAGTGTTGTCAATAGAATATAAAAATAGTCGCCAGTGGCAGCCCTGAAGTAGTAACTTTCACCTTATTTAATCGTTGATATTCTATGATTAAATAATGCAGAAATTACTAAACAAAAATTGTAGTATTAAAATTCAAGGTTTTTATGCAAAGTTTTACAGAGTTCCTGAGGTGGTTATCCCTTGTCATTCCTTGTCGCTAGTCGGGAAGAGGTTAAATAAATTTAGAAAGCTGTGTAGGCTCTAATAAACGACAGCTTCAGTTGTGCTTTCTGTTAAATGTTATCCCATCAAAAACATACCTGTGAAAGAAGGCCAAGTTCGTTAACGGTTTCGCTAATAAAAGAAGTGAGATCTAACTGGAAACCAAGTTCTTTCGAAGCTCCTTAAATCATAGCTCCTGTCATGCATAACGTTCTTCAATTGGTTAAAATGATTTGTTATATTATTTGCTACTCAATAGAGCGATTTGGCAAGTTTTCTCTTATTCAAATTTCTCTACATGATTGATCTGAACTTAAAGTTAATCATTTCCTCAACATATCAATACCTTAACTTCGACATACTTATTCGAATACTTGATTGACTACATCTTTGCCAATGGCATACTAGACTAAATTGTACTCAGACTCAAAGATTAAAGTTGGTGGGTGAAAACTTGCCAAGATGCTCTATTGAGTAGCAAATAATATAACAAATCATTTTAACCAATTGAAGAACGTTATGCATGACAGGAGCTATGATTTAAGGAGCTTCGAAAGAACTTGGTTTCCAGTTAGATCTCACTTCTTTTATTAGCGAAACCGTTAACGAACTTGGCCTTCTTTCACAGGTATGTTTTTGATGGGATTTCATTACTTTTTGTACAGTTACAATATACTTAAACACTATACTTAATGGTTTTAATTGTGTTTACAAGTGACTATTTTATTTACCAGGCAACATTCAATTTAATTTAAATTTCCTACAACAAAATATTCGGCTGTTAATTTGCGGCGGAAATTTGTATTTTAATACTGCTGTATTTAATATTTGTTTTGAAACGAAGTGTATTGACTCGAAATTTTTATTATTTCTGGAATAACAATATTCATAATGACATATTTTATGTTTTACCATTACAGACTCATTAACATATAAATCAACAGTCCGATTCATATTTACAACAAAATGACGAAGCTATCCAAATAATATCAAATAAATACTATAAAATTTACAGATAATTCAAAATTAAATCGGCATTGTTTTCATAAATGAAATGAAATTTTCCTCAAAGTAGTGTTGGCATAAAAATAAAATTCTGGAGTATATCATTCTCAACAATGGTTAGAAAAAAATATAGCACAAAAGAAATAAAGTGTGACATCTCCGCACGTATTTATTTTATATTTTATGATTAAAAACCAAAATTAAAATTGCAGTGTTTAGGAGAGAAAGACACCATGGATTGTCCCATGTTTTTTCGATGCAATTAAAATACGACTGTTATTAAAATCTAGAGAAATGCTTAAGTGATACTAAAAGAAAGAACAAAAGATTTATAAAAAAAACCTTTTAATGATCAACATACGTTTCAACGATCCTACGGCGCCATTTTCAAGAACTATAACGATAAACAAAGTATTCTCGCAAATTTGGAAAATAAACTTGCAAACATGAATCACGAGATCAAATACGTAAATAAAAAGAAAACTGCCCAGTTAAACTGAGGGCATTGAGCTCACAGGCTTAAAGAAATAAACAATATATTAAGGGGGGTCATCCCCCGTTACCCCCCTCATAGTTAACTAATAAACTCCTTAAACTAATCAGTGAAGTCTCTAATTACAATGAATATATATACAAAATTTGAAGAAAATCGGATAATTCTGCATGAAAAACCCATTTATCTAAATTAAGGGGGGTTAGACCCCCTTTCCCCCTTTATACTTAACCAATGAACCCCCAAAACTCTTCAGAGAAGCGCATTATCACAATGAACCTATATACAAAATTTGAAGAAAATCGGATAATTCTGCATGAAAAACTCATTTATCTAAATTAGGGAGGGGGTTATCCCCCTTTCCCCCTTTATATTTAACCAATGAACCCCCAAAACTATTGACAGAAGCGCATTATTAAAATGAACCTATATACAAAATTTGACGAAAATGGGATAATTCTGCATGAAAAACTCATTTATCTAAATTAGGGGGGGGTTATCCCCCTTTATACTTAACCAATGAACCCCCAAAACTATTGACAGAAGCGCATTATCAAAATGAACCTATATACAAAATTTGAAGAAAATGGGATAATTCTGCATGAAAAACCTATTTATCTAAATTATGGGGGGTTAGCCCCCCGTTTCCCCCCTTTATGCTTAACCAATGAACCTCCAAAACTAATCAGGGAAGCACCTTATCACAAGGAACCTATAAACAAAATTTAAAGTAAAACGGTTAGTTCTATCAAGAGTTATCGCGTTACATACATACGTACGTACGTACGTACATACATACAGAACCGGCGGGCACATAAGCTCTCCGGCTTTGATAGCCTGTGAGCTAAAAAAGAGAAAAGCAGGTGCTTGAAGTAGCCAACTGTAATCGTGCAAATTAACATTTCGTTATTGCTTTTTAAAACGGAAAAGTACCTCCTGCCAAATTTAATGGTACTTTTCCGTTTTAAAAAGCAATAACGAAATAATTATTTTCACGATTACAGTTGGCTACTTCAGATACTTTTCTATTTTAAAAATCAATAACGAAATATTAATTTTCAAGATTACAGTTGGCTACTTCAAGCACCTGCTTTTCTCTTTTTTTACATATTTGATCTCGAAATGTTTTCAAGTTTATTTTCCAAATTTGTGAGAATACTTTGTTTATCGTTATATTTCTTGAAAATGGCGCCATAGGAGCGTTGAAACGTATGTTGATCATAAAAAGGTTTTTTATAAGCCTTTTGTTGTTTCTTTTAGTATCACTTA
This sequence comes from Maratus michaelseni, assembly GCA_963931845.1. Lineage (NCBI taxonomy): Eukaryota > Metazoa > Arthropoda > Arachnida > Araneae > Salticidae > Maratus > Maratus michaelseni. The sequence goes on along the minus strand of OZ007590.1, from coordinate 23,850,614 downwards.
AGCATTTCTTTAGATTTTAATTATATTTAGTGATCTTATTTTGTGATTATGTACGATTTTTTTTTTCTTGCGCGTGTCTTTTTCTAAGTTTTATAAAATAAATGAGCTGATATTTTGCCCCAGCTACACTGCCTAGACCCATGGTAGCTACACATCCATGATCAATATTTATTTGAATCATAGGAATGACTCTCTTTTGTTTACATTTTTAATTCTGGGATTAGACGAATTTCAACTGCGGATATCTCGAAATATATGCGTATTTCGATATATGTATTCTCTCAAGATGTTTTTGTTTTTTCACAATGCGTATAAAAAGGTAAATTTTATGCACCATTACTCAAAAAATTAATTCTCTGAAATTAGCCCAAAATGGCTGATAATCAAATATTTTGCTGCAAGGTCAAGCCGGATTCAACACTTGGACGCTTTTTTGGCAAATTAAAATTTCGCCTAATAGACGTAACGTTAAAGTAAAAATGGACACCCACAAGTGGGTAATTAATCGATTTTCAGAATTTTTTGATTTTTTTTCGATTTCTTATAGTGTAAACGAACTTCTCACCAAATTTTAAGTCTGTAAGTGCAGTAGATATATGAAATCTTTTTGATGAGTGAGTGAGTCACTGATAAAATTATCGATTATCAGACAATTTCAAATATCATTATCTCGGAAACTAATTATGCGTTTGTTATAAAATTTTGGATTCTGGATACTTAAGTGGGCCTTACTACACATCTAAAATTACAAGTACGTAGGTCAAATAGATTTTCAGTAGTAGAGTGTCGAAATTTGGCGAAAACAGCTCGAAATGGTTCGTGTAAATATACTCACGGCCGGTGTATCGACTTTTTTGCTTTGGGAACTTGGCTGACACACTGCCGTGTGTCTAGATAGCGTTCGTACACTTCACATGGTTTATGAAATACAATATAGAAATGCGTAAAAATATTTCATTTAAATCTTTGAAGCATTAAGAATTGTATTTTACAATATTCTATCATAAAATACCTTAAAACCGTTGATACTTCAAACATTCAAATGAAATATTTTCTAGCATTTCATAAGTGAAGTATACGATTGAAGTAACATTTAACAAAAACACACAACTGATCTGTCGTTTTTTCTTCCCTAAAATATAAAAATATTAAAAACGGAATGTAGCAAATAAAATATAGCACGACCTTTAAAAAATGACAAATAAGCAATTTTGTTAATTATACACTACCTTCGTGAAAAATGTCATTTTGTCAAGGGTATATACTTCTAAACAAAAAAATAATTTATCTAAAAAAAAAATTCAGACATCTAAAAACTAGTGTATGTATTTGCTTGTTCCTTTTTAAACCTGAAGTCTCTCAAGTCGAAAACTTTAAATCATGTAAACTAAATAAAACCGAAAGCGATATTTTATCGCAAAAAGTAATGTCTTGGAAAAAATGCTTTTATATTTTTAGAATTTCTGTGTTCAGTTTTATGTAGATAATTTGACATTTTGAGCAGAAAATTCCCTTTAGACTGGATCGTGTAAAAAAAGCAAAAACCTTAACATCTGAAAGTTATTAAAACATTTTATGTTAAAGATAAATTTATTCGTTAAGAAAAAAATATCTACGGAAGAATAACTGAAAGTTACATAAGCAATTTAACCTTTGTGGTGGGGGCGTGGAAAGGGGGTTCTGATATCTCATTATGGTATATTAGAAAAATGTATTTTAGTTTACATAAAATAGAATTATTTAGAAAAGAAAATATTTTTTTATTTCTGAAATGCCCACTTTTATGTGGTAATTTATGCACGGATTTTATTATCTGGTGTATTAATTATCATTTATGTTGTTAAATCTGTCTAATATAAAACCATTAGTTAAAACTGTTTTTTTTTCCTTGTTTGTTTGTTTCTTTAGACAGAGTCGATTCCTCCATTCTTAGAGAAGCCTCATATTATTTTCGTAATTTATATAATCTTAAATTCTTTCTTTTTACATTATGGGTCTAAATTAGATATTCCTATAAAAAAACGGGTACTTTCTTCTCCCTATAGCAATTACTGAATAATACTAAAGATTTATATCCTTATTTTGAAAGTATTTAAAATTCAGCAGAAAATAGTACACTGATCAGTAAATTCAGAATTTCTAAAGATTACAACACAAATATTTCTAAATCTACACTCTCAAAAATAAAACACTCAATTTTGACGATTCCGCAATCCTCAGGCCTCATTTCCTTATTTTTGACAATCATTTCGTCACTGAGTCACGTGGTTTTTGACGAAACGCGAATCCTCAAATATCTTGACGAAACTGTTTCCTCGCTGTCAAAAATAAAACTCTCACTTTTGACGATTGCGCAATTCTTAAGCTATATTTAGTCATTTTTGACAATCATTTCGTCTCAAAATTAAATGATTTTTAATGCAATGGAAAATCTCAAATATTTTACAAAAATGTTTCCGCATTCCCGGCCAGATTATTTTTGTTACAAAATCGTTCAAAAAAAAAAAAAAAAAAAAAAAAAAAAAAAAAAACACGAAAGTATTAAATTTACGATATAATTAATGAAAACAGAAACAAAAATATTTCATCCTTGGGGGCCGCTATAACACGAATGTACCAAATTTCTACTTTATTTTTTATATCTGATAATTTGCGTCTATCCTTTTTGTAAAGATTTTATGCATTTCTATTGCCTATTCAAAGATAAATTTTTCTGAAGTTACAGAATTTCGTTAAAAACGCTTAGAAAATTCATCTAAAGTTACAGAATTTCGTTAAAAACGGTTAAAATAGTAAAATGCGAACATCATTTGGTCCATTTTCGAAACTCAAGCATCAACATTTTCCCAATGATAAAATAATAATAATAATAATAATAATAATAAATAAAAAATCACAATTTTAGGTGCTTTTTTTTATTTAAGAAATATATTCATATAACAATCAAGTTTAAAATACGTATAACTGACCTTTCCCCTCTATAAACAGTAATCTTATCCGCTGAAATTGATGAACTCGCCTCCAAAATATGCACTTCAAAATTAATTATTTCTGATCAACAAATTAACTAGAGCATATTCATTGAACAAAGGAAATGTCTCTAATAATTATATTAATCAAGCCATTTTCTAATTATTTATTAACCATAGAAAAACCAATAATAATAATCTAGCCTTATTAATTAAAACATGCAGAAGTTATAACAACACCGATAAAAATACAATCTGCTTTCTAAAAATATAAACACACATCAACATCTCGTAAATACTTTTAAAATCAAATAATTTCGAAGTCCCGCTAGCTGTGGGGTAAGGCGCTACGCTGTCAAGCTGAAAGTCGCGCGTTCGACCCTCACCGAAGGACTGTGTTATTTTGCCACAAGTCAATTAAAAAAGCTTCTAAAAGCTCCGACAGATGGAGCCACCAAACTTTTTTTTTTTGGAACTTTCAAAGAATCAATTTGACGAAACCACTTTCTTCGTAATTTTGAGGATGCAAATTTACTCGATTTGACGAAACGTTTACTCGGAGCATATACCAAGAAACTGTTTCGTCAAAAACGAAGAATATTTCTTGAAATTTGAGTATTCATTTTTGAGAGTGTATGAAATTATCATATAACCACGAACGAAAGTACACAATTACATCTTTCGAGTTACCCAATATTTCCAAAAGCTTTCTTTATCTTTAGAAATCTCAAAAACAATACATTTTTGAGATTTAAAACAACATGTATAAAACAAAGTTTCTTTTCCTGCCACTGAGTTTCGGAAACGTTTCCAAATAGTTTTTATAGTTATTATCAGCTAGTTCAAAATAACAATATCCAGGCAAACTGTGAGGATATCTTATTTGAAACACTATTAACATATCAAGTAACCAAGAACCTTAATATATTTAGATTTAAATAAAGGGATTATTATATTTAATTAGCAGAACTACATAAATTTGCCCGTGTTAAACATGAGGGCATTCCAGATATAATAAATAAATATGCAATGTCCTAAAAATACAGTGATCAGAGAAAGAACCTTTGTGCTAACAGCTAAAAAGATACACAGAAAAAAATTGCATTACTTTGACGCAATCATAGTAAAGATCCTCAGATTTATAAATGCAGGTTTCCATTGACGCATATAACGGACAAATATACAATTTCCCTGACAATACGAAAAAGACAGGCAAAAAATTCAACCAAATGATGTAGCATTTAGGAAAATTCTATTTCGTTTGGCATTATTTTTAAATATAAACTTATATTTTCATTTATAAAAACTAAATCTATAATTATTACATGAAAAAGATGTCATTTTATAGACGCTTTCAACCGTTAAGTCAGTCATGAAGTTTTGTTTGAAAATAGAAAGAATTAACTCTAAAAAAAAGGTAACTCTAAGGTCTCTAAGGTATGTTATGTTTAATTTCCTATTTAATATAAATCGTAGAAACTGTTACTACTGTATCTAAGTTAATAAAATATTAGGAACGTTCAAAAAGTAACGAGCCGGAGGCCTAAGAACAGAAACTAGTACATATATATCAGAAGTATTGGCCCTGGCTGTTGAGGCACTTGTCGCACTGAGACACAAGGCGGTGAATGGCTGTCTCGTGAAATTCCTGGGACTGCGATGTGAACCAGTTCCGCACGTACTGCTTGACGTCGTCGTCCGAGATGAATCGTTTGCCCCTCATAGGGCTCCTATAAGGGGCGCTTACGCATATTCATTCTGTTGCCCAAAATAACCGCCATATTGCAACCTAGCTCAGCATTAGGAAACCGCCTGAGCAGGTGTTTGCCGTCCCTGTTACTGTCACACGCCGCCCACTAGTACGGTAAGCTAACCGGTTTTAGCTTGGTTTTTGGTCCGCTGGGTTATTAAATGGCGGTATGATTCAGCCTGTATTATAGGAGCTCTAGCCCCTCAGAGACTCTTTTAGCGACCAAAAATGGCGAACGAGTCCATCAACCAGCTGGACGATGTCATCGGTAATGCGTTTTGGTGTTTCAGACCGTGCATCATCGGCTAAGGAAACCCGTCCTTCCCTGAAACGCTTGTGCCACGCCGGCCGTGACCCTTGCAAGGGACATGCAGTGTTCACCGTACACTTGTGACATTCTTCGATGAATGCCCGCTCCCTTTACTCCTTCCGCTGTCAGAAAACGAACAACACCTCTTTGTTCTTCTTTTGACGCCTCCATTTCACTGCTTACAATACGAATGAGCGTTGGACGACTGATGCATGCTTCTGCTAGCTTTGTAGTCACGTGACTTGCACTCGTGACCCTCTAGCGGCGGGCATGTGGACTTCCGCGCTCTTGTCGGAAACCCTCTTTGTTACTGACGCAACGATATTACCATTCTGTCACCGGTTTGCACATTCCAGACACCGGGTCGTTTCTTTTTGAACGTCCCTTACACTTGGCTATATTTTATAGATATAAGATATAACTGTAGTATACAAACGAAATAAGAAATAAAGCATCACAACTATTTGTTTAGAGTAAATTTGCTGTCAGACTGAAAGCGTTTTATAGAAAGTGCGGTCATATTTTAGTAACTTTTTGTTAATTATTTTTTCTGAATTTTTGCCTTGAAAGTGAAACGTCTGTATTATAGTAGATATTTAACTCCAAATACATTTAAATGTAGGCACTACGTCATTTTAACGCACTTTTAGTAAAATGTTTAAATTTTATGTTTAAAAAATACGCCTTATCTGCTCAGAAATGCGTCAGTTTCAGATGAGAAAATATACCGAGTTTGTCTGAATTTTTATTGGTTTACAAATATAAAGTATACGTGTTATCATTTTTTAAAATTATTACGCCATTTTATAGGGTGTGACAACAGGAAGTAAAAATTGCATTAGAAGATAGATTAATATATATACCTGGTGCGTCATAAATTCGTTCAAACTTTAAAAATTCATAATAAAAGAAGTAATGCTCGGAAAAAATTTTGGTTTGCGCGAGTATGATCAGAAAGATTTTGGATTTTTTTTCCACGAATAATAAAAAATGATTCCAAAAGTAACCCATAGAGGGCGCTCACACGTCATACTGAGGCGTTTTATGCAAATCAGGAAAACTCCCCGTTTCCTCAAAACGTCGTACTAAACTGGGTATCCCATTCAATGAAATAAGGTTTTTTGCGCCTTAAGTCCTTTCTCCGTGCGAAACTTTAGCAATGCAATAGTTGTAAATTCACCATTCTTGTAGAAAAGTTTAACCATCAGCGCTCGATCTGGTAACGATAGCATGCTGCCGAGATCGAATGATGAATCCATTTTCAGCCAGGTGTTTTATTGCGAGCCTGATTTGCATAAAACGCCTCAGTATGTCGTGTAAGCGCCCTCTATCGGTTACTTTTGGAATCATTTTTTATTATGCATGGAGAAAAAAATCCAAAATCCTTCTGATCATAGTCGCGTAAACCGAAAAATTTTCCGAGCATTACTTCTTTTATTATGATTTTTTAAAGTTTGCACGAATTTATGACGCACCCGGTATATACGTTTGTATAAAGATAAATTTCCAACCTGTGATTGAGAAAAGGATTAAGAGAAAGCATGAGAAATGTTTGCAGAAGACAGCAATTTTACTCTTGTTTTAAAACATATATATACGAAATTTCGTGTAAATCTGTCAAAAATTGTAAATTTCTATAGGAAGACTTACAAACCAAGAAAAGCTTTTATATATATAAATTAGAAAAATTGATGCACACTAATTTATGTAAAAAAAAATAAATAAATAAATAAATAAAAATTAGAGCATTTTAGGAACTACAAACAAGTTATATATATACTAATATATCAAAATAAGGTACTAAAAATTTATGTCAACAAAAAGGTAAAATAACTGTAATAAAATTTAATATATTGTAATCAAACTCAAGTGAACATATTCGAATTTGTCCTTATTTATTTGTATATAATAAGTGGAAACCTTGAGGTGTTTGTTGAACTAACTTTTTTAAAATTTAAATCTAAATTAAGACAAATACTAATTCTAACAAAACTTTTAAAACTTTGCTGAAACGATGCAGCTGAAGAACAAATGTCAAACTATGTGTTGGCGCATAAAATTATGACATTTCGAATGCTTCAAATTAGTTTCACGAGATCAAATTGTAAAAAGAAATTTCTTGACAAATTCATAATTATTCAGTTAATTAATCAAAACACTTCGTAAGTGTGTGCGGCACTTTATATGCTAATTAACAGAACGCTTGTTTCAATTAAAAAGAGAGCAATCCTCAGTTACCGAAAGATTGATCTGTTTAATAAACAAATTGTTTTATCACTGATTTTTAATCAAAAATTAAAATGAAGGGTAGAAAATTGAAATCTTCAATTCTGTCAAAAACTAGGAGTTAAAAGTAAGAAAAGTGTATGCATTTTCAAGCAACTTAACAAAAAAAGTAGCTGCTGTTTTTTCTGTGTAGATAAAACAAAACATCTTCTATGACGACATACGAACAAAAATAATTTGATTAATCGAGTTAATATGTGTGTATGTATGAAAGTATGTCAGAAACTTCTCAACAACAACTGAACGGATAAGAATAAATATTTTTGCGCTTCGATTCCAGTTTGCCAGGGTTTAATCTAAAAATAGTCATCGTATATTGTATAGTTTTATTACAGGGACAGGTTACAAAAAACCTTGTATTTCATTGTCTTCTTTCTATCAAACGTGAGCAATGCTTCCAACTAGAGTGTCTTTATAAATAACGAAGTAGCTACATACGAGCAATAAAATTTGATTAGTCGAGTTGATTTTGAAATAAAATTAACGAGGTTGTTAATAGTTACTGATCTGTCCCCCTCATGTAATCGCAGTTATCCAGACAAATATTTTTAAGTTCTGGAGTATGGATTACAACAGTTTTGGAAAAAAAAAACTCCAATCTGAGGATGAGCCTTGTGCGCTTGTTTCTACTACCGTTTTTATAAACGGGCTCTACTGGCAACTAGGTCGATTAAATTGAATGTTTATAAAAATAAAGGGCAGTCACAAAAATAATCTGATGTGAATGGATGGCTCTATAAAACCCTCTATGACGACATAACAGGCAAAAAACAATTTGATTAATCGAATCAATTTTGGAAAAAATTGAGCCACGAAGCATCTTGGCGAGCCAGGTATTACCGTAAAGTTAATTGTGAATCTGTTTCTTTGGAATTGTATATATATAATGTTATGTATCACTTTAGGGGAAAGTGGAAATCTGGCACTTGATATCGTAAAATATCTCTAGAGGGAGGTGGGGGTTGTCTTTTGATATCGTTACCATTTTTAATCCAAAAGTTCTCCTGTAATCCTCTGTTTGAGAAACCAGGTGCGAAGTATGCTTGAAGTGATACTTGTTGTGTTTGATAGAAACAAAAGAGAAAGAATGTTGTCCAACTGTTTTGTTTATAATAAATTCTGCTAGTCCCTCCCCTTCAGGGAACAAGAGCAAGAAGATAATATTACAGTTGAATGCAAGATGCAACAAAAAGATATTAACAAATACTTTTAAACAGTAACTATTTAGATCAGCCATACTCAACCTTTTTTTCTCGCGGGCCGCAGACACATGTTTGTGACGTTAGGCGGGCCGCAACACTCTTAACAAAGAGTAAAGTAGGGGAAATTAAAATAATATCTAACAAAAGTAGTATAACAAAGCAATATTACATCAATAGTGTTAAATGTATGTCGCGGAAGAAATGTTAACAAAAAATTTTAACAGCACAATTTCCAAACAATAAGCTTCGTGGTAGATTTCTATTATAAATTTTATAGAAATAGACCGCAAAATTCGTTTTTTGGAAATAGTAGTGTAAAAAATGTTTGGTGCCAATTTTTTATGAGACAAACGTTCAACACTAAACCGCAGTAATAGCTGTATAATAAATATAAAACGTTACAATATAAAAATGCAAAATTGTTAAGTTCTAAACAAAAAAATCATGAGATTTTTTCTAATAAACCAATATTTTGCTCAATTCAAAATCTTTATTTTCTTTTAATTGTAGAAATATATAAATCTAATGGCAAATCTAATTAATTTGGAATAATGCTTGATTAGTGTTGAAGATTTAGAAATGTATACAACACCATAGCACAAATAAGACTACATGTACAAAAAAAAATTGACTAAGAAAACCGCATTTAAGATGTTTTTAACATATATCTAAATTAATTATAAATAACAGGACAGATTTTGTCTTCCAATGAAAATATATAAAACAACAGTCTTAAATACATTTTATCCACATCTCAATTCATTTTATACATGGATAAATGATTATGTGTCTCGGGCCACACATAAAAGGTCACCGGGCCACATGCGGCCCGCAGGTTGAGTATGGCTGATTTAGATGATGTAAAGTTATTTCATATATAACAAAAATATTTTATTGACTTCCTCTCTTCATTTGAATCAGTAAAGTATGCGAATAATAAATGTAAAGCCATATCTGTATATCACTGTAAATATATAAAAAGAATACCAAACAAAATTGTAAAAATAAAGAGCTTTTACACATTGATAACGATATCATTGGCGAGGAGGGAGAGGGGATCGATGAATGATAAAGTATGATATCGTAAGGGGAAGGGGGTCCAAAATTACCAAAAAGTTGATATCGTTATATATGTACAGCTCATTTCTTCTAATGGAAATCGCAAACGCGAGCATTGCCAAGTTCTGCAAGATGGGTTATCACAGTGTGGATAATCTGCGCTTGCGCGACGTGCGTATTTCACCAGTCTATAAAGGATCTACGTTGTATCAAATCACCCTTCATAAAATATACCAACTGGCGTATAATAAACAAATAAAGAAAAATGGCAATTTTAATTACACGAGTACTTTTTCACAATAGCAAGCAAGTCATGGATTGTAAAACAATCACTTGAAATTACTTTCATTATTGGTTTAAAAATGAATGGTTATTAAATATTTTTATCGGCGTCTAATACCCCCAAGCATTCCAAACGCAATTTTGAAAAATACACATCGCCATTTTTTTAAGTAATAAATAAGAAATGAGTTAACTACATGTATTTTGAGAAAAATAAAATAAAAATAGAACTTTTTGCGATAATTTATGTACACAATTATGTACACATTTTTTATAATATCGTCAAATTTATTGTTCAATAAAAATTAATTTAAAAGTAGATTACCTAAATGCGGATTGCCAATTCAGTTTTGTCAGATGTATCAGCGTGCTGAAGAATCTTTTTCTAGTTCATGCATAATCTAAACTGTAAATATAGCTATAAAAATATTTTGAAGCTAAAATTCTTAAAAATCCAGAAAAGTTGTTTTTTTTTAGCTTACATTTATGTTTCAAGTGACTTAAGGTTGTTAGTAAATCAACTTCCAAATTCCCCTCTCTGATGTTAAACCAATGGGAGTAGGATGCATTTGCATATTTAAAATATCTCCTCAGGAAATTAATTTTTTCGACCTCTTTTTTTCTACTTACTCTTCTTAAAGGATGTCCCTTTTTTTGTTCTTAGCTGTCAAAATATTTCTAAGATATAGGCTTAATTTAATATTTCATGTTTTGAAAGCTGACGAACTGTGAGTAAAGTTTTAACACTTCACATAAAATTAAGTATATGTTTTAGAAATAACATCCTTTAATAACAGTAAACAGAAAATAGAAGTTCAAAATATTATGTTCCTAGGGAGAAATTGTTTGAATATACGAATGCATGCTAAGCCCATGGTTTTAACATTCACGCGGGGAATTCGGAAATTGACTGGCTAACAGCCTTAACAAAAACTCTCAGGTCTGTTAAGAGCCTACACTAGTCACAGGAAATAACGCTCAAGCTAATGTTATGTCTATAGGAAGGTTATTTTCAAAATTCTTGCTCACATTTTAATATTTTAAAATGATTTTTTGTTTGCATAGGATAGCTCTCTAACGTTGTTAGTTTTTACTTTTTCGATTTTTGTTGCAGGTTTCTTATTAGAAGAGATTTTTTATTTTGGAACCGGTTGAAACCTGTTATGAAAGTGAAAGTACCCTTATATAAAAAAACTGGAACCAAAATCTAAAAAATAAAAACTAACGACGTTAGAGATCGACCTCAGCTATCCTATGCAAAAATAATCATTTAAAAATATTAAAATACAAGCGAGAAATATGAAAATAACCTTCCCATAGACTTAACATTAGCTTGAGCGTTTCTTTGCATGACTAGTGTAGGTTATTAAATCAGGAAACAAATTAAATTCCGGAAAATAATTACATTTATTTTCCCAATAATTGAAATATCGGGATATATATTTACAAGCATTTCTTATATTTATTTTATATATTTTATTAATATTTATATTGGACAATAGGCTTTTATAATAAAAACTGAAACTAGTTACATGACGATTTGTGAAGAAATTGGACTGGAATTAGTTATTTAGCATTTTCTTGAATTATTTAATTGTATTTTGAATATTTAAGTTATTTTTTTAGCAAAAATAGTTTTAATAAAAACTAAATTGAAAGAGTGGCTCTTAGGTATTGTTTTACAACATTTTATTATTGAACATGCAAAATATAATTGTTACACAAAGTTCATTTCAGAATTTTGTTTTTAAAGAAGAAATCTAGATACATTTTTCAAGTAAAATAAGAGTTCTTAAAAATATATAGTATTGAGTATTCTCAAGTAAATAAAAAAAGTTTATCTATCTAATTTCTTCAAGGTCAATGGTTATATTGTAATAAAAGAAAGTTATTCGGAATTGTTGCAATTTTTAAGCAAATTTACCAGAAATATACATTTTTATTAATATGTCAACTGAAATAATGAATTTATTCAGACTATACAAGTAAAGAAATAAGTTCAAAACTTCGTTATGCATAATTTTTCTCAAAACATAATTAATTTAAAAAAATAGTTACACCAATGTTTATATAAAATTTTATTTTTCAGAAAATACCTTTGTAATTTCTACATCAATTCTTCGAGCTAAATTAAAGCTTTCTCAAAAACTTTTACGAAAGTTCTTAAACAGATAAAAATGACTTATTTAACAAATTGCTTTTCAGCAACAACCTGTTTCTCTCAGTGTTTTAAAGATATAAAAATTTCCACTCAGCAGGAGTTTCTAAAATTGATTTCTATTTTTTTTTTCTTTTAAGCTATGCATTTTAAGTAGTAACTTGAAAATTTTTGACGTACTCTTAAAGTTTAACGCAACTTTCATGTTGGCTCAAAAATAGATTTCCTGGAGGAAGGGGGAATTTTTAATTAATCTCTCCAACGCGATATTTGGTCAAAAAGTACTAAATATTAAGCTAAAAGAACTCAAGTGAAAGAACTGTGAAGTACTGTGTAAACAAATTTAAAGTTCCCTTAATAGTATATAGTTATTTATTTTAAAAAACTGTATATAGAGATATGTACATTTATGCATATAGATATGTACTACTGTCAGTTTGATAAAAACGCTAAAATTGTGAACATAGGTTTTCGATTTAACTATACTTTCGTAAATAATTTCGGGGGAAAATCTTTATTTTAATTTGCTTAAATGTTAACATATAGACAACTTTTAATGCATGTGTATAAATAATTCAACGGTGGTTATTTGATGTCATATTTTATGAACTGTATATTACACACAATGGTAAGAGACTTCAAATATTGATTCATTATTCTGACGAGTTTCCATAGATTGTTTGATGTTCTTGTGTCTTGAATATCAAATAGTTCATAAAATAATAAAAATTAGTAACGGATAAAAATTATTGAGATTTTCTCAAGGAAAATTATATAACTTGTTGATTTAAAATTGCTTAAAATTGTAAATTGGTATATTCAAAGGTCAAGGCATGTTGAGAATATAATAATACAAAATAATGCACAATCTTTATACAGCAGTAATTATAGGTAGATCAATAAGAAGTCAACACGAATTGCGAAATATTTTCACAGAAATAATTAGTGATGCATTAGTAACACATCTTGAAAAATCTTTAAACAGTAAGAATATCTGGTCGTTGAGCATCTCCAATACCCCAAGAAGTTGCTATTTTGTATTTTTATAAATAGCGTAAAAATTTGGTATCCATAAACGTAGCTGTCTAGAAGCACATTTTAAAAGATTGCACGAATTCTATGATTAATAAGTCCATGATTGAATAAGTCCATGATTACTATCATAATTAAGAGTTCACGTGAAAAAAAAAAGAGAATCCAATTAACATTAAACTAGCAGGCTACGCTCACTTCGCTGGTCGATTTTTCTAAACGAACATTGAATGATTAAAATATTTTTTCGTTCCATCTTCCACCGCCCGTAGGCGGTACTTGTATATATATATATAATTTATTAGTACCTAATTAGATGGTATTTCGTCACTTGCAAAGTTAATCTCTTCCCAATGTTTCATCCACGCTCACTTCAAACAACACTCGCTAAAATACTCCAGTTGTCTGCGAACCCGGTTACTGACGAACAAAACCTTAAAATTAATTTACTCCTAAACTAATCTCCACGTGCGTTGAAAGATGAGAAAAACACATGTGAAATTACTTCATGACTATTGAGTGACTCACAGAATATTGCAGTGAAAGATCATTAAAAGTTGCAACAGAAATACAATTAACTTTTTCTCACGAATAAAACTGCACATGCTTCTACGAACTTAAAAATCCCAGCTGGATTTATGACGTCAAAAAACATTACATCGAAAAGAGACATCTCGTGATCTATCTTATAACATAGAACTATTTTCTCGCGCGTGTTTTTATCATCTTTTTATCGGTGTGAAAATGTAACCAGCAGTATAAGGAGCTCATCTGTCAATGCTCCAATAATCATGTTTAAATATATATGCTTTTGTAACTTAAATATATACTTCAATTTTAATATATATATATATAGCTTAAAACTAAAGACAGCATGTCTTAATTTAACATAATAATAACACACAAATACGAGTATTTTTCAGCAGCCAAATAAATGGATACTCCGAAAAAGTGCATTACCAATGGATTAGAATAGCGGCAATGACGTACCACTAAAGTGGAAACGAATAAGGTTTGAATGTGGATATAATACTTCAGCGCGATGATAAATCAAGATTAGAAGAGCATGTTTATTTACATCTTTATTATGAAAATTGATGAGCTGAAGAAAAGCAATAATTTATTACCAAATTAAGTACATCGCGCCACCGAGATCTAAAAATTCCGAAAAGTCCCTTATACAGACATACATACATGTGAATGCAAACATTCGTACACATTAATACATAGAATTATTCATACAATGAATACATATATGACATTATATTTTTCTCGATTACTTTGTTTATTATCCATTGTCATGCGATAAATACGGAAGTACCCAAATTCGTCTGTTTCGTATTTGTACCTGTTATCTTTCCTTTCTTTCTTTTCCTTTTTTTTAAACTATAAAATTCAAACCAAATTACATCAATTTTGAAGTTATAAAGAATGTAAGGTCTAATTTGTCTACCTTAAAACTTTCGCACTTTCAAAGAAAAAAAAACACGTGTTCGTTAAAAGTGAATCTATATTATAAATCACAAATATGTGCATTAGTAACGTTGACGTCCTAACGATGCGGACACCAATGAGGTAAACTGACATAACGTACAACAATGGAGCTATTGTTTTATTCATAACAAAATTTCGCGTTTTTTGGTTTGACTTCGCCCTTTATTTTCTTTCTATTTCAGAAAATAGCTAGCTTTTTGCAAAAATTAAGAAAAAATACCAGCCGATTTTTACAAAAATTGGAATTTTGGACAGAAAATTTTTCTACATATGTGGTGTGTTTTAAATCAATATCTCAAATACTTTTCTAAATATTCGTAACTTAGAGAAAACAAAGCACTCGTTGCCATCGGCAAAAGAGAAATAACAAACTTTTCGCCGTAACTTACCTTGCCGTTTTATATACAGGTGGTTATCAAAATAATGAAAACACCCTAGAATAGGATAAGAATCCTTTACTAATATGGCGTAGACCGCCTTTGACATGTAATACAGCTTGGATTCACCTAGGAATCGATTCATACAAGTCCTGAATAGTGTTTAAAAGAATATTATACCATTATTCGTGGAGATATTGTGAAAGGTCCGGGAGAGCTGCCGGCGGACAATATCGATTACGGATTGAACGCTCAAAAATAGACCATAACGGTTAGATTACTTTGAGATCAGGGGAATGTGCGGGCCAAGGTAGATGTTGCACTTCATCCCCGTGTTCATCAAACCATTATTCGACAGGTCCCGCTGCATGAATAGAAGCATTGTCATCCTGAAAAATTCGATCTCCTGCAGGAAACAAATTTTGCATCAAAGGATGGACTTGGTCAGCTGAGACTTCTCTATATTTCTCCCCAGTGATCCTTCCTTTCAGGGTTACGATTGGGCCAGCAGAAAACCACGACACTGCTGCCCATCCCTTGGCAGATCCACATCCATGCTTGACAGTTGGAAGCAGACAATCACGATCATATGCTTGTGCAGGAGTCCTCCCACCGTGCACCCGTCCTTTTGTGGGGAAAAGTGTGAAAGATGATTCGTAGGACCATATAACTCTCTTCCACTTATCAATCGGCGAGGTTTTGTAGTTGTGACACCACTGTAGACGACGTTTGGCATTAACAGCTGTGACAAGTGGCGTGGGAATTGCTGCTCTGCCGTAAATATTCTGTTTATGAAGCTTCCTCTTAACAATAAATACTGACACTGGAGAACCCAGATGCTGATTGATCTCTACTCACTTTGGCTGCAGTTGTTTTCTTTTTAGACAATACAATCTGCTTCAATACCTGTCGGTCTATTTCACTCAGCTTCTCTTTCCGTCCACCATTTTGCTTTGCCGAGCTTGTATTGCCCGTTGTGTGTACGCTGTCATGACTTTAGGCACCGTACCTCTAGACACGCCTAAAAGCTGGGATGTTTTGGTCACAGTTGATCCAGCTAGTCGGGCTCCTACAATTTGGCCTCTTTGAAAGCCTGTGAGGTCTGACATTTTACACGTTTGACAAAAATCGAAGACAGCTTCACGAAAGCTACCTCTTACAACCATAATATAAAATGTTTGTATTAAAACAAAACTGGTAACTAGAATTATATTTTAATGCTTACGAAGCGCATTCTTAAATGTCCTTTTTTATTCACAGGTGTTTCCATTATTTTGATAACCACCTGAATCTAGATTATCAACTCATTAGTGCCTGTTATTTTTTATACAAATAAAACTATGTGATTAAATAAAAGTTGTATTATTTATTTATTTGTTTATTTTTTTTTATTAGGAACGAATTTTATACGGATCAAATATTATAGTATACCCATTAGTGATAGTTCTGTTAAATAAAAAAGATTTAGAGAAATAAAGGATTCAGTATATGTTGTTGTTTTGTAAAAGATTAGTCAAAGCTTATAAGAAATTGTTAAAAGCAAAGAGAATCAATAAACAAATAATCTAAATTCTTTAATATATTATACGGAATTTAATCCGATAATGTTCATTTAAAAATAAATTACAATTTTCTCTTTATTATATGCATTAAGTTTAAAATATTACATTAACACGAGTCATATTTGTGTTGCTAAAAAGTATTAGTTTTATGTATATTTAAAAGAAACTGTAAAAATACTGAAAAAAAAGAAAGAAAAGTAGCATATATCTTGTAATGTGATATATGTAATGACAATGCGAATTCAATTACATCGAATCAAATTTATTCTTTTATTCAGCATTCATTCAAAATATGATTCACAATAACATTTACATAAAAGAAATTTAATAATCCAACGTCATTACCCTTAATAAATTTTCCACAAAGCTTGTAAATGCGTCTTTTTTTTTAATTCTGAAAAATTGCTTTGTTATTTGAAAATTAACCATCATTAGTATAATTTATTCATACCCAATTGCGTAATTGCATCATGAAATTTATCTTTAATGAAACATGAAACATTTGTTATAACTCAAATATAAAACAATGAGATCATTCTATTTTATAAAAATAACAAATTAGATGAAAGATTAAATATAATTATTTTAAAAGTACTTTATGAAAATTTCAGAATTTTTTTGTAAACAGATTAGGCCAAATTCAGATTCTAAATAAACTAATTATTTCTACTAAAAATATGTGTAAATATTATTGTAATAAACTATAAATCAAATTAAAATACTTAATTAGTTCGAGAACATATTATGTTTTACATGTTTTACTTACTCGTTTTTAGCTAAATACGTTAAATGGTTTGAATATTTTAATTGCAGAAAAATTTTATTTAAAATTTTATCACTAAATCAGCTAATGGCATTTATAATCACCTTACACATTTATGCGATATTGTTATTTTACTTTATAAGATATTGGCCACCTAGTTTTAACAAAAATTCTGTTTATTGTCGTTTTTGAATTAATTTATCAGATAATCTATTATATTCTTATTCAAAGATAATTAAATATTTTTTTCTTATTTCTAAACTTATCATAAAAAAGTTTTGCATTAGTGTAAATTTTTTACTTCCGATTTTAAAAGGTGGATTTACACATTTATACGATATTGTTATTTTACTTAAGATATTTGCCAACTAGTTTTAACATAAAATTCTGTATATTGTCGTTTTTGAATTAATTTATCAGATAATCTATTATATTCTTATTCAAAGATAATTAAATATTTTTTTCTTATTTCTAAACTTATCATAAAAAAGTTTTGCATTAGTGTAAATTTTTGACTTCCGATTTTTAGGGGTGGATTTACACATTTATACAATATTGTTATTTTACTTAAGATATTGGCCAACTAGTTTTAACAAAAATTCTGTTTATTGTCGTTTTTTAATTAATTTATCAGATAATCTATTATATTCTTATTCAAAGATAATTAAATATTTTTTTCTTATTTCTAAACTTATCATAAAAAAGTTTTGCACTAGTGTAAATTTTTGACTTCCGATTTTTAGGGGTGGATTTACGCATTTTTACAATATTGTTATTTTACTTTACAATCTATTTGCCAACTAGTTTTAACATAAAATTCTGTATATTGTCGTTTTTGAATTAATTTATCAATTAATCTATTATATTCTTATTCAAAGATAATTAAATATTTTTTTCTTATTTCTAAACTTATCATAAAAATGTTTTGCACCAGTGTAAATTTTTGGATTTAAACGTTTAAGGATGCACTGAATACCTTTTTATATATATTTTAGATCGATGTCTCTCTGTATTATACGAAACTTTTATGGACAGAGTAACTCAAAAAATAAATTCTATGAACCACAGATTTCGATATAAGAAGACGCTGATTAGATTTTAATGTTGTTACAACCAGGGTGGTTCAAAATTTTAATTTGATTAACGATTGAAAACTAACGATTAAATGTTTAATCATGACTAAAGATTGACGATTGAACATCGTTTCAATCCTACTCATAGACTAATGATTAATAATTAATTTAATTTCAATCCCTCTCTCCGATTAACGATTAAATCAATTCTCAATCAAATTGCTTAATCTAATTAATGATTAATGATTAAAACCGTCATGTTTTGTTCCGGCTTTTCCCTTTTATTTTCTTTATTTTTTCTCACGTTTCTTCTTGTTTTATCCCTCTGGGTTCGCAGATAAAGTCCTGTATCTGGTCGGGTACAATTTTACCTGACCTAACAGGTGGATCCGCTTGGGAATGGTTGACTTTAAATATTTTGTATTTGGTTGTTGCTAATTGAGGTCGATTGATTTGACCGATTTTTCGAAAGAAAGTCCTGAATATTTATCAAATGAAACAAACTATACATTTTAATATAATGAGTGTATATATAGGCTCGTTTTTATGAAAAAATTATCGAATTTATATTAGAGGTTTAATTGCAGACTATTTTTCAATAATATATTTTAAATATAGATTAATAATCTTTCACTTCGAGTTTGGGTTGTGTTCGGGTGTAATACTTGTTAGAAGAGTGATTTCTGAAATAAACATTTCATCTATTATTGTGAGCCTGAATATTCATCCATCCGACTTCAAGCTGGTGAAACGAAACACGTGTGTGCTGACAAAGTACTTTTCTGTTTTCTGTGAGATTCTCATTAAAGAACTTACACGTGTAACCTCAAGGGTTCAAGGCTAAATGACGTAAACTTGACTGTGTGTTTCTCTAATCCAAGAACTAATACTTCAGTCTCTGAGCAACCTTCTTAAAATGCAGAACTACTGAACACTTCTCTTAAAATTAAATGTTTTAACTTTTTATAGTGTGATGTAAATTTAACAATGTAAATTAATTTTTTTCTCTCTTTTTAACAGTAATTAAATAATTAACTTAGAAGTTATTTCATGAAGCCATACTTTATTTTAACAAGATTGTGTTTGTTAATATCTACTTCAAATGTGCCATTATCGCTGGATTAATTCTCAAGTTGGATAATTACTCTTTACAGGTAGGCCAAACTTGCATTACCTTATATTACTGTTATAAAGTACTTAAAATTGAATTTAAGAATAAAATAGAAGAATCATTATTTACCGTAGTTCTAAAAATTATCAGATTATGAGCGCTGAGGATTGAACACGGTAAAAACGCTCTCTAATAAGAAAAATAAATAAAATAAAAAAACTATATTTTAAATAATAGAAACTATAAAAGTATTAGTAAAATTAATAAAAATACAACATCGTGGCTTCAAATATGAAAGAAATGTGTAGCATAGAAAAACTGAACTCCAATAATTATGCGATTTGGAAGTTCAAGGTAGAGATGCTGTTAATGAAAGAGGATTTAATCAACCAGATAACTGATGATCCGCCAAACCCCTTAACAGGCGAATGGACGAAGAAAGACAATAAAGCCAGGGCTATTATAAATTTAAGCTTAGAAGACTCACAGCTGATTTACATAAAAAACGAAACATCAGCTAAAGCTACATGGTTAGCATTAAAAACAATACATGAGCGCGCGAATTTATCTAGTAAATTATATTTGCTAAGAAAACTATATAGTATAAAACTAGTTGAAAATGGTAATATGAACGACCATATAGTTAAAATATTAGAAACCGCTGATAGGTTAAAATCTATAGGAGAAGAGATTAAGGACTCTCATCTATCTGCACTTTTGTTGTGCTCCCTTCCACCTAGCTATGATACTCTGATCACGGCATTAGAGCTAACAGATGAATTTCAAAGGAGACAAGAAAGCTCCAATTCATCGCATGAAAATGTATACAAAACATTTAATAAACAAAAACAAAACACTAGGGCATATCCAAAAAGAGAACAAAACCTTTTTTGCACGAATTGCAAAAGAAAAAACCATATACGACAAAATTGTTGGTTTCTTAAGAATAAAAATTCTAAGAACCAAACAAATGAAAAATACAGACAAAATTCGTCTTTATGCTTTGAAGCAAGTAATTTTACTCGGAAAACTAAAGCAGAAAAAAACACACAAATTCAAGAGAGTAAAAGCGAAGAAAATCAAAACGAAAAAACAATGTCTCAAAAGCAATTATCATTAATCGCACATAATGAATCTAAATCTACTTGGATTGTTGATTCTGGAAGCAGTTCACATATTTGTAATGACATAAATGTATTTGTTGACATTGACAATAACAACAAAAATACTGTCACGATAGCAAACGGAACAACATTAGAATCGCACGGGACTGGTACAATAAAATTACGGACACAATCAAATGACATAACTTTAAAGGACGTTTTATATGTCCCTGATATTCAATCAAATTTAATGTCGGTTACGAAAGCCACAAAGTATGGTTATGAATTCATGTTTGAAAATAACACCTGTAACTTATCCTATAATGGAAAAACTCTCTTAGAAGGAAAAAAGAGAGAAAATTTATATGAAATTGACCTATATAAACCTAAGCAAGAAATCTATGTCAATTTTGCTGAACAATGCAAGAATAAAAACTGCATTGAGCTTTGGTATAAGAGATTAGGTCATAGAAATGTTAATTCAATTAAACAACTCTTATCCAACAATTTAGCAACAGGTTTAGAAATTAAAAATTGCAAACATGACATAATTTGTGAGAGTTGTATAAAAGGAAAACTAACAAATGCACCATATCCAAAACAGAGTGAGAACAGAGCTAAGAAGGCGATCGATCTGGTGCATACGGATGTATGTGGTCCGATGCAAACAGAAAGCATAGGAGGGAAGAAATATTTTCTCACATTCACAGATGATTATTGTAGGTTTACTATGTTATTTCTTTTATCGAAAAAAAGTGAGGTAGTTACCAAAGTGAAAGAATATGTAGCCATAACGAAAAATAAATTCGGTCGCACAGTTAAAGAAATCCGATCAGACAATGGGGGTGAATACACTAGCGAAGAATTAGAAAAATTCTTAAAATATGAAGGTATTCATCACCAGTGCACTATTCCGCATTGTGCACCTCAGAACGGTGTTTCGGAAAGAAAGAATAGGACTTTAGTCGAAATGACAAGGTGCCTATTATCGGAAGCGCAGCTACCAAATAAATTTTGGGCCGAAACTTTAAATACAGCTGTGTATCTTATAAACAGATTACCAACAAAATCTCACAATTCAACTCCATACCAGCTATGGACAAACAAAAAACCGGATTTATCAAACATAAAAATATTTGGCTGCAAAGCTTATGCTTATCTCGATAAATCACAAAGAGGAAAACTCGATGATAAAGCAATAAAAGGAACATTTATCGGATATGATAATAGATCCAAAGGATATAGGATCTATATTGGTAATAATAAAGTAATAAGGGCAAGGACTGTTAAATTTATAGAAAACTCTAATTCAAATGAAAACGAAAAAAAATCAAACATTGATATGAGAGAAGAATTAGAAGTTCAAAAACAACCTGAAAAAGCAGGGGGAGATTCCTCAAAATTCTTTATAGACATGCAGGAAGATAAACAAACAGACAATGAGGAAAATTTAAATGAAAACGAACCTAAAAGATCTCAACGATCAAATAGGGGAGTTCCGCCCGATAGATTCGCTTATATAACTAAACAAAATGAAATTGTTGAACCAACAGAGTGGAAAGATATAGCGAAAATCGAAAACCCATATGATAGAAACAAATGGTACGAAGCAACTAATGAAGAAATTAATTCATTAAGAAAAAACAAAACATGGGAACTAATTGAGCCACCACCTGGAGTAAAAGTAATTGGGAATAAATGGGTATTCACAAAAAAATATAATGAAAACTAGGGGGCCTACCCCCTGCGAGCTACGCTCGCCAACCGCCGCTCAGACTTCGAGGCCTCTAAAAACATGACAGCGTGCTTTGTTTTAAAAATATTGGTAAATCTGTAATTGGGTTGCCATGCTTTTAACGTTTTAATGGGGCATATTTTTATTATCATGGCCTTATACACAGCTGTTGCGACAACTGACGACTGTTTTCGGGATTGATAAGTAAAATCATTTACAACTTGAAAACCAGCTTGTATAAAATGGTTAGGTTTAAATTGTGACTACCTCTCGGACTTTTATAACAACGATCTGTATTCTATTCTTCCTTTGCGTTTAAGGATGAGAAAAATTCCATCTGCTTGTGAATAACATTAAGAACCACGGTATTGAAAAGTACTATGTTATAGACATTTTTAGTAACAGGTTTTAATTTTATCTCTATTTTAGTGCACCATCATGCATATTTTCATGTTATTTTAAATATGTAAATTATTTATTTTAAGTAATATGTATATACGAATTTTCTAATAATTATTTATCATACAAAATTAATTAAATATTTTGTGCATGCATGCCTGCATTTATTCGGCATCAATTGATGAGATATTTAAACAAATTTGCTATCCTTGTTATGTCACTTGAATATTGTCCATAAGAAAATCGGGTACTTTTCCAGTATAGGATCCTTTGCTTTTAGGTTTGGCGTAATTCGAGCTTCAAAAAGGGATAGATTCGTTAATATACATAGATTTGTTACCAAAAGTTATGAAAACAAACCCAATGAACTTTTGGTGCTTTTCTATTATAGGGGTCTTGACGCTTTTTTAAAAAGATTGGCGCAATTCGGGCATCAGAAAGTGAGATTTGGTGCCAAATGACATAAACAGCCATGGAAACAAATTCGACGATTTTTTTGTTTATATGCGTATTTTAATTATACGTATATTATTGTTTTTTCTATACAAATTACTTCTGATTATATATAAAATAGGATAAATGACATTTTACGCTAAACAAATTGTATAAATATTTTTTTGTTCCTTTCTTTTGCGTTTACATAAATGACGTTATTTGGACGAATTTATTCAAAATATTTTCAGTTTATAAATTAAATTAAGTGCTGACAGACGATTGAATCCTGACGATAGAAATGTGATTTTTTTTTTCAAATTTTCCTGAAAAACATAATTTAATCACAATCTTATCTCCATTATCGATTGAAATAAAAGATAAATTCAATTTCAATTTGAAAATGACAAATAAAACAAATCAATAATCCCTATCGGGATCCTTTTCAATTTTTTCCCTTTTTTGTCACAAAAAAATGAGTAATTAGTTGCCATCATTACAGAAATGTCATTAAAATTAGAAAAAAATTAATATCTCGAAAACTAATTCCAATTTCAAAATTCTATTACCAGTTTTGACATCCGCGGATTTTTATGGACAATTGGTATTAATTTCACCATCAAGCGTTTAATATTTTATTAAAAATAGCCCTGAAACATAATCAGTCGTTTAATCAGTCGTTTCATAAAATCGTTTCATAAATTCGTTTCATAAAATCGTTTCACAAATTTGTTTCATTAGGATTTTATATATATAGGGTAGATAATGAAATAGAAAAATATAAGGCACGTCTTGTAGACAAAGGTTTTTCTCAAAAATACGGAAGCGATTATTTTTTAACCTTCGCTCCAGTAGTAACGTATACAACTATAAGAGCGTTCCTAGCATGTGCAGCGTATAAAAATTTAGATGTTAATCATATAGACATCAAAACTGCATTCCTCCACGGAAATTTAGATGAGGAAGTTTATATGTCACAACCAGAAGGGCATGTAATACCGGGAGAGGAAAATAAAATTTGCAAACTAAAAAAATCAATTTACGGATTGAAGCAATCCGCACGAGCATGGAACATTAAATTAGAAGAAAGTTTAACTAAACTTGGTTTTGTGCAAAGCACCTCCGATCCATGTCTCTTCACACGAAAATTAAGGGATAATACAACATACATCATTATATATGTTGATGATTTATTAATTTCAGGGGAAACTAAAGAAATAAATGAAATAATAGAACAATTAAAAAGGGAATATGAAGTCAAAAATTTAGGACTTGTAAATTATTATCTGGGGATAAACATAAAAAGAAGTAAAGAAGGAAATTTCGCACTTGATCAAAGAAACAAAATAAAAGAACTGATCGAAAAATTCGATTTAAAGGAAGCGAAACCCTGTGATACTCCGATGGAACCCGGGTACTTAAACATAATTCATGAGGAAAATTTACTTTCTAATAACAGTAAATATAGGCAAGCTATCGGAACATTGTTATATATAGCTACAATAACCAGACCAGACAAAGCCGCCGCTGTGAACATTTTGAGTCGTAGAAACGAAAAACCCAGAGAAAAGGATTGGAACGCAGTAAAGCGGGTTATTAGATATTTAAAAACAACACAAGAACTAAAACTAATTATTAGTAGAGAAAATGAGCCAATACTAACAACATATGCTGACTCCGATTGGGCAGGGGATAAAAATGACCGTAAATCAACAACGGGAAATTTATGTAAATTAGGAAATACAGCAATTTCCTGGTCAACTAAGAAACAAAATTCAGTTGCCTTATCATCCGCTGAGGCTGAATACATCTCAGCAGCAACTTCAGCACAATAAACAGTTTGGATTATCAATCTTCTAAAGGACCTTGATCTACAACAAAATTTGCCCATAACTTTATTCGAAGATAATCAAGCTTGTATAAACATGGTTAAAAATTATAAACATCATTCGAAAACAAAACATATCGATATAAAATACAACAGTATAAAAGATCTTAAGGAAAAGGTAATAATTGAATTACAATATTGCCCAACCAAAACTATGACAGCTGACATTCTAACGAAACCCCTTCCCAAACCTGACTTTACAAAACACAGAACAGGTTTAAATCTCAAGAACATTTATGCTTCAGAAATCAAGCAGGGGTGTTAGAAGAGTGATTTCTGAAATAAACATTTCATCTATTATTGTGAGCCTGAATATTCATCCATCCGACTTCAAGCTGGTGAAACGAAACACGTGTGTGCTGACAAAGTACTTTTCTGTTTTCTGTGAGATTCTCATTAAAGAACTTACACGTGTAGCCTCAAGGGTTCAAGGCTAAATGACGTAAACTTGACTGTGTGTTTCTCTAATCCAAGAACTAATACTTCAGTCTCTGAGCAACCTTCTTAAAATGCAGAACTACTGAACACTTCTCTTAAAATTAAATGTTTTAACTTTTTATAGTGTGATGTAAATTTAACAATGTAAATTAATTTTTTTTTCTCTCTTTTTAACAGTAATTAAATAATTAACTTAGAAGTTATTTCATGAAGCCATACTTTATTTTAACAAGATTGTGTTTGTTAATATCTACTTCAAATGTGCCATTATCGCTGGATGAATTCTCAAGTTGGATAATTACTCTTTACAGGTAGGCCAAACTTGCATTACCTTATATTACTGTTATAAAGTACTTAAAATTGAATTTAAGAATAAAATAGAAGAATCATTATTTACCGTAGTTCTAAAAATTATCAATACTTCGTGTTCAGGTCGAGTTTCAGATGATTTAAGCAGGAATTTCGGGTTCGGGTACGATACAGTGTCGCCAGTTAGCTACTTCTTACAATTGAGATTGTTTGATTGGCACCACTTTTTTAAAATGGTATAATTCGCCTTGTGTTCGGATTATTTAATCTGTCATTAAATAAGGCAAATTTGACTTTCTCAAAAAGCTGGTGGTAATAAAAAAACTGAATTAAAAAAAGCAGCCCACTGGCAAGAGTGGTACGATATGGGCACAATGGAACAAGTGTGTGAGTAATGAATGAGATCGAAAACATTTAGTTTATTGAAAATTTAATTATTTGATAACATTTTTTGCCTTTGCCTATAATAATTACAAAAGAAAATTATACCAGTTTTATAAAAAGGGACTCAACTGCCCCTGCTAATCTAAATGATTTACACATTTTGACCTGCGTGCATCTGGATAATTTTATGTGACCCTGTATAATTTTTAATAAGGAAAATCATGTAGTGACCCTTAATAACAGTCTCATAGCAATGAAAGCGAATTTAAGAAAGTTAAAGGGCGGCTATATTTAATTTTCATCTGTAAAATTAGATTAATGATTAAAGTAACCGCAATTGAATTTGTTTAGATGGAATTAATCATAAAAAAATTTGTAAACATAATTACTTTTTTTCAATTTCAATCATGGTTACATTCATCATGATTAAATTTCGCATGATTGAAACTTTAGTCGACTAATCAATCAATTAAAAAAGTAATTGATTAATGCCAACAGTGGTTACAACTCTTTCAGAGCTGTTAACTTCAAGTAAGGACATGATTCCAATTTAACAACAAAAACAACGGTTTATTAATTCACTTTAAGAAGAGAAAGAGCAGTGGAATAAATAGGTTTAATTTAAATCGATCCAAGCAAGCGTAATAAGAAAAAAAACATTCGAATATTGTAAACAGAATCGATAGAGGCTGAAACAATATTTCCTATTAGGCAGGCATCCATCTTAACAGCTAGATTTGTATTACATTCCTTACTGCGGAATCATAAAAATATCTGGTTTTTTTTCAATTTGTACTGTATTATGTTACATTAGATGCAAACAAAATAATAACATGGAAGTGAAATGAATGTAAAAGAATTTGTGCATTATGAAACATCTGGACATTTGGAATCTAGTTGGTTGGTTGCATAGGGTTTAATGGCACAAGGTCCCATTGGGGACAAGCTGCGCCAAAGTAAAAATTAAGAAAAAATATAAAAAAATCCACCAAAAGTAATGCTAAATAAAAAACTAAAAGAAACCAAAGCCCAATGTGAAAATTATCTGGATGGTGTTACCCATCCAGATATAGTCATACAGTGTCTAAAACAAACATTATGAATTCTTAAAAAAGTAGTATAAAAGTAACACATGAGTAAATACTATCTGGATGGGGTTACCCATCCAGATGACAAGTATAAACATTGTTAAGTAATAATGTGAAGGATATATAAAAACTGTATCTGAAAATAAAAGCCAGCATGCTTAAGAAAATGAAGGAGTGCCCCATGAGAAGTTTCCCCAATGAGGTTTGTCAAAGTGGGCGATGATGAATTAAAATGCAATCTGTACAAGTGCCGGAGGGCTGGACAGTCCGTTAAAATATGATTAATAGTCAGGAGATCAAAGTAACAGTGAGAGCACATGGGTGCATCCTCTCGAAGTAACAGATGTTTGTGGGTGATTCTCGAATGTCCAATTCTTAGTCGAGTCAACCATTTGGTATCTAGCGTCACTGAGCTCCATATATAACAGGAGATCTGTCTTCCTATTCATCCAACATGATTTGCAGGGGTCAGTGTGGAAGGATACAGTGACGATATTTTTAGTTCGCATTCATGGCAAAAAAGGCTGTTTATCACATTCATTTCGTTATATGATTAGAGAATCATTTATTATTTAGATAAGCATAGCTTAACCTCTTGCCTGTGATACCCGAACACAGTTCGGGCAACCCAGATGCACCAATTTTGGAATGCCCGACGTGAGTTTGGACAAGAGAAAGATCGGTGTTTATCAATTCCGTTTCAACTCCGTGAAGCCCGAACTCAGTTCGTCTAATGCTTAAAAACAATGCAAAGAAACTTTTAACTTGCGAAAAATTTATACACCTGCCTGTCAAACGTAATGTGGTTTGAATGAAATTTGGAAAGAACTGCAAAATTACAAACATCCGACAAATGGCGCGAAACTGCAGAACTTTTCGCGGGAAAGTATCGCCATCTATTGGGAAAATGGTAAATTACATATTATGTATTGGACGAATTGAGTTCGTACTTCTCAGAATTGAAACACCTCTTTTTCTCTTGCCCGAACGCAGGTCGGGTATTTCAAAATGAGTGCATTTGTGTTACCCGAACTGAGTTCGAACGTCACAGGCAAGGGATTAATTAGAGAAGAACAAACTGGGATAATAGAAAAAAGAAAACTAATACCTAACAATGACAACGCAGAATATTTTTTACCTTTGCCTTTCGAAAGTCTTACCGCCACCTCAGAACTTCTGTTATATACAGAGCTCAGTGTCTAGCGTACTGGTTCCACGGGATGGGTCTTTAAGGCGGTATTCAAAAGAAATATTTATCCACGCTCAACAACTCAAAATTTTGAAACACATTCTAAGACTCATTTTTTAAAATAAAAACATGAAACTTGGCGGCGTGATTTATGAAGACATTTACAAGGGCCCCATGTTTTTATTTTTCGTTCAATTAATTAGAAATTGATTTACAAACAATTATTTTCACAATACGATATTTTTTTTTTGTTTCCAGCGGTATCACTTCGGGAAATTCAGTTCAAAATGTCCACTTTGACAGCCTTTTTAAAAATATATTCTGCCTTTATCAAAAAATAGAGACAATACGGACATTATAAAGTTTCTGAATAAGAGAACCTGCCAATTGGATGCCTTTTAGAGCAAAAATGAATTTACAAATGTGTCACAAAATAAACAGTGTGGATTTGAATACACCCTTAAACCCTTAAAAATCAGAACGCCCCTCATAAATCGGAACACATGGACAAAACTACCTGTGACACGCCGGGAAAATGACTTAACTTTTTAAAAAATGGTGTCACACGTTTGCTGTAAATAAATACTGTATTTTACAGACACATGTTACTTCTCATGAGGACCTATTTTACACATAAAATATTCTACATTCATCATAATAGAGGAACCAAAGGCATGTAGCTGTCATGTTTTATGAGAATCAGCCACAAACATCTTTCTTTGAAATCGATTAAAACATGCTAAATGAATATTAAAATTAATTCATAAATGTAAAATAAAGTTATTGTACATATCATTTTACATTATCAGTTTTCAAATCTAATTCATTTTTATTTATGTAGATACAAGTAACTTCTATCTGGTTTTATAATCACACACTAAAGATATTTTATTTGTTCTTCTTTTCTGAAATAAGTCACTTTTGGGAAATAATATACTTGAACCTCCGTTACATGCAACGTTTATTTTAATGTAAATACGCCATGTGAATTCGAAATAAAATATCATTCGTAAAAAGAAATAAATTGACGTAAAGAAGAAATATTTGTTTAATGAAAATCTTTTGAAGATCTGATTCATAGGGAATCAATTAGATGTAAGAAACGTATAAAATATATTTTTCAAATTTTAAAGATAAATTACATAAATAAAGATCTTTCGTAATAAAAGTAAGATCTTTTGTAAGTTCTAATACAGTCTTTTATTAAAATAAAATATTTTTTTATTTGGTTTTCGACTTGTTTTGCTTTGTGAATTCCTTTTGAACTGTGTTTATTTCGTTGCGGAAGTAAAAAATAAATAAATAAATAATCAAACCAGTAGGAAAGTCTGGTAGGTAAAAGAACGCCACTGTGGTTTTGAAGTGAAAATGAATATGCATAATACAGGGTGAGTCAAAAATAAAATCCTTGCCACATTTTAAAATTCAATAAAATAAAAATCAAGTAACTGGCGCACGAGAGTTGTGGTTAGGCGAAAATACTTCTCATGATAGACAGTTTTCTTTAAGGGAATAAAGAAGATTAAATCCAATTCGTTTTCATAAATTACGCTATACTTTCAAAGCTGCAAGAAGGTATAACAAATTCAACATAATCAGCTACAGCCAGGGATAGAAAAACGCTACTTTTCCGCTACTTTTTTATTTAGATTGCTTGATTGCCAACACATTTTTGAATAAAAATATTCCACTTATTTAATAACGGATTATATAAGTCGAAAATAAGGCAAATATTACTATTTAAAAATTTATTGACCATCTAGCAATCTAATAAACAGAGTAGCGGAAAAGCAGCGTTTTCCTTCCCTTGTTACGGACCATATATATATATATTTTTTAATCTACTACCTAATGTGCGGAGTGAAACTGAGTACCGCTTGGCTGTGAATCGAGCTACACAGAACGCACATGGTGATAGTAGATTGTAAAAAAAAAATTATGTCCTGTAGTTCCTTATTGTTAATTTTTTATGTTTTTCTGCAGCTTTGAAGATACAATGCCACCTATGGTGACATTTAAAAATTATGTTTTTTTTTTTCCTTAAACAAAAATATACATCATGGGTAGTATTTTCGTCCAAACTGCATCTCCGCACGACAATTATTTAAATTTTTATTGAATTTTTAAATATATCAAGGACTTTGCCCTACTCTGCACAATGGTTACTTATTTTCATTTTCAATTCAATTATTTTATCCAGTTTTCTTTAATGGTAAAGTGTAGAGCGAACAAAAATAACACCATATGTAAATGTGACGAATTCTTGAAGACAAAAAGAAGATTTGGCACATAAGAGTGTGTGTGTGTGTGTATCGGCATCTACATGCATGTAATATAGCGTATATACAGGGTGACAAGAAATAACTTGGACACACATGATACATTATAACTGTAATGCTAATGAAAATATTACGACCAAACTTCAAAATAAATATGAATACATTATTTTGTCTAATATATTTACAAATTTTCTAAGTGGCTACCTTTAGCCTTAATACAGAGCTTTAAACGTGTCACAAAATTTTCGGCCATGGGCCGCAACTCACTTACTGATATTTTATCCCATTCCTTGCATAAGGATTTCTTTAGGGATGCCAAAGTTTTATAAGGTTTAGCACACACCCTTGTCTCCAAGATGGACCAAACAGAATAATCTATTGGGTTCAAATCTGGGGAATGCGGTGGCCATTCTTGAGCTCCAATGAAGTCAGGAAAATGTGTCTTGCACCAATCTTGAGTGCCTTTAGCTCTGTGTGCAGGTGCGGAATCCTGTTGGAAGGTCCATTTTTTGCTTCCAAAGAACGTTTGTGACCAAGGTAAGACAACATCTTCCAAAATGAGTTTGCGATATGTTTGTTGATTAATCTTTATCCTTTAATCAACAAAAACAAGTGGTGTTTTCCCACTAGCACATATCCCACCCCAAACCATTACAGATTGGGGTCGTTGACGCCGTTCAACAATGCAAGAAGATCCAGGTGCTTCTGCTGACCAAACTCTATCATTATGGCTATTGTGAGCTTGTTCAATCGAAAACAGTTTCTCATCTGTGAAGACAAATGTTTGCCATCGATCACCTGCGGCCCGCTTTAACAGTTCTTTACACCTTTGAAGTCTTGTGCGTTTGTTATCTGCTGTTAGCTTTTGAGCCTCTTTCATTTTGTAAGGGTGAAGTCCAAGCTCTACTCTTGCCATCAAACGTACGGTTTCTCTGTTGATCTTCATTTCTCTAGCAACCTTTCTCATTGAAATCCTAGGATTTCGTTGAACTCGCTTTTTGATAACTACCCGGTTTCTTGATGTGTTAACTGTGCGCTTTCTTCCTCTTCCTGGCCTGTCACCATCATGTCCGAGTTCTTTAAACCATTTGATTGTGTATGAAACCGTCTGCTTAGGCACTTTCAGTCGTTGAACAATTTCACATTATTTCATTCCTTGCTTATGTAATTCAAGTATGGCCGATCGTTTGTTAACCATAATGGTTAATCACAACTAACTTACTTACACCTGTTTAGTAGCTTTCTAGAATCAATTCTCTATGACAATAACTTTATAACTTTAGTGGTAGTTACAGATTTTTGGTTTGAAACTTCGTCCAAGTTATTTCTTGTCACCCTGTACATATACCGCAATAGAATAGTGTAACCTACCGGTT
This sequence comes from Maratus michaelseni, assembly GCA_963931845.1. NCBI lineage: Eukaryota > Metazoa > Arthropoda > Arachnida > Araneae > Salticidae > Maratus > Maratus michaelseni. Next base: position 23,818,566 of record OZ007590.1, on the reverse strand, counting down.
TCAATGTGTTTCACTCACATACCATGTTTTTCACATTATCATGCAGTTTCAACATATGTGTAACACACGCACTTCCGTTTCTTAAGTTTGCTTTATAAAATATATTTATGTGTTTTGCGTGCCAAAAGCTTCCGGTTATACTGTCACAATTGAATATCTTCAGAAGAAAATAAAAGGTAACTGAGCCTAGTGAGCAAGGGAAATCTTGAAAATATTTCACAGTTACTGTTTCACACTTTTTGGAGCCAAATGTCGCGACTGTATTAACTACTAGGATGATTACTACCATTGGCAAGATGTGTGAAATCAACACACAATGCTAGACAACTAACTAAAATATATCTATACATTTTAATTATAATTCAAAAACTGTAATATTTTCGCGTCGCTATACTGAACAACCATAAACATAAATACAATACACAGGTACAAAGAAAATGACATAATAAGCATTCTTTTTGGTTATAAATATTTTTTCTATAACTTGTGAGGGAGAATAGTTTGGAATCATGTCGATTCTTGGGAGACGCTTTATAATATTCTGTCAAAATGTATGGTTAGTACTCTGTATTTCCAACTTTTGCCTTTATGATTGCGTTGGTTCTGTAAAGTATAAACATAAAAAAAGTTTTCGCACTTGTTTGGATTGATAGCTATCTATGATTTCCGCATGCAGTCTTTTAGTTTCTCTATTGACTTTGGCTGGATCTTAAATATAATATTTTTTTAAATATACAACGTATTTTCTTTAGGATTGGTATCCGTTCTGCATGCATGCCACTCCATTTGTGAAATATTATTTTCAGAATTTTTTTCACTGTCCAGGTACAATGGCACGGGACGCTGTCAATCATAAATATAAAATCGCTATCTATAAATTAATCTTCTAGACTAGGAATCAAGACATTTTCTAAAATTAACACATATGTCTCTAAATTCCTATTCTCATTCACTAAACACAGTTTTCAGCGCTCCTTAAAAGACATCCAACCCTAAATCGTGATTAAATCCGGAAATTTTAGATAACACTTTGAAACAGTTTTCAAATCCCCTTTCATTTTACAGCCTCCAAACGAAATTTCCTCTTAACGTCAACCGCACTATCACAAATTCTCGATTCCTTCCTGAATATTACTATATTCCAATCATCAACAGACAAGAACTGGTGTTTTTTGGCCCATCGAAATCTGGCTTGTTTACGTCGTATTGTTATATTGGGTTTTTAATTGGCTTTGAAATGTTGATCCATCTTCATTTAATTTATTGCACAATCCTTGGCTTTGGTTGCTCTCTTCCATTCAGTATTCATATCGTTAGATGTTGACCATCTCATAGTCTTGCATATTTTTATCAAAGTACGATCTTGGTGTGCTGATGTAGCTTGTGATCTACCAGAATGAAGGAAGTTTTATGCGCCTTTAAGCACTTTCTTGCAATTTTCGAAACAGTAAATTTATGAGCATAAAAATGTCTTTGATCGGTGCGATTTTCTTTGCATTAGCATCTTAACAATCGTCCTTTTGGTTTTCAAATCAAGTTTTCATACAGGGACCAGTTTAAGCCACTGGTTGGAAATTAGCGAAGGACAAAGGCCTAATGTATTTATACTTACCTCCAGTAGAACTGTGCAAGACTATTGAGAAATAATCAGCTGATCACTAGACATGAAAATTTGCATAAAAATGCGAATGATTCCATGTTTTCCCTTTAATCGACGTGATTCCAGGCTATTTTCCTGCACAAGTTGTGAAAAAGAATGTTAAGCAATTATAGAATGCTGATTTTGTAATTTGCTTTGTGTCTTTTGTATCGTACTAGTTTCATAAGCAGCCATAAAAAAGAAAGGATTGCAACTTTTTAATTATGATTAAAATGTATATATTTTATTGTGAGTTTTCGTTTTCGTACAGTTAGTGCTGATTCCATACTTTTTGCCTGTCCGTTTGCTATTGTCAAAGGGTTATTAATAATTTACAAAAAAAAAGACTAAATGTTTTTTAGACAATGTTTGTTTTTACATTTAAATGCCCAGAAAAAGACTGTTAACAATTACTTTCATTATTTCCAATATAAATGAAGAAGTTATTTGAAACACGCATATATCATTAATAAAATATTTTGCTTGATGATATTTCTCTGGTTAATTTTATAACGTGAGGAAAATGTATTTGTTGGTTAAAAAATATATATATTCGAACCCCGTAGGCATATCTAAGCAAATATTAACATACTTTATAAAACAGTTTTTAAAAAGCACATAAAATAAAATTCCTTAAGAATCGGGAAACGAGGACATATTAAATGAAATATGTCTTCGTTATTTAACGAAAAGAAAAAAAACAAAAATGACACTAAATTTAATAAAAAGGATTTGCTGAGTTAAATTATACATCTTCATTTTCATGAGAAACAAATTTTTCTTTGATTATTCAAAGGTTTTATTATGTAAATTATTTTTGTCAATTTTGTAAATTATTTTGTGTTGCATTATGTTTCAGAAATGTGTCAAATTAGTTTTAATAAAAATATATGGTACTTTATATTTTTATATAAATTTAACTATCAACAGGGATTTAAAATATTATTTTTTTTGAACCAGTATTTTCTAAAAACAAATTCTTTTTTTTTTTTCAAAACTTGTAGAAACGGATCTCGAAGGTTATTTCTAGCGCAAATGTTGTATAAACATACCATGATTTATTTTTCTTGGAAAGTACTGCCATTCAAAAGGCGGACTATTTGGGAGCGGTGTACAAATAAACATTTATTAAAAAGTACAATTCCTACTTATTTACTATTTAAAAGAAAAATTATTTCACTGATGTGTTTAGTTGATTTAAGAAATTACAGCCTTCACTTAGTTCCTCGCCTTTATTTTTTCTCAGCAAAAAGTCTAGTAAAATAATTCAATATTTTTAATATTTAGTATTATTTATAAACAGATATTGTTATGCATCCATTATCAAAAGAATACTCAGTAGTTTGCTGTTATATTTTTTTATATTTATAAATGACTAGCTCCTATTATAAAAGAAAAATATTGCATTCATACTTTCTTATAAATATTTACGCAGTAAAATACATTCTTTCCTTGTATAATTGAATATTTGAGATAGAATTACTTTTTTGTTATCTACAAATATATTTACTGATATAGTTTCTCTGAGAATATTAACGCTTTAATACTACTATGTGTATGCTGAGAAAAAAAAAGTGGAGGAGCTAATTGACTGCTGTAATGTCTTAGATAAACTAAACATCTCAGTGAAAGAAGATTTCTATTAGTATCATTTCGCTTTTTGGATTTTTTCAGGAACTATGGAAGAATAAAATGTTGAGATTTTATCGTAATTAAATTTTGTTTGGGCTCTAAGATTAAGAAATAGCGAAAGTTACATTATCATTTATAAAGTTATTGCTTTATTCAAAAGAAATTATTTAATGCTAATTATTTAAAAATTAGACATCTTTTAATGTAAATGTTATGGTATTATTATTATAACATTTTTATAATGAACATTACGAATGACCAACTGTAGCGTTTATTATGAATAGTCGATTGTACAGTTGATTTAAAGTAAATAACAGGTGTTATAATTTATTAGATAGATTTATTAGATGTTATTAACTCATTATTAAAGTAGCAGACTATTTTTGTATTATTCCAAGAATTTATTCCTAATTTTCTCATATCCTTCTTTCTCCATAACAGTTAAGTCCATAGTTTCTTCTTGAAATCTTTTGCCAGATAGTGGTGTAATAGACTAACTGAACCTACGAGATCTTATATGCCGCTTTTTATACATGCCGCTTTTTGTTTAGTAATAGTATATACTGTGTAAGTAATATCTGGTTATTTTCCCTTACTCGTCCGCCTGGGAGACAGGCAGTGAACACAGTAGTGATGTCCGACGAGAGCCAGGTACCGACGAATCTCAACTTCTGCAGTGCAGGTGTTCAGCGATTAATGGAGGCTCTCCCTCTTAAGTTAGAGTTTTTCCAGACCGACTACGCATACACTACGCATTGAAGGCTGGCGACCTATGCTTATCTGTTACAACATAGATAAGTAATGTGATATAAAGCAAAGTGCAAACATTACATCATAAGGAATAGCATTGAAAATCCCTAGTAAACAGATCATAATACAATAGCAAAGTAACACTCTATCACATTGGCGATCGGAAATGAGAATTCTTGTGTTTATTTAACCAAACATTATTAACTAAGGGAACTTTTTAGGGAACTAAGGGAAGGATGAACTTCTATCCTCAGAAAACGAATTTATATCATATTGCCCATATACGTATTTTTAGATTGTAATACGTTTTATATCTTATCCATACATTGCACGATATCTACTGACGCATAAATTTGAGAAAGCTATCTATTAAACAAATTTACGAAAGACTTTCAGAAGAAGGAGAAGCTTCTACTGTTTTAAAACTCTGATTTCATGTAAAATTGTCGGTTTCCACGCAAAAGTTTTCGCACAAACAGACCAGACCGTATTGTGTTAATAAAATGTTAATGAAATAACAATTAAATAAAAGAAACTAAATAGGAATGATACAGGAAATCGTACGACTCTAAATATTGACAGAATATGATCATATCATAAAAATGGAATCTTTGCACTTTTCATTTGTTTTGCTTTTGTTCAATTTGAAGTTGATGTAATGTGATGTAAATTTTCGCTGCCGGGTTAAATTGTTATTTCTTACATTAATGAATGGTGAATGTTAGCTGATATTTTTTTTTAAAAAAAAGAAAGAAAAGAAAGAAAGAAAAATGAAAATTTTGATTTTCGAAACGTTTTATCGTAAAAATAGAACTTTTAGGTAGCTTTCAATACAAAAAAGTATAAAGCTACCTATTGCAGCCGTTCCGAGGAAAGCAGTTCCGGAAAATTTCGATATATTTTCACCGATCATGACCCCCAGACCCCAAAACCACCCTCCGTCCAAATGTTGATTTATATATATAGATATATCCATATATACAGGGTGATTCATAAAAGATGGGCAGAACTTTAAGGGGTTATAGTACACTTAAAGACAAATAATATTAAATAGGAGACTAAGGGTCCCAGACGTATTCCCAAGGAGATAGGGGGCATTAAAGTTTAGGGTCCGAAATTTCAAATGATTATAAAACATGGAAAAATTGGTCGATTCGTTTGCGGTTTTTGCAAAAAATTTTCTTTATGCCAGTATTTTCTTGAAATAAAATTTTAAAGTTCAATTTCAAAAAATGCCGATAGGGGGCGCTTTAGACTTTGGAGTAACAAACAACTATTTTTTAACGTTATTTTTTGTATTTCTTTAAATGATTTCGAAAGCTTAGACTTAAACTTAAATTTTGATCTAAAAATCTGAGTCCTAACGAGTAGTTAAGTAGCGTAAACTGAAATTTGAAATTTGAAACCCTTCTCCCCCCAGAACAAAAATCAGTTATTCCCGATCTTTGTGTCGTAGATTAGGCTCTAACTACTGCCGCGTTTTGCTAAAATTATTCTTTATGTCAGTATTTTCTTGAAAATAAATTTTAAAGAAAATTTTCAAAAAATTCCGATAGAGGGCGCTTTAGACTTTGGAGTAACGAACAACTATTTTATACCGTTATTTTTTGTGTCTCATTAAATGCTTTCTAAAGCTTAGACTTAAACTTAAATTTTCAGCTCAAAATCTGAATCGCTGAGCGTGGTTCAGTAGCGAGGGGAGGGGGTTCAAATTTCAACTTCTGAACATAGTTCAGTTTGCACTACTTAACCATGCCCAACGATTCTGTGCTGTGATACGAGGCAAAAATACAACTTTCGTCAAGGACTGCATAGTCGGAATTCACTCATAAAGGCACTGGCACAGTTGGAAACGTCGCTCATGCAAACGTTAAAGCTCCATTCCTGACGCTAGTCACCGGGTGAAGAAGGAAACAGAAAGTATGCAAATGTCAAATGGGGAAGAAGAAGAACACGTATGCAAAATTTCGACACGATTCAGGCATAAAAACCACTGAACGGTGAGTCAAGTGTAAGTCGCTGTAGTAATGAATCGGAAGATGGTGCCCTTCACGAATAAGGAAAAGGCTGAGATGCATTTAATTTACGGAGCGGCAGATGGAAATGGTGCAGAGGCACAACGAATGTACGGAGAGCGATTTCCTAACAGGCGGTTGCCTAACCGCAAAACTTTCGAGCGCTTGCACAGACAGTTGTGTGAGACGGGATCATTTCTCGCTTCCCGGTCGAATGCAGGTCGTGCAAAAAAGGACGAATCAGTAGTTGTTGCAGAAGCCATTCTGGATGTAGTAGCGGCGCAGCCAAGTACAAGTACACGAACAGCGGCTAGCCAGGTGGATACCTCACAGTCCACGACTTGGAGGGTACTGAAGGATGAACATTTGCTCCCGTTTCATGTGCAACGAGTCCAGAAACTGTCTCCAGGGGATTATCCAAATCGTATTGAATTCGCCCGCTGGTTTCTGCAGCAGAACGCGCTAAATCCACATTTTGGACGAACTGTGCTTTTCACCGATGAATGTACCTTCACACGTGAAGGTACATTTAACACACACAATGCACATGTATGGGCGGATGTCAATCCACATGCTACGTATCCACATGCTCATCAGAGACGCTTTTCCATCAATGTTTGGGCAGGAATCCTCGGAGACCACCTAATCGGACCGTACCTTCTTCCTGAACGCCTCAACGGTAGAACATACCTCACATTTCTGCAACATGTGCTGCCAGACCTGTTAAACGTTGTTCCTCCACGCATCCGGCGGGTCATGTGGTTCCAGCACGATGGAGCGCCAGCCCATTACGTAAGAGACGTCCGCAACTATCTGGACATCACATTTCCGAACAGATGGATTGGTCGAGGTGGTCCTGTTGCTTGGCCTGCTCGCTCGCCAGATCTTTCACCCCTCGATTTCTTTTTTTGGGGACGATTGAAGGCTCTTATGTATGAGACACCCATTGAATCCCCCGAGGAACTGGTCGCCAGACTTTCCGCCGCTGTAGGGGAAGTGCTCGAAAAGCCTGATGTTTTCGCGAATGTTCGCCGTTCCATTCGTCGCCGTTGTTCTGCGTGCATAACCTCTGGTGGTCACAATTTTGAACATTTATTGTGATTACATGTTAATAAATATGCTTTGGTAACATAATCCTAATTTGTGTCTTTTTACCTCGTATCACAGCACACAATGCGTGGACATGGTAAACTGAACTGTGCTCAGGAGTAGAAATTTCAAACCCCTCTCCCCAGAAACTTAACCACGTCTAACGATTCAGATTTTGGGCTGAAAATTTAAGTCTAAGCTTTAGAAAGCATTTAATGAGACACAAAAAATAACGGTATAAAATAGTTGTTCGTTACTCCAAAGTCTAAAGCGCCCTCTATCGGAATTTTTTGAAAATTTTCTTTTAAATTTATTTTCAAGAAAATACTGACATAAAGAATAATTTTAGCAAAACGCGGCAGTAGTTAGAGCCTAATCTACGACACAAAGATCGGGAATAACTGATTTTTGTTCTGGGGGGAGAAGGGTTTCAAATTTCAAATTTCAGTTTACGCTACTTAACTACTCGTTAGGACTCAGATTTTTAGATCAAAATTTAAGTTTAAGTCTAAGCTTTCGAAATCATTTAAAGAAATACAAAAAATAACGTTAAAAAATAGTTGTTTGTTACTCCAAAGTCTAAAGCGCCCCCTATCGGCATTTTTTGAAATTGAACTTTAAAATTTTATTTCAAGAAAATACTGGCATAAAGAAAATTTTTTGCAAAAACCGCAAACGAATCGACCAATTTTTCCATGTTTTATAATCATTTGAAATTTCGGACCCTAAACTTTAATGCCCCCTATCTCCTTGGGAATACGTCTGGGACCCTTAGTCTCCTATTTAATATTATTTGTCTTTAAGTGTACTATAACCCCTTAAAGTTCTGCCCATCTTTTATGAATCACCCTGTATATATATATATATATATATATATATATATATATGACCTATGTCATACGATAAGGCCCGTATTTATGAATCGATTTTGATGAAACTAATTGTGTGTATTAAGGTCACTAATGTCTCGACCGAGTTCGTTGGCCAGCTTGGTCCGCCATCTTGTTTCAAGATGGCGGCCACTTAAAGATTTAAATTAACTTAAAATCTAAAATAACTATACAAAAAAGTTAAAAATTCAAATTTATTTTTTAATTACGTGTTAGGCCTTGATACAAGGATTCCAGAGCTTTTTTTGGTTTACCTCTATCTTAAAAAATGGCTGAGATAGAGCAGTTTGAAATTCTAGGGTGGCTGACATTTTGAAACAAAACAGCACATTAACGCGATTACTCGCAAATTATTTTCTTTCATTGTTGTAATAATTTTCCCAATCATACGGATAAAACTATATATTCATATCCGTTAGCGCAAAAATTGGCGACATTGGCGACAAAATTGGCAAAATTGGCGACATTTGGCGAAATATCGCGAAATTTGGCGATCAAAATAAGTCTTCATAAATGAAGCCAATTTGGCTATTGCTCAATAATTTGACGAATTTCTTATTCAAATTCAGTATTAACGAATCTTTTGTAAGCGTTTCTTTGCATTTTAACTTGGTGTTTTCGTGTAACATTAGCTAAAATTTTAAAACGAGGATATAGGAAAGCTACCTTTTCCTCCCGGTACAGGCCGGAAGGACTTTTTAAATTTCCAAACAATGCAGAAAGATATGCAATATATGAGCATGGCTATCTAACATGACTAGCTAACTAGTTAGACAGATGATTAGAAACTGTCTATCTAACTAGTTAGATATTCATTTCTCAATTAATGTTTAAAATAGTTATAGTTTATAGTTTCAAGTATGTAAAGAAATTGATAGAAATAACATGAATTCTATAATTTTAATTCAAAACAGTATTTAAAAACTTCCAATAATATAATTATTTTCTTCGCTAATTAGTTTCCTTACGGTTCAGATTCGGTTCGGTTTTCGGTTGAGTTTTGATACTTACGGCTAGGTTTCTGGCTAACCCGATTTTACTACAGTAAGTTTAAAATATTGTTTTAGATAAAAAAAAAAACTATATATTTGAATATGAATTGGCCTTCACATATTAGAGATATGATTGTAAACTATTTTTTCATAATTGTATTAAATTGTGTTTTGGGGTAAACTAATTCTTTTAATTGGGTTTGGGTGGGGGTTAGGATTGAATTTAAGCAGAGTTTTCAAGTGCTTAAATTTGGGTCACGATCGTGTTGTACCCGACAACGCACGCTGGACTCCAACCGAGATAATAAATTCTAAAGTAATAACGACGATGAGACATCATTTGAAAAATGATTTTATTAATTGCCCAATTTAGAATATCCATTTTCAAGTTAAAGTTTAATTTCAAAAAATTAATTTTGAAAGTGGAAAATTTAAATTTGTATACAGATGTTTATCACTTTTATATTATAAATGCAATTGAACATCTAATCATCAATTTTTATTTTTAGACGATTTTGTTATGATACTATCAATAAATTGTATAATTTCAATCACAAGAAAATTTCAGTAAATGAGATTTATAAACTGAGACTCTTGAATAGATAACACGTTCCAAACGATCAGTACTCTGAATTATATGAACTTGAAAAAGTAAACACCATGAACTTCTAACGACTTAAATTTATTTTCAAACACATATTTTACAGTAAATTATAAGTCAGAATATTTTAACAGTCTATGGCAGTTGTTATAAATTTATAATTGTTATATTTGTAAAATTTAGCTTTGATAACACAAAATTCTAGATTTGGATCTGTTTACATAAATTTTCATATTCTGCGTATAAATGAATAATATACAAAGAGCACGGGCAAATAATTACACTGAAGCAAAATTAATATATATATATATATATATATATATATATTATATAAATTCTATAGTATAAAATACTGAAACTTATGTGATTAAATATTAAATATTATTAGAAATTTGTGACAAACTGATAAACTTTACGCACTTTTTCATATATTAATAAAATATTCTTTAAGAATGCACAAAATATACTATATTCAAGCTATAGTATTTGATAAAACGGCTGGCAATAGAGGTCATTTTGATGGCATATGTTATTTATTAGAACAAACACTGAACTGATATGTTTTATATCTGCCTTGTTGCTGTCATACTTTTTAGATCGTAGTATGAGATATTTTTAATGAGATGAATGCTTAATAAAGCACTAGACCAAATATACACTAATTTAAGGATTAAATGTTTGCGAAGTATGCTGATCAGACAAAATATTTAGCATGGTATCAGGTACACATGCTAAAAAATACTAAAGGAAAATGATTTACATGAGATTTTATTTCATGCAGAAAACCAAGAAGACCTACTCGTGAAGATTATAAAAAATTCATAGATTCGATTATGACATTTCTTGTAGACACACATTTCTTGCCTGAAAATTTAATTGTTTAGGAAGCAATTTAAAAAAGTCCTTCCGGCCTGTACCGGGAGGAAAAGGTAGCTTTCCTATATCTTCGTTTTAAAATTTTAGCTAATGTTACACGAAAACAGCAAGTTAAAATGCAAAGAAACGTTTACAAAAGATTCGTTAATACTGAATTTGAATAAGAAATTCGCCAAATTATTGAGCAATAGCCAAATTGGCTTCATTTATGAAGACTTATTTTGGTCGCCAAATTTGGCCATATTTCGCCAAATGTAACCAACTTTGGCGAGAATTTGGCGCTAACGGATATGAATATATAGTTTTATGCGTATGATTGGGAAAATTATTACAACAATGAAAGTAAATAATTTGCGAGTAATCGCGTTAATGTGCTGTTTTGTTTCAAAATGTCAGCCACCCTAGAATTTCAAACTGCTCTATCTCAGCCATTTTTTAAGATAGAGGTAAACCAAAAAATGCTCCGGAATCCTTGTATCAAGGCCTAACACTTAAGCAAAAAATAAATTTGAATTTTAATTTTTTTGTATATTTATTTTAGTTTTAAATTTTTAAATGGGCGCCATCTTGAAACAAAATGGCGGACCAAGCTGGCCAACGAACTCGGTCGAGACATTAGTGACCTTAATACACACAATTAGTTTCATCAAAATCGATTTATAAATACGGGCGTTATCGTATGACATATGTCAGATATATATATATATATATATATGGAGATATATATATATATATATATATATATACAAATCAACATTTGAACGGAGGGTGGTTTTGGGGTCTGGGGGTCATGATCGGTGAAAATATATCGAAATTTTCCGGAACTGCTTTCCTCCGAACGGCTGCAATAGGTAGCTTTATACTTTTTTGTATTGAAAGCTACCTAAAAAGCTCTGAAAAAAATTGCTGTTTCATAATGAAATATTAAACAATTGGCAGTTTTTCAGATATGAAATAGCAAGTGGAAAGGAAGTAGCAAAATGAATAAGATTTGTTAGTTATACAGCAGAAAGAGAAGAAAAGATATTTGAAAAAAAATAATTCTGAGTTTACCTAAGATTAATCTCCAAAACAATTTAACATATATATTGCGTAAAATGTGATTGTTTAGGAAGCAATTTAAAAATATCGAGGGAAAGAAAACGCTCTAAAACATATTTGTTGTTTCATAATAAAATATTAAACAAAAGCCAGGTTTTCGGTCCTATGATAGATATCCATTTCTTAGAAAAACTGGCTGCTTAAAAAAATATTCCAAATCAGTTACATTAATAGCGATTTCAAAATTTTAGGGCATTTAGGAGCCTAAAGTGTAGCTTTAACAGTATTTTACGAAAGACTGATTCTCGGAAGTGGGATAGAAACAAACATGAATCCGATGATTTTAGAAACTAACTTCAAATATTGATGATTTAGAAAGTTTTACTATAATAAATCTAAAAATTTATTTGAAAGGATAGAAAAGGTTTTTTGCATCTGTATCACGTGCAATGGCAAATTGAAGAAATAAATTTAAATGGATAGGAAATAGCAAAATGAATAAGATTTGTTAGTTGTACAGCAGGAAGGGAAATAAAGATATTTGAAAAATTTAATACTGAGTTTACCTAAGATTAATCTCAAAAACAATTTATTTTAAAGACACTGCAAGACTATCGCAAAAATATATCCACCGCACAACAGGGAGATGTTAAAGAAACCGTACAATTTACATATGGCTGGATTGTTTTCATTATATTGTGTAAAACTTTAGACATTTTAAGTTACATAAAAGCTTGAATTATACACTTTCTAGTTTTATTTAATAGTTTAACTCATTCGTTAAGCCTTGTGCGAATATTGTGCGTTAAGTGAATATTCTAGTATTAGAAAAATATTAAAACACTGTTAACTGTCACAGTCGATGAGGCACGTGTTCTTGGTGTTCAAATGTGTTCTAAGTTTGCACCCGTAATTTTTTTAATGTATTGGAAAATATTTAAAGAGCGCTGTGTGTATGTGTGATAAATCGGGCGTGGTCCACATGGATAATCTGCTTAGGTTAATTGGTGTTTGTTGTGGAAACTCGTATTAAGTAAGAACACGCAGGCAAGTTTGTTTTGGTTCCTAACTTTATTCTTTCTCCAGTTTTATATTAGAATTTTCAAGTTAGGCCCAGAGGTCTTGAGAGGTGTGATTATTATTAACACTTCATTTTAACGGAAAAAGTCCTTTTTAACTCGTGCCTTTGGCTTTTATTAATTTACTTTGGCTTAGGATGTTTCGATTGATATCTGGGCCAGTGCGTGCAGACCTTTTTGGGAATAGCTCGTGCAGATATAACAGAAGAAAACAAAGATATTCTTATTTTAGCAATTTTCATCTAGAATTTAGTTAGAATTTGAAGTTTAGAAGAAATAAACACCGGGAAAGAGAAACAAATTTATCAGAGAGAAATTTTGTTTTTACCATTGAATTTTAAAGTTAGAAAGAGAATTTGGGAATTTAATTTTTATTTTTAATTTTAAAAGGTCTTATTTTTATATATTTTTACATATATTATATATACACACATTCATATATACACAGTACAATAACCAAAATCATAAGAAAAAATATATACGAATTACAATGGCAGGATATAAATTGAATTCTAATTGGCGCAAGTCAAAAAGAAAAGTTCAACTTTTATTTGTTGACTCCGCAAGTATATTGCAGCAAACAATTTATTCACATTTTAATATGCTAAATGCATATGATAAATGCATAAGCTATAGGAAAACGCAATACTTATCTTCGTTTTCTACTATTTATCTTAGGTTTATCTTCGCACTTCATACTGTCACTTTTTACTGCTTTCTACTATACGTAATCATGTACTTACCTAAAAGTAAAAGAAACAGAGTGAATTAAGTATTCTTACAAATTATGTACATTAACAGTTCAAATTAACACAATACTTTAACAGTTTGATTTATTTTACTTAGAAAAGAAAATACAAAATAACTTTTAACTTTTGCATGCATATAACATATAAAGTGTAAAATTCTTAACAATAATTAAGATATTGTATGAATATATGAAATTGGTAAATATGTTTTCGATGCGTGGACATATGTTCAATTCGAAAAATAAACTGAACGCGGTACATAATTTCAGTTTTAATTATTGCAAAAACAACTAAGGAAAATACAATTTTGTTTCATAGAAGGGTATAAATGTAATGTTTTTATTACTTTTTAAATAATTTTCAAACATAGTTTAAAAGTAAAATCTATCTCAACAGTGAGAAGTTATTTGGTACAGTAATGTAACGTAATTAGTGACGAAATTGCCAGATGTGACAATTGATTACCCGAAGCAAAATAATAAGAAAAATATAGGCAGAATATTCTCAGATCAGATTAAATGTAAAATGTCCATACTGTAGTGCTAAACGAAAATCTGTCAACGAAAAGACAGATTTTCATTTTATGTTGAATGTAAAATTATTATCAAATTAAGATAATTTGATTAAAAAAAGAGTTGCATTTAAATATGCTCCAAATTGTGATTTATGTTTTTTCCCTCTTTTTAAAGTATTAGATTTAACTAGATTAATCGGGCTACATCCAGAGAATTCCCTTTTCGAATTGGCATGACTTTGAGGCAAAAAAAAAAAAAAAAAAAAAAAAAAAACTGAATTTGTGTTATATAAAGCCAACTTTCAAGTTACAGGAACTAAATGAATTTTTCTTTCAAAGTAACATTTTCTGTTAAGTATTATTAACATAGCTATTTTATATTGCATTGCTCCGGTATGAATTAAATAAATTTTCTAAATTGGTGTTTCACAAAGATATTGAGCATAACTTGTATTTGGGAGATATTATAAATTAAAATCGTAAAAAGTAAACATTTGATTACACTATAAAAAGAAAACAAATATTTCTTAATCTAGGAAAATATAATACAATCACGAAAGAAACTATACAATAACCTCTTCTGAGTTACTAATGATTGCAAAAAGCATCCTTTATCCTAAAAAACATATATATTTTCGAGATTTAAAAAAGCAACACAAAAGCTTTTATTTTATTTTTATTTATTTATTTATTTATTTTTTGCAACTGATTTTCGGAAACGTTTCCGAATAATTTTTATAATATATTAATCCATTCTCTCAAACAGGAACTAAGTTTTACTAGTCCTATCAATTCTCAAGTAAACATTTTCATTCTCAGCAAACATGTTTTACAAAAAACATGTTATGATAAATTATTATCAGCATTGACAATAACATTGAAATTAATATTATTTTGTTATCCTTGCATGTATAAGTTCAATTACGCAGCTGAAAATGTTTAAACGAGAATAAATAGCATCCGAAAAACCGATATTCCGGTTTAAAAAAACTAATTATTACACTGTAAAAGCTATTCAGAAACGCTTCCGAAAATCAGTGGCAGAAAAAAAAAAAAAAAAAAAAAAAATCTATATTTTTATAAACGATTTTTTTAATATTGAAAATATATTGGTTCCTGAGCTTTCTAATGCCTTTTTTTCGAAATCGTAGATAATTCGGAAGACGTTTCTGTGTATTTTCGCTCTTGGATATATTATATTTTCATAGATGAAGATACATTTGTCGTTTCTTACAGTGTACATGAATTGACTCATATGGCATTGTAAAAAAATTATTCAATATTTCTCAGGCTGTAACCAAAACCAAGCGATTTAGAGCATTGAAAACATTTCCTTTCATACGAGTTTTAGCCAAAGCCAATATGATAAACAAAAGCGACTTTAAAAAAAAAATGTATATTTATAAATGAGTCGATTGTTTTCGACTTAACATTTCTATTTGTAGGAAAACCGCGTCAATTACCGGAATCGATTACTATCGCCATAAACAGGGTGTAACTGAATTGATCGTCAGAAATGTAAGGGATAGTAATATATGTAAAGGCAAGCAAATTTTGTATAGGAAATCAGGATTGCAATCCATTTATTAAATCAATAATACAGGATGTGCACACCAAACCCAATCCACATTTTTCGTTCATAACTGTAACAAAAATGAAAATATTTTAGCGATATCTTCAATACAATAAGTTTGCTTGCTGTGAAACATGATAAAAACACATAAAGTAATAGGAACGGCAAAACTCTCTGTCCAGCTAACACTATCATAGACGCTTCAAAACTCGGAAGGTTACTGACAATGCATACGATGTCACTGATCGAATTACAGTGAAATTCCAACAATTCCCTTGATGTCACGTTATTTCACAGAAGACAAAGTTATTGTGTTGAAGATTTCGCTAAAAAAATTTCATTATTGTTACAGTTATGAACAAAAATGTGGGTTGGGCTTGACGTGAGACACCCTGTATTATTGAATTAATAAGTGGATTGCGATCCTCGTTTCCTATACAAAATTTATTTGTCTTGAAATTTATTACTGTCCCTTACATTTCTGACCATCAATTCAGTTACACCCTGCATATAAGAGAAATTTCTCAACTGAAATTAATGTAAACTGAAGGAAAAAAGAATGCAAGTGAGCCTTAAACTTGCCATTGCATTAATTTTTAAGTGATGCAAACATTATCATTTTTAAAAATTAACACATAAAGAAATAATATATAGATTGATAGTGAAATATTTTATTGAGGCGCAATTATTATTCTTAAATTATCTCGCTTTTATTTTAAATACTTTCTATTTTTGGAATTTCCCAATTATACCCGCACAATACACAATTATGTGAATCACGATGTCTAGATTATTTTCCATTTTCTACGAGTAAAATATATCCCGCCAGAGAAAACTATCATGAGTCTTAATCGATAACAGAATGATATCTTTTTCCACACTTTATTAAAGGAAGTTCTAATAATGTTATAAAAAAAAAGATTCCAGGGTAATCTTGTTAAATAAATCGGAAAAATGAAATTATCGAACTAAGCTTATAGGAATTGCATATCATTTGAAGAAATTGCTCTATCGATTATTCATAATACAATACAAAATTTACTCCCGAATAAAAAGTATATATAATTCTTAAAGGCATCAAGAAATCGTAATGTACCATTCGATACCTGCGTTTCATTTTTAGTAAATACGATAAATTACCTATAAAAAGTAAAATAAATTCACATAAGAGATTTTTAAATTTTCATTCCTAGAATAATAAAGAATGTGAAGAAAATAATGCATATTAATCGTGGATATTTTTTTATACATATACGTATTAAAGCAATGAATAGGTTGATTTAAACATTGATTATATATATATATATATATATATATATATATATATATATATATACACACACATATACATATATATATATATATATATATATATATATATAATTTTAAAATTATCATACATTTTTAAATATGTGGGAAAAAATACTATTTATTCAGTTAAATATAAATAAAATTATTATTTAAAGAACACCAAAAAAATTAAACAAACAAAATAAAGAAAACCTTTGCATTAAGAATTTCAAGATGTTTAAGATTTTAAGTGTTTCAAGATGTTAAAGCACTATTGTGAATATCGTGTTTAAAATACTGTTATATAGCGCAAATGCAAAAATACATAAAATATTTCACAAATAACTACATATTTTTCTATTTTAATATTTAATTTCAAATGTTCTTGTCCAGCATATCTTAAATTGCTATACATTATTTATTTTAGCTAATCATATTGTTCTAACGCGTGTAATTATTCGAGCATAGAAAAAAAAGTAATATTACCTGTGACAGTTTTATTTTATAAAATTGGCGTAGGATTTTTATACATTTTATTGCTTTTTAATGTAAGGACCTAGCTACATTTAAACCTTATAAATTTTGCTTTTCTATTTCAAAGATTTGAATTATCTCCATTTTATAAAAATATTTTTTTTTTCAGAATTATGTGGATTGAAATTAAATAACCACAATTTTGAAGTCAAGCGCTTCAGAACATAAGATCAGCGAAACTACGAGATCATTCTGTATTTGACAAAAATTACTTCCTAACTCACATTATTGTGTAAAATATTTTAATCAATGCTATCTGGGACTTATTTCAATAACCGACTTTTACGTTTAGTAAATTATAGCTTAGCTACTATAAATATATATATATATATATATATATATACATATACATCATAGGTATTTTTGTGCATTCATGTAAATAGGCTATGCATAGCATTCGGGATTTAAAGATACAAATATATTTTTAAAAATATCATGCATCTTCAAATATGTGACAAAAGAGAAAAGCGATTTATTCCGATAAATGAAAAATAAATTATTTTAAGAACAACAATAGAAAACATAAATAATAAAACGCTTTATTATATTTATATGTATATATATAACTCTTTATTTTTAATTGTATTTTATTTTCTACATTTTAGTGTTAAAAAAATTTCATCGTTACAGTTTCATACCCAGTTGGCAGCGTGGATGGGCGCATATTTAACTCCATTGTTGTAATTCATATACAGTTGTAACTGTATTGCTTTATCGACGTATAATCAAAATTGGAACTTTTCTGTAAGCCAGGCACAAATCTCGCCACATGCAAATTCTTTTCTCGCCAATAGCATCTTTTATTTCGCGCATGTAAATTAAAAACAATGCTTTCATGTTGAAAGATAATGTTTTTGGTTTCTGTTATTATTTCTTGTTAAAATATTTCGCTTGTATTTTAAATTAAATGTTAATTAAAAGATTTTAAATTAAATTATATTGAAAGCATTTAAATGAAATGTATAAATGATCCGTATTTTAAATGAAATGAGTGCAGTGCTATTGAAAGAATTTTTGGCGATTTATCACCTGCGTTCGGCTAACGGAAAAATAGCTTACCAGAAATTAATTAATTAATAATTAGGTCCTTAAATTATTAAAATGCTGTAATGTCATTGGAAACACACTTCTGTACGTAATTTTTGTAATTCTAGCTAAGGGAGTGAAACATCGATTATAAAGTTTTGCATTAAAAATTAAAAGTATTGCAAGATGTTAAAGCATTATTGTGAACATTGCGTTTAATATACAATTGTGAGACGAAAGTACAAAAATAAATAGAATTTTGTATTAATAGCTGACAGTTTTATTTATTTTTTAATTTAGTTTTAAATGTTCTTCACCCGTTTATCTTGCATTGCTATATATTAATTATTTTATCTAAACATATTTTTTCTAATATTTGTAAATATTCGAACATAAAGAAAAAGTAATATTATCTATGGCGATTTTATTTTATAAAATCGAAATAACAAGATTTTTTATTATTATTATTACGATTTAATTAATTTTTGACAATTATTAGTGTAAAGACCTTGCTATAATTAGACGGTATAAATTTGTTACAATATTTAAAAGGTTTGAATTATCTGTTTTTTTTAAGCAAAAGAATAGTTCCAGTGGTAGTTCCATATCGCTTATCCATATGATTTCATTCTTAATTAATAGCTGCTTTTGGATCGAGGATATTGTTACATTTTCAATTCTCCTCTTTACAAAATACACGTAGATAAATTGTTGCCATTAAACATCGTTTCTAAAGACTAAACACATAATTATAACCACTTAAATGGAAAGAGTGTATATCTAAAACTTGGATAAAAAGAAATATTTCAAGATTTCTAAGGGATTTCCAATCACTCATTTAATATCATATTTCCCCCAATAATAAGAACTAATGAAAAAATAATACTTTGACGGATTGTACTCTTTTATAAACTCTACTCAAAAAATGAAACTACTTAAAAAATAAATCGGTCCCTTTCTCTTTACCCTTTGTATCACGTGTTGAATATCTGCAACATACCCAAAAATCATTGTTATTTCCAAAATGAGGCTTACAAGACAATTTTATTAATTGCTATATCTTCCGAAACTGCAGTTAATATAAATTGTTCGCAGAATCTGCAGCGAAAGTTCATTTTTTATATCAAAGTGCAACTTATCATTTGAGCTGTTTCACGTGTTTATTGTTAAAATAAACTTTATGACTTTAGTGAAATCAAACAGTCTGGAGACATTCATAAATAAATAAAAGTAAGTTCATGTAGTTTTTATAAAAGTAAGTTTATATGCTTTACAATTTTGAATTAGAAAATTTACAATATATTCATGAGAAATATGTAATTTTTTTTCTTGCAGATACAACATAAGCACCTTTTTTGTCAACAAATTTTTATTTTTATGTTCTATTTTTATTTATTTATTTATTTGTACTTCTTACATGCTTCAAACTTTATTACAGCGGAGTAAATATTTTTCAAATCAGAGTTATTGCGCTACAAAATGTAAAAATAGTTAATTTCAAAATAGTAAAAATACTTAAAATAGTAAAAATAGTTAATTAAGATATTATACAGACTTCAAATGTGCACTCAGTTAGGATAAAGCATTTATAAAATATTTACGTATGTTATTTACAGCAATGACTTTCAAATCCAATATATTTTTTTACACCGAATAATGTTTCCGCTTTATGTAAAAATATGCTCATTTCCTTTTAAATGTAACACCAATTTCTAGGGTGGTATCATTTCTACTAAGATTAGATTCACTATCTGAATAACAGCAAAATGTTAAATTATAAGAAATCACATCATTTTGATAAAAATCATTGTTTAATGAATAGAAATGTCGATTTTGTTTTACAGATGATGGCACAGGTGTTCTACATTTCTTAATTAAGAACCTATGGTTCCAAATATAAAATGGAATATTAAGAACACCTCAACCCTAATCTTGGAGCGAGAAATAGAAAAATTAAAGAAAAATATTTATGCAATCGTACATGATTATATTGTAGATTATTGTGCATGTATATATGAATTAATGGTAATTGTTGTAAATAAAAAAATATATAAATTGCGTGCAGGAAAAAAATCAACATCCTCCCGTATTAAGCTTTAAAGTAGGGAACAAAATTTAATATAAGACCCATTCGGAAAAACACGGTATTAACATTTGTTGTAGCTTCATTGTTGAATTTTGGTTTGGGATACGTTTCTGTAAAACTTTTTACCTATTTAGGAACTTAAATTTTCCAAAGCATTTTTTTAATAACTAAATTTTTTTCTAACTTTGTAAATTAAAGATATTTTTAAAGAATAAGATAAAATTTAGAGAACATCAGTCAAAAAGTCACAAAACCAAAATTAGAAAATTAAGTTACACTTTAGACTCATTACAGGTTAAATCTACACGTTTGCAATTAATTGTTTAAAACTTAAGGCTCAAAGACAAGCAATGTATCGCAAACAATATATACCGGGTGTCCTAAAGTCGACTGACTGATTTTAAAATTCAATAATTTCCAAACGGTGACAGATATTTAAAAAATTCTTACAGAACATTAATGTATGACGTCAGGAAGTTTTTTACTGCGATTCCTGATTTTAGTTTGAATTATCAACAATAGATGGCGCTGCGAGCAATAGAAATCCAATCGAAACAAAAGCAGAAATCACCCAGCATTGATGTGAAGGAAGGAGGTTCAATACATGGAGTGGGTCTCATTCACCAATAAAATCTTATTCAGAATCGTGCCCTAAGAACAAGATTGTATTAGCTAATGAGACCCACTCCATGTATTGAACCTCCTTCCTTCGCATCAATGGTGAGTGATTTTAGTTTTGGCCTGGATTGCACTCCTATCGCTCGCAGCGCCATCTATTGCTTGTAATTCGAACTAAATTCAGGAATCGCAGTAAAAAAAACCCTGACATCTTGCATCACTCTCTTGCAAGAATTTTTTAAATATCTGTCACCATTTGGAAGTTATTGAATTTTAAAATCAGTCAGTCTATTTTAGGATACCCGATATATACCATATATGTAACTAAATTTTAAAACCATTTTAATAGTTTCATAATACTAATAATTTTTATCTTAATTTCATTCTAAAATGTAATCATTTTAGAAAAAAATCTTAGAGAAAATCTTAGAGGAAAAAAATAAAATCAGATTTCAACTGTCAAAATGTTAAAGAAAAAATATTTTAGAAATGAAGTAATAATTACGATAAATTTATTTATTTATCTTCTATTACATTTATGCTCCAGATATGCTAATTTAAATTTTAAATCTGAAGTTTACTTAATTTGTCACTTTAAATCCTTAGGGAATTTCTTTACAAAATATTTAAAACAGCTTCGAGTGACTGATAATCGTAAGATTCCATGTTTTCAAAAAAGTGTTTTATTCGATTAGAAAAAAATATCTCAAGCTAAATGGACTTGAAACTGGAGATTCTGTACTGGAAGCATTTTTTTTTTTTTTTTTTTTTTTTTTTTGCTGTTGTTGTTGTTTTTTGTTTGTTTGAGGTAGTATAGTAAAATAAAATCTGCACCTCTCTCTACTTTTTTAGTTTAGTTAGAAACAACAATATCTATAAATTAGATAAAACAGTCTAAGGATTCAGATTTTTAATAAATTTTTATCACAATTTTTTTTTAATATTTAAAGATATGATAATTTCCATAGACTTTTAGACTATATATTATAAATGTTTTTACGTTAACTGTCTAAAGCTTTTGACGTAAAAGCGTAAGTTATCGTAAAAAGTTCGTAATATTTAAATAAAAATCTATAGGCTTTGTCAAGGTGAAATATCAAAATTTAGTGCGTTGCCAAACTATATTCAGATAATAACCGCTTAGTTTGCGAAGGTTTTATGCTTCCCAGTACACACACACACAGATATAATATGTATTTATATATCTTCTTTTTACACACAAATACAATATAGAGTATAAATCCAATTTAACGATACCCGATTTAACGATAATTTTAATGGTTCGAATTCGCCTATATTTATTTTTGTGTTAAATGATTTCCATTTTAATGATAGTTTTCCTCTATTTAACGATAATTTCAATTACTTTAAAATATTTTAACACTTTTCTTAGCTATAAAAATTGTTAGATTTTTTTTCTATTGTTTGTTTATTGACCTATGTGTGACTAGTGTGAAAATTTTGGAAAAGGAATTCAAACAATTTCAAACATCAGTTTGTATAACTAAAATTCATAAAGATACAACTAAATGTAAATATATTGCTTGAAGGTGCATAAAAACATACATAAAACATTTAAAAGCCATTAAAGTCCTTTTAAAAATTTAAAACGTTTTCAAACGAACTACTCGGTCATCATCAGTGAAAAACTAATTGTTGACTAAATCTTGAAATGTTGAATGACTTTTCCCATCCCACCTTATATTTCAAACCCTTGAAGTAAAATGGTTTATTCCGGGCAAGCAAAAAAACGCGAAGAGACAACAACTCAACTCAACAATTAGTTTTTCACTGATGATGACCGAGTAATTCGGTTGAAAACGTTTTGAATTTTTAAAAGGACTTTAATGTACTTTTAAATGTTTTATGTATGTTTTTACCCACCTTCAAACAATATAACTAGATTTAGTTGTATCTTTATGAATTTAAGTTATTAAAAAAGGTGAATTTGCACTGAAATTTTAACTTTTTATTAGTTTGTATAACAGTTTTAGACAGAGTCTGGGGATGTTATTAAATAAAACTCCCATGTTCCCGTCTGTGAACTACAGATTATTCAATATTTCTGTGACGAAATCAAAAAAATACGTCTGATCCAGGTTCAGATTCCGATATAAAACATGATACAATCTAGATAGTTACCTTAACTGAAGCAAATGCTGGATTTGATGCAACGATAAAGTACTTAATAAATTTTGACATGGAAGCACATTTCTATAATGCTTTTGGAACAACTGAAAAATCCATGTGTTCGTTTATATTTAAGGAAAAGGTAAAGCAAGTATCAGTAAATTTTTACAAAATAAAAAGTGTGCATTAAATGCGCAAAAGGAAAATCTAATTAAATGCTAAGGGTAGGTAAATTTCGGAAAATAAAATAACTAACTTTTATGCAGTTTTAATTTCTATATTACGTTTTCTGATTTGGCGATAATCTAGATTTAAGGATGCTTCTCAAGGGAGCCTTTTGAGATCGTTAAATCAAATTTGACTGTATATGTGTGTAAATATAATAGGGAAGTCAAAAATGGGCCCTAATATAACAAATCTCTAACGATAGTAGCAATTTGAATAATTTTATGGTAACTATAGGCGATAATACATTTGTAAATTTTGTGGTGTTCTTCTTAAACAAAAAAAAGCAATGGTGACACTATGAAAGTTTTTATGTGAAAATATGTTCCTGTTTACTACAGAAACTGTTTGGTGTTGTTTGCGATCGGTCCATTATTGCTAAATTCACGCAAGCAGAAACGAGTAAGCAAAAATGGTAGGAAACACTCCTTTTTTAGATCCTAAAACAATTTGCACAAGAATCCCTGTAATGAGAATGAATCTCTGTAAAGTTTTATTTTATCAAATGTTTAATGTAAATTTTACACTAACAAGTAATGTTTTCGGAAGTTTTACATTTCATTAGAATTTTGTTCCATAATCCAACAATTCAGAAAAAGAAATAAATAATCATATGAGATAATTTTCCATATAAAAGCAAATCGTCCCAGTCTGGTTGCTTTGACTCATGTATTTTACACAGATTAGTTAAGTTGTAAATTCAGTTCACATTTACGCATGGTAATCCATTTTATATAATAGTACTTGCTTGGATTACCTTTATTAAAAAATTTGGGGTCAAAGGTAATACTGATGAGAGTCACAGATGTTTAGATGATAGTTAATCGTCGTTCTTTCAACTGTCGACTTACATCGTTCTTCTCTCATTTACACCAATCTCCTACAATGTTTTTTCTAAGAAAATGCATCATTCTTCTCCCTTTATAAATACAATCGATGTTTTTTCCAAAAATTACCTTCATTTTTCTCTCGATTCAAGGATAGTACGATTCACCTGATAATAGATGTCACTGTTATCTCAAATTTCACAAAATTAAAATAAGGTGTGTGAGCCAAAGGTGGTCCGATTTCCTATGGTAGCCCTCCCCTCAAAAGTAGAATTAATTTAAATTTTAATCACAAAATGGTGCTACTGCATTGTCAATCATGTATCTCCAGTGCGCGTGGCTGAATTTAAAGAGATCTCCTTGATCTTCTGACACAGTGATTCCGATGCAGTGATTTCAGTTTTGAGGAGCAGTCGTTGTAATTTCCAGGTAAGAATATATTTTAATTTACACGTGTTTAAATTCTCAGAACTTTGAGTTATGATACGTTTTTTTAAAACTTATGTATTTCTCATTAACTATACTTACTTCAATTCTGAGAAATTTATCCGATTAATACTTTTTCGCCGTGCAAATGGCAACCATACGCATGTTCCCAAGGTGGCCACCTTAGAAAACAAATGTGGAAATCAGTGTAGCAAGGGTAATTTTCAAAATTTCTACTTAAATATCTGAAAAAACTTATTACAAGTTATTGTTAACACCAGAGATCACTCAACAGAAGTCACAACTCCCAGAAGAAAATCCAAGGACTACCGTGCACAATACGGGCTTCAAGGTCTTTTCGTGTCGCTAGATAAGAAGACATCAGAGCATAATAGTAAGCAAAATAGTTTGCCGAGTATTTTTTCACATTTTAAAAGTGATTTCAATACATGGGCCACCTTTGGAACACTATGCGCCAAAAGTGGCCCACAAGCTGCAATTTTGAAATTGTATTATAAAAGTAATTAAATTTTATTTTACAAAGAAAAGTATACTTGATACGTATTAGAAATACGTGTAAAATTTTACAAACAAATTCTCAACCACACACACACAACCAGAAAATTATAAAAAATCCTCAAAGCTTAACTATGGCCACATTTGGCTCATCTACCTTATCATGGTTATTCCACTGACCCTCCAAATATCTATTTATCTATTTATCTGTGATATCACATATTTAAGGTAGATAAATTTTTATATATTTAGTGCATAAATAACTAATGAAGTAAATATTCCACTACTTCTGTTATGATTAACACTTCTGAAGTTACTTTCCATTCTTTTCTTTGTTATTAAATTTTGAAAATATGATTTAAGGTGTTATAACTGCGATCAGTGACAAGAAAGATTCAAATGTGTCAGTGCAAAAGCCTTCCAGATCTAATTTCATACATAAAAAAACTTCTTTCGCAAATATTTCACTATTATTCGGGATTTATTTTCAATTATTGCAGAAAGAAATTCCTCAAAAATGCAAGTTTTTTTTTTTTTTAGTCAATAGAATGGAGAAAGTAGAATAGAAATGTTTAAAAATACGACACTATTTAATGATTGTATTCTCAAAAGTTATAAAAAGTGCAAAAAATAAAGATTTCTTGTAATTAAGATTTCCATTTCTTTTTTTTTTCTTTTTTTTTCTTTTTTTTTTTTTTTTGTAATTGAAAACCACACTGTTCTGAAAAAATTGAATATTTTGAAATAGAAAATGTTCAAAGAAATTATTTTGAATGACAAAGAAAATTCTAGCATATTTATTTTTAAATTAAAAAACAGAAGTCACGTACTTGGAAAAAAGGATGTTAAAATGAAACGTTTTTGAAAATTTTAATAATTTCACTTTAAAAAATGTATGTTTTAAATTCTCTTGTTTCAAAATATATTCATTTTTATCATCGTTGCTTATAGAGAGTATTATAAAGCTTATAGAGAGTATTATAAAGTTTATAGAGAGTACTATAAAGCTTATAGAGAGTATTATAAAGTTTATAGAGAGTATTATAAAGCTTATAGAGAGTACAATACATTTAGAGCGGTGACAGTGAATGTCAAGACAAACAGATTTTGCACTGGAATCCGGACTCCCAATCATCATATTGAAAAAGGCAGGTGGTCTTATTTAAAGTCATGCACGGGAGTTCAAAAATAGCATTAACAATAATGAAGATACTTTCATGAAAAAGTCTTTTTAGCTTTATAGGGAATATGACAACATCCTGAAAAATGGTGGATGTTCACAATAATTTGGTCAGTAACCAGTACTTAATTTGCATCGGAGCTCACCAGAGCTCAGCTCCGGTACTTCTTTGCTTTTAGTGAACATTTAAATATTGTTCCGAATCCACTGGAGCTCATAAATACCGCCTTCGAAACACTGCTGTGTGTTGTTCTCTGCTAGTTCCTACAAAGAAATCCTTGGCAAGTAGGACTTTCTGAAAATCCTCCACTTCTGATTTTAATGTTCATCATTTGCTCTGTTTATGCTCTGTTGCATTTTAATGCTCTGTTCAGTTATGAGGTCTTATCATATAAAAATGCACATAGATTTAGTCAAAATATAATAAAAATTTTCTTTTCCTGAAGACGAAATTGCTTTAAAATTTACAAATAATGTATGATGGATGCGGGTAGAGTAGATGTGGGGGAGGGTTACCATGGTTGTTATTACTGCAAAATATTAGAGCTCCTGTACTTTTTTTGTTACAAATGATGCCATGTCAATAACACCATATACACAGTCTAACACAGCGGTTCTTAATATTTTAGTTACCACGGACCGCTTCTCGTATTCCCTCTGTGTTCGATGACCCCCAGGATTTAAGAGTGAAATTAATGATACTATTTAGAATAAAAGCATAAAAAACTTCTTAATAACACCATAAAATAAAGAATGCGCAAAGCCTTTTGAAAAAAAAAAACTTTGTCTTTCTTCGTCAGGCGCAAAGAAGACGTGTAAGCACTTTGAAGGCAATGATGGAGTCTTGCTCCTACCTTCAAAGAGGTTGCACGTCTTCTTTGCACCTGATAAAGAAAGACAAAATTCTTTCGAAAAGCCTTACGCATTCCTTATTTTATGATGTTATTAAGAAGTTTTTTTATGCTTTTATACTATCACAACAGTTTGTTCAATACTTTAACTGTTTAGAATGTCGAAGAAAAGATATATAAACTATTAGCGAAATACAAACTAATTAAATAAAACCCGCCAAAAGCAATAAAAAGTTCCATTTCAGACAAGTTTTCATATTACCAGGTATAATTATGCGGTATTTCTTCCTTCGAGACAGTGTAATTTTTCCTTTTAATGCAGGTTTCCATCTTTGACAATTTTCGTTTTCACAGATTTTATTGTATATTGTATTGTTTTAAGAGCATTCTTAGTTTTTCCTCTCATTTTACTTGCAAGATTAGTCTTATATTCTAGAAAAGTGGTGATATTTACATTGAAAACCGGACCTTCACGGATCCCCTCTCCCAGTGAAAGATCCGCGGACAACAGTTTAAAAACCACTGGCCTAGCATACATTGTTATTTGAACACAAATTATGGTTAACTCTAGCATATATGAGGCTTTAAAATTTAACCAAAACAAGGCAAATCATTTGAAATTTTCATTACAATATATTCATTGCTTATAAAAGTTATTAACGAAAACCTGCGTGCGAGTATTTTTTCACTTAATGGGACCCTGGGTACCATTAAAAATTTTGTTTTGCTTGATGTACACTATCACTCTATTGATCTTATTGTCGTAATAACAGAAAAAACTGTATATGGTCTATAAATTAATCTTTACAAAAAATACTTTATGATTCATAAAATAATAACTGCATTTAAAAGGGTAAAATATGATCAATATTGTAAAAAAAAAGAATAAATTATACTTGTTATGCACCATTTTGAATAAAAAACTAAATTGATAATCCTCCTACTCAACTTATTCATGATACATTTACATATTATTTCAAGTATTTCTTATGAACCTTTTAAATTTTCTTACCTAGACACTTTGTACAGCTGCTTCCATGATAGAAAGAAAAGCGTTGATATACAGTAGTTTAAAATTCTAGGGTGCAACATTTTGAAACAATCTGATTTTTGCCATGCGATAGCACGCGTATTTATCAACCGATTTGCATGTGACTGAGAATTTATACAGGACTTTCCAGGGTATCGATCGTGTTCGTTGGCCAACTTCATCCACCTTCTTGTTTCACAATGGTGGCCACTTAAAGATTTCATTTTTTTTAAATGCAAACAAATTAGAAATACAAAAAGTTTTCACCCTTAAGTGTTTCCGCCTTGATATATGGATTCCGGAGCATTTTTTATTTTGACTTTATTTTAAAAAATGTCTTTGATATAACCGCTTAAAATTCTACTGTGACTGTTTTTTCTGTAATAAGGCTCCATTTATGAGATTTTGAAAACGTGGCTTTTCGCAAATTTACTTTAATTGTTGTAACTGTAACCATTATTGCTACTCTTGTATGCTTAATACTGCATAGTCATATCCGCCAGGGTCAAAATTTCGCCATGTTCTGCGATACTTGGCGCATTTTTCCAAAGTTAGGGACAAATAATAAATCGCCATAAATGAAGCCAACTTGCTCTCTTAAAACGAAAGAGCCAAAATAACTCAAGTTGAGCCGAAATCCACTCATCTCACGATTTGAAAGTCAGCTTCTCATGAAGAGTTGAAACAACTCGAGTGAACGAGTTGTTTTTAAGCAACTCATGATTGAGTTATCTCTATTTTACTCATACTTGAGTGAAATCAAATCAATGAAGGTTAAATCCAGTAGCACTTGAGTGATTTATAACTAACTCATACTTGAGGAGGGGAAGGGGAATTAAAATTCATGGTAAAATGTAATATTTCAGTGTAAAATAATAAATTTCATGAACAGGTAGATTATTATTTTAGAAAACAAAAAGTAATTTGCATATTGAATGTATACATATCTATGTTTACATATATGTATATATTCACCAATTAAGAGAAAAGTATCTTTTTTTTTTTTTTTTTTTTTTTTTTTTTTTTTCTGAGCTGCTTGAAATAAATACCTCCCCCCCCCCCCCTCCCATCCCAAAAAGAGAATTTTAAAGGGAATATTTGAAAACATAAGAATTTCTGCTGATTTAAATATTTTAATCTTTTTTTTATTTTGTTATAATGATTACGTTTTCTATGCAATATTATTCTATACCTTGCATGATATTTTTCAGTTTATATCAATATTATCATTAAATGTTTTAATCCTAATACTATTTAGGAATATTCACACAGTGAATATACGGGAATGGAGATATTTACCTTATTTTTAACAACATATGATACAAAAAATATGGGGTTTATACAGCTTCACAAATCAAGTATATTTATTTTAAAATATTAGAAAAACAGTATATATACTAATAAAGCTACTTTTTAAAAGTTTTTGTCAACATGAAATAGATATTCTAAAGCTTTTCTTGT
This sequence comes from Maratus michaelseni, assembly GCA_963931845.1. Classification (NCBI taxonomy): domain Eukaryota; kingdom Metazoa; phylum Arthropoda; class Arachnida; order Araneae; family Salticidae; genus Maratus; species Maratus michaelseni. The sequence goes on along the minus strand of OZ007590.1, from coordinate 23,788,926 downwards.
ATATTTGAGATACATTTCAAATAATCTAACTCTCAGCAGCATGAAATGACTAAAACTTATGTATGCGCATTCGAAAAACAAGGCAGGTCAATAAAAATATCCAGGAAAAAAATTCTTCAGACTGAGAAAAAAATAAGAAATATAATTTGTTTACTTTAAAACCATATTTTTAAAGTCAGACAAGTCAATTTTCAATTTATAGTATTATGAAAGTTAGAGTTCTGAAACATCATTAAAAAATATATATATAAACAAACGCACAGTACCGCCGAGACATTTTCTTTAAAAGATTAAATTGCTACTAAGTGCTATTTATAAATCATATTTATTGAAACAACATTAAAAAAAACTTAAAATGAGAGGCAAAGGATTTGTATAATTATATTTTAGAACATTTTTTAATATTTATCCTTCCAACTCAAAAGATCTCTAAATGTTCGTTCGGGTGTAAATAGTCCTAAATGTTAGGGTTAAGACATATTTGTTAAAAATATTGATATAAACTGAAAAATATCACGCCATATATAAAATAACAATAAATATAAAACAGAATCATTATAAAAAACATGATTAGAGTATTTAAAATAGCAGAAATTCTTACCTTTTACAAGTATTCCTTCTTTAAAATTGCCCGTTTGAACAGCGCGAATAATATTTCAACAGTCAAAAACGGGCTGCCAGTTGTCCGGAAGGCGAAATGCTTGCATACTCGATGACGCATGCCTGTCGTCTGCTCAGCGAATGGTCAGGTCAGCCGCATTGACATGTCCGCTCGCAAAAGAGTGCTTTTTTTATCGACTTGAGTTGCTTAGTATTCGTTCTTCTGGAGTGTATTAGAAAAATAAAACTTCAGATCAAGATGAGTGAAGCGTTTAAAAATCAACTCATTTACGATCAAATAAATTGCAGCTCTTTTCTGAGAAGCCAAATCCGCTCTTTCGTTTTAAGAGAGTGGATACAGCTGATTAATTTGTCGAAATTCTCATTCAAATTCAGTATTGACGAAAGCTGGGATTAAATCTTCTATAATCGGAGTCCGCACATTTTATATTCGTGTGTTTGACTATAATAAGCTAAATTTTTAAAAACACAAGGAATAGGGTATCCTTATCCTCCTTATCCTCCCTTATCCTCCTTACCCTTATCCTCCCGGTACAAGCTGGAAGGACTCTTTTTCTGTTCAACAGGATTACGGCAAACAATGGTGGTTATACTCGTAATAACTTATTATCTTGTTTATACAATAATTACGATTATGTGCATTGAAAATGTGAAGTCTATAAACATATTCAAAAATATATTTCTTTGTTATAATTTTTTTAAGAATATGATTTGACAAACTTTGGACAACAATTTTTGGAAGACATTTTTGTATTCAATTTTCAATTTATTACTTAAATGTATCACACAATGATACTAGCATTAAAAAAAATTAAATAAAAATAAATAAAAATAAATGCGTAAAAAGCGAACTAAAAAGAGGGAAACAAGATGACGTAGGAAAATAGTAGAGTGTGTAATGGGAATACTTTTTACTTAAGTAATCGCACTCTGCGGCATCAGATTCATGTTTAGGTATGTACTGCGGCTCCTGCTACCTACATGTTTGCCTTCGAATGCAGTTACTTAAGTAAAAAGGATTTCCATTACACACTCTACTATTTCCCTGCGTCATCTTGTATTTTTCTTTTTAATTCGCTTATTACGCAGTCGAGTTTTTTTTATTTTTGTAATTTAATTTTTTAGGTACTTATAAATAAATAATTTCCCATCAATCTGAAACTATTTTTTATATGACTTACTTTTTTTTTATTTACTTGTATTGATGACTTTTAAGTTGTGTTTAATTGTTAGTTCCTATCTATAAACACTGTTTTGATGAGGCCTTATACATGTCTATGAAGTTTAGAGTTACAGTTAAGCAACAGATACTACCTACACAAATTTCAGGTTGTGTAATATTTAAACGGAGCTTCTGACTGTAAAATAGTCTAGGAAACATCGTTTCATTTTGAAAGACCTATCCAATGATATGTCACTCAATATGGTGCGTAATTTTTTTTTTTTAGTCTCTACCGCCATTTTGTATTTTACGGTAGCCATTTTGAATTTATGAAAACAAAACTTAGCCTATAGCCATCCGACGGTTAAGACGAATCGATAGAGACCTCATCATTAAAATCCATCCAGCCGTTGGGATTTTTCGAGGGTATAAAGAAATCCACAAACCCGCCCACAAACATATCTAGATATTCAAACACATAACCCTTCATGGCAGTCGGGTAAAAATAGATGGCACAGATTCGACACAATTTTCGTTCGTGTTTATAGCATCCTTTGACGGAAATATGTTTTTTTAACTAAATTTAAATACAATTGTTTTTTTATGTTTTTGTAATACATTTTCAGAATAGTACGGAAAATAATTAAATTCGTTATATTTCAGTTAATTGCATATTCGATAAACTTCAGTAAATCTTAACTTTTGTAATTTATAGCTACTTATAATATTATTAATGTAAAAGTTTTATATTATTAACGAAATAATCTTTTTTTATTTTTTCCTAAAATATAAAATCAAATCGAACCCGAAAGGGTTAAAGCACGGAAAAAGCAAATTACTTATATCATTTAACTCACTTTATATCTGATTTGAATATTTAATATTTAAATACACCTTTATCCTTAAAGAAGCTTAATTAAATTTTAGAACTACTTTAGTCCCTTTTAAAAACATATTCGAAATAATAATTTTGTCACGCTGATATATTTTAGAGTGAAGTAACGTAATATGTGCAACGAACTGTTGTTTTAAAATGCTGCCGTATTGACAGAAATAAAATTATGATTGCCAATCCATTAACAAATCGTAAAATCTTGACAAAACTTTTCCATTTCTAAATGCGTGTTTATTTAACCATTTTAAAAGCCGTATATAAATTTCAGCATGAATGGATTTTGGCAGTTTTACCCCTTTAGGAATAATGATTTATAAGTTCAAAAGCAACTTTGAGTGCACTATCTACCATGACATTATCGCTTCATAAACTTTTCCTTCACACTTAAACGTGACGTTCTTTTTGTAAAAAAAAAAGTGCAGAAAAAAGTAGTGAAGCGAAATAGCTAATATTTCATAATAATGAATTGCTAATAATTAATTGTTGAAAATGTTTTCCAGCCGTTAAAAAAATATAATTTTAAATTGAACACAGGAAACTAAGGGCTGTTTTTATGCGTGTTCCATTCGTCTCACAAATGTTGGCCTAAAAAGTCGGATGCACAGTATACACGAAATATTTCTGTTATATACAAAACGCAGATTTTTGTACTAAAATTGTACAAATAAAGCAGTAGTAAGTGAAATACTTTCACATTTGCGTGCATAGTATATGTTTTACGAACAAATAAAGAATAATTAGGGTCACTCAGGGTAATTGGAAATATGGCGTAATGGAAAACATGTGCCGTAGAGCAGTCTAGAAGTGACCTGTTGAACTAGGTTGACAGTAAACTTCGGGAAGGCAGAATAAGGAGTAAAATTAAATAAGGAATAAAATTAAATAAGGAAACGTAACAGAAAATAATTTACTTTGTCATGCAAAAGAATATGCGCAAAAAACTATCAAAGAGAAATCCTAACTCCGAAGAAACCAAAATACAAGAGAAGAAGATGCATTGTTACAGGATGTGTAACTGCAGCAAGGAAAATTTGACAATGTAGAAGTCGAAGTACGTTTATGAAAATACAGATATACTTCTGAAAAGAACAGCGAAGGAACATCAGTTGACATTAATAATTAAATTAATACCTGCCAAGAAAAGTAGGGATGGAGATGAAAAGTACAACACAGAAAAAGAAGATGAAGAAAGGAAAGAAATGGAATGGGAAGATAATTCAAACTCTGAGAATTTTAAAACCATCATCGAAGATATTGCTGCTTAGTATAAGTCATCTATATGGAACCCGCATTTGATAACATAATAGATAATAAATATGTTTATTTAAATTGATATTATTGAAGGCGCATTACTTTCGTATTCGGAAGTTTGATGAAAGTAAAGAAAAGGATTTGGGTCACAGAGCTAGATGATTTTCAATTTTGCCAAATCAAAAATTTGTTGTGATTCACAATGATAAGTTTTCAGTATCGAAATCCCAAATCAAAACTATACTTCCTAATCCCATGAAAACGCAGGAAATTGTATGTTTGTTTTCTGGCAATGTAAACGTAAATGAAATGTGAAAAATTGTGTTTAATTTTCTGTCTCTACTTCATTTCCTAGTAATTTTTAATTCGCTAACTTGACTATCCAAAAGTTTGATAGAACTATTCGTTTAGCTATTTGATATAGCTCTGTATTTTAGTTGCAGATGATCTGTGCAATATTGTTATCTTGTTCGTTTGTTTTTAAATTTAAAATAATTACATTACGTGAGTGACATCCATTTTTAACAGAGAAAGTGTTTAGGAAATGTTGCTGTTGTGATCGGAGCTTTACAAATTTAATAAAATCTGGTAGCCAGCAAAAAATTCTAGTCGCCAGATAAAATATTTACATCCACCCCAAAACCCCACCGTCCTTGAATTTCAAAAAGTACAAAGTTTTTTCATGATTTAATTGAGAAAAAAACAATAACAAGCATCGTTTAGAGTTATTAGTCACATAGTTTAGAATAGTACACAATTTAGAAAGATAATATAAACTAAGTTTTGTATTGAAAATTATCAAGATCATATATATCTGGGGAAAAAAAATAAATACTGTAAATGCTGAATTAACCGCGATGTTCGGGAAATGCTTATTGCCGAATGCCTCAAATGTCCGGGTTGTTGAATGTTACGAAATATCTATATCTGATGATGTCTATTTTGTCGCATTGTACCTAATTTATTTGCCACAAAAGCTGAATTAACACTATTTCGTACTATTTTGTTGAAATCTGTCTCCTACTCTCCAGATTCGAATTATATGATATGCTAGCTGGCTTGAGCGCAAAAGAATGGAGTTTTCTGTGAATGAGAGAGAAAATGTCTTTTAAACTCGGTTCTTTATTAAAAGCACAAGAAAAAGGAATCTCACTGCTTGCCGCGCACTAGTAGGAGTCGGGGAGAGAAAAAAATGCCGTTTTTGCTCATTTCTTAGTTTAATTTTTGTACAAAAGAAAATATCTATTCTCAAACAAAACAACCACCAGGTCAAATAATTTGACAGCCAGACAAAAAAAAAACTTGGTCGGCAGTGGCGACCTGCCGACTGCATTTGTGAAATACTGATTGTGATAATTAATAACACCACCATGAGGTAGTTATAAATATGCTCCTAACAATACGACAGTCATTTATAAAAGATGCTGGACTGATTGATGCTACAAACTATTCTAGTCTTACTTGTTCCTACTGCTACATGTCATGATCTCAATTGCTCTAGAACTACCGAACCGATTTCAAAAATGATGGTGGCAAATTGATGGTGACAACCCCTGCTTCAACATAGGATATATTTTTTGTGGGTGTCACTAACCCCAGGGGGGTGCAGGAGCGAAAAACGTTCTAAAATTGCGATCTTTTTTATACTGAAGGAGCTAGAAATTTGAAATTTGGCATTGTAGTTACTTATAAGATGTAAATGCTCTCTAAGAATTAAAAAAAAAATCGAAATTTAAAAGGGAAATAAAAAAGATCCTACTAATTCCCATCTTTCCACTCTCAAGAAAGCTGTTAAGAATTATGTTGTTTTAAATGAAAACACTAAACATTATGTTATTCCTTCTTCAGCCATCTATGCTCGTTTTTATGCTTTGCCTAAAGTTCATAAAGCCAATGTCCCCTTAAGACCTATTGTCTCTAATATTGGTACTGTTACTTATCCTCTTGCCAAATTTTTAACATCCATTTTTTCTTCTTTATGCATTTCTAATTCTGATACGATACAAAATTCTTATGATTTTGTTGGTAAATTAAAAAATATTAACCCATCCAATTGTTCTATGCTTTCTCTTGATGTTAAATCTTTATTTACTAATGTTCAGATTGAAAGTGCTCTTTCTTGCTTGGAAACAAGATTACGTGAATTTCATTTCTCTGATATTGAAGTCAAAGATTTTGTTAATTTAACTAAAATTTGCATCTCTCAAACTACCTTTGAATTTGATAATAAATTTTTCAAACAATCAGACGGCTTAAGTATGGGTAATCCTTTATCTCCAATTCTTTGTGATATTTATATGCATTATTTTGAGGAAAAATTATTAAATCTGGTTAATTTTAAATGTTGGGTACATTATGTTGACGATACTTTTGTTTTAGTTGATAATCCTTTTGATCTTTCTGACATTCTTCAAACTGTCAATTCTATCGACCCACATATTCAGTTTACTTTTGAGTTAGAAAATTGTAATAAACTTCCTTTCCTTGATGTTTTAGTTATCGAATGTGATTCTTCTTTCAAAACTTGTGTTTATAGAAAACCTTTTTCTGTTTCTAACCCACCTCATGCTCTCTCAAATCATCCTGTCAACCAAAAAATCGGTGTATTTTATACGTATGTTAATCGTGCTCTCAAAATTTGTTCCGACTCTGCATCCCTTAAGAATGAACTTAATTACTTAAAAACTGTTGCTGTCAAAAGAGGTTTCAATCCTTCTGTTACCAATAATGCTGTGAAGAAATTCAATAGACCATCTAATAAATCTACTCTTTCCAAATCTGTGAAAAGCAAACCTGATAATTTGGCTGTCCTCCTTTTTTACCCTCCTTTATGTTTCAAATTAGCTAAAGTTTTAAGACGCTTCAATTTTAACATTATCTTTAAACCTGTCAATAAATTCAAAATTCCCCTCCACCAAATCTCCTGTTCCTGATCTTCGTAAATGGGGAATTTATAATGTTCCTTGTAATGGATGTGATTTATCTTATATTGGGCAAACTAAAAGAAATCTCGAAATCCGCTTAAAAGAACGCTCTTGTTATGTAACTTTCATTATGTAATTCATTATGTAATTCATTATGTAACTAATCAAGAAATTTCTAAATCTTCTATTGAAAAGCACTCTTGGGATTCCGGCCATTGTTTTAATTTTAAAAATGCTAAAATTATCTTTAATGCCAATAGTAGCTCTGAATTGGACTTTCTTGAAAATTTAGCTATTTATCTTAATCGTGAAGTTATTGTTAATGATAAATCTGATTCCACAATGCTCTCTGCTGCTTGGAAAAACCTCTTCAGTAATACCATATAATTTATTTTTGTATTGATTAATAATAGTCTGTTTTTTACATATATTTATATGTTTTGGTTACTTATTTAATTCTTAATTTTCATCTGTTTCCATTTTTTAATATATTTGCGTGTTATTTATTTTATTTTTATTTTCATTAATTTTTATTTATTTATTATTTATTCATTTTATTTTATTTATTTATTTATTCCATATTTTTTATTTATTATTATTTTTTCCCCTTCCTTATTCCCCTTCTATTTTGTATTCTATTGTTTTGATTTTACTCTTCTGTGATTGGCTGTTGTCTTCCCCTTCTGTTTTCCTATTGGCTGTTGATTTCTACTTTCCTATTGGCTGTTGTTTCAGCTTGTTTCCTCTCCTTTATCTCTCATTTCAGTCTTGCTGCTGCTTTCATAGTAGAAGCACGTCTTTTTGCACCTGACGAAGAAAGACTCAGATCTTTCGAAAGGCCTAGCGCATTTTAAAGTTTTTGATGGTGTTTTAAGAAGATATTTTTGTTCTTATTGTTTCACACCAGTTTCAACTTATTTTATTTACTTAAATATTCAGTCTAATAATTCATATATGAAACCTTCAAAATAGACATTCGTATTTTACTTGAAACCTGCATTTTTGAAAAGCATGAAGAAAGTTTTCCAAGTGAAGTATTTATATTAGAAACCCTACAAGAAGTGACATTTCATAATATGAAAAACTGAAAAAGTAACTCTATTGGAAGATAAAGTAAATCACACGTATTTTTCAATTCTAGAATTTCAAACATCACGCTTTTGTGGATTTGACTGACCTGAAAACCTTGGGTTTTGTTTCTTTTACTTATAGGGAATAAGATATTTATTTATAGTTCATGAATTATTCATGAATGCCAAATTCAGTTGCGCTACACGCAGAATATTTAAAGTGACAAATTTTAAAATAACGGAGGCAATTCTTTTGGCATAAATACTTAAAATTCAGATCGTGAAGATTCTTATTCAAAAAATACAAGCTTTCATTTCCTTTTACATGACTTTTAATAGTGAAAGAACACAATTTTAAGAAAAATGATAAGCTCTATATTCAAAATAATAAAACTTTAAGAACTACTCTACAAGAAAGGTCTCCAGAAGCGTTTACTCAGAACAATTTGAAAAAATTACGCAATACTCTTACCATGAGGCTATACATATCACTAAGAAAATTTCCTGCGGAACCTCGCTATAGCGTCCGTAAAAAAATAATGAAAATTTAATTGTTTGTCGATTTATCGTCGTTGGCGATACAATGAAGTTTCCGAAATACGCTTTTATGATAAATAGTCTTTAATAGGAAAATTTTTTTCTACTCTTCATATTGAAGTAGTTTAAGTAATTTTAACTTAAATAAATACACTTTTATAACTATAGTTCTGTCATGTGTATTTATATGTATATATCCCAGGAAATTTAACCATCGTTTTAAACGGTTTGATAATAAAATTCAGATTGATTAAAATTGTTTCAAGTTCAAAATTAAGATCAGATTCTGAGCAACTGTCAATTCAGCTTCTTAGTATAGGAGACAAAAGAACAGTATTGTTGCTATGGAAATAACGACTTATTCAATATCGAAATTTAGAAACACATAATTCTTAATCAGGCTATTGCTTTTAAAATACACACACTTAAAACTTATCCAGTCTGTGAAACCGTGTAAAATTTAATAACAGCAGCAAGACGGACTTTATACATATTATATAAGCTTATCGAAATAATAAGAAACGTATTTCGTTGCTTAAGTTTGAATTGATAAAGTACTGCGCATTTAAACATTCATTTAGCAATCAATTTCCAAATATATTAAAATCGCTTACATTTAGCGAGAAAAAAGTGTTACTAGCCAAATCGCGTCTTTTTGCGCCAAATACTTGAAAGTATTTAATTTTTTGAAGATTTTCTACTGGGATTTCGCAGATAAATTTGACAGTTCCTTTATAAAGTAAGTGTGTAATTTCATTAGTACTTTTTTCAAAATATTCTGAGTATGCGCTTTAACCCTTTATCTACTGACGGTACTTTTAAGTAACCATCAGAGAAAACTTTGTACAAAATTTCTTTAATCTATCTAATAATGATAATAAGGTTGTGTTTTTATATAAAATACTTTTCTGGATCACATTTAGAAAGCACAGCAAAATAGTGAAAGCTAAATATTTTATAAAGTGGTATTTTTCTTAACCTTTTATATAAGTGTAGATCTTCTCTTTTTAAAAATTGTTATATGAAAATTTTGAAACTATAAAAACCTTTCTATTTAATGATAGGATCACAATACATTTATTTACATTGTTCCGATAAAGAATTGTGATATTTCCTTAACAGCATTTTCTGTTAATTAATCTAATTATTCTTGTAAATATTTCACAAAAAGAGCTATTACTACCGCATTATTAAATCAGTTTTAATGAAAAACCTTATCTAAATTTCATATTATTATAATATAAATTGTCTAATATAACTTCAGACATCAAGGAAGATAATTATTGAGATTGAACAATTTGTTGATTCATAATTCGGTAGATAAAGGGTTAAGGAGACCTTCCTTGAAAGAGTTAAAGTGACATAAGTTTCAACTAGAGAAATTTGATAATGTATAAAGCCATCTTATTTACCGTATCACCTTGCCTAACTGAATCTGTTTTGACAGATGGAATTTTCTAACAAACGAAACAACCTCGTCCGTAGTATTGATACTTTGATAACACAAAAGGAAGATTTTTGAATTTACTCATAAACATCAAATTTAAATTTTAAAATGCAGGTTTCCATGTCACCGGCTAATGTGTTGGTGGTTAATGTCATCTGTAACTTCAAATTATCAATATTTTCACAAATTATTTTCATTCAATTCAATGTTAAAATAGCAATTTTATGTAATCAAACATTTTATTAATGTTATCACTTTTCGAGAAATTAGACCAACAAAAAATGGTTTCTCGAAAGAACATATTAAATCATTTGTTTTCTAGTTAAAATATAAAAGTATGCAGGATTTTTTATGTGTTGCATATTTCGCAATCCTACACGTATAAGAACTCCATATTTTTTTACGCTGCAGTTATCCTCAAGGTAAAAGGAAATTCCCATGTCATGTTCATTCCTTAAGAAAATAGCAACAATATTAGGTGGATAGAAAATTATTTAACACTTTAAAATTTATAAGTAATAAAAATGTGATGAAAATCTAAAAAAAGTGGTTACTTGGACCCACTTCTGGGACGAGTCCAAAATACACGTAACCACATTTTTATTAAATTTACTAAAATTTCCCTATAAAGGTAATTTATAAGTAATAAAAAATGTGCTGACAATTTTTAAAAAGTGGTTACTTGGACCTACTTATGAGCTGAGTCCAAAAAACCAGTAACCACATTTTTAGTACATTTATTAAAATTTCCCTGTAAAAGTAATTTATAAGTAATAAAAAATGTGCTGATAATCAAAAAAGTGGTTACTTGGACCCACTTCTGGGCCAAGTTCAAAATACCCGTAACCATATTTTTATTACATTTATTAAAATTTCCCTGAAAAGTAATTTATAAATAAGAAAAAATGTGCTGATTATCTAAAATTGTGGGTACTTGGACCCACTTCTGAGCTGAGTCCAAAAATATTCGTAATCACATTTTTATTAAATTTATTAAAATTTCCATATAAAAGTATTTTTTTACATCATCATTATTTATTTATTTATTTATTTTTCGTTAATTTCATTTCGATAAATGGTTTTGTCCCTATTCACGCGAATTTATTTGCAGATCTGAAACCAAAATTAAAAGAAAAAAAAATACCCCAAACTAACAAAAAGTCTGTTGGGAGCAGGAAAAACGCAAGGTTTTATGGCTAAAAATGTAGAAGAAATTTTATTGCTTTTAATTGCTACATGGCCAAAAGAAAATGTTATGTTTCTTTCAGCCATTTTTTTTTAAATAAGTAAGTCTGTGAATATTTTGTACTGTAAGTGTTGCGATATTTAAAAAGGAAAAATTCTTAACAGACACTGATGAAAAGGGTATTTTTTCGGTCCAAATATAAAATAACCTTCTAATGTATTATTATGTGTTTTAGGACTAGTTAGCAAGACATAAGCAACGGCTATTAAGATATCTCATCTGCATCTCAAAATTTATGCGTAGCTGTCAACTTCTAAGTTTTTGTTTAAATCAATAAATAAAAATTAATCAGAAAATGTGTTTAATGAAATGTGTGCTGATTTTATTTAATAAAATTTACAGTTGATGTTTTATTTTATTTATTAAGTAAAATTTCTGGTACATATATATTTATTTGCCTTAAAAAACGTATAAGTTGGCAACCATGTTTATGATGTATTTTTGACACATTTTCCCATTTAATTAAACGTTTTATTGATTAAAATGAGCCTATAATTAAATGTGTAACCCAAAACCAGTGGTTACTTCATTCCAAATTTCACAAAAGTAAATATATATATATATATATATATATATATATATATATATATATATATATATATATATATATATATATGTGTGATATGAAACTCTGGCTCTACCATAGCTATCATTTTTCAGTTATCGACTTACATCTACGAGGACCGCTTTCCTTCACATCTGAATGTAATGAACAAATTTTCCTACTTACTTTTACAGTATTTCCATGAGATTAAACTAAAAAAAATATGTATTTTATTAAATTCCATCACTTACTTATAATGCAAAAGTATAAAATCATACTTATTATTACTGATGCCAAAATCCCATTTTCTATGCATTTCCAAAACGCACGACAATGAATGAGGTATCATTCGAAAGATTGTGTATCCGACTTCGGACATAGTACACTCACATTTCGATAAAGCATGCTTTTTTTTAATCAAAAACAACAGATAATTAAAATTTAAATCAGCATTGTTGTCATGAATAAAATGAAAGGTTTTCCTCAAATCAATGGTGCCACAAAAATAAAATGCAACATTATATCATGGTCGGTCAGCAATGATTATATATACAAAAAAAAAAAAAGTACAGAAATGATAAAGTAGGACGCCTACTTAAAACAAGTGGGTAAGTGTGATCGAAGATCGCTCCAAGGGTTTCGTTTAATATTCCTTTCAAAACACTTTATCCTTTCTTTAATAAATTCAAACAAATTTCATTTAGCAACAACAACTCGTTTTTTCAAATATCTAAACCAGCCGGATAGCGGGCCAAGTCCGCTATTATATTCTGTCATAACAATATCCGTCATACGGACTAAATGCAATATTTAAAAAAATAATTTCAAAATTAAACAAATTGTACACCTTCAAAATGTTAAAATATGCGAATATTTCCATAATTGGATTTTTATCACGATTCAATATGTTTCTCAAACTCATATATATTTACTATTCGCTATTATTACTTACCCATCATACGTAGTATAGGGTAAGTCTTGTAATCGTTTTCAAAATCGAAAAAAAAATTTTGACGGATTTACACGTTTCAGACACTGGAGATTCCGAAAAACATATTTTTAGAAAAAAAAAATTTGCCGTCCGTCTGTCTGTGTGTCTGTGTGTCTGTAAACGGTCTATCTCCCGAAAAAATTGAGATATAGACTTGCAATTTGGTATGTACTTAGTATGTAATAATGGAAGAACCCTATTTCATTTCAATAAACTCGATTAACCGGAACTATTTTTTTCGGACTCTCGAAATATTCGTTCTGATAAAAGGTATATAAAAATTTTCGAAATTGGTTATTTTAAGAAATGGATATAAAAGACAATAAAAAAACAAATTTTGCATACAGCATGAAGTCGATCGGATAATTAGTTGCCGAGATATTTGTAATCCTATTTTCCACACTCTTCGATTTTTCATGACCCTGTATTTCATCCAAATTTCACTTCAAAGATATATTTTAATTGGAAATTTGACGCTTCATCAGATGCAATAAACCGCTAGTTAATAGGATTATTATTTTTGGAGTTATAAGGATGTTTCTTTCAAGCAATTCAGTAATCGAGCCTTTAAAGTTTATGACGTCATCAAGCCACGATTTTATTCGAATTGCAATGCATTTTATAAGTAGTTTACACATTTTTATTTTAATATTTTACATTATGCATATCCATGATGTGTAAGTATTACGGTGGCCCCCAACGACTAGTTTATATTGATACTCGCTTTGTATTATTCTCAAACATTTGAAAAATTCGTTAAACTTCCCATATGACGTCAGATTTTCTTTTTAATTCTTTAATGACGTGATATTAATCTGCTTTGTGTACTTACACATACTCATACTCCTTGTATTATTGAGAAATCTTAGACATTTTCCGTTTTATTACGACTATGACGTCAATCAATTTTATTTCATATTTATCTTTTTCTCAATTATTGAAACTTTTTATTTCATTTTCATTTTTTCACGTGGAAATCGTCTGATAGAAAATTAATTATTGTAGAAAGAATTTTATTATGGATTTTAAATCTTTGGCATCTGCTATAACGAAACATGTTTAAATTTAATAGAAAATAGGCTGTTAGAATTTTGTTTTTTTATCTCTATTTATTAAAATAATACGAATTTTTCAAATTTTAATATTTTGAGCTCTTCACAGCTGGTATTCTTCTATATACACGAAGTTTAAACTCTGTAAGTTATATGGTTTTCGAGAATGGCTCTGTGACAGACAGACAACGGAGCGGTAGTAATAGGGTTTCGTGAGATGAACGAAACCCTAAAAACAAAATTGAAATTCAAATGTTCAGAGGAAAAAGACATCATCGATCGATCGAAACAGTGGTTTTTCTCGTGTATCTTAAAAGGTATGCTTTGTTATTTTTTTTATTATATTTTATATGTATTCAGTTTATTTTTCTTTGCCCCATGTTTACCTCGAAACGGATGACGTCATCTTCTAATGCAACTAAAATACATTTGTTAATTTTTTATTACATTTTACTTGTATATTTGATTTATTTTTCTTCGTCCCATGTTTTCCCCGAAGCGGATGACTTCATCCTCTAATGTAGTTAAATACATTTGTTAATTTTTTATTATATTTAAAATGTGATCAATAAGTTTTTTTTGTCCCATGTTTTCCCCGAAGAGGATGACGTCATCCTCTAATGCAGTTAAAACAAATTTGTAAATTTTTTATCTCGCGTACTTTTTGCTATCTTCGATCAGTTTATATTGTAACTTAAATGGAATAAAATGAGATGATATTCTGGCTTGGCTAATGTTGTTTGCAGATATTTTTATCCTTAATTTTTCTTTACAAGTTTAAACCTGCATCTAAAAAATACTAAAAATTGCTAAAAGACATAAGACAGCCATACGAAATTCTCGCATGGGTCCACTGGTCGTAGTTTAATGGAAGGAAGAATCATATCAAGATTATGACTACTAATAAAAATTACAATTTTAAAATAAATTTCGTTAAGATATATGGATTTAAATTTTGGTAATTGAAAATTATTCATTACTTTCTGATCAACCATATATAATTTAAATATATTAGCTTGTAACAGAGATACAGTATAAGTCGTAGTGGAGTTTATTATAATTTACCATAAAAGCTTATTTCCTGGAGAAACCAATTTACTAAAATTTTGAAACAGTTAGCCCTAAAGTTTGATCGTATCAAAGTTCTGCAATTGTGGCACATCTTTAATTTAAAAGTTTCCAAGAACTACTTTCTCTCCAGATAACTTCGCGCAGATGTCGTTCAGTTCTTAAAGGAAAATTTCCAAACTCTCATTAATTATTTGGAAGTTTGATAAATCACTTCTGATATATCAAGCATATTTTCTGAACAAGATATAATCAAGGTTGATGACGAAAATGACATCTAGGTTTGTGTATGTACATAGTTATATTTGTAAACTGTAGATTTTTAATTAATAAACAGATTATATTTATTGACATTCAATGTACAAGCTTAAGATAAATAAATATGATTTTTTTTCCTAGACAATTTTTCCCCCAAGTACTGCTCTTTTTTTCGAAAAAAAAACTTCATTTTCAAAAATTTTGCAAATTGTAATTTTTTTTAAAGGTGAGAAAATAATATTTATATATATTTATGCTCGCATTTATAGCAGAAACATACTTATGAAAAGTGTAGTGCAATAAATAATTGTTAATAGCGAAGTTCATAGCTTAAACTGCTCTGAAACTAATAATTATAGCAGTAATTTTTTTGTTATTAGCTCGAAATAAATTTGACCCAGGTATAAAAAATTGAAAAACTGTTTGAACTGTTTTTCTGGTTCCACAATTTTGTAAAATAATTGAGACTGCATTTCGATAGTCAGAGAACACTGGATGATTTTTGTAAAAGAAGTTTAATCTTTCACTAGCTGTGAAACCGTTCTACGCACGGGAGAAAACCAAAATTAAAAATAAAATTCAGTACAACCAAATGTATCTATGTAATATGCAGAAAAATATTTTTCTACTACTGTGCATTTTTTAAAAGAAACTTAATTTATCATGTTGCTATGGCAGCATACGATAAAAAGATATCTTTGGAATAAGGGAATAATTAGAATGAACAGTTTTGTTGAAGTTTGTGATAAAATGTTTTTCTTTATTTCTCAAAAAAGGTAATAATTTAGCGCAATTAAATAATCTCTAATTATTTGCATGCAAGGTAAAAGAATTATCGTAATACCCGCTACAGCTTCTTAGTACTGCAGCGTGGCGTACGTAATATGTATATCTTCTATTGCAGTACACATATATAACTGCTTAGAACTCACGCGATTACGGGTTAAACTTGGAAACACCCAAACCGGAGAGCCAACCACGAAGTGGCTGATGGCTACAAATCTCCGGCGGAAAAACCCCTACCAACCTACCCTCGAAGCCTCAACCAAGGTCGAGCCAAAAAAAAAACAAAAAACAGCGGCATTAATAACAAATAAAATTTTACAAAAAGCTGGCAAGCACCCAACCAGAAAAATTAGCCAGTCGCCAAAAATAAACACATATATACAATTGTGCTATAAATCTTAACAACTAAAAATAAAAACTATAAACTACCATTAACAACAGAACGGTCTTTATGGTTACAAGACCATCTAACTAAATCTAAAATAAAACTATATAAAATTCATAAATAACAAAACCAACATTCCATGGCAAACAATCTTTGTCACTATATTACATATTATATGAAGATAATAAACAACTAATGAAAACTGAACATTAAATAAAGTCCTGTTAAATTACTACGAATATGTAGCTATCTTTCAAAGTTCAATATTGTAAAATTAACAATTAAAAAGCCAAAAGTTCGCCTGAAAATGCCATTTAACAGCACCAAAAGTTCACCCAAGCATATATAATACTTAAATTACGGGTTACTTACGGGTTAAACTTAAAAAAAGGCAAAAATTCGTCAAAAAAAATGAAAGAAAAGGAATATATTTAAAAATTTCGATTTTTTTTCCCCAATCGTTCATGAGCCCCCTACTAGCAACCCGTGTGTCAAATCTCGTAGCCCTACGACCTGTGGTTTCCTAATTTTTGCGGTTACATAGATAGATACGCGCACGAATTTTAATAGGGTAGATTCTTGATTACAGAGTTGAAGTCACATTACACAGAGCTTTTTACACTCTTTACGCAAGTTATATTTACAATAGGATTTACGGGACAAGAAATCTTATATTCATAAAACATTATTAGCGTTTCGCGGGAATCAAACATGGTATATTTTACAACCGTCTCATATGAACTACCGACGTAGACTGCAAAAGAAAAATCTCAGCGCGCGCATACGAAAGAGAGATCTTGTAGATACCGATTGGTGCTGCACCTATCGGGATAATGTCTAACTGTTTACGAAGCTGTTAACATCTATAAAAATAGCAAATAAAACCTTTGTGCAATAATATTAAAAGGAAGAATACCAACGTAATAAATGCACAGATAATATACAAAAAAGCAGCAAATAGCTATTTCGAATCTACAAGCGAGATTCTTCTTAAGTGCTACAAAGAGTAAATGCAGAGGGTGCTAGAAAAAGCATCATTAAAAATTTACCATTACCATATCATTAAAAATTCTCACTCCTTAGTCAATGACTTGGTATCTAGTACTCCTGATTTTCCAAGTATTTGGAAAGTATTCATTTAATTCCCCTTTTTTGGTTTTCGTTTCTTTTATTCTTCGGTAGATGTCTCTACTTGTCCACTCAGTTGTTTCATGCTGCTTTCTTCTCATTGGTTGCTTTTGGCGCGTTCTCTACCCGCATCGGGTATATAAGCCATCGCCCCTCTGTCCTTTTGCCCACAGATCAAGGAGATTTAAACAGAGACCCAACTTCGCCTGAAAAGAGCGTCTGCAGCGGATGACTTAAAAACTAAATCATCGCTTTGGCGATTTTTATCTTCTTGATTCCGTTTAACTGTAACCCTATTCCGCCTTAGCGTCTTTTGCTGTTGTCATTTGCCCATGTGCAAATTTTCGGCAATCGCTATTTGATTTTTGAATCTTGATTAATACTTATTATTAAAATTATTCTTTGAAGATCAAATAGGTCATTATAATTCTTCAAAATGCTACGAAGAGATACGTGTATTGTTTGCAAGAACAAGACGTCAAATTATATTTTATTCCCAAGCTCAGTAAGTTGTGATTTATTTTCATGTGTTACTTTTGTTCTTACTTTTCAAGTTCCATAATTTATGAAATATTTTATATATATTCAGTGTTGGCAGATTTTTAACAATTTTTGACTTTATATTATAATTATATATACTATATAATTATATAGACTTTATATTGTATGTATAACACTTATTTAAAAAAAAAGTGGAATTCCGATTGTTTTAGAACATGTTAAAAATAAATCTGTTTTCATAAATTTCAAAACAAGAAAAATTTTCTTCGAATCTTGCCGTAAATACGGGTTAGGACCCTTTAGAAAGACCCCCACGGAGGGCACTCCTCCTAGGGCCTATATCCCTCGTGTAGATAATCGGCCGTCATAAAATCAACCAACCAACCAAAACCAGAAGCAACAAGCATTCGCCGTTTTTTTCCCCTTCCCTCATTTGTCGCCAAGAAAGCGATATACACTCTTAAAACTGTACCGCTTATTTAAAAGGCACAAGCACATTGTGCCTCCTATTACTTTAATGTAAGAGGCACGTAGACAGTGTGCCTCTGATTAGGAGAAAAACGTTAGAGGCAACATGAAATGAAAGGCACCCATAACACAGCGAAATATCTCAGAGGCACACAGTTCGCCTCTGACAGATTGGTGCCTTTTAAAAAAAAACATGTCGAGTTTCAGAGGTACACTCCAGAAACGGACATGCGCTACAGCCGTTTACCCGTCATGCATTGGGATCAGTGGAAGGGAAGCGAAGCAGAAGCAATGGCCGCCAATGTAAATACGCCTGTGAACAACGTTGAGTCGAAGCAAATAATGAGTCTGGAATAAGTAAGTAGTATATTTAACTTTGTATTCTTTTCTGTGAATGTTACAATGTAAAACATGATTCTTTATACATGGAGACACTCGTGATTAGGGAGGGGCAACGATAAATACTTCGTCAAACTCTTAGTTATTCAAGTTATATCTTACTATTTTCAAAGGTTTAGGGGAATGGCGGCATTACCCTGCACCCTCTAGCGTACATGCATGTATATGTATATATTATGTATGTGTATCTCTCAGCAAATCTTTGTTTTTATGTGCATATAAATAGGACTTAATAAATAATAAAATGAATAATACATAGTATATTATTCTTTAATCATATATAGTATTTCTAAAACCGTAGTCAGATTTTTTTTCTGGTGTTTGTGTGTGTGAGGAGGGGGGGGGGGCTACCTTGTAGATGTTAACAGGGGTCTTTCCAGACTTTTTTCCCAGGGTCCTGTTTTTCTAAAATTGTGAACAGCTTTTTATATTTGTGAAAAATCTAGTCATAATTTTGTGAATTTGAAATAATCGTTATATTCAGGTTCTTGTTTATACATTTTTAAGAAGATATATGGATGTAAAATACATATATTTTCTTTATATGTGTATAAGTGACAGGTCAGATTTTACTTTTAAATGATTAATTTGTGAAATGTTTAGTTTAAAGATGAAAAACGTTTGTGAAAAACCTATTTTTAAGATATAGAATTTTGTGAAGGGTCCTGTTTTAGGAAAAATAGTTTTGTGAAGGGTTCTGTTTTAGGGAAAATAGTTTTGTGAAGGGTCCTGTTTTAGGGAAAATAGTTTTGTAAAGGGTCCTGTTTTAGAAAAATAGTTTTGTGAAGGGCCCTGTTTTGAAATAAAAAAAATTGTGAAGGGTCCTTTAAAGGACCCAATTTTTTCCTAAACAGATCCCTGGTTAAGCTACAGTGCCTTTCTTTTAAATAAAAGTATAATATGAATTGATCCTTCCCACTCACCTGGATACAGCTCTGAATACTTTCTACATTTTATAAAGTTTCACAAATCGCAATGTTGATTCAAATTTTGCACTCTAAAATATTATTTGTATATTTCAAGTAAAAGTTCCTTAAAAAAATATTATTTGTTTAAAAAAATAGAATTTAATTAAACTGTCATTGATCATTCTCCCTGTTGATAAAAATGAGAATATATTTTTATTTTATTTTTATTGCATTAAATTTCCGTATAATAATTTATTGAAATTTTGAAAAATCACCGTTTCTTGGCTTCCATAAATGTTTGCAATTTTAAATATCTCAAGTTTTATCAAATGTAGAAAATTTTATGATCCCTCATTTTAAAGAGGAGTTTATAAATTTTAATTTAATATTAAAATTGACTATGTTTAGTTTTAAAAAGTAAATTTTGATTTTAGAAAAAGAAAAAAAATTATGTTTGTTGTAATATTAATAAGCTTAAAATTATGAAATTTTTTGAGTGGGATCTCAATGGGATCAGGAGTTATCAAATAGAAGCTAAAAAATTGCCATTTAAATAACAATCTAACGCGCCTGCATCATTTTTCATGTTTTTAATGTTTGTCTTATTTGTTTTTAATAAAGCTTTTATGCCTTTTTATGTATTTTGTTATGCACAAAATAAATTAAAATGTTGACAAGGTTCTTTATTGAACCACAGAACTGACTTAGGCCACATGGACACACATTTTAATATTTATTTCATATTTATTTCAATAAATTGGGGGTGAGAAAATTTTCTATTATAGTATTCTGCCTTAGACAAAATTTAATCTATGTCTTCGGATATGCCATGCTGGGAAATCTTTCTGCAGTAGACAGAATTTAATGTAAAGATATAAATTTAATATAAAATATAATTAAATTACAGTCTGCACCTCTTATAATGGTGGCACATGCATGTGCCACCATTATAACAGGCACAGAATGTATTTTTAAATAAGAGGCACTTGAATATATAAATTCAGTGGCACACTGTGCCTCTTAATTTCAAAGGCACTTACGCTGTGCCTCTGAATCCCAAAGGCACTATGTACCTCTTAATTTCAAAGGCACCACGTGCCTCTTAATATTCAGAGGCACAAAAATTCAGAATGTACCTCTTAAATCAGAGGCACAGTTTTAAGAGTGTATAGCCGTATTAGCAACCTCGCTTCTGTTATGGCCGTAGTTTCCGCGTCATCGCAGCTATCGCCGAGGCTAACGAAAAAGACAGGCTACCGCGGTGCATTCCACTTATCTTTTTTTACAGACCGCTAGAGTGATGTGATACACTTTTCGTACACCTGCATTGGTGGATTCGAGCATCACGTGACTCCGGCGGTCTGTAAAAAAAGATATCCGTAAAGCACCGCGGTAGCCTTTCTTTTTCGTTAGCCTCGAGCTATCGCTACTGTCTATGCGTAATCCCATGTTAAACAAGGTGCCATTGCAGTGTACGAAAGATGATTCTCTGTTTAAATCTTCTTACTCTGTGGTTCTGCCCAGTCTTGCTTTTTCTAGCACATTGTGCTTTGCTCTTTGTCGCACTGAAGAAGAATCTCGCTTGTAGATTCGAAATAGCTATTTGCTGCTTTTTTGTTTATTATTTGTGCATTTCTAAAGTTGGTATTTTTCCATTTAATATTCCCATCTATTACAGCTGATTATTACAACTTTATCTACTGTATATATTTATTACAATTTTGTTTCTTATTTTTTCCAACCTATCACTTTTTCTACTTTATTTCAAAATTAAACTATTTTAACAAATAAGCAATTGTGTTGATCCTCATTTATATGCAAATAATTTATAACAAAATTATGTTATTTTTTTAATGTGGGGTGCAACAGAACTCTTTCTTTTCTACATTTTATTTATCTAGCTGTTCCTCCATTTTTTCATTTCTTCATTAAACTCCAAAAGAGAAAATTATGAATTTTTATTTAAAATGATTATACTACAAACAATAATTTTTTAAGGAGATAAATGAAATTTATTAATATTCATATACACATGCTCACATACACATGCATTGCTGAAACCAGGAATTGACTAAATCTCCAGTGCAGCTTAGTTTTTTCCCCTCTTTTTAAATGCATTTGTGCAACCCAAATTGTTTCCTTTTTTTTAAATCTCTGATTTAAAGTTTGTAAAAAACACTTTCATATCTTATTTCAAGTAATTATAGTACAGATTTTTCACTATTTCGGAAATATGCAAATATATTTTTCAGTCATGCAATGTTTATTTAAAGTTCAACAGAATTATTATTATTAGTAGTAGTATTATTATGAATTATAACATTTTTATTAACAAATGGAAATCTTTTTTATTGAAACCTAATGAAATGTATTCCTTTTAAATGCTAAAGCTGATATTAAATATAATATAAAAACTACAGCCCTGGCAAGATTATATCAAGAAGAAACCATCCAAATAAATTTCAATAAAAGTAAAATAATATTTCCCTCCAGTCTATACTATCCATCCATAATAAGAGAAACCATAGAGATACTAACACGCAAAAAATACAGTATGTAACGATGCGGCGTCTTTTAATTTACCGAAACTGTGGCTCGAATTACTCCATGGTCACAGATATGAAAATAAACAACCAAGTAAAAAAAAAATAATAATAGATAACGTGCGTAATTTTTAAAAAAGTACATGAAAATAATAACTTCAAAGCCCGTGCAATTTTTGGAATATTCTCATTTTGTTTTTGAAAATGACTCGTCGAAACATGTAAAACAACTAATAAAAAGTTATTTTAATTTGTATTATGTTGTTAATTTACACTTAGAAGGAATACATTATTACAAAGTGTTATAATTTATTATATTGTTACCTAATGAAACTTTAAAACTACCATCTTTGATATTTTAAGATATACTTTATCATAAGAGATGTTAATGCCAGTATATCTTTCTTAAAATTATAAAATTTATTTTCCTTTTTTTTATATAAATAATATAATCTAATGACATATTACAAATGTAAAATTCTCGAAATAATAATAATAATAATAATAATAATAATAATAATAATAATAATCTTTAAAAATATATACATTGAAACAAATTTATTAGCTTTAAAAATAACACAAATCTAATAATTTAAAGTTTTAAAATTTTATCATTAAACCTCAAAATACGAGGGAAAGTCATTAAATAAGTCACAAAGGATATTTAAATCATAACTTACAATGATATTCATTTCAAAACTATTTTTATTTCTGTCAAAAATTCTAGAAAAAGCATCATTAAAAATTCACCATTACCACATCATTAAAAATTCCCACTCCTTAGTCAATGACTTGGTATCTAGTACTCCTGATTTTCCAAGTATTTGGAAAGTATTCATTTAATTCTCCTTTTTTGGTTTTCGTTTCTTTTGTTCTTCGGTAGATGTCTCTACTTGTCCACTAAGTTGTTTCATGCAGCTTTCTTCTCATTGGTTGCTTTTGGCGCGTTCTCTACCCGCATCGGGTACATAAGCCATCACCCCTCTGTCCTTTTGCCCACAGAGCAAGGAGATTTAAACAGAGACCCAACTTCGCCTGAAAAGAGCGTCTGCAGCGGATGACTTAAAAACTAAATCATCGCTTTGGCGATTTTTATCTTCTTGATTCCGTTTAACTGTAACCCTATTCCGCCTTAGCGTCTTTTGCTGTTGTCATTTGCCCATGTGCAAATTTTCGGCAATCGCTATTTGATTTTTGAATCTTGATTAATACTTATTATTAAAATTATTCTTTGAAGATCAAATAGGTCATTATAATTCTTCAAAATGCTAGGAAGAGATACGTGTATTGTTTGCAAGAACAAGACGTCAAATTATATTTTATTCCCAAGCTCAGTAAGTTGTGATTTATTTTCATGTGTTATTTTTGTTCTTACTTTTCAAGTTCCATAATTTATGAAATATTTTATATATATTCAGTGTTGGCAGACTTTTAACAATTTTTGACTTTATATTATAATTATATATACTATATAATTATATAGATTTCATATTGTATGTATAACACTTATTTTTTTTTAAAGTGGAATTCCGATTGTTTTAGAACATGTTAAAAATAAATCTGTTTTCATAAATTTCAAAACAAAAAAATTTTTCTTCGAATCTTGCCGTAAATACGGGTTAGGACCCTTTAGAAAGACCCCCACGGAGGGCACTCCTCCTAGGGCCTATATCCCTCGTGTAGATAATCGGCCGTCATAAAATCAACCAAACAACCAAAACAAGAAGCAACAAGCATTCGCCGTTTTTTCCCCCTTCCCTCATTTGTCGCCAAGAAAGCGATATATAGCCGTATTAGCAACCTCGCTTCTGTTATGGCCGTAGTTTCCGCGTCATCGCAGCTATCGCTACTGTCTATGCGTAATCCCATGTTAAACAAGTTGCCATTGCAATGTACGAAAGATGATTCTCTGTTTAAATCTTCTTACTCTGTGGTTTTGCCCAGTCTTGCTTTTTCTAGCACATTGCGCTTTGCTCTTTGTCGCACTGAAGAAGAATCTCGCTTGTAGATTCGAAATAGCTATTTGCTGCTTTTTTGTTTATTATTTGTGCATTTCTAAAGTTGGTATTTCTCCATTTAATATTCACATCTATTACAGCTGATTATTACAACTTTATCTACTGTATATATTTATTACAATTTTGTTTCTTATTTTTTCCAACCTATCACTTTTTCTACTTTATTTTAAAATTAAACTATTTTAACAAATAAGCAATTGTGTTGATCCTCATTTATATGCAAATAATTTATAACAAAATTATGTTATTTTTTTAATGTGGGGTGCAACAGAGCTCTTTTTTTTTTCTACATTTTATTTATCTAGCTGTTCCTCCATTTTTTCATTTCTTCATTAAACTCCAAAAGAGAAAATTATGAATTTTTATTTAAAATGATTATACTACAAACAATAATTTTTTAAGGAGATAAATGAAATTTATTAATATTCATATACACATGCTCACATACACATGCATTGCTGAAATCAGGAATTGACTAAATCTCTAGTGCAGCTTAGTTTTTTTTCCCTCTTTTTAAATGCATTTGTGCAATCCAAATCGTTTCCTTCCAAATTGTTTCTTTTTTTTTTAAATATCTGATTTAAAGTTTGTAAAAAACACTTTCATATTTTATTTCAAGTGTAACATTAGTACATTAACATTTTATGACATTATATTATAACATTATTTCAAGTGTAACATAGTACAGATTTTTCACTATTTCGGAAATATGCAAATATATTTTTCAGTCATGCACTGTTTATTTAAAGTTCAACAGAAATATTATTATTAATAGTATTATTATTATGAATTATAACATTTTTATTAACAAATGGAAATCTTTTTTATTGAAACCTAATGAAATGTATTCCTTTTAAATGCTAAAGCTGATATTAACTATAATATAAAAACTACAGACCTGGCAAGATTATATCAAGAAGAAACCATCCAAATAAATTTCAATAAAAGTAAAATAATATTTCCCTCCAGTCTATACTATCCATCCATAATAAGAGAAACCATAGAGATACTAACACGCAAAAATACAGTATGTAACGATGCGGCGTCTTTTAATTTACCGAAACTGTGGCTCGAATTACTCCATGGTCACAGATATGAAAATAAACAACCAAGTAAAAACATAATAATAATAGATAACGTGCGTAATTTTTTAAAAAAGTACATGTAAATAATAACTTCAAAGCCCGTGCAATTTTTGGAATATTCTCATTTTGTTTTTGAAAATGACTCGTCGAAACATGTAAAATAACTAATAAAAAGTTATTTTAATTTGTATTATGTTGTTAATTTACACTTAAAAGGAATACATTATTACAAGGTGTTATAATTTATTATATTGTTACCTAATGAAACTTTAAAACTGCCATCTTTGATATTTTAAGATATACTTTATCATAAGAGATGTTAATGCCAGAATATCTTTCTTAAAATTATTAAATTTATTTTCCTTTTTTTATATAAATAATATAATCTAATGACATATTACAAATGTAAAATTCTCGAAATAATAATAATAATAATAATAATAATAATAATAATCTTTAAAAATATATACATTGAAACAAATTTATTAGCTTTAAAAATAACTCAAATGTAATAATTTAAAGTTTTAAAATTTTATCATTAAACCTCAAAATACGAGGGAAAGTCATTAAGTAAGTCACAAAAGATATTTAAATAATAACTTACAATGATATTCATTTCAAAACTATTTTTATTTCTCAACATATTCTCCACCAATATTTATGCACTTATATTACCGTTTCATCAGTGCCCCAACTCCAGCTGCATAAGATTCTTTGGGTTGCTGTCTCAGCCACATTAGGACTTCAAGTTGAACCTTTTCATCATCTGTGAACATCATCTTGCAACTTCTTCAACATCCACCATTCAGCTTCAACTTAGCCCCAAGCGATTTTCATCTGTTTAGTCCACTAAAAACCATCTTGGAAGCAAAATTATCTTTACAGATGATGAAAAGGTTCAACTTGAAGTCCTAATGTGGCTGAGACAGCAACCCAAAGAATCTTATGCAGCTGGTGTTGGGGCACTGCTAAAACGGTGATATAAGTGCATAAATATTGGTGGAGAATAGGTTGAGAAATAAAAATAGTTTAAGTGTGAATATCATTGTAAGTTATTATTTAATTATCTTTTGTGACTTACTTAATGACTTTCCCTCGTATACTTAACACAGGTGTACCATTTAGAAAAATCTAACTCTTCTTTTTAACACTTTCCAACCTAGTTGAAAGGTGTTTATGACTTCAGTTTGTCTGCCGTCTGCCCGTGTTCTAACTCACGTAAAAATACTCGGATCAACCTGAAATTTTTATATGTTATTGTCGTTTATTATAGTATGTTCCCTATTTCAACTGAAGTGTGTAGCACTTATAGTTTTTTTACAGGGACAGTCAACAGTCAATGGGAAATAATCGTTTTAAGTGCATTTTAATGATGCTACGTTATTTAAAACATGATGAAATTGATTTATAATTATAAAGCACATTAAAACATGCATTTTGTAGAATATGGAGTGCAAAGCATTAATTATTCATTTACAGGGTCAAACAAAAAATTTTGCTACACAGTGTTCTATGGGGAAAAATCATTTGCAGTGTAATTTAGTAATATTTCACTATTTCAAACATAATGAAAATTATATGCATTACTGAGGTTCACACTATAAATTGCTCTCTTGAAAGTGTGGTGAGCATTGCGTTTATTTACAGGGACACAGAAAAGATATCGGTTACAGTACATGTGTGATATTTACAGTATATGTGTGATATAGGCGTTTCCAACTTTGGTTTGCGATTTTAAGTTTAACTAAATTATTTCATAGTACGTGTGTGTTTATAAACTCGGTTGTTCATATACAGGGC
Source organism: Maratus michaelseni (assembly GCA_963931845.1). Classification (NCBI taxonomy): domain Eukaryota; kingdom Metazoa; phylum Arthropoda; class Arachnida; order Araneae; family Salticidae; genus Maratus; species Maratus michaelseni. The sequence continues at coordinate 23,761,839 of OZ007590.1, read as the reverse complement.
TACACAAGGGAATCTGTAAGTATTGCAGACTATGGGAGTGAATTGCTTAAAGGTAGTTTTTAATTGTGTTGCGCATTTTCTTGCTGAACTATAATATATTTAGTATATTAATATAAGTTTGTGGAATATAAATAAATTCATGTACAGGGCTACGCAAAGAGAGAGATACATTGTCGTTTACGGTTGGTAATTGCTGCGAGTGAGTTTTAAGGTGCATTTTAGCTTAATATGTGGTGTGTAAAAAAGTCTTCAGATAATATACAGGGCTGTACAAAGTATTTCGAGTGTATTTCCATCGATCGGAGAAAATTGCTAAATGTGAATATTCTAACCGAACTAAATTTTATCATGCTGCATATCCACGTCTATTTATCATATACAAGGCTGCACAAAATAATTCGACTACTTTTTGACACTGGAAGGTAATTTCGAAAACTGTATTTTAAATGTGGTATATGTTTTCTAAACTGTTTACTTACATATCGTCTTACACCTTATTTAACAGTGAAGTTTCATTACAGTTTTCTGAATGTGTTGGAAAGTGTTTCATAATCTATGCTTGACGCAGGATTTTTCGTTCTTGTTTTATATATAAATTTATTTACAAAGTTCCAGATCATTAGCATGAAAAGTAAGGCTCTATTTTCTTATCCTATCTCCAGCATTTCTTTTCTTTAACATTATGAAACATTTTCCAAGTACTTTATCTCATAATGAATTTTTGTCTATTCAGATGAAAACACAAAATGCCCTTTGGGATGCATATTGATTGTACTTATTTTATGTTAACCATAAAACTATGAAGTGATAAACTTATAAAACTTTTTATGCGTGTATTTTCTTTTTTCTTTTTTCTTTTTTTTTTTTCGAAATACCAAGAGGTAAAAGTATTTCTTTATTTGTCATGTTAAAAAAACTGCAAGAATTGTAACATTTTTTAAATGTATTTTTATTTTACCTTCAGGTTCCTAATAATTAAAAAAATATACGTGCTTCTAGTTTTCTTTCTGTAATTTTACTTTCCTAACAAAATTAACAAATTTTAAGTTTTGGGTGTAATATTTTACTCCAAGTCTCTTCCAATCTCAAAAAATTTTTAATGACATTAAATCTGTATTTTATAATAAAAGAAAAATTAGTCTATTACAAATTATAAAAAGGTAATTATTTGGATAAAGAAAAATTTACGTCAATATTTCTGATTTAAATGTAACTATTTGATGCACATTACGTGCGACAAAACCAAATTGAATAAATTAAGAAATAGGTAGTTTTTAAAGCTATACTTAGAAAACAAATTGTAGACGCGTTGCCATTTTAGTAAAAAATATTCTAATACAGCTTTATGGGGAAAAAAAGGCACCAATGTAAATTCATCTTAATTTCTATGGCAAATTACTTAGCATCGTAAGTAATTTGCACATTACATTAAATCAATTTAGTCTAGTCCAAAATATCCCCTCTAGTAAATCAAAAATCAAATTTTCATACATGAAATAAGTTTATATGCAAGAAAAGTTACAATGACTGAGACAATCGAGGTTTAAATCTGGTTATGAACCAGTTATCTGCAATAACAAATAAGGCGTGTATATAACATACCGGAGTGTATCAAAATATTTCCGTCTAGCTCTGATTAGTAATGATTCTGGACATGGCGGATAGTCTGTTGCATGCTCAAGGACATCTTGGCACAATCCATAGCGTTGTTCTCTCTGCTCATATGGAGGACAAATTTGTCAAAAACATGACACATCATCTATTTTCGACGTTAAGAATGTCCGCACTGACATTCATAACACTGACACACATAATATATAACACTCACAATATCTACAGCATCGATTAATGTTCTCCCTCAGTCCTTATACAGAAATGCATTCGTTCCAATCATTTCGGGCACAAATCTTGTGGAATATCTCGTCCTTTCCTTTTTAAAAGACGTCTTATATTTTTATGAACCTGTTTTACTTGAAGTACGACTCATTCCCTTATCGCTATAAGCTTGCCGAAGCTCGTTCAATATCTCTATGGATAGTGTCTTCAGTTCAATACAAAATTTTACGTTGGTCATTGTCCAAACATTTTTTCATGATATAATCATGCGTTATCACAGATACATGCTCACCAAATCACAACCAGAATAATTATCTATATGTTAACAGACAGATGTCTGATCGTGATCATACTGAAAGTCATTACAACCGCGGTCGCAAGCTTGTGATGGGATCTGTCGTCAAAATACAAAGTTGATTTGGAGATAATTTGATACAGCATTGTATATTATTTAATAAAAATTTATATTCAATTCACAAATGCTTATTTTTATTGTGATTATTGAAATGAAATTGGAAGCAACAATATAGAAAAAAATGACATTTTTATTGCGCAAATAGCAAATAGTGAACATTGAAATAATGACATTTTTTTTTTGGATAGTGCATTATTAAAATTGGAAATTATGAAAAAAACGGATACTAGAATTAAATATGTTTTAATATATGTAATTGTATAAACCGGGTTTCTTAGCAACAAATACACTCTTTTTGTCTTGGAAATAATTAGCTTTTCTATTAGTTCACTAGCGAAAACGCAGAATTATAAAAAAATTACAGACAGTGTTTATGCTGTTTTATCAAGTCTGCTGCATGAATCTTTTTAATGTATGTTATTTTTCAGTGATATTTACCCATTTGATTTTGGTAATAAAATCTAGTAACACGCAAGCCGCTATAGTATTTTTATTATCAGTAAGTCAAAAGCCAATCGAAGACTATGAAGAATGCTAAACTTCGTAAAACCATATACAGATAAAAATATACAGATACCATATACAGATAATAAAAATAGAATTGACTAATATTCACGAATTTTCATTCATTCTATATGTCTTTAGTAATATTTAAACATGACCGGTAACATCACTCGCTGAAATAATATCAACGGTAACAGATAATGTTGTTAGGATGCAGACTAATTGCATTACTATATTTAAGACACACATAATTGTCTGAATGAAACGAAGACTCATACACAGCTCAATATTGCTTTGTACAAATTATAAGCTACGATAAATATTAAGGGGTCTTGTACCTTTTAAACTCGCCGAAAATCAACAAAACTTTCAAACTTTGAATTAATGTATCTGCAAAACTTTTTTGTGTATAAGCATGAAATTTTGACCATTGATTAAGCAGATTGTGCTTTTTCATTTAATACCATTAGAGACTGACTAGTCTTTTACAGAATTTGAGCAGTGTTGAAAATAAAGTTGCTCTTTTTTTTATTCCGTGCGCGCATGATATCTGGAGAACGTATGACTGGATTGTTATGAAATTTGTTCTGGATAATAAGCTCATATGTTTTTTAAAAATGACCTACTCTTCGATCAAAACTATTTCATTAACCATGTAAAAAAAAATATGGAGAAAAACAGTCATAACTAAAAATATTATAATTGTAAATATTTAAAAGTAGATCATTTTAAACACACATATGCGCTTATTATCTAAATAAAATTTCATAACAATCCATGTATACGTTCTCCAGATATCATCATGCGCGCAAATGACTTACAGAATAAAAAAAAGAGCAACTTTATTTTCAACAATGCTCAAATTCTGTAAAAGACTAGTCAGTTTCGAATGGTATTATATCAAAAAGCACAATCTGCTTAATCAATGGTCAAAATTTCATGTTTACACACAAAATAGTTTTGCAGATACACTAATTCAAAGTTTGAAAGTTTTGTTGATTTCCGGCGCGCTTAAAAGGTACAAGACCCCTTAAAACCGTTCGTCAAGCATAACATAAAAAATATTTGGCGGATTTCGTTCTAATTTTCCCAGAAGGTACCTGTAAGGGTGATAACCTGATAACTATTGTGGCAAATTATGAAGAATAAATTTCAAACTGTTCGTAAATTATACTTAAAAAAAAGATTTAAAAAAAAAAGACCAATTAAAGTACATAGGTCACGAAGGTTTTGTGCGGACGACAAATTCAACTGGCGAAAGATTTTCGTAGACAGCCGGATTAGAGCAAATATAGAAAAAAAAAATGTGCACATTAACTTTTTTCAAATTCAAAGCAAATATTATTATAATAATTATGTTGAAAGAAAAATAAAGGTTATAATTAAATATATTTAATTAGTATGATTTTTATCTAGAATTTTAACGGAGTTTTTAGAGACTTCTGAAGTGCTATATCAGTAAGTAATGATATTTTTTACCAGATGTCATTTAATTAATCTAGTCTTATATAAATAATAAAGAAATATTGGTACTTTATGTTAGCCGGGCGCAGGTGGTGGGTCGTCAAATATGGTTTTCGTTGACATCACTTACATTGCATTAATTTCATTTACAATATAAACCCTTAACTCATTTCATTTAAAATGCATACCTTTCAGTTAAAATACTGATGCAGATGTCGAAGACGCATCGAATTTCTTTTTGATGCCAAGATGTCGATTTTTTGCATGACCAGCGATTTTGGTTGGTAAACCAAATAACGCTATACGTGTTAATCAAAAGCCTCCGGTATCAATAGCTGAATCAGTTCTTGACAACACGTGTGTTTTATAATAAATTAAACATTGGGTGTGTTTTAACATAAACTAATTTGTGTGTGTTTATAATAAAAATTGTGCGTATTTTCTCGCCAAAATGGCGCAAAAACATAATCGCGTCTACAGAACGGTTATCGAAAAAGATTGTTTAAATTGTTGCCACCATCGATATGACGTCATTGTTTATCACACTTTTTATTTATTTATTTATTTACAAAATAGATTTGGCCCTTATTGTACACAATATATTTCTAATTCAATATTAATAACAAGGATTTCATTTAGTAACATTCCCTAAATATTTTAAACTGTTTAAATGGCGATGACGTTTAAATGTATCATAACATAATTTAATTTGCCAGAATAACTGTTTGATTAGCATTTATTGATTAGTAGGCAAACGATTCGACAGATGCTATACATAAAAGCTTTGGAATAGGAAATGAGTTGTTATTTATGAGTTGAGCACCCATGTTTAGTTTCCTATTAACATTCAATTACGGAAGTTTACTACACGATTAGTGAAATTAAATGCAGCATTCAGAAATCAGACTAAATAATATAATACTTGCATTTCATATTTATTAGCTAATTAATATTGTGGCTATATATATGAGCAAATAAGGAATCAGAAATAAAACAAATGACCATGGTCAGTGTGTCTAAATTTGATGACCCATAAATGCGACAAAGTTCTACGTAAAATCATAACGCAAAAATCGTATATAAATGTGATGTAATCAAACATCCGCATTTCAGGAACAAAACGCAAAAAGTGTTACAGCATTTAAAGCGTTTTTTCTAAATAAACCCCATTGCAGTATGCATCATTAATTACCAAACTCCCACAAAACTTCCTAAATTCGGGGAAAATTCCGAAAACGAGATTTCCATTTCTTTTTTTTAGATTTGACCCTATCGACGTCATAGCGTTGAATGTCTGTTTCCAATTTTATTTTCGCATTTTGGTGTCTAATTTTTTGGCGGACCTTTTAGCGACAAATTCAATCTTTCAAATTCGGAGAGACTTTCAACAGTTATTTCAAGCGATGACATATTAATTAGGTTTCTGTGGTCGTCTAGCTGGTATACATACTGCGGTAGAAGTTTATTACAGAGATTTTTGTTGGATCTCTCCATTTGTGGTAATTAACATTAGTTTTGAGCTTCATCAAGCCATCCACGTGCCGTTAGCAGTGGCGTTCCGTTTTGACTGAGTTTAGAGTCTTCAGCTGGGAGTTTCCTTCATGGTAAGGTGTTGAATATAATACTTCAAATAAAAGTATATTGGAATCCACGAGGTTCCGTTCAATTGGTGACATTACCATATCTTCTTACTGATATTGTGTATATTCCTAATTCAGAGTTACTAGTGACATTTTTGTTGGATGTTGGAGTAAAAATTTTTTAGCTTCCGATACAATCAACGTTGTTATCTTGTTTGGAGTTAGTGTTGGAATTTAAATAATTTTTGAAGGTTGGTATTCTCCATTCTCATTGTTTTAGTGCTTATAATTTGATTATCGTTAATTTAACTATCCTGCTACACTGCCAAAGTCCTTTACTACTGATTTTAAATAAATTAATTTTTTATTGTTAATTTCTGTCTTATGACTACTTTCATAGCCACAATGCAGCATACAAGTTCAGAGCCGCCAAGTCCCCGGCTTTTTGGATACCAGTATTATAATACAGAAAATGTTGTTTTCTTTGATCAGAGCATTCTACGATTTAAAAGAACAACATTTTCTCTAAGAATATACTGGTGTACAAAAAGCCGGAGACTTGGCAACTCTGCAAGTTATTAACATAAAAGAAATTGTCGATGAATATTGATTGTACAATCATATTTTTATATTTGAAATTTAAACTTTGAGTAATGAAAATATAAGTAGGAAAATATTTTCTTTTTAATACAATTTTCTTGTCATTTGTAAATATTTTTGTACAAATCTTTAGTTTTATTTATTTTTTTCTTCTAACTGACTTCCTTTGCAAGCTTTTATATATATATAACTACTTAAATTATATTAAATAAAAAAGTTTTTTTTTATTAATGAAGATACTCTAAATGCATTTTAATTTTCCCAATTAATTTTTTTCTTATTCGACATGTCTTTTCTGTCTCCTATTTCAGAGAAAAGATTAAACAATGCACTGTTTTTTGTAACAAAAATAATATATTTTCAATTCTAAATAATTAAGTAATAATTTAGAATGAGGATAAAAAGTCTCATTACCCGCAGAAAAAAAATAATATTAACTTTTTCGAACTTATTTCTGGTTAATACTAATTTAAATCAAGAAAGAAATTTAAGGAAAAAATACACTTTGAAATTAATTTTTTAAAAAAACAAAAGTTATATTTTTAAAAAAATACAATGGTGTTTATTTTTTATTTTTTTCTTTACTTTATGTTTCATTTTTTATGTGTTGTCAGTAAATATTCAATAAATTTAAATATCCAAAATCAAGAAAAGCGTGAAGAAAACAATTTAAATACCAAATGAAATGAATAAATATGCTTTTCAATTTGAGAAATAAAATATGAAAAAAAAAAAATATATTGCGAGTAAACCTTATCTACGTGCCAGAGTAGGTAATCTTAATGAATATTTTACTTTTCAATCAGCTTCATGCTGAATACTTCATATTTAAAACTTTATACTTATAATCATCCTATAACTTATTTATTGGGTTGTCCAGAAAGTTCGTGCCGGTTGGGAAAATCAATTGGTACCGGAAAATTCAATCATTAGTTATTAGAGATTGATTCCGATATCTAATGTTTAATAATTAACGGGCAGAACTTCCCGGGACGAACTGATCCTCCCAACCGGCACGTACGTTCCGGACAACCCAATACATGCTTACATACATGTAACTTACAGGATGTTTCACGAAGGACATCGAAATTGGAAAATAAATAACTCGGAAAGCGTTATAGATAGAAACATGAAACCAGTGGTATGTTTATTAAAAAAAAACTGTAAGAATCATATACAGAAACCGCAAAATTTTAGTTTAAAATCTCGCCGATAGATGGCGCTGCAGTCAGCATTATGGATCCCTATAAAAAGAGCTCAGACATCAAGAACGCACAGACGTCTTAGATTTCGCCGTTTAAACGTGATCGCTAGTAGCGTACAGTGAAAGAAATTCCGGAAGTGATACTGACGGACATTATTTCCGACAACAATCCTTTAACACTCGACGAGCTGGAGGAGGCTATTTGTGAAGCTTGTGTGTTGATTTCCGGTGACATACTACAGAGCGTCACTCACAATTTCATTCTTCGTTTGCGACACGTGTGATGTGTGAAAGGTGCACATTTTGATGCGACACAGCCTATTTATAGTTACGCCATCTGCAGCGCCATGTTTTCGAGTTATTTATTAAGTTACGTGTAGTTCGTGAAACACCCTGTACTTATATTCATGCTATAGAATATATATAGGGAACAACTTTGAAAATTGACAATAGATACAAAAATTCATTTTTTGTCTACTGCAAAATTTTCTATAATCCTGATTCAATTAAAACATAATAAACTGATACGGTTGATGCAAAAGCTTGTAGCATTTAATTTTTATTTCGAATGATTGGCATACAGAGATTGCCGGAAACTTTTAAATTTTCCTTCACAGTATAATGATGATACAACATTTGTTTCATTTTTTTTACAAGATTGAAATTATTTTATTCTAATAAAGAATTTCAAAGTCAAATAACAACAGTCCTTTTTTTAATTGTATCGATAATTGAAATATTTAGGTACTGAGTGATTCCGTCTAAAAGTTTTATTACACCATGTTCCATCTATTAGCGTAATGCAAGGACGTATATCAAATCTGAGTGGTAAAGCCCAAAGGCTCCCAGACACACGGAATAAATACTTTATGTTTGATAACTGCATTATCACTTATGAATATCCAAATAGATGATGATAGTAGCTCCAATATTTTCATATAGCCTGCTGACATTTGGCATACAAAATTGTGCGCTCAGTACCAGAGCATGTGAGTGAACAGTAAAATGGATAAGACTAAAACAACGGCGATTTTAAAAATATGTTCAGATTTACAGACGCCAAATATATATATATATATTAAGTAAGATTAAATAGCCAAAATAAAAGCCAACTATATTTTTTACCACATGGAAATTAAAATACACGAAATGTCAAATTGAACTAGAAAAATCCAGATTGAAACTGCATCTGGTATATCAACAGTAGCAAAATATGCATAAAACTGTCGACATGACATAACAATTTTTGTAACGGTTAGAAAATTTAAATTCAGAATAAAGATTTTATTTTTTTATGCATACAAAGATTGCGATTCGCTAATCTGAGATTAAAGATGTTCACTTTGCGATTGTTTCTCTAGTATGTGGATGTCTAAACACTTGCCAAAATATGTGTCACTGAAAGAATCCATACGTTTGAACTACTTAAACTTCTTTCACTGTAACTGTGCTCTGGGAAATTGAAGTGTTTCTTAGGAGTTTGAGAATTTATGATAACAATATTAGACGCAGCTGTTTTGTAAAAAATGTGAGAGACTTCGATGGTTAACCCTTAATTGCATAGTGATGTAAATTTCCATCACTGTTTATTTAACTTTTAATAAATAAATCAACTTCTTCGCCACCACTATATTTATATAGAAATATTAATCCAGTAAATTTCCCGTGAACTGTGTTGCTGAACAAAGTTAAAAATATATCTTAAAATTTCTGGTGTCTAATATTTAATGTATGTATAAAAAAACACAATTGTAAAAGAAAAACTCATGCAAAGAAGGGTTAAACTACTTATTTATTTTATTTTATTTTTGCAATTTAACCTTTCCTGCTATATGTCACCTAGTTGCGGCATCTTGTAAAGGAGATTCTTCGCGCAAGTGTACATGCATACGTGGGCCCTGTCGTCATATTAGATGGCAGGAGTAAAACACTCTGTTCCAAATTACAAGTAATGTTGGAAGGAGTAAGTGTGTTTACTATGACACACAGCGGGAGAAATAACAATAAAAAAAACTAACCGAATATTACTTTATGTTTTTATACGACTTACAGTTGTATTATTTCCATTTAAAATAACCTTTTTAAAATTAGATGAAAAAGAGAGAAAAATATGTGAACAATAAATAATTTTTATCAGGTAATTTATATTTATTATATGTATATTATCTACTATTTAAACATAAAATTTAGTACAACTACAAAATACACAGACTGATGTTTGAAAATTATCAAAATGTATTCTTTTTACGGTTTTTATATTTTTGCATGTTGCAATGTTTTTCTGAATGCAATTTTGGAGAATATTTATATTCAATCTTCATTTTCAGAAGATTTAATTTTTCAGTTTCAGATGATAATTCATTAGATTAAAATGTTGACTTTCAGTTTCTGTATCTTCAAGGGCAATTAATACCTTAAGAAAATAGTTCTTGGATTTTATTATTATTATTATTATTATTATTATTATTATTATTATTATTATTATTTTGAACTGCACAAATAGTTGACAAATAGAGGAGGAAAAATTATATTTGGTGTACAAATATTAATCATTAAACACAAAAGGTAATTTTAGAACACAAATGATAATTGTGAGTACATAAAATAAAATAATATGAACGTCAGATGCAGTAAATACGTACTACACTAACAGCACATCCAGTCCATGTGATATTTCCTTAACATCAAAAATAGTCACACATGTCACAGTCACTTCAGTGAACTAAATTGTGATCCTTCAATCGTCACATTATTTCTCTCAATTCATCGTCATTTAGTCACTCCACTAAGAAGCCACTGTGAGCTGCATTGCCATGAGTTACCAGATGACTTTACAATGAAGGCCCTTTGTGACTCCCATGTGGCTGTCATTTGGATGCTCTATTATAAAGTCACCATGATAGTTGTTTTGTGACAAGTCCCGAATTTACAGCAAAGTGAAGGCGTCTGATGATTTGTCACAAAGGAACGCTCATGGTAACTTAAATGTCGGTCACCTGAGACCCAAATTATCTGTCGACCTGACAAAATCGACCTGACAGACTCTGTCGATCGACATTATTTGAGACCTGAGACCGACATTATCTGAATTCATTTCCAAAATTGCATTCAGAAAAACATTGCAGCATGCAAAAATATAAAAACCGTAAAAAGAACACATTTTGATAATTTTCAAACATCAGTCTGTGTATTTTGTAGTTGTACTAAATTATATGTCGGTCACCGTGTGAACTCATTGTTACGTTATTTGGTAACTCATCAAAATTCAACGCTTATGATGACATCACAATGAAATATCCAAATAACGGTCTTATGACAGTCACAAAGTGAGTTCACTGTGTCCCCCATTCCACACACACACACACCCTGGTGACTCGTTACAAAGCAACAGTCCCAATGAGTGGAGTAACCCAATAAAGTGATATGAGTATAATAATGACACGAATGAAAAATATCACATTTTGATTCGCCGTAGAGAGTATGACACTTGTGATCATTTTTTATATCACTTTGCTATTACATCGAATCACTGTTCTGCAGGGATGCTACATATTTGCTAAACTTTGAGTTTATATCACTTCATTTTGACTACTCACAATTAATTTTATTGTTTGAAAATGAGCATTCTGTATTTGTTACTTAACTTTTGAACTCTAGTGCATTTGAAGTCTTTTGAAAATGTCTTATAAATTACGATTTCTGGAAACCTGCCTGGAGATATTAATTTTAGTTATTTAAAAATATTTATTAATAGTTTCTTATGCCTTTTCTGACATAATTCCGATAGGCAGAATGACTTCTTTCACCGCAGTTTATCCATGGACAAAAAAATTGTGGACAAACACGCTGGCATATTATATCATGGATTTACATCCACGATAATTCACCGCAGGACACAGCTGGAATGATCGCAAAGTTTTAATTACTATTTCCCATAAAGCAGATGATTGTTGTGACGAATCCTTTCGCTGGTTATTAGAAAACATTATCAAATTCCCAAAAACAATAAAATTGAATAATAACATTTAAGTTTCATTACAACTATAATTTTAGCAGAATTTTTCAATTTTTGCCCACTGTGCAGCGGTAAGCTGCTGTGCTTTAATTTACTCCAATAAAGCTGTTGTTCAAACTCATCAAGCTTCGGTAGTTTTAGAAATAGTTTTTTAAAATGGATTCATATGTGCGTAAAGCTTGACCTAGCCATCTTGAACTCAGATTTAATTTATTTTTGAGTATATATACATATTGAAAAATAATTTTGCTCGGTCGCCCCAATCCCTCTCAAGCTATATTTATTGTATTGCAAGTCAGGATTTAGTCACATTTTTTACCGCCATTTCCTTGCTTTTGTTAAATAAATTATTGTTATTATTATTTGTTAAAAACTTGAGTAAAATTTTATTCTAGAAGCATAGAACCCTCAGAAATCAATGTCGGTACAGCTATACATTTGCGGGCATTTGGGTAAATATTCAAAAATCTTTTATAAATTCAAAAAAATTTCCAAATTTAAAATGATTTTTTATATAACATGCAGGGTTTTTCCTCAAATCTCAAGACAGTTCGAGAAAACTTGACAAAGTGAAAGAAAAACATTATATTCCAATTAAAAATGAATATATTTAATATTTAATAATATATCAGCGTTTGTATGAAACAATTTTACCTACGCTTTCTCGAATGATAACACATTTTTTCTTTCATATAATACTAAAAATTAACAGTAGATAATTATACCTATCTCAACTACCCTTTTTAATAACTTTATATGTATCCAGTTAATATATATATATATATATATATATATATATATATTTGATAAAAAGAGGGTGCATATTTGTCCACAAAACCAAATGCACCTTCTGCAGCTTTAATGCTTTTTTTAGCACTCATATTTATTTAAAAAGCTCTTACTACACCTTAAATATTTCCCCACTATTTTGGAAAAGAACTGTATAGTATATACTCTTAAGCCTGTTCTCAAATCCAAAGTGGCTACTTTACATATATTGGCTACTGGACACATTTGTTAATTCCTTTTTGTTCGCAAATGTATCACATTGGCAGGTGCTCTTATTCATAAACTTTGTAATAGAAAGACGTTTTCCATTTTTTTAAAGGCAAAAGATCTTTCAGAAAATACTGTCAAAGTCGGCTTTTTGAACCGAGTTCCCAAATCTCCATCGCCAGAAAAGGGAAAAACGTGTCATCAATGACACGAATCGCTTATAACTCGATATGTAATTCATTTATCAAGAAATGGAAAACTCAATTCGATTCCAAATCGCTTCCATAGTCAGGTCTGCCAATTTTATGCCTTTACGTTTTAAAATAAGTCAGAAAATGTGTCAGAAAGTTTTGCGTTGTTGAACGGGTCATTTCAGAACCGCCTTAAGCGAATTTGAACTTTAAATGATCCGCTTCTGTTATCACAAATAAAAATAAGCAAATATGTATTAAATTTACGACATATAGAAAATAACAAAAAATTCGATTATACATTCAACATTTTTTTTTTTTAACAATGCTTTTATGATTTCTTTGATCATTTTATTTCGTTCTAATTAATTTTATACTTTTTTTTTCAAATTTTACACGTCAACGATTTTTTTATTACTATGCTATTTCTTTCTATTATTATTTGTCTTCTGTTTGAGCCCCCCAAGTCATTTCATTCAAACATTCTTTTGATCTTGGATTTCGATCATTTTCTGATGAATCGGATATCGATAATTATACACTATCTTTGTTCTTTAATCTTTTAAAAGAAAAGGAAATTTAGATATTCAATTAAGTTAAATAAGCTTCAATAATTTGAGCTTTGTTTCACTTTAAAAATTATATGTATGAAATGAAATACGAGTCTTTAATTTATTTTGAACTTTTCATTCGTTACTTGTACGAATATTTTTGTGACATTAGAGTGCAAAATTTTTAAATTAGATATTACTCAAGGCAAAATATTCAGTTTGGATTTCATTTTTGTTTTATACAATTTTGAATTTTGAAAAACATTTTGTATAAATTGAAAACGATCATTTTCTTATAATTGTGTTTAAAAATGTGAAAGGTAAAATGATTTTTAGTACTTTTAATAAACAATTTTGGTTAATAATATTAAAATTTATTGAGCATTTTGTACAAATATGTATTGCTATTATTTAGTGACGAATTTTTAGAGACAGCATTTACCTTCTTCGTCTTTATTCTTAAGATATCATTTACTTCAAATGTTAAAGATGTAAAAGTTAAACACATCATTCCATTTACTAAGCATTTTCGACAGATACTTATTGTCATTATTTAGCAAAATAAAACAACTTCGACGATTACTACTTTTCCTGTCTTTATCGTAAGCTATTTTTAACCTCAATAAAACGGTAAAGATGTCAAAGTAAAAAAAAACATCATTCAATTTATTTAGCCTTTTATACAGACATTTATTATTGTTAAAAATACACAAATTTATTACTAAGTCAGTTACTTTTTCCATATATATACTACCTATTTTCTTAACTTCCTTAAAATATTTAAGATGTCAAAGATTATTTAGTATCATTCTATTATTTAAGCTATTTACTCATTTCGATTTTATAAACATTACCGTTATTTACTGAAATGTAACAAACGGGCAATACGAATTTCTTATACAGATTTTCCATTGTAAACGACCAAAGATATGCAGTTTAAAATTTTTATATGCATCAAATAAATAATAAAATAAAATCAAGCATATACACAGATAACTTTAAGTTTTTTTTTTTTTTTTTTTTTTTTTTTAAATCTGAAATAGAAACCGGATTAACCAGATTCTTTACTATTATTATATTATTTAAGCCATTTATAAACATTACTGGTATTTACTGAAATGTAACAAACGGGCAATACGAATTTCTTATACAGATTTTCCCTTGTAAACTACCAAAGATATGAAGTTTAAAATTTGTATGTGCATCAATAAATAATAAAATAAAGTCAAGCATATACACAGATAATTTTCAGTTTTAAAAAAAAAAAATCTGAAATAGAAACCAGTATTAAATAGAAAAATATGAAAATAAATAAATTTCTCGAAGCAATTTCTTTTTAAATAATACATATATTAGCTACAATAGTTTATTTTTCAGATTAAACAGAGATATTTGTAGAATGTTTTGGAAAAATTACAAACCCTAATCTATCGTCGTTTCTATGAAAAGGTAAATCGAAGCTCAAAAAACAACATTTCGATATAATTGAGTTTAAAGTGGCGTAGTCAAGGAGTATGACCAAATGTAAACAAAAGGAATTGTTTAAAATTTTTAAAATTCCAGTTTCCGTAGAAACAGAAGTTATATATTGATGAAATGGAGAGAATTAAACAATTCAAAATGTTAAAAAAAATCCCGAAATCGATATTTTTCATTTTTTCGCCATTCAACATTTTTCTTTTATTTATTTCATCTGTATAGTAAGTTAATAACCTTTTCCATATTTATCCAAATATTATTAACTTCATTAAAGTATTAGCAATTCAAAATGAAGTGCATCATTCAAGTTACTGAACATTTTATATAGAAAACATTTTGCCATTATTTAATAAAATAAACTCATTAAAGTAGTCAAAGTAAAAACATCATTCAAGATGTTTGTAACAGTAAATATAATATCTCTAATTCAGTTATCTAAGCGGAATAAAAAGAAATTTTTTTGTCTATACGAAAATAAGAATAAGAGAATAAATGAGCAAAATTCTTTCTATTTTTATATATCATGATTTAGAAATGCAGAAGTTAGAGACTTATTTTCTACTGCTTCATGGGAATGATGTATTATTATTCGATTCTATTAAACCTCTGCATTTCGAATGATTATAACTCGCATTTTCAGTGCTTTGAAACAGTTTTACATTATCTAAAGGAAATAATAGATTTCAATTATGTTTTGTGGTTGGACTCTTTTATAAGTGATAACAATTTTTTTGTTTTTGTTAGCAGGAGCTCACTCAGCCTAGTAGTTAGAATGCAGGTCACAAAACGAGGAGCTATATGTTCGATGTTCGGGGGTTCCATACACGTATGGCCCAATCGAGTTGATTTTGCAAGATTTTCAGGGCTTTCCTTATACGAGAAAGATGATTGTCGTCATTTTATTTTTGAAAGTCCTCCCTGAAGACATCCGTCTTATAGCAAAATAGCATAAACTGCCCAATGCTTAGCAAATATCTCGCTGAATATTCTTCTTTAACACTTTCCAACATAGTTTAAAAGTGTTTATGATTTCGGTTTGTCTCTCTGTCTGCCGTCTGTCTGTCTGTCTCTCCGTCCGTTCTCTATCTCTCGTAGTGATTTTAGCAGATAAGTTTACTTGAAACATCACATGCATTTTTATTGCAAGACTGGTTATGAGTTTGAAAAACAGATGTATTTTTAATATTGATAATAAATTATATTTAAATTTATGATTTTCGGATTATCATACAATTGATATATGTTATTGAGGTTTACTATGGCATGCTCGGTATTGAAAATGAAATGTAATGCACTTACAGTTCTTTTACAGAAACAATAAAAAAAATTCCGTTTTATATAACGGTCTACGGTGAAAAATCATTTGCTGTATATTTTAATAATGTTACACTATTTCAAACATATTGAAATTGATATGTATCGCTAAGGGGCACTATAAGAGGCTTACTATAGAATATGGTGTGTATAGAATGTATAATTCCTTTACAGGAACACTAAAAAGAATTCCATTACATTAAGGTCTATAGGGGAAAATTGTTTGCGGTTTATTATAAGAATGTTTCAATATTTCAAATATATTGAAATTTATTTATTTCACTGAGGTACATTACATGAGACTTACTATAGAATATTGTGTGTATAGCATTCCTCGTTCATTTATAGGGACACACCAAAGTATTTGGTTAAAGTACTTTCTGTTAATAATAAATGCTGGATGTGCATTAATTATATGCATAAATCATACAGGTAATATACAGGTCAGCAAAAGACATATAGAGTACATTTCCGTTTATTGGCGGAAATTGCTGAAGGGGAATTTCCAACTGTTCTATACGTTTCCTAACTGAACTGAATTTTAGAAATCTATGTAGTATACATACAAATCTATACGTCATATACAGGGTTGCACAAAAGAATTTGGGTATTTTTTCGAATATTGTTGTTATTCTTCAAACTGAGATTTTAAATTCGTTATGTGCTTTCCAAATTATTTATTTAGACATCATCTTTCCCATTATTAAATCGTAAAGATTTCTAAAAGTATTCTGGATGTGTTGGAAAGTGTTACATAATCTATGGTTGACGCATCATTTTTCGTTCTTCTCTTTTACTGTGAAGATTTTAGCAGATAAATTTACTTAAAACATCGCATGCATTTTATGTTCACCAATACAACTGTAACATCCATAACAGTACTGGGTGCGCCATAAGTTCGTTAAAACTTCAGAAAATCATTAAAAAGAAACAAATAATGCTAAAAAATTGCAGTTTGCAGGACTAGGATTAGATTTTTTTTAATAACAAAAAAAATTGTGGTTAAAAAAATACCGATAGATGGCATCGGCATGCAAAATATGAAGTAGATGTATCCAATTAGCCTTATAGTAAAAGATTCATTTCTGCGAAGTGTCTGACAACGTATCCCAGCACATGAAATAGGCGCTTTTCTCGTCTTCTGTCATTTTGCCGTGCAGAATTTTCGCAATATGTCGGTTGCTGATTGATTCCCTGTTCTTGTAAAAAAGTTCTTGTCAACACCGCTTGATCTGGTAACGATAGCATACTGCTGACATCGAATGAAGAATCTGTGTGCATCTAGGGGTTTCATTGACAGCCTGATTTGCATAAATAATCTTCATATTATGAATGCAGTGCCATCTATCGGTAATTTTTTAACCACAATTCTTTTTGTTATTAAAAAAATCCGATCTCTCTCTTATCAAATTCCTGCAAACCGCAATTTTTAGCATCATTTGTTTCATTTTAATGAATTTTTAAAGTTTTAGATATATTCCGTTAGCATTAAGAAAAATGGAACAGTTTTTAATATATTTTTCCAAGAATAGAGTTTTTAAATTGATTTTTCGCAGTTTGCTCTTTTTTTAAAAAACTTTCTGCACTTAAAATACTAAAACTTCAACAATTATTTTTCAAATGTCCTGATTTTTTTTATATATATATTTAGTATGATCTACTTAATAAAATTTGGGGTGGATTTTTCAATATAATCAGAAGAAAAAATATATTAATTAAAAATATAACAGAATCCGACTTTTTTTTTTTTCAGCATTTTTCCATAGATATATGCGTTTTATTTTTTTTTTCTCAAAAACTAATTAATTAGTTGCAGAATAGATCCTTAAAGTTATAGAGTAGAATTAAATTTATAAATTTTAAATTTTACCAACAAACAAGCAAATAAATGAGTAAAATGTCAAAATTCCTCTTAAAAACTCAAACATTAATAACAGGGATAAAATATATATAAACTATATTAATATTAATCAATGTCAATTATTCCAAGCACTTTCAGCTATACACATAGCAATCATCAGGGATAAAATACATGTATTTTATCCCTGATCATCGCTATGTGTATAGCTGAAAGCGTTTGGAATAATTGACATTGGTTAATATTAATGTATTCTAACTTCTTTTAAGTAATAAAACACATTATGTATAATTTACATTTTTTGCCAATAAAATATTTTTTGCTAGTTAAAATAAGTTTATATTATAATAACTTCTAATTCTAATAATATCCATAAGAGGTAAGGGAAAATGCTTTAGTAATAATAATAATAATAATAATAAATTCAAAGAGTACCCTACCCAGTTCCCTTAAATGAAATCTTGCTGTATATTAGAAAGAGAAGTTTTAAATCTTTTTTAGACTTTTTCCTTTAGAATTTGAAAATTTGAATTTTTAGTTTATTAAAAAAAACTAACTTTAAAAAACAACAAAAAAAAAAAAACTAGTCGGATGTGCCAATCCCAAAACTTTATTCTATCTCATACATGTTAATACTTTAAAATTCACTATCAAACCGCCAAAAAAATCAATATTTTTCTGTTGTATGTTGTTCATTCTGTTCTATGTCAGCTGCTTGTGAATCATCGGGTTACCTCGATGTAAGCAGCAGATGTATACTAAACTACGTTCCTTGGTTTTAAGATTTTACCTAATTTTACTAGAAAACACGAAGCTAAAATGCGTAGAACACGATTACAGAAGATTCATTCCCGGTTCTCGTCAATATCGAATATGAATGAGAATATCGCTAAATTAGTCAGTTATAGCCAAATTGGCTCATTTATGGCAACGCATTTTTGTCGCCAAATTTGTCGACATTTCGCCTATTGTCGCCAAGCTTGGCGAGAATTTGACGTTGGCGAATATAAATATATAGTGTTAAGCATATAAGAGTTAGAACGATGGTTACAGCAATGACAGGAAATATGCCGAAACCATGTTAAATAAAACTCATAAGGAGGAATCCTGCACTGCAAAAAATAATTGTTGATTTTACAGTATAAAACTGGCACCCTAGCTGCCAGTATTATACCGTAAAATTAACAGTATTAAATAGTAAAATAAGCAGTAATACGCTGCCGTGCAAGCAGTAATACGCTATCGCGTACTGTAAAATCAACAATTATTTTTTGCAGTGTGCTGTCTTGTTTCAAAATGTCAGCCACCCTTAAATTTCAATATCTCACTACTATATTTCAGCCATTTTTACGATAGAGGCAAAACAAAAATTACTCAGGATTCCTTGGATTAAGACTGAGCAATTAACGGCAAAAACTTTTAGGATTTTTAATTTTTTGTACATATTTTTAAATTGAAATCTTTAAGTGGCTATCCTTACGGAATTTCCCCCAAATTCAACTGCGACCAGCAGGCTATAGTCAAAAACATACGCAAAAAAAAATTAGTTCAATTCTATGCATAACTTCATAGACCGGGAGGCGGCAACACAGACAATCACCTCATCGAGTTCACGGCTGAAATTCCAGAATTAGTTAAAACTCGATTCGCATATTAAACCGCAATCGGTCTGCCAAGTCATATCTTAGTGGAAAACACCTTAAAACCCGATTTTAGTGGTTCACTCGTAGGTTTACCATTGTGTTTTCCTGCACCCAAAAGTATGAAAACATGGAGACCTGGGTGCAGGAAAACACAATGGTAAACCTACGAGTGAACCACTAAAATCGGGTTTTAAGGTGTTTTCCACCAAGATATGACTTGGCAGACCGATTACGTTTTAATATGCGAATCGAGTTTTAACTAATTCTGGAATTTCAGCCGTGAACTCGATGAGGTGATTGTCTGTGCTGCCGCCTCCCGGTCTATCATACACTTTTCGAGGATACAATAATGAAAATGACACAAAAAAACACTATCGCAGTGCCCCCCTTTCGGCGATTGGTTAGTTGGTTGATTTTATGACGACCTATTATCTACACGAGAGATATAGGCCCTAGGGGGGAGTGTCCTCCATGGGGGGTCTTTCTAGAGGATCCTAACACATATTTACGACGGAAAACTCCGAACGGTTAGGTCGACGAGCACGACAGGGGTTTGAACTCAACGCCTCCCGTATACCAGCTTTGAAAGCAGAACCTCTCAGCCAGTGGTAAGGCCCCACTTCCGGCAGAATATCCCCAAATTCAAGAAAGACCTACTGGCCATAGTCACAAACCTATAAATCAAATTTGGTTCAATCCTATGCATAACTTCATACACTTTCTGATGATACAATGAAGACAGACACACGGACAGATAAACATTTTGTAAAACCATGTTTTACAGAATCCCTGACCCCTAACACGTGTAAATCCGTCGAAAACCTAAGTAGAAAAAAATTTCGATTACAATCCTTTCTTCTATTATTGATAGAAGAAAATAAAAAATATATAACCACAAAATGAAACTACTGCAAAGGAAACTTGTATTTCTTTGCAATCATAAAATTCCAGAAATTATTAAAGTCGAGAAAATTTTAATTATATCGTCTACTAAATATATAATTCAATGTATTATATAATACTACATCATCATCATTAAGCATGAGAAAATAAAAATTCACCTTCTAGATTTCTATATAATTGAATTCTTTCGGAAAAGAAAGAAATCTGTTTATTTATTTTCTGATTATAATTTCATCAATAAAATGGATGCTGTTTTATTTTGCTTAGCCATCTGAATGAGGATTATCCTATTTACTTTTAGAGACATCTTCAATAATGCCTTTACTTTCGCACATTTAATGAACTTAAATGTGTCTTTAGGATAAAGATGACATAGATAATTGACTTTCGTAATATCTTAGATAAACTGCACCCATTAGTTAATTAAGGATTCCGTTTAATTTTTTGTAACATATTTAATTTTTTAGAGGTTTGCATGTTTTGGGAAGAAGTGAATATTTTATCGTTGAAGATTTTTTTTTTAACACTGAGATATCAATAAATGAGGTAGGTGTAATTGGCTTTAGTTTTGTATTACTAATAAATTAATGGGAATGATATGAATTATTGATAAAGTTTTGTTTAAAAACGTTGTAGGTTGATTTTGGAGCGCTTTGATTATTTTCTTGGAAATGAAGTTTAAACTAGACATAAGGGGAAAAAAAACATTAATATGAAAGCTAATCTGCAAAACTTTAAAAAACGATTATATATTTTAAAAATATCCCTTGTTTAAAAAAAAAAACAGCTAAAATGTAAAAATGACGTTTTGAATTAACCGTAAGTTTTTAATACAGATATGGGGCTAAAAAGTAGAATTTATATTTTTAACATTATAACAGTTTCGTTTTTTTTTTTTTTTTTTTTTTTTTGACATATTAAACTAAAAACAGGGACTAAACACCACTTTTTACGTACAAATATTTGCTTCATTTTTTTTAAATGCTAAAAAAATTATATAAAAAACTTAATTATGTATATGAGTATAATCCTTGAGACTATTAATCATTAGTTAATGATTTAAAATTACATTTTATTGGTATAATTATATTAATTTAAATAATGCTAATATTGCAGTGAAACTTACAGCCTAGTGAGCGCATATATCAGTTCACGGCGCTGAGAAGGTCATGTAATCGAAAAATGTCTGGCAATTAATAAATCGAAAATTGCAGTTAAACATTATTAGTATCCGAAACCTTTCAGTAACAAAGCAAGCCAACTTTTCTTGCCCGAGCGGCGTTCGGGCAAAGTTGTTCAGTGATTAAGAAATAATTAAATATCACTAATTTTTGATATTATTTGTACTTTTACAGCTGAATTAAACATTAGATTTATCAATTATGGGATCGACAATCACTATTTATTGTATTTAAACATGTATTAATTGTTTACATTTTATCACGTGGTTGCATTTATAATACAACAAATTGAATATCTTAATACTTAAATAGCAAATTTACCTTAAACAATGAGCATGCTAGTAAACTTTTTAACTATCATACGAAATTTATGTAATTGTTTCAAGAAATAAATATCACACGCATGTACATTTATATTATTTAAATGTTAAATACATTCGAGTAATCCTACTTCAGGATAATGTACGACAAATGTACCACACATCTACCGTAATTTCCGGCGTGTAAGCCGCAGCTCAAAGAGTCGTTTTTCGACCCAGAAATATTATTTTATAAAATGTAACTTAAAAGATCGCTGTAAATATTTAACTACAATTATTGAATAAAATTTCTGGGTCGAAAAACGACTCTTTGAGCTGCGGCTTATACGCCGGAAATTACGGTACTATATATATAAAACACAAACGGAAATTTCGTTCCGTTCCTTTATAACTCGAGTTCTGCTGAATGGAATTTGATGGAACTTGCACTGTTCGATAGATATTTTTTCAGGGAAGGTTTTAGTACATAACACAATGTTCTACGTAGACTAGTTATAGAATTATGATGGAAAGTTCTGTTATTTTGCACGATAAGGTTACCATAGGTCATTTGTTTGGTTCCCATTATCGTTGGCAAAAGAATTGAAACGGCTATATCAGAAATAAATGCAAACACATAGAAAAATAAAAGAAAAATTATGTTATTAATTTTATTTAAAATCCCCCCTAACAATAACCCCTAAGCGGAACTGTTTAATTTAAACCCCAAAGGAATGTTTGTAATGCTTAAAATATTTGAAATGCATGAGATTAGAATTAAGGCAATATTTGGCGATTTATCGTTTGCGTCAGGTTAACAAAAATGCGACTAATAATTTGATTAGATAAAATATAAGTGACATTTTTTTCTTTCTGTTATTTTTTTATATATATATAACTCCCCTATCACGTGACTTACAGGAGGAACTCGCAGATATAATTGCAAAAATGACTGCATTTATGAGTTACATGTTATTTGTTTATTTACCATTTTGATTTTACTTTTGTCGCCAAACAACGTGATTTTAAGCCAAAAATGCATCAGCGCGACATCAGTTTGAGCGATATTAGCAATAACTAGGGAATCCAACCCGGGCTTCCCGGGATAGAGAATATAGGTAGAAACCATTTATTGTTTTATTGAAACTCTAATAGATTTTTACACTTAATAATTTTTTTAGATTAAACAAACCAAAGATTAATATATAATTGACATATATGAAATATGTCAATTATATATTCAAATAAAATTTTGAAATATATTAAAGGAGGCAATTTCGTACTGGCCTTGTGCCATAAGTTAATAACCGAATAAATCGCTAAAAAATTCGTTATCTACAGCAGCTTTTTTAAATTCTGAAAATTTCAGCGGTTTTAAGAGCTTATTTCGATTACATCTGTTAAATTTGTATTTTATTTATTATGTAATTAAGTTTTAATTTCGTTATGTAATATTAGCTGGAAACAAATGCTGAACTTTTTATATTCTTTAAAATGCAAACGTATCAATATTTTGTAATCGTCTGCAAACGATAGAGATAGATAAAAAAAAAAATCATGCTTGAAAATTATTTTAAAAGCCATAAGAAATCAGTCAATTAAGATAATGTTTTCAAAAAAATTGCATTTGAAAGTTGATTTTTTTCCCTGTATAACAATGTAAAAATTCAAAATGTGCGATGTTTAGAAATTAAAAAAATTACAGTAGCAAAAATCGCAAAACCGAAATTTCATTGTAAAATGTTGCCATTCGAAAAATGACGTCAGCGTTACGCCTGGACACGTTTGTCCTTTATAATATAGAAGATAGTGTTTTTTTGTGTATACAAGATCCTTTTTGAAGTAAATATTTATATTCAAATGCAAATTATATAAATAGCAGCTATTGTTATAAATATGGGATCAAATATTTAAATTTTAGTGAATGTCTGCCACTCCATCACATATTGTAAAATAATTGAATTTTAGACATTTAAAAATTTACTACGGAAACATGCCGGTTTGTTTTCATCAAACATATGATTTTTATAGCCTCGAACTCAGATCAGCGAATATTGTCTATTCATTTACTTATTTATTTTTTAATATATCGCCACTTTCACGTATAGAAATATTCACTGCGTCAAAAGTTAGGAACTAAAGAATATTCTTAAGGAGATGTGTGCAATTATGCGTTATTACTATCACAAAAGGCGACATTTTGCAATAAAAATTGCTTACTGAAATAAATTTTCTATGCTATATTTGATACGTCATTTCTTTTTAGTTTTTTCTGCATGTCTCCCTTTTTTTCAGGAAGGTTTTTAAAAGATATTGGACTAATCGTCCGTATTCCGGCCACCTGCCTGTTGGCATTTTTACCATATTGTTGGATGTTTTGTTTGTGTTTGAAGGTTACTCTGGACGATGATTCAGATTACAGAAGATTAGACGACTTTTGAAATTAGCGATTGCTAAATTTATGTTTTTTTTTTCATTGATTAGATAACTTTTCGATCATTATAAAGCATTTTCGACTTACATACAGAGCTAGCAGCTAAACATAGTGACAAATGAATCTTTTTCTGCGTGTTATTATACTCTTTACAGAAATGCAAAGAAAATCTTCGGTTTAAGTATTCACCAAAAAGATTATGACTAAACATTTTCCATAACTAACTTTATCATTGTCAGTTTTATTTAAGGTATGGAATTTTGTCAATGAAAAATCTATAATTGAATTAACAGCAATTTGACATTATTTAATGGAACTTAGTTTGGCGCGTAAATAACTTCGTTTTGTAGCTAACTCTGGTATATTACTAACCATATCGTTTCCAGCACTTCTAATGTTTGACGTCAAACTTGAATATTGAAAAGATTATGGAAGATTAGGAAGATTTTATTGGATGCAAACTAGAGGTTTATTCTTCTACCAGAGTTAATAATCGGGTTTTTTTTTTTCAGGTTAATGGTTACACGAATGCAACTGTTCTAAAAAAAGGAAAGACAGTGAAAAGGGCGTCATTTTAATTTTATTCAAATTATTCAGCTTTAAAAATGCAATTTTTATGTTTCACCATTTTGTTTTAAATATGAAAGTTAAACTCTGTTTTTTATGTGCAAACAATTTATTACATTTTTGACTGTATTTACTCTGCCGAAATCGAAAGATGAAAAACCGTAGTAGACTTGCCAGAAGAGGACGTATATTACGAAATATAACGTAACATAGAGTGAGATTGTACTTATGTTACCAGAACCTCACATAGAGACAAGAAAGAGGGACGAGTTCAAGAACTTACAGACGAAAATGAATCACCCGAACTTTACTTAAGTTCAATGGTTAATCTATGCAATCATTGTAATGCTCTCTTTTTTAGCAGTATGTTGACTAGAGAACATTTTAGTCCTTGTTGTCATAATGTTATAATGGCTTCATTTCCTTACCAAACTCTACTATAAATAATCAACTAAATGAGTTGCTTCTTATTAGCCTAAATTTTGTCAAATGTATAATATAATATAAAGCAATGTCGTTTGCATCGTTTACAGCAATGTTGAAGGAAAAACCAGGTGAATGTCCCTATTGCTTTAAAATACATGCTCAAATCCATTGATATAATTCGTTTTATTCAAGGTTCGTTTGAAAATTTTGACTAGGGTAGCATCGTTAGGTGAAGATCCACATTCCTTTAAAATACAAAGCCGATTCGTTTGATTTAAGGTACATTTAGAAAAATGGCCCAGCGCAGCGGGCGTAACATGCTAGTATTACTATATAATTATAAATAACCTTGAATGAATATATACATATGTATCAATTATGCATGTGAAATTATGTAATCAATTTTGTAATTATGCTTAGTGTGCATGTAAATGTACTAAGAATTTGGATCATTTTACAAGATCAGTAGATTTAGATCTTAATGCGGTTTTAAAAATATTAAAAGTAATTTTATTTTTTCGCGCCAATGTATCAATGGGTACAATTTCTGCATTATATTTTTTTCTATTCTTTAAATACGTGAGTTTAATTGAAATTAAATTTATTTTTAGAATAAAAGGATGAAAATTCAGGGATGTCTAGACGTTCTTCTGCCGGTGGTGAAAGAAACTATCAAATATTTGTTTGTGGAAAATATTGTTATGTAGTCTGCATTTTCAATGATTTCAAAATGTCCTATTTATTTATCATACTCATTGGCAGCATGTCTGCCTTCTTGTTTCATTTCATGTTAATTAAATTTATTAACAATAAAAATGTTTGGTAAATGTACAGCATGTACTTCTAAAAGTAGTGAACCTGTCAATATATAACTTGCATTTTCTTGAGTTTTAAATTTTTTTATTAATATTCAGGATAGTTTACAAAAAAGTACACCGTTTCCAGAAGCTGTTAAACAATAACATTTGATGGCATCAGAATGCAAAAGAAACTGTTAAACCTATGCAAGGCCGTATTTAGGACACGTGCAATATGTACATTTTGGAATTAGTATTTGAAAATAGTAATCTTCACCTTTTTTGATTGTTGAATTCTGAGCATTATATGAGACGAAGGTTACTATTCTCTAAAAGTGGTATAAAAATGCACATATTGCACATTCCTTGCGTATATTTATTCATGAAGTTTGTGTACTGCTGCTGAGAGAAGTGAAATAGGTGGTAGTGTCCGTGTCACGTAACATTTAATTCAAAATGGAAACGTCTGTAGATAAAAAGAAGTTTTTGTATTTTTGTTTATTATGTTCCAGTGGAATGCGCACCTCCATACGACATCAAGATCATGTGAGTTCGAGATTACCTCGATGCAAATTTTGTTTACTGATGTATTAGATTAGCGGTGAACATATGATTTTGATATTCGGATGAATCAGTCGGGCATGGACAAAAGCATAGCTTTCAAAGTCTTTATTCTTTTAAATCAATTAAAACCAGAAATTTTGTAGAAGAAAAGTAAATTAAATTAAGGGCACTAGCCCTTGTAACTTATTATTTTTTACTTTCTTTTATATATAATAGAAGAAAGTATTGTAATCGAATTTTTTTTCAACTTCCCGTTTTCGACGGATTTACACGTTTTAGGGGTCAGAGATTCCGAAAGACATGTTTTTATAAAATGTCTGTCTGTCCGTCTCTGTGTCCTCATTGTATCATCGAAAAATGTTTTTGGCTATAGCAAGCAGGTCTTACTTGAATTTGGGGATATTTCGACGAAAGGGGGCGCTATGATCACGATTTTTGTTCCATTTTCAATATTGTATCATCGAAACGTGTATGAAGTTATCCAGATAATTGAACCAAATTTTTTTTCTATGTTTTTGACTATAGCCTTCAGGTCCCAGTTAAATTTGGAGATATTTCGATGAAAGGGGGCGCTGCGATCGTTTTTTTGTTCCATTTTCACATTGTATCATCGAAAAGTGTATAAAGTTATGCAGATAATTGAAACAAATTTTTACTTTCTTCTATCTATAATAGAGGAAAGTATTGTAATCGAGATGTTTTTCGACGGATTTATACGTTTTAGGGGTCATAGATTCCGAAAAACATGTTTTTACAAAATGTGCGTCTGTTCGTCTCTCCGACTGTGTGCCCTCATTGTATCATCGAAAAGTGTATGAAGTTATGCTTCAAATTGAACCAATATTTTTTTTATGTTTTTGGCTATGGCAAGCAAGTCCTTATTGGATTTGGGGATATTTCGACGACAGGGGGCGCTGTGATCGCGATTTTTGTTCTATTTTCACTATTGTATCATCGAAAAGTGTATGAAGTTAAGCAGATAATTGAACCAATTTTTTTCTATGTTTTTGACTATAGCCTGCAAGTCCTAGTTGAATTTGGGTATATTTCGACGAAAGGGGGTGCTGTGATAGCCATATAAAAATTTCAAATTTAAAAAAAAAATTACAAAAAAATTAGAAATCCAAAAAGTTTTTTTCCGTTAAATATTCGGCCTTGATCTGGGGATTCCGAAGCAATTTTTGTTTTGCCTCTATCTTAAAAAATGGCTAAGATATAGCAGTTTGTAATTTTGGGGTGGCTGACATTTTCAAGCAAGACAGCAGAATTCCTCCATGAATGGGTTTAATTTATGAGTTTCAGTCAAATTGGTTTTGGCAAATTTCTTGTTATTCTTGTAACCATTGTTCCAACTCATATTCGCCAACGTCAAATTCTCGACAAACTTGGCGATACTTGACGAAATATCGCCAAATTTGGCGACAAAAATAGTTTACCATAAATGAAGCCAACTTCGCTGTAGAGAACTAATTTGGCGATACTCTCAGTCGAATTCAATATTGACGAGAACTGGGAATGAATCTTCTTTAATCGGGTTTATCGCATTTTAGCTTCGTGTTTTCCAGTAATTGGTGATGCGATAGCGAATTTTAAAGTATTAACATGATTGAGATAGAAGAAAGTTTTGGGATTGGCACATCCGACTAGTTATAATTTGTCCTTTTTAAATTGGTGTTTTTCGCTAGATTTTTCAATTAATTTTAGATTACATATGTATTTAAATTTTTACTTCACTTTCTTCACATTTAAATTGGTCTATGAGCGCAGGCTCTTAATTTAATTCGTTTTTCATATACAAAATTTCTTATTTTAAATGATTAAAACGAATACGTTGGTTGATTGCTATGTTTTTGCGCATGCCCGAATGATTCATTCGAATATGTATCAAAATTATCCAATATGTCTATCACTAGATTAGACAAGCTTCCGAATACAGCATGCCATTGACCGAATGGCCAGCCAGAAGTCTTGATCACAATCTTGCGTTTCATTTTCTTTCAAGTATTTGACCCCTTTTTTCAAGTATTTGACCCTTTACATCTGCTGCTTTCGAGAGCTGAAACTATTTATCACATCCGCTATAGTCGCACTTTTGATTCAGATTATTTGATTCAGCTCGCGTTTTGCCGGAAATGGATTACTGGTTTAATCATACTTGCTGACCTCCAAATAAACTTCCGTTAAATACGCGTTAATTTGATCCAGGTTAAATACGTTTCTAACCAGAAAATCTATTTGATGTATCATTATATACTTAATTTCATGTTCCAACATGAAACCTATTTGATTTCATTTCTTTAAAAAATTCTGGTTCAAAACGTGTTTAACCTGGGTTAAATTAACCCACATTTTACAGAAGAATAGTGCGAGGTTGGCAAGTGTGGTTTAATGTGTGCCGTGTGAGTAAGAATACACACATACAACATATACCACTGTCGCTAAAGAAATTTTAAATTCCCTCTAAAATTATTTTATAGGTAACATAAAATACTATATATACGACAAATAATGAAAGTGTAAACTTATTTATGAATCACTATGCCTATCACATTTTCTTCAGTATTTTAGAAAACTTCTTTAACTTTATATTAACTCTTTTTCTCATCAAACAAATATTTATAAGTTACATGTAATGTAATTCAGGATTATAAATTTAAACCCTTTTCATAATAACTTTTAAAACAAATAATTTTTATAGATGATTTTAAAATGACGATTGCTTCAAATTCTATCGTGTAAAAATAAATTCGATTTAGAGTTCGCATCATTATTTTAGATTTAAAATTTTTAAACTAATCCAAGTTTATTTTGAATCTAATTTAAATTTTTTTTTCAACTCATATAACAATAAATAGTTTCAGTTAATTTATGTTAGTTATTTAAAGTTTAATTATTCTGTAGAATAACGTCAAAATTTTGGGAGTTGGTTGGCAACGGAAATAATTTGCCTATTTCTATTTATTCACCAAAGTGTATTTCCTTCATTATGTAACGTACTAGCGAATGGAAAAGTTGTTATTTTACGAAAAGCATTTAGATATTTCATGCTAAAACAAGCTTGTTTTACACCTATACTATTCGTGTAAGCACTTATGAAAAATTAATCATTTCTAATAACAGTATTGACTGCTTAGAGTCTGTGAACATGATTACATGAAAATGATTTAAAGCAGGGGTAAATAATTTAGTGTACAGTACTTTTGTGGAATTCTCCAGGTATTTTCCCAAATTCATAAATTATTCTTGTTTTTTGTTTAATTCTTGCCTATTTTTTTAATTTTTATTTTTACAAACTGAAACTTTAATAGAAGAATTTAAGTATCAATTAGAAATGAAGCTTTTAAGCATTAAAAACATTTCATTTTAATGTACAGTATATTTTATTGGTTTTAAACAATTATAAAAAACATATTTAATTAATCAAAATTTGAGCGACACATGTTTTTTTTTTCTTTTTATTATTATTGGTCTCTCGCTAAAAAAAGGTTTGTCAGTTATTATGGAGAATTTCCCGATATACACTGTAGAATTCTCAAACACTTTTAGAAATAATATTCTTTGTAATACCTTTAAAATTCTTCTCCCTTTATTTTGATTATGTTGTTTTATTCTTTCATCATTTTCGACGCCATTCTTTAATTCTTGCCTATTTTTCAATTCTTATTTTTACAAAGTGAAACATTAATAGAAGAATTTAAGTATCAATTAGAAATTAAGCTTTTAAACATTAAAAACATTTCATTTTAATGCAGAGTATATTTTATTGGTTTTAAACAATTAAAAAATATATATTTAATTTATCAAAATTTTAGCTACGCATGTTTTTTTTCTTTTTATTATTATTGGTCTCTCGCTAAAAAGAGGTTTGGCAGTTATTATGGAGAATTTACCGATATACGCAGCAGAATTCTCAAACACTTTTAGAAATAATATTCTTTGTAATGCCTTTAAAATTCTTCTCCCTTTATTTTAATTATGTTGTTTTATTCTTTCATCATTTTCTACGTTATTCTTTATTATTGTTTCTTTTAAAATAAACTAACCGTTGACAATATTCAGATTCAAATTTCAATATTTGTTGAAATTAAATAATAAATTTACCATCGTAGTTTATTGATGTTTTATTGAGTTTCATAATGTCATTTATAATGGTCGGAGAAAACTTCCCAGTTTAATTTTTTTTCCTTTCGAATCAGTGTTTTACGCCTGATTTCTGAATTAATTTGAGATTATCTACGTATTTAAATTTGCGTTTAACTTTCTTCATATTTGAATTGAGCTGAGTTGTGTTTAGCTTTTCTCCTTTGATTATATAGACAGAAATCTAACTTTTGGTCAAAGTAAAAGACTCATATAAAGTTTAATAAATAATCTGGTTATCAATAATATAATGCATAAAACAGGGTCTGAGGCTTACAGACTAATACTAAAATAATATAAAAAGTCAGGGCTGACTCACTCAATTAAAGAAAAGGAAATGCTGAAAACAGATGTATACCACAGCAATAGACTTGTAATACTCATCTGCATCTTGTTTTACGAAGCATTATTAAAAATATATATATAAGTTTAGGTAGTTTCGTATTCTAGCGCCCCCCAAGGATGAATCGTCAAGCGACCAAAATTTATCGCTAAATTAAAAGCATGTTTGGCATTATAATAATATGTGATGTATATAAAATTTCGTGATGAATATGGCCAAGTTACAGTCATATATGATGCATTATATGTTGTATATATATGACATGTGCATAAGACGCATACACTGCAAAAAATAATTGTTGATTTTACAGTATAAAACTGGCACCCAGCTGCCAGTATTATACCGTAAAATTAACAGTATTAAACAGTAAAATAAGCAGTAATACGCTGCCGTGCAAGCAGTAATACGATACCGCGCATGCGCGGTAGCGTATTACTGCTTGCGCGGCAGCGTATTACTGCTTATTTTACTGTTTAATACTGTTAATTTTACGGTATAATACTGGCAGCTGGGTGCCAGTTTTATACTGTAAAATCAACAATTATTTTTTGCAGTGTATGATGTACAATATATGGCCATTCGCCACCGGACACTTTCAATTTTAAATACATTTTGTCGGATATTTAAAGATATGCTTGTCGTATTCTTCTGGAACTTCAGTATTGTAAAAAATATGTTTGATCTCATATTTATCAATGAAGATTTGTTCATTATAACAATTTAGGGGCCAACAAAAAAATCAAAGAAAAATAATAATATTTGTGATCACCCTGTAAAATAAAATGCACAAAATGACCTATCGCTACAGCAGACGAATATGTGGATATTGTACAATATGTGTATTCATTTGTGTAAGAATAGCGCGTATATTCATAGAGATATAGCGATTTTTTTTTATTCAAAAAATTCTTGCATGTTTTTTATTTATATCATGCAGGGTTTTCAACTACATTTAACGCCAGTTTCAGAAAATTTGACAAAATGTAGTAGAAATATTATAATTAAATTGTAATATAAATATATTAAACATTTGATGAAAAATGAGCACTTCTATGAAATATTTTTTATCTGCGCATGCGCGAACGATAACAAAGATTTTGTTTCATTACTTAATAGTCAACTCTATAGAGGAACTTATTTAAAAAAGCCAGTCAAATATCGTGAAAATTCATAACCATATCGGCGATAGAGTGAGCTGATTTTTAGTTGCTCTCTATAAGTAGCTGAATGATAAGAGATTTCCCACAAACTGTCATTTTTTGTTTTTATATTATTTCTCAATTTTTAAAGATACTTTACTTTTCCTTGGAAAAGTAACCTAACGAGACTATTCGAACAAAGAAAAAGAATATGCACGAGCTTGAACAGCACTCCAACACTAGACGCTGATCTCCGTAACGGCAGGACTCGAACCAAATCTGCTGATACAAACTTTTGCTTCTGCTTTTATACTCCACAGATTGACCAAGGAAG
Source organism: Maratus michaelseni (assembly GCA_963931845.1). Taxonomy (NCBI): domain Eukaryota; kingdom Metazoa; phylum Arthropoda; class Arachnida; order Araneae; family Salticidae; genus Maratus; species Maratus michaelseni. The sequence continues at coordinate 23,729,062 of OZ007590.1, read as the reverse complement.
CATAATGAAAATTATCTCAGAACTGTAATCACTGTCTGAATATCACTAAACTAGCAACTCGTGATTGCCTCTAAATTTAATTCGAACTATAAACCATATTAACTCTTACCACACTATCGAGTTGCACTCCGATGATTCTCTCATCCTCCTATGCACGAGCTGACAGCACTCTAACACTAGACGGTGGTCTCCGTAATAGCTGATTTTCGTAATATCAGGAATCGACCCAAATCTGCTGATACAAATTTTGCTTCTGCTTTTATACCCTACAGATTGACCAACGAAGCCTAATTTGCATAAACTGACAGCGGAAACCAATAACCGCAGATTCCGAGAACTCCAAACATATCTTGGAAAATTTAAAGTAAAATAAAGTACAGATGTCAGTGTTAAAAATAAAACTTCACCTTTTATTAAAATGTTTAACGAGGTGGCGCACACATAAGATTACCGGTTAATAATCTTCTTTAGAGTAGACATTAATCACTATGTGGATGTTGATTACAATACTTAAAGTATGTTTCATAAGATTGCAGTTTTGAACATTTTTAATCAATACAAGAATTATCCATTTTCTTATGTATTTTTAAAAGTTAGTTAAAATTTCACTTCGCTTAAATTCTATCATAGTGATCATATAAAATAAGTTTCAACAACTCTTATAAAAAGAATATTTATTTGAAATTGCCACACTATTTGAAAAATTCGCTTTATTGATCACATATGAAGTTAAGTTCAGATGAGTGAAGAATAAATAATTCATTCTTATGGGAACTACACAATGGGAATGCTTATCTTTAACGCATTTCGAAATTGATATTCATGTTTTGTCAAAATAATATATTTCCTTTAAAAAATAACATAAAATTTCGAAAAGTAAATTATGCCTTACTGTTATTCGCATAGAAAACAGATAAAAATGCCAGTTTGAAATGGTTTTAATGTCAATTTTAAAGAGGTTGTAAGTAACGTATAAAATAACTATAGATGAATTATTTCTTCAAAATATGTATAATTCACTAAAAAGTTTTCTTTATGCCATGAAATGTGTCCTACAAGACTACTGTTTTGAACATCTTTAATCAATATTAAATTAGTTTATTTCCCGGTATATAATTGCTACAGTACCAAATTTAGATAATCGCCGTTAACTCAAAAATTATTTTAGTGTAACTCATAGAATTACCATAAAAATAAATATAGAAAACTTATTAAGGTAAATAACCATATAAACTTAGAAAACTAACAAATATATATATATAACAAAAATACCACTGTAAAGTAATCTTTCTGTTACCTTTATACAGAGACTGTGCGTAGAAAAAAATGTTTCCTTATTTTAATTTATAAAATTGTGCAATTTATCACAATCTTTTAAATATAAACTATAATATAGGATTTATATTTGCACTACTTCAAAAATGCCAATTACACTGTTAAAATTAATGTTTCACCAAAAAATTGGTTATATTTATCAAATTTAGCTAAAACTAATGTATTTAAAAATTCGGTACAAGTACCTTCATAGTTAACCAAAATAAGTATGAATATCCATTTCTTTGGTTGCAGACATTTTTATTCTATAATAAAGATCACGACACAATTCTGAATTTGTTTGCAATCCATATCGTTAAACAATTTTTGTTGAAATTCCAAACAATTATTTTTAACAGTGTAATATATCGTGTAAAATATCAATTCGGATAAAAATGTTCTAAAATTCGGAATAAATCATTCAAAATATAACTTGGATTTTAAGTGCATATTGCATGAATTACATTCATACATCGCACCTTGTGTTTTTTTTTTTTTTGGCGACTACTGGCGACTATTTTTAATTCTATCACGCCACGCATCACTGTCTCAAAACAAAAATCTTTCACATACAATGTGCCAATATGTGCAAGAGACACACTACAAAATTAATTTGTTTAAAAAATAGTGGTGCAAATACAATATAAATACAATCAATCGCCAATGGCAGTCTTGTCTGAGAATGTTCTTAAATTACCACATCCAATCACCAGTAGTGGTACAGGAAGTGTGGCTTTAAGAATATTAATTTTTATTCGAATAGTTTTAATAGCTTATTAATTATTTTTTCAAACCAAAATGTGAGTTTTTAGAATGATATCAAATCTCAATTAAACATTTTCAGCTACATAATTCAAATTATACATGCAACAGTAACAAAACAATATTAATTTTAATATTAATGTAATTAATATAATTTAAAATCTCTTATTTTATCATGTTTGTCTGTAAAACATGATTTTTGAACATGAAAGTGTTTACTTAAAAATATATAGTTTCCGAAAAACCTATAGACCAGGTTGAGTAAAACCGATTAATACACTATAAAAACTGCTTGGATTCGTTTCCGAAAATCTGTGGCAGTAAAAGAAACATTGTTTTTATAAATCTTGAAAATATATTTGTTTCATAGGTTTGTAAAAATAAATACTGCTTTTCGGAATTATGGGTAACTTGGAAGACGGTATTGTGTATTTTCGTTCTTGATTATATTATATTTTCGTAAATTAAGAAACATTTGTGTTTTTATTTCACATTATAAGCTTTTCTAATGAAAATACAAATTATTCATTAAAGAGATAAAAGAAATTAAATATAATTCATTTTGTTTCATTAAGGCGGTATTTAAAAAAAATATTTTTCCACGCTCAACAACTCAAAATTTTGAGACACATTCCCAGACTCATTTTTAAAAGTAACAACAGGAAACTTGGTGGCGTGATTTATAAAGACATTTATAAGGGCCCCATGTTTTTATTTTTCGTTCAATTATTTAGAAATTGATTTACAGACAATTATTGTCACAGTACGATCATTTTTTTTGTTTGTTTGTTTCCAGCGCTATCGCTTCTCGAAATTCGGTTCAAACTGTCCACTTTGACAGCAGTTTTTGAAATATATTCTGCCTTTATCAAAAAATCGAGACAGTGGGGACATTATAAAGTTTTTGAATAAGAGAACCTGCCAATTGGATGCATTTTAGAGAAAAAATGAATTTACGAATGTGTCTCAAAATAAGCAGTTTTGATTTGAATACACCCTTAAGGAACTCGTTTTTAGGAATTGCGTGTTTTAAAGTATTCAAACTTGAAAAAACTGATTTTTAAAACCAGAAAAACAATTAATAACAGCGTCCTTTTTAAAGTTTTTCGTTTGCATTTTCTTATCGCAGTTTTTATTTATGATTATATTTTTACTTTCGGAACCGAGACTGATATAGAAATTCTCCTCATAAAAAAACTATAATCAGAATAGAAAAGTAAAAATGTACCAAATTAAAAATCGATTTCAGCTATTATATGCAAAAAAATCATCTAAAAATATTGAAATGCAAACGAGAAATTTGGGAAGAACGCCGGCATTGGTTTAACATTAGCTCTAGAGTGTTTCCCAAAACCAGGAAAAATGTTATACTGTTCTTACCCAATAATTGCGCATTTCTCATTTTGATTTTTTTATTGTTAAATACATTTCATCAACATATATTAAATCAATATTATGGTTTATTAATGTGAATACATTAGTTATGATATTTGTCGCACATTTTTATTATTATTATTTTTTTTTGAAAAGATTCTTCTTCGATTATATATATTACTAGCTGTTACCCGTGACTTCGTTCACGCAACATTAAAAAAAAGAATAAATACATTAACTAAGCAAAATATTTCATTCCCGATAATTAAAAACGTTAATAATTAACTAACTATTTATCACATTCCATAGGAGACAATACGGTATTTTTTGTTATAGGGATCTTGACATAACTCAGTCTTATAAAAACTGAAATTTTGTGCCAAATAATCGCGAAAATGAAATTGCAACCAATACAAAAAGGAGGGCCAAATAAAATCGTCGAAATAGACGAATTTGGTAAAAACAAATTTCAATTTTACCTGATAAACAATTGTACTTTTAACGCCTTTGTGAAACGTTTTAACAGCCATCCTTCAAAAAAAAAAAAACATTAATTGGAAACATTAATTAGTATATGTTTTTTCTTTAAATTCAATTCTGCCTACTTGGTTTAATGTATAGCTGAAACAAATCTTGTTTTCTAAATGACAGAATGTGGACAGGCAATTTTCGTTCTCCAGGATAAATTGATTCATCAAGTTTGAATAAGTGAAAATATGTTTGTTTTTTTTCGGATAATTTACTGAAAACAAGATTTTATTTTCACCATCTATACAGAGTGAAAATAAATTTCGTTTTTCAGTTTTAATGACAAAATGGTGTAAAAAATATACTGATCTATTTTATTTTTCCTCTTTTATACGCAATTATGGAGTAATTTACTTTCCGTTTTTTGAGAAACTTCGTTAAAATTTACAAAAAAAAAAAAAAAAAAAAAAAAAAAAAAAAAAAAAAAAATCTTGTCATTTAATTTTTTAAATTCTGAGAGTTTCTGTGACATACTCTGATCAATGATAACCGGTATTAAGTAAATCGCGTTGTGTTCGGTAGTCTAGGAGTAGTTGCGAAATACAAACACACGGTCAGATTTTAATATAATACAGGGTTGTTATAATTAAAGTTCGCCTATTCAGAAGGCTCTAGAGCCGGTTCTATGGCTCCAAACGAAACAAAATGTCACTAGTACGTAGTTGAAGAGATGCGCTCTGCGAAAATCGAAAAAAATTAGTTACATTTTTCGTCAGTAGGTGGCGCTGCGCCAATATTTAAGGCGATGTTTGCAGATTCATTATATCAATTTCAGTCCAGACGAAGCACACAAATTTAAAAATTTCAACAAACTTCGACGAACTGCCAGTTGTTATAATTAAAATTTACCTAATCAGACAGCTCTAGAGCCTGACCTATGACTCCAAACAATACAGAAAAATGAATATAATTTCATGTGATGTAATCTGCATCAACAAAAATAAAACATCTCGCTCGGCAGCGAGGAAATAACGAAGAATAACATTACGCATGCTCAATGAATCCTCCACCATTTTCAATAACGCATTCCATTCTCAGAAATGTGCTTTCTACAGCATTGCGTAAATTGTCCTGTGAGATTGAGCGAATGTGAAGTCTAATACTGTCTTTCAGATCAGATATTGTCTGACATCTGTCTTTATACAGAAACTTTCAAAAATCCCCACAACCAAAAATCGCATGGTGTTAGATTAGGCGATCGTGGTGGCCAGACTGTTTGAAAATAACGACTTATGATGCGGTCTTCTGTAAAATGGCTTGTTAAGAAAGTCCGAACTGCTCTAGTAATGTGCGGTGGTGCACTGTCTTGCATAAACACGATATTTTGAAGGCAGCCTCGCTGTTGCAGCTCGGGAATCAGAAAATTTGACAACATATTGAGATACCTTCTCCCCTTTACGGAACATGTAATGGGTCCTGTGGATGTTAGTTCTTCAAAAAAATATGGCCCTATCATAAACGTAGCTGTGAAACCGCACCACACCGTCACTTTAGCTGCATGCAATGGAACTTCTTGGACAACATTAGGATTCTCTTTCGCCCAAATTCGACAGTTGTGTGTGTTCACTTGTCCGTTTAAATAAAAATGCGCTTTATCACTCCATAGAATATTCCAGGGCCAAGAATTGTCCACATTCATTCGTGCAAGAAACTGTAGTGAAAATGATAGCCGACTTTCGGTATCAACCTGTATTAGTTATTGCACCCTCTGAATCTTGTATGGATAGTAGCGCAAAATTTGACGCATCACTTTTCTCACAGTGGAAATCGGCATATCGACTTCATTCGCAATAGTTGGCACACTTGCATTATCAAATGATGACTGGCTTGCTAAATCCACTGCAGCAGTAGCAATATCTTCAATGCTAGAAATGTCTACCTTTTTTCGTCCTCTGCCAGGAAGAATGTCGAGTTTTCCTGTTTCCTCGGACTTTTTAATCATTTTGTGAACTCCACGATCCGACATTGGTCCACGTCTAACATCTTTTAGTTTCCGGAATTCGTGAAGAGCTGCAGCTGCGTTGCTGTTATTTTGATAAAATAACTTTACAAGAAGTGCCTTTTCTTTCAAAGTTACCATTCTCCACAAAGCGTAGATTCAAATGCTTTTCAGAAACAATCAACTGTTCCAGTGTCAAAGAAATCACAGACACACTTTATCAGCAAGTTTTAAATCGTCAGGTGGTTAGAAAGGTATTTCAAGTTTTCGAAGTTGCGACGTCACTTTGACGTCATTCGTCGAAAATTTGAATAAAATGTGATCTTTTTCAAGCGTTGGGTGAAATTTTGTGATTTTGTGTGTTTCATCTGGATTGACCGAAATTGATATAACGAATCTGAAAAAGTTTACTTTTACCAACTGTGAAATAAAATTTCCTGTATTTTGTTTTTTACAAAATAAAGTAATCTGCAAATATCGGCTTAAATATTGGCGCAGCGCCACCTATTGACAAAAATTTTAACTTTTTTTTTTTCGATTTTCGCAGAGCGCATCTCTTCAACTACGTACTAGTGAAATTTTGTTTAGTTTGGAGCCATAGAACCGGCTCTAGAGCCTTCTGAATAGGCGGAATAGGCGAACTTTAATTATAACAACCCTGTAGATTCGTGTTCATTTACCTTTTCTTAAAATTATGTTTTTTAGCAGATATTAAGATAGCAGATATATGTGATTTTTAGCAGAAAACTCTCATCTTTATATAACGGATACTGATGCTTAATAATCAGTATAGATAAAAATAACATTTAAATTTTTCGTTATAAATATGGCGTGAAACTCATCTACTTTCTATAATTACTGATCCTTGTATTATTAATGTAAGGAATTGATTCACACTCATTTTAAAACATATTGGAATTTTCCCGTTTTATTTCAAATATGACGTCTCTTTTTCTCCAGAGAAATCCCTTTTTAATGACATAATTAATTCTTGTTAATTTTCTTTTCTAGGCAGTTAATTTCAATACTGGCATAGGGGAAATTATGTTACTTTAACGAAATAATATTAAATCTTATGTTTTATCAGCAAAAATAGAACTATTAACATTCGTCATTTTTTTTTAGGTAATCGAGTTATTTCTCTTAGTTTTAAGAATGAAATAACTATTTCTCGCTATCCATGACATCATTTTCGACATGGATAATTTTGCGGAGCATATTATTGACATTTGCTAACCATTTTCTTTTCAAACTTCGTTTTACTTTTTTAAAATTTAAATAAAAAAAATACGGTATAGTTATATTAGCCGTGCGCAGACGGTAAAACGCCAGTTATTGTTACCACACAAAAGAAAAAAAAAAGAAAAAAGTAAAGAAAAAACCCAAGATCATTTTATTTCTTCATCAAAGCATATCCGCTTTATTTTTTATGTATGACGTCATATTCTCCTATTTCCTATGGTTACGCATATTGAAACCTTGTATTATTATCAAAAACTAAAAAAAGTACGCTTTATTTCTAATAATATTATTTAATCTTCTTTTTAATTCTTTAATTTTTTATTTCATTTTCATTTTGAACGTGAAAATATTTCAATCGAAACTGAATTGTTGAGTAAAAATTATTATTCCTGGTTTTGATTTAGATTTGGCAACGATGAAATTTTAGCAACGGTAAAGTAAATTTAACCATTTTAAAATATTATACGAAAAAATGCCCATTTATTCTCTATGAAAATAACGAAATTTGGATTTATTAAGAAAAATATTTGAATAAAATAAATAAAAACCAGCCTATGTTCATTTGAGGGTTATAATCAACCTATATGCAAAAATACAGGATCACTAAATGCTCCATTTTGACGCTGGTTTCAGCCTAACATTTGCACACAATCGGATTTATAATATTATTAGGATTAGGATTAAATGTATATTTGAGTAAAACTAACAATTCACTTAAAAAAGAAGTAAATAATGTGATTTAATTATTACCAATAATAGTTAATTATTATTTGTCATTTATTCTATGATACAATCAATTAATAATAAATTATTATTATAATCAATTATAACCTATTATTATCCATCATATTTCATTATTTATATTCAAAGTTCATTCATTGTAATATACTTCCTATTAATTATAATATATTCCCTATGAAAAATAAGAAAGAAAAGTTGTTAATTATATTTTGAACATATTTCCGAATAAAAATAATGAAGTAAAATTGTAAAAATAGAAGCAGAATCTTGATTTATTTATTATTTATTTATTCATTTTTATAATTAACAAGGTTTTCTGAAAGATAAGAAATACTGGATGTAAAATATCCTGTTCAAAATAAGCATGAAATACCAAATAGATAAACAAAATTACAGTTCAAAGAAATCTCATTATTATAACGAGTGGATTAAACTCATGCCTTTTGGTTACAGAATATAGGTGAAAACCATTAATTATTATTATCATTATTATTGAAAACTGTAACAGATTTTTTACATTTAATATATATTTTTTTTAGATTGCTCACCAGCAACACCAAAAAAGGATTTTTACATGAAAAATAGCAATTATGTATTCAAATAAACTTTGGAAATTTATTAAAAATGTTACTATCGTATTAGTCGTATGTCAGGAGTCAGTAGCCGCAGAAAGCGACAACGGTTTCGTTACTTACCACAAGCTTTTTGTTTCTAATAACTTCAGTGGTTTAAGCGCGTAGTTTGATTACATGTCTGTTAGATTTTCTGTTATATTATTTTATTAATTTATTGATGGAGATTTAATTTCGTTGTGGAATAGTAGCCCAACAAATGCTGGAGTATTTTTTTTTTAGTTGCAAACGCATTAATCTTTCGTAATCATTATAAATGTATTATATATAATTATCATAGGTGGACAACTATCCACTTGTGATTTCAAACAATCTTAAACTAGTCGGATGTGCCAATCCCAAAATTTTCTTCTATCTCACACACATTTCGCATACGCTAAAAAGAATCAGCACCAATTTATATCAAGGTCTAACTGAATCTAAAGTTTTATTAAATTCCGTGCATTAGTTCTTGAGATATTACTCTTGCTAAAATCGTGTAAATCCTGCAAAATGCAGCATAGCATTTTATAATTCATAATAATAGCAACATTTTATAATTCATAAATCTAGTTAACTAACAGTTTAATATTATTTTAAAATGAATTTATTTTTAATTATCAAGTGGGTAAATTCTGTGCAAGAAAATATTGTCAGTAACTTTAGTCACATGACTAGAACAGCCAGTCACTGACACGAAAATCTCACGACGAGCTTGATTCGTCCTTATATACCGGTAGGGGTGATAACGAGTTATGTTCAATTCAGAATTAAAGAACTGAAAAATTAACTCACACTTGATTTATTGTAATGTATTTTAATACTGCATAGCAAACATACGAAATAAAATTAGAAAATTAGAAAATTCTATAGTATTGCTTGAGATATATCAGAAAGAAGAAGTAAAATTCTGTTTCTTTTTAAAAACGAAAAAAAAAGAGAGAGAGAGAGAAGTCCTAGGAATTGTGATGATTAAAAGAAATGACTTACGAGTTTTTCCATTTTTACCCCTGTATTATATATTTAAAAAGAAATAAAACCTAAATTTTATTTACAATGACATTCTTAGTTCCTTTGGGAAGTAAATTTAACGTAGAATTTTACAATAATTTACCATGGCAAGTAAGTATCCGATTATACGTCTATCTCCATAAAATACTTTATTAAATTGAAAGAAACATTCCTTGCTAAATTTACTTTAAAAAAGTGGAAATTCTGTGTTGAAGTCTTGGAAAAAAATGAAAAAGAAATTTCCATTATTAATTTTTTTTTTCTGTTTTGAAGAATTTACATAACTGGCGTAAATTAAGATGACATTTTAAAAGTTTTGTTTGATTATAAAGTTTCTTGCCAATATTATATAAGTAACAGTATTTTAAGAAAATTTAAAGATGCATTAAAAAAATTATCTTAGACCAAGAAAAAATTATGATAATTATCTCTTAGTAGTTAAATGATCTACAAATGATAATGTCTCTTTTATGTGAATTATTGAGTATTGATAAATTAGCAAATCATTATGTGAAAAAATTATCTTTGTTTTAAAAGAAAATAAACCAAAATCGGCAATTTTTACCTATTTTATTAAGAAAATAATGGCGTTTTGGAAAAAAGTGTTCTACATAAGGCACAATTCAACTGATATCTAATATTAAATATACACAATGATTGGGAATAACGTGATTCATTGTTAGCAATACTTGCTCAATTCCTTGTTCACCTCACGTGTACAAATCCATTTTTTCTCCTGGATTTTATTTAGCAAATAATATAATAATATAACTATATTGTATAATATAATGATATTGTTTTTCTTTTTATATTTTTTCAATGCAATTGTGAGAAGTGTTTAATTTTATTTTTTAAAATGTGTAAGTGCTAATTAAGAAAGATTTAATAAACTCATTAGCATGGAGTAATTCTACTTAAAATACCTTAATTCCTTACTGTCTAGACGAAATCCAAACATTGATGACGTCATTAGTTTATGTATGAGTTTATTTCTGATTATATTTCAAACTAAAATGTATGAAAAAAGATAATTATTCTTTTTTAAGTGAATAACTGATTAATTAACCGACCACAAGACTTGCACGGGAAACGCTAAACAGGTATCCTCATTTAGAATATAACACCCCGATCATGCAAAGAAAACATTGTTCTGCTGTGAATTAAGATTATGGAAAATTCTAATCTCTTTTCAGTAATTCACTATGACTTTCAGTTTATGAAAAAATTTGTTTGCTATACTATGTAATTGAACCCTGATCATAGAAAAAGAACGAACTCTATAACTTAAAATTTTCGGACAGGTTTTCAGAGGTACATTCAATGTTTGTCAGGTAATTTTGTGAGGAAGAATTAAGTATGTTGAGCATCTGTACCGTGCTTCCAAGAAGGTAAGATCCGGTCTTATATTAATTTGTGAATCGATTGATGCCTTAAGACATTTCTATATTGGCATGTCTTTTTTAGATCTTTTAAGTACGTCTATCAAATTTATAGTTCTGCTAAAAAAAAATTTAGATTTGTTTTGCAGAACGATTATAATTTTCATTTCAAGTATTTTCTTTCTTGAATTACGAGGTGTTTTATCTCGTTTTACTTATTAAGCTTTTTATCATTTACCAATGTAACGTCACAATTGTTTTTTTGTTCCAGTTCTAACTGGCCGATATTTATGAATGGTACAGTTGAAATATTGAAATGTTTACAGATTACTTATAACTTACTATGTGTGCTATAACTTACTGATGGTCTGTAATTAGCGAGGACTGTAATTAGCGAGAACTTTAACTGAATGTGTTTATACAGTAATAATGATATGCTTTCATAGAAATCTCTTTCAGTAATTTTTGTGATATGGGAATTTGTAAAATGTTACTTTAAATAAGCTTTCATTTTTTTTTCTTTTAAATAAGTTTTTTTGATGCCTCTCTAGTGAAATGTTAGTTTATAGCAGTTTTTCACCATACAAGTGTTCATAAATAAGATTTTTTTTCCAATGCAAATCACCTCCTGTCTTTGTCACATAAGGCCAAAATGTGTCACTTGGTGTAAATTTTAAATGCAAAAGGTACTTTTGGCATCAAGTTAGTTTTTTTTTTTAAAGGTGTATTTTTTTTTAAAGAAAGGTGGATATATATATATAATATATATATAATATATATATGGATATATATATTTCTTAAATATATATTTTTTATATGTATATTTATATATCTATATATATATATATATATATATATTTAAGAAAGGTGGATATTTTTTTTCTCATACTTTGAAAATCATGAGAAATCATACGTAATTTCTAATTATGATTTATTTTCGAGGAAACACAGTATTTGGTTACAGAGTTTGGGGGATAAATTTTCAGCATCATACAAAAATCATGTGCCGACTTATAAGACATATAAAAGAACTGACAATGATAGGCATATTAACATTCAGTCTCAAATATTTTTATGAAATCTGCAGGTTAAATATAGAACCCCCCCCCCCCCCCAAAAAAAAAAAAAAAAAAAAAAAAAGTCGGAATAATGGCTATAACTACAATTGCAAAAATTACCAAAAAGTACTGTTTTAAACCATGTGAAGTTCTTTATCATCGTATGTGGTTTATTTTGTCATAAGATGTCGTCTACATATTAAAAGTTTCATCAACTTTGGATTTTCAAATATTAACATCTCTTTTTTACATCATATTTGAGTTTTTGGGTCAAAACAGCCCGCAAAATGTTTAGTTTATAAACTTTCTCTTAAACTTTTATAGAATTGTAAAAGAAAATGTGTTATAGGTTTATCCATAAATTTCGAAAAGTAAAATTAAGATATCACAATGGAAAGTATCAGGAACACCCAATTAGATACCAGGAAAAATTTACGGAATTTTTAAATATAAGATAAACTCACTTTACTTATTCTGATTATGATGAATGGGCCAGTTATAGGCAGCCGCGTGCTGTCCTCCACATCCAGAAATTTATTAAACCCTAACTTCATTCTCTTGTTTCTTCCGCTAACTATTGCTGGGCTGGATATTTTCGTGGGCCTTTTGTATATATTTCTTTGTATAGAGCTTTTGTAAATAGCATTTTTCTCTTTTTGATTTATTTTTAACTGTAAATATTTTGTAGGCTTTTTTTATTTGCTTTATTTATTTTAATTTCTATATCATTAATTTAATATAATTTGTACTTTATTTATTTCTGGCCGAAAGCGGTCTTTATGTTGTTAATTTTTCTTTTTTGATCTTCTTCGGCCCATTTGATTCTTTTCTAAAGTAATTGTTGTTCTGTACTTGGACTACGGTCATACACCTGAGATCCACATTGCTCTTACTAGAGATACGGAGACCATGGTTCCAGGGACTCTGATTAATGAACTCGTCCCAAGTTCCAAATTCAAAAGAAAATACAATTAGTTTTTCCGATTTTGAAAATTTTCTTTTCTATAGATGCTTTATAACAGGAAAAGGTCTTTCAAAAAGTAAAATTTATCTATATCTTGAAAACTAGTTATTGGAATGTGCACTGTAAACTTACAAACCCATGTGTTTGACGATTGTGGTTCGTTTTATGTAAAAATTAAAATATGTAATATTTTATAATATCCTTAAATATGAATTTGTTAATAATTTTCATAGTTAAAAATATGTTTTTGAATCCAAAAAATTTTTTTAATATATTTAAGTCTAATCACTGTAGAAGAAAGTATTCATTAAAAGAATTGAATTGAATCTATTCGATTTGAATCTAATCATTAAAAGAAGAAAATTCAATTGGATGCTTTTTTGGGAAGTTGCAATTTAAAAATTTCCACTTGAATTTAACCTTAGCATTCTCATATTTTCACCTCTTTTAACTCTGGGAAGATTTAATTAAAAATTTATAAACTTTGTTTTTTTTTCCTGGGAAGCCGTGATACATTTAACTGAAACATGGTGTCAAAAATAATGTTACCATTTGAAAAATCAAAGTTGATGCAATTTTCAATGTGTAGACAAACTTTTGTGATAACATAAATGCCATGTGATTATAAATAACTTCATACTAATTAAAACGGTACTTTTCATTTACTTTGCATTAAGTAAAACTGTTATTGTAATCGTTCTGTTTTTCTTTTTTTTTCCAGTGTACTGTACCTTTTCTTCCACAGATACTCTCAAAGGAAAGAATTTGGAAGAATAATTTTAAAAAGTGGTAATTTAAAACTGAAAATGTATTATTTTTATTTTCATTTATCTTAGCTCATTCCTGCCCGATGATGATTTATTAAAATTGTTGTTTCATGCTAATATTTTATGACAAGCAGGTCATAAAATTGCAATTTTGTCACATACTATTGACAAAATTGCAATGAAAAACGTTAGCATTATTAGTCTAAGTATTATGAAACGATTCAGAAACGCTCTTCAGATCCAATCATATATTTAGAAAACAGAAAAACAAAACAATTGACTTATATGAAATCTTTCTAAGATAAATAAAAATCATAGAATTTCAAATATTTAATTATGTATGAAATATTTCAAAGCTCTTAGCATTTGCAGGCATGTTGCATTTTTTGCTAAGTGCCCAAAACTATAATTTAACATTAAAACAATATATATATATCAAAGATTACGACTGGTAACCCTCCACCGTCCCCCACCCCCACCAAAAAATTAAAATAAAAATAAAAACAAACATTATAATTTCACACAAAATTATTTTTTGTTGACCCAATCATAAGAGGAAAAACTAATTACGAAAGTGGTACTTTTTCTCACCATCAGCAGATAATAGATTAATCATACTGGCACATAAATAAAATATATCAATAATGAAATTTATTTTTCATTCTTTTCCTTCTTGGTTTTTACCTTTTACAAAGTTAATTTTTCGATGCTTATGTTTTTATATCCAGATTTAGTCTTAGACAAATGTAGCTAAAGAAATCCCATTTAGTAATGGATATAATATTAATTCAAATAATCATCTTAGAAAATCTCGCTTTAATTTGGCATCTATGTTGATATTTTACTCAATATTTTATACACTTTGGCAAACACAATCACTTTTACAATTTGGCAGTAGGTGCATAGGATATTTGTCATAGAATTTATTTTATTAGATAATACCGGGAAAGTTATGAAAAAAGTGCCTATTTATAATAATTTGTAACCATTCACTTTATATATCCTAGTTAAAAGATGAAATATTTCATAAATCTTAAATTTGATGTTTAGCAACCATGTATTATACTTGGCCTCGGTTTACTTTCACGTGAAACTTTCAATTTAAAAAAAAAAGCTTATAAAAACATGTACAAATTAATAAGATTTTTGTAAAAGTTAGATGACAGCAAATCTAAATAAATTTCTAAATATTTTTTTTTTCGTTAAATTCTTTTCGCAACTGATACAACTATTGACAGTAGCATGTCAAAAACACTAACGGAAATAAATTAATAAAAATGACCTTAGGTGAATATATGAATCTGAATAATTAATGAATGCTAATGATTCACATTAATTAGGAAAATCCTTTTCTTCTGAATAAGGATTTGTGCATTGTTGTGTACAGCTAATGGTTTCAGATATAAATTATGAACTTCATTTCTAGAAGTATTGATTTACTATTATATGCTATTGTCGACATTAGTTTAATTGAACTGATTATTAGTCAACGCTTTGAATGGGCATTCGTTAGTTCCAGATTCACTCATGTTTAACTAGATTTTTTCCTCTTTTTTTTTGTGAGATTTTTCGACAAATACGCAAACTTGTCAGTACAAAAATCTTACAAATAATAATTGTGTTCTCTAGAAAAAGGCCAATTTTGACGCAATATTGGTTAAATATTTGCGCAATATTGCGCAGATTTTACCTTTTTAAAAAAATTTTAAATTACGTAACCAGCGTTATTTAACCAATATTGATGAAATGTTTGATTAATAATGGAAGCATTTTTAATGTTACATCATATTCAACTTAACTTTTAAGTACTTATACTGAACTGTACTCCAAGAAAATTTCCAGTACAATGTCACTAATAGTGTTATTTAATTGTACATATTGCGAATTTAAATATAATGATGAGGCATAATCGATCCCTTATTATGTAGTTAATATGTTATTAAAGAGATAAGGGAACTTAGAATGATTTTCTATTTCCTGTCTCCTTCTTCTCTGTCGAATCACTCAGCTAATCAGAAAATTGCAGTTTTTAAATATGTGAATATTAGTCCGGAATGCCACGACATTTTTTAGTTAACTATTTCAAACAAGTTGATCTTCAAATATGTAATTGATTTTACTTAATCAATCATAAAAACGGACGTCAGCTGTCGCGAACGCGGTGGATGCACTTTTGGGGGCTGTGAAGTCATATCTGTCAAAGCCCGATTATTGATGATTGCAATAGGAACGTAATTTATAATAACAAAGTCTTCACAAACATGCAACTGTCGCCAGTTTAGGACGCGTACTAGTTGTCAACCAACTTCCAAGGAAGGAGGTTATACAATTGGTTTGTGTCTTTTTTGTCATATGCATAATCATGCTTAACGTCTGAACGGATGGTCCGATTTTAATAATTTTTTTTTATTGTTGAAAATTGTTTTAATTGTTCAGATGTTCCCATATCAATATCATTAGGATCTAAAAATGATTTGTCAGTCTTTCTTTTTTTATATCTGTTTTAACTCTATGAGTTTTAACATTTGTAAAAACTAATCAATCCTCACAAAATTTTAGTATGGTTTTAAGGTATGCAACACCATATTTTACATTTATAAAATAGTCGTCTATCTTGTATAATTTTATTGTTTAAAAAAAAATTCTTACAGGGACACGTCAAAAATTTTAATATATCACCGTCGATTGCTTGTTTAAATGAGCGGTTTTTGCAACAAACAGAATTAAAATGGATTTGAATTAGAGTGAGTCCTGTAGCGAGTCTGTAAACTAATTTTATTCGAATGCGACGCAATCCACGGGGCGGATCGGGACGGCGCTAATGTTTTCCGTCGCAGATTAGGTTCGATTCGGGTTGACTATTTCTTTCGGGTTCGGGTTGGATTATGACTCCTGTGGGTAGGGTTATCGGTAACCTGTTTTTCAAAAGGTAGTCCACATTATTGTTTCAAATGGAAAAACTATAGTATTTGAATTTAAATGAGTATATATTAGGGTGGAGTGAAAAAACGAAAGTTATAATATTGGTTTCGGATAGCAGCAAAAAGTTGTTTTTAAGTACCTATAATATATGTACAAAGATTCATGAATTTGGAAAAACTCCTTCAGGGCTCTACCAGGACCTTTATATTTTCATTGTTTCACATAATAGGTTCTTACCATAAATTGTACATTCACAATATTTGTTGGTAATCTCGTTCGACATTTTTATATTTAAAATGTTTAGTGCAACTTCCTTTATCATTTCTAAACCTTAAGTCTTTATTTTAAAATGTTTTAAACATTTTATTGAGTCTTACAAATTGTTTTTTCATATGAGTGAAGGCAAACCAAAATTTATCATTACTAGAAGTGCAGTGAAATGACCCCCACCCCCCATTTGGTTCTCCCTCAAAACTAAATGAAGTTGTTTTGCGAACAATAGCAGACATTATAAACTGTTACTTGTATACAAGACAAGAATTAAAACACATTAGGAATAGTAAAAATCCACCAAAGTCAGAGGTAATTCAAATCCTAAGAGAAAATTTTGAAGAAATTTGGAAAAAAGCATGAATTCCTCTAGTTAGTTACCTAGAGGCGTATTGGTCGAATGATAGACAACGATTATTCTGAATACCAGAACCTTATTTGATTCCCGAAATTCAAAAGAAATGATTATTACATGAAGAAGGTTCAGTTTCTCCAAGTTAAAACTGTAAGTAAACTTCTGGACATTTCGGCATGCAAATGCAATTCCCAATTCCTCAGTGTACCTGTGTTAAATCAAAGAACAGGCCTAAAAAACAACAGGAATTTTTTCTTGACTAAATGTCAAAAAGAAAGAGGGTTATTGGCAAAATCTATAAATCCGAAACAAATTGATATAAAGGGAACACAGGAAAACAAGGGACTCAATCAGGGCCGAAAAGGCAAGTTTAAAGTCTGTAGCTAATTAGGACAGTACAGTTGTATATCGTGACAGTGGTGATGAATAAATAAGTAGTAGCTCTTCATCAGAGTATGAAGAATTAATATCCATATCACAAGCATCTACTTCTAAAGAAGAGTCACAAAAAAACAAATTAGAACGCATCTATCTTACGGTTTCAAGGGTTTCTGATCGATACGTGGCAGCAATAGCTTCTGCAACTCTACAAGATGTTGGCATTGTAAAAGAAAACGATTCATCACATATAATTGACAGAAGCAAAGTTCACAGAGAACGAAAGAAAACTAGAGAATGTTCTAAAAAAAAATAATCTGAAAGCTTTAGAAGCAGAAATCGAAAGTGTATTTTGTGATGGAAGAAAAGGTAAAAGACTACTTCAAGTGAAAATGGGAGATACATCGAAGTACTATAAGATAAGAACATGTATCTCCAATTGAAGAGCTAAATTCACTTAAGCTGGGACATTACACCATCTTCTGGATCGGGAAAGCATATTGCAGAAAGCATTTTAAAATATTGCACAGAAAACAACTTAAACCTTGACAAACTTATGGCTATAGGTAGCGACGGAAGAGATGTAAACATTGGGAAAAAGAATGGTGCTATTAGGTTTTATGAAACAAAGATTGAAAGATTGATTTTGAAAGATGCGTGAAATTAGTTACTGAAGCATCATTAGCAGTTGTTGAAGTAGAAGCAAGTGACGGATATATACGAGCAAAAATCAAATTACGAAAGATAGTGCCTAGTTTTGATGCCAAAGGCCAGTATAAATTAGAGTGAAATGTCAGATCGTCTTGCACTGCATCTTATATATTCCTTTTATTGTATTCCTATATATTCCGAAAACGGTCTTTTCTATATATTTAGAGAACTATCTGTCAAGTATATTCACAAAATAAAAATAATCTGTATATCTAATTATTGTGCTTTTTTTTTATCTTCTTGACGAACAATTCACATTTTAGGGTTACCTTTAACTTCAAGGTGTCAAAACATGACGACACAAGTAATACTTTCATCAGTCATATTTTATGAGTTATTTTAGTGAAATCAGAGAAATTCTGTAAAAAAAAAAAAAAAAAAAAAAAAAAAAAAAAAAAAAAAAAATTAATAATTTACTCTACATAGTGCAATCTTGGTTTTTCCCATCTAAAGGGCATAATTTTTAAGAGCTGGTAGAGCCTTAACCCTTTACGGCACAGTGGTCCCACTCCGGGCACACCTAATTTTAATTCCAAACTTGCATTCGACACCAAGAATATTTAATAAAATTTTGTTTCTAGAAAGAAAGCTTTAAAAAATGAGTTCTTATTTTCTAAAAATGTTGTTTGTAAATTCCGGTGTCAGTCAGTAATTTCTCATTTTACGAACAGACTTTGTGCCGGAAAGGGTTAAAGATGAATTCCACATAAAATGAAATTTTAACCTAATATTCAGTGTGCCAAAAGGCAATTTTTGAGCATTACTGATGTGGAGTACAGCATACTTTTACAGAAGTATTCAATTAGTAGCATTTATAGTTCAATTATAGGGACATACAAAATAATCCCTTTGCGTTGTGATCCATGGAGGAAAATCATTTGCGGTGCATTTTGAATAATTTATGTTACTTGTGAAACATAATGAAATTTAAAAGGATCATTAAGATTCAATACAACTTTTTCTCTATAGATTATGGAGTACGTTGAATTTATCGTTCATGTACAGAGACGCACAAGAGAATTTCGTTATGGCTGACTATGATCGGTAATTGCTAGAAGTGCTCTTTCTGCTGTGATATGCAATCTTATGTCATTTTTTGTGTATTACGTGTTGTTTACAAATTCTGTAGATTATATAAAGGGCTGCACGTAAGACTTCAAATAAGGACAGCAACTGTTGAAAATAGATTTTTACTGAGTTTTGTATTTTTTAAATTGGTTATTTAGGTATTTCATTTCATTGTATGAAAAAATTACATTTCTTAATATATTCTGTTATCGTTGGAAAGTGTTTCATAATCTATGCCGAACGCGTGATTCTTTGTTTTTGTTCTACATAAAAAATAAAGTTAGTGTTAGAGATAGAATTACAGAGATTTTTTCCTTAATTGCATTAAAATATGGATTAATATATATATATATTTTTAATTTGGGTCGATTTCGGGTTGAAATACTTGATGTTTGGGTCGGCTTGAAGTCAGCAAATTTTTCTTTCGGGTTCGGACCGGGTTACGTGTTAACTTCAAACCGAATTTATGGTTTCGGGTTGGATATAATTCGACGCTAGCATGAATATAATGGGGATAACAATATCTTGTTAACGTATTGTCAAAAAAACACGAAGGTAAGAAATAATCCCTTGAAGTGAGTTATATTTTTTTCTATAAAATTACTTGTTTTGAAGACGTGCCATCCGCTAAAACAATTATTAAACCATTTTTCGTTATTCTCTTATGAAAAAAAATTAACAGAAAAAAAATAACAGAAAAGAAGAATAACCAAGAATGATAAAAGATACGTTTTTCTACAGAATTTCTCACCATAAAATAGTTTTTAGTTCATTTAGATTATTTTCATCAATATTCCATTTATGTTTTGCATGTTTTCCCATAAATATTTTAACACACAATTTTATAAGACAGACATGAATCTTATTTCTATGATGTTTATTAAAATGATCATTATTGAAATGTTACTCAAGGAAATATTGAAATGTCATTATTGAAATGCTCTTTTATTGAAATGTTACACAAGGTAAAAAATTTAATTGGCCATTTCACCAAATATGTTTCCACCATAACACCATATTTTGACATTTAGTGGGTGAAGTATAAATGTATGTAGGTTGAACCATGATCTAGAAAAGTAAGTGAAAAATAAACTGTTGAACGTTAAAATGATCACAGTTAACCTTTGAAAACAAGAGTTAGCAGACAGGTGACCAATTTTTAACGTGGTATCCGACACACTGAGATACAACTGAGGTTGAGACGGGGATGTAGTCTGAGTCTGACACAGCAGACTTGTGGCCGGCATTTTAAGCACTTGACAAACCATTGTTGAAGTTTTAACATAATCAGAAGTTTTAAAAATTCAATTAAGCTACATTTTGGTGCTTCTGATTTTTTTTTATATTTATTATTTACGTATTTTTTTGCACCAGAGACACAATTTCAACTTTGATTCGGCCACTATTATTCAGAAATGCAATACTGCTATCGATTTAGACTTTTTGAAGCAGTTTATATTCATAAATTTAGAAACTTTTTGGTGAACGATTTTTCGAGTGTACCTTACATCTCACCTTTCTGGGTTGATTTACTGTGTCACAGTGCATCACTTCCGGCTTAATCTCATTGGTTGCGCGTACATGATGGTCTTTCGATGCGGTTTTTACTGTCATTTGAATTTTCGACTTTGTTTCATGTCTTTGGGGGGTGGGGATGTCATTTTTGTGTTTAATGATACTGATGATGTGAGTCCAAGTTACTCATGAAACATGTGTCTGTTCATGGTGCTATGGGTTCCTATTGTGTGTTTCCTATTGTGTACATTATACACCTGTTAAAAATCTGCAGCAAACTGTCCAGTCATTCGACCGTCTTTATAGAAAACAGTTACATAACTGTAATTTAACTTTATTATGACTATAAAATGATCAATAACATGGTACGATACGCTTAAAATATGCCCAAGAAACCGTTATTTTTTTTAAAAACCTAAAGACTGGACAGTTTGCTGCAGATTTTTAGCAGTGTATGGTTCAACGCTAAACGAAAATTTTGTTCAGTGCACACATTTTGTGCTCCTATAAATTGAAACACTACACGGAACAAAAATGTTTCTTTTTTTACTTTTATTTTTTATTTTTAAGAAGCATTTTAGAAATGAAACATATAATCAAGAAATGTAAAAATGTTTTTATCATTCTCTTTTCTATCAAGAAACAGTTTTGTGTATGCGCATTCAAATGTTTATAGGAAACAATTCGGATTTATTTTCACCATACATCCGTTTCTTTCATTCAGTCACATATTACTTTCATTCAGTCACTCAACTTCATTTTCGAACAGTGACTAGCATGAGTTTAATAGTTTTATTTTTGTGCATATTTCTATGAACGTTTTATCGCACAGAATTTGATTTAACAACCGACACGAAACCCTAATTTTATGTAAAATGGTATTATAAATAGCAAATCTATACTTCTAAGATCACAAAATTAGAAGAGTGCCAATATCTCCAACAGATTGGAAGAGAACTATTGGAACTATTTTACTGTGGCGAAGAGACACGTATGGCGTGAGATATGGCGAGGAAATAATACGTCTGCAGCGCAGGAATTTTTTTTTTGTAATATACGTTCAGTGTAGTCGGTCACGCTTTTCGAAACCAAAAATGCAGTTTGAAGAACACGTACTATTATCACATTCTGCTAGCTTTCGGAGAAATCGCCGATAATAGCATTCATATATTTCAGCAGGTATACGTTGATACATCAATGTGTCCTGTACAGGGCTGCGGAGTCGGAGGAGTCGTGGAATCGGAGTCGGAGTCAGGCCTATTTTTTGGACAAAAAAGTCGGAGTCGGAGTCACTAAAAAACAGGTCGACTCCGACTCCGACTCCAGCTTGTTTTTAGACAGTTTGAAGTGAAATTAAACCAATTCTATGAAATTTTAAATTTATAAACTGAATTATTATTTTTATATTTGGACTATATATACATGGAAACCCAGGTTAAACAGGTCCAATATACTGTCCAGTTTACAGTGTATATGAAAACTGCTTTTAATTGAAATCTCTAGTTTATATTTTATATTAGTATGAAGTACTTTCTCTCGGTTTTTGGGGTTTGCAGAACCCGAGGTAATGCGAAAACTGGAAGTTTCTGCTCTTTTTGGAGTCCACAGAATCCGAAATATCATTATAATTGAAAAATTTTCTCTTTTGTTTTCTTGTTTCCCTCAGATTTTTCAGGTCTGTAGGACCAAGAGTAATGCTGAAATTGTAGTAATTTTGTCCCTCTTTTTTTCGTGTGTGTAGAACCTCCCCCACCCGAAAAAAGTGAAATTATAATTTTTTTCCTGAGTCTGCAGTACTCAAAATAATGATGAAATAGTGAAATTTCAGTCACCTTTCTCTTTTCGATATTCCGGTTTTGCAGACCCGAAATAAAGCCAAAATTATAAAGTTAATGCAGGAAATACAAAATTTTCCTCTTTATTTTTCTTTCCTTACATTGGAGTTTTTCGGGTCTGGAAGACACAATAACTGCAAAATTACAACATTTTGCATTTTCTTTTCCAAGTCAGCGGGAACTGAAATAGTGAAATTTCCATTTTATTTACTTCTTTAGATTTCAATATTTGGATTTTCCGGATCTGCAGGACCCAAAATTGTACAATTAATAATGCTGAAAATATAAAATTTCTGCCTCTTTTTTACGAATCCGTGAGAACAGAATTAATGCTAAAATAGTAAAATTTTCATTTTTATTTTTCTTGCATTCACCCGTGAGTTTTCGGGTTCTAGAGACCCCAAATGATGCTTAAATTGTAAAATTTTTGCCTCCTATTTTTTGGGTCTGCAGGAATAGATATAAACCAAAATTAAACATCCTTTCACCCATATTTTGATGAAAAAAGGTGAAACTTTTTATACTAATATTTTGATGAAAAAAGGTGAAACTTTTTATACTAATATTTTGGTGAAAAAAGGTGAAACTTTTTATACTAAAATACTATCAGAAGTTTGCCGTTGCAGTAAATAAGTTCTAGTCTTGGCTACCTATCACAGCTTATACCCATAATTCATCCAGAAATATACACATCATATACTTCAAGGTCAAACAGGAATGTAACAGCAGGTTGCAGTGTTGCCAGTTGAGTTTTTTTTAATACTGATTGCTTGATTAATGCCGTTTTTTTAAAATAGTTATATTTCCTTTATTTAATGACAAATTTAATAAAGCGACTATTACTATTTCAAAACAAATGACAGCAATAAAGCAATCTGAATAATAGGAATCAGCAGGCAATACTAGTACTTTAGACGTCCCGGAGTCGGAGTCAGAGTCGGAGTCGGAGTCGGTCATTTTTTCCACAGACTCCGCAGCCCTGGACCTGTAATGATGTTTGCAGTGGGCACCGTTTCAAGAGTGCATCTAACAAGGCAACCACTTTTGGTGAAGCTCGCACCTAGCATTGAGACCTGGTGCATTTTATAGCCCTACAGGCCAAAGCGAAAGAATCGATAAAATTTGTTTGCAAATCTACTTTACCATTGACAAAGATACAAATTTCGTAACAATATTGTTACGATGTTGAAAATGGTTCATAACACGGTAGTAACTGTAGTCGGTCACGCTTTTCGAAACCAAAAAATGCTGTTGGAAAAACAACGTGCTATTATTACACTCTGCTAGCTTTTGGAGAAATTGCCGATAACAGCATTCATATATTTGAGCAGGTATACGGTGAGACAGCAATGTGTCCTGTAAAGGTGTTTTCAGTGGGCATCGTTTCAAGAGTGCATCTAACAAGGCAAAAACTTTTGGGGAAGCTCACACCTAGCATTGAGACCTGGTGCATTTTATAGCCCTGCAGGCTAACTTGAAAGAATCGATAAACATTGTCTACAAACCTATTTAAACGTTGAAAAAGATACAAATTTCGTAACAATATTGTTAAAATGTTGAAAATGGTTCATAAAAGAGGTAATAACTGTAGTCGGTCACGCTTTTCGAAACAAAAAATGAGGTTGGAAGAATAACGTACTTTTATCACATTCTGCTAGCATTCGGAGAAATCACCGATAATAGCATTCATATATGCCAGCAGGTATACGGTGATACAGCAATGTGTCGTGTAAAGATTTGTTCAGTGGGCACCGTTTCAAGAGTGCATCTAACACCACTTTTGGTGAAGGTGAGGCAACCACTTTTGGTGAAGCTCGCACATAGCATTGAGACCTGGTGAATTTTATAGCCCACGTACCCAACGTAAAAGAATCCATAAAATTTTTCTGCATATCTACTTTACCGTTGACAAAGACACAAATTTCGCAACAATATTGTTAAAATGTCGACAATTGTTCATAACACAGGGGAACAAAAAAACATTCTGCGGCATTACATTTCTTTGGTGATTTTGATGCATACGAAAGTTTATAATTATGGAAAATATAAAGTATTTAGTTGAAATTGCTCTGGTTCTTGCAATATGGCAGCTAATATGAGCATTAAGGTGCATTTTTTACACAGTCATTTAGATAGATTTCCCGAAAACGTAGATGATTTGAGTGAAGAGCAAGGTGAATGGTTCCACTAAGATATCAGAATAATGGAGCAAAGGCACCAAGGACGTTGGGATCGCCAAATGATGGCTGACTTTTCCTGAAGAGAAACATTCTAGAAAATCATACATGAAACGGTTTTAATAGTAATGTTAAATCTATATTTCTGTTTTGTAATACCTATCTCTATGAAAATGCAATGTTACAAAATATGTAAAATAAAAATATAATATTTTTATATTTAGTCTTTTATGTTACTTTTTTGTACTTGTGCGATGTCATTATCGGATTGTTGGCTTTATTTAAAAATCGAGAGCCAATCCTAAAAATTTGCTATTATTTTCGTGTTCAGCAGACCAAAATTACTTGAAATCCGTTGTTCAATACCATGCTGCAAAAGCCCAATGTA
Organism: Maratus michaelseni; assembly: GCA_963931845.1. Taxonomy (NCBI): domain Eukaryota; kingdom Metazoa; phylum Arthropoda; class Arachnida; order Araneae; family Salticidae; genus Maratus; species Maratus michaelseni. The sequence goes on along the minus strand of OZ007590.1, from coordinate 23,703,753 downwards.
ATCTATGCGTGACACATTATTTGTCTTTTTTTATTAAAATCTTTGTAACTTCATATTATTTTCTTTTATTTGACAAAATTTACGTCGTGAAAAATGTTTAGTCCTTGTGTATTTCTTTTTTATTAATTAATGTTTTACGATTTTTAATCTAATTTAAAATTTTTCCTTAATCTACAAAGATAAGAATAATGTTTATATTTCATTCGTGGCGAAGTATTGAAAACACTTAATAACTGTTTTCTTCGCTTAGATTAGATGCATGGTACATAAATAAAAGTTATGACATTTCGGTAAAAATAGCTATCTAGAAATCACTTAAGAGTGTTTACCTTCACTCTAGTATTTGACATTTAAATGTAGCTGTTGTTTTCGTAAAAAGTTAATTGATTTTTATAAATTTCCTAAACTATGATAAAGGCATTCGTAAGATAAATATTTTATCTGGCTCACGCGTCTTAGCACAGCGTAATGTAATATCAAAACACCAATGCGCAACGAGCTAATGTTTTAAAATACTGCCATATTTATTCAGTTCAAACTCAGTTTATCTATCCATTAGAAGATCGTAGACTTTTAAAACTTTTCTGCTTTCAGGGTCATATTTATCTAAGGATAAGGATTCTAAGACCAGCACATCAAATTCTAAAACAGTGAACTCAGACATTTACCTTCGTCTTGAAACTATAATTTATAATTTTAAAGTTAGTTTATTTGTATTGTTTAACAAACTCTTTTAAGGAGATTTAATGCTCTAAACGTTATCTTAATATCAGCTTTTTAAAACTTATTTATTTAAAGTATAAAATAGCTGCTAAAGGAAAATAATTTAAGGCAAAGGTAACTTAAAGCATTCAATGTTTTCTTCATAAAATTATTAAAAATCAAATTTTAGCTACAAATTTTAAAATGTTACTACGATTTAATTTTCAAGTTTTTACATATTTTATGTTGCCAAAAGTACTATAATTAAAAAAAAGTATGGATCGTATTTTATTTACAAGCATTAGTATCTGAAATATAACTATATACAGAAATGTATAAAAATCGTAAGCAGTCAAAGATTTGAAGTTATACGAAAAAGAGCTTCTAATGTATTTCAAATCCAGATGTTAAATCTCTTACATAAGATACAATATTTAACTAGAGTATTTCCAAAAGAATATCATAAATATTTGGCAAAACCTTTAACAGCTTAAATGAAAGGTGCATTCAAAAAAAGAAAACAAAATTGACAAAAACGCTTACAGTTTAAAAAAAAAAAAAATTGTTGATTTGAATGACAACTTTCTAAATGCTTAGGCCACTCTTTTGGAAAAAAAAATGAAATTTTCAACTCCCCATAAGCAAAACTTTTACTTAGACCATTTTGAAATTTGGTAACGCTGGAAATACTTGCAAAAATGTGTTGTACGTCAGCTCGAATCATAGATAAGAATGAGGATATTCAGTAGATGATGATATTTCATCTTGACGACATTTCTTAGAGCCTTGTCATTTCAAGGTAATGAAAACTTTTTGAAGCTGATGTAGTTGGCATTTCAATAGGAGTGTGACTGGGAAACTTCGATAATGTGTGAATTAATGTTTATGGGAGTTCTATTTTGAAAAACTCAAAATTAATATTTTCTTCACATTTCAGAATTTTCAACATTTTAGTACACTTAATTTTTTCAAATCTATTAGATTAGCTTTGTTTCTAACTACATTTCAAAGACAAAACAATAATTTACTATGAGAAATCTGTAGCCAGAAACAATCAAACAGGAAAAATATAAGCCCACCTAGTTTTACAAAAATCTGTTAAACATTTTGCCTCTTTAACAGAAAAAATGGGAAAAATAAAAGCAAAAATAGTTTTTTTTAAACATTATTTTAAAAGCATTCGATATTTATTTTAAATATCATGCTTAAATTCATGTCGTTCCAAAAAAAAAAGTTATAATAAGTTATTTTGGTGTGGGCCACGATTATGGAAAATGCACCGTTTTAATTTACTCTTGGTAGAAAACTCGAATCAGTGAATTTATTAAAAAATATATAATTTTTGTTCAGTTTCTGTTTTAAAATATAGCAACAGTAAAAAAAAATAAAATTGTTTTCTCAACGTAATCATAATCTCATCAAAAAGTCACCTGTAAAAAATGCAGCCAAGTCTCGTAACTCATTTACCGTAAAAAAGTACTGAGATCGTATAAAGCCAAGTTTAACTCTCTTATTAACTCTGAAATTTTTATTCACAAATCACTCCTAGTCTCTACATCTTTAGTTAATTATTATTTTGTGACTTGGCAATTACGTAGCAGGAGAATGTGATGTATATAGTTAATCTTAATCAAATAATACTATAACATATTAAGGTATAATAACTTCCCTGTGCGTATATAATTTGCTTTACTTAAATTATCCCATCCCATCCCATGACATAGTAAGGTGTAATAACTTTGCTGTGCTACGTAATTGCCAAGTCACAAAATAATAATTAACTAAAGAGGTAGAGACTAGGAGTGATTTGTGAATGAAAATTTCAGAGTTAATAAGATAGTTAAACTTGGCTTTATACGATCTCAGTACTTTTTACGGTAAATGAGTTACGAGACTTGGCTGCATTTTTTACAGGTGAGTTTGATGAGATTTCACTTCTTTTTGTAAGTAATCCTCCTTTTCTTGATTTTGGGCTCTTTTTGGAGATCATCCACTGATTTTCGAAGAAATTACCTTAAAGAAATTTCAGGTAACTAGGCAAGCACTAAGTTATGGGAGGGGGGAGTCAAAAGTACTCTCAATTGCTTCCAGGAAAGGTGCTATCCATCTGAGATATTACTCGCAGCCTAGATACTTGATATTTAGCACAAAAGTACTATTTAGGATAAAAAGGAAGCTAAAATTAAAATTTCTGGAAATTTTCAACAAATCAAACTATATTCGATTTTTCGAAGGGTTTTTTTTTCCGGATGTTTAAATTTTTCTTTACTTTGTATCCTAAACCCTACCTTTCTGCCAAATGTCAAGCTGGTAGAAGTACAAAATCGAATTATTTTCAAACCTTCGTCTTTTTATAAATTTATTGATTTTTCAATTTTACTTCTAAGTTTCCTGATTGTAATGCCAATATAGTAATCCTTTGATCCGTCTTCTTAGGATCATTTAAGTTCAATTTAAAGATAAATCAAGGTAATCTTAGAGTCACCATGATTTTATTTAGAAAGGACTATCAAGCCATAACCAGCCAGTAATGTCAGAAAGGAGAAAGGGAGCTGTGAAATTTTTTTTAGTGCTAACATCATTTAACAATCCATATTTCATATGCAAATTAAATAGAGTATAACCTGTGAAAGAAAACAAACATGTCTATAAAGAAACCACCCATAACGCAGCCATAACGGTCTATAGCGGAACTTTTCTATACTGAAATTCGTAAACAAAAAGGAAAAAAAAGCATAATCCGGGGAAAAAACATAAAACAATTAGGGGCGGTGTACTAGCTAATAAGACAATTATCTTAAAACTCATGTTTCTAGAACAACAAAATCGAATTGTTTTCAAATTTTCGATTTTTTTACAAATATTTCGATTTTTCGATTTTATTTTCGAATTTTACAAATTTTTAAAAGTTTTTTTTTTAATCGTAAATAGTACCTTTACACTACATTTTAAGTCTCTACGACTACATGATCGAATTATTTTCAATTTTTAATTTTTTCGAATTTTCCGGATTTTTTCATTTTCCCTTATTTTGTATCCTAAATTCTACTTTTATTACAATTTTCAAGTTTCTAGCGTTAAAAAATCGAATTATTTTCAAATTTTCGATTTTTTTGATGTTTTTATTTTATTTTCGAATTTATTGTGTTTTAATTATTCCTTTTTCTGTATCCTAAAGTACCTTTATGCTGAATTTTCAGTTTCTAAAGCTACAAGATCGATTTTTTTTTCAATTTTTCGAATTTTGTTTCGAATTTTCCAGATTTTTTAATTTTTTCTTTTTTTGTATTCTTTATTCCATATTTCAAGTTTCTAGCGCTACAAAATCGAATTATTTTCAAATTTTCGATCTTTTTCGATTTTTTAAATTTTATTTTCGAATTTATTGTGTTTTAATTTTTCCTTTTTCTGTATAACACTACCTTTACGCTGAATTTTTAGTTTTTAAAGCTACAAGATCAATTTTTTTTCAATTTTTCGAATTTTCCAGATTTTTTTAATTTTTCCCTTTTTTTCTATCCTAAATACTACCTTTATTCCAAATTTCCAGTTTTTAGCTCTAAAAAATCGATTTTTTTTTTCAAATTTTCGCTGTTTTTTTCGCTTTTTTTTATTTTTTTATTTTATTTTCGCTTTTTGTTGTATTTTTATTATTATTTTTCTTTTTCTGAATCCCTTTACACAAATTTTCTGTTTCAAAGACTACGAGATCGAATTATTTTCAATTTCTCTCTCTTTTTTTTTTTTTTTTTTTTTTTTTTTTTTTAATATTGCGGATTTTTTTTTTTTTTTAAATTTTGCGGATTTTTTTTTTTTTTTAATTTTTCGTGTTTTTAATTTTTTTCTTAAATAGCATCCTAAATATTACCTTTATTCGAAATTTCAAGTTTCTAGCGCTATAAAATCGAAATATTTTCAAATTTTCCTTATTTTTCAATTTTTTCGATTTTATTTTCAAATTTTATTGTATTTTTCATTTTACCTTCTTCCGAATCCTAAACACTATCTTTACGCCAAATTTTAAGTTCTAAGGCTAAAAGATAAAATTATTTTCAATTTTTCAATTTTATCGAATTTTTCGAATTTTGTTTTCGAATTTTGTTTTCGAATTTTCCGGATTTTTTAATTTTTCCTTATTTTGTATCCTAAATCCTTCATTCCGAATTCCAAGTTTCTAGCGCAAGAAAATCGGTATATTTTCAAATTTTTGACTTTTTTCGATTTTTTGATTTAATTTTCGACTTTTATTGTGTTTTTGATGTTTTTATTTTTATTTTCTGAATTCTAAACACTACCTTTACACCAAATTTTAAGTTTCTAAGACTACAAGATCGTATTATTTTCAATTTTTAATTTTGTTTGAATTTGTTGAATTTTCGAATGCTTTTTTTTTTTCGAATTTTCTGGATTTTATAATTCTTTATTTCTTTGTATGCTAAACACTACCTTTATTCCAAATTCCAAGTTTCTAGGCCTACGGGATCCACCTAATCTTTTTGATGACGCGTGAGTGAGTAAGTGACAAAAAATCGAAACTTTCAGTTCATATATTGTTTGCACTAGAAAAGACAGAAATGTGAAATTTTAAATTTTGGTCTTATTTGCCACATACTCTATATAAACAAAGTTTCAGGTTTTTGGGATACACCAGCTCAAAGATATGGGGAGGTCAAAAGTGTCCTGAGTTGCATCTAGAAAAGGATGCTTAGGGCTGTACTCTCTCGACTTCGTGGAGCACTGCCGTGCCTCCAGATACAAAATTAAAAATTCAGGAAAATTCCAACAAATCAATCTTTAAAAAAAAAAATTTATCGATCTTTTCAAATTTTCGATTTTTTTTCGACTTTCTGGATTTTTAATTTTTTTTTTCTATCCTAAGTACTACCTATATTCGAAATTTCTTGTTTCTAGTTCTACAAAATCGAATTATTTTCAAATTTTCGATGTTTTTCGATTTTTCCGATTTTTTAATTTTATTTTCGGTTTTTATTGTGTTTTTTATTTTTTCTTATTCAGAATTCCAAACACTACCTTTACGCCGAATTTTAAGTTTCTAAGGTTAAAAGATCAAATTATTTTCATTTTTTCAATTTTTTTCGAATTTTTCAAATTTTTGATATTTTTTTGAAATTTTCTGGATTTTTTTAATTTTTTCTATTTTTGTATCCTAAATACTACCTTTATTCCAAATTTCAAGTTTCTAGCGCTACAAAATCGAATTATTTCAAATTTTCGATTTTTCCGATTTTTAAATTTTATTTTTAATTTTATTGTGTTTTTAATTTTTCCTTATTCTGAATTAATTCTGAAGGTTAAAAGATAATTTTTTTTTTTTCATTTTTTCAATTTTTTTTTTCGAATTTTTCGAATTTTTGAAATTTTTTTTTTTAATTTTCTGGATTTTTTTAATTTATTTCTTTTTTTGTATCCTAAATACTACCTTTATTCCAAATTTGAAGTTTCTAGCGCTATAAAATCGAAATATTTTCAAATTTTCGACGTTTTTCGATTTTTTAATTTAATTTTCGATTTTCATTGTGTTTTTAATTTTTTCTTATTCTGAATTCCAAACACTAACTTTACGCCGAATTTTAAGTTTCTAAGTCTAAAAGATCAAATTATTTTCATGTTTTAAATTTTTTTCGAATTTTTGAAAAAAAATTTCGAATTTTCTAGATTTTTTAATTTTTTTTCTGTATCTAAATACTACCTTTATTCCAAATTTGAAGTTTCTAGCGCAACAAAATCAGATTGTCTTCAAATTTTCGTTTTTTTTTTTCAATTTTTTCGATTTTTTAATTTTGCTTTCGATTTTTTTGTTGTTTTGATGTTTTCTTTTTCTGTATGCTAAACACTAACTTCACACCAAATTTAAAAATTTTAAGACTACAAGATCGTATTATTTTCAATTTTCAATTTTGATGGAATTCGTTGAATTTTCGAATGTTTTTCTTTCGAATATTCCGGATTTTATAATTTTTCCTTTCTTTGTATCCTAAAAACTACCTTTTTTCCAAATGTCAAGTTTCTAGGGCTACGGGATCTACCTAATCTTTTTGATGACGCGTGAATGAGTGAGTGAGTGAGTGACAAAAAATCGAATGTTTGAGTTTATATATCGTCTGAACTAGAAAAGACAGAAAGTTGTAATTTTAAATTTTGGTCTTATTTGCCACATTCTCTAGAAAAACGGAGTTGCAGACTTTTGGGAATCTCCAGCGCAGAGATATGGGGGGGTCAAAAGTGCCCTGAGTTGCTTCCAGAAAAGTATGCTTACGGCTGTGCTCTCTCGACTTGGCGGGGCACTGCCGTGCCTCCAGATTTAGTTAATATTAAAGTATTACTGATTAAAGCGTATTTAAATATATATATATATATATATATATATATATATATATATATATATATATATATATATATATATATATATATATATATATATATATATATATATATATATATATATTATACACTTTTTTTTATTTGTATTTTAGTTTTTAGTTTTTAAAGAATATTTGAAAGAATATTTGAAAAACTGTGCCCGGGTAACTGGAAAATGCCTTAAAATTAATTTGTTATTTATAATAAAATTCTAAAAATGTTAAAATGTTGAGTTCATCGGAATCATACTTATATACTTAATTCGTTTAATTCTAGCATATCAAGTAGTAAGTGACAAATCGATTACAAATTCTATCTTTACATACATGAATCAAATTAAGATAAAGAATGTAAAAAGAATATAATTCTGTCAGAGATAATATTATTAAATGGAAATGAAGGATCTACAGCACAAGCTCTTCTTTTTCAAAATATTTTGAGTAAAGAACACAATTATAGTTTCGAGAGCAATTAATTAATATTGGCTTTCTCACAAGGTGATTAGTTGAAGAAAGTAGCCGGAATAGTAGTGGGAATGAAGAGGTAGTAACCCGATATAGGAAAATAACTCTAAGAAGAATATCAACGATAAATAAGCCAACAAGTGGTACAACAGCATAATTACAACAGACCCTCACAAAGGCAGATAAAAAATTCAATCATTCACAGCAAAGATGGATTTAATAATACATAAAGCATTTGATATTGCTATTTGAACGTCTTAAAATGATATTGCTCAGGTTTGATTTGTGACCAATGATCGTCATAATTGTAGTGTTAATTGGTCCAAAGACTTTTATAAAGGATTGACTTACCTTGATTGATACTACTTGATTGATAAAAGAACTCTTACCGCCTGTGTGTAAGACACAAAAGCGGTAAGAGTTCTTTTATAAAGGATTGACGACATACAGGCGGTAATATGTGATTGGTTCTAAGGATTTTGGACAAAACCTTGCCAAGCTTGTCATTATTGCCAAGTTAATATTTGTTTAATGGTATAATTCGTCTGCGGGTTGCCACATTTTGGACAAACTCGAACCTAGGTTAAAGTGCAAATTTTTTGACCCTTTTTAAAAAAATCATTTTTTCCCTGATCTTTAATACACTAACACATATTAAGTACATCGGCATTCAATATGAGAAATATATAAAAATCAATGAAATCACGTATTTTTTGAAAATTATCATGAGCCGTAAAATGTTCCTTTCAAAATTGATATTTCTGAAACGACGTCATATGTCAATTTGTAAAATTTTCCATATGTTTTTGCTTTAAAGAGTTATTAAAATCTGAAAACATAAAATTTTAAATTACTCAAGAGCGAACGAACAACCCACAAACTCACTGCTGAAAGCTGAATTATATAAGAACATACTTTTACATTATAATCTTCTCTGTGGCAAAATAAATTCTGCATTACGAGCCTAACTCTAAACTTGCATTTTTACAGAAGAGAAAAACAGAAATATTACCACAACAAACAGGCCACAGCGAACAATTTACGCGCTTGGTATTATTAGTACTAAACCAATAAATACGTAAGAAATGAAAAAAAAAACAATACTTATCTTGGACATTTTCTCATTTTCTTAGATTTATCTTCACACTTTTATAAATTTTCGATAATCAAAAAATATGTACTTACCTAAAAAATAAGAGAAAAAGGGAATTAGATACTATGATAAATAAAACTGGATTGTTGTTATATAATTTGAGAACAATCACATGATAATTAAAACCTGAAAAATTTTTTAACTTTTGGATCTACCGAAGAAAAAACTATTATAACCATACATCAATTAAGAATAAAAATTTTACTTTTTAATTACATCATTTTTATATCACAAATATGATATATATCTTATCGATGTTGCATACGTTAGTATAGTGCACTGTAAAAAAAGATAAATGTATTTTGATCTTGCAAGAAGATTTGCGAAAATGTAATATAACCTTTTCTGAGTTACCCACGTTTCCGAAAAGCGATTCTTTACCTTCAGAAATCGCAGAAACCAAAATATTTTTTGGATTTCAAGAAGCATTTCTGAAGCAAAAGTTTATTTTGCTGTCCGTAATTTCAGGAACGTTTCCGAGTAATTTTTTATATGTTATTAATCAGTTTTCTCAACTCGGTATCAAAACGTAATATCAGTTTTTCGTCCGCTATTAATTCTCAGGTAAAGATTTTCAACAGAAAAATATACTAAATTAACATGCGTAAGATGAACGTTATTTTGTCTCCCTTGAATGTATAAGTTCATTCCTAACTGAAAATGTTTACTTGAGAATTGCCAGCATCCGAAAAATCAATACCTCGCGCGTTGATACCGAGCTTAGAAAACTGAACATACACTGTAAAAACTATTGACAATGTTTTTCGGAAATTACGGGCAAAAAAATAAATTTTTGTATCCAATGGCTGGAGTATTATAGTTGAGATTTTTTACAACAGAGCGAAAATATACCGGGACCAAAACTCGAACCTGGGTACTTTGGCTTGCCCTGCCAATGCTCTCCCTACTGAGCTATCCGAACAATATCCTGGACAGGAGTTTCCGTGCTGTTACAGTTTCATCATGTAAAATTCTATAGTTATAGCTCGGATGAATGAAATTAGCGCTGGAGTTCGCAGCCTTGTCCAACAAATAAGAGTGAAATATGCCAACTAAGATATCGTTGGGATAGCTGAGTATGGAGAGCGTTGGCACGGCAAGCGAAAGTGCCCAGTTTCGAGTCCTGGACCCGGCATATTTTCGCTCTGTTGGAAAAAATATCAACTATGAAACTCCAACCATTGGATATAATTTACCTAGTTGAATATACTTTCCTCTGTTCATTATGAAGAAATTTTTGATTCAGAAATATTTCTTGAAATCCCGGAAATTTGTTGGATTCTGAGGTTTCTGAAGATAAAAGAACGCTTTTCTGTAACTTTCAAAGGGTTATATTATATCTTTCTAAACCTTTCTATATCGAGTACGATTTTTTCTTCTTTTTTATACAGTATACGCGATCACAAGAAAAAGAAAAAAATGTAACTGCGAGCTATATAATTTTTGTTTTAGTTAATGCAAGAAAAAAATATCATTAGGCTCTTTGGAAATATATAAGATTTATTTTATTATAAGTGGTTATCTACAAAAGTCTTAAAATATTAGTGCAACATCATAATTTTATAACATATTCTGCATCTAAAAGAAAGTGAAAGTACTTTTTTAAAAATTTATTTTAGTGAAATATAATTTATTAAAATCAGAGACTTAATGCTAAAGCTTAATATAAGTTATTTAAGATTAGATGCTAGAATATTAAATGCATTTCATTACATTTTGCTTTATATGATACTTTCCAAAAGCCGAAGTATGTAATGATTGCATATTTTATATTAATTTTTTAAAAATAGTTATTACAAATTAATATTTATAAATTAGTAATGTCAATAGAATTTATTTAATTTTATGGATATGGATCACTCGCATTCTGGGTGCTTTGAAGAATAAATTAAGATAACTGTACCAGTAGTGGACATTTTAAGGGCATTTTTTACCTACTTTTAGTGTTCTTACTTTTAGTGATGGTGACAATTCCGAGTGTTCTACTACATCTCAATTAACTCTTTCTCCATAGGTCCGTGCAGCAAAAGTTGCTATTTTAATCCTCTTACCCTGTTGCAATTTTACTCAACTTTGATAAAAACTTTAAACACAAGATCTTTTTAAAAATACATTTAACAAATTTATTTTACTTTGTTTTTTATTTAATTTATGAAAAAATTTCTGATACAAATCAAATGAAATCAATTATAGAAATGGGTCGGTTAGATCCATTCAGGGTAGGAAGGTTAAACATTTTCCGTACAAAAGTTTATTTTTTTTTTCGCAGAGCTTAAAATGCGCCATTAGTGAACATGCTGGAATTCATTCAGAAAAAATCCAATGAAAGGTAAAATGGCTTATTTTAGAAACTGATTATACAGATTGTCATTTTATCGTTACCCATAGTGTTAGATATCCATAGTGTGCCTAATTTATAATGTCTGCCTGTCATCCATAGTGTTAGGCAGTTGTGCCTCTAACACTTTGATTCCCCTTGATGGTCCGTTGTATTAATCGCCATATTAATGACTTATGAAAGCGAATACGGGCTTAATTTGTATAATCACTTTTGACAGAAGTGAGAGTCCTCAGAAGCCTATGCAGTCCATATTTTATCGAATTATTATGTTTCAAGCAGTGTAAAAGGATTGAAACACACTGCAAATATTTTCCCCATAGATCATAAGGTAACAACATTATTTTGTTTGTTCCTATAAACGAATTTTAAATACTACACATTCCATGTACAGTAGAAAACGTCCAACATTAAAATTAAATATTACATGCAAATTACGGGGTAGTACAAGCATATTTATGAAAGTTAAAGTACGGACAAACAGACAAAGAGACGGCCAAGACACATGGCCAAACAGACAGACGAGCTGGAGTCAAACACTTTTCAATTATGTTCGAAAAATTTAAAAACACTGTGAGACAAAAAATCATATGAGCAAGTATTGTGCAGAACTATCCACTTCTGGGTATGATAATAGTACCCAAGTAGTGGGTACCCTTAAGATTCGGTGTGCATCTATTTGCTTCAAAATTCATAAATAAATACAATAAATATACTCTGCATAATAATTTTAGTTATATGAAAGCCAAATGCACAAGAAAATTGCTTAAACTTAAGCACAAACAAAACACACAAAAAACTGACTTTCCTTATACGAAACTACAAACAATCATGATTGTACTGTTTGAATTGTAATGCCATCGTTCAGTAACTAATGACTTAAGATACCACACTAATCACGTTAAGAAACGCTCAAGCTAATGTTAAGTCTATGCGAAGGTTATTTTCAAATTTCTCGCTCACATTTAATTTATTATTATTATTATTATTATTATTATTATTAGGATAGCTAAGGTCGATCTCTAACGTTGTGCGTTTTTACTTTTTCGATTTTGATTGAAGTTTTTTAAGTGGACTTTTTGCAATTTGGAACCGGCTCTGAAAATAAAAGTACCTTTATATATAAAAAAAATTAGAACCAAAATCGAAAAAGTAGAAACGCACAACGTTAGAGATCAACCTCAGTTTTTCTAAGCAAAAAAAATATAATTTAAAAATATTAAAATGTGAGAGAGAAATTTGAAAATAACCTTCCCATATACTTAATATTAGCTTGCGTGTTTTTTCGTAGACACTTATGTCTTTGTAGTGTGAGATCATAATACTGGTGCAGTTAACCTAACACTGGTGCAGTTACCCTAAATATGTTGAAATTGCTCTTTGCGTCAACTTGATACAGATTGCCCGACAATTTTCGCACATATTATTAAACATGAACCATTGTATCCTTATATTCAAGTTAATGTTTTATTTCTTTTCAATTTTAATGAGAAAATAATTAATAATATATTTTACTTATAATTTACAACATTTATTATTGTAGTTTTCTTCCGTATGTCTTACTTAATATAGTGCTCATTATTTCCATCAAACTCGTGTAACTAAGCTAAGATTTTTCTATCGATAAAAAATAAAATTCTCTATATCCAAAAATCAATTACTTCATTCCTGAGAGACTTTTATTTCTATAAAAGCTCATTTTATAACACTTGAAAATTCATTTCGTTCATACGTGATCATTTTTCTCTATAACTAGAGCACTTAACTAAGTTTTCTAGTGACTCACGTTTTTAGTATTTCAAGTAACCTTTACTCTCAATCTAAAATGCCACGATTTCAAATAAAAGATGCAGAAGGAAAACAGTATTAGTACAGAATATTTGTGTGTTAAAATGCATAAAATATCATTCATTTTTGTTGCTGTTTTATTGTGTAGCTCTTTAAATTTATTTAACATAAAGTACTCATTATTTTCCTCCAATTTAATTTATTAAATTAAGATAATTTTATCACTACATTGATCTGTATATTTAAGTAAATGTTTAAAATCTACAAATCAATTATATCTTTCCAATAAAACATCATTTTACAGAACTTAAAAATTCATTTTTCTTCCTACGCGGGCATTTTCCTCTATTACTAAGTGCCATTTAACATGATTTTGCCAATAATTACAATCTTATTACATACAATATATTTTTCTTTTATTACCAAATTGAAAGTTTCTTCTATGAAGAAAAAAAAAACATTCATAAAATATACATATACAGGGTGTTACAGAACCCGTTACACACACTTCAAGGGGAGGTAGAACAGCGCCACTGGTGCACGCGATTACAGCAGGCGCTGACATGCTTCATCGGCGCTTTCACTTATCATTACTCATGCACCGACGATCGGCAGAAAAATAAACAAGTTGTTTTGCACCAAGCGGCAAACAGAGTTACTGCGGCGTTGAAGTAGGGCACACTACAACAAACAAGTTTTATATAGGAAATTAAGGAACCCAATTCATTTACTCAGCCAAACATTCAGGGTGCCTTTCTCAAATCCAAACTTGTGTTTTTGTTAATAATTTAAAAACTTACCGTAATTTGTGGGAAATGAGATGGTATTGCGAAAAGTGCTGGAAGAACGCAGTATGTAATGTAACGATGACGCAGTATGTAATGTAAATTACATTCCGAAGCATGCGCGTGTTCAGAGCTGCTCTGGTATAGATGGAGGCCACTTCTACCACTTCTGATGATATAGATACATTTTACACAACAAAACGTAAATCCGTTACAATTTTCTTTAAAATATCTTCAATATTGTTAAGATTATGAACAAAAACATGGGTTTGGATTGAAGGGTGGCACACTCTATAAAGCTGGATTAGTAAATGGATTGAGGCTCTAGATTCTTATACAAAAACTGTTTGCTGTGGAATTCTCTATCTCTTTTCGAAGTTTGCGTGAGAAGTTCCGTGTCGCGCTGCATATTTTCAAATGTTACATACGCTATATGGTCACCAGAAAAGTACACGGGCACTTTTAAACGTTTTGTCCACAGTATAGAGAAGTATTTCAAACATTCTTTTGGAACTTCAGAAACATAAAGAAAGTGTTTAGCCTCATGTTTTCAGCAAAGGTTTGATCACTAGGACAATTAGGGGACCAACAACAAATTCAATAAAATATGTAATATTTTATGCTACTCTGCAAAATAAAATGCACTAAATGATCTGTACCTGTAGCACATGCAGCATATATGTGTCCTGTACAATATTTTTCTTCATTTGTATAGAAGTGCATGTATATTCATGGAAAAATAACCGTTTCTGTAAAAAAAATTCAAGAATTTTTCGCAGGTTTTCAGCTTAAAGCATGCAGGGTTTTCAACCAAATTTAACGTCACTTTCAGGAAACTTGACAAAGAACAGTAGAAACAGAATATTACAATTAGAATATAAATATATTAAACATTTAATCAAATATGAGCATTTGTATGAAATGATTTTTAACTGGGCTTGCGCTGAAGATAACAAGACTTTTTCGAACAATTTAGCAACCAACTATACAGGGCAACTCATATAAAAAATCCAGTCGAATATTGCGAAAATTAAGAAAGTTATCGGCGATATAGTGAGTTGAATTTAAGTTCTTTTCTAAAAGTAGCTAGCGGATAAGGGATTCTCTACAAATTGTCTCTTTTAATTTTTAATATTTTTAATTTTCCTTTTAATTTTCCTTTTTTATTGGTGGTTTAGTTCTTATTGAAAAACCCTCACAACGAGGCACATTCCAACAAGAATTATCAAAATCAAAGCATCCGTTCTAAAGCTATACGTTGTCTTTCGTTAAATACTAACTACCTTTGATGGAAGTTAGTAAATAAAAAGTAACGATTGGTGGAAAATCCGTATCGTTCGGCTACTTCTCGAAGGCAACTGAAATTCAGCTCCCTATATTTCTGATATTCTTCTAAATTTCAATGATATCCGACTGGCTTTTTTATTTAAATTCCTTAGTAATGTTCACTATTAAAATGCGCAAGAAACGTTTTGTTATTTTTGGCGCATGCGCAGTTAGAAATTTTTTCATACAACTACTCATATTGCATTAAATATTTATTTTCTAATTGTAATATCTTACTTCCACTGTACTGTGTCAAATGTTCTGAAAGTAGTGATAAATTTGGTTGAAAATACTGCATGGTTATGAGCAAAAAACATGTGGAAATTTCTAAAGGAACATTCATATCACCCTGACTATACATGATATTCTTACACAAAGGAACACAAATGTTGCAAAAGATCCAGTCATGTGCCATAGATATAGATCATTTCAAAAATTTTATTTTACCAAAATGATCGAAAATATTATTTTTTATTGAATTTGATGTTAATCTTCTAAATGCCCTAGTGATGAAACTTTCCATTAATAATATGCGATAAAACTGATTCTTTATAGTCCGCAAGTTCCATAAGAATTTATTAAGTATTTCTCTAGATATTCGGTAAAAGGTATAAAATCAAAAATGTCCGGTAACGATTGGCCATATAGTGTATGTTTGTTGTGGTCTTATTTAGTTTTTGTACATTCCTCTAACTTATTTTATTAATATAAGATACTTTTATAGATAAAATAAAGTTTATCTGTAAATAAAATTCTCTCAGTATACAAAAATCATTGACTATAGAAGTCCCTTTACACCACTTAAAAGTTCACATTCTACTTAAATTCACTTTATACGTAATAATTTTTCATCATGACTACAGTCTTTAAATATGTTTTCTAATGATTTACAGCTTTGTTATTTCAAGTAGTCTTTACTCTGATTCCCATATACCACATTTTCTTAAAGAATAAAGAACTAACATAATTCATGAAAAATATGCTCTCACTAAAATTTCACAAATTTTATTTGCTTAAAATGCTATTTGGAAAAATAAAGGACATCTCAAGAGGCTTTATTTAAGTAGAAATGAAAGATATATGTATTTCACTTCTAGAATTTTAAACTTCAATGATTGAAATATCCCGAAAAACCAAGATTTCACCGTTTTAGATTCGGAATAAATGCACGGCATATTTGTTTACTTTCTCAGAATTTTCCAAAAATGCCAGATTCCGTTTTCTTATTTGTGTATTTTTCAACTGGCAAATTTTTAAAATAAAACGTTCATAAATATCTCTTGATTCAAAAGTTGAACGCAGTCAAAGCTATTCGAAAAATTTAAATATAGACAACGAATAGTTTATATTTTACTTTTATTTAGGTGTTCTAATGTCAAATCGAACATTTGAAATCAAAACAAATTCGATGTTTTAGAAGAATATACTTTTATTTCCATTTTTAGCAGTGCACCACAGCTTTAATTATTTTCTTAAGTAACATAGTTGCATATTGCTTTGAGTCATTATCATGATCATCATCAAATCATAATAATTGCCTTCAATCCGGAAATATGTCATTTATTTATGAAAATAATCGGTCAAGTGCAAGTTTTACTCGCGTACAAAAGGTTCCGTACAATCTATATATTTAAAACGAAAAGCGCATTCTGTCAAATCCACATGAAAATCGTCTCTTTGCGCATGCGTCAACGTTTTTTTAAAGGTTTCTACCCTCAGAAACGGGAAATCTGATTGATTAACTCAACCCTCAGCTGTTTAGCCTAGGGGGATTGAAAAGGGTTGATTGAAAACGGATGAAGCCATACCATTGGATTGAAAGCATAGACCTTCTAATTTATTTTTGCTCTGAGGTTGAAAGCTAAAGCTTTTTTTTTTTAATGAACTCCTGTTTTACCTATTAAATATGCATATTTTTTCACAAAATTTTAAAGAAAGCTTGGACACAGTTGCATTTATAACCGATTGAAATGTCAGAGAGTTCGGAAAATGATAACTATTTTTTTTATTGCTATGTTAAAGGAGCCGACGCGAAAACAAACAAACAAACAAAAAAGCGAAAAGAAAACATTTCGTTTACAACTAGATAATAATATTTTTTCACGAAATTTTTACACGGGCTGTAAAACCGTTTTATTTATCATCAATAAAGATTTCAAAGAGTTCGGACAAAAAGAACTTTTTATTTTAAAACTATGAAACGAGGCAAGGTTATGAGCTATTTTATCACTAAATATCAATATTTTTTTGCGAATTTGCATTAAAAAATATAATTTCATACAAAATCGAGTTAAAGATATAAAATAATAAGAGCTTGATGTTTTTTTATTTATTTTTTTTAATTATCACAGGCCCGGGCAACGCCGAGCGGGAGTCAGCTATTCTATATACCAAAACGAAAAGGAATTTTCGTGAAATCGTATTTTTCACATGAAAAGGACCCATTTGCGCATGCGTAAAATTAAATCTAAAATCTAACCAGTTTTAGAGTACATTCGAACGGGAAGAGGGTGGCCGAGTGTTATAAGGCGCGGAGCTTCTCGGTTTCGATCGTTGCGTCTGTTCGGAACCCACTTTAGGCAGAATGTTTTTTCTTATCTTATTGGAAATAATTCATTTGAATAATGCCATATTTAATTTAGGAGGAAAAATTATATAATTTGTATTTGTTTTATTCGAATGCTTTATAATTAAGTAAAATTTAACACCCAAGAATATTTTGCTTTAATTAGTAAATTTATATTAAAAGTATTTAAATTAAAAGATGGTGGATGCAATTATCGATTAAATAGATTGCGCTGGTCTACAATTTTTATTATATTTGGTATGACCATTATCTAGAGGTTATCATACATATAATAAGAAGATTATTTTCCTATATATGATAAGATGTGATTACTTTTCGTAAAAAAAGAAAAATAAAAGGAGAGAAAACAAAAAGAAGGAAAAATATTCATACAGGGAACTATAAATTATCCATGATATAACAAACAATGTGTGAAAATGTAGAATAAAAATTCAAGCAATTAAAAAAATATGTATTATAAATCGTTAGCTGAAAACAGCAAAGTTTAAATTCAGGATTTTAGAGGAGAAAAGAAGAGAAAAAAAGAAACAAGCAAAAATATCCATATAAGAATTATAAACGAAATTACCTCGATAGCGGTTTATCTGGGTTTTAGAGTCAGACTGATAAAAAAAAATTAATGAAAAATTTTAAAGGTCACATAATTAAAAAAAAAACAACTAATTATTATTTTTTTTTGGAGACTGTATTAATTAAAAATAAATTATTCAATTAATATTTTTAGTTAAATTCTTGCTAAACTAATTCAAGTATAATAAGATGTAAATTACAAGCTTACAATTATTTCACTTCATCAGTTGAGTAGGCTGGCCTGACAACACAAATTATCGTCTTATATCTAATAGGAGTCGCTTACACAATATAACAATTCATAAAAATTTCAATGCTTAATTAATTCAAAAGCAGCTAATTAAAAGTAAAAGCATATTTCTAAAGAAACTTTTAAGTTATTTACCGTCAAATCTTGACGGGTACTATCTAGTAAATTTATTAATTACTAAATGCAATATTACAAAACATTATTTCTAAAAGAGTAATATGGCTTTGTAAAAAACTGTGAATTATTCTATGAATTATTTTTTGAAAATTCCCTTCAATAATTGAATTCAGTTGGAATGAAAAACGTTAACTAGTTATCACTATGATTCGCCTTACTTATAACAAAGACCGTGTACAAAGTTTAAACTTGGCATTGTGCCAAGCGCGTTTCGAAAGGAGGTCGAAATGTTGCAATGCTGCTTAGGTCCTTGGCTTTGGATTTTAAGTTGCTATCAATTCTCATGTAAACAGTTTCCACTGTGTAACTGAACTTCTAATGCAAAATTAATAAAACGATTAATTTTAATGTTAATGTTAATGTTCCTAAGTTATTATGTTTGTCTATAAAACACGTTTCTTGAACATGAAAATGTTTACTTCAGAATTGATAACATCTAAAAAACCTATGTTCCGGATTGAGCAAACGGATTAATCCAATATAAAACAGCCAATGGAAAACGTTTTCGAAAATCTATGGCAGAAACGGAAACTTTGTTTTTATAAATGTTTCTTTACGTCTCCAAAATATATTGTTTTCTGAGATTTCTAAAGATAAAGAACGCTTTTCGGAACCGTGAGTAATTCGGAAGAGCTTATTGTATATTTTCATTCGTAGATATATTTTGTTTCCCTAGATTAAGATATATTTGTACAAACACTTACAATGTAGGTAATTTCCCAAGGAAGGTTTCAGTATATGTTGAATACCTTTATATGGTATAATAAATTATAAGACCTTGTAATAATATATTTCTTTTAAATGCTAAAAGATATAAACTAAAAACATAATATGCAGTAAAATGACTTATATTGTTGACATGTTTCGGCTCACTCCGAGCCATTATCAAAAACAAATGAGGATATTCTATAATTGCACGCTTTTTTGGAGTTATTTGAAATGCTGTCATTTAATTTTCATGAACTTTTTAAAGATTACGCACGTTATTTTTTATTTTTAAAAAGTATATGAAAATTAAATGATAGCATTTCAAATAATAACTTCAAAGACCGTGCAATTATAGAATATATCTCCCTTGTTTTAGAAAATGGCGCGGATGTGAGCCGAAACATGTCAACAATCTAATAAAAGTTATTTTACTTTATATTATGTCCTTAGTTTACACCTTTTAGTATTTAAGAGAAATATACTTTTATATGGTGTTTTGTTATAGGTTAACGGTGATATTTGAGAGTCAAATCATGTAAAACTCATACAACTGATACCATTGATAAACATATTAAACAAAGCCAAATCTCTAATATCATGAAAGGTAAAGGATGCCTGCTTTTTGTAACATAAGTGCCTACAAAAGTATGATTCTAAATATTATTTTAAAAAAGATTATTCAACAGTTGAAAATTATTCATTTATCTTAACCACTCTAGTTTGTAAGTGAAACGACAATAAGGTGACAATTTTATACTTTATTTAAATATAAAATTATTTTGTCCTGTTTTATTACTGTTTATTACTGTGTAAAAAATGAAAATTCTTTTATGTATATTATCTATCATTTTTACATTAAAAATTATATAGATAATATTTCCCTTAACTTAAATTCTTTATATTAAAATGTTTTTATACTCTTTATATGCACTTTTACAATATGTAAAGGGAAAACAATTACTAATATTTTCCAAATATTTCATTTATTATTTACGTTTATCACTCCTACGATTTACGCATACATATCTAATATCAATAGCTTAAAATAATTTGATTATGCGAATTGGAATGCTTAGAAATGTAATAAAAGATCCTGATAAATATCTAGTCTTAATTAGTTAATATCTATACTAATTACGTTAATGCGTATTACGATCTTTGAACAATATTACATTTACATAAAATATATTTTATTTACTAATCAAATATGAACATGTAAGCATCCTTTTATAATTTTGAATTAACTTCATATTAAGTGAAAATACTTAATTCGATATTGCAAAAATTTTGGAATATTTTTTAGTAAATATGAATTAAATTGTGTCTGGTACATTGCTAACGAATTATTTTTTATTAAAACTAAACAATTATTTGAAGTAGTTTAGCACTTTCCCCATCTTTCATATGTCGTTTCAAATGTTTTATTATTATTATTATCAGTTACCTTACTATGTCATGCCGTGCTTGAGCGATTTGAACTCAGGCGTTTTTTTTTCTTATAAAGATTTACCACTTGTTCTTCATTGCCGTAGCATTGCCATAGACTTTCACCTTTGAGTGTGTGGGTGACTTGCATCTTGCTACCCTATTGTCGGACTGCAAATTATTGGAATTTGAGCCACGTGAATTTCGATGAGTCAATTCGATGATTAAAGTATCAAGTATTACATTGTTTTTAAATATTTTAGCTGTATTATTATCAGTTTTAAATATTTTGTTTATTATTATTATCACCTTGCTATGTCATACCGTTCTTGAGTGATTTGAATTCATACGTTTCTCCTGCAATCATTTACCAGTTGCTCATGAGTGACGTGTCACTTCCGTAGACTTTCCCTTTTGAATGAGTCGATTACTTGCATCTCGATATTGCTGCACTGCAAATTATTGGCGTTTGAGCCACATGACTTTCGATGAGTCAATTCGATTAATAAAATGTCAAGTATTACTTTGTTTTAAAGCATTTCTTTTTTATTATTACTTCTAAATATTTAATTTTTATTATTATCAGTTATCTTACTATGTCATACCGTGCATGAGCGATTTGAACTCAGACGTTTCTCCTGTAATAATTTACCAGTTAGTGTTCACTCACGTGGCTTACCTTAGACTTTCACTTTTGAATGTGTGAAGGACTTGCATCTCGCCACTGCTGGATTGCAAATTATTGGCGTTTGAGCAACGTGTCTTTTGATGGTCCCATCCAATGAATAAAGTGTCAAGTATTACTTTGTATGTCATTGCATAGCTACTTTCGTCGAAGAATTTCGTTAATCTTAAATGTAAATTTATCAGTGTAAAGCTGAGATTATTAGTCAAAGATTAAGACCAAACAATGTCTTACAGTCTGGTTTGAATTGAGGGCTTCCCAGTAGGAGACAACTTTGCGACTAAAAATGCATAGGGAGCCTTCGGCCCTAGAAATGGTCCTATGGTTCTCTTGTGCTCATACAAGAAATGATGCTTACAGGTTAGTATCCCGAATGAAAACTTTCTAATTAAAATATAGAAATGTAAAAAAAAAAAAAAAAACATTAAATTGAATTTACTATATATAATTTTAAATTTAAAAGATTTTTTTAAAATTAAATTTAATAAGATTACGAGTAAATAAATAAAACAATACAGATAAAATTAATTAAAAAATTATGAAAAAATTCGATAAAGTACAAAAGAGCGTAAGATTAAATTGTGCAGTAATTTGATAAACATCGTATGAATAAGCATAATAAAAGAAAACAGTTAAGCCAAGCCACATCATAATAAGCTAACGATGTTTTTCTGGGCTTTTTGTTTTTCAGGGTAACAGGTTTTTTTTTTATATTACATAATAACAAGATTTCTTTTTGTTTCAGTAAATTAAATCAAAATTTTAAAAAAATTTAAAAATTTAATTGACTGCATAGAGCGAGCCGCAGTTAGAAGAGATGAAAGAGCAGTATTTTTCATTCAATAAGAATGTGTAATATTTTTTCGGATATTTTTTTCTTATTTAATTTTTCGAATATGTAATGTTCCTCTTGTGACCATAAAACATTTCGGTAGATTCTTTTTCATCTAATCATAATGAATCTCTGATGAGCTCTCATCATCTGTTTCATTAACTCTGTTTTATGATGTGAGAAATTAGTGTTGAATTGCCCATACTTAAATTTAACGTGCGCCATTTTTCTTTTTTTCATCTGTTCATTTGAGTAGAAGAATATCTCAAAAAATACTAAAGAAGAATATTTAATTGTTTTTATGGAGGAACAAATAAATGAAAAAAAAATAATACCTCAAATAAATAACTTAAAGATAAAGATATCTTACTTTATTATTCATCTTTTTAAACATTTTTCAGTGGCATTTCGCAAAAAAAAAAAAATAAAAATAAAAAAAAAATAAAAAATTACAATGTTGGTATAGTATAAACGATGATTGTTGTGGAGAAACAGTTGTTTATTTTGTTTTGTTTTCTAAAATATGTAGTTAATTTAAAAATAATTCCATAAAAATGATGATAAGTTTTTAAGTGAATAACTATCATAAACTTTGTATGCAAAACATATTTTTAATCGGTTTTTTTTTTTCAAATTTTTATGCAACGATATAAAAATACAAGGAAAAATCTAAACTTACGCTTCCTGTGCATTAAACAATCTATACTAATAAAAGAAAGTTTCGCTCTGTGTGTGTGTGTGTGTGTCTGTGTGTGTGTGTGTGTGTGTGTCTGTGTGTGTGTCTGTGTGTGTGTGTGTGTCTGTTGGCGATGGCTGGGAAAATTTAGCGCACCGAGAAGTCTGTAAATTTAGGTATGGATAGTCCAAGGTCTGGCCATGTGCACCTGAGCCTCAGAATTTTAATATTTTGATAATTAGCCTAGATATTAATTAGATTCTCATGAACCATCGCTTCTAAAATATCATCTTTTAAATCAAAGTGGCGAAAGAAACGAACCGGCGCATTGGATTTGGAAGCGGAAATGAACGAATTCGAAATTATTTTACTAATTGACGAATTTTAAGAAAACTAATTGAGATATTAATTTTAAAATTTCTGAGCATATGTAAAAAATTTTCTGTATCTGACTATGTGATTTTTGAAAAATTCGGTTGGTAATTTCTTTTAATTTATGCAAAAAACTGATAAAAAATAAGCTTTTTTCTCTTGGGTTGGTTGGTTCACTGGTTGGTTGCATCGATTCTTCACAGAAGTAATCAAATACCAGAGTAGCGATGCATAAATAAGGATTTTTAACTAAATAGTGTCAATATGGATTGAAGTTATGAGCGTAGAGACATGCGAATGTCGCCCCACCTGCACATGACAAATTACACATACGTCCCCCTGATTGAAATATTTTTCAGGCGCATTTTTCTTCATGACAATTAGTCGGGTTTTTTTTTTTTTTTTTACATGACATTTATTATTATGATGGAGATTGTTAGTACAGAAAACTTTATTTAACAGATTCTTTTTTATATTTGCGGGAATGAAGAGGGACAAGGGTCTAATTACATTTAAGCTTCAAGGTGTATTTCTAGAAAGCAGTTACCAGAATTTCCGAATAATAGTCTAAGCCAAATTTCAAATTAAGTTCCTATCTTAATCAAATGAATCAATCTTTAAAGATGTATTGTGATCATCCTAATTAGTTATTTGCTGAAGGCCACTTAAACAACCCTCCCGACCCGTCCTTCAAGGTTTTTTCTCTAACTCTGCTCCGTTTCCATATCTCAGCAACTATCTTTCCGATTTCAACGCAAGTGATTTCAAACATTATAATTAACTTCATAGTCACCCTTTATAACATTAAACTAAATTTATGAGTAGCGGTTACCACTATTTACGAATAACAGTTTAAGCCAAATTTGTAATTAAATTCAAAGCTTAAGGAAACGAACAAATTTTGAACGATGCATAGTGGTCCTCCTAATTAGTCATTTGCTGACGGGCACTTGAACATCCCCTCCCCCCCCTTCCGGGACCTCCTTCAAGGTTTTTTCTCTAACTATGCTCCGTTTCCATATCTCAGCAACTATCTTTCCGATTTCAACACAAGTGATTTCAAACATTATAATTAATTTAATAGTCACCCTTTATAACATTAAACTAAATTTATGGAGTAGCGGTTACCACTATTTACGAATAATAGTTTAAGCCAAATTTGTAATTAAGTTCAAAGCTTAAGGAAACTTACGAATTTTGAAAGATGCATATTGGTCCTCCTAATTAGTCATTTGCTGAAGGGCACTTGAACACCCCCTCCCCCCCGGGACCTCCTTCAAGGTTTTTTTCTCTAAGTATGCTCCGTTTCCATATCTCAGCAACTATTTTTCCGATTTCAACGCAAGTGTTTCCAAACATTATAATTAACTTAATAGTCACTCTTTATAACATGAAACAAAATTTATGAGTAAGGGTTACCACTATTTCCGAATAATAGTTTAAGCCAAATTTGTAATTAAGTTCCCAGCTTTAGCAAATGAACGAATTTTGAAAGATGCATAGTGGTCCTCCTAATTAGTCATTTGGTGAAGGACACTTGAACAACCCCTCCCCCCCGTCCTCCCTTCAAGGTTTTTTTCTCTAACTATGCTCCGTTTCCATATCTCAGCAACTATCTTTCCGATTTCAACACAAGTGATTAGAAACAATATAATTAAATTAATTGTCACTCTTTATAAAATTAAACAATTTATGAGTAGCGGTTACCACTATTTACGAATAATAGTTTAAGCCAAATTTGTAAGTAAGTTCAAAGCTTAAGCAAGTTCAAAGCTTAAGGAAACGAACGAATTTTGAAAGATGCATATTGGTCCTCCTAATTAGTCATTTGCTGAAGGGCACTTGAACACCCCCTCTCCCGCGGGACCTCCTTCAAGGTTTTTTCTCTAACTATGCTCCGTTTCCATATCTCAGCAACTATTCTTCCGATTTCAACGCAAGTGATCCCAAACATTATAATTAACTTAATTGTCACTCTTTATAACATTAAACTAAATTTATGAGTAGTGGTTACCACTATTTCCAAATAATTGGGTAAGCCAAATTTGTAATTGAGTTCCTAGCTTAAGCAAACGAACGAATTTCGAAAGATGCATAGTGCTCCTCTTAATTAGTCATTTGCTGAAGGGTACATGAACAACCCTCCCCCCCCCCGGCCCCTCCTTCAAGGTTTTTCTTTAACTATGCCCCGTTTCTATATATCAGCAACTATCTTTCCGATTTCAACGCAAGTGATTCCAAACATTATATTTAAATTAATAGTCACCCTTTATAACATTAAATTAAATTTATGAGTAGCGGTTACCACTATTTACAAATAAGAGTTTAAGCCAAATTTGTAATTAAATTCCTAGCTTAACAAAACGAACGAATTTTTATGCATGCATAGTGGGCCTCCTAATTAGTCATTTTCTGAAGGACACTCGAACATCCCCTCCCCTCGGCACCTCACTCAAGGTTATTTTCTCTAACTGTGACTTATTGCAATAACTGGGCTAATAATATTCCAATCTTCTCGAAACCAGCTCAATTTTGTAGTGCGCCTACTATACAGTAACGTAGGCAGCGGGGACCTGTCTCAGAAGTTCGTTCGGAAAGAGGTTTGTTTAGAACAGAATGCTCCCCTGGCCTTGGTAGGGGGAAATTAAAAGATTTTGTAGAGCGTACGAGCATGCCGGGTATACGGTTCCGAAGCCATCGTAGACCGTGGCCAGAGTTCTGTTTTTTAAGAGATTTAAGTTTATTAGAAGGGCTCGGGCAACGCCGGGCGGGTCAGCTAGTTAAAAATAAAATAATACATGTATCTGCAACATATTATTAAATGTCCTCACATCTCACCCCCCACCCCACTCAAAGTAATGAAAATTATTATCAGTGATTTTATTTATGAAATTATAAAATAGACCAAATGAAGAATATATGTGACATAAAAAATTGTATTGCTTATAATTAGATTAACCAAAATCACAAATTGATCAGTAATCTTTTGGATATAATTTATCAATGAAATCCCATATTTCACGGGATATAAAATGCAGATTGCAATGTGTACCAAGCTGTGCATTCAATCTGCACATTAACTTCGCCCATAAATCTTCCCAAGTTGGAATTTATAAATATCCTATTAAATAAAGATCTATTGTATTATATATAAAGATCTGCCAACTAGTAGATATACACAAAAAGAAAGAAAGAAAGAAAGAAAATTTGTGCATTTTTATAAAAATGGTGTGAGTTATCTGCTTCCAAACTTTGAAGTGTATTAGTTAACTTTCTTGTTAGTTGCCGAAACGTCAGTGAAGGCTTACTGTTGAGACCCGAAAAGTTTTTGGTTTCTGTCTGTTTGTCTGTCTGTCTGTCTGTCTGTCTGTCTGTCTGTCTGTCTGTCTGTTCCGCGATAACTGCCGTAAAAATGATCCGATTAGTTTGATTTTTGGTAGGTATGTTGGTGAGATACCCGGAATTAGCTGTATAGTTTTTAGTTACATTTGGTTCATTCGTTCGGAAAATATAGAACATTTCTTTTTTTATCATAATGCTTTCCTATGGGAATTCAGACGATTTTGAATTTTTTCAGTCGTTGAAAATAAAATGTCGCATTTGATTAATGTATTTAAACGGTAAGTTATGAAGGCTAAAATTTATCAAGTCAGGTCTTAAATTATTCAAATTAATTTGAAATTTTGTTAATACATTCGTCAGATTTTTTAAATTAGGTGTATAATTTTTGGTGCAATTTTATACATCTGTTCTAATAATATAATACATTTTATTCTATCATTTTCTGCAATTTTTTAAATGCATTTATTTTTATTTTCCTCTTTAATTTAACCGTAACCTAGCAACTAAATTTTAAAGAATATCAAAATAATAAAATTCAAATAATTCAGACTATTTTGCCCCAATATTTTATTGGGTGATTTTAATATTTTATTGAAATAAATGAGAATTTATTTTGATACAAGTTACCTTTTAACTACAGAATGATAACCGAAGCATTTTTACATAAGATATTATTCATTTCTGGAAGAGATGTGGATTATTCGTGGTTGAAAATTAGTATTATTTTTAAAATAGGATATAATATCTCGTACAACGAGATGGTTAATCTAAAGAAATTAGCGTAGTAAAACGCATCCATACAGCCTGAAATAGCACAATTACTGGAAACTGAGTTCATAAAAAGTTATCACAAAAAATACTTTATAGCGCCAAATCACGGTTGCTATTTAGTGAATTGACAGTGGGCACGATTATGAATGATTACACAATAGGTTTAAAAGTTTTCAAATAAGCCTATTTTTGAGAGATTTTAGTATGCTATTGGCATCGAGTTAGAACAAGATGTACGTATGTAAAATAAATATTATAGAATGACCATCAAAACTGTTTTTCCGAAACAAAAATTGTAATAACACTAGATTTCTGCAATAGATATAAGTTAAATACAGTAGATTCAGTTTACATTTCCATAAGTTGCTTTTGTACACGAGATATTATTCAACTTATCTATCAGATGCGAGTGTTTCGTGGTTGGCAGGTAAGTAAATATTGCTATTTAGGTACTAGGATAACATGAAATTATTTTCTGAATTTTTGCTTATCCTAATAAAACCACTGTGTAGAACGAAATCCAAGATATACTAGAATCATTCACACAAACAATAGGAAATCACGAATATAAATGTAATAAGATTACGGGGAGTTCAGGGGGGCAGAGCCCCCCTGAAGAAATGTATTGTTTTAATCTAAAAAAATAGAATAAGAAGTTCATAAGAATGTCAGAATATTATTGCATAAATCGTGTTTAATTTAACGTTTTTAATTTCTGAAACCTTCGAATTATTTTATATGCGTATAAGTATATATGTAATAATTGCCGAAACGTCAGTGAAGGCTCACTGTGGAGACGCGAAAAGTTTTTGGTTTCTGTCTGTCTGTCTGTCAGTCTGTTTGTCTGTCTGTCTGTCTGTTCCGCGATAACTGCCGTCAAAAAAGTTCGATTAGGCTGATTTTTGGTAAGGTACCCGGAATTAGCTGTATAGTTTTTAGTTATATTTGATTCATTCGTTCGAAAAATATATTCTTTTTAGGTCATAATGCTTTTCAATGGAAAGTCAGACGATTTTTTTTAATTTTAACATTCACCGAAAAGAAAATGTCGCATTGGGATAATTGTAAATGCTAAATTATGGATTCTAAATTAACGAAATGGAGATCTTAATTAAATCCTATCGCTTTGAAAATTTGCCAATATATTTATTAGAATTTCGAAATTAATTGAATAAATTATTAGGACATTTTATGCATTAATTTCGAAATATATCAAACATTTTAATTTCTCATTTTTTACAAAAGATTCCAATGCATTTTTTTTTCTCTCTTTTATTAAAGGGTTGCTAAGCAACTCTATTTCAAAGAATATCAACAAAGGAAAATTCAAGTGAATCGCATTATTTTGACGCGAAATTTTATTAAAAATAGCTAATTTTCGGGTTACATAAGTTTTTAATATGCTTTTTTAAATGAAATGGATGAGAATTTATTTTAACTACTAAAAAATTATTACCAAATCGGTTGTCCAAATGAAAATAATAAAAACATTGAATGCGTAAATTGAATATAGGTCACATAAGAAGATACAGATAATGTTAAAAATGAGGGATTTGTAGAGCTGACGTTGAGGCCTCTGATCTGTAGATTTACTAGTTTAGATTGTTAGCTTATTATTGGATATCGTTCGTGTGCTATTCTAAATTTCAAATAAAATCGTAGTAGATTACTTAGAAGTTTATTAGTTACACGAGTATACCATTGCATTTATAACTATGTATAGCATTGCATGTATAACTATATATAGAATTGCATGTATTACTAAACACACATGATGTAAAACATACTAAATGTACATATTGAATCTAGAAAAATCTCCGTTAGGACTTATAAATTATAACAGATTATTTTATATTAATGTCTAATAATACTTAAAGTGATAAAAAAACATAACACGGAATATTTAAAATACCTTTTTAATTTAGATTACATATGTTTGTTCACACTATCGGTGACATCTTCGGATCTAAATGATAAATACGATATTCTCGCATACTTTTGAAAATGGTAAACACAAACCACGAGATCGCATGTCTAAGTCCAGCAGGTGCTTAAACTGGCCAAACTGTGAAACGTGAAAATTATTATTTGTTTTTATTTTTATTGCTTTTTCAAGCTATCGATCATCACGTGCCAAATTTTAGCTAATTCAAAAGAAGTGGCTTCGTTGCAAATGCAATCTTTTCGCGAATATATTTCTATAGATTCACGGATAATGGATGGGAAATAAGCTCTTAATTGAAAAATTATTTTACTATTCCTGAAATCAATCTGCAACTGCTCCTTTCTATATTGTCTGGCTAAAGCAGTGGTTCTTCTGTCATGTTTGATGTCTGCCATATATTCTTTTATTCTTGTTTTAAATTTTCTGTTTGTCATTCCTATATAGTATTGTACTGTTCCATCTGCCTTGGTGAATGGGATTTCATAAACACCGGAAAGTTGATCAGGTTCTATTGGATCTGTTTTTCTACATACTATGTTTTTTTTTATTTTGTGGAAGGTTTTGTAATAAGACAGATATTAAATTTTCTAAGTTTATATTTTAATCTTTCAAAGAATCCTGGAAAATATTGTAAAGTTGATATTTTTGACTTTCATTCATTAAAAATTTTCTTATTTTTATTATCCATGCTCGTAATTAATTTATTGATGGTGCTGTCTTTGTATCCGTTATTTCTTGCGATGTCACATATTTTATTTATTTCATTATTTAATTGATTAGGGGTACAGACAGTAAAGGTTTTTCTAATAAAATGTCGTAAGGTAGAAACTTTATATGGAAAAGGTGCTTGAGCGTTATTAGGGACAGTGGATTGATTTTTTATTGGTTTTCAAGCTAATGCCAACCGGATCTCTCCAAAAACTTGACTAAGGAATTGACGAAAGCGGGATCGAGCTCTGAAGAGCACGATGCGTGGTGACTCTGTAGTGCACTGGGCGTCGGGAGATATTGAACTATCTGCGACGTTCCAGCGGCAGAGGTGAGATAGTCGTCACCTGACCCATAGCACGTGGTCGACGACCCCACTTAAATGTTACGTCACACAGGAAGTACCCAAATCTAAGAGCGGTCACTATCCAAAGGTAACCCGTCAGGTTACTGGGGAAAAGACCGTCTGAGGAGGAGGGACCACCTCGCTCCCTGTCGCGAGACTATGAGGAACCGGGCCAGTGGTTCGCCGACTAACGCGGCATCGATCAAGCTAAAACTCAAATCCTTGGTCCGAAACCCAGTCCAGCACGTCTTTGTGCAGCTAGGAATTTCCACGTCTGGCGGGCGGATGAGTGGCTCGTCTTCTGAGTTTCACCCAAAACTAATCTCGATTGGGCCCGTCTCTTTGGCGCAATTGGAGGAAGTTTGCACGACCTCCAGAGTCCGATAGTGGTGTCTTAGGATTCTTGCGTTTTTAGTGTGTGTTTTTGTGTTTTTTGTGTTTTATATGTGGATGAACCTGAGATTGGAGTCGATCGGGGATCTCCCCGTATTCCTCTGCGGGGGTTTGCCGAATGCAAAGCTGATCAAAGGGGACGACCTAGCCGAATCTCGTCTATGAGAAAGGACCGATTTTCCTCGTGGTCCTGGGTCGGCCAGAGGCTCCTATGACACATGTAGTGTCAACCCACGAAAGATGAACTAGTTGCTTGTCCTTCCATACATGTCAATGATCGGACGCCGTGGGAAAACAAGAGCCGTCGTGAAGCCTAGCATGTGACTTAGGAACCTACTCTCCTTCTGGGATTTCGGCAACGAAGTCGCTGGATGTTCTCGGCGGTTGATAGAGTGTCTGTGTGGAGGTCTCCTCTAAGCTATGGGATCCTCCGCCGTATCGCAGCGACCTATGACGTCGATCACTCGGGTAAGAGGGCTTGAGGGTCCGCATTGGAGCGGCCCTAGGCCGATCGCAGCGGCGTAGCGAGCCAAAGCTACTGGTGGGATATAAGTCCCTCGGGACGGTCGGGACGCGCCGGGTGCCCCGTCAGGAAGCCTGGTGGCGCAGCTTAGTTTTTTATATACCTTCCGTTCAATTCCATGGTGGGTTTTGATTAACAGCACATTTGTCTGAATTCAGACAGAAAAATCCAATAAATTAGCTATATTAAATACAAATGACTATAAAAATAAAATGATTGAATGTATTAATAATATGAACTGTATAGAAGTCAAGATGAACCCTCTTAACACTATTAACAAAAAAGTTACTGACTTAGTAAATAAAGGTAATTGTCCTGATGATATGAAAGTTGTAGTTAGAGTGAATAAATTAGCCGTAATCCCAAAAATTGTAGGTAGACTTAAAGATCACAAAGCAAATATGCCAATAAGACCAATAGTAACAAAATGCTCGTGTCCTACTTATTACATAGAGAAAGAATTTTTGATTTTATTGAAAAATATATTACCTTCTTCAGATCATGCAATTAATTCAACGAATGAATTTATTCAACGTTTGGATAACATAAAGTTTTCGATGAAATATTTAATAGCTAGTCTAGATGTCATCTTCTACATCCATCCGTTGACACCCAACAAGTCACTATAAGAATATATAACTGTATTGACAACCTAAGGAACATTAATGACAATATGAAAACAACATTAAAGATTGCTCTTAATCTTATAGTTAATAATAACTATTTTAGATTTGACAATAAAATATATAAGCAAAGTAATGGAGCCCCGATGGGTTCCCCTATATCTGGACTTTTAGCTGAATTCATACATGGCTCAGATACGTTGATGATATTTTCATAATTTGACAACACATGGATACCTCACGTAATAGCTTTCTTGATCAGATCAATAGCCTTGATTCTCTGATTAAATTCACTTTAGAATTTGAACAAAATAACACACTTCCTTATTTGGATGTGCTGTTAATCAAACCCAACAATGGAATTGAACGTACGGTATATAGAAAACCAATAACAAATCAATCCACTATTCCTAATAACGCTCAAGCACCTTTTTCCAATAAAGTTTCTGCCTTTCGACATTTTAATAGAAGAGCCTTTACTGCCTGTACCCCTAATCAATTAAATAATGAAATAAATAAAATATGTGACATCGCAAGAAATAACGGATACATAGACAGCACCATCAATAAATTAATTACGAGCATGGATAATAAAAAGAAGAAAATTTTTAATGAACGAAAGTCAAAAATATCAACTTTACAATATTTTCCAGGATTCTTTGAAAGATTAAAATATAAACTTAGAAAATTTAATATCTGCCTTATTGCAAAACCTTCCACAAAATTAAAAAACATACTATGTAGAAAAACAGATCCCATAGAACCTGATCAACTTTCCGGTGTTTATGAAATCCCATTCAACAAGGCAGATGGAACCGTACAATACTATATAGGAATGACAAACAGAAAATTTAAAACAAGAATAAAAGAACATATGGCAGATATCAAATATGACAGAAGAACCACTGCTTTAGCCAGACAATATAGAAAGGAGCAGTTGCAGATTGATTTCAAGAATAGTAAAATAATTTTTCAATCAAGAGCTTATTTCCAATCCATTATCCGTGAATCTGTAGAAATATATTTGCAAAAAGGTTGCATTTGCAACGAAGCCACTTCTTTTGAATTAGCTAAAATTTGGCACGCGATGATCGATAGCTTGAAAAAGCAATAAAAATAAAAACAAATAATAATTTTCACGTTTCACAGTTTGGCCAGTTAAGCACCTGCTGGCCTTGGACATGCGATCTCGTGGTTTGTGTTTATTATTTTCAAAAATATGCGAGAATATTGTATTTATCATTTAGATCCGAAGATGTCACCGATAGTGTGAACGAAACATATGTAATCTACATTAAAAAGGTATTTTAAATATTCCGTGCTATGTTTTCTATCACTTTAAGCATTATTAGACATTAATTTAAAGTTAACAAGTAATTGTATCATATTATTTATAGATTATTTTATATTAACTCATTATTTAATCCCACTGGGAACAAACCCAAATATAGATTTCTATGTAATATATAACAAGATATATATTTTTTGTCCATAGACACGAAAAGTGACTTTGAGTAACAAGATTAAAAAAGGTTTTTTTTTTTTTTAATCTAC
This sequence comes from Maratus michaelseni, assembly GCA_963931845.1. Taxonomy (NCBI): domain Eukaryota; kingdom Metazoa; phylum Arthropoda; class Arachnida; order Araneae; family Salticidae; genus Maratus; species Maratus michaelseni. The sequence goes on along the minus strand of OZ007590.1, from coordinate 23,670,329 downwards.
AAAAAAACACAATATTTCCATGTTTAAATAACTCAATTTTACTCCGTTATCCTGTATGCCTATTATGATAAATACAGAAGTAAAAGTTATCTGTTACTGCTAAATCTGTATATTAGGGACCTCAATATCATCTCTGCAAGTCATTCTTTTAATCTAACTATACATAATGTCTAATAATCCGCAATTTAATTTTTTTAGTTACATATATTTTTAAAGCATATAAGATTTGTTGATGATTAAAAAAAACCTAATCTTTAATAACTGTTATATTAAACATGACTTCATGAATGATTGTCTGAAACTGCTTATTATTGAATTTTTCTTTAGAATAAAAATTACAGTTATGCAGGATGCTTCGCCTCCCAGAACTCTCCATAATCTCGATAATTTTACGTTTTAAATTTTCAAAAATTGTACTATTTTAACATGTGAGTATATCTAAGGGCGCATTTTACACTATAAATTCATTTCATTCTCGTTGTACAGAAGATTTTATCATCATATTAACAATACGTACTTACATTTCAACCACGAAACATGTGAATAATTTGAAGAAGTCGGATAAAATCTCGTGTAACAAAGGTATTAATTCAAATATAGTCTCCTGTTACGAGACATAATTTTGAAGTTTTCATAATTATTATATAAGGAGGAAGACAAATTGTGATCATTCTATGGCACTCAAAAGAGAGTTCTTATCTGAATAAATCCTAATCTATTTCTATAGAAAACGCATACCAAAAGCACTTGCGAGCAGATTTTTGCTAATAAAAATATTGTATTTTAAGTTTAATTGTGCCAAAATTATGAATTCAGTTTGTCTGTACGTCTGTCCGTGCTCTAACTCGCATAAATATAATCGGATTATCATTCAATTCACATATGATATTGAAGTTTACTATGTCATTTTCGGTATTGAAAATTAAGTGTATAGCACTTCAGTTACATTATGGTGTATGGGGAAAAATCATTTGCGCTTTATTTTAATGATGTTACGCTACTTCAAACATATTGAAATATATATATATAATATCACTGAGGTGCATTACAAGAGGCTTAATATAGAATATTGTGTGCATAACATTATTCGTTCATTTGCCGGGATACACAAAAGAATATGGTTAAAATATTCTCTGTTAACAATAATTGCTGGAAGTGCGTTTTCAGTTGTGGAACGCGTTTTTAAATTTATCTAATTTTTTGCCTATTACTTGGTGTGTATAAATTCTATAGTCATATAGAGGGCAGCTCAAAGTATCTCGAGTACATTTGACGAAAATTCCAACAGGGGAATTTTAAACTTTGCTATGCGTTTCTTAACTGAACTAAAATTTAGTATTCTATGTAGTATACTTGATAGGGTCAAAAAGTTCCCGCAATAGGTCAATTACAAATTATTAAAAAATAGAACACTAATTTTACCTTATTGGCCTTCAAAGTACTTTTCTCCTTCATCCACACACTTCTTCCACCGCTCGTATAACTGTTCAAAATATTCCTTGAATCCATTTTTTAAGTCGTCCTTCAGTATCTTCGTCGCATTTTAGATCATCTCATCTGAATCCATAAAACTGTGTCCCTTCAATTTCATTTTCTGCCGGGGAAACAGGTAAAATCCGCTGGTGCTAGGTCGGGAGAATAAGGAGGGGGTTCCAGAGTGGTAACACTGTGTCGGGCAAGTTAATTTTTCACATTCAGAGCACGATGTGGTGGAGCATTGTCGTGTAAAAGAAACTAATCATTTGTTGCCCATTTTTAGGTCGTTTCCCTCTGATTGCAGCTCGTAGTCTTTAAGGATCTCCAGGTAAAGTTTTTTTATTGGCGGTTTGGCCTTCAGGAATAAATTCGTTGTGAATGACGCCCTCGTAATCGAAAAACACCTCCAACATCACTTTCCCTCGGCTTTTGTCCAAGCGAAATTTTTCCTTCCTTTGTGATGTTTTTGCTAACCTTTACGAAAACGCTTACGCCATCGTTTCCGTATGCTTTCTTCAGCATCTCGAGCGTCTCAAAAAGCAATTTATCGAGCAAAACGCAGAATTTGATATTTGCACGCTGCTCTAAAAACGACATTTCAAAATCCGACGAATGGAAAATTCGCTTTGTCAGAAATGATCCGCAGCTAACGTCAACAATACCGGAAATAAATTCCAGATGCCTAACTGCTTTCCTTATCAGTGCTGCCAACCTCCAAAATAGATATTTCCCCTCCAACGAACACCTGCGTGAATGTAGGCGACCATTCCGGGAATTTATTGACTCTACCTCGTATATACAAATCTATAGATCTTATACAGGGCTGCACAAAAGAGTTCGGATATTTAAACGAATATTGTTGGTAATTCCTGAAATTGTGTTTTTAAATGTGTTATGCTTTTTACAAATTGTTTAATTACATCTACATCGTAGTTGACAATTACGCTGTTCCACAGAACAGGTGGGTTACTACACAAGAGATTTCATATCAGAAGTCTCAGAACACTTCCAAATACAAAACAGATACCTTTACTTATTTTTAACCAACCACGGACCATTTCAACAACACTTATATACAATAAATAAACGTGACTCACCACTTTTTATCTGTGGATCACAATCAACATTTTTACAATATATCCTGAATTGTACACTAACTTCACATTACCCCATTAAAATACATAACGCTATGAATTTACGTGATTGGCTGATCTACTTGCTCGACCGTCCAGTTCTTTTGAATAGAATAATAGATTGTATGAAATTTATTGAAAGCAATGAATTCCTTTTCCCAAATCCTTGGCCTTTTTAGCTTTTAGCCAGCACTCTTCTTATTCACCCGAACAAGAGCTCTTCAACTGTTTCAATTTGTATTGATTTATCAGAGCTGGTAAATTCCGGCATTTTCCTACTGTAAATTTTGTGCATATTTATCAATTTATATTATTAGTTTGTTATATTCATTAATCTCTGTAAAGTAATATTTTTCAACTTGTTTAGTATTATTATACCACTATTATTTCTTCACAAACAAATTTAATTTAATTGTATATTCTTTCCCAATCATCTTCTACGTTTGCCAATTTTGTTAATATAAACTAATGTGCATCCTTAATACAATTAAGTATGTAAACACATGGTTAGATATGTTCAGTTAAATAATTGTTAACTTTAAACATTGTAAAAACTGTTTAACCTTCAACACATTGCATGTGTGTTAAAGTAAACAGTGGGTTTGTGTCTTCACGCGGGATTGGATTGCATTTCCCGGGATTGGACTCAGCGAAAGCTGGGTCCCGGGGTGGTCATCTTTTGTTTAATTAAACACCATACCTTATTAAACGGTAAAGATTTTAAAATGTATTTAGGAAGTGTTGGAAGGTGTTACATAATATGTGCTTGACGCATGATTTTTCTTTCTTGTTTTAGTATACTAAGAAATTTATTTGCTAGGTAACAGCTAAATAAAAAAAGGGGAAAAAAGAAAAACATGATTTCATTTTTATATTTCGAATGCTCGAGAATATTATTAAAATTATTACAAACCGATTTGTTTATTTTAAGACTTTCAGAGTGAAAATTAGAATCTATAATGTAACACTTAAATCAATTATTCCAATAGTATGCTTTCTTTTCAGTGAATGATAAATTTTAAAATCGTCTGATTTTCCATAGAAAATCATTATGATTGGAAAGAAAATGTTCTGTTTTTTTCAAACGAATAAACCAAATTAAATCAAACACTACATAACTAATTCCGAGTAGCTCACCAATATCAAGCTAATTTGATGCTTTTTGCAACAGTTGTCGCTGACAGACAGAAGACACTTTTCGTCTCTAAAGTGAACCTACACTTGACGTTTCGTCAAAGATATGAGCCATTGAAAAGTCATGCTTTTTTTTAAGCTTTCACTGAGAAAATGACACTTTCAAATCTGAGTTAATCGATGTTTTCATTCTGTTTCAAATATGACGGCCCAATGGTTTCAATTCTGAAGTACAGAAATACTCAGAATATTGAAACATGGACATACTCAAAACTGAGTACACAGAGGTTAGTTCATAGTCATTTTTGAAACATGGACATACTCAAAAATGGTTAGAATCAGTTCAAACTCATTTTTGAAACATAAAAAGACTCAAAAATAAGCAAATTGAAGTCAGTCCATACTCATTTTTGAAACATGGACATACTCAAATAGGAGCACGTGATGTTTTATTCTTGAGTGTGTGCATATTTTTAGAAATGAGTTTATACATGTTTCAAACTTGAGTAATTTTGATTCGGAGCCATTTTGACTGTACGACATACTCTGATTGGAGTATTTTTTCCCAGATTTGAAAATGACATTTTTAGAGTGTTGCGATAAAATTTATTGTAAATTTAGATAACTTTTTTGCATTCATAATAGTATGCATTTTTAAAAAGATGTTAATAAACTATACACTGAAATTTGTAAATTATCTCTTTCCTTATTGTAAAGCAAATTATTTTTGAATGTTTATTCATTTCCATATAAAAAAAAACTCTTTGAAAATCTTTAATAGTTTAAAAGAATGCTTCGACATATTTAGTTGAAACATTCATTTAATTTGAAAAACTATTTCAACGAAATGGAGCATTAACTTTTTATTATCATGAACTTATATAACAAATATTGATTACAAACCTGTAAAATTGAAAGAGACGCCTTGCGTAATTTTTGAAAAAACACGTCTGGGTATTTTGTAAATCGTGAATATAAAGTTATATATCTTTTCAATAATTTTCTTTTCAATTGAATTCGAAATAAGATATCATTAAATATCCAAGTTGATGTTTAGAATTAATGAACACGAAAATAAAAATAATAAAATCTTTTGAAAGAAAAATGTATTATGCAGAAATGTAAAAATTCTTCAAAAGAATCAAATGCAACTAAATGTTTAAATAAGAAAATATATATTTCTCTAAACCAAAATAAACCGAAAAATATTTTAAAAGCAACAGCTTAAAAATAAAAATAAAATATAAACACATAGGATTTAATAGGAAAAAGTGATTTTTTTTTAAATAAATATAAATGGAAGCATTAAGTACAGAAAACATTCCCTACAAAAAATAAAAATCCAGAATCAAAATATAATGTATTTATTTTTTTTTTATGCAATCCAGAGTTTTCGTAATTCAGGAAATAATATGGAAAAAACGAATTTTTTTTTAACTCTTGGAAATTTAGATTTAAAATAATCTTTGTTTTACAAATTGGAATGTTTAATTTCATAAATTGAAAATAAGTTTTTGGATTATTTTAACCTGTTAATATCACGTGATTATTTTTGTTTGTTTAAGCTTAAACATGTTTGTTTGTCAGAACCTATATAAATATTTTTAAGATTTTTAAAGTGGGTTTTAAATTAAAAATGACTTTGAAATGAATAAAAAAAAAAAATTCATTTTAATTTGTATTACACTTTGAAAAATAAAATGTAAAACATTGCATTTCAATATAGTAATGATAAAGTTAAATTTATTTAATAAACGAAGATAATATATTCTGGTTTCTTATTTATATTTTGCAAAATACACTAAACACACTTTTTTCTCTTTTTAAAGATCAACTTATTTTGAGATCTGCTAACATGGAGCTATTTTTTTTTATCGATGACAAACACCCTTTTATCGTTCAAAGTCAAATAGTTCATTATCATTATTATTATTATTATTATTTCCAATACTGAATTATCAAAATATAATCCTGAATAAGTTTTAAAAGGCTAAATTTTATTATTCATAAAAAGAAGTATTAGCGCTTCCGAATTATATCTGCAATAAAATTAAATTCGTGTGTTTAATCAGTTAAAATATAACAATACAGGCAAAAAATTACTACAAGTAATAACTATTATATAGTAATTTTCTTTTCTGTAAATAGTAAAATAACTTTAAATATCCTTGGCGAATGATATGGACCGGATAAAACTGTATTTGATTATGCAAATTCGTTTTTTCAATATATATATATATATTGTAATATAACAATTAAATTATTTTGATATTTGTTTTCTGTTAAACTTACTTTTTTGTATTCTCTGTAGTAACATTCCATTATAAATATTAAAACAGCTAAATGTGAAAGTTCGTTTGTAATAAATATACGAAGCATTAAATAAGTTTACAAGCTTCATTCCTTTAGCTTGTAAACATTAAAGTACAATAGAAGCTTTCATACAGTAACTGTTATCACGTGTAAAAGCCATGTCATTTAATATCAACAGTTAAATTTATTATACTTTACATTACCCTAATTTTGATGGAGTCAAAAAATTATTCACTTTAATTATTTACCCTTTTACATAAAACATAGCAAATGTAATAAATTTCTCTTTTGAAAAAATATATAAATAGTGATTCTTTTGGTTAAAAGTATACAGGGTTCATTATATCCCATACAGCTTCTTGATTAACATTCTTGTAATACAACACAAAATATGTACAGTAAATTTCTCGTGGGTTCAAAAGGCAGAATAAAAATAAAGAAATAAAGCAAACAAATGGTTAAAAGAAGACAAATCACATGTTTTGGATTGATGGCTTTAAACATTCATCCATTATTATGTGGAAGATAACATAAAATTTTATATAAGAGTGCATTTAAATTAAAATATAGACTGGAAATTAATTGCAAAGAATATATAATGAATAATACAGCATTCTGATGCGGAAATATAAGCGTGAAATAATTTTTAATTTTACTTTTAATGTTTTACAAATCACTTAATTGGGTATTATCCATATAAGATATTTTAATGCATCTAACATGCTAGTTAAATAAAATTACATTTCTTTCTTTTGGTGTAAAGTAACAACTTGATTAGATCACAGACTGTTCTTCAACTTTCTCTTTCTATTAGATATCACAAAGAAAAATATCGAATGTAATCTACAAGCATAAACCTCATTTATTACCATCGCCCATTAATGAAGTTCCCATAATGAACAATGTGTTCTTCATTAAATTTTCATACCGGAGTATTAACTGCCTTTCCCATAGGCATCTAAAGATGGGGAAAAGTTTATAAATATAATCTCTCTTGTTAACGATGTAACTGACGTTCTGTTGTGTTTTGTATTCGATATACTATGTCTACTCGTATAATTAATAACGGCTAAAAAAAGCGTTGAATTAAGTATGCAATCTACCAAACCATTTAAGATATTTAAACGGAAATTTCTTTTACATTTCAGGTTTCATCCCAAATGTTGAGTTTGTAAAAAGCGCAATGTCGTCATTTAAGAGAAATAGAACATGTATGGATTAATTCCCTAAACTTCTTTCTGTATTTTTCTGTTTCCAAACACAACTTAAATTGAGTGTTACAAAATATTTTTAGAGAATTATTTTCTGAGACATACCTAAGATTAAAGGTGTATATGTCTGTTACTATGTGTCTATAAGTTTTAAATCAAAATGGTTTCGACAATTGTTAATTTTTTTATTACATTTGAAAAATCTATATGTTTTTGAAACATGCAGTACATTATTATTGGCACTTATTATCATTTGCATGATTACTTTCTGACTATGCAATTTTTGAAACAAAATCGCTTCAAAATTTATGTATATTTTTAATTTTCCTTCTTTTGTGTTCCTATGGTAATAGCGAGATCACACTCCGAGAGTTAGAAGTAATTTAGCACCAAGCCATGAAAAAAGATATAAGCTAATCTGAATTTTTTGAGAAGTTTTATAGAAATTATGAAGTCCTCAGGTCCTCAAGCCCTCTGTCAAACTCAAAAATGTTCAACCCTAATGCGGAGGATTCATGTCTGATGCGATTTGTTCTGTTGGCAGGCTTCTCGCATTTAAAACAATCAAACAACAAACCTATACAGAGATATAAGGTTTCTTATGTATTTCTATCACTTCATCAAACCCTTTTCTACGATAGAATTAATTTTCTTAGTAAAGTAGCTGTCCCGCCAAATGTTTTATAATTTGTTAAATATACCTAAAATCAGTCTTGAATTCAGATATTTTTCTCCGGGAGAGATTTAATGTTGGGGGCCCCACAGCCTTAGGTAGTGAACAGATTGGAATTTGTACGGTATTATATTGCTAAACGAAAATCCATTCAAATGAATCTAGAGTTAGGAGCAACCAATGGACAAGCAGACTAGCAAATAGACAGATACACAGACACAAAAACTCTTTTATAGACAATAATAAACAGTCTTTTAAAACAAAATTCCTATCTTTGTACGGAGTTAGCACGGAGTCCCCAAATTACATTGCTTAAACACGTCATCTCTTAAAATTGCTTGATTAGTATCATAACCTGGTTATTTTAAGACAGTTTAATCTGTTAGATCGACTGATTAGCATTAGATTTTGCCAATGTTGCAACACTAAGTGCACCAAAACTCTCTGGAATGGAAAATCGATTATTATCAATTACTGAAACATCATGTATTGGTTTAATATTAATACTGAATGGGTTAAGATTACTTCGTAATTGTAGAAATCATATACTGCAGGCGAATAGGATCACAAGTAATGTCATTTCTCCGCTTTGTACATGCGAGTAAATTAACACTTTATATCACCATGTTTTAGATATGCTGTCAGACATAATTGTTTAATTAATTTCAAAATCTTGTTCATGAATTATGTTACTTAAGCATGTTAACTACTTTAAGTAGCTTGTTAGCGTTACATATGATTATTTTAACAACATAGTGTAATCTTTTAGCAATCATACGCATACTGCAACCCTCGTGACCGTTGCCCGTCAACTTTTCATGCGCGAACCGAGACACATAATAATTAATTCATATTTATAAAAAATTGAGATGCGCATAAAAATTATTCAAGGAGTTCACTATGTCTCTCTATATAAAACAGATGTGTTGGTTCCTGTAGGCGTCCACATTATTTGGAGGATCCGGGGAACCAACGGTTCAGTGAGTAATTGGGAGAAATGTCAGCATAATTTTATTTTATTTTTTAAATTCAAATATTATATTTTTATTTCATGTTTTGTGAAAAATATCGGCCAAAATATGCATATATTTCAATCATTTAAATGCATTTGTCTGTTCCGTTGCTACACGTTAAGTAGAAACTACGCAATAAATTAATATATATATATATATATATATATATATAACAATGTATGAATATTATTCAGATACGTGGCATTTTGGAGCTATTTAGTTAATTTGCTTGTTAATTTATGGCAAACACATTTAAATACTTGTGCTTTGTTTTTATAATCAATAAATATCTCGTATTATATTCACTGCGATGTCATAAAAATATTGTCCATTATTTCAACATATAATATATGTATATATTTCAGGAAAAATGATGTTACATTTTGCATAGAAAGTGCAGTCAGTTTCATTTGAAATAATTTAATAATTAGCTAAAATTATTTATAGCAAAAAAACGAATTTGGCATTAATTTTTTGCGCAAGACATTTTCGAAATTTTGCTTAGATTTTTTTTTTCACTTTCATGTCTTATAAATTATATTTTGGTATATTTTACTCGGCGGAACTGCAAGGATTTAAGCGAACAACATGGGGCGGATTGCTAGTTTTATATATTTTTAATTTTTATAGGAAAACGAAATCTTCCGTGTAACTTAAAATTATGTTAAGCATTCTAAATGTCATTTGCTTAATCAATATGTCTTTTTACATGTAGTCCCATTTGCATTACAACGGTGTATATATATATTTTTTAATAGTCAACACTAATAATACATTATTTTAAATTAATTAAATTTGCACTGTTTACTTTTTTTTCCATTAAAAAAAAAAAAAAATATTTTGCATTGAGAAAAAGTTACAGCATTTTTTCATTACGTTTATGTTCATTAAATAACTAATTTTGATTTATTAACTTTGTTTTATTGCTTTCTTACTCTACGTTTATAATTTTACAATTGAATTACCTTAGTTTTATGTTACATTACATAAGAAATGTATATTGTGGCCCACCTAACGTGGATAGCATATATCTGTGGCTAGCTAGAAAAACAAAGTATTTCTATGTTAGACTGACATTTTTATTAACAATTTAATGTATAAAAGTTATAATAGTGAACGCGCAAAATGGAATATTATAGATTGGAGAAACAACTGGGATTAGTTACATAAATTTAAATAATGAATTTTAAAATAATACATAATGATAAAAATCACATACTGCAGTCAAATATCATTGCAAGTAATATTATATCTCCGTTTGGAACATACGTGGAAATCAGTTTTTTTATATCATCGTATGCAATATTCACAATAATTCCAAAAATTGAAAAAGCTCAAAAACAATTTTAGTCATGGTCTCGCGTTTATTGTACTGTATGTAATGCAAATTGTTGATAGGATTCTTAAGCGATGATGTTTCAAGTTTTATTTTAAATCAAGGTTTTATGTATGTCTTCAGTAGCTCCATGAAATCATATCTAAAAATCTATCTTTCTGTTTAAGTGAATTCAACAGTTCGAGGATACTCAGATTTGTTGCATTATGTAGCTAATAGGAAATTAAATAAATGTAATTTTTTGGGCCGGAAAAGTCAATGTAAATACATTTGTCACATTTTGATCAATAAAGCATTATTATTATTATTATTATTTGCTCTCTTTTTTAAAAATATCTTTTTGAAGTTTAAATGACATTTCTCTTATTCAGTTAAACTATTTCTCAATGGGAAGTTTTTGCTGTATTAAAGGTTAACACCAGTAGTAGAAGCAATATTAGTACAATATCGTGCCAATATTAAATTTATTAGCTTTAGATTATATTTATTCTAATGTTTTTGCACCAATAGTGTATAAGAAATATATAAACAGTCTTCAGCAAACTTTATTCAAAATTGGCATTTTATTGCAAATATTTTCAATTTAATACATATTACCAATTTTGGCATTTTATTGGTATCCATATTGATGGGGACATTTGACTTAAATTGGTTAAATACTGGAAGAGAAAGTTGCTAATTGTTTAAATTACATAAGCACCATAGTATTTGTTTTATGAGCACTCAATAATACCACCAAGATTTTGCCAATGGGGATTTTCTGCAATAGGCATACCTGACAAATTTCATGTATTGTCCAAATGATAAAGTTGTAGATGTCTGGGATCTTAAAGATTTGGATTAAAGTTTAATGAACCACCATTCATGTTTGTGATGTAGGCTTTTAAAGTTTGTATGAAGTTGAGATTTTAGAACTGTTACAGGGATGCCATAATTAATAATACTCACAGAAATTAGATTATTCTCTAATTTCCCATAAACATTACACCATCAAATATTATGACATAATACAGGGTGTGCATGACAGAAACTTCAAGTAAGAAAGTAAACTCACTCATTTGCACATTTATGAAAATGCCGTTTGTTCAAATGAAAGATGACCATCTAAAGATTTGATGTTAACATAACTGTTTGGTGGTCCCTTAGCATGGCATCCCAATCCCCTATATCTAACATCCTCTAGATTTATTTTATAGAGATTTATAAAATACATCATTTACAATAATCCGGTTACAGATTTGGAGGATTTATGTCAGAAAATTGTAGTTGCTTGTAAAAAGATAATTCTGGAGAGAATACCACTTGGACGTCTGACAATCTACAAGCAGTGCACATATACCGGTTTGTTGTTAACCATCACAAACTTTAAAAGTTTGACTTTCATTTGCATTAAACAGAACTTTCTAATATATATTATTGTGCGAGTCATTCAAGCTTAAAAATGGCAGTTTTTCTCAAGAAAACCGTGCATTAAAAAAAAGAAAAACGCTATTTACGTATTTTAAAAGGAGTAAACGTACCTTCAAATTTTTATTTCTCTGACAGCAATTTTGTCTGATGAATATATTTTTCGTGCATTTTATTAAATCATATGAAAGTACCAATTGAAATAAATTTATTTATGGTCATAATTTTTAAAATGTTAATTTATGTATTGCATTTATTTTTGTTTGGTTCGCTATGTTTAAAATACTTCAAAGAATCTTGAAAATGTATATAGTCTATTGATATTAATGTCGTAAATACTCAACTTTGTTTACTCTTGTTCATTTTCTAACTCATGGATTTTTCCTTGTGACCTACATACTTTGACATCTTATCTTGCAATTAAATATATGAAATTAATTGGATTTTAGTTAAACATTTTGTTTAATGAAAGTAATCTTAATCTGTTTTATTATTTCTAATTATCCTGCCAGGTATTGCTTATATTTCATGTTTTAAACAGAAAATTATGTTGCATAAATATGTCATAATTTACTTTTCCGATGGATTCTAATTGTTAGCATCACCATTGTTAAAATATAATAGGAAATATTGTCTTATGCTAACTTAATCACTACATTGTAAAAATAAATGTAAAAATGACACAAAATACTATTAAATCAAATTATAGTAAAAAATTGTATATTTGAGAAAAAATGCATATTTTTTAATCATAAAAACAGTATTTGAATTGAACATCATTTAAAAAAGTTCATAAAAATGAACTATTTTTTCCCTGAAATTAATTGTTTGATTTGTTTTCACAATTATCCCAAATGACTGTTTTTTCTTGCAATTTAACCTGATCTTTTATAGTGTACCCGTGTGTCTGTTTTATAGAAACTTTCGTTGAAAATTTCTACTTTATGATTCAAAATTTCTGATTACTTTAAAAAATATATATTTCATTACATGATTAGTACTGAATTGAATTACATGGTATCCCATTGTGTTAGATAAAAAAAACCTATTTCTTTTTTCCTAAAATAAATGTTTTATTTCCTTAAAATATTCCCAAATGATTTTTATTTCTTCCCGTTTCACATGAATTTTTATAGTGTACTCCTGTCTCTGTTTTAGATATTTCGTTGAAAATTTATGAAACATAATTTCTGATTATATACTTTAAAAAGTATATTTCATTACAGGATTAGTGTTGAATTGAATTACATGTTATCCTATTATGTTAGGTTTATAGTTATTAAACAAAATTTATCTACGTCAGGAACACATTAATTATTTGTAAATTATTTCAATGTCTGTTATTAAAATAACTTGTACACTTCCATCATTAAACACTGAAGTGTTATTATTGGTTATAGCTCATCTACAGGACTGTGACAGTCGGATTTCAGTTTGACAGTTTCCCGCTTATTTTCGAAATTAATGATTATTATGACTAATGCAATATATTAAGTTATCCGAAGCTACAACTTTGAAATTTGAAAACATTTTATTCCACAATGCAGTTTAACTAATGTGTGTAATAAATTAAATTTTATCAATGAAAACTATAAAATTTGATTAAATAATTTGTGGTAAAAAAGGCTTTGTTGAAAAATTAGTAACATAAATTTGATTTGCTAAAAAAATCACTAGGTAATTTTAACAATATGTATTCATTCTTTTTAATTGTAATTTTTAAAGTGTAGAAAAGTGCTTATTAAGTAAGTATAAACAAATATTGGAAATGAAGATGTCTGATTTCAATTTTTTTTTGTTAGGAATATTTATAATGCATTTATGCTGAATTGATTTTCCTAACACTATAGCCATTGCTTACTTGTGTTTAGTATTATCCATTAATTACGTTGATGATGAGACCGTTTAACCTATTTTTTACCCTACAAATAAAACCAATTTTAGCTGTGTAAGTAGAATCTTTGTGTAGTATTCGAAGTCAACACTGAAATGTTTAAATTTTGAAAAAAATACAGGTAATATTTTCTACCAATATTTAAAACGTTTAAAGGCAGGGTGGTGTAATGACATTTTTTTAAATGCTCATAAGCAAGAATTTTATGGACAGAAATGGGAAAATGGTACTTTTCGGTTAGCCGGGCGCCAGTGATATATATACATGTATATATCACACATATACATATACACATATATCTACACATATGCATATGTATACATAGACATATATACACATATATGTATGAATATATATATGTATGTATATACATATATATATATATTTATGTACATATATCACTGGCGCCCGGCTAACCGAAAAGTACCGGGAAGATTATTTTCGTGTGCTATTTAGGGTCAAATTTCATGGAAATATCACATATACCAGCCGTTACCAACCTCGAGTAGGCGTAATCATGACGTGTACGTAGTGAACCAATTAAGGGTATGCAGAAATTGCAATAGTGATTTCAAAAAATGCAAAAAATTAATTCAATAATTAACGTTAAAAGGAAAACAGATAAACAAAACTATAGTTTTCGTTGCATGTGTAGAAGGCAAATAAGCTACTCGCAAAATAAAGGAAAATATTTACTTTTAGTAAATTGGTCGATCAGTTGTTACGATTATCTTCGTCCACTCCTAATAATATCGGGAAATTTTGCATATGTCCTATTTTTCTTTTACTGTTCTCCCCTTTCTAGCAATTTTAGAATAACCAGAAAAAAACCCGAATCGTATCGGAACTTTTGGTTTCGATGATTTCATATAAAATTCATTTGAAAACTGGCCATCATTTAATTGTTCGATTGGGCACCATAAATTACACCTGATATTTCCTACTAATATTTGAAATGTTTAAAAGAAGAGTAATAAGTGACATTTTTTTTTTTAATTGCTTAAAATTAAGGATTTTCTGAAAGCGCTACAACGGTTTCCTATGGGAAAAAATATATTCTTTAGCTGTTTACAGGCAAATTTCGTGGAACTATCACAAATATCAGCGTTTCTCAATTTGGAGTACTCGTATCTCTAGGGTTATATGGTGGATCAGTTAAGGGTTTGTGAAAATTACTTTAGTAATAGGGAAAAATGCATAAGATAAAAGTTACAAAAAAATGAAAGCAAAACTAGAATTTTAGTTTAAAATGAGAGGCTTCTGTGGAATTCAAATGGGCTACTCGCAAAATGAAGAAAATTGGTTGATCATTTGTTGCCATTATCTCCGCCTACTCCGAATAATATCGTGCGATTTTACATTCATCCCCCTTTGCTTTTATTGTTCTTCTCTTTCTAGTAATTCTGTAAAACTCCAGAAAAAAATAGTATCGGTACCTTTGATTTCAACGATTCAATTTAAAATGCATTTCATCCTTAATTGTTCGATTGGCCAGCATACATTAAAGCTAATACATTACATGTAATATTTCTTGCGAATTTTGAAGCATTTAGAGTGGTGTAATTGACTTTTTTTTAAATGCTCAAAAGCAAGGATTTTATGGACGCACTACGATGATTTTCTATAAGGAAAATATCTTTGGGTGCTATTTACAGGAAAATTTCGTGAAACTATCACATATACCAGCAGTTATCTTCACCTGGAGTACGCACTACCCTGTGACTATGTGGTGGATCAGTTAGGGGTACGTGGAAATTACAATAGTAATGGCAGAAATTGAAAAAGAAAAAGTTAGAAGGTGAACAGAGAAATAAAACTCTGAAGTTTTCGTTTAAATGGGGACCTGCGGGAAGGTCAAATACGATACTCTCAAAATGAAGGAAAATGTTTAAACCTGGTACGTAGTTGGTCGATCATTTGTTGCCATTATCTTCGTCCACTTCTAATAATATCGTCGGATTTTGCATATGTCCCCCGTTTCTTTTGTTGTTCTTTTCTTGCTAGTAATTCTAGAAATATACAGAAAAACTCTAATCGCATCGGAATTTTTGGTTTCGACGATTTTATTTAAAACCCATTTGAAAACTGGTAATAATTTAAGTATTCGACTGGGCAACATAAAATGAGTAATGTATTAATCAGTGTTGCTGCCTACCTTTTTTTAAGAGTGCTTTATTTGAAATTTTTAGCTAATTATTAGTGTTTTGAGTGACTATATATTTACGTCATGGTGTGGTTCAAAATAGATAAATGATTAAAAATTTGAATTCTGAAGAAAATGCATCTAAAATTGGTAACTAGCATAAAAGTACTGCTAAGAAACTAAAGTATTTGGAGCAAGGTTTATGTGACAACGGATACGCATAAAACACAAGTGTAAACAAGGGTGAGAGAAATCAGGTTGAAAAACGCTGCCATATAGCCATATTCCTATATACAGATGGGTATCTTTAGATATCTTACATCCGCTTAACTGAGTTTTATTTTATTATTTTTAATGGCTTACGCCACTCTGCCTGTAAGCACTTCATTCATCTAATATTGGTTATAAGTTCTCTAAACCTTTGAAATATCCAGAACGACAATATTGGGAAAGTATTTGGACTAAATTTGAGTATCCTACAAAATACCAATATTGAATAAATAATGGTTTTGTATAGGTCTGTATTTTAAACCATACTGGTGTAATATTAGCATTACAGCATAAAAATTCTTACTTAACAAAATATAAATAAAACACTGGAGCAATATTACCTAATATTATCTTCCTACTTGGACAAATCATAATTTATTTCTCTATGAAGCCATTTAGCATGAAAATTACATTGGTTGAACTGTATTATTTAAACTATAAACAAATTATATTTCAAATGATATAACAAGATTATAATAAAACAAAATATTTATTTCATTACTCAGTGCGATAAGCCATTTTATAGAACGGATGAGCTTCATTGTATCGAATGAAGTTATTTAATTTCCATTTGACTTTGCGTCAAACTAATATAACTCCTTTGTTGTACGTTTATTTTCTGCCTCAATTACCACTAATAAGGAATTTTGAAATACGCTCAACACTATTAATTCAAACACTAAACAATCTAAGGAATTTTCGTTTAAGCTTCTTAAAAATCATTCTCGTGTTCATCGCAGTAAACAGTAACGAAATATAAATAAAATACATTCAAACATCCGTAGAAAAGCATAGAATATTTAAATATACTTTTCTGGTAATTTATTTGGTAGTTTGAAATATAGAATGAATAGAAATGACTTAAATTGCTCTGTATTTTTCAATAATGCTTAGGTAGTTTACGTGTATAATTGTTTATCTAGAAAATACATTTTCTAAAGTAACTTTTAAAGCATGAGTTCCAGTTTTAAATCAAAGCACATTGGAAATTTATGAAAGTAGTACGCGAGAATTCATTAAAACTGAAAATGCTTCAATTGTACCACAATTTACAAAAAAAAAAGTCTTTGTGTTTGATTTCTCTTGAACTTATCCTAGTATAAGTGAATGCCAGCCATAATTTTTAAGAAAGTGGTATGAATAATAATATAAAAAAATAGGTCACTGAGACGTATATGTCCCGCCCGTAGTCAAAACGTTAATTATCGAATACTCAGATATATTACAAGATCTATTTATATAATACGCAAGTGAGGTGCCGATTAAGGTCAGAGCTCATACATCTAACAACAATTTCATATCAAATTTAAACATTTTTCGTTATAGCAGCTGTCAACAATTAAAAATCCACAGTAAAATTATTTCAATATCTATTGAAATATTTCCACGTAAAAAATGAAAATTACATAAAAAGTTTCAAGTATGAAAAAGAATGACGTCATACTGGAAATATAATAGAGATTTTCAAAGCGTTCTCAATAACACAAGTAGCATAAATATGAGTAAGCATACAGAAATCAAGTTAATATGACGTCAGCAGATGAATATATATCGTCATATGAGTTTGAGGAAGGTATTGAATCATGATAAAAACACTTTTATGGAAATATTATATTTTACCATTTTGAGGTTCTGTGAAATCGTTTCCGTTATTTTTAAATATATCCCACATACCTATATATGTGTGTTTATGCATGTATATTAGAATTTCCACAAATGTTCAGGTCCCCAAAGCTCATTCTTAGTAAAAAACTGAAATAAAGATTTTTGATTAAAAATATAATAATAATTAAAATTAACATGTTTATATGTCTTGCATTACAAGTCAGTAAAAGCTCTTTGTACTGATATTGCATTCAATTCAATACATATAATTGATATTGCATTCATTGTCATCTTATTTACATCAGTTATGCGTCAATTCGTCGCGCACAATTCATAGCGGAACAAGTCATCGCGCACTATTCATCGCAGCGTCAATTCATCGCAGCGTCAATTCGTCGCATCGTCAATTCGTCGTGGTGTCAATTCGTCGCAACGAAATGTTTTTGAAGGCTATGATGAAAAATAAAGACAATTTAGTAAAAATGTTTAATGATAATTAGTTTTTTAGATATAGAGAATTATAGCTAACAATTTATATGCGATTATATTTAAAAAACAAATTATCAATAAATAATTTTACTAAAGTATCTTTATTTTATCATCATAGCCTTCAAAAACATTTTCGTTGCGACGAATGGACACTACGACGAATTGACGCTGCGATGAGTTGACGCTGCGGTGAATTGTGCACGATTAATTGTTCCGCGATGAAGTGTGCGTCACGAATTGACGCGACACCATTTACATCAGATAGCAAATTTGTTGTTAAAATCCCAGAGGCGCATGCATTAATCAGGCTCTGAACTTAAGGAAAACTGACATGAAATGTTATTGTCGATGAATAGTATATGAATATTTTTGTCAATTATTTCAAATTTTAAGTGAAAACCATGATTTTTACCAACTGTCCTAGGACGGGCATTTACACTAGTATAAACATAACATATTATAACATATGAATACACCTTCCCAGCAGCGAAATTCCTCAAAAGCATTTCCCAACCTCAAAAGCCATCCCTTTGGTAAGTATATTTTCTAATATATCTTTAAAAAAAAAAAAAATAATAATAATAATAAAAAGTAGCAATGGAACCTCTTTGCTACGCCAAAAAAAATTTATTTTTTTCAGCAGTAGTGAGAAGTGGAAGTCATCTGTGACGGACTGAATTTCACCAACTGATGAAGGCAAATAGCCAACAAAAAGTGAACAAAATAATTAAATGGTGAATGCACAAAGCACACCTGCCAAAGAAAGTTGGAAAAAAAAACAGTGTCAAATCAAAAGAATACAGCCTCATAGATACATGACGGACTAACAGCCACGGAACAAGCCCCACTCCATTAGTGCGACAAGTTTCTCAAACAACAAATCAACAAGTTGCACAAAATTCAAAAGCAGTGATAACAGCCATTAGGATTCAATGGACTGACTCAAAAAGCGTATTCACGAAGGAAAAAAAATCAAAATCCCCAATGCTTGGGTGAGATAAAGTGACAAAGACAACAATAAAAAGAAAACTGCCCAGTTAAACTGAGGGCATTGAGCTCACAGGCTATTCACACTCATTGTATATTGTACTCTTATTTCAAAGAATTTGAAATATGCCCTCGAAAAATAAAGAAATCAACAATATATTAAGGGGGGGTCATCCCCCTGTTACCCCTTCATAGTTAACTAATGAACTCCTTAAACTAATCAGGGAAGTGTCTAATTACAATGAATATACATACAAAATTTGAAGAAAATCGGATAATTCTGCATGAAAAACTCATTTATCTAAATCAAGGGGGGATTACACCCCTTCCCCACTTTATACTTAACCAATGAACCCCCAAAACTTTTCAGAGAAGCGCATTATCACAATGAACCTATATACAATATTTGAAGAAAATCGGATAATTCTGCATGAAAAACCCATTTATCTAAATTAGGGGGGGGGTGATATCCCCCCTTTCCCCCTTTATATTTAACCAATGAACTCCCAAAACTATTGACAGAAGCGCATTATCAAAATGAACCTATATACAAAATTTAAAGAAAATAGGATAATTCTGCATGAAAAACCCATTTATCTAAATTAAGGGTGGATTAGCCCCCCTTTCCCCCTTTATACTTAACCAATGAACCCCCAAAACTATTCAGAGAAGCGCATTATCACAATGACCCTATATATAAAATTTGAAAATCGGATAATTCTGCATGAAAAACTCATTTATCTAAATTAGGGGGATTACTACCCCCTTTCACCCTTTATACTTAACCAATGAACCCCCAAAACTATTGACAGAAGCACATTATCAAAATGAACCTATATACAAAATTTTAAGAAAATCGGATAATTCTGCATGAAAAACTCATTTATCTAAATTAAGGGGGGATTAGCCCCCCTTTCCCCCTTTATACTTAACCAATGAACCCCCAAAACTTTTCAGAGAAGCGCATTATCACAATGAACCTATATACAAAATTTGAAGAAAATCGGATAATTCTGCATGAAAAACCCATTTATCTAAATTAGGGGAGTTAACCCCCCTTTCCCCCTTTATACTTAACCAATGAACCCCCAAAACTATTGACAGAAGCGCATTATCAAACTGAACCTATATACAAAATTTAAAGAAAATGGGATAATTCTGCATGAAAAACCCATTTATCTAAATTAAGGGGGGATTATCCCCCCTTTCCCCCTTTATACTTAACCAATGAACCCCCAAAATTATTCAGAGAAGCGCATTATCACAATGAACCTATATACAAAATTTGAAGAAAATCGGATAATTCTGCATGAAAAACTCATTTATCTAAATTAGGGGAGGTTACCCCCCCTTTCCCCCTTTATACTTAACCAATGAACCCCCAAACCTATTGACAGAAGCACATTATCAAAATGAACCTATATACAAAATTTGAAGAAAATCGGAAAATTCTGCATGAAAAACTCATTTATCTAAATTAGGGGGTATCCCCCCCTTTCCCCCTTTATACTAAACCAATGAAGCCCGAAAACTATTGACAGAAGCACATTATCAAAATGAACCTATATACAAAATTTGAAGAAAATGGGATAATTCTGCATGAAAAACCCATTTATCTAAATTATGGGGGGTTACCCCCCCCCCGTTTCCCCCCTTAATGCTTAACCAATGAACCTCCAAAACTAATCAGGGAAGCGCCTTATCACAAGGAACCTATAAACAAAATTTAAAGTAAAATGGTTAGTTCTATCAAGAGTTATCGCGTTACGTACATACATACATACATACGTACGTACGTACATACAGAACCCGCGGGCACATAAGCTCTCAGGCTTTGATAGCCTGTGAGCTAAAAATGAGTGTGCAACATCCAGAAATGTGACAACAACCAGTAACAGAAGTTACAATGTGACAACCACTAGTAACAAAAGTTACAATGTGACAACCACCAGTAACAAAAGTTACGATGTGACAACCACCAGTAACAAAAGTTACAATGTGGCAACCACCAGTAACAAAAGTTACAATGTGACAACCACCAGTAACAAAAGTTACAATGTGTCAACCACCAGTAACAAAAGTTACAACGTGACAAAACCCACGATAGTGACGTAATAACCAGTGAAACTCTCGAAAGAAGACCAAGATTCAAAATGTGAAAACCAGCTCTAGCGCAAGCTAGAGGTAAAAATATATCAAAAAAGAGACAAAAAACCAATGAATGATAGCCAAAAAACAACCCACAACAGGGGTGAGCCTATAAAAACGCCAAAAAGCCTTGACAGAGACAAATACAACAAGAAGTGAAATCAGCCCATAAAAGAGGCGATAAACACTACAGCGACAACCCACCATGAACGTGACAAGCCAACAGACATGGTAAATATGTAAATCTATGTACGCTAATTGCACCTGGTGCATGTAAAATCCGTCGTGGGTGCAAAGCCCTCCAAGTTACCTGTGAATAATACCTCTGGGGGTGCCTAGTCAGGTCAGGGTCTCGTCACCTGATCAAGATTCTAAATTACGAGACCTATTAAATCTGTCAATTCAACAAAGTTAAACAGAAACCTTGAACCGGCAAACAAAGATAACGGTAGCAAATCACAAGAGAGCAAGCACAGCAGCGATGTGAACAAATCAATAGTCAGGTGGATCACAGCCATGCTGTGATCAGGCGATTTCCGCCCCGCACCCAGGTATTAACCCGTTAAGCTAGGCATTCATGCCGGGCAGGTAGGGGCTTGGTTAGCGGTATAAAAAAAACATATTATAACATTAACATATAGCGTCAACTTCCCCCGCTATGAAATCTATGCAAGAGTCCATATTTTAATATGGATAAATGGTTGGCTGACTCCAGAGTTGAGCGTTCTTATTAAATCTATCGGTTATTTTTTACCTTAGTTGCAATTAATATTTTTGAAGAATATTGTTATTTTTTCCTTAGCATATTTTTTTTAGCAATTCTAAAATGTTGTAATTTGTTTTCAAAAAAATATAATATGCATTGAAATGCTAAAATCAAACTTAGGTAAAAGATACATTTGGGTAACAGTTCAATAAATAAGCAAAATAAATTGTTTTATATTTAAGGAATTATTTATCTTATCTAAAATTTGTTGATCTTAAACTTTTGTATAGAATATGTTGCAGTAATACGTCAATAACAACCAGCTCAATTTATTTTTTATAGCAAAGCTCCTTCATTAAAGATGTATAAAGTTTAAAAATTTTACCTTTCTAAACTACATGAAATAATAGAAAATACAGAATACCGAAACCGATAATACATAAATTATTTTATTTTTAAGATGTTAATAGATGAAAACTTGAATTCTTCAGTTTATTTAAAGGTATGAGACCAACAGATCTTGTTATATTTTACATAAATGGGTAACGTTTGAGTTTTCCCTTTGGGTAGAAACTTTGAAAGGAATACGTATTCTGTTTGTGTTACGTATTAAATGAACGATTGTAATTCGTTTAAACTGTATAGCATTTTATTATGAAAATAATATCCATAACAAATCAAAATTTCTGATTATCAATATTAAAAATCGAAATATAAACGACTTCGATTAATACCTTTAATTTTAAAATATATTGAACTAATCTATGATCATTAAATAATGAAAGTTACAGCGTGAATTAGGAAAGACAATTTTCACCTTAATTAAATAATAGCAATTGTTTTACTTAATTAATGTACTTAAAACACAACATTAATTACGTAACAATTATATAATAAATTGAATATTTTATTATTTCAGTTATGCACATTTTTATTGCAGATCTCTTTCAATAAAGAATGATATCAGAAGGTACTTAATAAGTTAATATTCTTATTATCTAACTTATTATTCTAAATTTAAGTATAAAAATGTTTTCTGATAGTTAAAAATATTTTAGAAAATGCAATGCACCATATTAAGTTTATAGATGCTGATTACTACAAAATGGCAGTAGAGAGAAAATGGGGCTCCGGCCCCTGGAGGTGGTGTGTGTGGTGCAGGAGGAGGAACTTTGGGAGGAACTCCCAAAGTTCAGCACCTCACACCTCCTCCCAAAGTGCAGCACCTCACACCTCCTCCCAAAGTGCAGCACCTGCCCTCCTCCTCCCGAAGTGCCCACCTCCTCTCGAAGTGCCCCCCCTCCTCTCAAAGGGCCCTCCTCCACCACCTAAGATAAGGGGATTAATTGAGGATTAGTGTTAATTAATTTTAATTAGGAAACTTAGAAATTTTTCGAAGCAATTTTTTTTTCAACTAGAGTAGGTTGGGAAATATTTTTTCAGTTTGTGAATTGTATTTAAAAATAAGAATTAAGAATGGTCATTAATTAATTTTAATTGCGGAACATAGAAATTTTCCGAAGCAATTTTTTTTTCGCGGAGAATTTCCTACAAGAGTACGAGGTGTGTTTCAATGGATTTATTTTAGTGAATTAGCAATTTAATTAATTTTAATTGGGGAATTTAAGAATTTTTTTTTCAACTATAGTATATAATAGCGGGTAGAATTTTAGATTTGAATGGATAATAACAATACATTTTTGGTGCTGTCATCTATCGTTTGAATTTAGTACTTTTACGAAAAGTCTGGCTGAGGATCGAACCCTCACAAAATGAAATCATAGCACACTGATTTGTGTTATTCTAACCATTGTGCTAAGATCTCATGTCTCTGAAAGTATTTTAAAAGAAGAGGTCTGGGCAGATTATACGTTTTTAGTTTGTAAATTATTTTTGTAGATTATTAACCAATCTTAACTATTTATTCATGATCCAATCACACAGGATTATTTATAATCATGCGCGCCCCCTAGATTGGTATAAATTGATGTGAATCCTGTTCATTACATTATTTATTACATTGTCGTTGATGTGCAAGGTTGTGTGATTTAAGTGGAGCTTGCTTTAAAAAAATGTCTAGTGTAGAAAATCAAAAATCCTTCCTGATACCCAAAGAAGAACCTCTACCGATGGACATTACCCCCAAAGAGGAACCTGTTTCGAATATTGAAGTGAAACCGTCATCGTCAAGAGAGATTAAGTTACCCCATTTTTGTGAGATTTGCAAGAAAGGCTATTCTACGAAATTTGCATTTAATAGACACATGACTCATCACTCAGATGAAAAAGTTCTTACCTGTGGTGTTTGCGGGGAAACCTTCATTTGGAAATATGATTTACGAAATCATGCTAAGACTCATTCAAGGACATATAATTGTAAGCTGTGCAATATGGTGTTTCCACGATATTTTGATTTGTATAAACACAAAAAAGATTCATAACACTTCCAAACCGAAGAAAACGGCCAGGTCTTCCAAACAGCAAAAATGAGGTTAAACGTAGAGTACTGATTAATCGACTTTGTAATTTATTGCAACAAGTATGCACTTCCTATGAGCAAACAAAGTAACTTATGACGTCCTCTATTTTTCGAGTTATATGATAGGGTTAAGCCTTTTAACTGTAACTGAGACTGATTTTTAAACCTATATAAGCAATGAATCCAGACACCTCATCTAATTCCGTATGAACTTTAAAGAAGATTGTAACCAAGTAACATGGCAAAAAGAAATCACGATGAACAAGTGTTTTCGCCTAATAAACGTTCTCGTGTAGATTCACCTTTGGTATCAAGAATTGAAAGTACTGAAGACCTTGTATACATTGATGAAACAACCTCTTTTCCGGACACCTGTTGTGAGCCCACCAAGGATATATTGAATGAATTTTTCATTGACTTTAACTTTGTAAAACCTTCTACCCCAACGATATCCCATGAACTTATTCAAGAATCGTTGCAAGAACCCATTCAAGAACCACTGCAAAAATCGACTGCTCATGCTTCGAATGATGAATCATTTGTATTTTGGAAAGAACTTGGAAACTCAATCTTTTTAGGGTTCGAGTTACAGAATTCTGATTATTCTATACATATAAGGGAATTTACATGTGAAGGAATTCTCACCCAGAATGGAATTACTATGGACATCCAGACTTGGTATGAGTTCCAATATAAAATCGTTGCCTTTAATTTAAGATACAAAAGTTTCTCCTTCGTTAGCAATAACAAGATGTTAGTTTTAAATGAGGATAATTCTGTTATGTGTCTTAAAAGTTTAACGAACGATTCTCATATCAAATTAAACAATTATCAATTAGAACAATTAAAAGAAAAAACCTATAAACTGAATAAGAAATTGATTCATCACCAGTATGAAAAACATTTACCTAACTTATTAAAGAAAAAATATAAACAGGCTACAATGACACAAGAAAATGAATTTGTGTTATGGTCTAAACTAATTTTCTACATCGAGAATAATATTATAAGTATATTTAATGAAATTTATCAATGTACCGGATGTGTTTTCAGACATCCAAGTGTTAGCTTGCATTCGTGTTTTACATTTAACAACCGTGAAAAATTTAAACAGGTTGGAGATATGATTTTAATGCTGGTTAATTTTGACGATGTACTGTCCATGTTTTTAAAGAAAGTGGATTTTGTTAGCGACCACTTTTTATGTAACCTGAATGTACAAACTTTTAAAAGCGTATTGTTTGAATAAACTATCTTGATTTTACATCTGTGTCATTATTTCTATAAAATACATGTTTAAAATTTATGCAATAAACTTGATTAAAATACAATAAACTGAATTACTATACAAATTAATGAAAAAAAAATACTTACACACCAGATTGAAGAAAACAAAGGTCTTTGTACAGACCACTGCTTAAACTGTTCATCTTATCTAAGGGGAAATCCCCACAAGTGAGATCACCCTCACCTGTGCCTTCATGACATCACCTGGGATATCACTACGCATGCGCGAGCTTATCTAATCAGTGATAAGATTATCAGATAGCAACCCCTATATAAGGTCGAACATATCGTGTGGACATATCGTATCGAACATATCGTATAGCTGTTCCTGCCTCAGTGTTCCTGCTTAGTTAGTGATTATTCCTAGACTTGCTTGCTCAGTGATTTTCAACGTGTAAAAATATCTTCAATCATCTTTTCGGATAATGGCTTGAACGTCCAATATATAAGTGACTTTATAGAGAAAACTCATGCTGATCGTTATTTGACGGAGTTAAAAACATTACCATTCTACAGACCTACTTTTCATTTGCGAGGAAAGGATGTGAAACCTAAGCGATTGGTTTTAGCTTATGGTGATCTCAATACCAGCTATGCCTTCAGTGGAACAAGTGTGCCCTCTGAACCTTGGACTTCACTTATGATTGAACTTCGTGATAAAGTGGAAAAAGAAACAGCCTGTACTTTTAACTATGTGCTACTTAATTTGTACCAGGACGGAACTACCTATATCAGTCACCACAAAGATAATAAATCCAGCTTAAATGCTATGTTCCCTATCACAGTACTCAGTTTTGGTGCTCAAAGAACTATTGAATTCAAGAGACCTAGTGTACCCTCGACATTCATTAAGCTAGAACATGGATCCTTCTACAACATGTTACCACCTACCAACGAATTATTCACACACGGCATCGGAGCAGAACCTACTATTAAAGACATTCGAATTAGACTCACTTTCAAACATTTAATAGTTCATCCTCTTGATTTGAAAAAGCCAAGACTGGACTTGGTGAATGATCCTGAACTGAATTTAGACTTGTTTGCTGTATCCCCTGACTATTCTCCACCTACCGCGTCTAAACATGTTTCACCATTAAACAGACCTCAAGAGAAACTGTCTACACATACATTTCATGAATCAGATGGATATTTCTCAACTCCTTGGAATCTTGAATGGAATACCTGTGCTCAAATTGAAATGGATAAAAACTGTAATTTAAAACTGCATATAAGAATTTTTAAAGAAGGTGCACGCGGCGAATTGTTCCCAACCAAAAATGGCATCGTAATGACACCTTTAACTTTTGATCATTTCCAACAAAATATGATCAACTTCAACTTTTATTCTGTAAAAGACAGTTACGTGTCTAATAATCAACTTTTAGCAGCATTTTCCGATGAAGGGTATTTCATATTACAACAGATTTTCAAAGGAAACCAACATAGCTTTCATTTTAAACCAGAAGGAATACGTTTATCTATAGATCATTTTTTTAAATTACGTGAAGCAATTCCGGAAATTACCGAGTGCATGATCGATATGCTTCTTGTGAAAGCGATTCCTATGTCTGTATTACGAAAATCAAAAAAGTGTATTCAGAAGCATACTAATGAGGATAATGCGAAGAAGCATTTCCTTTCTTGTTTTGACCAAGAATTAGAAAGATCTCTTAATCAAGTATATACTTGTTACGCCTGTATCATTAGCCAGTTATCGCAATTAGACCATGACTGCTTAAATACTTCATTAAGAGAAAAACTTGTTCTGTATAGAGATAGTGCATTATTAAACTTTAAAGTCTATCAGTTTGTGAAGAATGTCACTGCAAACTGTCTTTGTCACTATACACCTCCATTTTTTGATACTTTGAATTCAAACTTTTATGAAAACTATTTAGAAACTCTGTTTGTAAATTCCCATGAAGTATAATGCTTTTAAAACTAGAAAATGTTTGTAACATTTGCTTGAATAAAAATACTTTTTTTCCCCTAAATAATTTCTATGTGATTATTTCCTAAACATCTTTAAGTGTTTCTTTTTTTCAGATTTGAGATATTTAGAAAACACTTTACAGTCATGAAAAGTAGTTTTGAACTAAGAAAAAGGGTTTTAAGATTGTTCTAAAAAAAACATATTTTCTGACACATTTTTAAATTCAATATTTGTTCACAAATGTGTTAGAATTTTTTGCATTGAGAACTATCTTAAAATAGTATCGGTTCATTAAAAAGCACTGAATCATTCTTCACTTGATTGAAACTTTACAAAAAAAAAATATTTTATGTGAAAAAAAATCGTAAAAATTTCTTAAGTTCTACAATTAAAATAAATGACTATTATTTAGGAAAATTAAATAAGGTTATTTGTTCATGAGTTAAAATTTTATATTATAACGTATCTATCGTGAGTAAGGGCTAAGGGTTTTTCCTATGAATGATTCATATCTATCTACCACTAATCGGCTCGTCCTTATCAGATCCTCTTATCTATGAATCATATGCGTTGTATATTAGCAAGATCTTTCGGGGTAAACTTTAGTCTATTCTAGATTTCGTTTCTTGTAGCGTTACAAACCACTGCTCTTGGATTTTTTTTCTACTTGTGCGTGTGTTACAGTTTTTGAAGTGACAATATGAGTTCAACTACCCAGCACCAAATGTCTTTAAACTTTGATGATGAAGTAAGTGGATTTTAATAAATACTTTTATTATATAATGTACTTTCAAAACTAATTTTAATTCAGCAAATTTATTAAATAATTTGTGAAATGACTTAGCCTAAAGCATGAATAATTTTTACCCGAGGGGTATATTAAATATAGTTACTTAACTAAACTAAAATTTTATGAAGGGGTCCGTATATTCTAAAATTACTATTCTAAGCTGTGATTATTCATATATTTTACTTAGCGTAAAACATGATAAAATCTATTTTCAAATTTTATGAAGTGGTCTGT
Organism: Maratus michaelseni; assembly: GCA_963931845.1. Taxonomy (NCBI): domain Eukaryota; kingdom Metazoa; phylum Arthropoda; class Arachnida; order Araneae; family Salticidae; genus Maratus; species Maratus michaelseni. Next base: position 23,641,665 of record OZ007590.1, on the reverse strand, counting down.
TTGTATATGCTATAAAATTACTATTCTAAGCTGTGATATTATTATTTATTGGTATACTTTACTTAGCGTAAATCGTGATAAAATCTATTTTCAAATTTTATGAATGGTTCTGTATATTCTAAAATTACTATTCTAAGCTGTGATTGTTCATATATATTACTTAGCGTAAAACATGATAAAATCTATTTTCAAATTTTATGAAGGGTTCTGTATATTCTAAAATTACTATTCTAAGCTGTGATATTATTATTTTTTGATATATTTTACTTAGTATAAAGCATGAATAATTTTTACCCGAGGGGTATATTAAATAGAGTTACTTAACAAAACTAAAATTTTATGAAGGGGCCCCGTACATTCTAAAATTATGAAGGTTTTATTTACGAGACATGAGTATAATTTTTTGAAATATAAGATTAATTATTGTGAAGTATAGCAATGATTTTTTTAAGGGTTTAAACTAAAATATTTTTAATGTATATTTAAACTATTTTTAATGTATATTTAAAATATTTCACCTTAGAAGTGTATATACCTTAATCGTGCTACTTTTCATACCAGTATAGTGTATTAGTTCCAAATAATTAATTTTGGGAAATATATATCGAAAGGATTTTATTCTGTGGAAATATCTCTCAATATTTTTAAAAGTTTTGTGAAATGATATTATTTATATGGAAAACTTTTTGGGACTCTATATTTTTAAATTGTTAGTTTAAAAAGAACTTTGTATACATTTTAATACTTCTCACAAGTAAATATGTTTATTACAAAATTTATATGTAGTAGGGAAAAGGTTAAACTTTATTTGAAACAGTTTTTCTTATTATTACAAATTTTTAATCCAATGTGTGGACCTTCATTAGAATAATGCAAAGTTAGTTTATAATGTCAGCCATGAATATTATATTTAAAAAAGATCCTTTTTATTTGAAGTATATTTCCTTTTACATGAATATTTAACACAGTATTCACATTACCATACATTTTTTTAACTCGTTAAGTATTCTAATTAAACAATCTTCATTAATTCAGTTAATTAGTAGCGATATCTTGTAATGACTCATTGTGGAAAATCCCATGACGTCATACCTGGAAAAACCTATGATGTCAGAGATCTGATAAGATTCTCTTATCTGATTAAATAGATAAGCGCGCTGATGTGGGTTCATTCTTATAGTAGCTGTCCTAAAGACTGTACGTTATAATTAGTGCTCCAAGCATTCTACATTATTAATATTTTTGAAAAGTAATAAATAAAACGATGAATTCAAAAATTCAAACTCAAGTAAGTTAATTATTTTGAAAAACTGTTTAGTATCATTCTAAATGATTTTAACCTAAGAGTTTTCCATATGTTATGTGGTTTAATATTGCTAAACGATTTATTTTTGAAACTCTCTAAATGAATCTATTCAAATACCTATCTATTTTTAAAGTGATACTAATTTTCCTGAAAAACTCCTAATTAGAAAAAAAAAATTATTCTTTTAGAAAGATATTACTTTTCTGTTTTGATCTCGATATTAATATCTGTATGTGTGCTAAATGTATAGTTATTTTAGTGAATGAAATTTAAAATTTTAGTTTAACAATTTAACTTAATTCAAAATATAAACAAAGTCATTATTCTCTAGCACTATTCTATATGAAATTTTTTATAACATGTTATTGATGAACCCTTTTCGAAAAATGATTTATGTTTTCTAATTTAGTGGAATACTGATTTAAACATCAGTCCCAGCAAAATCGACGCCATAGAGATAAGAGCTCTGAAGGAAATGGCGAAAAAAAGCCCAGCACCTTCAACGCAAGAGTCTTCTCTGGTATATAATTATTATTATTATTTATTGTTATTATTAGTGTGTAAAAATTATAATAAATGTAGATTGTAAACGAGAATTTTCTTTTAAAGTGGGATATGGATTTTTCCCTCACGCCTAACCAAACAAATCTTATCGACCAAGTTGAAAAAAATTATAGAAGTGAGAGAGAGAAAAAAAATCTAATGATGGAGTCTCTTAAGGTATTTTTTAAAACTTTATAAAACAACTGAAGTTTAAATTAAATTTTTTTTGGTAAAAGCTTATAGGGGATATTCTTTTTTTTAGCGTAACCTGCCCAGTATGGTTCAAGCAACCACGAAAAAAACACATTCTGATGTTCCTAAGGTATGTTTTCTTTAGTATATAATAATATTGTAATTATAAGTTGTTTTAAATCATTCACTTTAAAATTATATATCTCAAAGTTTCTTTTAAATCTTGATAAGATAAAGTTTAATTCTTGATAGCGTAAAGTTTAAATCTTAATAAGACAAAGTTCAATTCTTAAAGCTCAAAGTTTAAATCTTGATAACTCAAAGTTTAATTCTTGATAACGTAAAGTTTAATTCTTGATAACTCGAAGTTTAAATCTTAATAAGACAAAGTTCAGTTCTTAAAGCTCAAAGTTTAAATCTTGATAACTCAAAGTTTAATTCTTAAAGTTTAAATCTTGATAAATAGTAGATCCTTTTTTTAGTAGCCATGTTTATAAAGCTAGGGTATGTATTTCTTTTCAGGATCAGCATGTATGTGAATTTTGTAAAAAATCGTTTTCACGTAAGGACAACTTAAAGCGACACCAATTGATCCACCTACGGCAAAGAGGAGGTCAATCTGATCTTAACCCTTCTGTCCCAGTCGCAGGCCCGTCAAATGTGACACCCACCAAGGTAATTCTTTAAATATATTTTTTTGTCTTTTTACGTCTTTTTTAAAGTTAGACTATAAGAAAGATTAAATGGTTTCAAAGAGTTTTTTTTAATAGTATCATTTAAAAAATAGGGTGGGTTTCGACTGAAATACATTTTTGTTTAACTTTAGGTTTTGTTTAATAAAGGGTAAAACGAAATTAAGGGGTTTTCTTTTTTAAAAAATTAAGGGATTTTCTCTTTTTTTTTTAAATTAAGGGGTTTTCTTTTAAAAAAATTAAATGTGGGTTTTTTTTCTTTTCAGGATGTTCACACTTGCGATGTGTGCCAAAAATCTTTCTCCAATGCCTTCAGTTTAAGACGTCATCGTGCTACCCACACAAAATCATCTGACAGTCTATTCACCTGCGAAATTTGTCAATCAACCTTTACCAGAATCGACAGTTTTCTACGCCACAAGAAGTGTCATTCAGAAGATGAGAGCTGTTTTAAGTGCGATAATTGTCAAGAAATTTTCACCCGGGCTGATAACTTAAAACGGCATTTAATATCGCACGAAAACCCCCAATATAGATGCCCTGAATGCGGAGGAAAATTCGCAAGGAAAGAAACTTTGAATCAGCATATACGTACGCAGCATAGCAGCACTTCTCAATACGTCTCGGTGAAGCGACCCAGGGCAACCACACGATCCAGTATAAGACCTCGAAAAGAAACTACAGCCTTAAATGTTTTTAAAGTAGTCACGATTGATTCTGATGAGGATACACATCATGATATCACAGTTTTCTTCGAATCTGCTCGTGAAGAATTAAGGGAGGCTCTGGAGGAAGCTGTTGCAGAAAGGGACGCATTCAAGTGGCATGTGATGATAAAGGTAATACTTGAAAAAATATCTGTAGAAGGTGAGCAGGAGCTACTCTCAACTTATTTTCATTCAGACACTTACGAACAATTTACGAATGATTCCATTGAAGAAAATTTAGAAGAAGCACATCGGAAAATTATCAGCTCATTGGAAAAATTTGTCCAAAGGGGGTCCGGGTGGCTTCTCAAGGAAGTTTCATATCTTGAACTTAAAATGGGTAAATATTCCCCTTTGAAAGGTAGCAGCTATATTCAACTCCCAAAAGACTTGAATGGTAAAGAAGCCATACTTAATATCCAAAACTTCGACGATCAGAAATGTTTTCTCTGGTGCGTCCTGGCACACCAATTAAATCTAGATCGTAAGGAACATCCCAACAGAGTAACCAAGTACCAACCGTTCGAAGATACAGTCAACATGAATGGCATATCCTATCCTGTGCCGTATCAGAAGATTCCTCTAATTGAGTCAATGAATGATTTAAGAATCAATGTTTTCGGGTACGAGGAGGGCGAACTTTACATTCTATATGTATCTAATAAAACGAATGAGGATGTGATTAACCTACTTCTTCTTTGTGATAGTGAGAATACACATTACACCCTTATAAGGAACTTTTCCAGGTTCATGTCACTTCGAAGTGTTCATAAATGTACTACCTATAACTGCTATACCTGCTTACACGGATTCACAAGACCTGAAATACTAGAAGATCACAAGCCCTACTGCAGTAACCACACCCCTCAAGTAATTAAAATGCCAAACCCGGTGAAAATATACTCTCATTTTCAGGAATTCATTTGCAAGCTCCTATGCCCTACGTCATCTATGCAGATTTCGAATCCCTTCTCGTACCCATTCACACTACTGAACCCTCCAATAAATCATCTTACCAAGTAAAGACTGCTCGTCATGAGGCTTGTGGGTTTGCGTTCGTTATTGTGGGCTCTGACGGATAACCTATAAGAAGATAGAAGTTTATCGTGGTGAGAATGCTGCAGAGGAATTTATAAAAGCCATCTTAAAATTCAAAGCGGAAATCACATCGAAATTATTAACCATCGCCCCTTATGAATCTCAGTGACGAAGAGGAAGAAGCTTTCCAGCAAGCCACTGAATGGTGGATATGTCATAAGCAATTGGGCAAGGAACGCGTCAGGGATCACGATCACATTTCTTCAAAGTATAGGGGAGCTGCCCACCCCTCTTGTAATATTAACTTCAAGCAGAGTAAAGTGATTCCTGTCGTGTTTCACAATCTTAAAAAGTATGACGCACATCATATAATGCGTAAGCTAGGTTGCTTTAAACAGCTGAAAATAAGTGTGATTGCTGCCAATTTAGAAGACTACATCACATTTAAATTACAAGAATATCATTCCTCTATTCAATTCTCATTCATTGACTCACTGCTCTTCCTCCCGGCCTCATTGGACAAATTAACTTCGAATTTGAAACAATGCGACTTTAATATATTAAGAGAAAACTTTGCTCAAAATACAAGAATTGAACTACTAGGTCGCAAAGGTATTTATCTCTATGAATATATGAATTCGTTTAAAAAATTTCAAGAAACCCAGCATCCTCCACCCTCTGCTTTCCACAACACATTATCCAATCAAGATATCACCCAATCAGACTATGCACACGCGAAAAATGTATGCAATACTTTCAGAATAAAAATCTCGGGGAATATTACGATCTATATTTAAAGACCGATGTGTTTCTACTAGCCGATGTATTCGAAAATTTTAGACGTATATGCAGTCAATATTATAATATTGACCCATCCCACCTCTCCACTTCACCAGGCTTGTCTTGGCAGTCCTGTTTGAAAATGACTGAGGTGGAGTTGGAATTATTGACCGATGTAGACCTGCTGCTTTTTATACAACAAGGCGTACGCGGGGGTGTGTCGCAGATCTCCCACAGGTTTGCAAACGCCAATAATAAAGATGTTCCAAATCACGTCCCTAGTGAATAAACATCACATATCATGTACTGGGAGGGCAACAATCTTTAAGGTTGGGCGATGTCCCAGTACATGCCCCATGGAGGGTTCCAGTGGTGTGATGGCTCCAACTTTACAGAAGAAAGCATATTACAGATACCAGATGACGCAAGTACAGGTTACATTTTCGAGGTGGACTTTGAGTACCCTGAATCCCTTCACGATGAGCATATGACTATCCTCTTGCCCCGCAAAGACTCACCGTACAGGAAGAAATGTTGTCCGATTATGCAAAGAATCTTCTACAGAAGGGGTTCAGAGGTACTCCGAAACTCATCCCCAACTTGATGAGAAAAATCAAATATATTTCTCATTATAGAAACGTTAAATTATCCATTGAATTGGGGTTAAAGTTAACGAAAATTCACAGAGTTCTCCAGTTCCAACAGTACCCTTGGCTCAAACAATATATCGAATTCAACATGGAAAAACGCAAGCAAGCGACTAGTGCCTTTGAGAAGGATTTCTTCAAATTACTAAACAACAGCATTTATGGGAAGTGCATCGAAAATCTGAGAAAGAGGCGAAATATAGAGTTATCTAATCAAGAAAGAAGATGTGAGAAACTAGTCGCCTCTCCCTACTTCAAAAATTTCAAGATATTCGATGAGAATCTCATAGCTGTTGAAAGGCAGAAGCCCAGTATCTTGATGAACCGGCCTATTTACGTCGAGTTTTCGATACTAGAGCTATCAAAGGTGCTCATGTACGAATTCCATTATAAATTTATCAAACAAATTTATCCTGGAAATCGTTCAATTCTGCTTTTCACGGACACAGATTCTTTGACCTATCTTATCAAGACTGAAAACCTACAAAATGAGATGTATCCCAATAGGTCGCGATTTGATTTTTCAGATTACCCCCAAGAACACCCCCTTTATTCTAACACGAATAAGAAAGTCTTGGGGAAATTCAAAGACGAATTAAATGACGTGCCTATTCATCAAATTGTAGGTTTAAAGCCGAAAATGTATTCAATTAAATCCTCCAAAGAAGAAAAAAAGTGAGCCAAGGGGGTCTCAACATCTATAGTTAAAAATAAATTAAAACATGAAGTTTATGTAAAATGTTTGGAAAGACAAGCTACAACCTTTGAAGAACAGTCAAGAATAGGGCAGCAATCACACATACTTTACACCCTTAAACAAAATAAAAAGTATTTCTCACCCTTTGACGACAAGCGTTACCTGCTAGAAGATGGAGTAAGTAGTCTAGCTTACGGCCATTATAAAATTCCAAGATAATTAAAAAAAAATCTAAAATCTTTAGAAAAAAAGGAAGATATCAAAATCTTCCAAACAAATTTTTACACTCATATTCAAACTGCATACTCACGTTGAAAAAAAAATTGCTTCAAAAAATTTCTAAGTTCCCCAATTAAAATTAATTAATGACCATTTTAATTACTATTTTTAAATACAATTCACAAACTGAAAAAATATTTCCCACCCTACTATAGTTGAAAAAAAATTGCTTCGAAAAATTTCTAAGTTCCCCAATTAAAATTAATTAACACTAATCCTCAATTAAACCCCTTATCTTAGGTGGTGGAGGAGAGCACTTTGAGAGGAGGGGGGGCACTTCGAGAGGAGGTGGGCACTTTGGGAGGAGGAGGGCACGTGCTACACTTTGGGAGGAGGTGTGAGGTGCTGCACTTTGGTAGGAGGAGCCCTCCTCCCTCCTCCTGCACCACACACCACCTCCTGGGGTCGGAGCCCCATTTTCTCTCTACTAATGGCATTATTTCCTCTATAATAAATGCTGGATGAACTTTAGAAAATAAAAACAGGATTCAATTTTTAAAAACAAATTGTTTAAGGTTTGATTTAGTTAATTAATTTATTTTCTAAAGGGAATTATCTGGATTGAAATTATCATATAAATATCGGTCAAATGACCAAGTAATACCCCCTATCCTTATGGTAATATCCTACCAAGATATTCTGCGGCAGACCAGTGCTTCTTTCATTTACTATAAATATTCCATTAGGATAATATAAGAATAGAATATTCTGACGTAGATATAGACTATTGATTTCTTCTAATTATTTCGACGTAGGGATAGAATGCAGTGTTTCCCCGACTTATGAATGCTTTGGCTAACAAATGTTTGGTCCAACAAATGTTTTGGCTAACGGAGATTATTTTTAATGATTTTCTGACTGGACTATCACGCATGAGTTCGACTAACAAATATTTTCTACGACGCACCCTCTAAGAAAATTACTCCACGTTGCATTTTGATAGGAAGAGAAACAACACATCAGTTTACAAAGATTTAGCTAACAAATGTGTTTCCGTAACGAATTATATTCGTTCGGCGATGTATCACTGTTTCTCTAAGATACTGCATCAACTTGAAACACAATCACTTAATCATTTATATCACCACCACCCAATCAATTGCATTTTTGTGGTGCATCTTTAAAAAAAACTCGGCTAACAATTGTTTTCTAGGACGCACTCTCTACGAAAATTCTTTCATTTTATATTTTTATGGGAAGAGAAATAACGTATCAGTTCATGAAGATGTCGGTTAACAAATGTGCTTCCGGAACCAATTTTATTCGTTAGTCGATGTATCACTGCATCTCTGAGCTGCTACATCAACTCGAAACATAATCATTTGTATCACCACGGCCCACTCTATTTCATTTTTGGTGTGAATCTTTAAAGAAATCTCGGCTAAAAAATGTTTTCTAAGATGCGGTCTCTAAGAAAATTCCTCCATGTTGCCCTTTCATGGAAAGATAAACAATGTATCGGTTTACGAAATTTTCGGCTAACAACTGTTATTTCGGAACGAATTATATTCGTTAGCCGAAGTATCACTGTATTTCTGAGCTGTTACATTATCTCGAAATGCAATCACTTAGTCATTTAATCACCACCGTCCGCTCTAATACATTTTTTTTTTTGGGGGGGGGGGGGATCTTTAAAGACAACTCAGCTAATAAATGATTCCTACGACGCGTTCTCTAAGAAAATTCCACCATGTTGCATTTTAATTGGAAGAGTATTGGTTTACGAAAACGTCGATAAAAATGTGATTCCGAAATCATTTATATTCATTAACCGATGCATCACTGAATCTCTAAGCGAATCATCTCGAAACACAATCACTTAATCATTTACATTACCACCTCTCATTCTAATACATTAATGGTGGCATCTTTAAAAAAAACACGAATGAAAAAAAAAGCATAAATGTAACTCAAACAGGGACAAATTCGTTAATCCTTCCTCTTGGTTACACAAATTATAAACACACTAATGCATTTATTGTCTTTCTTTCTGGTTTTATTGCAGATAATGTTCGTAATGAATAGAGTATCTGTCATTCAGTCTAGTTAAAGTTACATTATTTAAGCTTTCATTTTGGTTGCAATATTCTGAAATGAATTCAAGTGGAATGTTGTGTCACGAGTCGTGCGAGAAACCTAAGAATTACATATGGTAAACAAATGATTTAAAAGAAACTGCTTTATTTTAAACAACATTATGTTTATGCTATGTGTAACCTTATGTGTTGTGTGTAGTTTGGTTTTATACGTGGGCCACTGTTTTATGCAATTGTTTAACAACGTAATTCAACTTCAGCTTTTCTTTTATGGACACGCTATTATTTATTCAGCAATTAGAACAAATATATTTATTTCTATAAGTGCGGTTATTTATATCTATAAATAAGAGAAAATTTGAAAAAAAAAATAATTTACTTTTTCTTATATTTAATTTTCTCACAAAATTAATACTCACTATTTTCTCATTAAATAAATTTGCTATAGCTTCCTATAAAACTAATTTATTTTTTTCTATGATTTTTAAAAATGTACTTAATCGTATAACCATACAAATATATATAAAATGTTAAAATACGATAATTCAAAAAATGGCGACTTTGAGAGAAAGGAATTTTGAAATAATTTTTTGAAAGAAAAAAAAAGTAATAAATACATTATAAATTCAAATTGCATTAAAAATTATTTTGAATAATAATAAAATTATTCCAAAAACAACAGAAGAAACTATAAAGGCTCTCTCTTGTCTTAGTTTAAAAGAAAATAAATGATTTTTAACAAATAAATCTACAATCATTACTTTAAAATATTCATGGAACAAGAATGCATGAAGTGTTTTGAAAGAAAGTTTTATTGTTTATTCTGAAAATTAAATGCAGAAACTGCTCATACGTGAAATGGGACATATCTGTTTATTTGATGTTTTTTTATCCAGTCTATGGGAAAAAAAGAATTGAATCCAGTTTTAAAGATTTTACATTTAATTTTTTTATATTTACATTCTTCTTCTGCATTATTTTCCTTCATTTCGTTTCATCCAAATATATTTCATTTAAACAGCATTGCAAACTTGGCAACAATCTTTCTTCTCCAAAATAAATATAAAACTGCATTTCACTAAGAAGCTTTCATGGAATTAATTGAATAGAACAATTTTACCTGCTGCTGACGTATGAGGTTTCATAAAATCAAACAGATGTTGTTGAAAGAAGTAAAAGATGTTTGTTTTTAAAGAGACATTCTTTTGATATGTTTTAAACTTAACAAATGTATTCAAAATATCGTATGGTGAATCGTTCAATAAAATAAACTAGCTGTTTAACCAGTTCTACGCACGGGAGTTCATGAATTTAATTCTAAAACAAAAATAAAAAATAAAAATCTATACAGCCGAAAACAGCTTTAAAATATCTAAATAAGAAATAATAATTTCCCTGTTAAAGTGCAGAGTTGTTCAATAACTATTCGATTTCGATAATTTTTAATTTATCATGTTGCTATGGCAACAGACGATAAAACGATATATATGGAATAAGGGAATAAATAGAATAAAAAGTTTTGTTGATGTTTGTAATAAAATGTTTTTCTTCATTTTTTTTTAAAAAGGTAATAATTAAGAGCAATTAAATAATCTCTAATTTTTGAATGCGAGGTAAAAGAATCATCATAATACCCGCTACAGCTTCTTAGTATTGCAGTGTGGCGTACGTAATACGTATATCTCACATTGCAGTAAACATTTAGAACTGGTTATAACTCGCGCGATTACGGGTTAAACATGAAAAAAGACAAAAATTCGTTAAAAACATTAAAAAAAAATCTCTTTAAAATTTTCGATTTTTTCCCCCAGTCGTTCATGGGCCCCCTACCAGCAACTCGTGTGCCAAATTTCGTAGCCCTGCGACCTGTGGTTTCCGAGTTTTTGAGGTTACATAGATAGATACGCGCACGGATTTTAATACGGTAGATAAATCTTACAGAAATAAAGAAAAAAATTCATTTAAACCAATGAATCCAACCCGGTCTACCTCGGTTAAAGGTAATCGTATTCTACCCGGAGTGTACATCGGAAAATGTATAACGCAGAACGTAGATGAAAATAGTTTTTAATTAAAAACAACACTCAGAAAAAAAATACTTCCCTCAACTAGAATGAATAGTTAGACTCTTTCTAAATCCCTAAACTAGAAACATAGAAGTCCAAGCTATGCGAATAGGGTAAGCAACTAAACTGAATAGACGAAATGATCGAGAATTTCTAGTCTCTTGTTTTCTAGGTGACGAAACGATAATGAATCGTGTAAATTACGAGAAATTATCACTTTATTTCTGGAATGGATATAAACTAGTATTATAGTCACTAAAACTAGTGTCTTGTGTTCACATCTATTTGCAGACATTTTTAAATATGTTTGACCACGAGAATATAGGTAAACACTCTTGAATTCTAATAGGAGACTCTAGAACTCTCTGGCAAAGGGAACTAGAATTTATAGGGATGACATGGAACTATTTTTTCTAGAGCCACAATTTAGATTCTAGTTGAGAAGGGCAGATTTTTTTCTCAGTGAATTGTAGATTGTTTTGCATTTAGTATATTTTCTTAGATTGCCCACCAACTACACCAAGAAGCATTTTTGGTACTTTCATGTAAGCGACATTCCGGCGGTCTATGGCGAAACATTTCACTGTTTATAGTATCTTTGGGATTATGATTGTTTCAGTGTTTAAGCGCATAGTTCGATTACATATCCGTTAAGTTCGTATTTTATTTATTTATTTATTTATTCGTGACGTTTGAATTTAAAGTGGCAGTTTAGTTACATAATAGTACACGGAATAAAACAAATACCGAATTTATTACACTATTTTAAGTGCAACCGGGTTAATCTTACGTATTTGGGTAGCACGCAGATTTTTAAAAAAAATCGTGCTTGAAATTATTTTTAAAAATATAAAAAATCAGTAAACTGAGGTGTAGTTTTCAAACAAACTGCACTACAAAGTTCCTTTTTTTTTTTTTTTTTTTTTTTTTTTTTGACGGTGTAAAGTTAAAAATTGAAAGGTGTATAGAAGTTTAAAAATTGCAGCGAAAGCGAAATATTTTGGTTAGGTCATTGCCACAGTCAATTTTGCGTCAGAGGTACTCACGGACATTTTTTTGCTTTATAATATAGATACTTCAAATATTATCGACCGAAAGAAGCTTTTTGGGCCAAAACCTAATATAGGTATATACATTTTTTCGTTAAATAAAAGCAACCTCAGACGAAATATTTAATTTACAAATACATACCTACAGCAATATTTTATATGTATGTATGTACGTATGTGCATACACAATACACATACCACCATATAAACATACATATGCATCTGTGTGCGTGCGCTGTGTTTGTTTTAAAAATTAGCAAACTACTACTGTTATTGGATGCTAATTTATTATTTTATTATTATTTTACCTGTTAAAATTACAGACTTGAATAATTATTTCAGTATAGTTATTAACAATGCTAAATTTTAACAATACAGTTAAATTTATGTTGAAAAAATAGCTCTTTATAGGAAAAAGTTATCAATACTAGTTTGGGGTACATAGACTGTTTTTATTTACCGAGTGAAATGCATCATTTCATTTTATGTTATATTGTCATTTTTTCTTTTAACTGTGGTCCGTTTCTATAACTAAGAAACTATGTTACGGTTTTCCACCAAACTGATTCCAAACATCATAATTAAAGTAATAAGGACCCTCTATAACATTTTTAAAAGTTTCTGAATTTATACCACTCTTTTCGAATAATAATATCAGATTTTATACTTAGATTTCACATTATCTCGAGTTCTACGAGTCCAATCGGAACGCGGTTTGGCTCATTCGACTCGATATCGATAGAGGATACTAGAGCTTATCGGTTTTAGTTCGTTTTTCACCACCAGGGGGTGTTTTATTATCTCCCGTCAGAAATGACAGATAGTTGATCTGTGTTTCATTTTCATAAGACTTTATACAAACAAACAGCATGAAGATTTTATTATATGAAGATTTTATTTATTGAAAAAAGTACATTTTTAAAAATGGCAAATTATTTCTACAAATACAAATAATGAGGATTTTTTTTTTTTTTTTTATTCTCTATTTACTCTCTATTATTAAAGTTCAACGATTGGACAAAATATTCAAATTAAATATTAAAAAATTATCCATCTGCGAAAGTTTTTGCAAAAGAGTGTTATCAATGAGTTTCTAAAGAGTTTGACTTACCACATAGCTCATTTCTTGATTATATAAGTAATATTAAATGGAAATTACTCGGTACTATTTATTCCTTATATTTTAATTACATTTCATATCAAAAAATGATTTTATTCCCGATGGAAATAAAATTTTCAAAATTTGTTTGTATTATCTACCGGTAGATGCGGTAGAATATTTTTAAAAAAGGCGTATATGTGAAAGGCAGCACTGTGACGGCAACAGTGTTCGTTTGTTTATATCTGAGATTCTGATATTTATCTGGATTTTTAATTAAGAACTTAAAACATTATAATAGGATATGATATACATGCTTTACAGGAAAATATGCTGAACAGACATGATTTCAAATAGAAGATATTATCATTTAGATGTCTTATGTTAGCATACGTTTTTCATTAAGCCTAAAATGGTGTTTAACTACGGCGATTCGCAGACCAGAGTGGTCGCTCCCGGAATGGTTACAGACACTTTCTTGCCCTCGGATTTTATTATAAGTAGATACAAGTTTGAAGATCCCTTGCATGATATGTCGGATAGTTAAATTACCAAATCAATCATCCTAAACATCTGAATGTTCTTTCCTATAATAATGTTTTCAAAAAATAGTTTATATGTATCTTAATTCGAAGAATTCCTCAACTTTTGCCAAGTATCCAAATGTTTTGGTATAATTGTTAGGGATGATTCAGAAAGTTGCTTAAAATGTTATTTGTATGATTTTATTCTTACATCTTATATTTTATTAACACACATGCTTCTTATAATACACGTACATACTTACATACAAAATGTTTGATATATACAGTTGATATATATATATATATATATATATATATATATACTAGCTGGCTTAAATTGCACATAGAATAGTATAAACCTCTAACTGAACGAACCTCCGGCTCGAGTCCCCGCTGCCTGCGTCACCGTATAGCAGTCGTGCTGCGCACGCGCTGCAGTATACGCTAGTTCCACCTTCCACCACCAGGTGGCGCAATCTGTTTATACGATCATAACTGAAATCGTTAAGGCTTTCGATGCCGAGTCGAATGAGCCATACCCCGTCGTTTTCATACCCGTAGAACCGGAGATAGGAAAGCGCCCCCTGGTGGTGAGACTCGGAGCAAAATTCGATAAGATGTAGTATCCTCTATCGACGTCGAGTCGATTGAGCCAAACCGCGTCGTGATGTGACCCATAGAACCCGAGTTGGCTGAAAAATCCTTTAATTACACCTTCCACCACCAAGGGGCGCAATGTGTTCTATACGAACATGACCGAAATCTGTAAAGCTGTCGAAATCCAGTCGAAAGAGCCAAACCCCGTCGTAATCCGGGCCATAGAAACAGAGATAATAAAACGCCCCCTGGTGGTGAAAAACGAACTAAAACCGATAAGCTCTAGTATCCTCTATCGATATCGAGTCGAATGAGCCAAACCGCGTTCCGATTGGACTCGTAGAACTCGAGATAATGTGAAATCTAAGTATAAAATCTGATATTATTATTCGAAAAGAGTGGTATAAACTCAGAAACTTTTAAAAATGTTATAGAGGGTCCTTATTACTTTAATTATGATGTTTGGAATCAGTTTGGTGGAAAACCGTAACATAGTTTCTTAGTTATAGAAACGGACCACAGTTAAAAGAAAAAAGCGGGGGCGGGGAGGGGGGGTTGGCGATGACACTGCTTTTCCTCAAACAACTTATGTAGACTACCTGAGTTCTAGTTCAAAGGCAGTGAGCTGTAGAAAAACTTAAAACTAAAAAAAAAAAAAAAAAAAAAAATGATCGCTTTTCCCTATCATAATATCTGGTTGGAGCTGTAGAAAAACTTAAAACTAAAAAAAAAAAAAAAAAAATCGATAACGGGGGCGAAGCCCGCTTTTCCCTATCATAATATCTGGTTGTTACTCTAAAACAAAAACTTAAAATACTAAAACTTAAAATAATAATGCAGTTTTTAGATGCGGCCTACTTCTTAAAATCCTAATATCTAAGCCGGCACTGTCATAGAAATCTTTCTTTTGCTTTAATTATACAAATAACGATGATTAATTATACAATAAAATAATATATCGGCTCCTAATGAAGATATGAGAATAATTTTTAGATATTCTGAAAGCAGAAAAATTTTGCGTCGCCCTGTGAAAGTTTGGAATTACTGCGCCTCTTAGATTCGGAGATGCCCCCCCCCCCCCTTCTGAAAAAACGCAGTTGAAAGTCACGTGACTATTTTATCTCTTTCAGAAATGACTTATTCACAGACTGGGTTGAATGTTGAAATAAAAAAGCAGCTGTCTCTTTGGAATAGAAATAAATTAATTTCCCTCATAGCATACATGGTCGCAGTGGCGTCACTGTGACGTCAATGCGAGTCACAGTTGTCACGACACATCTGTGACCAAAATGCCACCATTCAGTGAGGTCACATTGTGACTAAAATGTGGACTTCTTTAAAAATTATAAAAAAAACATACAAAGCTATTTCAAACATGTTATTCATCGTAAAAATACTTTTCTAGTCAATTTTTTTAATTTTTGTGACGTTACTTTGACGTCTTTGTAAATCACGCATGTCACGTAACATCTGCGACCAAAATATTAACATGTTGGGAATTCACACTGTGACAAAAATGTGAATTTAAAAAATCTTTGAAAATGAGAAGAAACATACATAGTGTCATCTTTACGCATTTGAGAGCCTTAGTAATTTATTATGCTTCTTGGAAAGTAATTTATATTCAGTTATTCATTTATCTAACTAAAATAAAATTATCAGCATAATATATATATATATATATATATATATATCTTTTTAATTATGCAATTGTAAATTATCATAGAAACATACTTATTTATGAAAACTAGAAAATGTAATTTTTTTTATTTTTTTTTTAAACTTATTTTTTAATTAAAAAAATATAAAAGTTTTATTTTGTAGGAAAAATTAATAATTAGTGTTAAAATAACTTCAAAGAATTTTGTCAATTATAAATTACTTGTAATCATCGGAACTGGCAGAAAAATAATACAGTGGAGGGAAGTGTTGTTCACTGTGAAGTGCTATTAAAATGTAGACAAAATGCGAATAGAGATAATCCGATATTTTCAGAAAAGCAAAGTTTCTTTTTTGTATGCTAGGGCTTTATTTAAATTGTTTTCGTTTCTTTATGGATGAAGTAGGTTATGAATATCATAAACGTATAAAATAAGTAATTTGCTTCTGTTAGAAGGAAAATACTATTTCATTTTATTTTATCTCCAGAATTTTCAATATAATTGTTATAGCTATTCTAGCCCATATTTGGAAGGAAAAAAATCTCGACATTTTTTAATTTAAAAATTGCATTTATCAAACTTGACATAAAATAAAATAAAATAAAATAAACGGAAGTCTTTCATTGTATCATATGCAAAGCGTTATTTTCAAGCCTGAAAAACAACATATACATATTGAACGGCGGAGGGGGGAGGGAAGAAGAAAACATTTATTCTTTGGTAAGGAAATTGAGCAGCTGCTCATTATTTATAATATGGACTCGTCTATCGTCTGCGGTCAAGATAAATTTGAAAAGTGGTTGTTTCATTCGGAAGGATTATTTATTCAAACTGTTGTAACTTGTAAGCATAAGATGAATTCAAGTTTTGTTTCATTTATTTTCAAATTTTGAAGAATTCTAGCTGGGTAATTTCGTGGTAGCTGTGTTACATATAAGTGTCAGTTATCCGAAATTTCTTGCTGGAAAAGATTCCCTCTAATATGACATGATTAATAATTTGCTAAAAATGGATAAAGGAACACGCGAAGATTTTTTAGATAGATATGCATTAAGATTTGGTAAGTACAAAATATGCTAAAATTAATTTCAATTTGTCTATACTTAAGAGTTACAAATTTACATTGTTTTAAATTAATTATTTGTAATAATTTTAATTCGTAATGTAAAACGATATATTCTTATTTTATTATGTTTTAGGACTTAACAGATTTTTAAACATAAATATAAGATTTTGTGAATTTCCATAGATTTGTTTACAGGTACTATTTCTTATTCGTAATGTATTTCATTTTAAAGAGACTTGATCAAAATTATTATTAATAATATATGAAAGGTCTTGCATAAAATATGAGTTTTATTATTAAACATTAGGAATTAATATCTAATATAGAACTTTGAAGCATTACGAAAATAACACGATGGCTAATACGTAAGGAAGTACTTGGAAATTTTAAATATTTAATAGAGAAATTTACGTCTGAGGGATTAATGTAAAATAATTATAATTATATTATTGTAATAGGGCACTCTTTCCAGTAACGGGTACTTTTAAGTTAATTTCTTTAAAAAATATGTTTTTAATTACTAGTTATCGTTATTATATTCCACTTTTTAAATTCAATATATGAATGTATCTACAATATGAAACCGATCTCATTGTCACATTTCCACTTGTGAATGTAAATTTAATTGTACCAATAGAAATAAATGAAAATACATAAAATTCCAGCAACGGGCATCCACCATTCCAGTACTGGACATCCACTGTGCCAGTAATGGACTTCATATTAAAAAGTAATAGGTAATTGTTTTATAATTGCGTTTCGAATCTGAACTTAATGAAATTATACTAAATAAACACAATATTCGTTTTGAAATACATTTACCAATTAGGATATCAATAATTAATCAAATATTTATGCTAAAAATTAATTGTTCAAGCTAATTGTTGTTATTATCACAAGATGAATACTTTATGTATTTCGATAGCATAATTAAAATCCTGAATTTTAGAGAATTACATTTATTTATTAGATTACTGAGACAATGATTTTGTATGGAGTTTAGTATATATATATGTTACGGTCAATATGATTAATCTGGTCATTAATAATAATAACCGGTATTATTAATAATAACCGGCCATTATGTCCGGCCGGATTAATCATATTGACCGTAACATATATAGTTTATATATATAATGAGAACATTTTTCGGAGTATCAGAATACATGGAATTGTGTTTCCTCTGACAATGTTTAAGGCTGTTCTTCAGTGAACTTTCCTACTGCCCTCGCTAATTTTAAACCTATGGGCGAAGGATGCTTTCGTATATTTAAAATATCTCCTCAGGAAATTAATATTTTTAACTTCTGTTTTCCGTGTACTCTTCTTAAAGGATGTTTCTTTTTTTTCCCTAGTTATCAAAATATTTCATTGTTCTCAAATCCAAAATAACTAATTTCTGACATATTTCTGAATTCATTTTTATTCGGAAACACATGAAATTGGCAGGTGTTCTTAATCAGAATATATTTAATAGAATGGCGTTTTCCATTTTTTGGTAACGGCGAAGATGTTTCAGAAAACACTAGCAAAGTCGGTGTTTTGAACCGAATTACCGACGCGCAGCGTCAGAAATGAAAAACAAAACGTGACCGAAATTGATCTTAAGTATTTCATTTATCTAAAAATGGAAAACGCTATTCATTCCAAATCGCTTTAATAATCAGGCATGCAAGTGACAAGCGTTTAAATATTTGTTCATAAATGTATCAGAAAGTTTCGTGATACTGAGCGAGGGGAAATATGGCAAAGTATACACATTTAAAGACTACAATACTTAACAGCAAAATAGCATTGTTTTAATTATTGTCAATATTTTTGGTGATTACATAAAACAAATGGAAGTAGAAGTTAATTTAAAAAGTTTTTATTTGCACAATAGAAGTTCATATTATTGAAGTATTAACTTTTATTATAATTTTTAATGGATTCACATATTATTTTTATATTAGTATGCGTTTTTAACATTTATAATTTTCTTGCTTAACGGCTACATTAGCCGGTTTCCCAATCAGATGCAAAGTTTTAATTAGAATACAAGTTGCACAAAAAATATTATTGCCGATCCAATCCTTATCGTCGATTTTATCGTGATTTGGTAAAATCTTGTTATCCGAATCTATGCGAAATCATTTATCAGGTTCGGTCGGGTTGAGGGTCAACAGATTTTTTTTTGTTGTTGTTGTTGGGTTAGGGTAAGAATACTGGTTGAATCGAAATATAATTTTAGTCAACCATAATTCATGTTCAGTCATTTTCAAGAAGTATATAACCGGATTCGTGAATGACTCTAGATCCCATCCGACATCAGAAATTGTGTCGTATTACAATTTCTGATAAAATCTGGTTACTCGGTCGTATGCAAGATTATATTCCGAACAAGACTTACAGTAAAAACATTATACCCGACTCGGGTCAGATCGGGTTCACGAAAATCAGGTCACTCGACCACTAATCCAAATCTATTCTGTAGCCAAACAAATCCAAAAAGATCGATCCGAACTTTCTGGATTGGATTCGGGTAAAATCTGGTCACCCGACCCGTTGCAGTGTCGTCACAAACGTCACAAACTTGTAGCATAAAAAAATGTTGATCCGAACAATCCGGATAGGATTCGGGTAAAATCTGGTCACCCCATCCGATGCAGATTCGTCACATTTGTCACATTGAAGTCGCACGGTGACTTCACAAAGTAGTCACATTGTGAGGTCACAGAAAGCCTTGAAAACGGCCATAACGACTTCACATTTAGGTCACAGTGACTTCACATCGACGTCACGTGACGTCACGACGACGGTCACAAAGTCACAGTGTGACTTCACAGTGACGTCGCCGTGACGTCACCATGCCTTACGGGTGCCGTGTCATTAATGAGTTTTAATTGATATCTTTAAAAGTTACTGGTCGATTTTTACGATTTTTTTTTTGTTGAATTCGCGATTTTTTTATACACGTGTTAGCAAATTTTCGTGAATGTAGAGTCATTATTTCCACTTGTTTCAAAAAGGAATGGGGCGATTTGATCTCGGATGTGTCGACCCGGCATTCTTTACGGCAACCTTTTTCCCGTCTGGGGTCGATGTTGGATGTCTGGTCAGTTTTTGGCCGAAATAAAGAAAAGTTACGGTCCGAATTTCAAAAAATTTGACATTTTGGAACGACAAAAATCGGCCGTGTGTGTACCCCGATTTTCGGATCGATACCTCCGGTAGATTATTTTTTATTCGATGATGCGTTAAAAAGCGACAATTTGGATGTCTGCGATTATCAAAACGGAAATTTTTTTCGATTCTTTTTCAAGTTCGGTTTCGGTCCGTAATTAAAACAGTTTCGTCGATTAATAACTCCCCGGGTCCGGGTCGGACTCCCGACCCGGCCCAAACTTGACATCCGCGCCTTTTTTCCAAATTTTTCGGTCCGCGTCCGCCTTCAGTGCGTCGATTCGTCCCGGAGCCTTTGCGTGTACAGACCGGGAATGCACAGACGCACACACTCACTCACTCACACACACACAGACGTTCACGGACATTAATAATTATCCGATATATATATATATATATATATATATATATATATATATAGTAACAAATAGGAGTAATAATGAGAAATCATTTATAATTCTTATTCACAACAAAAAAAAATTGCTACACCATTTTCGCATGATCTGGGTGCATTTATTGAAAACGACACGCGTTTTCTTTTTGTTTGAAAACTACAAAAACCTAATTCGCTTAATCAAAAACAAGATCTTATCACAATTTACATTTAAAATGTTTATGAAAAAAAAAACCATTACAGAGTTTCCTATTTGTCGTTGAAATATTATCCAAAATTTCTTCACGAAGAAAATCTGACTTGTTATTTTTTTTTTCATTTAGTTTGTAAACAAAAAGAATGTAGTTTATTCAAACTTAAAATGAAATTAAATTCATTTTATTGTATTATCCCTACATGCATTATTTTATTTCATTCCATTTATTCTTTTTTTAAGAAGAATATTTTTTAATTTCACACATTCTTTCTTCTTAAAATGAAATTGAAAAGCCTGAAACTCATTGATTCATTGATCGCATCATTGCATTTCATATTATATTGGCATTTTTTAGATAAATTTTCAATATTTCTAAACTTTGAAAATCCTTTGTATGATGTGTTGTATAGTTAAATTACCAGATCAATCACCCAAAACATCTATTTGAATCTTATTTCGTGGAGTAATGTTTTCAAAAAGTATTTATATATATCGTAATTCGAAGAATTCCACAACTTTGTTGACTGAAAACAACAAGAAACTCATTCACTTAAAAAAGAAACATGATCATGTCACAATTTTATACATTTAAAATATTTATGTAAAAAGAAAACATTAAAAAAAGAAGAAAAAACAAGGTTTGCTTATTTGCCATTAAAATATTATCCTAATGTCTTCATGAAGAATATCTGTCTTGTTACTTTTTTCATTTCGTTTGTAGACAAAAATAATCTGATTTATTCAAGCTTAAAATGGCTTTTCTTTCCCTTTCTTGTATTTTCTTGTTTCATTCCATTTATTTTTCATTTAAAAAGAATATTTTAAAATGTAGCACATTTTTTCTTCTCGAAATTGAAAACCTTGAAACTCATTTGACTGTGCGTGATTCTGAGAATTAATTGTACTGAAAGTTTTTACTTGTTGCATGATGGCGCACTAGATTTTGCTGTGCGAAACAGATTTTTGCGAAAAAAAACAACGAAATACTTTATTTTTATAGAAACGTTGAAATAATTGGCTTTTTACAGAAAAAAAAAAGCTGAGGAAAAAATTGTGCCGGAAAGTCTTAAATTGAAAAAAAAAAATATTTTCTGTAAGTACCGTATTTACCCTTGCACAATATGCACACATTTTTTTTACAAATTTTAGAACTAAAACACGGTGTGCGTATTCTATTTCCGAAAACCATACATGTTTTAACTATGTCATTTCTAGGATGGAACTTTTTCCTCATTTTGTTTTTCCTTCCTCCATAATCGTATGCAAGATTCGCCAACAACGAGTTTTTAAGCTGTATCCTTTTAGCACTTTTCAAAATAGTCGAAAAGTATTCATGAATTTCGTTTGTCTGGTCGTCTAGCTGATTGACCGTGCTCTATCTCGTATAAATATACTCGGATTGCCATGTAATTGATATATGTTATTGAGGTTTACCATGGCATGTTGTGTATTGAAAAGGAAGTGCGTAGCCTTTGCAGTTTATTTACAGGGGCACTCAAAAGATTTCCGTTATATTATTCTCTTGAGTCCTGGGTACCCAAATGGGTACTTAGATTCTTTTTCTTATAAAAACTAAAATGATTGATATTTTTACATTTTAACTTCACTTCTATAAAGTTGAATGCTTTTGCTTTAAAATGAAACCAATAAATGGCAGCACCGATGTCGATTTCCTTATAAAATAAATGCTATTTCAACCTGAGTTTGCAAAATGCTTTCCAAACAGTGCATCCAAGAAAGTAGGTAATTTTCACAATTCTTTAACTTAAAAGCTTTATAATAAAAAAAAATTAAGAATTTGCAGATTATTCACTTATTTAAAGCTGTTATTTTTTTTTTTTATTGTGTAATTTTAGATTATTGATAGTTAAATTGATATTTTTTGAGGGCTAGTAATTTTATGTTCATAGTTGTGAACATAAATTACAAGCCCCCTAAAACAATAGATTTAAAAAAATATATATATTTTGTCATCTGTGATGTCATTTTGTTTGTTTAAAAGCAAAGAATGAGTATTTGTACTATTATTGTAACTTCGGGTTTTAAGAGGATAAAATCAATGTGTAAAAATCGTTTGCAGTACATTTTAATGATGTAACACTATTTTAAACATAATGAAAATGATATACATCACTGAGGTGCGCTACAACATGCTTATTATAGAATATGGCGCGCATAGCAGGGGAAAATTAAAACTGTCCTCTTCGTATGTGTGAACAGGAAAAGGTAGCTTCCCTATTTAGTGTGACAAAGATTTTTTAGTTTTTCTTAGCCTAAATAAATAAGTTGCTATCAATTAATCTATTTTTGTTAGAATTGAATAATATTAATTTATGTTTCTAAAGATGTTACAACCTCCATACATGCTAACTTTGGCCGATAGATCAACTTTTGAGATCAATTAGTAAGTTTTTAAATGCGTCGGAATTCTCCAGAATAGTTTTCCTCCGGACGGCTGCATTTAGAAGCTTCTTATTTTTTGTAAGCGAAAAGAAAGAAGAAAAAAACTTTTGAAAATGTTTCTTACTCTTTTCCTTTTGGGAAAATTAAGATATAACATTAAACGCTTAAACTAACAAATTAAGTACTTAAGAATTTAAATTAAGAATTAGTAACTAAACTGAAAATTAGTAGATTAAAATTCTTCTTTTCCGTCTGCTAATAAAATACTGGCTTTAAATGTTTTTATTCTCCTTTGAAATGTCTGTATATTAGTTTTCTTCACCCTCTTGAAGTTCTATTGGTTTATAAAATTTGCTCTATAATCCGCTTTTACATCATATATATAAGCAAAAACTTCGTTGTTTTTTGCATTGGTGACGTTAAGCTTAATGTCACTGTAGTGTTAATAAATATTTTAGACACTTTTAACGTTAAAGAAAATAAGTTGAAACTGGTGTGAATCAATAAGAACTAAAAGATCTTCTTAAAACACCATCAAACACTTTTAAATGCGCTAGGCCTTTCGAAAGATCTGAGTCTTTCTTCGTCAGGCGCAAAAGAGACGTGCTTTGACTATGAAACGGGTCTTGCTGCTGCTTTCAGCAAATGGGTCTTGCTGCTTCTTTCATAGTAGAAGCACGCCTTTTTTGCGCCTGACGAAGAAAGACTCAGATCTTTTGAAAGGGCTAGCGCATTTAAAAGTGTTTGATGGTGTTTTAAGAAGATCTTTTAGTTCTTACTTTAAACTTTGTTTTGTGTACTATACTGTAAAATACATACTTTTATTTTTACTTTAAAAAAGTAAAATAAACTCGAAATTTAAGCATAATTAAATATAATCTCCTTCTTTAAAATATTCTTTTAAAAAGAAAATACTATGTATTTTTTAATTACTCCTTACAATTTATCCTTCTAAAATATCTGAGGTAACATTATCCATACATGAAATAAGATTTATTTCTTGAACCTCATAATATTTTATATAGTTTATGAGGGAAAACATCATTTCAAATTATTTTACTTCTTTTATTTATGTTGTTTATTGCATTATTCTGCTTCATTTTATTTCTCCTATTTTCCTTTCTTCAAAAAGAAACATTCAACAGCTGGCAACATTCTTTCTTTGCCGAATTGAAGTAATGTACATTTCAGAGAATTAATTGTGTGGGAAAAAATGTACCTTCTGTTGACATTTGGAATTTTCTAAAATCAAATACATAGTCGAGGAAGAATGAAGGAATATTTATTCTTAATATATTATTTTCATCGCAAAAAATATATTCAGAAAGAATATATAAAATTAGTAAAAATATTTTCACAAAAATAGTTAAATATATTTTACTTGCATCAGCCAACAGATTACAAATTTAAAATAACTTATTTACACAGTAAAAAGTTTCAGTTTATATTGCCATTAGACTGTTTAAAACACCGGGTGAACCAAAAGTTCGTTAAAACTTTAAAAATTCATTAAAAAAAAAAGAAGAAATTGAGCTAAAGAAGTGCGTTTGAAAGAAAAGGGTCACAAAGTAGTCGGATTTATTTTAGTAGCAAAATACATTTTTTGTTAAAAATGTCACTGGTAGAGGGCGTTGATGACCCGAAACACCATAAACAGGACAACAGTCACCATCCATTTATTCTTGCAATAACAATTGTTCCACATGACCTCCAGAACATTGTACAACACAACAAAGGCGACTCACAACGTCCGTTACAGCTGAACGCAACATGTCGGAATGAATTGCAGAAACCTGACAACAGATAGAATCTTTGAGTTCGGCATATGTTGAAGATGATGAATGGCACACAAATGATTTCAAATAGCCCACCGTATCGTGTCCTTGTGTATCCCGGTCTTTTGTTGCTGGATTAATTTGCATAATTCTGCTGAATCTCTCGCATGTTAGCGCCATCTACAGGTGACTTTTTTAACTAAAATTATTTTTGCTGCTAAAAAAGATCCGACAACGTTGTGAGCCCTTTCTTGCAAACCGCACTTCTTCCTTTTTTATGATTTTTTTAAATTTTAACGCTCTTTTAGTTCATCCGGTATATTCAATGAAGTGCGGATGCTAAACTGCAATAATTCATTTAGTTTTGTTGCAAATCATGTGGAAATTTTAATACACTCTAAAAGAAAAAAGACAATTTTTTTAATCTAGGAAAATATAATATAGGGGAGATGGGGGATGAATGAGACAAGGGATGGATGGGACGTTCTCAATATTTCAGGCAATAAACTTTTTTTTAGTTGCTTCCTTATCCTCATAGATTTCACTTCCATAGTGTGCTTCAGAACCAAAAGCACATGGCAGTTTTCAGTTTTCTCCAAATTTGCTTTTCCTGAAAACTCTGCTTAAAAGTAATTTTTTTACATTTGAAGTTACACTGTTAAAAATCTTCAACTTTTGCTGCAGACACACTCCACCGCTTTTAGAGAAAACGGTTACTTTACTATATTATGGAGCATTTTCATTGGTCAAAATAGAGATATTCTATAAAAGTGATGGAGTGACTATGCAGCAAAAGGTGAAGATTTTTAACAGTGTACTTAAATATCTTATGCAATATAAACAATTAAGATATGTTGTAGTTTTTTATTTCAAGGCTCAATATTGGTAATGAAAATGAATGCATAACCATTGTGACAAAATAATTTTTGAGATAAAATGGCTGACAAATGAATATATGCCTCATGGGGATGATTGGGACATTTCAAATCGGATGAATGGAACTGTCTCATTCATCCCTAGAGGATGCTGAAAAATATATTTATTAACTAAATAATATTATATAGGTTGATAAATTAATACTTTATAGTAATTATTATTTTAACATTTTATCCTCATTATAGCCATCGTCTTCAGCCATTGAATGCTTCCGTTTATGGGCATTTTAAGGCAAAGCTGAGATGAGTCCAAGATGATTGGCTAACAAATAATCCTGGAGATCATATTACAATTTATAATGTCTCAGATTTTGCCAAGGAGGCATTTTTGTCAGCTTTTAGTACTTAACATTGAATACGGGGAGGAAAAAGTTTGTGTCCCATTCATCCCTGCTGTGGGGATGATTGGGACATAGAAGAACTTCTTTTTTAATTTCATTTATATTTCTGTAGAATAATAATCTTTTACAAATATTGTGCATAAGATGTAGTCAAACACTTAATGTATGACATGTGATATATAATATTGATAATAATTTAAATAAAATATTTAAAATAAAAAAAATTGTGAAAATGTCCCATTCATCCCCCATCTCCCCTAACTACGAACGAAAATATACAATAACCTCTTCCAACTTACTCACGATTCCTAAAAGCGTTCTTTATCTTTAGAAAGCTCGGAAACCAATATATTTACCAGATTTTAAGAAGCATTTAGAAAAATAGTCTCTTTTGCTGAAACCAATTTTCGAAAACGTTTCCGAGTAATATTTATCGATATTTATCATAGTATTAATCAGTTTTCTCAAACCGGAATATTGGTTTTTAGGGAGCTATCAATTCTTAATTAAACATTTAAAATTAAATTTACACATGAGAAGAGTAACAAAATAATATAATTGTTGTTCGTACTATTAATTTATCATGATTGTATGTAAAACATGTTTGCTGAACATGAAAATATTTACTTGAGAATGGATAGGATCCGAAAAACCGATATTTTGGATTGAATAAAAGTATTAATTCACTGTAAAAAAGCTACTCGAAAACGATTCAGAAATTCAGTGGCAGCAAAAAAACAAAAAAAAAAACATTTTTTTTATAAAGGTTTTTTTAAATCACGAAAACACATTGATTTATAAGGTTTCTAAAGAGAAAGAAACGCTTGTCGGAGTCGTGACCTCAGAAGAGGCTATATTATACATGGTCATCGAAAAAGAATACCGATATTTCAGATTGAATAAATGTATTAATCTATACTAATATTATAATAGACCGGGAGGCGGCAGCACAGACAATCACCTCATCGAGTTCACGGCTGAAATTCCAGAATTAGTTAAAACTCGATCCGCATATTAAAACGCAATCGGTCTGCCAGGTCATATCTTGGTGGAAAACACGTGAAAGCCTGATTTTAGCGGTTGACTCGTAGGTTTACCATTGTGTTTTCCTGCACACAGTTCTCCATGTTTTCATACTTTTGGGTGCAGGAAAACACAATGGTAAATCTACGAGTCAACCGCTAAAATCGGGTTTTCACGTGTTTTCCACCAAGATATGACCTGGCAGACCGATTGCGTTTTAATATGCGGATCGAGTTTTAACTAATTCTGGAATTTCAGCCGTGAACTCGATGAGGTGATTGTTTGTGCTGTCGCCTCCCGGTCTATAAAGTAGTAATTTTTTTTTTTTTTTTTTTTTTTTGTAGGGGGTAATCTCTGGAACTACTGAAGCGATTTCAAAAGTGATGGTAGCAAATTGATGGTGACAATCCCTCCTCCAACATAGGCTATATTTTATCAGGGGGGAGCCATTTCCCTTTAGTTCTGGTATCAAGTTTTCGGTTTTTCTGACGTCACTGAGCGTGCTAAGAACGATTCTTTCAACGGGAAAGCACACATTTTTTCATTTAAAATAGTATTTCTGCTTTAAAAAAGTCGTTTCTTTGGTCATATGAAAGCATACTTCTTCAAACTAAAACATTTTTCATTAGCGAAAGTATTTTTTTCTAGGAATAAAGCGATTTAAAGAGATTTTTTTTCCTTCAAATGAAATAGTCGTGTATCTTTTTTGCTAAGATAAGAGTTTTTATTGCTTGTTATCTTTAGTCGATCTTTGAAAGAAACAGGATTGTGAAGTAAACATTTATTGTCATTTTCTTTGACAGCCAGGGCAGTTTTCCCTCACACGAAGCTTTAATTGCTTCTCAGACAGAGAGACTTCCGGTCAGTTTTGCTAAATACGAAATTTGAAAGCAGAATTTTTGGGTTACGCTCCTGCTAAAAGAATATTGCATGAAAGTGCTGGGCCAACTTTAAAATTGCCAGAAACATGTGCTGTGAATTTTAAAAAAGAAACTCCACTCGGAATTGACTTTTCTTATAGCAGTTCCTCTCCAAGCATAAAAGAAACACCTAGACATATTAGGTTATATAATATTTTAATGAGATTCACGACAGCTCACTTTCGAAATAATTTAATTTTATCGAAAATGCATGCAAAAAAATCCAACTGTTTCTTCCAAAAATGCACAAAAATATAATAAATGCACAAAAATATAATAAAAACATTTGTGAAAACAAGAACTTTCATTCGATTGAGACATAGTAATCATATATTCATCAGAAATAAAAAGGGATACGCTGCCAGAAAATCAAAAATGTGGAGTCAATCAACTTTGATTGCACGATAAAACGAAAAATAGCAAATAATGGAGCGCACATCTAAAATGAGTCTTCAAAATGCACCCTGTGATGAAATAAAATTCTTGAAATAAAAGCCTATTCTGAGGGTAAAAACCTAAAATATATTAATTATTAAAATATTTTTATATAATTTTTCATCCTACAGCATTAAAATATAATTTTATATAACCCCTTTGGAAGTTTTTTTTTTTTTTTTTTTTTTTTTTTTTTATAAAAGTACATTATTCTGAATTTCAAATATAATTTTTCTATATCTCATAAATCTGTCAGTTTTAAAAATAGGTAATTTAAAAATTAAAGTTTCTATTTTTATTTGTGTTTTAGATCTTCCTTATAAATACTGCTGTCTTCCTTTTTATTCTAATAGATATATATATCAATTTGATATTCAATCACATCAACTATCTGAATGGAATTTGAAGAAACAACATTAAATTTTAAAATTAAGTTTTAAAACGCTAAAAAGACATGTAATTTTAAATTTTAAATATTATTTGGAAAAAAAAAAGTTGCTTAAACTTTAAACGCTCTTTCACGTATTAATTTACCTTATTATTATTTTAATATTTTTATGTTTATTATGTGCATTTATGTTTATTATATGGCATTAAAATAGCATTTTAAATAAACTTTTCGGAATGTGTTTATAAAATATATTACTTCGAATTTCAAATTTTATTTCCACTAAATCATATAATTATACCGCATGAATATTTTAGTTTACAAATATTAAATATTCAGCTGTTTACTTATTAAAATTTCTATTTTATTTGTCTTTTAAATCTAATCATGCAAAACTCAATATTGTGTATCTGTGGTGTGAGGTTGAAATCTGAATGATTATTATTTTTTTTAACTTTTTTATACTTTTTTTTATGAAAGACATGTCGAAATTAATATTAGAATTATTATAGATTTCAAATTGAATACCAATCAAATATTATAAATATACTCTATTAAAAATTATTAACTGCATTCATACAAACATTAAATTTGATACTCTTGTAGGTCTTTAAGAGTTTATTTATAAAAATTACTATTTTGCATTTTTAGGTTTATGAAAATGAACTTTTCATACTGAGGCGCAAACGAAATGCAATGATAAAGATAGCCAATTTAATAACCAAATTTCGGCAAATTGAAAAGAGATAATACTTTAAATTTCAGATGTGATGCAAGTCCTATGTATAAAGAATATATTTTAATTTTTAAATTTCTTTTCAAATGAAAATTTCGACTGATACTTTTCAATTAAAAATAGCGCGTTTCTAATTCAAATCAATTGCAAAAGTGGACAGAGCACGCCGAGTGACGTCAAACAGCGAGTGGCTCCCCATTGGCTGCAGAGGGAAATGGCTCAACCTTATGATATAGTAACCTTGATATTTTATGTCGGTGCCACTACCCCCAGGGGGGTGCAGGAGCGAAAAACGTTCTAAAATGACACTTTTTTTATACTGAAGGAGCTAGAAACATGAAATTTGGCATGATAGTTACTTATAAGATGTAAATGCAATCTAAGAAAAAATTCTAAAAAAATTCGAAATTTAAAAGGGTTAGATGAGCGAAAAGCGTTCTAACAACATTCTAAATTACAGTTTCTATGGAATCTATGGAACTACAGAACCATTTTCAAAAGTGGGGGTGGTAAATTGATGGTGACAGTCCCTGCTCCAACATAGGCTATATTTTATGTCTGTGCCACTACCCCAGGGGGGTGCAAGAGAGAAAAACGTTCTAAAATTTCGATTTTTTTTATACTGAAGGTGTTAGAAACATGAAATTTGGCATGATAGTTACTTATAAGATGTAAATGCTCTCTAAGAACAAATTCTAAAAAAATTCGAAATTTAAAAGGGTGAGATGAGCGCAAAGCGCTCTAAAAACATTCTAAATCACGATTTCTATGGAATCTCTGGAACTACAGAGCCCTTTTCAAAAGTGATGGTAACAGTCCCTACTGTAACATAGGCTATATATTATATCGGTGACCCTACCACAGAGGGGGGAGGGTAAAAAAACAAAAAACGTTCTAAATTTTCGAATTTTGTTTCGACATTAGCGTGGCTTGATCAGTAATTTCTGAATTATCTGTGGCAGTAAAATTTCCTCTAATGAAAATAGGCCAACGAATACCACTTAGCATTTTTCAAGAATTACGCGAACAAAGCCGCGGGTTTTGCTAGTTCACTATAAAAAAGCTACTCGAAAACGTTTCAGAAATTCAGGCTGAAAAAAAATGTTCTTTATAAACGTTTCTAAAGATAAAGAACCCTTGTCGGAGTCGTGGATAACTCGGAAGAGGTTATATTTTACAGGGTCATCGAAAAAGGATGCTGGGATTACAAATTTATATTACGCAAATAGAGAAACACATAGGAATATAAATTTAGTATTAAAATATTAAGAAAAGTACCAAGTTTTATATCCATTTCAATATGTTTCGATATGTGTACCATTAGTCGATCGACAGACGTCCAGACGATATTCAAGCTCCCTCCATGTCTGTGAAGCATCTCTGTCGACTATGATTCGATGTTTTAAATGGCTGAAATCAGTTATTCTTTAACTGTACACAATGTTCTTAATGTATTCTAAGAAAAAGAAGTCCAGAGGCGTAAGGTTGGGGCTTCGTGGAGGCCATACCGTGCAATCCAGTAGTTGGGTAACTTTTTATTCAAGATTGCACGCCATCTAGTGAGCAGGAGGAAAAACTTATATTCTTTCACTACATTTCAACGCAAGAATTCTTTCCGTATGTTTAAGAATTAATTTTTTATAAGGTTGCAAAATCATGGCATTCTTTTCCCATGACCCTGTATTTTGCTAGATTAAGAAACATTTGTCTTTTTTTAGAGTGTACGTATCCTACGTCAAACACTTTTTTTATGCTAACTGAGTACGACACAAAATTCCTATCTGAAAATTACTTATCATTTTTTTATTAACATTTTATGCTATTTAAACGTCAAACTCTCTTCCAAAACCATTTGAAATCATTACCCAACGCTAATAGAGATGCTTTATAGCATGTATTATTCTATGTTCTATGAAGTCTCTGAAGTCAAAGTTCTTAGAGAAATACTAAAATGTGTATAATTAATTTTTTATTATAAAGACATTAATAAATTAATATATTTCTTTTCTAAAAAAAAAAAAGTAACTAATCCTGCTGTCGCCGTTGCTGCTGTAATTGAATTTATTGTGACCTTTTGACTTACTGGGATCATAATAAAAAATAACTACGGTATGTAGAAACATGAAAACTGGTTGTTTTATAGAAAAATGTATGATAAACACGCTGAAGCAGACACTTCTAAAATTGAAGAGTTATTTAAGCGCTATTTAATGACGAAATTGGTCATAGTTGTTCAGTTAAATAAGTTTTGTAGGATCAAAAACCATGCATACACTGCAAAAAATAACTGTTGATTTTACAGTATAATACTGACACCCCAGGTGCCAGTATTATACCGTAAAATTAACAGTAATAAACAGTAAAATAAACAGTAATATACTGCCTGCCAGAATTATATTGTAAAATCAACAATTATTTTTTGCAGGGTAGCAATTTAACCATCTTTTGAAAGCATATACGGGACTATATTGCGGTTTGCAATGTCTAATCATTTTTTTAATTTGACTTAGTTTTTGAGAATTTCTTTCAATTTTCTGTTGAAAATTTCTGTATCTCAATAGCGATTTATTTATAATTTGAAAAAGTCATTTTTTATACCATTGCCAAAATTTAAAAAAACGTAACTAATAATATTCCCATATATTTTACTATTGAAAAATATAATTACAGTGAATATTAAAACAGAAAGAAACTAGTCGCTGGGGGCCACCGTAATACTTACCCATCATGGATATGCATAATATAAAATAGGAAAATTAAACATGTGTAAACTATTTTTTAAATTCATTGCAATTCGAATAAAATTGTGGCTTGATGACGTCATAAACTTTAAATCGAGGCTAACGAAAAAGAAAGGCTACCACGGTGCTGTACGCGTATCTTTTTTTACAGACCGCCGGAGTCATGTGATGCTCGAATGCACTAATGCAGGTGTATGAAAAGAGCACATAGATTATACTTAGTCACGAAGCCGTCAGCTGTCGCGAGAGTGGCGGATGTGGCCTTGAGAACCTAAAAATTTCTCTGTTAAAGGGAAATGAATAGCAAGTCGTTTACTGATCAATACTGGTCATAATAATATGATTCAATCTTCCGTAATCGGACATTTTTTTTAAAAAAACAGAGCATATGAGCAAATTAGCGCGTTTTTACAGCCTGCTCTGTCTGGAGGGGGCTGGGGAGCGTAGTTTAATATACAGGGTGATTTTTTTAAAGTTGTGAAAGTAAAACACTATAATAAAAGAACCACTGATCCAAATGACCTTATATTTCACCAGTATGCTCCCAAAGCAATGGGTATTTTTTAGGCATGGTTAAAAAAACTTAAAATCGCACCGACAGATGGCGCTGTAAGGTAGCAGAAACAAAGAATACTGTCTGTGGGAGGAAAACAATGGACGGTACTTTGAAAAACCATCTTCCGTAGGCCCTCTGTCGTCATTGGACCTTTTCTTAAATTCTTAAGTGTCCTAAATCTCCAAAGAGCAGTTGCTGCGCTGTCATTATTCTGATGATACAGTTTCAATAACAATGCACGGTCCGTCAATGGCGCAGTCATTACGAGGATTTCCGTAAAACAATGAACACGAGGTGTGCGTACTTCACGTTCGTATCGCCAATGTGCCTGTGACGGCCGCGAGTTCGTCTCCCGACTTTATTGCATGTACAGCGCCATCTGTCGGTGCGATTTAAAGTTTATTTTAAACTATGCCAAAAAAATTCCCATTGCTTTGGGAGTATACTGGTGAAATTTTAGGTCATTTGGATCAGTGGTTCTTCTGTTATAGGGTTTTACTTTCACAACTTTAAAAAAAATCACTCTGTATATTATGTAACACGCATAAAACATTTTAAAATACTCATGATTTTCTTTAGACTTTAAAAATATCCTATAAAAGTTAATCATACTTTAAATTAGACTTATCTATTCTATTACAACAGTCAATGAAGTTTAGTAAACAAATAATTTAAATTATTGCTATTTTACGTTATTTTATTTTGCTGCATTCTATGTTATCATTTTTTTTTCATTTTTTTTTTTGCAATTTAAAAAAACTTAAAAACCAGACAGCAATTTCTCTTCTCTAAATTACAAAGCTTTAAATTTATTTCACTGTGCGTAGTTCAGAAAATGAATCGTAAATAGAAAGCTGTGTTTGCTGCTGATATACGGAATTCGCTAAAATACCACAGATGTTCACGAAAGAGCAAAACTATGTTTATTTTCTAAAAAAATATCCGATTATTTTGACTTCTAAACAAAATAAAGACACATTCAAACAAAAAGTTCGTAAATAATTGAATAAATATATATTTTCCACAAGTTAGAGGAAATTACTTTTATTGCATTATCTAAACAATTGTGAATAATTCTTTAATGCACTAAACTCTTTTCTGTTAATAATTCTCCATTGATATATTTTCAGAGTTGTTTTAAAGAATATTTTTAGTTGAGTGAAGTGCGTGTTCAACATTTTTATTATTATTTCATTATTCAACTACTATTAATTTCATGGTATTCAGGATTTTTCTTTCATAAAAAAAAAAGAAAATAGGAATTCAGATCGCTCTTCCGTGGAGTTTTCCTTGGAGGCATCTACGTGAGGTAATACAAACAAACGTAACTGCTATTTAATAATGCAGACAAACATTTTAAAATAATTTCATGTTATAACAGTTGATATTGAAAATAAATAAAGAACGTAAAATAGCCCAAATAAAAATATATAAAATAGCAAACAGCTGTTTCGGAGCCCCTAAAGCTCCATCATCAGTGCCAAATTCAAAAAGATTAAAACAGAATCAAATGTTTAAGCCATGTAATTTGGGTTTCAATTCCCAAGTACACTGTAAAAAAAGACAGATGTTTCTTAATCTAGGAAAATATTATATAACCCAGAACGAAAATATACAATAGCCTCTCTTTCAAGTTACCCACGATTCAGAAAAGCGTTCTTTTACCAGAAGAAACATCAGAAACCATTATATTTTCGAGATTTGAAAGAAGCACTTATAAAAACAAAGTTTCTTTTGCTGCCACTGATTTTGGGAGATTATATCCGAGTAGTTTTTACAGTGGAATAATAAATTATTTTTAACCAGAATATAGGTTTTAGGATGATATCAGTTCTCAAGTAAACATTTCCATATTCAACAAATATGTTTTACAGACAAATCTCGTAAATTAAAAGCATTAACATTAACATTAAAATTTATTATGATGTTACTCTTGCATATAAAAATTCAGTTACGCAAATGAAAATGTTTAATTCATAATAATTCATCGTATCCAAAAAACCAATATTTCGTTTTGAGAAAACTGATTAATACACTATAAAATTTACTCGAAAACGTTTTCGGAAGTCAGTGTCAGCAAAATAATTTGTTGTTATAACTGATTCTTTAAACCTCGAAAATTTGTTGTTTTTGAGGTTTCTAATGCTAAAGAGCGCTTTTCGGAATTATGGATAACTCGGAAGAGGTCATTGTACGTTTTCGTTCGTGGTTATATATTTTATTTTCGTATATTAAGAAACATTTGCCATTTTTTAAACACTAATTAATAGTTACAATTTCCAAAATCATTTCTTAAATGAGAAAAACCTTTTTATATATGAAAACTTTTTTGAAATACATTCTTAAAATATTGAAACATGAAATTAAAGTCATGATAGTAACTATGTTTTAGAAAATTTAAAAACATTCAACTTTGACTAAAATTATTATTATCCTATGCTATATGATAATTTTTATTTCTAATCACGTTATTTGAATGATTTGAAATACATCTATACTAGATGGAACCCGTCAAAATTTGACGGCAAAAAACTTGATAGTACCATAAAAATAAAATTCATAGCTGCTTTAAAATGTTTGAAACTTTTGCAGAATAATTCAAATAAATAAAAAACCCACTTTGAATTAAAGCTAGGTTGAAGAACAGCAATTGGCTAAGTTTCACTGGCACATGCACTCGCGGAATTTCTTTCATTTGACACATTTAGCGCTGTTGTGCAAGTAAATGGTAAGTGCCCCCTTGGGGAGGGGAAAATGGCAGGATGGACCAAGGAGATGCATAACATGAATAAGCAGTCAAAGACCTTTCAAACGATATGTAACATGAGGGGTGTGTGCAAAATTAAAAAAAGTACCCCCTTGGGGGGGGTAAAGTAGGGGATGGACACGGTACATGCATAATATGATTAAGTGGTCACAGACCTTTCCAACGATATATAACATGAGGGTTGTGTGCAAAATTTAGAAAAGTACCTCTTTGGGGGGGGGCAAAGTGGGGAGATGGACATCAGAGATATGCATATGATTAAGCAGTCACAGACCTTTCCAACGATATATGACATGAGGGTTGTCTGCAAAATTTAGAAAAGTACCCCCTTGGGGGAGGGGGGGCAAAGTGGGGAAATGGACATTGGAGATATGCATATGATTAAGCAGTCACAGACCTTTCCAACGATATATGACATGAGGGTTGTCTGCAAAATTTAGAAAAGTACCCTCTTGGGGGAGGGGGAGGGCAAAGTGGGGAGATGGACATTGGAGATGCATAATATGTTTAAGCAGTCACAGACCTTTCCAACAATATATGACATGAGGGTTGTGTGCAAAATTTAGAAAAGTACCTCTTTGGGGGGGGGGGGCAAAGTGGGGAGATGGACATCAGAGATATGCATATGATTAAGCAGTCACAGACCTTTCCAACGATATATGACATGAGGGTTGTCTGCAAAATTTAGAAAAGTACCCCCTTGGGGGAGGGGGGGGACAAATTGGGGAGATGGACATTGGAGATGCATAATATCATTAAGCGGTCACAGACCTTTCCAACAATATATGACATGAGGGGTGTCAACAAAATTTAGAAAATTGCCCCCTTGGGGGGGGGGGGCAAATTGGGGAGATGGACATTGGAGATGCATATGATTAAGCGGTCACAGATCTTTCCAACAATATATGACATGAGGGGTGTCAACAAAATTTAGAAAAGTGCCCCCCTTAAAAGGGGGGAAATGGCGGGATGGACCCCGGAGATGCATAACATGAATAAGCAGTCAAAGACCTTTCCAACAATACGTAACATGAAGGGTTTGTGCAAAATTTACAAAAGTACCCCCTTGGGGGGGGGGGGGCAAAGTGGGGGATGGACACCGGAGATGCATAATATGATTAAGCGGTCACAGATCTTTTTAACGATATATAACATGAGTGGTATGTGCAAAATTTAGAAAAGTGCCCCAATTGACGGGGGGGATGGGGGGGGGATGGACCACACAGATGCATAACATGAAAAGGCAGTCACAGGCCTGTCGAACGATATATCATATGAGTGGTGTCAGCAAAGAAAAGTCTCTGCCCCGTGTGGGCAAAACATACTCCCCCCCGCCGCCATAATTATTGATGCAGACTCATTTTTTAAATTCGTTCGCACCCCTCTTCTCCCGCAAAATGTGAATTTTAAAAACTCCCCTTCCGAATTTTTTTATACCAAAAGCACTTATGTCCATCGTCTGCATGCAGAGTTTTGTGCTTACAGACGCCAGACACAATAACACACACACAGACAGACGTTTACCGACATTAATAGCAGTGTTTCACCCAGACAGTTTCAGAAGGGTGCTGCACCCTGCCTGCCCTTTGGTTTGCAAAATAGCACCCTTCTTGCCCCTCATAAAAATAATTAGCACCCTTCTTGCCCCCTCCAGCAAAATAATTAGCACCCTTCTTGCCCCCTCCAGCAAAATAATTAGCACCCTTCTTGCTCTCAGTAAAAAAAGTGCCCTTTCTCCTTTTTGCATTAAAAAATTTGGTTTCATAATAAAAACTGACTCAATGTTGTCTTAAAAAGAGTGTTTTGACTTTGAAATATCAAAAGTGGCTTTAAAAACCAAAAGAATACCTTTAAGCTTTAACAATTAAAAAAGTGCCCTTAAGATTCTGAAAAGTGCCCTTAAGATTCTGAAAAGTGCCCTCAAAAATCCAAAAAGTGCCCTTAAGAATAAAAAAAGTGCCCTTTTTCTCACCAGCAGCACCTTGCTCCTTTTTAAACCTGGGGGAAACTCTGTTAATAGTATAGATGATACTCAGTGCCTACACATTTCACCCTTTATAATTCAGCCAATGAGTTGACAGTCGTTCATTTCCAGAAACGAAACAATAATTCTTTAGGATGAATTTTGTTTGTTTGGCGTCACAAACTTTTTAGGGCACCTGCAGACTAAAAACATATAATCAATCTTCGCGAGAAAAAAATCCTAGATTTCGTCAAATGATCACAGGAAAAACACTAATTTCATCAAAGGATCATGTAAAACGTGAATTTTATTAAAAGGCCACAGAAAAACGTGATTTACGCAAAAGATGAGCAAATTTTGTCAAAGAATCGCAAAACAGGAAATTCCACCAAAAGATAGCGCTTTCTTGCCAAATTTCGTCTAAAAATTTGCGGAATAAAATGTATTTTATCAAAAAATCGCTGGAAAACGCACATTTCGTTAAAGTATCGCGAGAAAAATGCGAATTTCTTCAAAGATTGCTGAAAAAACGCGAATTTCATCGAAGGATTGCTGAAAATTCATGAATCTTATCAAAAGGCAGCAGAGAAAATGTGATTATTATCAAAGCATTGCGAAAAAAGAAAATTTCGTCTAAGGATCACAGAAAAACACAAATTTCATAAAAGAATCATGGAAAATAACGCAAATTTCGTGAAAAAAAAAAATCGCAGAAAAAACACAAATTTCGTCAAATTATCGCTGAAAAAAAACACGAATTACGTCATAGAATAGCTGAAAAAATTGTGAATCTCGACAAAAAAAAGATACAGAAAAAAATGCGAATTTCATTAAAGAATCACGAAAAAAAATGCAAATTTTGTTAAAGGATTGCGCAAAGAATGTGAATTTTTTTAAAGGTTCTTGTGAAAAATGAAACTGTCTTTATTAAAAACAGCACACACACAAACATCTATACAAACCTCAATACACACAAACATATTATAGGCAGGGCTTGAAATTCAATTTTTCCAAGGACGGGAGTCTCCCTACCAACATTTTTAAATGGAGGGGAGTTGTAATGTTTGGGAGGGAGAAAAAAAAATTTTAAAC
This sequence comes from Maratus michaelseni, assembly GCA_963931845.1. Taxonomy (NCBI): domain Eukaryota; kingdom Metazoa; phylum Arthropoda; class Arachnida; order Araneae; family Salticidae; genus Maratus; species Maratus michaelseni. The sequence continues at coordinate 23,602,859 of OZ007590.1, read as the reverse complement.
CCCACTATTATTTTACGTGTTATTTAAAGAATTACATTAATGCAGACATGACAAAATACCATTGAAAAAATTAAGTCAACTGAGAATGATTATGTAAAATGTTTATTTTTATTATAAAAAAGGGAAGAATGTTAAGTTTTATATATGCAGTGTATTTTTCAAGTTCCATTAAATGTGTTAGGGACCCTTAACAATTAGGTTGTTAAATAAATTTCTGACTTTAGATTTTACTTGATTGAGATTCACCGATCGATCGTGGAAAAGACGCAAAGTTCATCGATCTGTCGCAGAAAAAACGCTAAGTTTGTCGATCAGTCGGGGGAAAAAAGCAAATTTCGTCGATCGATTGCAGAATAAACACAAAGTTCGTCGATCTGTCCCCAAAAAACGCAAGGTTCGTCGATCAGTCGCTTAAAAAACGCAATGTTCGTCTATCTGTCTCAGAAAAAACGCAAAGTTCGTTGATCTGTCGCGGAAAAAACGCAAAGTTCGTCGATCAGTTACGGAAAAAAGCAAATTTCGTCGATCGATTGCGGAATAAATGCAAAGTTCGTCGATCAGTCAGGGAAAAAAGAAAAATTTTATCGATCGATTGTGGAATAAACGCAAACTTTGTCGATATGTCCCCAAAAAATGCAAGGTTCGTCGATCAGTCACTTAAAAAACGCAATGTTCGTCGATCTGTCGCGTTCGTTTGATGTCGTTGTTGAAAATTTATGAATTTCTATTATTAAAGTAATTTTTTCATTTTACCGTATTTATTTTATTTTTGTGTTGTATGTATTTTGCTACTTTGAATTTTTTTAAACTAACCCTTTTTTTTTTGGAGAGTGAGAGAGAGAGATTTAGTAATTTGGTGACACGAAGTTCCGCAAATTCTTAAAATCCACAAATCGTTTCCAATGTAAACAATGAAATTTACAATTAAGTTGCAAGTGCAAAATTTCAGTTTTTTAAAATTTTCATGTCATTCTGTACACATTTTAATATGTCATTCTGATCATTATACATATTTAGTTACGCATTATTAATTATTTACTTGACCTTTACTTTTAATATTTTAAATATTTCAAACTTACAGCTGAATGTAATTATTAAAACATTTGAAATACTGCATTCGAAAAATGAAATTTCAGCTTAGAAACGCGACAATTACTATTAGGTTAAAAAAATTTAAAGTAGAAAAGTACTTATGATATAAAAAGAAGAAAAAAAAATACACCAGAATTTATCTGTATTACGAAAGCGGGAGAAATGATTTTCTGTGCTATACGAAAAGATATCCAAATAACTCAATCATAAACATAGAAATAGGTATCGGTTTCTATGTTCATGTGCACTCAATCCAAACTTGAAACTTTTAAAAAGGTCATTGAATGAATGAAATTCATCTCCGCCTTTCACATCCAGAAAACTTGCTGTGTCGCCAATTATGTTTATATTTTATATATATATATAAAAAAATAATAATTCAGGCACTTTTCCGTTATACGGACACCATTGTCGCCAAACATACATACATACATACATTTTGGCATAGTGTCCGTATAACAGAAAAGTACTAAAGTTCATGGTTTAAAATCACAATAAAATATCATGAAATTTATTGATTAGTTGTGGGAAAATATCGGGGAAATAATGTGTTTTTCGTGAATTTTTTGTTTTGTTAACAATGTGGTTAGAGAGCCAGGGAGAAATCCAGAAAACTTGCTGTGTCGCCAATTATGTTCATATTTTATATATATATATATAAAAATAATAATTCAGGCACTTTTCCGTTATACGTACACCATTGTCGCCAAACATACATACATTTACATACATACATACATTTTGGCATAGTGTCCGTAAAACAGAAAAGTACTAAAGTTCATGGTTTAAAATCGCAATAAAATATCATCAAATTTATTGATTAGTTGTGGGAAAATATCCGGGAAATAATGTGTTTTTGTGAAATTCTTTGTTTTGTGTTGTTGTGTTTAATTGTAAGCATTCATTATAATTTTCAGTGCATTATTAAATTGAAATTTTTGTTTAAAATATGTAAACAAAACAGTGACCAGAAACCTGCACAATTTCTAATATAGATAGATAGATAGATAGATAGATGCATGCATGTAGTACTTTTAATTATTTGGTAAAAATACTGTGATCGTCACTGAAAAAACCTTAATTTAACCTAAAAGTAATTGTCGAGTGTTTAAGCTGAAATTTCATTTTACGAATACAGTATTTCAAATGTTTTAATAATTACATTCAGCTGTAAGTTTGAAATATTAAAAGTAAAGGCCAAGTAAATAATTAATAATGCATAACTAAAAGTAATTGTCGAGTGTTTAAGCTGAAATTTCATTTTACGAATACAATATTTCAAATGTTTTAATAGTTACATTCAACTGTAAGTTTGAAATATTAAAAGTAAAGGCCAAGTAAATAATTAATAATGCATAACTAAAAGTAATTGTCGAGTGTTTAAGCTAATTTCATTTTACGAATACAGTATTTCAAATGTTTTAATAGTTACATTCAGCTGTAAGTTTGAAATATTAAAATTAAAGGCCAAGTAAATAATTAATAATGCATAAGTAAAAGTAATTGTCGAGTGTTTAAGCTGAAATTTCATTTTACGAATACAGTATTTCAAATGTTTTAATAGTTACATTCAGCTGTAAGTTTGAAATATTAAAAGTAAAGGCCAAGTAAATAATTAATAATGCGTAACTAAATATGTATAATGATGAGATTTTTTTTTCTTGAATTATTCAGTGAAACTCGCCTTATAAATGTACGCAAATAATTCACATCAAAATCTTAAAATAACAAAGTTTTCTTTCGTGTTTAGCTATGCTTAATAACCAAAAAAGCTTGATTAATACAAAAAATTTTTCGTAAAAATACTGTGATCGTCGCTGAGAAAACCTGAATTTAATCATATCACACAGAATTACATATTAAAAGTTTAAAAAACTGAAATTTTACACTTGTTTACATCGGAAACGATTCGCGGAATTTCGTGCCACGAAATCTCTCTCTCTCAAAAAAAGGGTTAGTTATAAAAAATTCAAAGTAATAAAATACATACGACTTAAAAAGAAAATAAATACGGTAAAATGAAAAAATACCTTAATAAAAGAAATCCATAAAGTTTCAACAACCGAACAACCAAATGGAGTCGTAGTAATCCACATACGCTTCTAGAGAGAGGAAAAAGCCTTCACCTCATTGGCTGAAATATCGCGTCTGAAGATAGTAACAGCCTCTAGCTGATTAGCTGAATGCTCGCGCATGCCTATAAAAGGCATTTTTGCACGAAAAACTAAAAAGCAGGTTAGCTTTAAGTATATGGATGTTTAAAGAAAAAAAACCCTTTTATTTTCTTTATTAACTTCTGTTAATTGCATTAAACATTTTTAAACCAGTTTTTTTTTTCAGCAATTCGTAAAAAAAAAAAAAAAAAAAAAACTTTAAGTTATATATATATATATATATATATATATATATATATATATATATATATATCTTATCGCAACAGCTGTTATTTAACCTCGAAATTAAAAGTACGTCTTTAATAAAATCTTTAAAACAAACATGTTGAAAACAGGATGAAAGTAAAAATACAAATAAATAAAGCAAAAAGTTCGCACTTTTAATTACTCTTGTTTTTTTTTTTTTTTTTTTTTTTTTTTTTTTCGCACTTTTCGTTTTAAATTCTAGAAAGATTTTGAACAAATATATTCAAGATAAGGCATAGGCGACCACTAATAGAAATATCTTTTGTTGTCAAAAATGTGAAAATGGCGAATTCCAAAAAAATATGCATGATCATATCGAAAATGTTCAGGAAAGTAATTTGGAGGTATAAACGTGAAAACAAGGCAACTTAATGAACTTTGAAACGCAGGGTATTTTAGCAGTAATTCACATAGAAATTAAATACAGGGTGTTTCACAAAAGACCCCTAACTTCGAAAATAAATAACTCGGAAACGGTGATAGATAGAAAGAAGCATGAAACCAGTGGTATGTTTATTAAAAAACCCCGTAAAAATCTGATACAGTAACCTCAAAATTTTAGTAAGAAATTTCGCCGATAGATCGCGCTGCATGTGTCTTAACCATAAGTAGGCTGTATCACATCAAACGAGATTCAAAATGTGCACCTTTCACAGAACACACATGTCGCAAACGAAGAATGGAATTGTCAGTGATTCTCTGTAATATGTCACCGGAAATCCACACACAAACTTGACAAATAGCCTTCTCCAGCTCATCGAGTGTTAAAGTATTGTTGCGGTAAACAGTGTCCTTCAGTGTCACTTCCAGAATTTCTTTCACTATTCGTTAATACCGATCACGTTTCAACGGGGGAATTTTCGACGACTGGTCGTTCATAGGTCTGAGCTGTCTTTATAGGGATCAGTAATGCTGCCTGCACCGCCTTACTATTTTTAACTAAGAATTTTGAGATTTCTGTATCATATTCTTATGGATTTCTTTTAATAAACGTACCACTGGTTTCATGCTTCAACCTATCACCGTTTCTGAGTTATTTATTTTCAAAGTTAAGGGTCTTTCGTGAAACACCCTGTATATTTAATTCACGGTTTGTCTTGATTCAGTAGAATGAATAATACATATTAATTTCTCTTGCATTGATACATTCTGTTAGAAATATATATACATATACAGTCGTGGGTAAAAAGGATATATTTCTACTAAAGTTTCAACCACACATATTATCGTACGATCTGAAATACAGAGTAATTCACTACCATGTTTACAAAATTTGAGGGTTGTATACAGACTGACTAAAACAAACACTATTTGTATAAGAAAGTTGGTTCGCTGTCCACTTATTCAGTCGCGTACAAGGTGTCTCACTCCATGTCTAACCCCAGTTTTCATTCAAAACGTTAACAATAATGGAAGTATTTTACCGATACTTTCAACAGACATACTTTGTTTTCTATGAAATGTGATAACGTCCCAAGAATTTCTGGAAATGGCTACGATCCAAATAACACTGCTCTAGACGCTTCGTAATTTGGAATGTAGCTCACTGTACACTGCAAAAAGAAATTGTTGATTTTACGGTATAATACTGGCATCCCAGCTTCCAGTATTATACCGTAAAATCAACAATAATAAATAAGTAAAATAAGCAGTCATACGCTGCCGTGAAAGCGCGGCAGCATATTATGCATTTAATGGATTTAATAAATGCATATCATGCATTTAAAATATTAAATTACCACGAAGTATATTTTACAGTAGGATCACATATTCTAGTAAAATTTATATATGGAATTTATATGTGGAATATTTCCACCAGAATATGTGGTATTACTAAGACATTTTCTCCCTGGTAATTTAATATTTTAATTACATAATTCTTACTGAAAAAGAACTTGTATATAACTTGAAACGTCAACTTGTAATTGATTTTATTACATGATATTAATGTACTTTTAGTTTTATTAAATGCTTGATTTAAAATGTCTTTTTAATTTTAAGGTAACTTAGTTATTTCTGATATTAAGTGAAATATATACTTCAATAAATCATTTCAAATAAGTATTTAAAAACAGTGTTCATCAAACTTTCTTCAACATATCACAAAAAAAATCTCTAATTCAAAAAACATTTCAAGAAAAATTCTTTGTAAACTTGAAACATTAACTGTAAGTAAAGCTGATTTCCATATAAACTACCTAAACTAACAAGATAATGTTTTTCTGTGATAACTGCCAAGTTTATTCATACAAAAATGAATTACCTCAAAACTTCTGGAAATTTTTCACCTAAAAGTCTACAAAAATATGCCAGTAACACCTGGTTCAAGATACTTTTATTATATATTTTTTAAACCGCACGCAAGCATTGTTATTTTTATGAAAAACAAATGAAAAACCAATTTTCAGAAGTCTAGAGTTGTAAGTGTTGAAAATCTGCGTTTTTTTTATAAGCTACAATAACTAATAAATTATTGTGATGCTCTTAACTGTCAATTTTATTGATAAATGAATTTTTTTCATCCTAAAATCTAAGAAAATGTGCCAGTAATAATTGCTTTAACATATTTTCATGGTATTTATATTACAATACAGTCAAATACTTTCAATATCTGCTAAACGTTATGTATAAAAAAATAATTTCATATACAAACTATATTTTTGTAAATATTTAAGGTTTCAAGAAGAATGTATTTGAATTTAAGTAGTATAGTAAAAAGCCTAATAATTTTTTGTGCGGGAAAGGGTTATTCAAATTATTAAATATTAGGCTATCAGACTAAAGCATATAGGGACTGGTTTTGACATTGATTGGTTGTCACCAAACTATTTCTTACCTCTATGAGTTGTATCAACTCAAAAGCACATCAGTACAGCTATTTTGATGATAAGGTTTAATGGATATAATTTATTCTTTCATTACTTGGTTAGTTTGATTTCTGTCTTCAACAAACGTTGCTCTATGGTCAAATATTTATTTTTACTGCTGATTCTTTTCGTATATTTATTTTATATTGTTATAAATTTTAATTTCCTATTATTATTAGAATTTTTATGTGGCATTATAATTGAAAAGTTAATAGATAATACGAACGGAAATTTCTTATCACATTCCGAAACAAAAAAACATTGGAACCGAAATTGAAAGAGTACAAATACATCACTTTAGGCATAAACCTTAGAATTCTTATTTAAAAATACTGAAATTCAAACCATAATTCTAACCACTATTCAATAACATCATTTAAAAATATTGAAATTCAAACGAGAAAATTTGCAACGAACGCCTCCGTTGGTTTCACATATTAGCTTGTGAATGTCGTCGCGTGACTAGTGTAGGCTCTCCATACTGGCAACATGAAATGGCGGTCAATTAAGGATCATTATGTGACTAATTAAAGAAATCACATCTTAGGCAAGACATGATTATGACTTTTTGCGCCATTTGTGTCACCGATGCACTATACAATTAGGATTCATTATGTAATTTGAGGAAAAAAAATATTATATTCGTCTGATCAGTAGTCTGATATTTTATTGCTTGAATTCACCATATTCAACTTTTTGTGACTTCATATATTCAATGATATACCGTGGGAATTGATAAAGTTAACATTTCATTCATCTAAATTGGTGAATTCATCAAACCTGCAGGTATTAACGCGTGGACATTCAATATCTAGATTGTTAAATTCATAAAACTGATCACCCTACCACAGTCAATTAAAATTATCCTTAATAAAGAATCTAAAACATAGTCATGTAATTTCAGACAATCTTGATCAAAAGAACAACCTATAATTTTAATATATTATTGGCAAATCATCAATAGAAGTTAGACTATAACAAAAAAAATCTTGAAATCTGACACTGTTGGGGTGATTGGTACAACTGTTTAGTGAGGGATTAATTAAACAAAACTGAAGAATATAAATAAAATTTAGATGCCAATCATGATTCATTAATTTAGAATAATACATCATAATAGTAATAAATATTATTTTTTCTTAGGTAATCAAGTTGGCTTTTATATCACTCACTATGGTTAACAGAACCCAGACCAAACTGTTTTAAGAATAATACTATTTATTAATCAATTCAACGATATATTTTTAATAGTTTTATCGCGTTACATACAATACAATCGCCACGAGAGACTCCAGTGATGATCGATGATTTGTTTCAACTAATAATAAATAATAATCAATGAATTAAGATGACAATTTATAGTTAAAAACAAAATATAAATGTTCATCGCACAGTATTTTAGACAAATTATTTTGTACATTTCCTTCACCATCAGAAATTCTCTTACTGCAAAAATAATCTTGAAACCCTGTCAAAAACTGTTATAGACAAATTGACTTACCATCATCTTCACGGCAAATACAAAATATCTATAAACTTGTATATTAATATTTATTGGCACGTATAGAGTCTAAATAAAACATCTAAATACATATTAATTTCATATTTTGGCTAGCTATAATAATAAAAAAATTAGTTTCCATTACTCCTTTATTAACAATTTTGATGCATCGTACACGGTAGAAGCTGTTCTTTTCCTCAGTTCTTCCATTAGTTTCGATTTGGCAGTCATTCCATGCAATTTTCAGAAAATATATAGTTCATCTTAAAAAACTTTAAAATATAGAAAGTCGATCAATAATGTACGGATTAAAACACCCACCTCAACAGTGTTAGATTTCTTTTTTTTTAAATTATAGTCTAACTCCTATTGATGAATTGCCAATGGTATATTAAAATTATATGTTGTAAAATCGCCTAAAATTACATGACTCGGTTTTAGATCCTTCATTAAAGATAATTTTAATTGACTGTAGTTGACTGATCAGTTTTATGAGCTTCAATCTAGATATTGAATGTTCATGTGTTAATTCCTGCAGTTTTGATGAACTCATTAATTTAGATAAATGAGATGTTAGAATTATCAATTCCCATGGGATGTCATTGAATATACGAAGTCACAAAAAGTTGAATGTCCGGATTGAAACACATGTGCCATATTCACTAAAGTTGACTAGACGATATCCACAAACATCTTACAGCAAGCAAAGCAAGTATTTCTTTTCATTGATTAAGAAATAAACCGAACTTGTATTATTAAATATAAACTCATATTTTATGAAAATAGTAGAAGCTTCGATTATTTTTCTTAAATTGGTTCGAGATTAGCATTCACACATGCGGGGATGAGCCAGAAAAGAAATCAAATTTCCTCTCTGTTTCTTCTACTCTCTTTCGGGTGCCTCTGTATGAGATAAGACCACAGAGTCATGTAACCTGAGACACTCTTATTAGATTCAACCAAGCAGGGATGCGTACCATATGGCTTTAACCTCTGCAAGTCATGCTTGAAGACAATCTTATTAAAAAGAACGACATATAGTTTTAATATACTATTGGCAATTTATTAGTAAGAGACAGACTACAATAATAAAAACACATACGAACAGGGCGCATGTTCGGCATGTCCTCAAAGTGATGGTTTTGTCCAAAGTATGGTAAACCTACATTCTAAAACTTGAAGAATCCCGCTGGACGAGTTATATTGGACTGTTGAGAGCAGTTGACAAACATTAGCGTAGTTATAATGGCAGTTCGATTCGTTGCTGTCCAAAATCGTCTTAACCAATCAAATTTTATATCGCGTATGGCTTCACTCTCATACAGAGGCGCACTAACGCTCGTCGAACTAGAGAACCTGTCGAACAAGCGCTGAACTCTTTCAAGAGAGTTTGCAAAATCACCCTGCACAAACTTTTTTTGCTCTGTTTCTTCAATTGGACGTAACACTAACTCGCCGGTCCTTTTTCTGCCACGAAGTCATCACATTTTCAATGCGCGTAAGCACTTTCCGTAATATCAGCGGTGTTTTTCAAACGTTTCGCCGTACTTTTAATCGTTTATGTTATTTTTACATATTTATCATATTTGTTATAAGTAATACTTATCAAAATTTTCATACTACATAAGAAATTTTTTTTCTCTCATAAACTTAAATATTTGCGTAAAATTGCATAAACTATGCTGTTTTTTAAATAAAAAATGTAATTCAGTGAACATATACCATCTTCTTGATATTTTAAAAAGAAAATTGAATTTAAAAACATCTACCCCGTACTACCCTATGGGAGGAAATCTCTGTTTTGCAAAATGTATACATTTTAACGTCTGAATGTGAAAAATATTAAAAACACCAATTAAAATAATTTAAGACAGACATGAGTACACATAAAATAAAAATTTATAAAAAAAATAAATACTTAAAAACAGTTAAAAATACAAAATAGTAGATGTTTTGCCAAGCGACACGCAAGGCATCATCAGTACAAAAACAATCTATTGCATAACAAACCACAGAACAAGGAAAAAGAAAAGGTTTGAAATCAAGGAAAGTTGAAGTTATTTTAAAAACAGATAATATTCATTAGGGACAGAACGAGCTTCATTCAACGTCTGCGATCGCAATTGAGTGAACCAACTCTCAAGGAGTAATCGACCATGGTAGCTGTTACAACCTGATTTCAAAATACTGGCGTTCGCAATTAGCGGGATGTGATTCGTTTGAAGTGAATGCTGGACAATTTTTGAATTCAAATTACTATTTTTTAAAGCACTAGTATGTTCTTTTAGGCGAATTTCCAATGATCTACCTGTTTCACCAATGTAGACACTATTGCAATCTTTACAGGGAATAATATAAACAACACCGGGTAATTTAGACTTATCATATTGAAATTTATGCTTAGTGAAAAAGGAACTCACTTTATTAATTGGTTTAAAAGAAACCCCAATATTGAATGATTTTAGAATGCCAGAAATTTTTTCAGAAATGTTCTTATAATAAGGGATACAGATAAAAGAGTTTGGTTTACTACGTTGAAAAGGGGGGGGGAGTAGAATTCACAAAATTTAAAGTATTTTTAAAGATTTTTTTAACAAGACGTATAGGATAGCTATTATTAACCAAATCGCGATAAATTTTACACTTCTCAATTTCAAAATCATTACTGGAACTGCAATATCTAATGGCCCTGAAGGCTAAAGTCTTAATAACGGCTATTTTATGGCTGAAAGGGCAAATTGAATTGAAATTAGTATATTGACCAGTAGATGTAGGTTTTCTGAAAACAGTAGTGGTGATAGATTGAGAGGTATCAGCAATGTGTCTGCGGACTAGAATGTCGAGAAATGGTAATTCAGCATTATTTTCAATTTCAACAGTAAACTTAATAGGGTCACCAATAGAGTTAGAAATCGTGAGAATATTATTTAAATCAGCTTCTTTCACTATCAAAAAAATGTCATCAACATAACGTCTCCAAAAAAGAATACGTGAACCAAGTTCAGAATTAATCTTATTTTCAATATTCTGCATTACAAGTTCAGCAATTACAACAGAGAGGGGGGACCCCATAGCGGTACCAGAAATTTGACTATAAAAACAATTATTAAATATAAAACAGTTTGAGGTCAAACAAAAACTAACTAATTCAACAATCTCATCGACATTAAAATCAGTACCGGTGTAAACACCGGTCTTGTCCCTCGCTTTTATGGGTTACCAAAGATTCATAAACCATCTATCCCACTCCGCCCCATTATTGATTTTTCTAAATCCCCTTTATATAATCTTTCTAGTTACTTATCCGCGCTTCTTAAACCTCTTACGCTTAACTCCAGTTATAGTCTTAATTCACCTTACAAATTTCTCGATGATTTACAGAGTTTTGTTTTCCCTACCGGTTATATCATGGCTTCCCTTGATGTTGTTTCGCTGTTTACTTCAATCCCTTTCGATCTGGTTTGTAAAGTAATTAAAGATATCTGGCCCACTCCGACACAACCTACTGATTTTAATGTCGATGAGATTGTTGAATTAGTTAGTTTTTGTTTGACCTCAAACTGTTTTATATTTAATAATTGTTTTTATAGTCAAATTTCTGGTACCGCTATGGGGTCCCCCCTCTCTGTTGTAATTGCTGAACTTGTAATGCAGAATATTGAAAATAAGATTAAATCTGAACTTGGTTCACGTATTCTTTTTTGGAGACGTTATGTTGATGACATTTTTTTGATAGTGAAAGAAGCTGATTTAAATAATATTCTCACGATTTCTAACTCTATTGGTGACCCTATTAAGTTTACTGTTGAAATTGAAAATAATGCTGAATTACCATTTCTCGACATTCTAGTCCGCAGACACATTGCTGATACCTCTCAATCTATCACCAATACTGTTTACAGAAAACCTACATCTACTGGTCAATATACTAATTTCAATTCAATTTGCCCTTTCAGCCATAAAATAGCCGTTATTAAGACTTTAGCCTTCAGGGCCATTAGATATTGCAGTTCCAGTAATGATTTTGAAATTGAGAAGTGTAAAATTTATCGCGATTTGGTTAATAATAGCTATCCTATAGGTCTTGTTAAAAAAATCTTTAAAAATACTTTAAATTTTGTGAATTCTACTCCCCCCCCCTTTTCAACGTAGTAAACCAAACTCTTTTATCTGTATCCCTTATTATAAGAACATTTCTGAAAAAATTTCTGGCATTCTAAAATCATTCAATATTGGGGTTTCTTTTAAACCAATTAATAAAGTGAGTTCCATTTCACTAAGCATAAATTTCAATATGATAAGTCTAAATTACCCGGTGTTGTTTATATTATTCCCTGTAAAGATTGCAATAGTGTCTACATTGGTGAAACAGGTAGATCATTGGAAATTCGCCTAAAAGAACATACTAGGGCTTTAAAAAATAGTAATTTGAATTCAAAAATTGTCCAGCATTCACTTCAAACGAATCACATCCCGCTAATTGCGAACGCCAGTATTTTGAAATCAGGTTGTAACAGCTACCATGGTCGATTACTCCTTGAGAGTTGGTTCACTCAATTGCGATCGCAGACGTTGAATGAAGCTCGTTCTGTCCCTAATGAATATTATCTGTTTTTAAAATAACTTCAACTTCCTTGATTTCAAACCTTTTCTTTTTCCTTGTTCTGTGGTTTGTTATGCAATAGATTGTTTTTGTACTGATGATGCCTTGCGTGTCGCTTGGCGAAACGTCTACTATTTTGTATTTTTAACTGTTTTTAAGTATTTATTTTCTTATAAATTTTTATTTTATGTGTACTCATGTCTGTCTTAAATTATTTTAATTGGTGTTTTTAATCTCTGTTTTGCCATTATTTTTTCCTCCGAAATTGTATGTCTTTGTATTCGTGGGCGGACCTCAATATAAAAGAATAAGGATCCCTGTTCCATTAATGGAGCTATGAATAAAGAGAAAGAGACTGACAGTTTTTTATCTACAAGCTGCAAGTGAAGTAACTCAAGATGTTGGTCACAAGATGACGCTGTTGTTTGTTTTCATTGATTGCGGCAAAATTCCACCAATAAAACAAATATAAATTTTTGCCGTATTTAAGACAGAGATTCTGTATGGGTGAGGTGTTCAAATATGATAGAATTTTCTTTTCAAATTCATTGATGGAATTTCACCCTGGTCAAATTCCCGGACGGGACTTCATTCACAGGAGGATTGTGTATGTAGTCACAATATGCCGGAACCGCAGGGCCTAACTACCGCCGAGGAAAATTTCCACTAGTAAAATCGAATAGATATTTTTGCCTTAATTGTGCAAAAAAAATTTCATGAATAAGGTGCTTAAATATGGAGGAAATTTACATTCAAATTTAGTGGTGGAAGTTTGCCCAGCGGTAATCATGCTCTGTGGAACAAGTTACTGTTGAAATTTCATCCTTTTGCGTATTAAATTTCTGTTTATTCATAGTTTCATAATTCTACTATGAATGTGTCTGTGGACATCGTGGAACATCATTACATTATTTGCTGAACTGCACTCTAACGTCAATAAATCATATTAGAAAGCCAACTACAATTCCCTTGTCCAATTAGTTCCAATACGTTATAACGCGAACCAATCTCCTTCATAATATAATAGACTGAGTTAAACTGAGAGAAAATAACCAGCTATTATTTCAAAATGCAGAAGATGCTGCTCCCATAGAAGCTTAGTGACTTTGGTGAATCTTTGTACTTTAATTTAGACCTATATCGTCACTAATTTGATATTTTCATTTTGTTTCTGTTGTTACAGTTTATATTTTTATAAATATTTTGGGTCGGCTTTCTTCGGGGTTTGGTCGGGCCCTGCTACTTGGTCAAAGTCCTTGGATAGAGGATATCCCCCCTGAGCGGGACTTCTAGTGCTTTAGCCAATCGGTAGGCCATCTCGCTCATCTGATCCTGAACCTGTTCTATTATGAAGCTCGGTGGTTTCTTCATTGTCGTAAATCATGGTGAAAGGTTGAGTGCTGCTTTTTTCAACCAGTTAATCTTCTGTAAATATAGATGGTGCGTTCGCTTAGAAATGAAGTCGATAATGTACAGTTTTCTATAAACAGATGTCGAAATATAAAAAGAAAAATCACAGATTTACGAGCCTAAAGTAATTTAAAATGTTCCTATTTTGATTTTCTTTACCTTTTATTTTCTTAAGGTTAAAAGTTTGTTTCATCATTTTGTTTCATTTCATTTCATTTCTTTCATAAAGAAGAATTTAAGTTCTAACAACAGTTTTTCTTCTTTAAATTGCGAACATCCAAATTCATTCTGCTATGCTTGTTCTAGAGCATTAAATCAGAGAGAAAAATTGTAGTGCTCCTGGTCAGATTTCTTTAAATTCGAATAGATGTTCGAAGAAGAAAAATATTTACTTTTTTAAGAACTACTATATAATTTTACTTTTCGGTAAAATAAATGTGTTTGATTAAATGTTCCAAGTTAGTGTAAACTGAGTAGATAACCGTTGGGTAACTAGAATAAAACGTACTTTCTTACATAAATAACTGCAGTCGAGCATGATAATATAAATAGCAATTTTGCTACGATAAATCATTCTATTTTACTGGAATTATATTAATTCGTTGTCACACTGTTTAACCATTTATTACAATGCATCCAATTCTGTTTTAAAGAACACTTTTATGCAATTGTTATGGTAAAAGGATTTCAAAAATAATAACAAAACTTTATTCGTTATACGATCTGTTTCAATTTTATGCGATTGTTTAAAAAAAATCGTAATACACCTCCACAATTTAAAATAAATTCTTATACAAGAAAAAATAGCGTTTATTAAAAACGAAAATGAAATGAATGGAACGCATAATTATAATTGAGTTCCTATCTGCACGTCCCTCAGAAAGTAGTAAATGCATACCTTAGGAATAAAAAATAAAACAGAAATAAATAACAAGCGAATAAAAGCCTGGGTAAATACGAGATTCGCGTATAACTCAAACAACTTTCGCTATTTTTTATATTTAGTATAATTATTATAATTATTTGGGTTTTTATTTTCTTGCCTTTTTGAGGGAATTTTCTATTACATCATACATGTTTAAAGAAGAACAAAAAATCATGCGTCAAGCATAGATTATGAAACACTTTCCAAAACATTCAGAATACTCTAACAAAACTTCCCAGTTTAATATAGTGAAAACTGATATCTAAATTTAAAAAAAAAACGATTTCTAAAACACATAACACATTTCAAACACCAATTTCAGAAATTACCACGATTAGCCGGAAAATTATCGAAATTTTTTGTGCATCTTTCTATATTATCTATAAATTTGTATGTATAGTACATAAGTATGCAAAAAGTAAGTTCAGTTAGGAAACGCACAGCACATTTGAGAATTCTCCTTCAACAATTTCCGTCAAGAAACGGAAATGTGTTAGAGATATTTTGTAAATCCTCTATATGATCTGTAGAATTCGCACACACCTAGTAATAATGCACTTCCATCAATTATTGTTCATAGGCAGTACTGTAACCTAATTCTTTTGCATGTCCCTCTAAATGCTCTATGCACATCATATTCCATAGTAAGTATCTTGTAGTGCACCTCACGTATATGCAGGGTGTTTCATAAAAGATGGGCAAACGTTAAGAGGTGATAGTACACATCCAAACAAAAAAATTTCATCAAAGAATGCATGGTCGGAAATAAAACGTAAAGGTACTGGCGCATTTGGAAACTTGGTCCATGCACACATCAAAACTCCATTCCTGTTGCAATTTATAAGGAGAAAAACGACACTAATAACATGCAGATGTGATATGGGGAACAAGAAGAACGCGTATGCAAAATTTTGCCGCTGATCCGAGTGACAACTGTCGGTCGCGGTAAGAACGTATAGGAAGAAGTTGCCCTTCACTATTAGGGAAAAGACTGATATGCATTTTATTTACGGAACTGCAAATGAAAGTGTCTCAGAGACTCAACAATTGACGAAGAGCGGTTTTTCAACAGTCTGTTGCCCGACCGTAAAACATTTGAGCTTTAGCACCGACAGTTATGTGAGACGGGATCCTTTTTCATTTCCCGGTCAGATGCAAGTCGTGCAAATACGGACGGAAGGTTAGTTGTCGAAAAGCCATTCTGGATATGGTGACTGATCATCCATGTACAAAAGTACACGAGCAATGGTTAGACAATTACATGTATCACACTCCACGACATGGCGAGTACTGAAAGATGAATGTTTGAACCCTTATCATGTTCAACGAGTCCAGCAACTGACTCAAAGGGGTTACCCTCTTCGTGTGGAATTCTCCCGGTGGTTTCTGCAGCAGAACGTGGTAAATTCAGATTTTGGGACAACTGTGCTTCTCACGGATTAATGTACATTCACACGTGAATATGCATTTAACACCCACAATCAACATGTATGGGTGGATATAAGTCCGCATGTCACTTATTCACTTGCTCATCAACGACGCTTTTCTACCAATGTTTGGGCAAAAATAATCAGAGACCACTTATTCAGACCGTATCTTCTGCCAGAACGTCTTGACGGGAAAAAATACCTCACGTTTCTTCAGCAGGTGCTGCCAGACATTTTGAACGCCGTTCCCCACTTATCCGGCGGGTAATGTGGTTCCAGCAAGTTGGATCACCAATCCATTATGTACGAGACGTGCGAAACTATCTGGATATATCATTTCCCAACCGATAGACCGGGCGAAGTGGTCCTGTAGCTTGGCTACCGCGCTCGCTAGATCTTTCATATCTCGATTTGTTTTTGTAGGGACAGCTGAAGACTCGTATGTATCAGATCCCTATTGAATCTGCAGAAGACCTCGTTGCCATAATTTCAACCACTGCATAAGAAGTACGCGATATGCCTGCTGATTTTCAGAAAGTTTAAAAACCCTTTCTTCGCCATGGTACCGCATGTATTGACACTGCCGGTCACTGTTTTGAACACTTTTTATAATCACATGTCATTAAACTTGCTTTTGTCACTTAATTGTTCTTTGTGTGCTTTTGCCTCGTATAACAACATCACCTTCAGCGCCCTCTAGCACCTTTGCGTTTTAATTCCGGTCATGCGTTTTTTGATGAAAGTTCTTTGTTTGGATGTGTACTATCACCTCTTAAAGTTATGCCCATATTTTATGAAACACCCAATATATCAATTTTAATATAGTTTAAATTAGAGTAGCATAATTAAATTACACCACAAAAGATTTTCCCCCTAGAACGTAATATAAGGGAATTCTTTTGAGTGTCCCTGTAACCGAATTATAAATGTTACACACTTAATTTTCAATACAGAACATGGCATAGTAGACCTCAATAACATATACCAATCGCATGGTAATTCAAATCTGGACAGACGGCAAACAGACAAACCGCATTCATAAAAACTTTTCAAAAGAAGCAAAAATAAAGATATTTATTCACCATTTCGGAAAATACGTAGTATAGCAGACGATATCCCAATATTTACATTTTCCTTACCCTTTTTTTCATAAAAAAAGGAATAATTTAGTTGCTGAAACTTCGTTAAAAGTTAAATAAAAAAAGGTAATATCTGGGAAACTAATTCAAATTTTAAAATCCTAAGAGCTTATTTGATATCCTCGGATCTATGCGTATGTGTCAATTTCATCACACTGCGTTCCATTTTCTAAGAGAAGTCGTTGTGAAATACAAACAGACAGTCAGATTTTAATATAATAGAAGCTCACAAATGGTATTCTGAAGATTTGCTTTATTTTATTTTATTTTATTTTATTTTGGAAACTTAATCATTAAAATAGTTAAATATCATGAAATCTCTGAAAATTTCAGATTTCCTAAGCGTTGCTCTGCATTAAAAAAAAATATTTAAGACCAAGAACAAGGTTACAACATGAGAAAAAATTTATTTTTACGCGTGTGCGTATGCGTTAATTCGTATCAAATTATTAAGGTTTCTACTTTTATATTCAAACTTACAAATGCAGTGCATACAAGCATCGCTTAATACAGCAATTACTTTCAAAATGGGTCAATAGTTAGCTTTCATATTCAGGAAAATAGAGTTCTAATTGGTTATATTTTAATTTATGCATGCACTGCAGTAGCCGTAATATAAATTTAATATGTAATATTCTAATTTATTGAGTAAGTTTACGGAAATCGGATAACGCAAATATCACATTACCACGTATCTTATGAAAGTCAAAAATGATTTAACCTGCCAAATACTTATAATATTAAAGCATAGGTCTCACATAAATTCATAGATAAAATATTAAAAAGAATATCTGTATTCTAAAAAAAGTAACTAATGCTGCTGCTACAGACGTAATAGTATTTATCGTGACATTGTTACTTTCTGGGTTTATATTGCAAAAACTATTCCATATAAAAACACAAAAATTGGTAGTTTTATCAAAATACACGATAAACATGCTGGAGCAGACAGTTTTTAAACCAAAGAATTATTTCAAGTGCTATATAATGTTAAACTCTGTCACGATAGTTCAGTTAAATAAGTTTTATAGCATCAAAAATTATGCACTGCATTTTAACCATTTCTGAAAGGCTCATACATGACTAGATTGTGGTGTGCAAAGTTCAATCAATTTCGATTTGGCTAATTTTTTAGGGTTTTTTTTTTTTTTTTTTCATTTTTTATTCAAAATTTCATTATCTAAAAAAGATTTAATTCATAGATTGAAATAACTGTTTTTTATCTACTGTTGCCATATTTTAAAAAGCCCAGCTAAAAATATTTACAAACCCTTTACAATTCAAAAATATTTTTACACGTGGATATTAGAAAATAAAGGAAACTTAAAAATAATGACATTTTTACGTTCGAAAACCATTTAATGGAGAAAATTTCGTCATATTAAAACGAAACATATAAAATGTCATATTTAAAACGATTTTCTGATAGCGTCGTTATAAATGTCCAGGAAGTAGGCACATTTTTTACTTAACCATTTTATACAAGCTGATATTTGAAAGTGTGATTGATCTTACTTAAGCAATCCCAAAAAGGGCCGTCAGCTGTTGCGACAGTGGATGATTTGGCTTTAAGAACCAAAAAATTCACCAGTCAATGTCAAATGAATGGCAACCCGATTACAGACGACCGCCACTGGTCGTTTGAATATCACTCATTCTTCCGTAATCGGGTTTTTTTTAATAAAAAAACAGAGCACATTTCTAGAACCTGTGGTGTCTGGACGGGTGCTGACGAGTGCAGGTGGTCGTGGGGAGAGCCCCCTAATTAGTCAAATAAAAGACACTTGATGCTTACTGCAGCGTATTTTAGCAAAAAATAATTACTTAAAAGCGGGTAACATCAGTTTAAATATAAAATCTTAAGAAATATGGGTAACCTTTTTAAAACAGAATATTTAAGTTAATATTTAAGAATACTGTTTCTAGTAATTTAAAGTATAAAACTTTAAAGTTACATTAATAAAGTTTAAAACTTTTAAATTCATTACTAAAAATTTTTTTCATGCTATTGTACATTATTCTGTATATTTTAAGTACACTGACGCATCATAAACAAATTTCTTCACAAAGTTATTAACGTTGTAAGAAAATCGGTTTCAATAAAGCCTGTGTATATTGAATACTTTCCTTTTTCGTTCTATATAGTTTCTATACAATTATTACAATTTATTTATTCGCAGGTTTAAGAATATTTTACTATATTTATTTTCTAAATTTTAGAGAATAGGCGAAAGCCATTTAGTATAAATGATAAACCTGTAATTACAGAATGTGTGCACCAAATATGACTTCCTTTTCATCGATTTCTATGCATCCGGTGGCTACATATTGTCACAGGTGGGTTCATTTCTGTCGATCCAAAATTATATTTATGTGTTTCCATATTTACGTGGAATGGAACAAATTCAGCACATAAAATTTAGAATAAATGGTCTACGTAATTTTTTTCTACAAAAGTTCAATCCAGAATATAACGATATTTTTAAAGCTACTGAGTTTTTTATTTCTTTCAATTGCCATAAAAATGTTGCGAAATTTATGATAATACCCCCGATCACGGAAAAAAAGGAAAGATAGATGCATTGTGGTTTGAGGTTATGGAAGATTTTTAATTTCTCATTGTTACATTTATTAGTTGAGAAAAATATAGTAATAAAAACTTGTCAACAATCTGAACCAATTATGGAACTGTGGATTAAACAAAATTTTATTTACAATTACCTGTACACTTTTTAATTAAATGAATATACTTTCGATAAAATCATGAAATAGTGATAGAATCAAATAAAAATGTTGAATTATATTGGAAAACAATTATTTTAAATTTAGTGTAAACAACACATACTGAACTGTACTTACTTAACTTTTAAAATATAATACTTGTGTAACGATAATTTTTTTCACAAATGGGGAAAATATGATTTCTTTTGTAAATATATCTACTAATCTTTATAGATAAAAATAGTTAAACCAAATTCATAAAAATCTCCAATTTTTCAAATGAATATGTTAAAAATAACTAAAGACATTATTAATGATACGAAGAGAAGCGAAGATATCATTTAAATTTTATTTGTACCTCCATAGCGTTATATTTTCCTGTCATTTAAATCTGCACTGAAAGTAAATTCTGTTCGAGAAAATTTTTTATCCGTGTTAAAGTTTTCTTTTCATATGCATAAATAGGAAGAAATCAATATTTTTCAGTTTTGCTTTATATAGTTTATTACATACGGTAAAATAAATAAATACTTTACCTGTGAGTTTTTATTTTTGAAATGAAATAACCTTAAATGCTCTTAAAAAAGCAAAAAGCGTCAAAAAATTAAACATTTATTTTTTCGAATGTTACTTAAATTTTTGAAATTTACGGAATACATCTTTCAGCAAGTTTTTTAAAAAGTCATTAAAATAAATAAAGTTAACATTTTGAAAATAAAATAAAGCCTCTTAACTTTAGTTGGAATTACAGATATCGAACTTCAGTTAAGCTACATGACATTTTGAATGATGCTTTTTCTACCTAAATCAGAAACATTTTCTTTACATAAAGCGTTTTTTTTTTTTTTTTTTTTTTTTTTTTTTTTTTTAACGCAAAGGGCAAAGGTCCCTAAACTGAAAAAGTACCAAAAAGGGTAGCAAAAATTTTTTTAATTAGAAATTTTAAAATTCGCACAATATATTTTTCATTCATTTTTTGAAATAGTCGAAATAATTAGACATAATGTTTAAAAAGAAAATAAAGCATCTTAACGCGAAGTGTGAATTAATTATATTGAGCTTCGTTAAACAATGTGTTAATTTGAGTAATATTGTTTCTTTTTTAAGGGAGAAAATCATTTATTTGCAAAAAATGTATGCATTTTACGCCGTCTTTACGAAAAGAGATAATAAACCACAAAGACTTGCTCCGTGGAAAATATATTATGCAAAAATCGGAATCTCTTGGTACTAAACTTTCTTACTAATGATACTGTTAAAAAAAAGTGTAGGGGGGATTTTGGGAAAATATTTTTCTTTGCTAAAAATATCAATTCTTTCTACATTTTTTAAAAAAAAAGGATAAAGAAAAATTCAACTTCTCAATGCTAAATAAATATGTTTAAAACAGAATGCAATAAAATATGTTTAGTTGAATTCCACTTAAGCTAAAAGATAGTTCTGAGACACTGGTATATCCTAAGCAGAGAAAAGTTTTTTTTTTCTTTTTTTTTTTTTTTTTTTTTTTTTTTTAACTTAAAATATCCATACATCTGCTCGCAATCAGATCACATTTCAAAATATAAATTTTTTAGATGTAAAATAAATATATTAAAAATAGAACCTCTACGTACTGGAATTTTTAAATTAATGACACTGACAAGGGGACCGCCAAACATGATGTGCACAGATTTTGATTATTTTAAAGCATGTTGTAGGGATCATTCCCCTAACTATTCTGGTAAAAGGTTTCCTTCAAATGGGCTTTAGTTTTCGAGAAATTTCGGGTTAAAGTTCAGCATACGTTTCAAATACCCATTAGTTCACGTGTCTGAGCAAGGTCGCCGTGGTGTCGAGCTAGCACTCTGGATTTCAGAGCCGGAGATGAGGGTTCTGTCCTCTCTGGTGACTTTTTACCTTTTTCATTAAAATTTATATATTTGTCGCGTTACAAGTTTTATGCAGAATTATGAATTCTGCTTCTTTGAACTTTTTTATATTTTCTTAATAAATTCCATTTACATTTTCAAATTTTTCGTGAAAATTTACAATTTTTTTTTTTTTTTTTTTTTTTTGTGCAGTTTTGAAATTAATATTTCTATTTACGAAATTCTAAACTAATTTATGTCTAGATTTTGTTTATTTTTTTTATTATTTACCCTTTATATTTTAATAATTGTTCTAAAATAATACTTTTGTTAACTTTATAAAATATTAAATGAAAATTTATATTTTCTTATAATTTGTACAAAATATTTTTTATCTCAAATCTTCTAAAGGTATGTAT
Organism: Maratus michaelseni; assembly: GCA_963931845.1. Classification (NCBI taxonomy): domain Eukaryota; kingdom Metazoa; phylum Arthropoda; class Arachnida; order Araneae; family Salticidae; genus Maratus; species Maratus michaelseni. The sequence continues at coordinate 23,580,488 of OZ007590.1, read as the reverse complement.
GATTAGATAATTCCAACAACATATCTTGAAAGGAATAATAAAATATTAAAGCAATAACGCTTATATCCAAGTTTTAGCCAGTTATATATATATATTTTTTTTTATGTTATTTTAAATACATTTAACTGTAAAGTTCAAACTCAACATCATTTTTGATTTGCACAAATAAAACATAATATATTACAATCTTTTTTTTTTCATTCTAACAAGTCGATGCCATACAGAAAAATTCAACTAGAAATGAAAAATCGTTTGTAAATTACAATAATAAAAAATATCAGAAAAAAAATCGTCTGCAATTACTTTAACGGTAATATCAGAATAAATAAAATTTTCTTTTTATCCATTTCGTTTAGCTTCCTTTGCAAACAATTATCACGTTTGAAATAATTTCTTTTTCAAATGTGATGCATTTTTTAATATTTTTTATCACAATTTAAGTATTTAAAGAATATATAATATGCTATTTATATATTCTTTCAATATTGTTAAAACAATTTACATAAAAAAGTATATTTAAAGGCGATTTTTAATGCGGAATTTGTTTAAAATAGTTTTGCGATATGTATCACACAATTAGTTCCATATTTAATAAACTAAAAATGTCGATGTCGGTGATGATAAATATTTTAATATTTCAGCTGTTAACATATTTCAATATATTTAGAACAAATCAAATATTAAAAGGATTATTTTGTTAATTTTTTCTTAATCATTTAAATTTTTTTAAATAGAAAATGCAAATTAAAAAAATGCATTATTTCCTAAATACGATAAATAAATAAGTAAATATGCATAAATGTAAACAATAATCATTTTAAAAAGACGAGATATCAAGACATAAATTAGTTAGGATTTTCGTCAACAGAAATATTAGAATAAAAATTGCACAAAAACTATAAATTTTCACAAAAAATTCGAAAATGTAAATGGATTTTATTAGGAAAATATCAAAAAGTTCAAAGATGCAGAATTCATAATTCTTCATTAAACTTATAACGCAACAAATATGTAAAATTTATTGAAAAAAGGTAAAAGTCATATGAGAGGACAAAAGCCTCATCTCCGGTTCTCAAATCCAGAGCGCTAGAGCTCCGTGCCACGGAGACCTTGTTCAAGATTCCGAACTAATGGGTATTTGAAATGCATACTGAACTTTAACCCGAAATTTCTCGAAAACTAAAACCCATTTGAAGGAAACCTTTGACCTGAATAGTTAGGGGTATGACCCCTACAACATACTTTAAAATCATCAAAATCTGTGCGCATCATGTTTGGCGGTCTGCTTGTGAGTTAGAAATGAAGAAGTCGTTTACATTTTATTTACATTTTTTGTGATAATTAAATTTTTATTGAAATAAAATTTGTTCTGGTTATATACTGCTCGCATGATCGTATTTTTAAAATTAATAAATATAAAAGGCTCAATATTTATGCATTCTCGCAGTTTTTATTTCACTGTATGCTGTTAAAAAACAATTGAAATATTTTATGAATGAGTTTTCTAATAAGAAGTCAAATAATCTGAAATCTATATTATAAAGCAGAAACATGTCCGTGAGTTTCGCTGATAACATATTCATGGTGGCAACACATGACCAAAATATTTCGCTTTTACTGCAGTTTTAACTTATAACCATCTCAAAATTTCAGTTTTTACACCGTAGAATAGCAGAAAATGTTTTCTATCAAATGCAATTTTTTTGAAAACTGTATCTAAATTTACTGATTTTTTATGCTTTTTAAATAATTTTCAAGCATGGTATTTAAAATAATCTATCTCTATCGCGTGCCGCCCGATTACAAAAGATTAACCAGTTTACGCTTTAAACAATATAAAAAATTCAGTATTCGTTTTCAGCTAATATTCCACAACGAAATTAACATGTCATCAATAAATAAAATAATACAATAATATAAATAAAAAACAAATCTTACACACATGTAATCGAATTACGCGCTTAAATCACTGAGATTATCCAAATAGAAAAGTCTGTTGTAAGTAGAAAAATCTTTGGTGATTTCTTCGGCTATTAACTTCTTGTATGCAGAATGCGGCTAATACGAAAGTATCGCTTTTAATAAATTTAAAAACTTTATTTACAGTCATTATTGATTTTTTTAATGAAAAAATGCTTTTTTGGTATTGTTAGTTCTCAATCCTAAAAAATATATTAAATGAAAAAAATCTATTAGAATTTCAATCTAAAAAACAGTTCTGACATATATTCTGCAACCCGGGAAACCCGGGTTGTATCCCCTATTTTTAAGTGTGAAAAGTGCCAAATAGTGTAAACAAAAGTTTTTTTAATATCCTGTTGATATATTTTTAGTTAAACGAGAAATAATTTCTGTCAATTTTTAAAATGCTTATTAAAAAATATAAATATAATAATTTCACTTGAAAATTAATTCATCCGCCCTTTAGTGGGAATGAAAGATATTGAACTCCACTTAATCTTAAAAGATATTTGAGTGACGCTCTTTCTTCCTAAGTGGAGAAAATGTTTTTCTTTACTAAAAACATCCATATATATTTTCTCGGAATCGTTACGAAAAAAATGATGTATCAAAATATAAATTTTTCAGTGTCAAATAAACATGTTAAAAATAGAACCTCTTCATAATAACATATATTATTAATGATACTTATAAAAAAAAAAAGAGAGAGAAGACGGCATTTACATTTTATTTATATTTTATCGTTTTTTGCGATATTTAAAACTTTATTGAAACGCAAATTTCTATGACTGATATGCGTTTGATCGTGTTTTTAAAATAAGTAAATAGAAAATACTCAATATTTATTTTTTATCGCAGTATTTATTGCATAAGTTTAAAAAATATTTTATCTGTAAGCTCTCTAGTAAGTAATAATAAATTCTGAAATTCTTTTAACTCGTTAACGCCCATAGTGTTTTAAAGTTATTTCGGCAACATTTTTAGACTATGTTACAATAAATATTTCATAAAAAAAGAAACTAAAGCAGCGCGTTTCGAAAAATGTTTTTTTCATCATGTGCAAAAGGGCGTTTCTGCTCTCGTAGTGGTAAGACTTACTACAAGTAGAACGTACACATCAATTGTAGCACTTTGAGTTAACGATCTATTCCAGAGATACGCGTATTTGACTCGTTAAGGTGCGACCAGACTGCATTCTGCCACAGCGTTTCGTTTGTTGGCTTTTTCGATGTGGAGAGTCTTCTGTAGCACTGCAAGAGAGGAGAATTACACGCAATAGACTTCCTGACATGTTTTTCACCCCCCCTTGCATTTCTTAACTCTCCCTTTTATTTTGTTGATTACCACATAACTTAAGGAGGGCAGATAAATAATTTATGAAATGTTGAAGCACAGTTTTGAAAATATGGTTTAAACGCAGCCTTAAAGGTGCGTTAATATCTGGATTTGAACAATCCTTGACAAAAACTCGTCAATCATTCCCCTTGTCCTTTCTTTTCCAAAGGTTTTGTGGTCGTCAACAAAAGAAAGGGGAGCCCTAAAAAAAGAAAGAGGTGGTGATAGACATGTCAGGGATCTCCTCCACTGACCTCTGACGTCTAGACAAGCTTCTGAAGACTGATCACATGAATGAAAACCGCTTATCAAAAGCGTAGTCTGTTATAATCTTAAGGTTCGCTTTCAGTCAGATGTTTTCTGTTTTCAACTTAGAAAGTTGTTTCCCTTTTCCCCTTTCTAAACATTCCCATGCATTTGTTTAAATGTCAACGCAGTCGATCGAAATAAGTATAAATTGTTTGTGATCATTCTCTAATGATAGTGATACTTTTACTTCAGAGATAACGTTCATTTCGTTGCATTCAGAAAAAAAATAAATGTAAAAAATTTAAAAATATATACAGGGTGGTTATAAAATAAGTATCTCTATTTGGAGCTGTCTGTAGCTTGAAGGAATAACTGGAATAAAACCAAAATCGGTACACTTACTATTCGAGAAGGAGGAAGAAGAATGGAACAATAAAAAAAATACTTGCAATGATCACCGGCAGATGGTGCTTTCGAGTGTGACATGTAATGTGTAATATTGTGTACCGTGGAGGTGTCACAAACATCAATTACTGTACCGCATATCACAACATGTGCGAAACATCACTCCTGATGCATTACATTCCGCAGTTGAGCACGTCGTGTACCGCCTGGATTGTGTCCTCCAACAAAATGGCCATATGGAACCTGAACATGATCGGCACCGCAATGCGAAAGCGTAGTCACATTCACTGTGATATTTTCCAACAAATTAGGTGTTCCATCTAGTTTGACACTTTAATTTTTTGTTCTTGGATTACACATTACATTTCACACTCAATACCGCCATCTGTCGGTGATTATTGCAATTATTTTTTTTATTGTTCCATTCTTCTTCCCCCTTCTTGAATAGTAAGTGTACCGATTTTGGTTTCATTCGGGTAATTCCTTCAAGCTACAGACAGCTCCGAATAGAGATACTTATTTTATAACCACCCGGTATATACTTTCATTAAAATTCACAAAAAAAGTCAACTTATAAAGCACAAATGTGTGCGTCGCTCAATGCTGACGTCATAATGATGCGGGCAACAATGTGGAGGAATGTTGCAACAATGGAGCTATTTTTTCAATTCAGCAATCGTAACGTTATTTCTATGGTGAAAATGCAAGTTTTGGGCCAACATTGACCCCTCTTAGGGATCGAAGTTTTAAAAAATAATGTCCAATTCATGTATTGCCCTCAGGAATACATATAAATTTGATGTAAGTTAAAAAAAAATTATGTAAAAAAAAAAAAAGAAGAAGAAGAAACAAAAAATCGAAACATTATATTAACAAAGCATACACTTTCAAAAAAGAAAAAAATATTCAAAAAACATAAAAAGTACAGGCAGCAAGTTGTCGTAAACACAGTTGTGTTTGGAAGAGATTATTCTGTCATTTGAAGAAATTTCCGTCTTTTGACTAGACAATTTCAGCCAATTTTGAGACGTGGTTTCCGAATTTTTCGTATTTTGGGGGGAAAACGACATATACATAAAAATTCCGTTTCTAATACGAGGAAGTAACAGGCAGCAGATTAGCCGGAACACAACTGTGATTTGACGAAGAAACAGCTTTAGATTGGAGAATTTCAGTTCGTTTTTACGTTAGATTGATCAATTTTATGTAGTTAGGGGAAAATCGGGTAATCAAAGCGTAAATTTCGTGTATGAAAAAGCAACGGAAAAAACATTCAATGCATGGATTTTATTGAGAGTGTATACCAAATTACAGTAAACTTTTTAGCACTTTCCAACATAATTGAAAAATGTTTATGAATTCGGTTTGTCTGCCGACTGTCTGTCTGTCTGTATGCAATCTGTTTGTCTGTCTGTCTAACTGTCTGCCTCTCTGTGCTCTTACTCGCGTAAATATATACGGACTGTTATGCAATTAATATATGTTACTGAGGTTTGCTATGGCATGTTTGGTATTGAATGTGAAGTGTGTAGCATTTATAGTTTTTTAAAAGGGACACTAAAAAAAATACCTTTACATTGCAGTCCATAAGGAAAAACCATTTGGTGCTTATTTTAATGGTGTTACGAAATTTGAAGCATATTTAAATTAATATATATCATTGAGGCTTACTATAGAACATGGTGTGCGTAGCACTTACAGTTCCTTTACAGAGTCACTCAAAACAATCCTGTTACGTTACGGTCTATGGAGGAAAATCGTTTGAGGTTTATTTTAATAATATTTCACTATTTGAAACATATTAAAATTGATATACAGTGGAACTCCAGATATACGTTACCTGAGTTGTACGTTTCCCTCACTTATACGTTTCAACTCAGCGGTCCCGACCACTTGCCATTAAAAATTAGCTGAGTTATACGTTTTGAATTACACATTTCCCTCAGTTATACGTTACGTTTTTGCGTCCCCGGACGAATTCATTTTCCATTTATCAATTTTGAAACCGGAAACACTGACGACGCGGCCGAGGAGTCTGATTTGAAAGATCCCACTCAAACTTCAGAGCTGATGTGAAAGCTTTTCACATAGTAAAGCGGTTCGTCAGTAGTAAAAGCAATAACCATAAGGCGTCTGCATTATTAACAGAAATGTAAAATTCTCTGTTCAGTGTCGGTTTTGCCGAAAAGAAACAACCGAAGATAAGTGATTATCTCAACAAAATTCAGTAAACTACTGAAATGTCTTTTGATAAATGATTTATATGCCAAGACGATTCCAACGATTTCTTTTAAGTACTCTATGTATATTAAAATAATTTTAATAAAGCTTTTATGATAAAATAAGTTCATGTGTACTTCTCTTATGTACTTTTTTTCTTCTCATTTCCATTTCCAAAAATTTATGTCATGAGTGCAGTACTACTTAGGAAACTTCTGTTTTCAATATAAAAGGTAGCAAACTCCTCAGCGGATCAAAGTTTTCATGATATATTTTTTAAATTCTTCCGGTAAACCATTAATTATTAATTGAGTTGTACGTTTTACTGAGTTATACGTTTCGTTTGTCCGGTCCCGGGCAAAACGTATAACTGGAGTTCCACTGTATATCACTAAGGTGCATTACAGGAGACATCGTTCACTTACAAGGACACACAAGCGAATTCGGTACTGCCTGTTAATAATAATTACTGGAAGTGCATTTTCAGTTGCTGTGAACGCGTTTTCAAATTTAACTCATTTTTAGGGTTTCGTTCCTCTCAAGAAACCCTATTACTCCCGCTCCGTTGTCTGTCCGTCACAGAGCCATTCTCAGAAACTACGTAACTTACAGAGTTGAAACTTTGTGTATATCTAGCTGTATACCAGCTATGAAGCTCAAAATATTAAAATTTGAAAAAATCGTATTATTTTAATAAATAGAGATAAAAAACCAAAATTATAACAGCCTTTTCCTATTAAATTTAAACATTTTTCGTTAAAGCAGTTGCCATAAATTAAAAATCCACCATGAAATTCTTTCTACAATAATTAATTTTCTATTGAACATTTTCTACGAGAAAAATGAAAATGAAATAAAAATTTTCACCAATTGAAAAAAATATTAATATGAAATTAAAATGATTGACGTCATAGTGGTAATAAAACGGAAATTTTCAAAGATTTCTCAATAATACAAGGAGTATGATTATGCGTATGTACACAAAGCAGATTAATATCACGTCATTAGAGAATTAAAAAGAAAATCTGACGTCATATTGGAAGTTTAAAGAATTTTTCAAATGTTTGAGAATAATACAAAGCGAGTATCAATATGAGTAATAGAGAATAGTAAATATATGAGTTTGAGAAACATATTGAATCATGATAAAAATGCCATTGTGGAAATATTCGCATATTTTAACATTTTGAAGGTGTACAACAGGCTTAATTATGAAATTATTTTTTTAAATATCGCCTTTAGTCCGCATGATAGATAGTATTATGACAGAATATAATACAGTCAACTCTGTGAAATCCGCCGATGTATAATCTGCAAATGTGTATTATCCACACTACATGTTGGAATGTAAACAATGAAAATTAAAGTTAATGGTTAAGCTCATACATAAAGTTAAATGTTTTTGTTTTTCATGAATTATCAATTTTCCAATGAAATAAATGGTGATTAAAGAAAATTCATATATTTGTACACTGCATTCAAAAGATAACAATTTGAGCTGAGTAAAAATGATACTAAATAAGAGATTGAAAACACTATGTACAGGGTTCAATAAATAAAAATATAATAAAATTGCTGGGAAATAAATGTTTAAATTTCTTTGAGTAACAACATTTTATCTCAGAGGATGAAGTAGTGAATATTCATAGACTACGGGAGAAAAAAAAAAAAAAAAAAAAAGAAACCTTGACAACAAACCAAAACTTAACATACCAGTGTGTCAATGTTTAAAAAAATGAATAAACCAGTAAAATTTGTATTGTATATCACTTAATTTTACTTTATATTAAATACAGTGGACTCTCTCTATCTGAACACTCTCTAATGTGAACACCCCGGTATTATGAACACTTTCTGACGGTCCCTGTGAAACTCCATAGACTTAACAAAAGAGGAACTCTCTGTATTCTGAACACCCTCTAATCTGAACACCCCACTATTATGAACGCTACTTTTGATCCCCATTCTAACCCGCCTCTCTGTAATCTGAACGTGTGTTTGCAGGCGGGAAATTCTCGTATCATGGAAATTAGGAAAAATTGTTGCAAAAGAGTAAAAGGGTTCAATTAACTCGATTTAAAAATAATCAGACAAAATCATTTTTATATTTTAAGATCAACCCGATACTGAAATTTGTTTGAATAATTCAGATAAAATCTTCAGTTAACAAAACAAACAAAACATTTATTATCACCAAAAAAAAAAAAAGAAATCGAAAGAGTATTTTTGTCTTTACCGTACATGTTCTCAACTAACTAGAACATTCCTATATTTTTAATAAACAAAAAGTGCAGATATGAGATTGATGCCTTTCAGAAAAAGTAAATCATGATAATCAAATTAAATGAAATGATCAAAACAATCAATTTTTATGCAAAGAGATACAAGAAAAAATAATGTAAAAAACATGTCACGTGATTCTCCCTCTTCCGAGCTAAGATAAAAATAGAAAGATTGCGTAACAGAAATGCCCACCTCCCAATGACAGATAAGAGCCAACAGGTGTTAGAGGGAGTGGTCAAAAAAGAATTATGATTTCTTTTCTGCACACCTGGTTGGCAGCATTATTGATTCTGTTGCTTTCTTCCTTTATGCTCAGCAAAGGAAAATATTTTTCGCCATTTCACTATCCGCCATTCTATTGCAGAGAAAGAAGCACAACACTTACGCAGATATGTCAGAAATAAGTAGGAAAACGAAAAAATGGAAAGAACTCAAGCTTCAGGAGAAATACGAAGTTGTTCAAAAATTAAAATCAAAAGTAAATCAAAGGAAAATTGCATCTGAATTTGGAATTTCAGTAGGTCAAGTCAACGCCATCAGCAAGAAAAGGAAAGAAATTATAGCCGCTTTTGAAGCAAATAAATCCTTCTGAAAGTGTAGAATTTTCGAAAAGAAAACGGGAAACGAGAACATATACAATCACGTCTGGATGTTTTTTGCAAAAAGAGAATGAAGAATATTCCTGTCACTGGACCCCTGCTAAAGCAGATTGCTCTACATTTTGCAGAAAAGGAGAAAATCATGGAATTCAAGGCATCAGAAGGATGGCTGACTCGCTTCAAAAGTCGGCATAACATCGATTTCAAAATAATCAATGATGAAGCTGCAGACGTAAATATCGACACTGTGGAGGACTGGAAAAGAAAGCTTCCAGATATAATGAAGGATTTGGATGCTGCTGACATTTTCAATGCCGACGAAACCGGTCGGTTTTTCAGAGCTCTTCCAAATAAAACACCAGCAGAAAGAAGCGAGAAATGCGTGGACGGAAAAATGTCAAAAGAAAGACTTACCGTCATGCTCTGTGCCACTTTTACGGGTGAGAAGCTCAAACCACTTGTGATTTTAAAAAGTGAAAATTTCGATGCTTGAAAAATGTGAAGATAGCATCATTGCTGGTGCAATATAAATCAAATCGAAAAGCCTGGCTGACATTCACAATTTTCTCACAACAGTTGGAAGGCATTAACGAGATGATGAAGAGAGAAGGAAGAAAAATTCTTCTTTTTGTGGATAATGCCAGATCACATACAAATGTGCAGCTGAGCAACGTGAGCCTGAAGTTCCTGCCACCGAAATGTACTTCTATAATCTGACCACTAGATCAAGGAATAATCAAGATCTTAAAGCTCACTACCGAATTCATTTTTTGAAGAAAATGTCCGTGGTGATGGAGGAAGCAAATTCGGCAACCGAACTAACGAAGAAGGTCAATCTCATGGATGCTGTTCATTGGATATCAATGGCTTGGAATGAAATAACCCCTTACACCATCCAAATATTCTTCTACAAAGCTGGATTCCCGTGTAAGAATGAGCAATCAAGGACAGGGGACCAAGAAGCAACAGCTGTGAATGACTTGGGGGTCAATTCTTCAGGAGCTTTATACTGAAATTGAATGTGGAGCTTATCTCGAAGCTTAACTCTTCCTGTTTGCGACAACATCGTTGAAGGGAAGAGGGTAGTGAAGATGAAGCGGAACCAGAAGAGACTGATGAAAGAAGACGTACGATTACCTTCAAGCAATATGGTCAAGGGATTCAAGACCTGTTGAACTGTGCGGCTGAACATCACCCGGAAGCCTTTCCACTTCTTAAACAACTAGATAACATGTACACTGCACGAGCATACACAATGCAAAAACAGACTAAAATTACTCACTTTTTTAAGTAATGTACCGATTATGTTTTCAAGTAATGTATTGTATGTATGTAATTGTATGATTTGTAAAAATCTTTTAATATAATTTTTTAATTAACATTTTTAATAGTTTCTAAATTCAGCACCTCCATCTCAGTAACTTGCATGGTTAACCAGGCTAAGTATTCTATACAGTCTATAAACTCAATATATAAGTAGTAGTAGTAATGCATTTCCCAATCTCCCTCTATAATGAACACCCCCATAATCTGAACATTTTTGATCGGTCCCATGAGTGTTCAGAATAGAGAGAGTCCACTGTATATTAAACCAATTTTGCATTATATTTTCCCTTTCTATTGCAATATTTATTTAATTGTTCTTAATTTATACTCAGACTTTAAAAAATAAAATGTAAACAAAAGAATGACCTATTATCCGCAAAAATCTATAATCCGCAAAACTCTTGGCCCCTAACTGTGCGGATTTCACAGAGTTTACTGTAGCGGGCTTAGCCCGCTATCGGGCTGGTTTAGATATTTGAAAAAAAGAAAAAAATAGACCGGTAATTTTTTACTTTGTAAAAAATATGACTTTTTTTTTTTTTTTTTTTTTTTTTTTGGTAAATGAAATTTATTTGAAGTTATTAAAGAAAGGATAGTGTGTTTTGAAAGGAATATTAAACGAAACCCTTTGAGCGATCTTCGATCACACTTGTTTGTATATTACTTAGTGTGTATAAATTCTATAGATCATATACAGGGCAGCATAAAAGTTCTGGAGTGTATTTCCGTTTGTTGACGGAAATTCCGGAAGGGGAATTATAAACTGATGTGCTACGCGTTTCCTAACTGAACTAATATTGAGCATTCTATATAGTATATATACAAATCTTTAGATCATATACAGGGGCTGCACAAAATAATTCGGATATTTTTCCGAATATTGTTGGTAATTCCAGAAATTTTGTTTTTAAATACGTTATGCCTTTCACCTTATTAAGCGCTAAAGATTTGTAAAATTATTTTGTAAGTGTTGGAAAGTGTTACATAATCTATGCTTGACGCATGATTTTTGTTTGTTTTTCCTCCGAAGTTAGTCGTTGGTAGCTTGTTAGAGATTTATTTAAAACTAATTCTACTGTTAGTAATTTAGATCTTTCCTTTTGCTATATTAGATTTATTATACTAAGTTATTAAAATGAATGGGGATGATATACTGATATATGTGGGTTATTATACTGAAGCACAATAAAGCTGTTCTATATACGACACTCGGAATCAACGTATTAAATCTAAAAAGTCACAAGGAGTAAAACAAATTTTTTTTCAACATTCTATTGAAAAAAAGTAGATTTATTGAAAATCGTTTTCAGTCAATTTTATATGATCATTCACATAAATAAAGGCAATAATTGTACATGGAAATTAATCTTCTTTAATATGTATGATAAATATTGAACTCAACTTCAGGTAAAAATATTTAAGAGTGATGCTGCATCTTCCTGAATGAGGAAAATAATTTTCGTTACTAAAAATATCTATATTTTTTATGAAATAATTACGAAAAAAGACAGTAAAACAAAATTACAAAAACTCCTCAATGGCAAATAAATACATTCAAAACTCTTCGCAGTAAATATTTTATTAATGGTACTTATTTTTTAAAAAAGTTATTTACATTTTACTTATGTTTCTGCATATTTTATGTAATATATTTAAATCGGGATTGAGAAAAGTCAGTTCGAGACATATTTTATACGTGTTACCCTGTTTTTAAAGAGAATAAATAGAATGAATTCGATATTTATTCAGGTTTTCAGTGTATGTAAAAACATAACGTTAAAAAATAACGGAAATATTTTTTCTGCAAAATTTCATATAATAAATAAAGTAATCTCACAGCCGTAAAAATGGAAATGTGCCACTTTAAATAAATGATATTTCAGTGAAAATAACAATAACGCACAGAAGTTTAAATAACCGCTTAATTTATGGTACCGTAATTTAATGTTAGGTATTTCTATACGTATTCATTACGTGTTTCGTGTTTACAAAATCTTGATAGAGTAGTTAAATGATGAGGAAAAAAAGTGTCGCTAAATTGATATTCTTTAAATTTTCTAATGCGTTTGAATCACGGATTTTATATTGTATATGATAGCAAAAAATTAAAAACCGGGTAAAAAGTGTTCCAGTTTGTGATCATAATACTGTTAACTTTATATTTAACATTAAATTGCTATTAGCGGTTCCACAGACGGCTGCCAAACTGTCAAATGACTGTGACGATTTTAATAAAAAATGATTTTATTTAATCTCAGATTAGGGTGCGTTTCATTTGAGAATTATTTTTTGGTCATTCATATACAATATATGGATGATATAGGAAGTGTAGCACTGTAAAACTGAGTCCATTCTTTTCAACTATCCAATACTACTGCGCTCAAACCGTCATTTATGACTGTGAAGATTTTAATGAAAAATGTTTATTTTATCTCAGATTAAGGTGCGTTTTATTTCGGAATTATTTTCTTAGCTCTTTGATCTTTGATTTTTTAAAGCAGTGAGTTAAAGAATTTCACATTATTTAAATTTTACTGGCTTTTTCAGTATGCTGAATAATTACATTTTTAACACTTTCCAACAAAGTTGAAAAGTTTTTATGAATTTGGTTTGTCTGTCTGTCTGTCTGCCATTTGATTGTCCGAGCTCTAACTTACGTAAATGTACTCGGATTGCCATGCAATTAATATATGTCATTTAGGTTAACTATAGCATGTTCGGTATTGAAAATGAAGTATGTAGCACTTATAGCTCATTTACAGGGACACTCAAAAGAATTCTTTTATATTACGGCCTATGGGGAAAAATAGTTTGCGGGGTATTTTAATGATGTTAATATATTTTATACATATTGAAATTGATATACATCACTGAGTTGCATTACAAAATGCTTACTATAAATTAGGGAGTGCATAGGATTCATCGTTCATTTACAGGTACATTCAAAAGAATTCCGTTACATTACAGTCTATGGAGAAAAATCGTTTGCGGTCTATTTTAGTTATGTTAATATATCTCAAAGATGTTGAAATTTATATATATCACTGAAGTGCATTACAAAATTTTTACCATATATAATGGAGATCATAACATTCATCGTTTATTTACAGGGACACACAAAATAATTCGGCACAGTACTGTCTGTGAACAATAATTTCTGGAAGCAAGCTTCCCGTTGAGGCATGCGTTTTTAAAGTTAACTATTTTTTTACATATTGCTTGGTGTGTATAAATTCTATAGATCATATACAGGGTTGCACAAAAGATGTCGAGTACATTATCTTTCATTGACCGAAATTGAAGAACGGAAATTTTGAACTTTGTTGTGAGTTTCCGAACTGAACTAAATTTTAGCATATTATGTAGCATATATACAAATTTATCATATACAGGGCTGCACAAAAATTTCAGTTATTTTTTCGATTGTTAATGGTCATTTCTGAAACTGGGTTATCGAATGTGTTACACATTTTCCAAAATTGTTTAATTGTATTCACATTTCACCTGTGACGTTTTGTTACAGTATTCTGATTGTGTTGGAAAGTGTTTCATAATCCATGCTTAACGCATGATTTATCGTTCTTGTTCTTTTTTAAATACGGAATGGTGGTAACTTGGTTCTGGGAGTTCCTGTTCTAGACGTTTGCTGTTAGCTACATTAGTTTGCAGTTTAAACAATGTATGTCATTAACTTCGCCAGTTCATTTAAAAAAATTGGCAAGGTATGTAGACGTTGTGTATGCGTGTTGGATTTTATTTTAAAGTTGCTTTAAATAAGCATTTAAGATACGGTTTTTCTCCCTTATAATCCGCATAAACCTTTCAAAGCGAGAATGGAACAAGCCAATAAAGATTGCTTAGTTTGTTTAGGTTGTTTATTTGTGAATTAAAATTGGTTGTCTTTTATGTAACAGTATACGGAAATTCGGGAATGCAAATTTCTTATCAGATCTCCATTTTAGAAGGTTCAATAATTTCTGGGAAGCTGGAAGCATGCTTTTTAGTTAAAGGTAGTGGTGTTTTAGGAGGTATGTCTTTAAGTAATGCTTGGTGAAATTTGGAGTTGTGAATTCCTTTACCACTAACAAGGGAACCACTTTTGGTGCATCTCGCACCTAGCATCGAGACCTGGTGCATTTTGTAGCCCTATACTTAAAAGTTAAAGAACCGATACAATTTCTCAGTTAAAATCATATTTTCTTTATTTATTTTATTCTTTTAATTTTTTATCATTGGATTTTTAATTGTTAATTTCACGCCAAAAGCAAATTAAATTGCCAAGTATGGTGCTACGAATCCAAATCACTACTTACACATAGCAGACAGCTATGACATTCAACCAGGGTTGCCGGCAAAAATTCTACGGTAATGAATAAAGCCAATTTCACGCCAACAAAAATGCATTTATAATATGTTGTATTTTTTCAAACGGAAATTCGTAGGTTCTTGAAGAAAATTTAAACTTTTTTCAATGTTTTATTCTTATATAATTAACTAATTTGTATTTGAAAGTACATTTCTAAAAAAAAACTTCTATGTTAATAGTTCGATAAGTGATTTCGAAAATTGTATTTTCAGAACGTTATGCTGCTGTGTAAAACCAAAAAACACGACTTTAACAGAAAAATTTCACCGATTCTCAAACTTCGTAATATAGGTCTTTAAAATGCACCAGGTCTCAATGCTAGATGCGAGCTGCACTAAAACTAGTTCCCTTGTAAGTAATAAGATAATATAGTGTTTCTGTGATAGCATATAGGTACGTCTTACGTACTGAAATTGTATAGGACTAAGAGTTAACCATTTCTATTTAAACGCTCTTTAAGTCACGGATTTATACTGAATATTGGTGTGTTTCTTGACCCTTTTTAAAATGACTGTACAAAGCACAGCTGCATATCTTAAAAATTGTAAATACACTGTAATTGCTTCTGGTTCAGCAAACAGAAAAGTATATTTCTAACCAATTCACGAAAATGGGAAACAATAAAACTAATTTTATTTTGTGTTTCTATTTTTCTCAAAAGTACCTTTTTTTTGATTTATTTTGCTTTAGAAGAAGCAAAGTTCTTTAAAAATAGGTTTATTATTTGATAATATCCATTCTTACAACACTCAGCACTCTGTATTTTCTCTCAAAACAGTTGAAATATCTCATCTTTAAACTCAAACATTAATGGTTTTATTCTAAAATCGAAAATAATGTGCAAAACGTGGGAGATATCGTTTTCAAACGTTGAAAATGTTACTTTTCTAAAACTATAGTTTTACAGGTTTAACTGAAAGGTACATTTTAACAAAGATTTTTTAAATCGATGTTTGTTTTTGCTTTGCAAAATAAACTACGATACGAAAATTGTTCAGTTTTCGCTTCAGTATTTTTTTTCTTTTTTAAATTACGTATTTCTTATTCAAATGTTTTTTTTCGGGTTGTAATGTAAAATAAATATAAATATTGAATATATAAAACAGAGAGAAACAATTGAGGTTGTAATTTATTTTAAATTCTTAGGTAATTCAGTTTTTTTTTTTTTTTTTTTAGAATCTTTAAGTTTAAAATATTCCAATTTAATCTAAATTTATGTTGAAATTATTACATTTGCTTATTGAAAGTAGACACATTTTTTTATTTTTTTTAAACTAGCTTTTCCTTTCAATAACATTTTGAAAAACTGTTTACAAATTTAAATTTTTAATCAAGAATTAAATATATTAAGATTTTGTTTTTGACCTGTAAAGAAAGATAATGTAATGTACTTTTAGTAATTGCAGGATAAAAAATAGAACAAAAATAAAGTTTCATAAACGTCAAAGCTATTTTTTTACATCTTCGTAAAGGTAATAATTCTAAACTATTCAATTTAATCTCTATTCCTTTATTTATGTTATACATCTCTAAACATATGAAAATATGCACTTAATCTACAATATTATATTTCTGATTATTAAGCATCATTTTAGCTACGATGGAAACACAAAAGTCATTTTATATTATTGAGGAATATGTTACTAGGCTAACAAACAGAATGTCATCATTAAGCATTGGAGTTTCATAGCTGATTGTACATTATTTGCATAATGTATCCAATTTAATTTCAACTGAACTGTTTTCCGTTCATTTCCCTGAATTACAGATCATTAATATACTGGTGCATTATATGGGATTTAAATGACTATGCATCTTTAAAACTTTTTGGAAGTTTTACTATTTATCGTAGAGTATTTAATAAATAACGTTTATTATTCAAGTGCATTTTTTGACCAATTGAATCTAATGAGATAAAAAGAAAATTATTTCGAAAATTCAGTTTAATGCGACTTTTACAATATATATTTTGTTAAAACTCTTATTGTCATTACACAATTTAATATTAACATCCAATTATATCAAGTACCATTTATAAAATCAGTAAGGCATGTCTAGATGTTAAAAAAGGCTTAATAATCAGTATGAAATATGAAACAAATTGAAATAATACAGCGATTTTAAATATTTAAATTTAAATGTTGGATCTATAATTATTGTTTAAAAATATTTCAATAGTATTAAACGACTGTGAAAACTGGACGAAAATTTTGTGCCGTGCTCGAAGAACACGTTGCCATTTTGTGGGGCACCCATCATAGCAGTTTTAGTTTTGAAAACAACAGTTTATTTAACATTCAAAGGTAAAACACATTGAAGTGAAATCCCATAAAATTAAGTCAATTCTCCTTAATTCATAATAAACTGAAAGAGCGGGGGTAGGATATTACTTTTCAACTTGAACTAAATATTGAACACAATCAAATAAATCTAATACAATAAATAGCGTTTTTAATGGTTGACCCGAATAATTCACTAAAAGGAACGCGCCTCAAAATCACATTATCAATTCAACAACGAATGTTATTGAGAATGAAATTCCACGAGCTTCACTAGAACTTTATTTGGAGCACAAACTAATTTTTTATTAATACAACTCGTCAACAAATTTGCTCCAATTCTTCCGAAATTATCACTATAGCTCCAATCTTTTAATCGAGAAGCTAACAAGCTAGATACATAAACCACAATTGAAAACCAAAGCAGCAACTAGATAACCTAACTTAGACAGGATTCTCTTGCTTACGCAAATCCTTCAATGAAATCTCCAAAATTTATATCTCTCAAACAACTACGTTGCTTTAATTATCATAAGTTCGCAATTCCATGGAGCCCTTCCACACTTATAAAACTTAAAGGCTGAAAGGAAAGGATTCGACATTCACGCACACGAGTTGAAACCCCAAGAAAAACACGCACGCATGACTGTCGGCTTTAGCAGCAATTTACTTTATCTCTGCCTATTTAGGTGTGTAGGCTCAGTCAACAACCAATGCTGGCTGTATTATCTGAAGCCTTTTAGGGGATAGTATTTAAGGAAAAAAAGACTCAATTTTCGTTTTCCTCTGATTGATAAACCCTGAAATTGCACCATTGTTGTAATCCAAACATTTGAGGCCACAAGCGTTAACACCAAACCGTACATATTTAAAGCCAATACGCTAATAAAAATTCTGAGTGTTCTCTAAACTATTAAATACTTAAAATTCAGCATACACGTGACTGCACTTAAACTAGCTAATTAACGCATTTTTGTCCTTTATACATATTTTTCTTTTTGTTCACACCTGTGCCTGCTTCAGTAGCTTTATTTTTATATGTCGAATAATTTAAATTCGTATCATTTTAGTATAAAAATTTCATATTCGTATCAAATTTCATATCAAAGTAGCAATTATTTAGAGGGCATATACAGTCGCTATTGCTGGAAACCAAGCGTGGACCAACCATAGGACCTGCAAACATTCTACCCCTAAACTTTCGTAGCTCAGAGAGATAATAGGTGTTATTATTCAAACAATCGGGAAAGAGAGGAAAGCAGTAGCATAGATCATGACATTCAGTGTGAATTTTGAGCTTAGTATTACTGGCATAAAAAAAGAACTAAGACAGATACTATATCAAATTATACAATTTTGTTTCTCACAATGTATAGTAAATTCGCTTATTGAAATTTAATAATGATTATTTTGCGGATTGAATTTCATTTTGATATTTGTTAAACAACCAGTATACGCATTATCATACAAATCTTATGAGGGTTGTTTGCCATACTAAATTAAACTCATAATTTATCCAACTGAAAACAAATAAATGTTATTGTAATATTTGGTTCAAGAAACCATTTTCAACCGCGAATAAGCACAAGTATTATTTCACCCAATACACATGATCTTAGAATATACATTTTACTATGCATGCAATTAATTTTAATCTTATGCTCTCACATTTACTTTCAACATCAGTTACCACTAATAAGGCGTTTTGGTATTTTACTCTAAATCTACAAAGCGCAAATTATACAAATGAAACATTATTGAAATTTACGGCTTTGGAATTACCCTTGTGTAGAAAATATCTATCTGAAAAGGGGTATAAACGAAGACAGTGTATTCCAATTTCTTCGCTCTAAATGCAAAATACTCGAACAGGTACTTTTTAATAATTTAACAGAGTTACTTTAAAATATTAAACAACATTGCGTGTTAAAATGTTGCTAATCTGCCGTTGAACATAACAAAAATGTTTAACAAATACTTGTAATAATTTTACATTATTGTAATAAAATATTAAACGAATATGAATATTTTAACTTTTCTTAACACTTTCCGATGTATTTTAACAAATTTAGAAGATTTATGTAGAACAACTGCTTATTGTCACTTGAATATATTTGTAGAAATTTCAAGTGTGCATGAAATATTTCTTTCATTAAAATAAACAGTTTAACACATACATGTAAATACTGTTATAGGTACTTTATTTATAGTACTTTATTATGATCCTTTTTATATCAGAGCATTAAGGTTTGACTGCCTTGAGATAAGACAGGGGGCGAAGAGTTCTATATTTTCTATATATTTGCTACTGCTATTTTCATACTATAATCTTCATGATAAATTCTTATTGTATGTTAAAAACAAAAACCTAGATTCTAGATTCCAGTTAGTGGTAGCAAATATATAAATAATATAGGACCCTGTCACCCTTGTAAGAGGTGTTTTTACCTTTTTGGAGAAATATTATATCATGGCTTGTGTGTTAAAATTAAAAATTGTAGATTCCTCAGCGAATTTCTATAAGTAGAGGTAAAAAAAACTATGCAACCGTAATAAAGTGTTTAGGGATGCTTGCAAGAAAGAATGAAAGTGTAATTTAGAATAAGCCTGCAAAGTATGTCGGTAATTTTGTAAATTGTGAGATCAGTAACGGGATTTATAAATTAAATTTTTTAACGTGTTTCTAATTCCAATTATTCCTTTTTATGCATTTTTAAACTCGGCAATGTCCATAATCAAACAATTTAAGGGATTTGTATAAATTGAATAGTGGGTAAATTATACATCCGTTGTCTTTCATTTATAATACATTACAGATTTTAAAAGAGTATTGAGATATTATAATTGATTTCAACCATGCTGTGTAAACTTCGAATGACATAATTTTGAGAAAAGTATATATTGCAAACAAAGTGAAGTGTATTTCCTCCAGTACCACAAATTTTTCCTAAAGAATATGAACAAGTATTTGTATTCTATTAATTTGTGCAATTTTTTCACGAATTATTACATTATAGAAATATTATCAATGTTGAAAATTCGATACAGTGATAATTTTTACTAAATAATAAAATAAACTATGTATTTTTCTTATTAAATATCGCCTGGAAAAACATGTTTCGTATTGCGACTAAGTATAATATCCTGTAGATATGTCAAAAATCAAACAAATGTTTGCAGTTTAATTACATAAAGTAAAATTAATATCATGTTTAGATCAAACGTATATTTTCCTGTAACAATTAAATGACATTTTATCAGGAATTAACATCAAACATTTATCACCATATGCAGTTTTTATTGAGATCTAAATAATTTTTTTTAATTGCTACATTAAAATAATTAATTTAATTAATGATATATTAATTCAGTTATTAGTATTTTGGTGTACATTATGATTAATTTAAATGTAAAAATATTACTTCCGATAATGAATAAAAATTATGAAAAATTATCATCTAAAACTTTCCAAACACGAAAAACAAATATATATTCACACAACGCACCCTGAAGCCGACCGACGAATTGCACGTTCTAGGGGGCATTCTGGAAACGTTCTTAAGTAGTTTATGATATTGCCGCTTGGTGGCAGCACTTTACTAAACAGAAACCTTGGTATTCTATATTACCCGACTATTCCATAATACCGGAAGTTCCCTTATCTGTTTGTTTTTTAGGTAGATTTCGTAAGAAATACTACCTATTATATTCTACTCTATGTTGGAATTTCTGGAAAAATTTTGCAAATCTACACCGATCATGACTCCCAGAACTCAAAACCACCCCCAGTTCAAAACTTTATCTATCTATCTATCTATCTATATCACTTTTTTATGGACACGATAACCTCAAAAACTCTGCACAAATCTCTTCCAAACTGATACATAAAATCAAGGGACATAAAAACTCCGTCCTGTTTGTTTTTTAGGTAGATTTCGTAAGAAATACTACCTATTATATTCTCCTCTATGTTGGAATTTCTGGAAACTTTTGGCAAATCTACACCGATCATGACTCCCAGAACTCAAAACCACCCCCAGTTCAAAACTTTATCTATCTATCTATATCACTTTTTTATGGACACGATAACCTCAAAAACTCTGCACAAATCTCTTCCAAACTGATACATAAAATCAAGGGACATAAAAACTCCGTCCTGTTTGTTTTTTAGGAAGATTTCGTAAGAAATACTACCTATTATATTCTCCTCTATGTTGGAATTTCTGGAAACTTTTGGCAAATCTACACCGATCATGACTCCCAGAACTCAAAACCACCCCCAGTTCAAAACTTTATCTATCTATCTATATCACTTTTTTATGGACATGATAACCTCAAAAACTCTGCACAAATCTCTTCCAAACTGATACATAAAATAAAGGGACATAAAAACTCCGTCCTGTTTGTTTTTTAGGTAGATTTCGTAAGAAATACTACCTATTATATTCTCCTCTATGTTGGAATTTCTGGAAACTTTTGGCAAATCTACACCGATCATGACTCCCAGAACTCAAAACCACCCCCAGTTCAAAACTTTATCTATCTATCTATCTATATCACTTTTTTATGGACACGATAACCTCAAAAACTCTGCACAAATCTCTTCCAAACTGATACATAAAATCAAGGGACATAAAAACTCCGTCAAGTTCGTTAATGGGCAAAATCGAACCAAGAGGGGGGGGGGGTGCTTTTTGTGAAAACAGAAAAATCCCCATAACTTCTTAATTATAATATGTATCGAATCCGTTTAAAGTTATTACTTCTAGGAAAAAGGCCGAAAATTTTATGCATGACAGATTTTGGATATAATTAAAAATTGGCTTCAAGGAAGGGGGAGAAAAAAATTCATAACTTTGTCAATTCACAAGATATCAGATCCGCTTAAATTTATTATAAATCCTCTTAATATTGTCTACAACTTTTATATTGACAAGTTTTTTACAGGACCAACTTTAAAAAATTAAAAAAATTAAAAAAATTAAAAACAAAAAAGTTCTGCCGGCTCAGCCTACTTGACACAGGTAGATTTCGAAGTGGGCGGTTCCAACTGCCGCATCATGGAGAAAAGTTCATTTCTTCTGCAATTCCCAATAAACAGGCGCCCCACGGTTTGCGTCTTCGAAATATACCTGTGCCTATAGGCCGAGCCGTCAGGGATTTTTTGTTTATTTGTTTGCTTTGTAACGGAAAAATAAATCATAAAAACCACATGAATTTTAGCCAAAGAAGTAGAACCTACCCATAGAGATTTTCCAATATCTTTCGAATCACCGTCTATTCGATCAATCTATTTGTTCAATATATACATGCTATACACTGATATACTAAATCTTGCACTTCACATAAAAAATAAAAATAAAACAAAATAAAAATAAAATAAAATAAAACTACTATTAAACTCACTGGTGATTATGCTTTCGCAAAATTCAACTATTCCAAGTCGATTCTATTTACCTATTATTCTATTTATCTATTATTCTAACTGCCTACGATTCTAATTTAGGCCATATTTGGATAATATCTATTTATTTCAAAATCGTAACAGTCTTTAAAATTATCCCTATTCCTGTTAATTATTTACAAAAAAGTTCTTTTCTATAATCCGCTATGTACTTTAAATTTTTCGCAGTCGCTAAAACTCAGCTGTGAACTAAAATTGTTGTATAAAATCTATTTATTTAATTTATACAAAGGAGATATAAACGACATTTTGCAGAGCAGCGTAAAAATTGTATAGTATTATAAAGTTTTCTTGTAAATATGCTACAGTATAATACGCCATTCGTTATTATTTCTGATTATCGCTTGTTTGGATAATATTTATTTATTTAATAGTCATAACAAATTTTAGAAAATTTTCAATTCCTGGTAATTATTTACGTAATCCATCCTAAAATCAGCTATGCATTTTAAAATTCATCCAATTTCTCAAAAAGTCTCATGTTCTCAAATTGTTATTAAATTATTAAATTCTCAAATTATTTAATTATAAATTCTCAAATTATTATTGAATTCTCAAGTTATTTATATAAAAATTTTCATTTCTGGAAAAAGCTTCTTTAACTAAGCATTTTTTTTTAATTTTGATGTGAATAGTTGTAGATAATATTAAGAAGATTTATAATAAATTCAACCGGATTTGATATCTTGTGAATTGACGGTTAAGAATTTTTTCTTCTGAAACCCCTTCTTTATCCCCCCATTTCGGGGCATTTTTAATGAAATCAAAAATCTGTCATACATAAATTTTTGGCCCTTTTTGTCAATTTTTGGTTTAAAAAAAAAAAAAAAGTCAGTTGTTTAATTATTCATAAAATTTAAAGAACGTACTTGATAAAATCTCAAAAATAATCAAGTTAAAAATGGAAATTTAAGCACGAATTTTTATTATTATTATTATTTACTTTTAAAATGATGCTTTAGCTCACGGATACAAATTAGTGGGAAAAAGTATATCAATATATACAAACTAAAATCCGCTTTTAAAAACACTTGAATTTTAGGTAGGAACTTTTAGGAAGATTTCGTATAAAATACTTTCCTATTACATTCTCCCCTAAGTTGGAATTCCTGAAAAATATTTGCAAATCTACACCGATCATGACTCGTAGAACCCAAAACCACCCCCAGTTCACAACTTTATATATATATATATATATATAACTTTTTTTATGGACACGATAATTTCCATAATTCTGTTAAAATCTCTTCCAAACTGATACCTAAAGTCAAGCGGCATAAAATCTCAGTCAAGTTCGTTAATGGGCAAAATCGAGGAGGGGGGAGAAAATTGGGGGGAAGCTTCGTGTGAAAACAGCAAAAACCCATAACTTCTTAATTTTGATACATATAGAATCCGTTTAAAGTTATTATTACTTCTAGGAAAAGGTCCAAACATTTATGTATGACAGATTTTTGATTTCATTAAAAATGCCCCGAAAAGGGGGATAAAATAGGGGTTTCAGAAGAAAAAAATTCTTAACTTCGTCAATTCACAAGATATCAAATCCGCTTAAATTTATTATAAATCTTCTTAATATTATCTACAACCCTTAGAGCAAAAAAATTAAAAACAAAAAAATCCCTGCTGGCTCCGCCTACAGGCAGATGTATATTTCGAAGTGGACGGTCCCAACTGCCTCATCATGGCAAATAGGTCTTTCTTCTGCAATTCCCAATAAACAGACACCCCACGGTCTGCGTCGTCGAAATCTACCTGTGCCAGTAGGCCGAGTCGTCAGGGATTTTTTTTATTATTCTACTTCTATCAAATTGATTGATAAAGAAATCATACGAGCAGAAAATTTATTCAATGCTATTATTGGATAATTTAAAAAAAACTATATTATGTAACGTAACCATCGGTCATTGGAGTTCCTTTCTCCGTGATTTATTGTTGAGTTGTCTCACATTTATTGTTGAGCTGTCCCGCTTTTTCTGTCTTCTTTATTCTTCCGCTTTATTCTATTTAAATCTTCTTTTACCACTTGTTAAAAAGTGTGTCAAAAAGAGGTTAAAATAATTTCATAATTAAATATTGTTATTATTTTTAATATACTTTTATTACTATTTATTGATGATTAAAATAATTTGAAAGACTAATTGCATTATAAGAAGTGCGTTGAAAAGGTCTTTTATTCCTTATTTTTAATCCTCTTCTGCCCCACTTGTTCAAAAGTGTAACAATGAAGTTTGTTACACTACTTTAGACTCAAATTTATTTCTGATCTGCCTCGTTTTTCAAACCCATGATCCCTTTTAATTACTTACACAAAAATTTCTATCCTAAAACCAACTATCTATCCTAAAGTTCAACAGGCTCTCAATTTTTTTCAAGTCCGGTTAAATATATAAAAATTTTCCTTTCCAAACGAAGCTTTTCAAATTACGTATTCTGTTAATTATATCGGGAGAAAAAAAACTGAAAAGATTTCGCTTGAACTATGTTGTAATTTGTTTATTCATCTATAATTTTCCAAGCATGTGCTTGATAAAATCTTAAAAATAGTGAATATAAGCAAAAATATAAGCATGATTTCTTCTTTAAATTATTATTATTTTTTTAAATATGCTTCTACTTAGGGAAATAAAGCGGATGAAAAATACTGTGAAAATAATAACAAAAGAAATATTGATAGTTTTAAAGAAAGTACTGTATGAAAAGAACGTAAAACGATTATTTTCCATAAAATTTTTCTTACTATTTATTGATAATGAATAGGGTAAAAGCTCCAGTACTCAGCCTTGCAATAACCCGACATACATAGTTTATTACTACACTATAAAAAATATAAATGTTTCTTAATCTAGGAAAATATAATATAAAAACGAACGAAAATATACAATAACCTCTTCCGAGTTACAAACGATTCCAAAGAGCGTTCTTTATACTTATAAACTTCACAAAACCAATGTACGAGGGTTGATCCAAAAAAATGTTACAAGCATCTGCAATCGAAAAGTAATTATTGCGGGAGGAATATATTTCCCCCAGAGTGGAGACAGATGGAGCTAGTTGTCTTACAGCGGTTGTGCGACTTGGTAGTGTAAGCTCGCAGACATATCAGAGCGATTGAAATGACAAGACGTTTAGAAAAGTGGTCTCCCATGGAAGTGCAAGCCATGATTCGTTTCTTATGGTCCTAGAATGTGTGCCATGTTGAGTGATGGTGTCATACTCTTGCATGACAATGCCAGGCCCTACACTGCTCGGCAAACTCAAGAATTGATGCAAAAGTGAAAGTGAGAAGTCTGGAGCAACCCCCCATACAGCCCAGACTTGGCACCCAGTGACTATTTCCTTCTTCCGAAATTGAAGGAACACTTATCTGGAACAAGGATCTCTTCAGTCAGTGATGTGAAAACAGCTGCCGAGAACTGGCTAAATGGGCAGGGACGGGATTTCTACCAAGCCAGGTTAAACACGTTGGTCCTGCGATCAGATAAATGCCTAAATAGATTTGGCGATTATATGGAAAAGTGATCGGCAGGTAAGCCTTTTATATGCCTTCAGTATTTTCTGTCTGTTGTTAATAAATAATTTTTTATTTCCCTAAAACCTTTTTTTTTTTTTTTTTGGATTCATCGTCGTACTTACGAGATGCAAATAAGCGTTTATAAAAACAATGTTTCTTTAGTTGCCACTGATTTTAGGAAATGTTTACGAGTAGATTTTACAGTGTATTCGTTCAGTTAATTCGTTTTATAGATTTCATCGATTCCCCAGTAAACATTTTCATGTTCAACACACATGTTTTAAAGACAAACATGATGTATTAGCAGCATTAACATTAACATTAATATTAAAATTATTTTAATTAAAATTATTTTGTTATTCTCACAAGTATAAATTCCATTACGCAGCTATATCATCGTATACAAATAATCGTATACAATCGTCGTGTATAAATGTGACTGGTATCAATTGATTAGTAATTATGTCTACTAATTAATCCTATACATAAATGTTTTTTAGGGAATTGTCTACATATTATGTTGATTTCTTTAAAAATCGACCTATTGCAAGTGAAATTTAACTGGGACAATGCATTGATCTTGCAAGTATTTTGTTGGTTTTATAAAACAAATATGTAGCTTTTAAAGGAACACACAAAAGCAAAAAACATGCAAAATGTGTCATCACGATAACGTCCAAAATACTGGGCCATTTCTAATCTAATTGGGACAGTCTATTGCTCTTGAAAATATATTGGATGAGTTAGTTAATAAAGTATGTAGCTTTTCTAATTCGTTAACTGGTATATATACAAAAGATAAACACGCATAACTTGTCATCACGATAACGTCCAAAATACTAAAGCATTTCAAATCTAATTGGAACAGTGTATTGACCGTGCAAGTGTCTTAGATAAATTTGTTAATCAGGTATGTTTCTCCTTTAGTTCGTTTACAGGGGCTCACAAAGGTTTTCGATGGTATTTATTCAGTGGTTTAGGTTATATTACAGCCTATGAGCGAATTTTATATTATGATTTCAACGCATTTTTATCACTTTTCATGTAGTTCCCTCATATTTATTCAATAACATTTTGTATGCCAAATTTAAAGTTTTCTTGAAAATTACTTGTAGAAATTCTAACAAACTTGAAAATTTTTAATAATAATATTTAATTTGGGTGTCATATTTTAATTTATTTGTAAATTTTACCTTCTGATATCGATTTTAAAGTCGTTCGGTCAAATAGTATAGGAGTTATGCAGGTTTAAGCTTTACAAATTTTAACGTTAAATTCACTTTTAACCCCTTAAGCACCACGACGTATTTGCGTACGTCATAAAAACCTCTATCTGTAATACCAGGACGTACTTACGTACGTCAAAGTTGTCAGTTTGGCCTTTTTTAAATTCAAAATTTTGAATTCATACCAGAAAGTTATAGTAGTAATTTCTATTTTATATTGTGAAGAGGAATTATCTTCACATATTACACTTTTAATTAATTTACACCTTAGCCCCCCCCCCCCACCTAAAATAACTTTTTTTTTCAAAATTGCCATCCTAAATATATTTTATTTTTCTACACTGTAAATGTATCTAGACCCAGTCTTTTATTCCTTTTATTATAACTCCTTTTCAATTCATTTGTAATTCTTTCGCTCTGCGTTCTCTTATAAAAAAATAAGAAAATAAATTATTTAGCTCGCCTAGCAACTGTGAATTTATCTCTATCCCACGCTCAGTCAAATTTACCAGATGCCCTCTGCTACCCTTTCTCTTTTTACATTTATGTTCCTCTATCTTATGAAATTATATTATCATTGTAACGTTCATGTCTATTTTTAATTTTTAGTAACACTCCTTAATTCAACCCTATATGAACCAGACTCTTGTGGTTTGTGAGGCTACTATATTCATTCCTCACTGTTGGCATCTAAAAATTCATATTTGATCGTCATCAATCTCCCATTGACTTAACATTTAACGGAAAATAACACCTGCGTTTCTATCACATTCCTCTCGCCAAAAGTACGTTAATCTGGCTACTTGGCTTTCTGTAACTCTGTCATCACTGCTCGGTATCCACCGAAGAAATTGTTCTAATTAATAATCATTCTCTTTCGAACCTTGTGACTAATAACAACATGTAAAAGTACGTATAAGTGTACGTTTGGAGTCCCGGGTACCACTGCCTTCGGCAGCTGTACCTATTCGACTATGTATCTGTGCTTTATCTGAACCTGGATTAAAGATCTACTGCATATGTTCAATTTTCGACTCTTTCTTCAAGATGACTCTCCTGTGTCTTCTTTTAATTTTTAATTGCTTACAATCACGACTCACGAAAATCCTGTACATATATAATGACATACTTTTCATGATTGCATGAATTAAAATTATTCTTTTAGAATTTCCGGTATGAATTTTGTATTTTTTAATTTTTTTTTGTATTTTTGACGAAATTTAACATAGCTGGTATTCAGCATACTATCACTAACTTGAATATGGTGCTTAAGGGGTTAAACGTTAAAAAACAGATTTTTTGAAGCATGATTCAAAAACTACTTGACGGAATGAGCTGTAATTTTGGATTCACATATTTGAAGCTTCTAGAAATCGAGTTCTGTTAAATAAAATATCGTTCGTTATTAGATTTCACATTTTTTTCTTTAATATAAATTCCAAGATATTTATATTTAAATTTATTAGAGTAACAGAGAAGAAACTCATTTTTCATTAATTTTTCAATTTAAAAAAAGTTTAATAATAAGATAACTTTCAAAAGTTCAATTTCATTTAGATCGGCTATAACTCCGAAAATAATGCGAATTTTTAAATGCGGATTTCTGCACATTGTTTTTAAATGATTAAAGAAAGAAAATGACTTAAAAATAGAAAACCAATTTTAAAATAAATAGCACTTTTATGACGAAAAACTGTCGTGAAAATCCTTTAAAAAATAAAAGATGTTTGAAAAGTTTAATATCCATTTTTTTTTTTTACTTTAAACAGGAGCAAATAAAATTAAATTGCGGCTTATAAATATTTGTTAAAAAGTAAACATTTCTAAATAAATTTAATAACATACATTGTTTTATAAACTGAATCATTTAGAAAATCAATAAACAAAATACGGTTTTAATATTTTCTTTCGCAGATTATTACCAAAACTTTAAAATTAAATTGAAAATTATCCATTTGTAAAAACCAACATCCCATTTCAATCAAATTATTTTTTTAATTCATAAGAATGAAAATAATATACTCGAGTTTAAATTATTTTATTTTTCATTTTCTTTGATTTATACTTTTTGAACTGTTTTGTTTCATTTAATTCTGTTCCTTTCCATAAAAGAAATTCTCTAAACCTCAGACATCTAAATACATTTTCCTTGCATGTCACATAGTATTAAATAGAAAAAATATATTTGCTGCTGACATGCGCAGCTGTGAAAATTTAAACAGATGTTTAAGAAAGAAATATACGTTTATTTTAAAATAAAAGTAATATCTAATTTCAATTTTTCAGTCAAATAAATTCGTTTAGAAATTCCGTCGAAATATTTTGTTAATTGAAGGAAAAAAAAAAATTAATGCTAAACTTTTACTTATTTAATTCATTTAAATTTATAAATCTCATTTTGTATAAGGTACACAATATTTTTGTGCACAATTTTCAGCCGATACTAAGCCGATAAGTGGCAGAGTTGCTTATTGATTTTGAATCGCAGGGAAAATGTCACTTTATTAAGATAAAGCATATCGATCATCGAAAAAAACCCATTAGTATGGC
Organism: Maratus michaelseni; assembly: GCA_963931845.1. Taxonomy (NCBI): domain Eukaryota; kingdom Metazoa; phylum Arthropoda; class Arachnida; order Araneae; family Salticidae; genus Maratus; species Maratus michaelseni. The sequence goes on along the minus strand of OZ007590.1, from coordinate 23,550,710 downwards.
GATCGTTGTGTTGTGTTATAGCAATATGGGAGTTTCTTAATTAACCACTATTGCTACTATTTGTTGGTAAAATGCTGTTATGCGTGAATGGTACAAGCTTCGCCTTTTGTGCAGTCCTAGACGGCGGCGTCAGGCACTGATACAAGGCAACAGACTTGTTATCAGTCAGACCCTAAATTCCCCTGTCTAATGTTAGACTTATTGGCTTGGAATGTATAAGTATTTTTCAAATTTCTCCTCTGAAATTTAAAATTGTTGCCTTCTTTTTTCTGCATGCTCTTCTGAAAGTATGTTTCTTTATTTTTTATTTGACAATTTTTTTCTAAATACATAGTCTTATTTCAAATATTAAAATCTTATTTACAACGCGTCTGCTTCACTTAGATTTTAACACTTAAAATATTCAATTAAGTATGTATTTTAAAAACGTTTTATCAAATAGAAAAGAAAGAAAAATCCCTAAAGAAGAGCATACAGGAAAAATAAGGTTAAACATTTTAATTTGCAGAGTAGAAATTTGAAAAATACAGATGCATTCCAAGCCTGTAGGTTTAAAATTAGAGGTTGTATTTCGGTCTGACTAATGAGGAGCCTTATTCTATTTTCCTGGCTAAGCTCATTGCAAAACGTGAGGCCATCCGATGATTTGTGAGCTTTCATTATCAAGAAGTATTAATGTTCAAACTCCCTTTCTGGCTTATTCGCTTAACAGAATTTTCACTCTCAAGATTGTCTGGTGCAGAAAATTATTCATCTCATACAGTCCACTAAAATACGAATTATTCTCTCATGGGTTCGAGCACTTACGGGTCACTTTCATAACGAACTGGCATACACAATGGCGAAAGAGTCAATGACAGGTAATAAAAACTCACTTATTTTACAATCTCTCTTCTACTCATTTAAATTACATCGTGAAAAGAATACTTTTGACAGAGTGGTAAGATGGATAGTATTCAATAAATATGGTTCGATACAGACATAAAAGGCCTTCATTTTTACTTTCCAAAGGCCAATACGAAACTTACTTTACCTTATAGAAACGTTACTTATTCTTTTCTGCGCATGGCCTTTTTGCTCACTTTTAAATTAAAAAAGTCACATAACTTCTTCACCTTCTTATGTCTGCGGGTCGTTATAAACCCCAGATCACTATATCCTTGAATGCACACCAAGAAGAATCCAACAGATGGAGACGTCATAAATGACGTCGCTTGAAGCCTTTCCTACACCCTTCTGAGTACGCCATGTTTGGCCGCACTGGAGCCTGCGGATTAAACTGCTACTGGTCGAAGTTAAATATGACTGACGCAGAAGAGAGAAAAAGAACTCGTTTACCGCCTTCAAAACTTTCCTCAGGTGAAGATTGATATGTCTACTCTTCCCTCTTCCATACTCCTAGATTCTCATTAACACAAACGTATAAACTTCGCAAACAATCTTCATTAGAGCTCGACCAATGAACCAATGAAATCTTCGAGCAATGAAATCTTCAAAATTCAACCTACTTATGAAATAAAACAATGCGTAGATTCACTAGATGTGAATCAACACATTTTTTAACATATATTTTCCGTCCAAACACCCCTTTCCCCTTCTCATTGACACTGATGACTCTGCTGCTCACTACGGACGAGATCGTCCTTCACCAATATGTAGGTTTAGTATACACATTTATACATTGTAAGAAAAGACAAATGTTTCTTAATCTACAAAAGTATAATATAACCACTTACGAAAATATCCAGTAACGTCTTCCGAGTTACCCACGTTCCTGAAAAACATTCTTTATCATTAGAAACCCCAGAAACCAATATATTCTCAAGATATAAAGAAAAAATTATAAAAACAAAGTTTCTTTTGCTGACACTGACTTTCGGAAACGCTTTCTAGTAGTTTATAGGGCGTGCAATTTTTTTCACTAACCGGAATATTGGTTTTTAAGATGCAATCAATTCTTAATTAAACCTTTTCAGCTGCTGAACTTATGCAACAAAGAGTAACAAAGTAATATGAATTTTAATGTTAATGTTTTTAATTTATCATGTTTGTCTGTAAAAAATGTTTGTTGAACATGAAAATGTTTACTTGATAATTAATAGCATCCACAAAACCAATATCCCACGAAGAGAAAACTGATTAATACGCTATAGAAAAGACTCGGAAACGTTTCCGAATCAACTTAATACTAATTTAACACTACCAACTTAACAATTGGCCATTGCCGTCTCATGAGGGGGATCTATGCATATTGTAGTGCACCCCGATCTTGTAAAAAGGAAATAACTTTTACTGACCGTGCATGTTATATAGCACTAATTCGAAAGAAAAACTTTACTTACTGCTGATTTGCATTATTGTGTAAATTTAGATAGATGGCTGAGAAAATATATATATATGTTAATTTTCGAATAAAAAGAATTAAGTTGGGTTTAAATGATTTTATTTTCCATTTTTTGTTACTTAAACATTTTTCAATTGTTTTATTTTATTTTATTATAATCAGTTCAGAAAAACAAAATCAAAATCTAACAGCTTTATTTCTGTGAACGTTTGAACTGGAGACATCGATATATACAATTTTCCATGCATGTTCCACACCATTAATCAACCAAAAAAAATTATGTTGTACTGAGTTGTGTAAGTTTAAACAGGTGTTTGAGAAAGAAAAAATATATGTTTATTTTGAAACAAAAGTTTGCCTAATTGTTTTTATTACAGTCAAATAAATTTTTACGAAAAATTGCACCGAAATGTTCTGTTAATTAAAGTTAAAATAATAATAATAATAATAATAAACTTGTATTCATTTAATTTAAATTTATTAATCTTATTTTGGGTAAGGTACACAATCGTTTTCGTACAAAAATTTTAGTCGATACTATGCTTTTTAAATGATGGAATTGCTTAGTGATTTTGAATCGCCGGAAAAAAGTGTCGCGTCATTATGATAAAAGCATCTCGATCAGGGAAAGAAATCATTCGTGTAGAATTTTTTGTGTTGTGGATCGTGGGAGATTCTTCATTATGCACTATTACTATTATTTCTTGTATTATACATTTTGTATGTATATTTAACTCCAATTGCGAAAGAGGGAATAGCTATAATTATATATTCTTAATAACTTATATATTCTTAGCCGGATTTCAAAAGTTCTCACACTGTTCGTTAGGTAATTTCTTGCAAAATGATTAGGTATATTAAACACCTTTATATGGTATTATAGTTGATGTGCAATCGCTTATTTACAATATTTTTCCACAGTATTTGTGAGGCAAGTCATAGCCAAATTTTACAACTGAACGTATCAGCTAGCGCCAATGACATATTAGTTAGCGCCCAGCCTCCAACATTAATTGTAAAATCATACAATTCGGATGTACCTTTTTAACGTAAGTGCTGTTACACTTGGAATGATTAGACAGAGTTCACAAACACAACATTTATTTTAAGTTTTTCAAATCAGTCTTGTTTATTTTTACTCTCTTTATTTTTTATTGGTCCTACCACATATTCATTTGAATCATCATTATGTGATCGTGGAACACTCATTGATTCATTAGTATCACAACTTCTCAAAACATTAACTTTCTTTTTAAATCTACACATATTGGCAAACTGGGTTTTTTACATATAAAATATTTTTTTATGAGCTGGACAAGAATTTTTAAAATGAGATTTACCGAATTTTCCACATTTCTGAGCTTCAAATTGTGTATGGTATTTACGATAACTTTCCTTTTCCAGAACAAGATTATTTTTTATTTCGCCTTCATTTTTATTCACGTTTCTCGAATGCACTGCTTTTGATTTTGTTTTCACTGCTTCCATGACTTTTTCTTCATTCAATGTTTTCATATGCATTTCAGCAATTTCTTGTGTTTTGTTCATCTTAACACATTTTTCAAGATTGAGATCCGATTCACGTAACAATCTTTCCTTCAGTTGCTGTTTCTTTATACCACTTATAATTCTATCACGAATTAAACTATCCTTTAGTTCACCAAAATTACAGGTACTGTACAGTTTCTTTAAAGAAGTTAAGAAGTTGTCGAACGTTTCATTCGAATGTTGTGTACGACTAAAAAGCAAATGTTAATCAATTGATTCATTTGACTTCGGAATACAAAAATCTTCATATTTCTTCATTATTTTAACATCTTTCTTGTCATTATCCGAAATATCCAAGGAGTTATAAATTTTCAAAGCATCTGTTACAATAACATGTAAAAGGATTGCAACTTGAACTTCCTGTGGTTTTTTATTACATTCGCTAGCCAACATATATAATTCAAATTTTTGTTTCCATTTTTTGAAAATTTCTGAAATAGAAAGTGGATTTGGAGATATTAATCCCGATGTATCCATTTTCTCGTTCCAAGAATAACAGAAAACAAAACCGAAATTAATCAGTTAGCAATTTAAAGTAAATAATTACCACGTTATATTCAGTTTCTTTCTTTTCACAAAAACAATGTTCTTTTGAACCGGCTGCGCCATGTTATATTGGGAATGATTACACAGACACACTGACAAAGAAAGGTATTTGAAGAATATTATTGTAAAGGTAATGTAAAATTTAAAAAGTATTTATTTACATTAACCAATCTGGAACGTAAACAAGATCTGTCAATAAAGACGTTTTTCCATTATAAATCAGATAACTCTTTTTTATGTCTTCGATAAACATCATCTTTATAGAAAAAAAGACAATTTTAGTAATCCCTTGAACCTATAAAACCAAGTAATAATAGCATTCTGCTTTGAAAAGCATGTTTCATTAAAAAATAAAATAAACTATAATTCAAATACAACATTTTCTAAATGGTACATACATTAAAATCGTGAATTTACAACCACAATTAAACATCAACGTTTCATTTCGCTTCTGCGAACGTCATCAGGATGTTACAAACAAGTCGAAAATGTCAAAATGAGCATACAAGTCAGAGTTCTGGAGAAAACATGAAAACATCTCATGAAACGTTGATGTTTAATTGTGGTTGTAAATTCACGATTTTAATGTATGTACCATTTAGCAAATGTTGTATTTGAATTATAGAAATTATGGTGCAATTGTCCTGTTTTTAAATATAAAAATAAACTATTGTTTTCTGTGAGGAAAATTATTATTGAAAATCCTGTTAAATTATCGGATAATGAAAATATGTTTTCAATTTCATTTTTACCTTAGGTCAAAAGCAATTTACTGCTTATAAATAACAAGTTTTAATCTCACTAAAAACTTCCACAAAATGTATACCAATATGACCGCCATCATTTACATTTCAATGAACAAAACACGATTGTAATAACATTTTCTTTCAGAGATTATCACTTAAGTTTTGAAATGAAACATAAAATTATCGATCTGTGAAATTCGACATCGCTTTTCAATCAAATGTTTTCTTTCAATTTATAAAAATAAATAAGGTTGAATTTAAATAGTTTTATTTTCCATGTTTTCTGATTTAAACATCTTTTAGTTCTTTTTCTTATTTAAATCTACGCCTTTCGGTTAAAGAAAATTAAAATTTAACGATATTATTTCTCTAAACCGCAGACATCGAAATACATTTTACCATGCATGTTCCATTTCACTAAGTAACCAGAAACATTTTATTTGGTGATGACGTGAGGAGTTGTGGAGTTGTGTAAATTTAAACAGATGTTAGTGAAAGAATTAAAATATGTTTATTTTCAAAAGGAAAGTTTATCCAAATTCTTATCTCACAGTCAAATAAATTACAGTTTCAAAAATTGCACCAAAAATGTGTTGTTACGTGAATGAAAATTTTAATCATTATTATCTTTATTTAGTAATTTGATAAATTTAATACTGGCAAGCTATTTTTGAAAATTTAATTGTTTTGTTTTAGCTCAGTACATCACTATATATTTTGCAAATAACTTGTGTCAATAGCTCTATGTAATGTGGTTTCAACCCTATAACCAAGAATGGGAGATTAAATGTATTTTACAAAAATCCCTGAGTACTCCCTGCCTTATAGAAATGCAGTCTGAATTAATCTTACAATTGTGGGACCAGAAAAACTCTGCCACAAATGTAATTTAAAAATGAAAACGTATTTATTTATTTAATGCGTCTAAGGAAAATCCGATTCTAAAAAGGCTGTTATTTATTATTTTTTAAATATTTGTTGTTTTAACTTATTTTGTGTATTTACTTGTTTGATTGTTGAATTAAAACATAGGAATGGAAAAATCAAATGTTTAACGGAAAATCAAAATTTGTTCGTATTATAGAATTGAATAACTTTAAATATATATATATATATATATATATATACAGTATGCCCACTAAAGTCCCTTGCCACCCTCTTAACTTCGGAACGGCTGCTGCTATATTCATAAAAGTGGTGTCTAGGTATAGTAAAGTAGTCATGCGCTACTCAGTGAAACTAGGGATCCTACATTAGAGAGAGATTGGACATTGACGGAAAGTCCGCCATATTAGTTACAAAGCAGGTGGAACGCCGTAGAACGCAATGCATTTTCATCCGCGTCCAACACTTTTTATTCTATTAAAATCACCAGAAATTCATTTCATATGCCTTCACAGAGTCATTCAGAACATAAACATAAGCACAATTCCGTTTTAATGAATAAGAATTCTCAGAAAATGCTTTTTCTTTTATTCGGCTGAATTGCAGGGTTAACATTTCGGGATTTTACATTATGCTTAAAATATTCGAATTTTATTATAAACAAATATTCAAGTTTTTGGGGGGTTTTTTTTTCACTTAAAATAAACATTTTAATTTATGCATGACACAAGAAATGGTACATAATGTAATTTTTTGTAGCGTGGGTATTTATTTTTTACTTTCCTCTGTTTAAATGGTCATGACTCATGATATATATTAGTTAGGTTACTTTTTTAAGTAAATAAATAAAATTTCTTAGAGGGAACTCTTTTAATTTTATAAGGTTAAAAATATATAATTTAATAGCAATAAGAAATTTTAAAAAAAATACTGAAATATTCAGAAAAGTATAAATTTTTTAAACTTATTCCTAATATACCTTCTTTATTAATGTATTTACATTAATAAATTTAGATAGTTTTAAAGAAACTAATTGGTTGTATGAAATTAAAAAGCTTCAATTTTCTAGAATAATACACTTTATAATACTAAGTATATCTAAATATGCAAAAAAAAAAAAAATACATTCCGAGAAACTGAATAAAAAAATTTACACACATATACTTAGTAATGTTTATTTATATAGAGGTTTATATATTGTGAATTTATATATTTTTGCAATTGTCAGAGTCAGCGCTTTTATACATAGATATTTTTTTTATGCGGAAAATTTAAATGCTTACGTCTTGTGCTCTCAAATTCCGCGGATATGTAAAAAAGAAATTATTAAAAAATGAACAGTTTAACAATTTATTCAATTATTCTTTATAATTTATAAACAATTTCATATTTTAAAAAGAGTGCACTATATACAATTTTATTCTGTATTACGTTCTTAAAATAAATGTTTCAAAATGTAAACAGAAATTCATCGCCAATAACGTTTGTCAATTACTGCCAACTGTGTCAAACTTCGAAACTCCAAATTATTTACACGTTTTGCTCACTCACTACAAAAAGATTTAAATCAAAATTAGTTTTAAAATGTAAAACAAGAGACGCAGAAATGAAATTGCTTTGTTTGTGTTACTCATTTCGATAGTTATTATTTAATGAAACTGTTTAAAGTTGACCGCATACTCAACAATTGAACTCTGACAATTTAAAACATGTTACAAAATAAATAAACATTACTAAATATTAAAAAGTAGCTATAAACAACAAAAGAAAATTATCTATTAATAGTGTACTAAGTCTTGATACAATATTTAAAATGTTGAATCTTCAAAATCCAAATTTTCTTTAGAAAGCAATACCAGCGTATACATACGACGTAACTAAAATGGCGGATTTGTCAAATCTGCCATCGACGCAATGTCCAAGCTCTCTCTAATGTAGGATCCCTACGTGAAACCGCCTACGGCGCCACCTGGTGGAAGACTCCGGAGTTAGCATTCATATCTCGAAAATGGAAAGAGATAGGTAAAAAAAGTGATTTACAAAGTTGTAGAGCATAATCGATTTAGTACAAAAAGACACCTTGTGGACATTAATGCGAAGAATAGAATGGTTAAAACACGCATTTGTGTTTCGTGATTTCCTACGCTGTGACGTGACAAAACGATCTTAGAAAGAAAGAAACAACCAGTTATGAAACAGCAGGTGTATGCGACCCCTCCTCAAACATTACAGGACCTTAAACGACGCATTACGGAAAGTTAAGTTAAAACATCAAATATTTAATAAATAATAAATAACAGCCCTTTTTAGAACCGGATTTTCCTTAGACGCATTAAATAAATAAATACGTTCTCATTTTTAAATTACATTTGTGGCACTGTTTTTCTGGTCCCACAATTGTAAGATTAATTCAGACTGCATTTCTATAAGGCAGGGAGTACTCAGGGATTTTTGTAAAAGACATTTAATCTCCCATTCTTGGTTATAGGGTTGAAACCACATTACATAGAGCTATTGACACAAGTTATATTTACATTAGGATAAAAAGTCCTATCTTCACAAAACATTATTAGCGTTGCGCGCGAATCAAATATGCTGTATTTTACAACCGTCTCATCGCAGCACCCAACGTAGACTGCTTAGAAATGTCGCCACGCGTGCACACGAAAGAGACAGCTTGTAGATGACAAGTGGTGCTGCCACCTACCAGGATAATGTTTAACTGTTTATGAAGCTATTTACATCTATTTCACACTTATTTTAATTATTCTTGAAAATATTTCTTTTGTGGGTTACAAAAGGAATGTAACCTCTAAATTTTATGATTTTTGGTCCAATAGTTAAAGCTGAGCTTTAATATGTCTGTCATTGTATGATTTTCCTCCGACTTTTTCCACTCAAATATTGGTTATAACTATATATCAAAAATCCATACATATTTTTTCAGCATACTAGAGTCTTTATCACAAAATTACTCAATTAACAATTTAACTACCTTTAAAATCCATTTAGTAAAATTTAATTTATAAGTTATGTATCTCTTCCATAATCACAGTTCAATACATACAAATGTTTAAAAAAAATAGCTTTTTTTGAAACAAATAATGACAAATGTAAAGTCTTCCATAATCATAATCTACAACATAATACTCTCTACAAGATTTGTTTTTTTCCATGATAGATATGCATTTGTTATAAATTTTACGGCGTTTATCCGCCCTGAAATCAATAGGCACCTCTGTGGTTTAAGAACAGTCATATCTTAAATTAAAATCAAAGAGCGAAATGCAAATATTCATCTTACGTCACTCGTAAAATACTAATATGAAACTCAATAGAGCTCACTGTTATTTAAAAGGCGACATTTAAAACATAAATAGATGTTAAAAAATTCTCAAAGCACTTTCGGCTGACACCGCAACCATCTTCAAGGAGAAAAATTTTTCTTTCTACTACCATATTCCGTACCTGAACCTTCGTTTGGTCTTGATGTCGAAAAGTCCATTATTTCTTGGGTGCTACTTGAGTTGGTTTCTATGGATACCTTGACTGAAATTGTAAACAATTTGAAAACTTATGTGAAACAGAGAGAGGGAGAGGTTACTGCTCGTTTATCTTTTAATATTCAGTATATTAAACCATATATTGAGTATATTGTATGATACCGTATCTTTACAAATTTAATTTCCTTTTACATCTATTGATATTTTTACATCTATTGAAAAAAAAAAATCAAGTTTTTAACGATACGGTATCTTACAATATACCCAATATATGTTTTAATATCCTGAATATTAAAAATTAAACGTGCAATAGCCCCCCCCCCTCTGTTTCACATAGGTTTTCAAATTGTTTACATTTTCAGTCAAGGTTCAGATACGGAAGACGGTAGCAGACAGGAAATTTTTTTCTCCCTGAAGATGGTTGCGGTGCCAGTCGAAAGTGCTTGGAGGATTTTTAACATCTATTTGTATTTTAAATGTTGCCTTTTAAGTAACATTATGCTCTATTGAGTTTCATATTAGTATTTTACATTATTATTTATTTTGAAAATGTTCTTGTATATATCAGTATTATAATTTAATAATTACCGTTTTTTTTTTTTTTTCGTTTTTGCGAACAGTAAATTAAAGTCAAATACAAAATAATTTCTCCGCTATAGAGGTAAAGTGTTTAAGGAATCCCCCTACGATTAAATACCCACTTTTCGGCAAATATCACATAGCAGTTTTATAGTTTTATTTGAAAGACTGTACAATTAGCTATCCAAATTGATTTATCTTTTCTTCGTTCGACCTTTGGAAGTGTATTTATGACTGTTTTTGTTTCAGCTCTGAAACAGGGAACGTGCATTTAATTAACCGTAGAAAGAAAATGTCGGGCCGACTCAGCCCAGCGATTAGCATACTGGCTACAAAATGATGATCTCGGGCCGACGTTCGCGGGTTCGAAATCAGTGCGGTTTGGATGGGGTGATTGTGTAAGTTTTTCATGGCTCTTCTTCTACTATAGCAATAATTTGTGTTACCTTCCCTCAAAAATCCTCCCTGAGCGCATCACCTTCTATATCAATATGGACAAAACTGGTCTATGTTTAACAAATTCACATCTACCTTAGAATGAAATTATCTTCATATATTAAGATCAAGGATGGTATAACATATAAACCTGGAGATTTTTTGAGAACTTTATATTTCTAACAGATTTCAAGAAATAAAAACTGTAAATGCATTTTCTGAAAAGCATAATTCTTATAAACAATCAATTACGAAAACTGTTTTACCTCCAAGCATTATTGTTATATTTATATAGGACTGATCGCCAACAATTTATGTAATGTTGTTTTTGCAATGGAATATCGCTTTAAATATATGAGAATTTCCAGAAATTTTCATAAATTAATAAACAGAAAATATATGAGACATCATCAAAATGATAATTTAAAATTACACATGGCTACAAGTTTTTATTTCATGGTTTATACTGTAGTTCATTACATTCGTGGGTCAGATTGTATATTTATTGAAAAGAAAAGGGTAAACTTTCATTATTTTTACTCTGAGGATATTTTTGGTAAATATGTTCTTTTATAAATTTATTTATTTGAAAAATTCAGCTTTATATTCAATTTTGCTTTATTTATATAAATGGGTGTCAAGTATAATGGTACACTTTAAATGAAAGTATTTTTATCCAATATATTTATAAATGATATTATCCGAAACAAAGTTCCCATTTATATATTAATAATGAAAAATCATTTTTCTTTCTTGACATTTAAATATTAACTACAGAGAGAAACGAATTTCCTCACCACATGAAATATTTTTTTATTAACCTCTTTCGAAATGCATAAATTAAAATGCACTGATATCCATTCTACAACGGAATGTTTCATATATTGCATTCAGTAAAAGAAAGAGGGAAAATATTTCATCCATAAACTTTAACATAAAGAAAACAAAAATAAAGCCTTTTAAATTCGAAAAATGACATTTTCGCAAAATGATATTTTATGAAGGTAACTGAATAAAGTCAATGTAATTTTATGTTTCATTTTTCTATAGTTAAATTGGAGTACCTAACAAAACTGACAATATTATGATAGCTCTTAGGCACGTTTATTATATTATATTAATACTGTTTGTGTGTAAAGGGGTTATATGTTACTTGTACGTATAAAGTATATACATATGTATCTATTAATTACCAACATACTGAGTGATAACTCAATAATAAGACCGAAAGTATGCTGTTCATAAACTGAAAATTTCATGAAAATGACTGATTCAAACGTTTGCCTGGTATATAACCATTTAGTTTAAAACAAATTTAGTTTAAAACATTTACAAACTAAACATTTGCACTCGTAATCTTAATTCAAAGAAAAAAAGCACCATCTCGGTGACTTCTTCTTATTTATGATCATTTACATTGAAATAGAAAGAATTGCTGTGAATTTTCAGTTAGCTTTCACTTCAAAATTCTTCTGTAAGCAGAGCAGTTTCTCTCTCTGACTTGAATCTTGTTCACCAGCTCTGACTCAAAATCATTATTGCAAGTTTAATCAATTTTGGAATGAATGTTACTGATGAATGATTTATCTCATAAAATATCGTCCAATGAGGATTACGCACAGCAGTGCACACAGAAACGTGCGTTCAGACCATTGACATCTTATACAAATAGACGCCTGATCAGCAACCCTATCTTAAAGAAAACATCTCCTTCCCACCAACAGGTGCTGGTAGAAGAATATTATGCCAAACAGGTATTTTTCCGCCAAACTGTCACTGGAATTCCACCGCACCCCACCGTTGCTGAGACTGAAGAGATTTTTTTCTAAGGAAGAAGAGAAAGGGATCTTTCCAAGAAAGGGATTACCGCCAGAAAGTGGCACCCTTTCGCCATTTTTTGGCGATGGAAGGTGAAAGGTGTTTTCTTCAACTCTCTCGGAAGAGAAGAAAGGAATCCAGTGTCCATTTATATTAGAAGTCAATAATTCAGACCTGCTTGCCAGAACCGATGCTTTGGTCCTCCAAACATCCCATTTGTTTGTCTCAATCCATTCTTCCAGGTTAATTTTAAAATGAGACCGTGAACTCTATCGAACTGAACAGCTTCATAATGTGATAGTACGCATGAATACAAAAATATTTTCGGTGGATGACTAATGTTAAAACTAAATCTTGTGCTGGAAAGCAGTTTCTCGCTAAGAAAATACACACACACACATATATATATAATATATTTTAAAGTATTAGCTTATCTTAAATTTATTTTAAAAAATTTCCTCCATTAAAACCTCTATTTTTATCTTAAAATAATTTTATTTTTATTTCTTTATTGCAGAATACATTTTGCTCTGGGTCCGTAATATATTTTTCTTTCAGTCTCAATTCATTCGATTTCAGATAATTATCTTTTTATCATAAGCCTTTTTTACTGTATTCGAAGGACGCTTTCAAACATTTCACTTGCGTTTTGAGGGAACCTAATTGCATTAATTTGATGCGTCCACCGGTAAACTCCCTGACTCGCTTTACACTGGCTATGGGATTCTGTCGCATTTCATCTTTGTATCTATACGCTCGAACTAAAAAAATACTTTGCATTGAGTCAGTTGAGAACTTTTCGTCGTTTCCCTTGTCTAAAACACGCATTTCCATTTGTAGTGGAATTTTAATACCGTATTGAACACAACTTGATGTTTTCTTATTTTTCGCTAGTTTGTTTTGTTCGTTTAATTTTATTTAATCTGCTATGTGAAGATGTGAAATATGTTCAGTTTATTAAGAGTGACAATGCATCAAGAACAATTGTCCCATATGTTATTGTCTTTTATTTATTACATAAAAACTTGATACTGCAATTGATTATTTTCTTAGGATAGACTCTGTTTCAGCCATTGTCTTTCATAACCATCTCGTACACGTCAACTGCCTATATATTGTTTTGACTTCATGTCCGGAGTTATGTTATAACATCAATAATATTCTAAGATAATAGATGCTAATATCTTAGAGGTTGGATTTCCAAGCATCATTATGATCAGTAGATCTAATTACCGGTATAACATGGTCGCTTCACCTGTTATTAGCTGATCTTGTTTACTCATAACTAAACCACATTAACCTTCTCTACAGCACCAATTTTCGTCTATATGGATGTGTCTTTTTGCAAATAAAATATGCTGTAAAGGAAAATAATTACCTAAAACATGTTAGCTGAATACAGAAAAAATGGTTATTTAATAAAATGTATCAAATTTTATAAGGTACTCCATGTCTATTTAATCAATTATACTAGAACCAGTATAATAAAGAAAACAAGTATAGTAATAAAACCAATGTTCGATCACCACGGATTAAAACTTAAAGGGGAAAAAATACGGCTTTTTGTGAATAAATCATGAACGATTGATATATTGCATATTATGAAAATCAGTGCCACGTGTTTGTTCAACTAGTTGAAATACTGCATCATTTTTCAGATAAATACGGTCCTTATTGCTTTCATTTATATTTTTATATCATAAAAAAATTCTTAATGCTTATTTTAGTCTCAGCAGCTTGCGTAGTACCTTTGTAGTTAGTAAGTGTTATATATCTACAAGGTATAAAGAAAATATTTAATATTATTTTACAAAGTATTTACAAAATATATGTGAATAACTGCTGCAGTTTTTAATTGTAACTGGTAGAGAAAAAAAAAACTCAAGTGTTTTCCAATTTTCAAATAGGTTACCGATTAAATTTTTTATGCAAGTTTGATATACTGATAGCTTAACAATTATAGTTTAATAAATATTTACAAGAATAGAATTCTCTACAAATAGGAGCAAACATACTCTTCTGCAATTTTGGATGTTAAATACATTTTTCTAAAACAATTCTTTCGATGAATTGTACTTAAATTAACAGACAAAAAGAACATAAATTGTAACACAAATTTACTTAAAGAATTTGGTACTTGTTTTAAGCAAATAGACTCACTTTTGCTTCATGAAATTTATACCGACGTTGCTGACAAATAAATGCTATTTAATGTTTAAGATATTTCACTATTTTAGAACATTTTTAACTTATATTTTATTTGATTATCCTTTAGATATAAAATCAAAGTTTTTTTAATCTCTACTCTCATATATTTGGGAAGGGTAAGGGAAAAAATAATGATCGCCACAGATAGTTAGGTGATAATTGTTTATAGTCTTATCTTTTACGTGTATCATTTCCATTGTTCTTTTTTCTTTATACCTATATTAAACTATATTTGCATCGACCTGAGGTTGACAAACAATAGTCCGCCTCTCAAGCTAACAGATGGTGTTATTAAATCAATTTTACAAATAGTGGACTATCATCGTTTCCCCCCCGCCTAACTCCATCTGTATCTATGTGTGTGTAATATAACATAGCTCTACGAAGCAGCAAAAAAAATTTAGTTGGCTATTAAACGCTGAAGCGCAATTAAATTAGATACAGGTGGCGTTATGCAAATGTGGCACTATAGGTGATCCTGTAAACGGAAAGGGCATGTCTCAAGCCGAGATATGACAATATAAGGAAAGAATACAATATAGTGACAATATAGTTCACGGCATCGGTAATAGTAGATAGTAGTATGGGTAAGACAAAAGATCTGAATGCATTTGACCGCGGGAAAATTGTTGAGGCCCGACAAGTAGGTCACTCCACATTGAAAATTGTGCACGAACTGGAATTTTCACGAGTCACTGTGCCAAGGGTGTACCACGAGTACGTCAATTCCAGTAAAACTATCCCTACCAGGGCCAACTAGCGTGGAAAACAGCATGTGGATGAGCGAGGTCATGGACGGCTACCTCGCAATGTAACAGCAGATAAACGAGTCGCAGTACAACAGATCACTCGGCAATTTAACGCTAGTGCACAACAACATGTAAACAACCAACCCATCCAGAATCATCTCCTCGCTATAGGGTACAAAGCCATCGTCCCACAAGGGTACATCTGCTTATCGCGCATCACAGATCTCAACGCTTATCATGGGCGTGGAAACAAAAAGACTAAAAATGGGGACTAAAGTGGGAGACTAAAAATGTGGAAAAAATTGGCCTGGACTGATTAGTCAAAATGCACTTTGGTACATGCCGATGGCAGAGTATGAGTACTTCGCAAACCCCATGAAGCGATGGTTCCATGTTCCCTGCAGAGTACTCTTCAAGCTGGTAGAGTTGGCATTTTCGTGTAATTACAGGTTACATGGACTGAATTGGGTCCCGTGGTACGTGTGATATCGTCCGTCACAGGTCAATGCATAGGTCCATAATATGCTTGACGATCATGTGCTCCCGTTTGTTCGTCTTCTACATCCCACCGTTAGACATCTCCCTTCAACAAGACAATGCGCTGTGACATCTTTACGAATTGTATACAAAGTGTTGGATAACCACTCTACAGACGTCAACTTCCTTCCCTGGCCAGGAAGTGCGAGTAAAACTCGCACTTGACCGATTGTTTTTTTTTTTTTTTTTTTTTTTTGCTTCCTGATAGATTATGAGATCTATTCTGTATTTAGACATTTTGTGGAAAAGAGGACTATAAGCTTCGAAAAGAATTTATTTATCGTTTCTGCGAAAGAAATTGTCTTTCTTCATAAATTTATTTTCTTTACGTTCCAATTTATTTTTCAATTGAGGAAACAATATGCTTTAAAGCTTAGTAAGACATCAGTTTTCAGTTAAGAAATACATTTATTTTTTCTTCTGATAAAACAACGTATTGAAATATTTCCTTTATGTTTACATATGGCTTAAAGTAAAAATGCCAGATTCAAATGGTAAATATATTTAACTGAATTCATTTTTACCTTCACTATGGAAACGCCAAACGAAAATATTTGATTAAACTTTAGGCTGCAAACATATCAGTCATACTTTGTTTTAGATTGTCAAAATATTTACGGTTGTTATTACATTTAACATGAGAAGATTAAAGTTTAAAGTTAACATACCAAATCCAAAAAATACAATTTCAAATTTTCAACAGAAATGCTGCTAACATAAAAATAGGTATTTTGGCATTTTATTTCAATGGAATTTCTCATGAATCGAACAAATATTTGTATTTCGAAATGCTGAAAATTTGAGGGAATTATTAAAAATGAATTAAAAAGAAAATAAAGGAATTACAGGAAATATTTTAGATTTTTTTATATAGCATTGTTCCTATAAGCGTATTAAAAGAATGTAATATAAGCTCAGAGAGAAACTGGAGCGAAAACATAAATTATTCCACCTGAGTGAAAAGTGTTCAGGCCAGTAATCTAACCTAGGACTTTTAGCTAAACGTGCTTACGCTCTACCGACACACTTCACTGATACTAGAGTCCTGCTCGGGTCAGGTTGTACTCGACCTGACCCAAAAATTCCATTTAAAGTCAACCCGTAACTCAACCCGAAACCATAATGAAAGGAAATTAATTTATGTTTTAATGCATTTATGAAAAGTAATCTATAATTATATCTCTAATACTAATTTTATCATTTATATAGAAATATTAACAAATATATATCACTTAATATTAAAATATAGTAAAACTTCTGAATAGCGGACACTTCGAGATCGTTGAATAGAGTCCTACATTGGGTCGGTTGTCCCTTATTTTCTTTTTTGGGTCGGGGTGACTTCAAATTTCTTTCTGTGGTTAGGGTTCAATCTAAAATGTTTCCCGTGGGTCAAATTTAGGTTTTTGCAATTCGGGTTGGTGAAATTTTCAGAAAAAGTTTGAGCACAAATATGTTTCAGATGAAAATCAATACGTATTTTAATATGAAAGAGTATATATTCAATTTGCTGCATGAGAAATATAATGTATATCGGAAATGTGATCATAGATTTTCTTTCTTTGTGGTACAGTTAAGAATCATTTTTTTCTTCTGTCGACATATGAAAAATATTACAAGCATTTAGATTTTGATGAACACGAAAACACATGTTTCGTATTTGTGATAGTTTATGCACACACACATACACATATTACGTGTATGCACAAACACATACACATATATTACGGGTATGAACACACACACATATTACGTGTATATAGATTCGGAGATGTCCACCATAAAGAGGTAAAAGCATACAAATATATAAGTGTTAGGGATTGAAAAAATCTTCAGTAGAGGCGCCCGCCATTCGGGAAGTGTCCGTTATGCAGGTTTTATTGTATATATTTTTTTACATTAACAAATATTTTGGACATTCTTTCGAAAAAATTGGATTAACTCGAACCCGACCGCAAGAGTCAAAACTCAACCCGAACGCAAGCCGCAGCAAAAAAGCAGAAGTCAACCTGAACCGAACACTATAGCTCAAACACGACGGGAGCTGAACCCCGGGTCAGGTTGGGATCAGATTACTCGGCCAGATGAAGGACTGTAAGTCAGACTCATGGAGGATAGCTAAGTTGGTACAGCGTTGGCACGATAAGCCAAAGGTCATGGGTTCGACTCCTGACCTGGACACTTTTTCACTAAATTGGAAATGTAGCTTTTCCTTCGAATTCCGCTTCAGTTTTTCTTTAGTTCATGTGAGTAAAATATAATGATTTTGTAATGCTTTATAACAAAAACTCATTCCACATAAATTGCTTAAATGTATCTAGTTATCATACTTTCCCCCATCAATTGACATAATGTTTGGCATTTTAATTTTATCCGATATTCTCATTATCAATTTTTGAGGTTGGTAAATATTAAATTTGGTTGAATAAATTATATAAGATGAAAACAGTAAAACATATATATATATATTTCTTTTTTAACTCGCAAAAAATCAGACAGATTTGAAAAATTTAAAATTTAAATTAAAAAATAAAGCTTACTTTCAAACATCCTTTTAAAAAAGACTCTACACAAAACTAAGATTATTAACCTACATGTTTTTGTTGTTGTTGTTGTTGTATTTAAGTATACAATCGTATCATAACAAGTGGTCAAATATAAGTGACCATTTATGGGTCATTCACCGAGAAACATTTTTAGTATTAAATTTTCTGAAAATGAAATTGCGAATTAAGGGTGTCAAAAATGTATTTATATTGCTTTGAAGTTATCTAGTATGGTGTCAGCGTATAACCAGATCTTAAAGATTTTATTAAAATGGCAATTTTTTTTATTCATTAGCTAGATGCAATGTTCTTAACTATGATGTATGCAAAAATTATACCTACAGACCTGATATGTGTTTTTCATAGATTATGTGTAACATGTGATGCAATTTTCCAAATGGGCGAAAAATGTCCGTGCCAGTATTCGAACCAGAGATCTCTTGGCTGAAGCTGCCAATGCACTGCCAACTGAGCCACCCCGGCCGAATCTGGAGGACCTGATTCATCCAGCTAATCTTACTAATAATAGCATCTGGTCTGATAGCTGAATCAGCTCAACAGAATAAATCGCAGGTAATGGAACTCCAGTAAACGCCGGATACGTACCCTCTAAAAACGAACGACATTTTGAAAACTGAGCAAAAATTACTCAAATCTGAGTATGTCGCATAGTCAAAATGGCTCCGAATCAAAATGACTCAAGTTTGAAACATGTATATACTCATTTCTGAAAACATGCACACACTCAAGAATAAAACATCATGGGCTCATATTTGAGTATGTCCAATGTCCATGTTTCAAAAATGAGTTTGAACTAATTATAATCATTTTTGAGTAAGTCCATGTTTCAAAACTGAGTATGAACTGACCATTATGTGTTCAGTTTTGAGTATGTCCATGTTTCAATGTTCAGAGTATTTCTGGTATTTCAGAATTGAAAGCATAGGGTCGTCCTATTTGAAACAAAAAGTTTCATAACAAAATGAAAACATCGATTTACTCAGATTTGAATGTGTCATTTTTCTCAGTGTAATTACATTAGATTAATTTTAAAACAATTATTCTATTTGGTAAATAAATCACATGAGTTGCAATAATTGTCCAGTTAGAATAATTGTGTTAAAATTAATCTAGTATGTGTAACACCTTCGAAGAGACAGCGTTATCGTAATTATCCAAGCTTGGCGAATGCTACTTTTTCAACATTTCTCCCTGAAAAACGAAAACTGTTTTCTTACGTAAAGTGGTAAAATGATTGAAATAATTTTCTTAAAACGTTGTCTGTAGATAGATTATAAATGATTTGCTTATACACTGGTTGCTTATTTCATTTAAACACATGTTTTTAATAAACTTCAAAACTTTATTATTTGAATATATAATTCATTATATTTCATGCAATTGTTTTCTGTAGTTGATGGGCTACCTAAATAAAATACGTTAGGTGCAAAAAATATGTTAGAGTTTATGTTTTCTATTAACAAGAACGAAAAATCATGCGTCAAGCATAGATTATGAAATACTTCCCAACACATACAGACAATTGTAACGAAACTTTAACGATTAATAAGATGAAAGTTGATGTCTAAGTAAACAAAGGATGACAAGGGATGACCGCCCAGGGAACTCAGTTTTCACTTTTGAGTATCAGTGCAATCCCGGGGGAAAGTGACTAAGTAAACAATTTGGAAAACCCGTAATAAATATGAAAATTCAATTTTAGGAATTACCATCAATAGTCGGAAAGTTAACCGAAATATTTTATGCAGCCCTGTATATAATCTATAAGTTTGTATATATACTACATAGTATGCTAAAAATTTAGTTCAGTTGGGAAACGCATAGAACAATTAAAAATTCCTATTCAGCAATTTCCATCCGTAAACCGAAATGTATTCGATATCATTTGTGCTGCCCTGTATATAATCTATAGAATTTATACACACCAATTAGCTTGTCAACCACTGTATTATTGTATGTGTAGAAAATTAGCTAAATATAAAAACGCGTGCCGCAACTGAAAACGCAGTTATTGTTCATAGACAATACTTTTACCGAATTGTTTTGTGTGTACCTGCTAATGAATGATTAATACTATGCCCATCATATTCTATAGTAATCCTCTTGTAGTGTACCTCAGTGATATATATCAATTTCAATGTGTTTGAAATGGTGTAACGTCATAAAAATGCACCGCAAACGATTTTTCCCCATAGACCGTAATGTAATGGAATTTTTTGAGAGTCCCTGTAAATGAGCCATAAATGCTACGCGCTTCATTTTCAATACCAAGCATGCCATAGTAAGCCTCAATAACATATGTCAATTGCATGGCAATCCCAGTATATTTACGTGAGTTAGAACAGAGAAAAACAGACAGATAAACCGAATTCATAAGCACTTTTAAACCATGTTGGAAAGTTTTAAAAATGGTTTCCACTAATGCCCTGTGCACTGGGAAGTATATTATGTTTTCTGTAATTTGGTAGTCCGAATTGGATTCCTTGTTTAATAACTGATAAAAATAAAAAAAATATTTTAAATTGTAATAATTTTAATTATTGTTCGAAAGTGCAATCCCTGGTAATTTAATACCCGCTTAATCGAGCAATTTATCTTTTTCAATATGATTATGTGATTATGTCTATTTGCGTTTAGAAATTACATTCATAAATATGCTGCTTTTAAGTAATTAATATTTTTTAAACGAACAAAATTCGTGTATTTAAACTGGTGCCACCGGTGTTACTGGTTTAGAAATTCTTTTAAAATCGCCTTTTTTTTTTTTTACATTTTAAAGTTATTGAATGAATTTTTTTATTACATGGTATCGTATCTGAGATAAATTAAAAGCACAACAACGCCTTAAATGAAAATTCCCTGCATTTAGTAGCACTTACAGGAATGGAAGATTTAATTGAGTCTTGATTGCGAAAGTAATTATGCTGAGGTAATTCATTAGAATGCCAAGAATTTTCCTTCTTGATGCATTTTTCCTTTCAGCGCCAGCATTGCATTAGAGCTTCAACTTGAGCATTCATAGTCTAAGAGGAATAGTTTTATTTATTTAACTATTTATTTACTTACTTATATATTTATTTCTTTTTTTTTCTCAAATACTACATTATTTGTTTGATTTAAAAGATAAATATATTATTATTTTTAATAATTGATTTGTTTAAATCACATCACTTTTAATTTCACGATAATTAACAGAGATTGGCCAAATAGTCTTGATAATTTATACCTGTGTGTTATTATTGAAGTTCGATGATATTGGCATCAATATTTTCTTGCAAAAACATGTACGTGAGTGACTCTGGCGTCATATTGACGACGGCAACGATATGAGTTATAAATTTTTGCTCTTTTGAATGTTTATAAACTTCTAAATATCGCTCAAATTCATTTTTTACACAGTTGTATGCGTTATTTTTAAATGTAATTTGTTTTAAAACTGTCTTTGAACATACAGATGTTTTATGGTTTTTTAAATAATTTTGAAGGAGATTTTTTTTCTTTCAAATCTATTTTTATCGCGTGCAGCCCAATCACAGAAAATTAATCCGTTTTCACTTAAAACAATGTAAATAGTTCAGAATTTGTTTCCTGATAATATTCCACAATAAAATTAAAACGTTATTAAAAAAAACTAGTCCGATGTGCCAATCGCAAAACTTTCTTCTATCTCACACAGGTTTCGCTTACACTAAAAAGAATCAGCACCAATTTATATCATGGTCTAACTAAATCTAAAGTTTTATTAAATTCCGGGTATTAGTTCTTGAGGTAGGACTATTGCTAAAATCGTTTAAATCCTGCAAAATGTAGCATAGCAGCGCCCTCTGTTGGGAGATTTAGACCAAAATCTAATCAACAACACCTTATGTCAACGTCTAACTGAATCTAAAGTTTGATGAAAATCCACGCATTAGTTCTTAAGATATAGATATCATGATAATAATGAAACAAGAACGAAAAGACATGCATCAAGCATTGATTATGAAACACTTTCCAGCGCAGCCAGAAAACTATAACGAAACTTCAACGTTAAATAAGGTGAAAGAAGATATGTAAGTAAACAGTTTAGAAAACATATAACACATTGAAAAATACAGTTTTCGAAAATACCTTCCAGTGCCAAAAAAGTAGTCGAATTATTTTGTGCAGCTCTGTATATGATCAACAGATGTGGATATATAGTATGATAAAATTTAGTTCAGTTAGAATATTCACATTTAGCAATTTTCGCCAATCGATCGAAATGCACTCGAAATCTTTTGTACAGCCCTGTATAATATCTGAACACTTTTGTACACACCACCTATTAAATTAAAAGGCAACTTAAAACTCACTCGCAGCAATTACCAAACGTAAACGACAAAGTATCTTTTTTGCGTAGCCCTGTATATGAATTTGTTTATATTCCACAAACTTCTATTAATATACTAAATATAGTTCAGCAGGAAAATGCGTAAACACAATTAAAAACTACCCTTAAGCAATTCACTCCCATAGTATGTAATACTTATGAACTCTCTTGTGTAGCCCTATATATGATGAACCGAGTTTATAAGCACACACGTGCTATGAAAAAAAAGAATATTAAACTTAAAAACGCAAACCAAACTTGAAAACGCACTTATAACACATAGACTGTAAATACCGCACATGTACTGTAGCCAATATATTTTTTGTGTCCCTGTAAATAAACGCAATGCACACAAGAGAGGAATTTATAGTGCACCTCAGTAATGCATATAATTTTCATTATGTTTGAAATAGTAAAATATCACTAAATTACACTGCAGACGATTTTTCCCCATAGGACGATGTGTAACATAGTTCTTTTGTTTGACCCTGTAAATGAATAATAAATGCTTTGCACCCCTTATTCTAAAAAAAAACATGTTTTAATGCGCTTCATAATTATATATCAATTTCATTGTGTTTTAAATGACGTAGCGTAATCAAAATGAACTTGAAACGATTATTCCCCATTGACCGTAATATAACGGAAAACTTTTGACTGTCCCTGTAAAAAAAATATAAGTGCTACACACTTCAGTTGAAATAGGGAACATGCTATAGATAACGACAATCACATATAAAAATTTCAGAGTAATCCGAGCATATTTACAGGAGTTAGAGCAGGGACAGACGGCCAGACGACAGACAAACCGAAGTCATAAACACTTTTCAACTTGGTTGGAAAGTGTTAAAAAGTAGCATAACAGCGTGACCTTTTGGGCTACTGACACCAAAACATAAGAAGCATCTATATTTATGTCAAGGTCTAACAGAATCTTAAGTTTGTTGAAATTCCGTGCACTAGTTCTTCAAATATAGCTATCGTACAAATCATTAAAAAGGTGGTATAGCAACGCCATCTGTTGGGATATCTACACCAAAACATAACCAGCGTCTATTTATGTCAAGATCTAAATGAATCTGAAGTTTAATGAAAATAAGTGCATTAGTTCTTGAGATAGTGCTATTGAGGAAATCGCGAAAAATGCAGCATAGGAGCGCCACCTATTAGGCGATTTTCACCAAAAACTAATTAGCACCACGTTATATCAGGAACTAACTGAATATAAAGTTTTATTAAATTCCGTGCATTAGTTCTTGAGACAGAGCGGCCACAAATTTTTTGTCTCAGACAGAGTTACAGACTCGCAGAGAGACATTTTCTAAAAACAGTCCAATCGTGTTCAGGACCTTCTAAAACGTATAAATCTGTCGAAAACCAGAAGTTGAAAATGTTCATGAATCCAATATTTTCTTCTTGTAAAGATAGAAACATACACGTAAGTAAAAACGAGTTTCGCGCATAAACTCAGATTGTCATGTAAATGATACATGTTATTGGGGTTTACCATAGCCTGTTCGGTATTGAAAATGAAGGGTGTGGCATTTATAGTTCGTTTACAGGGACACTCAAAATAATTCAGTTACTTTATGATCTATGTAGAGAATTGTTTGCAGTGAATTTTAATGATGTTACACTATTTCAAACATTTTGTTATTGATATAGTAAAAAGGTGCACTACAAGATGTTCACTATAAAATAATAGGGTGTACATAATATTTATCCTTCACTTGAAGGGACACACAAGGAATTCTCTTAAAGTACTGTCTATAAGCAATAATTGTTGGAAATGAGTTTTCAACCGTGGTATGTATACAGACTTGCACAAAAGAATTCGAATAGGAAATTGCTGAAAAGAATTCTCAGCTGTGTTATGCGTTTCCTAACTGAACTAAATTTTTGCATGAAATGTAATATATCTTAAAATATATAGATCCTATACAGGGCTGCAGAAAAGAATTCGTATATTTTTTTGACTCGGTATAGTAATGTGTGAAATTGTGTTTTCAAATGGGTTATGCGTTTTCTAAATTCTTTATTTAGACTTCACCTTTCCCCTTATTAAACGGATGTTACTGTATTCTAAATGTATTGGAAAGGGTTTCATAATCTGTTCTTGACGCTTGATTTTTCTTTCTTTTCTATTTTCGTTCTTCAATTAAAGTTTCTTAAATTTCAATCAGACGTTTTGATTTCTCTGAAGTGTTTCTGGCTCTCTAGAGAAATTCACGAATTTTTCACTTCAATATATTCCTTGAAGTAAAATCCAAATAGTAACGCATAAATGACAGCTTGTCCAGTCTGACAAAATTTCAATCAATGTTAGAAAAAAAATGACAGTGTCACAACTGTATTTTAAGGCGAATTTCGCCAAACTGATGCGTTACCGCCCATTTTGGTATGTTCTTGGCAATAAATACCGAGATTTACCGAGATTTTACCATGTAGACCACGTATTTTTCTTCGAGCCCATTAGACGATATCCATTTCGTTTTAGATTATTGGTACCCAGTTCAGCATCAATCTACCGCAGCCGGAGCTGGGGTGCCTAAGACTCCTATAATAGAACAAGTTCTGATTAGCTTGGTTTTTCGACAGGTTTCCAATTCGGGTGCCAAATCTGCGAGGATGCGTCAGCCTCTATTATAGGAGTTCTAGTCTTTACATACACACAAATGCATGTGTGTGCATGCATGCAAGCAGATGGGTGTCACGTAAATTCGTCGCCCACAATTCATCGCGGAACAATTTATTGCCCACAATTCATCGCGGAACAATTTATTGCCCACAATTCATCGCGGAACAATTCATCGCCCACAATTCATCGCTACGTCATTTCGTCGTGACGCCAATTTTTCGTGGCGTCAGTTCATCGTAGCAAAAAGTTTTTTTTTAAAGACGATCAGAATTTTTTTTTTTTTAATCAGATACACTTGTCCTCCACTGATAATTTTTTGCAATTTTTTATAATTATTTTTTGTCTTTTCTTTCATTAGGAGAATAATTTTATCACGTCATTTTCCCGGTGATGAAAAGCGATATCATAGTCTATCTCTAATTTAAATAAGTGATGTGCTCTAGTTCATTAAACATTCGTGTTCTCAATTAGGAACTTCTCAAAAATAAGATATAAGAAATACCCCCCCCCCCCATTTAATTATTGATAATTTTAAAATAAAGCAGTAGAAAGCGAAGTAATATATGAATATAATTTAAAGTATACTTGTATCTAAAATCGGCCTTTAAAATATTAGTTATCATACTTCGCTATATTTGAACAATAAAAAAACGAAAAGATGCATCATTAAATAAATTTACTAAATTATATTAATTTTTATCATCATTGGCTTTTTAAAACATTTTCGCTACGATGAATTGATACCGCGACGAATTGACACCACAACGAATTGATGCCGTGATGAATTGACGCTGCAATGAATTGACGCTGCAATGAATTGACGCCCCGGTGAATTGTGCGGGATGAATTTTCTGCGATGAATTGTGGGGGACGAATTGACGCAGAACCACGCAGATATACTATATTGTAGCTAAACTGTAGATTCTAAAAATTTTAATAATTCTATCCCTAAAAATAACACTACCTGGCGCTAAATGGCCAATTTGGTGAAATTTCTATCGAAATCCTTTATTACCATAAGCCATTTTTATGAAGAGCTGATATTAAATGAACTGCTATCATACTTAACGACTTTTTATTTGCACTTCAATTGTTGGATTTTGACTTAATTTTTAAACATTTGGCGATATTGTCCAAATTATGGACTCGGATCTCATTTTATTTAACTCAGCAATTCTATCTGCATAATGTTACGATAAATCTTTTCTTTATTTAAAAAAAATAGTTATTCAATATTATGATCAGTAATTAAATTATAACAATACAAAATATAAGATTACTAACTAATTCAAAATTGAGTTAAAATCTATTTACGTTTGACATTAACTAGAATTAATATAAGCAGCTAACCCAAGAACCGAATGATAGCGATTCTATTAATACATAAAATGATTTAATTTAACATTTGAACCAATCCATTTCACTCAATATTTAGCCATGTCATAGAGGAGTAAGTGATATCTACAAATTTACTAATTTATACAATTTCCATTCTCTGTTGCTAGTTACTTGATTTGTTATAAATGTAATGTATGCATGAAACACAATCCGGAGGTTCGTTAACCATTATAAGGTTATTGCATTTAATCATATAAATCAGGGTTATATTTCTAAAATAAGTAATACTGAAAATTTAGAAATAAATATAAAATAATAAACTAAATTTCAATTTAGAAAGTAAATATCTAAAATTAAATTTAGATAAGATAGAATATTATAAGTTTTGCTCTTAAGTATATTTGAAGGGAAGAGATATTTATTAACGTGATATTAGAAAATTTTTTAAATATTCATTCGATACTCATTTAAAATTGAGAGTGTTTATAGCAAACTGTTTCAGCAATTTTTCAAAGGAGGAAAAAAATTCAGAATGGGTAAAAAATAGGAAATTAAAATGCACTTTATAATATAAATATTTGAAATTAAATTAAGATTAGATAAAGGACTAGAAATTGCTTACCCTTAAGCATGTTTAAAAAGAATATATCTCTTTCAGTGTAAATTTTGAAATATATGTATATATATATATATAAATTCGATTCTTATTCAAAATTGCAACTTTTTAAAAAACATTTCAGAAATTTCGCATTGATAAAACATGTATTTTAAAATTTGCTTTTAATCATACAGAATATTTCCATATAGTCTTTTACTTATTTTAACTAATTAAGACACATAATATTTCTATTCTAAAGGTGAATTTATCTATATGCAAGCATGTGTAAATAAACAAATAAATACTCATCTGGACACAATTGTGAGACATAATTTAGAATTTTTTGTTTTCAGTAACCAAATGTAATAGTAAACCTTTTTATTTCTTCCTGAATCTTCCTCATTGTTTTGCGAACAACAACACTTACATTTGCTTTCCATTCAAGAAAATAGTTAAGGCTGCTTTTTAATAATTCAAAATTTCTGCTTCTGACGATTTAAGTGTTTTGTTTTTAAAATATTAAGAGCAGATGTTAGAAAAAAAGAAAATAGCAGTTAATGGTATGTAATTTTGATAATTAAAAAAAATTGTATATCACGAAAACTGAGACAGACAAGAAATAATTATCAGAATGTACGTAAAAATTTGAGAAAACAAGATAATACAAAATATTTAAGTAGATTTTTTTGTCCTTAACCGACACATATTTTAAAATTGTAACTCGCAGGAACTGTTAAACTTACACACAAAGCAAATCATTCATAATCATCCTATAACTAGATAACTATTTCATTAATTAAAATTAACAAACTGTAAACATTTCGTTTTAACTACATATTTTATCTCAAAGGTATTTCCGATTTAAACTACTCATTAATTAAATTCTGATTTTAACTAAATTAAATTCTAATAGGTATAATAACTCTGAAAAGGTGAAAAGTGATACTGAATTTTTCTTTAAGTTATTGAAGGCTTATACTTTGGGTAGCAGTTAATTATTTATTTGAGGTAATTAGATTATTGATATACAAGTAAGTCTAGTATTTAAAGCCATATGTTAGGGAATTTTTATACTTATTTATTCTTTTAAAAATCTTTTTAAAATGTACATGGTTATATTTTTTTATCATATAATCTTCCTACCAATAAAAGAAACTAATGAAAAGTTTATAGAAATACTCGTAAAGGATAAATAACTATATACAGGGTCCGATCCTTACGCCCGATTCGTCTCAAGTAACTGTTGAACCAAGTTAGCTACAGTCAGGAATGCAGGGTTTACCTGCAGTATGTCCTTTAGCGTTAAATTCCAGAATAAGAAATCGTATCTCGAAAACAATAGAAGATAATTCTTTGTTTGAGAAAAATAAATAATGGGAGACGAAAGTTCATTTCGCAATTTTAAAAACTCATTTGATTTTTGAAAGATAACATTTAAAAAGGTTACATACGATTACGGGTTTTACCTTCCTTGTACTACATCACACTTTTTGTTTCAAATATACGTACGGTCGCATTCTGGTTTGGTATAATTGCATTTGCATGCGTTTAAAAACAAAACCTCATTTCACTTTTGGAAAAAAATCGTGTAATTCATGAACCGGACGTCTCAAATCAGTGTCAGATATTTTGGTCTGTGTAGGCAACAATTTATCGTATCTGTGTTCACAATATATCTTTTCATACTAAATCGATGATCCTCTGCAAATTTGCCACTTTTAATTGTATCTACTTTAGTTTTCTAAATTTCGATGAGTTTTGCAATGCCTATCTTCAAAATTTGCCGTTAAAAGGCGCTGTGAGTTACTTCGTCGTGTACCGTTTAACTGTTCCTAGCCACCACATTCATATTTGTAAATAACTCAGTTCATCAGTTACTTGAAACGAAACGGACTGAAGTATTCATAATTAAAGCATAATTAATGCATTACAAAATTAATATGTTATAATTTATGCAACAAAATACATTTTCAGTAAAACAAATTGTTTTACCGATTGTCATCTAGTAATATTTGAAATGAAATTGCATTTTTATGCAGATAAAAAAGGTTTTTTTTAATCTTTTTTGTAATCATTTAAAACGTTTTCTGTATAAGATTGAAACTTCAAACGTTTCTTTTTATTGCCACCGCTACACTTAAATGTTGAAGGATTTGGAATTTCTCTTAGCAGAGGATCAAGTTGAAGTTAAAAACCAAACTTTTTTTTTTTTTTGAGAGAGAGAGAGAGAGAATGTTCTGGGATTACTTAAATTGATCCTTCCTTTGAAAATTGCTCGATATCTTTTTCTTGTCTTTTGCATTACATTGTTGGCACAAAAGTATATAGAATAAATATTATTTTTAGACTTATGAAAAATTCGCTGCGCATTATTTACTGAATGGAGAGGAAATTATAATTTAAAAAATATTAAATGTGAAAAAATACACAATGATTAATTACTTCAATGATGAAATCAAATTCAAGAATCAAGATGGGAGAGCGATTAAAATCATATAAATCATAATGAACAGAGGAAAGTATATTCAACTGGGTAAATTATATTCAATGGTTGGAGTATCACAGTTGAGATTTTTTCCAACAGAGTGACAATATGCCGGGACCAGGACTCGTACCTGGGTACTTTGGTTTACCGTACCAACGCTCTCCCTACTGAGCTATCCCGACGATATTCTCGTCTGGCATATCTCACTCTTATTTCTTGAGTGAGATATGCCAGACCAGGATATCGTCAGGATAGCTCAGTAGGGAGAGCGTTGGTACGGTAAACCAAAGTACCCAGGTTCGAGTCCTGTTCCCGGCATATTTTCACTCTGTTTGAAAAAATCTCAACTGTGATACTCCAACCATTGAATATCATATATATTATTTCTGTTGTCTGCATCCCTTTTTCTATACATTTACAAAACACACAACCATGAATGAGACACCATTCGAAAGGTTTTTGAAGTGGCTTCTGACACAGTACCCTCACATTTAGTACAACAACCCTGTTTTTTAATTAAAAATTGATGTTATTTAAAAATTAAATCAGTATTGAATTAGTGGAATACTAAATTTTAGTTCAGCTAGGAAACGCATAGCACAGTTTAAAATTCTCCTTCTGGAATTTCCGTCAATAAACGGAAATGTACTCGAGAACTTTTGTGCTGCCCTGTATATGATCTATCAAATTTATATACACCAAGTAATAGAAAAAAAAAGAGTTAAATTTAAAATCGCGTTCAGCAACTTAAAACGCACCAACAATGTTAACAGACAGTACCGAATTATTTTGTATGTCCCTGTAAAACGATGAATGCTATACACCCAATATTCAATAGTAAGCCTCTTGTAATGCACCTTAGTGATATATATTAATTTCAATATGTTTGAAGCACTGAAACATTATTAAAATAAGCAGCAAACGATTTTTTCCATATGTCATAATGTAACGTAATTCTGTTGAGTGTTCCTGTACAAAAAAACTATAAGTGCTACACACTTTATTTTCATCACCGAATATGCTATAGTAAACATCAATAACATATTAACTGCATGACAATCCAAATATATTTACACGAGTTGGAGCAAGGACAGATAGACGGCAGACAGACAGACAAACCGAATTCATAAACACTTTTCAACTAGATTGGAAAGCGTTAAAAATTGAGAGATTTCAGGATTTAATTTACCAGTATTTACAAAATATCTTCTAGGAACTTCAAAATCTGCTAAGTTTTTAATTTCTATGTACTATTTCCTGGATTGTTTAGTTAAACCTTCTTCAAATGCAGAATCCCAATCAATCCCATGTTCCCAGAGTTAATTCTTATTACAAAAGGTGAAATCATTCCTATCGGATAATATATTTTAGCCACAGTTTATAAAACAAGATGCTTGGTGATATTCTTATTATCAAGTCCTACCAAAAGTGGTTGTATGTCGAATTTCAAGGTGTCACTTTCTGTCACCAATATTATCCGTAGTACCTTCGAAATATTTATTTCATGAGTGTCTTCCTTAATTTTTAACCACTGTTCCTTTCATGTATTTTTCAAATCTGTAGAATTACTCTTAAATAGTCTTAAGTTTCATCTTGGCCTCACTCAATATATTGTTCACACCAGACGATAAAATGAAAGCTTCATTTACTGATGTTACTCCATAAAATAAATTTATGATCATTTAAAGAAGTAATACAGCATATTAACTATTTTCTCGAACAAATCTTTATACCCTTTTATGTAATGTTTGTTGCAGAAAGGAAAAAAAAGCCGACGAGTTGTTTCATAAACAGTTAAACGGGTAATGTGTAAAACCTTCGAAATAAGAATTTTACTAGTTATACTATCAAACCATACTAAAATAAAAAAAAATTCTATATCCCTCCTCTATCTGGATTTGCAAAAACGCTTTCTCTATATCTCCTGATAAAGCAAGTTCATGAAGGCGGAATCTTAAAATGATGTCCAATATATTAGAGCTTAAATAAGGATCACAACAAAAGCAATCATTTAAAGATTTTACTTCATTACCTTTAAATCCAACATCAAACACAATTCTTACTTTAGTCACTTTATCTTCCCTTATCACTGATCTTTGGGGCATGTACTAAATATTTATCTCATTTTAATTAAACATTCTTCAATTGCACCCAAAACACATTGTTGATTTAATATTATCTGATATTCATTAAATAACCATTTGTTTTTGCACAATTTTACTTTTAATCCAAAAAGTCTATACTTAGCTACTTCAAAATTGATGCTAATTATTTTTTTATTTACGTATTAACACGGGCTTGTCAGTCAGAGGGTTTTAAACGTCATGCACCGGCCTTTACTTCATTACCTTTAAATCCAACATCAAACACAATTCTTACTTTAGTCACTTTATCTTCCCTTATCACTGATCTTTGGGGCATGTACTAAATATTTATCTCATATCTACAAACATTTCATTTCATATCTTCCAGTAACAAAGTTTAAATTATCATTAAAGAAATCAAAAGCATCTAAATATATTTGTGAAAATATTTCACTTTTACTATCACAAATTCCCAAAAATTTTAAATTCCAAAAATACTGCAGATCAAAATTTTCTGTTTCATTAACCGATACAAAGTGAGATTTAATGATTTCATTACTTTCCAAATTTATTTTTCCCAATATCGTGCATCCAAACATTGTATTATATATAAGTAAATGTTGAACGATGCTGAACAATAAATGTCGACGAAGCAACATCTGGTAGCTCTAACGTAAAGATTATCTAAGTATATTCTAGCATCTAAACTACTACTAATACCCCGTTTAGATCGAATATTTAAAATATCTTAGATCGCCATTTTGGATGTCGTACACCCCGGAATTAGAGCGCCTGTTCACATCGCAAAATTCAACTACGATAACTCATTGGACGCACTGTGTCTGAGATCTAAACAAATGTAAAGTGTGCGCATGCGCATAAGTTAAAGTGAGCTTCTACAGGTAATCAGTTACAGAAAGCCTCCTCAATCAATCAAAGTGGTAGTGGCTGCATCGAGCCATAGAAAGTTCGAACTGACTGAGAGAGTTCCACCGCGACCTGTGTTATACACGGCCGGTGCATGACGTTTAAAACCCTCTGACTGACAAGCCCGTGTTAATACGTTCACTAAGCTCCAGGCTTCACTGCAATACAAGCAATTTTAAAATTTATATAATTCAACATATATAATGCAGTTTTAATATATTGAGTTATGATTGATAGATTCAAGGTTTACATTCATATATATAATTCAGTTTTTTATGTAATTTTGGAATAAACACCTTTTTTTACCATTTAAAATAAAATGCAGAGAAAACAACATTACAATTTAGCCCTTTTGCTGGACTGTCAGAGGGTTAAAACGTCACATGGAGTGGATCATTTTTACTCGGCGATTGGTGCAAAACGGTGGGTGCGGCGCTTTGCACCAATCACCGTGTAAAAATGATCCACTTCATGTGACGTTTTAAACATCATGTACCGGCCGTGTATAACGTAGGTCGCGGTTCCACAAACTCCCTCAGCGAGTTCAGCGGTCTGAGATTGATTAACTATCCGATCTGAACTGGGAATTAAACACTAGGACTATACTTATACAATGTTTACAGTTGAGCTACCAGATGTCGCTGCAAACGACATTTATCGGATTCAACTTTTTAGCTCTTTTAAAAGCATAACTGGAATAGCCGTTTGCCACACTCTATCTTCTAGATGCTATAGTCAAAGTAAGATGTAACACATGTACCTTATTTATAGAATTTTTTGCATTGCGTCCTATAAAAAAACATTGAATACATATTCAATGTGAATAGCAAACAATTTCAATGTACCTGAACCCGTATTTCCAAACAATTTTACCCTACTTAAAAATTAAGTTATACATGAGCATGCTGCAAGAAATAATAAAGTATTTATATTTCATTTTCTAGAAGGAACGATTTCTGTTATTTGTGAGGAGAACATTTTATTTGAACTCAGTTGTAATTCCATTGTGGTGTTTTCGTATATAGTTCTGTTTTTCGTAATTTTAAATCTTCTTTTCAAAAATGCATGTATGTACTATGTTTACTTAAGTAATTTTCATAATGAGAATCATTTCTTTCAGCAAAAATCGAACTTACTAGCGGGTTTAGAAATTACGAAATAAGTTATTTCAAAGTAGAAATATTTTATTATTTTGCTCCACACTAATATTTATTATTACTTTTTCTAATATATACGTTAGCCGAGATTCTAACTCTAATCATCTATTTCTAATCATTATGTCATTATATTGTTTACAAATTATGTCATAATAACTTAATACTGAACTGATTGTGCACAGGGGTTCCAACATTGAATACCATTCCAAATATTCGAACACTAAATCAGCGTAAAATGCAATATATTTGAATTTGGCATGCATTCTACAAGGTGATCAATTTAAAAGAGTACCCATTGGTTTTTCTTATTACCCTTAAATCTGACGAATGTGGCAACTATTATAACACTCAAGTATAATTGTTTGAACTTTGTTTAAGTGTGGGAGACAATTTCCAACACTGTTGGACTGTTACAACTTTGTGAGGTAAAACAGAAATGGAGACGCACACAATGTTAATTAATCCTGTGATAGTTTATTTTTGAAAAACATAATTTAATTCAATTTTTTTACATTATCATTCCATACAGAAAATATTGAAAATGTTCGCCACAATTTTGAATGCAAACATAAACACGTCGACCCAAGTTTTTTGACACAATTCGCAACATTGTTGGTGTTATTGACGAGATTTCTTCAGTTATGATTTGTTTTAATTCATCGATGTTTGCAGGACTTCTCTGTAAAACCCTATCTTTAAGATAACCCCCACAAAAAAAAAAAAAAAAAAAAAAAAAAAAAAAAAATTCTAACGGGTGAGGTCTGTTGAACTTGGTGGTCAGAGAAGCAGACGATTTATTCAAGTCATTTGCGCAGAATCGGATTAAAAATTACTAATGATGTTCACGAGAATTTATGTCTAAAAAATGAATTTTCGCATTTAGAAAGTGAAAAAAAACGATTCCCGCATATTAAATATAGACATATTAAATAAGTAATTATGTTGAAAGTCTTGCCACATATATTATATATGTGGATAATACAAAAAACAAAAGGGTACCCTTTTAAATTGATTACATTGTATTATAGTTTTAGTGCGAAAATAATTTCATGGCAGACATAGAATTTTAAAAATACTGAGAACAGAAGAGCAGACAAGCAACTAAATAGACATAACTTTTTATGTAGCCGTGTACAATTTATTATGCATAAAAACACCAGGAAAATTAACTCGTTTGAAAGGTAAAAAATGTTTTTTTTTGTTTTTTTTAAACACTTGTTAGATGTGATGTGAAATTGCATGAATTTACATATATATGTACATTGTCGAATTGATTTGCTAATTTTTATTATTACTTATTAATTGTTATGTAACTTTTGTAGAAACGTTCCCAATACTAAAAGATTAAAATATATAAATGGTATTATTGGAACTATTTGAACAATGGAATATTCTGTAACACACAAAAGTATTCTTGTCAAAGAAACTTGCTAAAAGTGATAAAGTTTCAGCCTTTGAAAATTTAAATAGATAAACGAGAAACTTCGAAATTTCCAGTTCAGTGCGTCTCGAAATAGAATTTAAGAGATTTAAAATTAGCTTATTGTAAATAGAATATTCATTGATTCTGAAATAAAATTTTAGAATCTTTTTCGAACGACAAATTTAACAACTATAAAAGATAGTCAATAGAAATAATCTAAATAGAAGTAGTCTAATGCCCCCAAATTTAAAAGGAACGAAAAATTCTGGTGTAAAGAACGTTCAATATATTAAAAAGAAATAATAGACTATTTGAAGTTAAAATATAGAATTTTTAAGTTGTTTAAAATAAAATGAAATAGAATGACAAAATAAATGAATATAGTTATTGATACATTTTAAAGAAAACAAAATAATGTTAATTTCAAGGAAATTAAAGTGTTTCAGTGATTATTTGCAATTGTGGGACATTTAAACGTATTTACATTAATGAAACATAAGGGTAAAATTTCTATATCTACACGTCCATCTGGGTGTTCCGGAATCAATCCGGTCCTTCGGGACGCGGACGGATGACCTGGAGCCCGGCAGTAGACGCTGTGGCGTCCGGATTCCATTTTCAGGAGTTTGAGACAAAGCAGGGTCTCAGAGGGAGCGGTAACCGACATAAGTCCACTTCCGGGAGGACTGGGAGGCCAGCTTTCGCTGGTTCGACCGGACAATCCTAATTGCATAGCCTGGGGATCTCGAACCGGACATGATTCGAGCGGCCTGAAACTCATCCTTTCTCAGCGTACGGCACTCCAGGGGATAGACAAGATGAGTGCTTCTCTTGTCCGTTCCTAGGGCCCCTGGTGGGGGGCACCGGAGACAGCTGTTCTTGAGATATGGAGCCAGGCGATGGGAGCCACCAGGTTAAGGTTTTGGAAAGGTGGTGTTCTTGTCTAGTGAGAGTGAGCTAGCGGACGCGGGCGGTTACACAGGTCTGGCCGGACCACCGGGACGAAACTATTGCACGACTTGTTTCGATCCTATCACTTTTTGCTTTCCAACTAACGCTCTCCCGGCCCTACGGCTCTGACGGCCTGGTCACCCGACAGCGTGGCGGGGGTCGGAACCCACTTCCTAGTTTTTAGCCTATCTGTGTTTTACTAACCTAGTTTTTAAGATGTGTGTGTCCATTCCTGACTAGAGAGACATGAGATCACTCGTGAGAGTTGTTCTCGATCTCGAATTGGAATACAGCAAATCATGAGAGGGAGCCCCTGATTAGTAGCTGGGCCCTGGTTACTCTTATGAGTTCTCCAGACAAGCCCGGTTTCGAGGATGTCACGGACTGTCTTTCGTGAACCGAGCCTGTCCGGCCACTGTCGTACTCATGAAAGGGGTTACGATCGCGCCGATACAGGCCTCAGGAAAAAATGGGGGCAATATCCAGTCCTGGATGGGCGCCGCGCATTTTTTAAAGCACCCTAAGAGTCTTAATACATAATGCAAAAAAATAGTTTATATTTAGTAATTTTCTGGAGAGACGTAGAGGAAATATATATGAAATGTACAGTAGGGCGCCGCGCATTTTTTAAAGCACCCTAAGAGTCTTAATACATAATGCAAAAAAATAGTTTATATTTAGTAATTTTCTGGAGACACGTAGAGGAAATATATATGAAATGTACAGTACATGTATCAACAGTGCGAGAAAAATTGCAGATCAAAATGAACAAATACAATAAAAACCGCGAATTTACAATAAAATTTTGAAATTTGGGGCCACATTATTTTTTATGCCAGCGAAACCGTTTCCTATGTAATAAATATGCAGTCGTGAAAACAACATGGGTTGAAAAACCATTTACGTTTTTTTAACACTTTACAACATAGTTGAAAAATATTTATGAATTTGGATTTTCTGTCTGTCTGCCATCTATCTGTCTGTCAGTGTTCTAATTCGCGTAAATATATTCATATTACCATGCAATTGATATATGTTATTGAGGTTTACTATGGCATTTTTGGTATTAAAAGTGAAGTGTGTCGCACTTATAGTTCCTTTACAGGGACACTCAAAAGAATTCCGTTACATAACGGCCTACGGAAAAAATCGTTTGCGGTTTATTTTAATTATGTTACACTATTTCAAACATATTGAAATTGATATATATCACTTAGGTGCATTAAAAGAGGCTTACTATAGACTATTGTGTGCATAGCATTCATTGTTTATTTACAGGGACACGCAGAAGAATTTGTTTAAAGTACTGTCTACTAACAATAACTGCTGGAAATGCGTTTTCCATTGCGGGATGCGTTTTTAAATTTAACTAATTTTTTGCCTATTACTTGCTGTGTATAAATTCTATAAATCATATACAGGGTTTCATAAAAGATCTCGAATACATTTACGTTTATTGAAAGTATTTTAAACTGTGCTAAGCGTTTCCTAACTGATCTAAAATTTAGAATTCTATGTAGTATATATACAAATCTATAGATCATATATAGGATTGCACGAAAGAATTCGGATATTTTTCCAAATATTGTTGGTAATTCCTGAAATTGGGTTTTTAAATGTGTTAGGCTTTTTCCTAATTGTTTGCTTAGACATCATCTTTCACCTTATTAAACGGTAAAAATAAAAGTATTTTGGAAGTGTTGGAATGTGTTATATAATCTATGCTTGACGCATGATTTTTCATTCTAGTTTATTCTTGAATAGGAAATTATTGTAGGGTGCTCCGGAATAATGCACTGAATTGCCTTGATCTGTAAATACATAACGTAAATGCATTTTAAAATACATACAACGGATGCAGGCTTGAACGGTATTATCAGCAAGGCGGTGTTTTGTTTATGTGAAAAAAATATATCCAAAATTACCCAAAAGTCGCATTAACATACAAAAAATGACGAAATGAAATATAAACTACAGCATTAATAATTTATGCTGTATTAGATAATTATTATAAAAGTTGTAAATACGAATCGTATAAAGAAAGTCTAAACCAATGAACATTTCAAACTAATTAAATTAGCATAATACATACTATAGATCCATCAATGATTGTTGAAAAGGGTGTATTCAAATCCAAACTGCTTATTTTTAGACACATTTTTAAATTCATTTTTGCTCTAAAATGCATCCAATTGGCAGGTTCTCTTATTCAATAAACTTTATAATGTCCGTATTGTCTCGATTTTTTTATAACAACAGAATATATTTCAAAAAATGCTGTCAAAGTGGATATTTTGAACCGAATTTCCCGAAGTGATAGCGCTGGAAACAAAAAAAAAATATTTCGTACTGTGAAAATAATTGTTTGTAAATCATTTTCTAATTAATTGAACGAAAAATAAAAACATAGGTCAATTATAAATCTCTTCATAAATTACGCCGCCAAGTTTCCTGTTTTTACTTTTAAAAATGAGTCAAAATTTTGAGTTGTTGAGAGGGGAATTTTTTTTTCTTTAATACCGCCCTAAGTCACTAAAAAATGGCCTTTCTGCCATTACTTACCGCAAAAACTGTTTGTTTAGTCCGATAACATTTACGAGTTTATGAATTTTCAAAAATTTTACGGCCATTTTTTTCCATTTTATTATCAGTTTTTGTTTGTAATATTAAATCACAATTTTATTCTTATTTTACAAAGTGTTTTTCAATATATTTCATTCCATTTTATAGCAAAAGAATGAAGAACAAATTTCTCGTTCATTTATTACATTGCCTGGGAAGTTAATCAATACGAGATTCGTAAAATTAATTCATTTAACATATGAAAAGTTACTTCAGAATTACACCCAGCCGTGAACAGTTCCCTTGGGGTTAATTTCAAAATGTTTGACAGGAATAATTGTATCCTGATAACTGAAAATACGAG
Organism: Maratus michaelseni; assembly: GCA_963931845.1. Lineage (NCBI taxonomy): Eukaryota > Metazoa > Arthropoda > Arachnida > Araneae > Salticidae > Maratus > Maratus michaelseni. The sequence continues at coordinate 23,511,367 of OZ007590.1, read as the reverse complement.
TTTGATAATGATGTATAAAGAAGATTAACTTAATAATACTCTCTAATAATACTAGTCCGTGTAAGTCTCATGAATCCATTCCATGACGAAGTTTTATTTAAAAGCATTAAACTAAACAAATAAAATTGGTTTATATATGCACTTTAAAATCTTATCAAAAATGAAACGTTTCTCTTTCACCATTTCTATTTTATACTTCAAAAAATAGTTAAATTTATTCAATCGTAATTCTGAATTTATGAATGATTTTATGTGCTTAAGTGAAAGTTAATTGAATATCGTGTGTATAAAATTAAAAATATGCAGAGTTCATATAGATAAATTCGAATTTTATCTCAACAAATCTGATGAATATTTTCTGTTGTTGTAAAGAGGGTTTATATTCTTTAAATTAAAGGTAAATTAAAACTTACTATAATCTTTTAATTGACGCTAAAAGCTGCATAAACAGAAAGATTCACTTATTAAATTTTTATTAAACAAATATAATATATTACATATCTAAAGTTACCACAGAAAATTTCCCAAACATAATGAATTGTGGTGTAGTTTATTGTTAAAAATAATGTAACCGTGTGTTTCACATTGCTCGATAAGCAATATGATTTGTAAAATTTTACTTTTAAAAACATACTATGCACGTGTGTTCGAAGGGCACAATTGTTGAGCAAAATTATTATTTTGAAATATGAAGATGAATCCAAAGTTTCAGGTTTATAACTGTTCACAAAACAATGTATTATAAATATGTCAAATGTAAAAAGAAAACAAGAGAGAGAAAGAAAAAGCTATGCGTTTTAATCACCAAATTTCTCGCAGAGATATACGAGAAGTACCCTTCAATTTGGGCCTATGTCTATTTTACGAATATAAATACAAATTTTGAAATAGAGTCGTCTACATTTTAATCATTGTACCAACATTGAATTTTCAAATGGTAATAGTCTCACATCACAAAATATTTTAGTTCCATTGATCAAGGTAGCCTAGAAAAGTGTTTATGTACTTTTTCGTAAATCTTCATAGACTTATATATGGTATATAGCATATAACATATTGCATATTATATAGTATATTATATAGCATTACACACACAAATATATATATATATATATATATATATATATACATATATACATTCTATAAAAAAAAAAGAAACTTGGATGAATCGCCAAATAAGGTTGTAAAATCTCATCAAATGGTTTGCCGTCCTAAAGAAATAACACGTGTTAATATTAACGTCATATTGCTTTTTCATTCATTATCCAGAACATACTTACTTCATATTATTTTTAATTGCATGTTGTATTGTTTTTTTTTAAAATCGCTTGTATATATTTTTATAATTATGAAAACAATCAGGTTCAGGTTCAGTTGAGCGGGATGGCCTACTGATTGGCTAAGGCTCTACAAGCCCCGCTCAGTGGAGATATCCAGTATCCAAAGACCCTAATAAAGGCAGGGCCCGGCCAAACCTCCGAAGAAAGACGCCAATCTTTATACTATTTATACAAATATAAGCAAATGCAAAACAGAAATATATATATATATATAAATATACGTATGAAGTATGAAAACAATCTTTGATTTATCTAGTACTGAGATGGCTGCAATCTCATTTTTTTCAAAAGCGAGGTCTTTTATCCAACAAACAACTGTGCGAAAATGGCCATGATATGAAACTATGTTACTAATGATGAAACTATATAGAGATGCAACGTAAAAAGTTGTAAAAAAAACTCTGTGTAGGAAATTGGTTTAGTGCTTCAAAAATACAATGTTTACTATGTTGCTTTAATGTGTATGTACTGTTGGGCGGAAGAATTAAAATCCATAAAATGTTGTAAGACACAACTAAATATCGGAGAAAACGCGACAATTGATACGAATAGCTTACATAAGAAGTGTGTGTTCCTTTCACCTAATACAAAGAGTTAATGGCCAATTATTGGGACATACAAAAATTTCTTCGTACGTCCGAAAAACAACAGTGGCATGGTACTTCAACAATAGTGGATTTTTGAAGGCATACGCCGAGAAAATGGCGGCTGCTTTCTAGTTCAAATCTCAAAATGGTATCTTACAGAACTTGTGGAAAAAAAGTTTTTGTTAAATTATTGAAAGCAGTTTTAGAAATATGAATACACATACCTATGTAAAAATTTTCAAATAAAATTGTTCACAATTGAATCCATTTGGACATTCCACTGTTAACTAGTTATTTAAAAAAAACAAATTGCACAAATTGTGCTTATTAGTTGCTAAAATCAGTATAAAAATTGTTTTAAACTCATAAAAGAGCTAAAATCCTACATGTTTCGGCTTTAAAACATAGATGTTTTAATTAAATTGAAAGTTATCCACTGCACTCTCCCGGTTTTACGCTAAAAATAATGATACTGTAATTAATTTCGATAAAGCAAGAATTATCTATAGGTTCAATAACCCATTTAAAGCCGCCATTAGGGAATCATTGGAGATTAAAATTAGGAAGGATTGTATTTGTAATGATAACTTTTCTTTCAACATACCTAGTTTATGGAATACATTTTTAACCCCTTGTTAATTCATAGTTTAGTTTTTCGCTCTTTGGCAACAGAGAGCGCCGCTTATTTTATTTAAAATTTTCCAAGCTGTTGATTTCAATTTTCTCGTGTCAAAAATTAAAAGGTCCGTAGTCGTTTGTGTTGTTCTTCTTCCCCGATGATGGCTTTAAGTTTAAAGCCGAAACATGTAGGATTTTAGCTCTTTTACGAGTTTAAAACAATTTTTACACTGATTTTAGCAACTAATAGGCACAATATGTGCAATTTGTGTTTTTAAAATAAAATTGTTCAATTTTATTCATTTGCTAGTATAAGGTTCAATAAGCTATATACATCAATGTAACACGTGTAGATGTGGATTGTGAAAAAACTGTAAGTGCTAGAAGAAAATTAGTGTCATTTTTTAAATAAGTATTTTAAAAATACATAGAATCAGTATGATTTTTTTTTTTTAAGTTTTCACAAATAGGTATTTTTTAGACCTGTATAATGTTGTTAATTTTTAAATATTTTTAATAGAATTCCATCTAATGCGTTTAAACAGTGATCATGAAAAATAAGTGCAATATGCATGGTTCAATATATTTATTTAATTAAATTTCTTGTATTTTAAAATATGAATATGAATAACAATTCTTCAATTATTCAGTTCTTCCAAAATACAATTTATACATTTTTTATGAAATAGTGTCTCCAACAAAAATTTAATGGAAATTTCAATAGTAATGTTTAAATTTAACAGATTACATGAAATCAGAGTTTAGATCATACACAAAGGTACCAACAAAATTCATAGTTATATTAGAATGAGATTAAATTATTTTGTGCATACACTAGCTTGTAATTGTTATAATAATTACAATGAAAATGCATCATATTTATAAAATTAACTGTAGTTTTATGCAATCTCTTTATATGAAAATTAAAAGAATTCATGTACATAAATATAAACAAATATTCAGTATTTTCATCAAGCATGACCAACTGAAAATAAATTAAAATCTTGTAATATCAGATGCAGCTGGCTATTTACATTTTCATTATACAGAGAAGGCACGCACATTTAATGTAGACTCCAATTAATTTTCACTTAAAAGTTTCACGCCTATTCTCAGTGCCAGTTGCTACTAATAACGTGTTTTGGAAATTTATCCTACGTTTATATTTTATAAGAGAGAAGATTTAAGAGTTCATTAACGCAGACAGTTTTGAAATTTCTCTCGTGTTTAGTATGTATGAGGAAATAGTAAGGGTTTGTTTGACAAATAAATTAAATAAGTATGAGGAAATATATCGGTTTAAATGTACTGATAAGCTAAATAAATGTACTCCAACCACTACGTTTTGAGCGTAAGTGTTTGGACGTTCATTCCTTATAACTTTAAATGGCGTTTTGAGTTTATAGTTACTGTTAGCAGAGTTTTGGTAATTACCTTTCCGTAAAATTTAAGATTTTCTTCTGTTGTTAACTACAAGATACTTCACATTACCACACCAATATACATCCGTATAATTTCTAATTACAAAATGTTATAACGTTTTAAATATAAGTAGGATGCTAATACCGCATCGCTGGTCGATTATCCAAACGAACCTCGAATGATTAAAATATCTTTAGTTCCACTTTCCACCACCAGGGAGCGTACGTATTATTAGTAGTTTTATATATAAATAACTTATTAGTACGTATGAATTAGTACGTAATTAGATGTCGTCCGTCGCTTGCAAAGTTAATTTCTTCCCAGCTCTTTAATCCATAATCCCGTCAAACAACGCTGACTAAAATACGTCAGTTGTCTTTGAACCCGATTACTGAAAATTCCCTATACAAACACACATACATGTGAATACAAACATGCGTACATAGATACATACATATAATGAATACATACATATAATGAATACATACATATAATGAATACATACATGACATTATATTATTCTCGATTTCTTTGTTTATCATCCGCTGGCATGCGGCGAATACGGTAGTACCCAAATTCGTATTCTCCGTATTCATATCCGATTTCTTTTTCTTTTTCTTTTCCTTTTTTTTTTTTTTTTTTTTTTTTGTTAAATTTAAAATGTATACCAAATTACATCTATTTGAAGTTACAAAGAATGTAAGGTCTAATTTGGCTACCTATACCAGCTCGTACTTTCAAAGAAAATAGAAAACACGTAGTCGTTACGTACGTAAGAAGTAAAACTTCTAAAAATCAATCTATATTATAAATCACAAATATGTGGATCACTAACGTTGACGTCATAACGATGCTGACAACAATGAGGTTAAATTGCATAAGGTACAACAATGGAGCTAATGTTTTAATTAATAACAAAATGGCGCGTTTTTTTTGTTTGACTTCACACTTTATTTTCCTTCCCTTTCAGAAAGCTAATCGATTTTTACAAAAATTGGATTTTCGGATGCAGGAAATTTTTCTACATATGTGTGGTGAAATTTAAATCGACACCTCAAATATGTTTCTTAATATTCGCAAATTAGTGAAAACAAACCACTAGTTGCCATCGGCAAAACAAAAATAACCGCTTTTACGCCGGTACCTTAGCGTTTTATATATATAGATATTTGCAAATTATGTAAACATGTGTAGCAAATAGGTAATATCTTAACAGCAAAGTCAGTCGATGTGACTTTTCCTTTACGTCACAAAGGTCACAATGCATTGAAATGCTACTATGCATTGAAATGTCATATATTTCATTCGTTTCACTATTGCTCTCAAGTGACCGTCAATTGATGGCTCAATTGAGAAATCTCCGAATCCAACAAGTAACATTACAATGAAATTACCTTGTGACTTTCGTGCAGCCGTCATTTGAAAATTCCATTGTAAAATCACAAATATAGTTGCTTTTTGAGGAGTTACCAAGTGAAATCAAAATGAAATAATGCGCTAAACAGCGCGTTTGATGACTTCACAGTAAAATTTTCATCTGGTATCGGACTTAATGGTGTCATGGCCATATGGAAATCATTATGTGACATGATTTTGACGTTATTTAGTGGCTCATCACAGTGCAACGGTCACGGTGACTTCACAATGTTCTTAACTGGTTAAGGTATCCCCTTTGAAAATTAAAAGATTAAAAGATCTCGGTGTTAAGATTGAAATATGTAATATAACATATTTTGCAAATGATTTTTAAATAATTTTTATGCACCTTTTTATTAATTTTAATAAGTATTTATCTATATTATGTAATTTTTTAATTTCGAAGTATTCAGTTATTTTTAGCCTCAATTACTACTAATGATTTACTCTCAAATTTCACACTTTTATTTTATTTCACATAATTGGAGAGTCCTTTGGTAGAATAGTTTTAAAAATTCTCTGATACTAGTACGAAAAAATACAATTTTTGGCCTGTGCTGAAAAACAAATTAAACATATTGCAAGCACAACGTCTTAGGTGCAAAAGTTTGAAAGGACATTTCTAATTATTTTAAGTGGTTGTTTTGAAATTCCAATGTCAGTGTAAATCATCTAGAGAATTTTCGTAATCACTTCTCCACAAGTTTTAGTCAAGCTTATCCTCTATGATTAATTAAAACGGATTTCATGTTGCATATTTTGTGTATATTCTCTCGCATCTTAACATCAAGTAGGTCAAAATTCAAACTATTTTACAAACCTGATGACTTTGTACAAATATAATAGTAGTACAATAATTTATTTTCACTTGTATTTAGTACCATTATTTATAGAGATTTCATATTGTTGATTCTGCACACATTACCACTAATCCAGTGTACGAAGACTTTTCAACATCGCAAACCTGATATTTGAGAACAAATATAGTGATACAATAATTTAATTTAACTTTATTTATTGTCATTAATTAAAACTAGGGCATAGAACCCGGGCTTCCCGGGATAGACAATATAGGTGAAAACCATTTATTTTTAACTGAAAACTGTAATAGATTTTTTACATTAAATAATTTTTTTAGATTGCCTCCTAACAGCACTAAAGAGCATTATTATATGAAAGATGTCAATTATATATTCAAATAAAATTTTGAAATAGTCAAAGAAATCGCTAAAAATTTCATTATCTAAAGCAATTATTTTTTTTATTCTGATAAATTCAGAGCTTATTTCAGTTATATGTCTGTAAATTTGTGTTTTATTTATACTATTTTATTTATTGCTTAATGAATTTTTAATTTCGTTATTAAATATTAATTGGAAACAAATTCTAAACTTGTTATATTGTTTCAAGTACAACGGATTAATATTTTGTAATCGTCTGCAAGCTATAGAGATTATATTTATAAAAAAAAATCATGCTTCAAATTTAATTTAAGAGCTATAATAAATGAGTAAATTGTGATACTGTTTTCAAACAAATTGCATTGAAAGTAGATTTTTTTCCCTATATAACGGTGTAAAAATTAAAAATGTGCGATATTTAGAAATTAAAAAAGATGCAGTAGCAAAAATCGCTAAATTTCATCTCCAAAATATAAAACCGTTGCCATTCTCAAAATGACGTTAGCGTTACGCACGGACACGTTTGTCCTTTATAATATAGATGGGGAATCGAATCTGGGTTTCCTGGTTACAAAACCTAGGAGAAAACAATTTATTTCTAATTCTAATAGTTTTACAATCATATAATAAGATCACTAATAATAATTAAAATATAGAAAAAATGCTTAAGTGATACAAACAGAAAACAAAAAGGCTTATAAAAACCTTTTATTAAAAGATCGACATATGTTGCAACGCTCAAACGACACCATTATCAAGAAACTACAACGATAAAAAAAATATTCTCGCATTTTTAAAAAAAAAATAAACTTGAAAAACATAAATCTAACGATCATATATGTAAAAAAAAGCAGGTGCTTAAAATAGTCAACTGTAAAACGGGAAAATTAATATTTCTGTATTACTTTTTTAAAACTGAATTTGTAACGAATCAGCCTCCTTTGATTTACCTAAAATTTGGCGAGAGGTATTTTTCACATATCATAACACATCAACTATACATCAACTGTGTGATGCGTTTCTTAACTGAACTACATTTTAGCTTACTATGTGGTCTATATATAAATCTATAAATAATGTACACTTATTCACAAAATAATTTTAATACTTTTCCGACTATGGACTGTAATTGCTGAAATTGAGTTTCAAATGCGTTATGCGTTTTTCAAATCGCTTTTTTAGATATATCATTTTTAGGTGCGTTCTTAATTATATAAATGCGTAGCACCTATAGTCGTCGTCTGGTCCGTCCGTCCGTCCGAATATAACAGGGCAAAAACTACCCAACCGAATGGTTTGAAATTTAATATATATAATCGTTGCAGAATTTTGTCGAGTCATTTCAAATTTTATGAAAATCGAATCAAAACTTAAAAAGATATTAATAAAAATATTTATTAAGTAATTTGATATTTTGAAAAACCTGTACTTCCTTGTTACAGCAGCTTCCGAGGATTAATCGTCAAGTGAACGAGATGTATCGTCAAGTTATCTGACATGTATGACGTCATAGTTATCTATGACGTATATGGCATTTTATAACCTCTATGATCAAGTTATAGTCTCATTCTTCATTCTATTAAGTCCTATCATACGTAATTCATTCAATGATATCCCATGATACGTAATGATTCTAGGTTTCCATGGGGATTACGTCATATTTAAGATGGAATTATATTTTTTCCGTATTACTGAATTTTAAAACCGAATTTATATACTAAAATTATTTAATTATATCAATTATATAATCTACCGACAGTTTTTTGTATAGATGTTTCCTGATATTTAAACATTAAATAGAAAAATAGTCAAAATGTAGATTTCAAGTTCTGAAATTTTCAAAGCTACGCTTAAGTTCCCCGTGGGAATTTTTAGTAAATGTCAACAAAAGATGAAATGTTGCCAACTTAAAACGTACATTTTTTATTACGGAAATTAATAATATTATAATAACAGACGATATAATTAATTTCACTGAAACTAGATATAGTACGAACGCACCTCATTTGTCACATTTGATGTACAATTTCCAACTTGTTCCCCTTATTAAACGATAAAGTTTTGTCATAGTATTCTGAATATGTTGGAAAGCGTTCCATAATAAATGCTTGACACAAGACTTTTCTTTATTGTTTATTCCTAATGTAGCTCATTATTGTTAGTGTACTTAAGAAAATAGTAATCCATATTTAGAAAAAGCGATGTAAACTTAGTTTTAAGAAAAACTTTGTGTCGAAATTAAAAGTTTTTAAGTGAATACTCTGCAATGTAATGAAAATATTTAAGCACAGTAAAACAAGGGGATGACAAATAAATATCATTGCAAAACTGGACATAATAAACTATCTTTCGAAACATATATGGTGCTTTCATTTTACACAGAGCACATTTAATTTACATTTTAATATGCAATCAATTAATTTTCACTTACAGAGTTCTCGCTTATTTCCAGTTTCAGTTAATATTTGTAGAGTGCTTTTCAAGTTCACTTTCCCCTAACATTTCATGTGTGAGGATATTTAGGAATTTTGGATAAACAATTTTGAAATTACCCTTATGTTAATATGTTAACACGACAAAAGAGAAACTTTTATTTCTACTGGCAAATTGGTTCAATATATTCTAGTCACCGTGTCTTAAGCTAAAACCTTTTAAAAATACCCTGATAATAATTTTAAGTGGTTGTTTTGAAATTCCAGTTTAAATTAAAATTGTTTGAACATTTTTCCTTATAATTTTACTATAGCATGTACACATTTGTTAATTAAACGGAACTTGATATTCTAGCTTCTGTATAAGGTAGATGTCCCTGTTATGGTCATCTTCCTGATATGGCCATCCCCCTGTTATACGTTAGCTAACCAAAGAAAAATCACTAAATGGCATGAGTATACCGTGAAAGAGCCTGCTAGTTTATCATTGGATCACTTGCCATTCAGCTAGGTTGTGGAATTTGACGCCAATTTCCTATTTTACGTTTCTGTTGTCATCGCTACTTGTTTTTATCTGATAAGTTTCCCTTTTTTATGCACAGTTTCAAAAGAATTTTATTTTCAATTTCATCACACTCTGTTCAGTTTTTAATGCTCTATCAGTTGGTGCTGTCGTTGATGGTGTATATTTTACGAGTTGTTCAAAATCAAACGATTTTCGTGAAAGCTGACGTCCTCCTCATATGGTCATCGAGGTGGCCATATCAAGTGCACCATGCAGACCTAGGATAAAGACATTTTTATTCGTTGCAATTGCGATAATTATTATATTTTAACAATCTTTTTAAACTGTAGAAGGACTTCACATTTTTTTTCTAAATAAAAACTTGAAGTATCAAGTCAATTTTTTTAAAAACTTCCTTTTTGATGAAAAATCCTGTATCAAATCCACTTTTGAATAATACAAAAAAGAAATTTTAAGTATCATGTTTATATCTTTTACACTAAAATTATTTAATTTAGCAGACCAGCATTTTTAAATTGAATAACATCACGATTTGTAAAACATGGAACAATGGTGGCCATATTCCTGATATGGCCACTTGGTAGACGTCTGGAATTCCGTTTTTTTTTGTACTAGTAAAACAATTTTTATGGGAATGCAATATTTTTTTACGAAAGCGTATTAACCTAAGAACGTTAAAAAAACAAAACGGTTTTTTTTTTTCAAAATGATGGCAGGGAAAATTCTTAAACTTTAGCATGGCTATATCAGGGGCACCCACCTTGTATCAATTCCGGTTGTAACATTGAACGCGCAAAAAAAATTATATTGAAAACCTGATAACTACATAGAAATTGTGACGCAATTATTTATGTCAGCATGCACATTTAACCATCTACAATAGAGAGAACTTCGATATCTTTAAGGCAAAAAACATATATCCCAGCATAAGTTTCCTATATAGACACCATTTCTTTTTAGGTGCATTCGTAATTATGTAAATACGTAGCACCTATAGTCGTCGCCTGGTCCGTCCGTCTGTCCACATATAACAGCGCAAACACTACCCAACCAAATAGTTTGAAATTTAATATATATTATTGTTGCAGAATTCTGTCGAGTCATTTCAAATTTATGAAAATCGAATCAAAACATAAAAATATATTAACAAAAGTTTTCTGCATTCTATTAAATTCTATAGAATAAAAGGGCAAATCATGTGACTGAGGAAAACAAATACGTACTAATCACTTCTCTTTTCATATGCCAGGCGGCCATGTTTATTTTAAATTTTTTTTTCGAATAAAATTGCATAAAAGTTACATTTTTGGAAAGATCGTTCAAAAAAAATATTTGCTTGAGAGATGAGTTACATTAAAAATTGTATACATTCTGAGATAACTACAGTGGAATTTAGGTTAACAGCCGAATATCTCATTCCATTAGACTAAATAAACAAGGAGATTCGTTCATTATGAGTCATACAAATATTAAACCATGGAGGTAATCATTCGCAAAGCAAGATCTCCATGCTGAATTTTGCTTTGCTATCTGGTGTAGAAAAAAAATCGCATTAACATAAGTTGCATAACGTAATAAGAACAAGTTGGAAATTGTACGTCAAACGTTACAAACGAGGTGCGTTCGTACGCACGTTTTAGAATTAAATTCATGATATCCCGTGCGTAGAACGGGTTAAACAGCTAGTTAAGTATATATTTTATGACACTGTTCATACAAATATCTTAACTAGTTATATAAATATTCAGATATATATGTATCAGCTAGTTACATAAATATTCAGATCTTGATGATTTTTAATTCTGTGAAATGAATTATATCGTCTGCAGATTAATTTCTGTAATAAAATAAGTATCTCGGTCGCTTGACTATTAAACATCCATCGGAAGCTCCTATAACAAAAAAGCACCGATTTAAAAAAAAAAATTCAAATTTCTTAATAAATATTTTTATTAATATCTCCTAAAATTTTGATTCGATTTTAATAAAATTTGAAATGTCTCGACAAAATTCTGCAAAGATAATATATTTTAAATTGCAAACCATTTGGTTGGGTAGTTTTTGCGTTGTTATATGCGGACAGACAGACAGACGGACGGACAGACAGACGGACAGACAGACAGACAGACGGACGGACAGACGGACGGACCAAACGACGACTATAGGTGCTACGTATTTATATAATTACGAACGCACCTAAAAAAATGACATGCTCATTTCGCTCATAGCAGACGATATAATGCATTTCACTGAAATAATGACGATGATTTTTTTTTTTTACATTATGAAACTAGTTATAAAACGAACGCACCTCCTATGTCACGTTTAACGTACAATTTCCAACTTGTTACACTTTTAAGGGCATGTGCATTATTTAATTATACTTACTAGAAAATAATAAGCCACATTTACAAAAAGCAATTCCCACAGCAATATGAAAAGCTTTGTGCCGAAATTAACTATACACTAAAGAAGACAATCTGCAATATCTACAAATGTTTAAGCGCTTTGAAGCAAGCTCATAAGATATAATTATCGTTTCAAAACTGGGTCTAATAAACAGCTTCCGAAATTTATGCACTGCTTCCATTTTACACACGGAGCATACCTGCACTTTTAATTTACATTTTAATATGCATCCAATTAATTTTTACTTTCAGAGTTCTAGCTTATTTTAAGCTCCAGTTGATCCTAATAAGGTATTTTCAAACTTCACGCTGCTCCTATATTTCATAAGCGGGTAGATTTAGGGATTCTTTTGGATAAACAGCTTTGAAATTGCCCTTACGTTAAAATGAGGAAATAGAAAATTTTATCTGCACTGATAAATCAATTAAATATACTCCGGCCATTGCGTCTTTATCGTAAACGTTTGATTTATTAATAATTTTAAATGGTTGTTTTAAAAATCTCATTTAAATGGAAATTGTTTGTCGAGATTTTCTAATCTCCTTTCATTAAGATTTTTAAAAAAATTGTGTGTTTAATTAAAAAAATAATTATATTGTAGCATCTGATAAATATTAAATTATGATTGTAATATTAAAGTAGAAAACATTTATGACATTGAAAATATAATAAGTGAGTATATAATAATAACAGATCAACATATTTTAACTTGGTTTTACGAAATACTAACTAAATTTACATACTGTTAAAATTTTAGCACAAAATTGATCCATTCTTTAATGCAAAGTAATTAGAAGAACCAATTATGATTATTTATTTTTTTATCTAGAACTACTCTTCATGGTTCGACTTGAATATGACTTTATGTTTGATAAAAAATTAAGGCCATTTAACAGCCAATCAGAGGAAATAATTCTATGCATTCTCAAAGTTTCGCTTTAGAGCGCCAAAACTGTTTGACTGTTTTTAGAAAAAGTGTGTCTGTGAGTCTGTGACTCTGTATGTGACTCTATCTGTCTGTAAGTGACAAAAATTTTGTGGCCGCTCTATCTCAAGAACTAATGCACGAAATTTAATAAAACTTTATATTCAGTTAGTCCCTGATATAAATTAGTGTTGATTAGTTTTTGGTGAAAATCACCTAACAGGTGTCGCTGCTATGTTGCATTTTTCCCGATTTCCGCAATAGCTCTATCTCAAAAACTAATGCACTTATTTTCATCAAACTTCAGATTCATTTAGACCTGGACATTAATAGTCGCTGATTACGTTTTTGCCTAGATATTGCAACAGGTGACGCTGCTATGCCACTTTTTCATTGTTTTTTTGCGATAGCTATATCACAAAAACGAATGCACGGAATTTCATCAAACTTCAGATTCTGTTACACTTTGACATAAATAGATGCTGTTTACGTTTTAGTGTAGATATCCCAACAGGTGACGCTGCTATACCACTTTTTTCATGATTTTTACCATAGCTATATCTCAAGAACGAATGCACGGCATTTCATCAAACTTCAGATTCAATTAGACGTTGACATAAGTTGTTGCTGATTAGGTTTTGGTCTAAATCTCCCAACAGTTGGCGCTGCTATGTTGCATTTTGCAGGATTTCCACGACTTTAGCATCAAGCTCAAGTATATAGTCATAGCTCAAGAACTAATGCACGGAATTTAATAAAACTTTAGATTCAGTTAGACCTTGATATAAATTGGTGCTTATTTATTTTAGTATATGCGAAACCTGTGTGAGATAGAAGAAAGTTTTTGGATTGTCAATCCGACTAGTTTATATTATTTAATTTTTTGTTGAAGTATTAATTTCGCTATGGTGTATTAGTCGGACACAAAATCTTAAATATTTATATTCTTTTAAGTGCAAACAAGTTAATTCTCCGTGATCGGGCTGCACAAAATCGAGAGAAATTTCGAAAAATACCCATACTTAAAAATTAATTACGAAAACATAAAAAAAATCAGTACACTGAGATACAGTTTTTAAACAAATTGTATTTGAAGGAGAATTCCTCCCTCACCCCCTCCCCTCCATTCGACGGTGTAAAAATTGAAATTGTGCGATACTTAAGAGTTAAAAAATTACAGTAAAAGCGCATTTTATCGGTCAGGTGTTGCCACCGTCAATGTGACGTCAGCGTTACTTATGTACATTATAATAAAGATTAATCTGCATTATAATATAGATTCATCTCTTACCATGCTACTTTAAATTTTTGCAGTTATTTTAAACTTTATTTCATTAACAGCTTTTCTAAGTGCTCAACTGTCAAAGCAACATGAGTACGTTTCTTGCATTTTTCTGTCCTACAGTATATTTTAGCGATTTTTATTAAGAGGTGAAAAAAAAAAGAATATTTCCTTAAACAAAATTTTTTATTTAACCCTAAAAAATAAAATCATTTGCTCCGCTAAATCTCAGAAACAATCAAGTGTCAAAGAGAAACAGACAAACATTTGCTTTGTTCTAAAAATGTTTGCTAGACTTTTTTTAACACTCAAACTCGAGAAAATAATTTTGCCAGAACTTCTGAAAATAAAAAAAGGAATGCACAAGCAAAAGTTTTTGTTCATGGTTACGATTATTTGTGTTTACAAATGAATTGTCTACAGATGTATTTAATAAAATCATTGTTTGTTTTTGAGAATGAACGAAATTATTTAACAGAGGGTTTATTTTTGAACAAAAGAAGACTGTTTAAATCATCGAATCAATGAAGGAAATCCAATTTTGATATTTTTCTTTGAGTTACATGCACTGTAAAAAAATATATATAAATACAATTTTTTTCTTAATTTATGAAATTATAACATAATCACGAATGAAAATATATAGTTCAAAAAACTGTTATAATGTTCTTCTCAACATTTTACTGTCAATTTACCTAGAAAACAAATATTATTCTTCTTATCATTATCCTCCTATTCGTCAATCAGCCAGCCGTTGCCCGTTAAACAAATATAGTCGTAATTATTACGACTGTGAAGCCTTCTAGAGTTAATCAAGGAAAATATAATGTAACCCCGAACGATAATATACAATAACTTCTTCCAAGTCACCCACGATTACAAAAAGTGTTCTTTAATATTTGAAACACACATAGATACTCATCAGTTTACAAATGTATAAAATCGAAATTAAAATTTAAAAACACAATTTAAAATGTACCTAACGTTTCGGTCTTTGTACGCTGATGAGTATCTATGTGTGTTTTAAAATATTAAATTTGTCAGCGTAAGTCCAAGTTTTCATTGTAGTGTTCTTTAGCTTTAGAAGCCAATATATTTTCGAGATTTAAAGAAGTATTTTTAAAAACAAAGTCTCTATGCCTGCCACTAATCTTCGGAAATGTTTTTATAGTGTATTAATCGGTTTTCTCAAACCGGAATATATCGGTTTTTAGGGTGCTATGGATTCTCGATGAAGCATTTTCAGCTGCGTAACTCAATTTATACATGCAACAGTAACACAATAATGTTAATTTTTATGATGATGTTAATGCTGTTAATTTATCACGTTTTTGTCTATAAACAAACATGAACAAACATGTTTGTTGAATATGAAAATGTTTACTTGGGAATTGATAGCATCCGAAAAAACTATATTCCAAGTTGAGAAAAGTGATTAATACGATACAAAAACTGTGGCAGCATTCAGTGGCAGCAGAAAAAACTTTGTTTTTATAAATGCTCCTTTAAATATCGAAATATATTAGTTTCTGAGATTTCTAAAAATGAAGAACGCTTTTCGGAATGTTGAGGATCTAGGAAGAAGTTATTGTATATTTTCGCAACTGGTTATATTATATTTTCTTCGATTAGAAAATATTTGTATTTTTCTTACAGTACTTTCAGTACTTGAGTACCAAATTATGTTAGAAACAGTCTATTAAAACTAATTTATACTTTTTTCTTAAATACAGAAATTAACCTGTTAAGTATGGGTTTCATTGAAATTTAATTATATTAAATGTGTGTAGTTGAAATCTGTTATTTAATAATATATTTCAATAATGCAGTAAAATAAAACTGCACTTTTCAAAAACATGACCGTAATGTTGCTTGTCTTATTGGTATATGGAAAAGTTTTGTTCATAGTGTATGAAAAAATGTTTGGTAATATAACACATGGGGTGATAAGTTCCCGGTCTAATAAAGAAAACACAACTTTTTAACATAACTTTATAACTTTATAGCTTTAATAAATAACATAACTTTAATAATAAATAATAATAATTTAATAATAATAATTTAATAATAATAATTTAATAATAATAATTTAATAAATAAATAATAATAATAATTTAATAATAAATAACATAACTTTATAACGAAAAAGCTGCAAACAGTGCTCAGAATCATCGACTCGTTGTTGTTTTTGGTCAAAAGTCAACACGCGCGGCACCCACTTTGACAACAGCTTTTTCATAGACAAATGTTCATTCAAAATAAAACCTAGACGTTCTTTGGATATCTTCAGAGTCTGAGAGCTATCTCCAGCAACTTCACTTTACGGTTACCCAAAATGATTTTGTGGACTTTTTTTATGTTTTTCGGAGTAACCACCTCTTTTCGGCGACCAGAGCGTGGTGCATCACTGGTGTCCGTACGACCACGTTTAAATTCAGCAAACCAATCAATAATGGTTGATTTATTTGGTGCAGTGTCCGGATAACGCTTATCAAGCCAAACGTTTGTTTGAACGGTGTTTTTTCTCATCAAATAACAATGTTTTATCAAAACACGAAATTCTTGTTCATCCATTTTTCTGTTTATCAACAAAGTCGTTCAACTAAAACCACTCTAACGTTTTATCCACACGGCGAATCGTCATGACATTCTTTCTGCTACCTTTTAAAAGTTAGTATTTACTAAAAGAAGCATCGGTTCGGCGATTGCAACGCCATTTGTGTGCCAGACCAGGAACATATCAGCCGATGTGTTACTCATAAAATTACATTTTTGTGCTAATATTGACTTGGATGAAATTGACAGATTAAATTCACCATGAATTTCTATATACAAGGTGGTTCAAATTAAAGTATTCCTGTTTGGGACGCCCTAGCGAAAAAACCAGTGGAAAGAAAAAAAAATTAAAAAGTTCAAACAGAGGCAGCTAGGTGAAAATGAGGCACTGCAATTGGCTTAAGGTAAGGAAAATGTAACATGACACAACCAATAAAGACCGGAATACGAGGTGTCGGTAATTAACTTTATTATTACATTTTTCGGCACACAAATTATCGATCCTACAAAAATGTTAGTGACAGCACAAATGAAACACACGCGTGTAGTAACACAACATCACACAAAGGTTTCACAGATGGGTTTCAATGTGTCCACCTTGCTACAGAACCAACACGTGAAACCGTGTTACAGCATGATCCATAGCGGCGTGTAACTGATCGGGACCGAAGTTGCTTTACGTGCACGAGGATCTGGTTCCTTAAATCCGCCAGATTTCCTACGTTTCCTCGATAAACTTTATCTTTGAGGTAACCACAAAACCAAAAATCACACGGGGTTAAGTCAGGTGAACGTGGTGGCCATCTTGTAGTAAATGTACGACTGCGAATGCGATCCTCCATAAAATGACTTCGCAGCAATTTTTGAACCTCACAAATCCAATGTAAGAGTGCGCACCTTGTTGGAATGTTGTTGCAGCGAGGCATCCACGTTGCTCTAATTCTGGAATGACCACACCTTGCAACATGTCCCGATAACGTGCTATAGTTACAGACATTTTCCTTACCTCAAACCGATCTCAGCGCCTCCTTTCTTTGAACTAATTTTTTCTGTATCAATTAATTTCCCATGACTTGATAGGTATACTCTCTAAATATGAAGACGTTACATTCACGGCTTCTCTCATTAGGGGTCCCGAACAGGGATACTTTAATTTGAACCACCCTGGATATATAATGCTTTGCACATTTCTTTTATTATTATTTATGCCAAGGGACCAAATAAATTTTGACAATTATCGTTAATTTTTGAATATTTTGCTATTTTATTAAAATTCATTATTTTATGCAACATACTTTTAAAAAAGAATAACAAATCAAACACTAGAGAATTCTGGCGATAAATTTCGCGATATTTTTTTCCAACTATTAAATAAAACCCATTGAAGAATTACATATTTTACGGTGCATAAGATGAGCTTTTTTAGACTTTAAATGCTCCTTAATGAGATCCGTCTTATACAATAAATGCACAGGTTTTTTTTTTCTTTTTCGCACAACATTTTTATATTTCGTACAACATTTTTATATTTCGTATGTTCGTATTAATACGATATTACAATTTTGTTAGCACTTTATTTAAAACTCAAAAAGAAATTTTATTAGTTACATTAACTAACATAATGATAACGTAATTAATTAGAAGACGAATTAAAAGATGACATCGGTGTAGTCTCAATGAGTATATGAGATGATTCACATGACACTGGAATGAATGATTCAGATTTCTAAAAGGCAGTTTACTGTTCAACAGCTATTTCACTATAAATCTTTTTATTTTCAAATTAGGTTGTCATTTTTTTACTTTCATGTTTTTTCCTGAAAAATTATGTTAAATTTCGGTTTGCGCCTAATACAATGTAGCATTTTATACACCGGAAAACTTGTCAAACTCGTTAATTGGGATTAGTGAAGATCTTTCAAATTTTGCACAGTTTTGCTTCTGAAGTCTTACGCATTAGATCCATACAAGTATGTTACCTATGATCAATAGTATAGGATATCCAAAAGAAATAAAATGCCCAAAATGATATAAATTTTAACATTTAGAATGCATTTATTTATTTATTTATTCATTTATTACTCACTAAGATGACCAACGAGTAAATACGTGGAAAAACTGAAGTCCTTAAGTCTCCGAGGGAAAATAAAATTAATAGATCCAGTAAAACCTTCAGTTTAGTATAAGAATAATGAAAGCACACATGTCAGTGAAAGCGTGAAATAAAATAAAATGTTAAAACGAAACATATCGCTCAGACATTTAAAATATCGATTCAAACATTATTATTAACTGCATTTCATTTTCATAAGGTAAAATTCCGAAATACGAGTACAGCATTAATAAATATTCACAATCGAATTTCGACAAGCTTTTTTTTATTATACTTCGCGAATTGGATCTAAAATCTTAAAATCTAATTTTAAAACATTCAAGAATGTTTTAAAATATGATTTGTATTTTTCTTATTTAAATCATATAAAAAAGATGTTTCTTTCTGTTCTATGCGTCAAGTCAATTCACGTGAGAGTGAATAATCCTTAATATTAAAAACTACCTACGAAACTTTTTAAAACCATGTCAATTTCACCTGGCTCCAAATATCTTTATCATATTTTGATTAAACAATGTAGGAAGACTTTCTGCTAGAAGTTTTGAAAAGAGATATTTAAAATGTAGAAATAATTTTATTCTTTCTTTTGGTAACGTTAAAATAAGTATTATAAAATTTAAAACTGTTTCGTAGGAAATGCAAAGGGATTTTTTTTGAGCAGCACTAAAGCTGTAATTTTTTTTTAAAGTAATACAAATAAAAATATTTAGAACTATGCTCTGCTGAGAAATTAATTAGTATATATTTAGAACATTTTATTTACTTTTATTTATTTTTTAGACGAAACATGAAATATTTTATATATTCATCTTGAATTAAATCAATAATGCATGATTAGTTTCAGATTAATGTTGTGATAAAGAGACATTTGTCAATGAAATGCTAAAAAATAGTATAGTATACGGTAAAATTTCATTAATCTAAACCTCTATACTCCCCTTCGTTTTTTTAGCGTACCAAATCTATAAAGGAATTTTGTGCCAATATATCTTGTACAAGTACGGGCCGAAGAAGCCTGGGCTAAAGCCTAGGGCCCAGCTCATGGAGCTAGAAATAAGAAGGAGAACAGTGAAGATAGGCTTTCAAGATCAGAACATGGACCGGTAATTAGTACCCAGTTCGTGGCGCTGGTGCTCCCAAAGGCCGGTCATGTGACCTGTCAAACATGACAAATTGTCGTCTGCGCTTCCTGCATTTTGGATTCGAGCATGGTAAAGAGTTGTCAGTCGAAACCGGAAATAGAAGGCCCTACACTCCCCAAAGGCCCATAAAAACAGAAACGCCGCCATACTAAGTACCGCTTTTAGTTCCATAAGTAGAAACATTATCGTTGTTCTCCTTCTTTCTATCTCCATGGCCCAGCTCCCTCCTGAGTGTTTGGTTTCCGAAGCTGCTGGGGGAATCTGACACGTCCCCAAGTGTTGCTCGGTGGTTCCTCTTAGAGCACGGGTTCCACTGCTGCATACAATCGTAACGACTAAGGCTCTTACAATCCAGGTTGACTCACGCAGCCATTTAATTGCCCGTAGCAGAAGAACGATTGGCTACGCCACGTCGCGCAGCTTTGGAATACAATCCCTGATTGGACATCAAAATGCATGATGATTCGGTCTGTATTATAGTACTGTAAAACATTTGGTGTAACGTTACTCCATAAAACTGGAGGCAGCATTGCTGCCTCCAGTCTTACGGTGGTATTTAACTGATATAACTGGTGTAACATTACACATGTTACACCAGTTATATCAGTTTTATGGAGTAACGTTACACCAAATGTTTTACAGTGTACTAAGAACAATAGGAAATAATTCAAGTGATTATATAGGAAAACGCATAACATATTTGAAAACAAGATTTTAGCAATTGCCATCAACAGCCGGAAAAACATCCGAATTCTTTTGTGCAGCCCTGAATATGATCTGATTTCTACATATACTTCACAATATGCTAAAATTTAGTTCAGTTAGGAAATGCATAGCACAATTAAAAATTCCTATTTTCCAATTGCCGTCAAAAATCCGAAATGTATTCGACATCTTTTGTTATGATCTATAGCATTTATACACATCAAGTAATGTATATAAAAAAATAGTTAAATTTAAAAACGTGTAACCCGACCAAAAACGCACTTTCACCAATGCTTTGTATGCAATTTATAGACAGGACTATAACTGAATTATTTTGTGTGTCCTTGTAAATGAACACATGTTACACCAGTTAAAACACATGTTACACCAGTTTTATCAGTTAAATACCACCGTAAGACTGGAGGCAGCAATGCTCCCTCTAGTTTTATGGAGTAACGTTACACAAATGTTTTACAGTGAGTAGCCCTAGTAACGTAGTATCCATCCCTAGTATCCATGTCGTTATTCACTTGGGAGATGGAGGGGGATGCGCAAGTAACGGTGTCCCAACCGGCCGTAGAACACACAAGACCCATCCAGGTCATGCTCGTTAAAAGTTCTTCAAAACTTGGGTATGGTGGTGCTCAGTTTTGTACCTTATACAACCATCCAACCCGTTCGTTTTCAGTATTTCTTATGCACAATACTTGAAATGCGTCTCCTGTTCCCAGTGATGCTTCTTTGCAACGAACTGAGCGTGGTGTAATCAAATTTACTCTTAGCTTTTAACCGTTTACGCAACCTAATCGTGTTTTTTGTCACGTAGTTTTTCGTATTCAAAGGTTCATTTAACAAATAAATTTCATTAATGTTAATTTTCCCCGTGCATGAGATAAGGAATGTGTAAGGTAAATAAATACTGTTTCAATACCAATTTCATACCAATGCTTTTCATAGCTATTATTTTAAGAATCATTAAACATACGTGAAAAATTCCATTAGACGCTTAAAGGGTTAACATATGTAAGAGTAACAAAAGACATCATATGCTAAAATCAAAAACTTTTAATGAAAACTCGATTTTATATGAGTTTTTTCACGCATTAGGCTTCAGATTTAATAATACTAAGCCTACATAGAAATAATGCGAATAAAAGTGAAAAATAGTATACTATACAGTAAAATCTCATTAATCCAGGCTTCTAAACTCCCTTCGTTTTCACTATTTCTAATGCGCAACACTTGAGATATCTCTCCCTATGCCCAGCGGTGCTTCTTAGCAACGGATTGAGAGTGGCGTTATATTTCTACTTAGCTTTTATCATATTTAGAGAGTAACATAAGATATCATATGCCAAAATCAAAGAATTTCAGGGAAAACTTGATTTTATATGAGTTTTTTTATGTATTAGGTTTAATAATTAAGATTATATACTAAGACTATTACTTAGAAAGAATGTTAAGAAAGGTGGAAAATAGTACAGTGTATATATTAACAGTGTTCCCTATGCGCAACACTTGAGATATCTCTCCTGTGCCCAGTGATGTTTCTTAGCAACAGACTGAGCATGGCGTTATCAGATTTCCTCTTAGCTTTTAAGATATGTAAAGAGTAACAAAATATATCGTATGCCAAAATTTAAACAAATTCAATAAAAACTCGATTTTAGATGGGTGTTTCACGTATTAAACTTAATATTTCAGAATGTTAAGCCTATTACTTAGAAAGAATGGCAAAAAGGGTGAAAAATAGTATAGTATACAGTCAACTGTCATTAATCTAGACTTCTAAACCCCCTTCGTTTTCAATGTTTCCGATGTGCAACACTTCAGATAACTCTCCTGTGCCCAGTGGTGCTTCTTAGCAACGGACTGAGAGTGGCGTTATATGATTTCTACTCCTGTCAGCTTTTAAGATTTGCAAAGAGATATCAGACGAAATCAAATAATTTTAATAAAAACTCGATTTTATATGAGTTTTTATCACGTATCAAGCTTAATATTTCCGAATACTAAGCCTATTACTTAGAAAGAATGGCATGAAAGGGGAAAAATAATATAGTATATAGTAAAATCTCTTTATTCCAGGCTTCTAGACCCCCTTCGTTTTCAGTGGTTCCGATGCGCAACACTTTGAGATATCTCTCTTGTGCCCAGCGGTGCTTCATAGCAACGGACTGAAAGTGATTATCAGATTCTACTTACCTTTTAAGATATGCAAAGAGTAAGAAAAGATATATGCCACAATCAAAGAATTTCAATGAAAACTCGATTTTATGTGAGTTTTTTATGCGTATAAGGTGTAATATTTAGGAATACTAAGGATATCTATAACGTTTTACTGCACTCAACAGCATTGATTGCTAGTGGTCTTCTTTCTTGTCACGGTGCTTAAGAATGAGTTAAACCAGACCTCGTTTAATCCAGTCAATCATTCTCAAAAAAATAAACAGTAGCAATTTAAAATAAAGAATGAAATTACATCTAGATAATACGAACATTTAAAGCATTTGCCTTAATTAATAGTTCAAGAATTTAGCTGTAAAAGTATGCAAAAGATAATGAGTGTTTCTTCAAATCAGAGAGCCTATCAAGTGTGTGATTGCAGTTGAACCCTATATTCTAAGTAATACAACTTTAAGTTACACTCAATTATTTTTTAAACAATCATACAAGCTGTAATTTTTCCCCCTCAGTGAAAAGGTGTCAAAACCAAGATTCGAACCCAGGATTTTGGCTTAAGCTGCAACGCTCTTCCAACCTAGTTATCATGGAAGAAGCTGGCGGATACATTTCATTCAGACAACCTTTTTGGAAATTACATCTGAATTATCTGAAACATTTCAACAAAATAAACTTCATGTAAAGGAACTCCAATAAACGTTTGCACGTAATTATATTTAATTATTTCAAAATAATCCGAACAGTAAAAAAATCACACAAGTTGTAATTTTTCCAACTATCAACAACTTTAAGTTAGTTTGTATCACGTATCAAGGACATTATGTATTGATTTCTTTTCCATGGATAAATTTACATTCTGTATTACTTCGGATGTGTAAAATTGATGATTTTTATTAGGTGCGTTCGTAATTATATAAATGCGTAGCACCTATTGTCGTCGTCTGATCCGTCCGTCTGTCTGTCCGTCCGTCCGTCCGTCTGTCTGTCTGTCCGTCCATCCGCATATAACAACGCAAAAACTACCCAACCGAATGGTTTGAAATTTAAGATACATTATCTTTGCAGAATTTTGTCGAGACATTTCAAATATTATGAAAATCAAATAAAAAATTTAGAAATTATTAATAAAAATATTTCTTAAGAAATTTGAATTTTAAAAAAATCGGTGCTTTCTTGTTATAGGAGCTTCCGAGGTTTAATCGTCAAGAGACCGAGATACTTATTTTATGACAGAAATTAATCTGCAGACCATAAAATTCATTTCACAGAATTAAAAAATCATCAAGATCTGAATATTTATATAACTAGCTATAGTACGAACGCACCTCGTTTGTCACGTTTGACGTACAATTTCCAACGTGTTATTATTATTATTATTATTCGGAATGTTTTAATTGTATTTCGATTCATTAATCGTTTTACAAAAACGTTTTATAAGTTTACAATCGTTATCGTTACATTTTCTTTTTATGTTGACATTCATTAATCCAGACTTAGGGGCGCTAATTAGTCCGGAAGAGTGTTTACTGTAATATTGAAAAACATACCTTCAGTTATTAATATAACTGAAACATAATGTAGTTATAAAATTTTAATTTACTAAATCAGACTTACATCTTAAATTAAAAGTTTTGATATATGTTATAGCAAAAAAAAAAATAATAATAATAATAAAATCATTTAAAATGAGTTTTTTTTCTTTTAGCAAATAGTAACTTCCAGTAGCATTAATTTGTTCTATCCTATTTTCTCCTAAAAAGATAGAATTGAAACACCAAGGTCGTCAGTTCATTACTAAATTGCAAGTACTAAAATTTATTCCATTATGTACATTCCGCATTATTAATTGGATAGGAAAAATTGTACCTGGCACTGATTTACGGAATTCCTTAAATCCAAACAAATTCTTAACAAAGAAGAAAAAAATATTTCGTTTCAAAGATACATTCTTGTTGAATAAAATGAGTACACTCGAAATATTTTGTTTGCAAGGGGTGAATAATTTGGGTGAATAAATTTTAAACTTAAATAAAAATGTAATTTTTATTTTGCAAGTTTAATTGTTATTTGAGGCAATTTTAAATAAATTAAAAAATAAAACAGAATATTTTTTAAAGAAATATTAAAGAATATTCTTTTTAATATTTCATTATTTTACACTAACAAAAATTCTTACTCATTTAAAACATTCGGATTACCTGATCATTATTCAAATTTTTTATCAGTTTTCAACATAGCTGGAAGAGTGTTAAAGAATTTGGTTCGTCTATCTGCCTTAACGCCCTCTATCTTTGGGAAATATAGTTGGACTGCTACAGAATTTAAATACAGTGAAACCTCTTTAAAGAGACCACCCATTAGAACATTAAAAACCGGTCTTTCAGAGAGGTGGACTCTGAATAGAGGTAATGAGTAAAGCAGAGTTTAATGCAATACATACTACAAAAAATATTATTGAATTAGTTATTAAATTATATTTTCATATTTTCCTTAATTTTCAATTGTCTTTTTTTTTTTTTTTTTTTTTTGCTTTGACACTTTTATAAGCGTTTAAAGTTGGACTTTAAAAAAAAAAAAAAATAATAATAATAACAAGCTTTTTTAAAATTTAAATAGAAAACAAATTTCGCAAATTCTATATTTAGTATAATTTGAAAATGTATAAAATACTATTTTTTCAGCTTATTTTTTTTTTTAATACTTTGCAGATAACGCATTCCAAATGTCACAGGGACATTCCGTTAATCTGTTACCAAATAACAAATTGTAAAACAATAATATTGTCGTTTATCCTAATACGTTAAATACCGCCCATCTCTAACCTGTTATCCTAAGAAAAAAATATCAAACCAGCCATTATTGTGTTTGGATAGAAGTTGGAGTCTGTTTCAAATTTCCTTTTTTTTTTTTTTTTTTTTTTTTTTTTTTTTTGTTAACATTTTGAGTTTAATTGTATCGTTGAAAAATTATCCTATTGTTACGAAAATAAAATTACTGCACGCTGTCATTAAGTTTGCTTATGTAATATGTTTCAGTGCTAAAACAAAAGTGGGAACTAAATATATATCATTCTAAAATTTTGATTTTTGTATGAAAATAAATTTTGCCAATTTTTTTGTTCCATAATATATTATACTGAAAATAACTTTCAGAATAAATAAAATATCGGAGATCTACTTTCATTTTGCTTGAGCTGCGAGCTTGCATCAGTTCTTACTGGTATTTTATATTTCTTATAATTTATCTACCTCAATTTACTTCTGAATTTCCAGGGTTTTTTTTTTTTACAACGATTCCTTAGACTAATACAAACATTGTCATTGGGAACTGAATAAACGTAGCTCAGGTAATGTAATATATAATCCATATCGAAACATAATTATATTTGTCTCAACAAAATTTCTATTGGACCATATTTAACTTTTCCGTAGTCAAAAATCGGAAAAACGTTGTTGAAACCAGCAAATGTTGTTGAAAATACTGGGCTGGGATTAATGTCGAGCCAACAATTTATACCCTTGGGTTGAGAAATGTTTTTGAGCTAAACACACAAATTGGTGAGATACAAATTTTTTTGAGTCAACAATATTTTTTTTGTATAATTCATAGATACAGCAGAAATATATTTGACCTAACAAACTTTTCTGTTAATGTAGTGTAAATAGCAATTGTCATGGAATTACATTCTGTATTGTCTCCAATTTAATTAACAAACGATTACGTGGAACTTCTTGTTTCAAATTCCGTGTTTGATTTTACAAAAGCAGAACTATGTCAGTGGATTAACACCATTTCTGCACAGCATACAAACTATACGGCCAAAAAATTAACCAGCCTATTAGAAGAAAATTTAGAAGGAACTCAGAAAAAAAAAAAACATATACAAAAAAGTTCCCAATGAATGTCCCAAAAAAGTTTAAATGCACTTTAATTTTTTTACCTGTTAGAAATGTGTAGCCAATGTAAATTGCAAAAGTGTTAAAAATAAGGTGGAAATTAATATTGTGCATTGAAACAGTCTTGACATAAAATTTTAAAAGTTACACTTTTTAAATTGTATGGTTATATTGTTATATTCTATAAGTTATATTCATAAAAATGTTATCAATGCTCCGACAAGTAAACAGTTTTGATTGAAGTAAATGGATTTTTTATAGGACAAAGTTTCACCGAGTTATGATACTTTGAATTATTTTATATTTAGTAACTGTTCGGCACTAAGAACAGATAGACAAATTTTTAGTGCTGGAGAGCTCCGAAATTTCATAAATTTCAAAGTCTATACATTGTGGTCGTAGAAGAATGCAATTATTATTCTTGAATTTTTTGAATGTCCCAAAAAAGTTTAAATGCACTTTAATTTTTTTACCTGTTAGAAATGTGTAGCCAATGTAAATTGCAAAAGTGTTAAAAATAAGGTGGAAATTAATATTGTGCATTGAAACAGTCTTGACATAAAATTTTAAAAGTTACACTTTTTAAATTGTATGGTTATATTGTTATATTCTATAAGTTATATTTATAAAAATGTTATCAATGCTCCGACAAGTAAACAGTTTTGATTGAAGTAAATGGATTTTTTATAGGACAAAGTTTCACCGAGTTATGATACTTTGAATTATTTTATATTTAGTAACTGTTCGGCACTAAGAACAGATAGACAAATTTTTAGTGCTGGAGAGCTCCGAAATTTCATAAATTTCAAAGTCTATACATTGTGGTCGTAGAAGAATGCAATTATTATTCTTGAATTTTTCAGAGTATGGAGAAAAAATTTCTAAATACAACTTGCAGGACTGTATAAAAATTTTAAAAACACAACTTATTGAAAATTAGTGACAGGATTTTTTCTTCGACGTAATCTTGATTCCTATCAAAGTTTGAATGCATTTTCAATTTACATTGTCACCGTACCTCCAACAGATAAAAAATTAAAGCGTATTTCAACTTTTTGGGGACACCCTGTATAAGATATTTGCGTGTTTGGGATGCCTGAATATGGAAAAATCTGACGTATAACGGTATCAAAAATATTTATTGTATTATAATGAACAGAGGAAAGTATATTCAAGTAGGTAAATTATATCCAATGGTTGAAGTATCATAGTTGAGTTTTTTTTTCCAACAGAGAGAAAAATTATTGTAATTATTTATTGTAGTTGAGGCAAGTAGAAGTATAAATGATGTCATATGCAGTAAAATATTTAGACTTTCTTGATAACATTCGACTTCGAATAAACATTTATTCTAAGTACAGTACTGATATTATAAACATTTTTGTTTAGAAAAAAAAAATCATAGTAAATTTTATTCTGTAAACATTCACAATAGACAATCCTTATGCTTTAATAATAATATTCAAATAATGTATATTCTTGCAACAAAATATTTATTCATATACCAAACTATTCATCTGTCTACAGCAGCTATTATTTTTGAGAAATAGTTTTATCATTATTTTAAACAAGAAACAGGTAGACACAAATGGGAATAAAATCAAAACACGTATTTAAAACTGCATTCGACTTATTTATTTATATTTACTTAGTCATTTTATTTCTATTCATAAGACACGTTGTATCGAAAATTGTTGTTTGATATAGATTTCTCAGTAAATATCAAATATTCGTTTGCAAAGTATGTAAATAAAAGCTTGAAATCAAAAGTTGAATTGTATAATTTGAATAGAAATAGTATGCATTGAATAGTACTAGCTACGTATCTGTATGAGAGATGTTTTTGCTCAAGCAATAAATAGATATTGGCTCACTCTTACTCAAAACTCTAGTTACTATATGCACATCTAAATAGTTGTAATTTAATATCAATATTGAGAAAACATTGGCATTAATGAAAATGTTTATAACAATTCAATATAAATAACAAAAAATTTGTATCTGATTGGAAATATTTTCAAACTGACTTTGTGAGGTTAGAGTGGGAAGCTGTTTTCATTAACTATGACATGTTCGATGCACACATCTTTCTTGTGTCGGGTATCACCTGCCTCGAAACAAAAAAATATTTCTGCAATCAACTCGAAACCAACCGGAACCCGAAATAAAAGAAAACAGATCTATTTTTAATATAAATATTGAAAAAATATTTACAATTATATCGCTAACAACAATTTATCTTTTATGTAGAAAAATGAATATACGTAAATACTCATCCATAATACATATTTTTTATATGTGTTTCGTCTGAAACAATAATCTAGAATTTCTCTTGAAAAATCAGGTTAACCTGAAATCGTACCACAGCGAAAATAATAGTGTCAACTGGAGCCGGCGTGGTCAGTTCTCTGGCTACCTGACTCTTCGACATATTCAATCTCAGACAGACAAAGCATTTTATCTTTGTAACTGCTAATTTAATTTCCACTTTTACAATTAATTTAAGGTATCCCACTAACATTCATTTTTTACATAGAGCAAGAATGAACATAAAACTAACAGTATTTTTTTAATAGTACATAAAAAGTCAATTCTATTAGTTAAATAAATCATTTTTTTGCAAAATTTTTTTTTTACTTTTAAGATTTTGTAGATAATGTAATATTTGATACTTTTTAAAAATGTTCTGACGACAAAAACAATGATAGTTTAATAAGATTTTTCCCCATAAATATTCAATTTGAAGTACTAAGAATGTAATGAATTACAAGGTGTATAAAAAAAACCTTGACACCTTTTAAAAATTTATCAAACAAAATATACAAGAGATAGAAACTAAAAATTCACGTATGCGTTACCTGAGATATTAGAGGTTTTTTTTTTTAATATAGTCAATAAATTTCAATATGTGCACCTTTCGTGGCACGAATAACATCTAGTCGATAATCTATCTCGGCCCATGTGTGCAATTATGCGTGTTTTCAGTTCTTCAACACTGTTCACTTTTGCTTCATCTGTGAAAATGATGTGTTTTAATAAATCGCTATCTTCTTCCAGATAATTGAGCTTTTGCACAGCGAAGTCGAAACGACGAGGCTTGTCATTTCTTTGTAAATTTTGTAGTGCCTGTACTTTATAGGCATGAAGGCGAAGTTTCTTATGAAGCAAGCGATGCACTGTTGGAAATGGAATTATAACTGCCTCGCGGCAGTGCGTACGGGTTTCTGCGGGCTACGAGAAAAAGCTTGGTGGATTCTGTAAATTTTGCAACAACTAGCACCATCGGTTGACTTTTTTGACACAGAAAAGAACACCAATATCTAAAGTAACACATACGTGAATTTCTAGTTTCTATCTTGCGCATTTTTTTTAATGTGTCAAGGTTTTTTGATACACCCTGTACAATCTAAGATATAAAATAAAAACATCCAGCGATATACTTATTTAAATTATCATGATGGTGGTTTTTCATATATTTTTTGTATGTTAATTTATAAAAATTACAGTAAAATTTCTGGTTATTTTCAGATATTTAAACTGGTTGTTTATTAACTCACAACATCACACAAATTTTGGCGATCAGTCTTATAAGAAATATCAATACTTTATATCATAAATATGAAAAACAATTCCTTTTGGCGATTTAACGTTTTTCGTAACTAATTGTTAATAAATCGTACACTGTAAAAAATAACAAATGTTTCTTAATCTAGGAATGTATAATATCATTTAACGACGCACGAAATTACACAATAATCTCTTCGGAGTTACCCGCGATACTGAAAAGCGTTCCTTTATCCTCAAAGACATCATAAACCAATATATCTTCGAAATAAAGAAAATCATTTATAAAAACAAAGTTTCTTTTGCTGTCACTGATTTTTGGAAACCTGTCCGAGTAGTTTTTATAGTGCATTGACCAATTTTCTGAATCCGGAATATATATATTTTTTCGGATGCTATCCATTCTCAAGAAAACATTTTCATTTTCAACAAACAGGTTTTAGAGACATCATGATAAATTAACAGCATTAATATTAACAGTACAATTAACTATGGCATCCAACCCAAGCTTCCCGGGATAGAGAATATAGGTGAGAACCATTTATTTTTTTATTGAAAACTCTAATAGATTTTTTACATTTAATATTTTTTTAGAATGCCCTCTACACTGCAAAAAATAATTGTCGATTTTACAGTATAAAACTGGCACCCCAGCTGCCAGTATTATACCATAAAATTAACAGTATTAAACCGTAAAATAAGCAGTAATACGCTGCCGTGCAAGCAGTAATACGCTACCGCGCATGCGCGGTAAGTGTGCTATGTTTAGAAATTTTAAATTTTTCAGTAACAAACTTTTTATTTTATTCGTACCACTTTTTGGAAAATAATCTCTGCCTTGTACTAGGATATTTTCAAGAAAAGTCTAGCATAAAAATAAAATAATTTTTAATTTATTCAATTGAAGTATATATAAGATAACAAAAAGGAAGAGAGCAGCTTTTTAATTTCATATTTTAATTGTAAGTTAAACTTCCTAATTCAAACCAAGCAATTTCGATACGAATCAAAATTGCTTTTACTTTACGTATACATATTTCTACAAAGAATTTTTTTTTGCAAATTCTGCTATAATCGAATATAAAAATAGTCGCCAATCCTGGACCGTAATCAAAAGGTTAAATAAGAAGTAAGATTTCTCCTAGTAAATAGGAAACAAATTACTTAAAGGAAAGAAAACGAAGTACTGGGGTTTATGCGTTTTGTTATTAGAATGTAACTGACATCTGATTTTTGATTATAGATTGTAATTATTTTGTGTTGCGTACCTATCTGTATGATTTCGATTTTCAATAATGCATAACATTTAAAGACGTGATTTAAATTATACTTAATAATATTGATAATTATTTATAGTAATTACTTTTATCAAGTAATTACTATTCCCGTACCCAAAATCTATGCTTATAAATCTGCTGCATTAATAAAATAATTTTTTATTTATTCAATTGAAGTATATATAAGATAACAAAAAGGAAGAGAGCGGCTTTTTAATTTCATATTTTAATTGTAAGTTAAACTTCCTAATTCAAACCAAGCAATTTCGATACGAATCAAAATTGCTTTTACTTTACGTGTACATATTTCTATTCGAGTACTTTATAAAACGCATCCATGTTTCTGATAATTTTAAATGTTAATTACACTTAATATTTTCCTCCGGAGAAGAAAAAAAATCATATTTTATTTAGAGAATAAATCAAACGCCATTTTATCTGCAGCAATATTACTTGAAAAATAATTAGAAATGAAAAGTTTGGGGAAAATGAGTCTGAAAAAAAAAATTCAAGAGATTGAAATTTATATTATAACATGAATAATAATACTTAATAAGTAAATGAATATAATACTACAAATTCTCAAAAAACTAGCAAAACTACTTGTCTAGTAATTAATATGCTGGCTATTAATCAAGCAGTGTCAGGTACGAATCCGAGTTCAAGTTTGAAGGTCAATAGGAAATTGTATTTCCTTTTAAATGGAGGTTCACGACACTTTGCTCTCTTATGTAAAAAATTGCCCCAGGCTCCCAATTTGACCATTAAAAACTAAACCACAGTATTAAACGAATAACCAAATTTCATTCAAATCAACAGTTGGACATGTTTTAAAGCACCGTATTCCAACCGAACACCAAAATGAAGTTGCATGGAATGTGAAAGTAGTGCGTCAGATGAGTGTCTGAGTACACTGCGTTGCTGTTAGATCAATATGTTGCCACATACCTATAACTAAATTCAGTGGTATGGAGAGTTATCGCGCTGGAAAGTTGGTAGATGGAAGAGCAAAAACAAGTCCGGAGACTCCCCCATTTGATGACGATCAAAATTGCGACAAAAGTTTGAGGCCCAGGTGCGTCTCTCTCTGAACTTCGCAAATTGTGCTTTTGGCACGTGGCACAAGATTGGATAATGAAACAGTATTCCATGAACTAGCATTTTTATCATCTTCAGTTTTGAGATTTAGTACTTTTTGTGCATGGAACAATAGAGTATATGATGGCGAATACGTTATAGCGATAACTTCAGTACCTCAAAACTCAAACTCAACTTGAGTCAAAAATCAGTCTTCCATTCCTCTGGTGCCGTCTTAAGCGAAAGCCCTCTCCACACTTACCAGGTGCTTTCGGTACCATATTATTTCAGATTTATTTTTTCTTTGTTTAATTAGTGGCTTTTCTTTGGATTTCAGGAGAATGATGTCACAGGTAATAGTTAGTGAAAAATTAACATTAAGCACTCACAACGCAAAATTTTTACCTCATTTTTATTATTCACCTGTAAATGTTTCAAATAAAAATACATTGTTGTGTAAATACAGTAAAATCTCTATAATGGACACTCTATGATACCTGTACACCTCCGAAAAGAGGACAATTTCCGGTGTCCTTAGTTCCTCGCTGTTCAGGGGTTTTATTGTATAAATATTCAAAGTTTCGATGAAGTGGCTATTTTAGAGAAAAAAAACTGGGGTTTCTTTTTATCTAAAAAAATCCATTAATAAAATCCTAATAATATCCATTAATAAAATCCTAATAATATCCATTAATAAAATCCTAATAATATCCATTAATAAAATCCTAATAAATAAATAATCCTAAAAAAATTAAATGTATTTAATTTTTTTATCTAAAAAAATCCCATTAATAATGTATTCAAGGAATGAAATTTTGAAATATAGTAAAAAATACATAAAAGTGCGATGTTATAAATCTTCTGCCCATTTCATACTTTTGTTGAATTTATAAGTCGATTTTTAGCGAGCACCCAAATTTCAAAAATAACATACATGTTAAATTTTAAGTGTTAACCTTCAATTGTTTTAAGAGTAATTGCAATTTCTTTTTTTTTTTTTTTTTTTTTTTAGTTTTAAGCTCGTTTCATTTCTTCAGATTAACGACTTAAAAATTGTCCGTAGAGAGCATCTATATTTTAATACTCACCTCCACATTGGTTTTCAATTTTAAAACCGTAATGGTAAAAGAGAAATTTTGATTTTGTTGAAAATTTGGTTTTAGAAAGATTGTTTTCCTCGTTCCACTCTTTTAACTTTCTAACTTTTTAAAAAACATTCTTTTTGAACATTTATGTCAAAAAATTAACCATATCTTGTCCATTTTTTGTTCAATGAACAAATAGTTCCCCAAATACCGTGATGAACCATGATTTTAGAATATTTCTCACGTATTTTAGACCTTTACAAATTTTTAAAAATATGTGCTTCGTATGTTTTCAAAATATAGACTTTTACATGTAAAATGTAATCTACCTACTATTTTTGAAGTTTTTTAACATGATATTTCTACAAAAATCATGATAAAGTATGATATTTAGAGTCGTATCATTCAGTTTATATTTAAAGGGGGGGGGGTTACTCGTTTCACCCCTTTAAAATTCGAATTTTGTTAAATTTCGTACGTAATGAGAATCTGAATACGAAAGACAACCTCTATGCCAAATATCAAGACCCAAGGTTATTCTAGACCCAATATTGCTTCTGAAATTATGATAAATATGATTTTAAGATGCATTTTCAGACGGTTTTTCCCCTGTTTCGTATTTTAAAATTCGATTTTTGTAAAGTTCGTGTTATTTGATTATATGACTGTTAAAACATTCATACCCAATATGAAGTTTCTTGACATAATTGATCAGATATCACGACAGAAATCATGATAAAACGAGACTTTCAGAAGAGTTTTTAGAAGATTTTCAATTGTTTCACTATTTAATCCTCTATTTTTATTAGGTTTTTACTTAGTAAAAATATCTAAATACTAGAAACAACCTATATACCAAATACAGTAGAATTCCAACTATCCGAACTCCGACTATCCGAATCGCTGATTATCCGAATCGCTTTCAGAATTCAAGAAAAAATAATTAAGACGGAAACGTACTGCAATTCGAAAAATAATGATTCTGTCTACGCGCGCTATTGTCCTTCCCACCGCGAATCTAGTGTAGGCGCAGCGCGAACATTATTGGGATGATGAGTCACCGTCTCATAGTGCAGTTCGATTATTGGCAGTCGTCCGTCGACAGGTGGCCGGCCCGGCCCACATGGGTTTCAGACCCTGGGTTTCAAATTCTAAGTGATGATGAACTTATTGAAAGTGTGCGCGAAGAAAGTGTCGAGGACGATGACCTTTATGTCGAAGTTGAAGCAGACACGGGACCGTCAGCTAGTGAAGCATTTGCAGGCCTTGAAACTGCGTTGAAGTGGATGGAGCGTCAGCCTGAGTGTGACCACATGAAACTTCTCACTGTCAAGCGGATGCGCGACTTCGCTGCCCGAAAACGGATGAAAACTGTCAAACAGCATACTTTGACCGAGATGTTCAGCAAGCAATGACTTTCATTTACAGTACGGTACATACATACTGTACTAATGTACAGCACTTGTAAGTACACTTAACATGTAAAAGTGTTGCCTTTTCATTTAATTAATTAAAAGATCTTTTTCTTTAAAAATAGTTTTTTTCTCCCATTTTCAACATACATATAGTAATTAATTAAAATAGACCCTATTTTCGGAAAAAATCTAATTATCCGAATTTTTGATTATCCGAATGGGGCCCGGTCCCAATTGATTCGAATAATTGGAGTTCTACTGTATAAAGTTTTAGGCCTAACATTTTTAAAAACAATTACGAGTATTTTAGAGATTTTTCACCCATTTCACTTTTTTAAAGTTCAATTTTTAAAGTTAAGAATAAGCATGTGAATACTAATAACCGCTTTGTCAAATATCAAGTTTCTAGAGCCAATATTTCTACAGAAATTTTGTGATGTATCAGTATCTGGATAGTATTTTGTGCAGATACGTTCCAGACGATGTTCTCACTCCTCACGTAGCACGTGCTCTAGAGTTATCTGACATCCACAGTATATTTTTCTCAAGTGGTAGGCAGTAAGTCTACCATGTTTGGTTGAAATCGCTCCAATAGTCTGGATTACATTCCGTACTCGAGATTCTAACTCTATTAAATATATTTTATCAGACTATATTTTTTACCTAACTTTATTTACCAAAATTTTTAAGCGGCCCCGTACAAAAAATTCCCCCCAATGAGTAAAAATGGGCCCCCTATACTAATAAGTTCATGTACAAAATTTTAGCATTTTATCATAAAAAGTCGCAGAGAGATATTTAAACAAAGTTGGTGAGAGGTTAATCATAAATTAAAATGTAACTGTTTACGGCTAAAGTGTAGATGACGCAATGCAGAAATACATCATAAGCAAATAAAATATGGCTCTTATCTTTAAATTTAGTTACAAATTTACAAAACTATGCTTCCTGAAAAATACCTTAAAATTTTACAATTGTGAAACACTGGCTAAGTAACGAATTTACAGACAAGTGAATTGGTCTTGCTTGGGGCCGTCAAATTTCCCCCTTGATAGCCTGACTTAACGCCGATGGATTTTTAGTTGTGGGGGTCTTCTGCGTACAGATGTTTATTTACTTTTCTCGTTTACCACCCTTAAAGAAAGTAGAATTGCAACAATATATTCAATGTGGTTGTCGTGACATCACTGTACAAGAACTTGATCGAGTGCACAGAGGTGTTATCAGATAAATGTAGCTCTGTATTGGCATAGATGGGAAAAATTTTGAACAATCTCTGTAATATTTGTGTAAAGTTATTATTTCTACACAGTTTAGATACTTTTGTACCAATAAATAGCACAATTAATATTTATTTACGCAATCATTGTTTTCTTTCGTAATTTGTGTACGACCCCTGACATGCAATCATCCGACATGATTTTTCCCCTTTGCGAACTCATATCATAGGCATCGAAAAGTGGTTTAAGCCAGCATTTATGTAGTTTCATATCTCTGCGACTTTGTATGATGAAATGCTGAAATTTTGTACATGACTTTATTAGTATATGGGGTACATTTTACTCATTGAGAAATTTTTTTGTATTTTGAAAAATTGAAAAATTTGAAAAGATTCGTTGGGCCGTTAAAAAATTTAAATTTTGTATTTCTTTAAATTTAATCAAATGAAAATTTTAATCGATTTCATAAAATTCTGCACCTTTTTTACGTAACTTTTTAACTTATAATATATGTCTATGATCAATATTTAAGGAATAAAAGCCAAAGTCAATGTTTTTGGATACCATGTAGATATATATATATATATATATATACATTAAGCAGGTATTGTAAAACAAAATCAAAAGCCATCAATATTCTTTTTTTCTCCTTTCAGAGAATGTTTATACACGGTCCAAAAATTGAAAACATATTTCAACCATAAACTCGTTTGGTAATAAAATACTGAAATCTGAAAGCGACGAAAATTGTCTTTTCCAAATGATATTTTTATGAGAATAAAATGCCGTTGAATAAATTGTACTTAAATAAACCACGGTAAGTTTGTATTTAATCTTGATATTGCAGAAATACGGAATTATAAAGTGGCATAAAATATACATGTTTTAATTTTTTCTACACTGTTTTGAAATTTTTGTAAGGTTTTATGGTACTTCTCTACTATCCCGTCGACACTTTTCATAACAAAAAACTATCGCCCAAAATGCAATCCCATTTACTTGATGCCAGAAGCATTATGCGTGTTTGTTATGTCATCAAATGGTTTTTAATTCGACATTTACGCGTATTTTTCATTATGTTTTACTGATTTATTAGTTATTTCATTAATTAAAATAACAATTGTGTCCTTAAAGTCTTATATTTTATTTATTTATTTATTTTGATATTCCAATGGCAACGTTTTCCCGTTTATTTGGCGTTACAGTTTGGCGATAGTTTTTTGTTATGAAAAGTGGTCGACGGGATAATAGAGAAGTACCGTTTTTATATGTATAGTTTTGAATCGAGGGGTTTTTCAGATTGAGAGAATAAAGTTAATTTTTAAAACAATGTGAATAGAAAATATATTGCGGATTTAATTTAATTTTAAAATATAACGCTCTCATATAATTCCTCTAATGCATGTAATATAGAAAATGATAAAAAAAAATCCTATTTTGATCAACATTCATTTTTTAAGTGAATGCTTTAATGTACTTACATTATATTGAAAAATGGAAATATATTTCTTAAGCAAATTCTTCTGAAAGCAAAATACTAAAATCTGAAAGCAACCCAAGCGCGGAAAATTTCACTTTCGTAAAATGCTATTTTTATGTGAATAAAGTTAAAGCGCAGTTGAATAAAATTGTGGTAAATTTGCGTTTAATTTCGATATCGCAGAAATATGAACTTTTTAAGCACACTAGAAAATGAACGCATTAAGCTTTATTTCCGCTTCAGTGTTTTGAATTTTTCATGCGTGTATTTTTCATGCGTGTATTTTTCATTCGTTCAGTTTTTCGAAACGGAAGGAAAAAGAGAAAAATAAATAAAAGTGAAAAGTAGAAAAAAATGTATGTGTGACTAAAGAGAAAAATGGTACGTCTTTAATATATTAACAGTCTTTAAAAAAAAGGAGTTTACATACACTGTAAAAAAAAAACACTGCTGGAAAAAATACTGCTGTTTTGGCTGTGATACAAATATATATCTACAAAAAAATTATAAAAAAATTACAGTTATGATGTTAAGAGTGCAATAAAATTAACAGTAAAAAATACTGTAAAATTTACAAATTTACTGTAAAATTAACGGCAAAAAATACTGTAGAATTACAAATTTGCTGTTTACCCATGAAAAACAAAATTTCTGTATATTTACAGCAAAATATGCTGGCACCCATATTGCCAGCATTTTTTGCTATCAAACTACAGCGTTTTTTTTACAGTGTAGGTCATCAGTATAATTTTTATTAAAATTAAATTAATGCACTGATTTTAAAAATTCTTTTTTTATTTTCTTCTATCTTTACAAGAAGAAAGTATTGGTTTCAAGAAAAAAAAACGACTTCCTGTTTTTGACGGATTTATACGTTTTAGAAGGTCCTGAACACGATTTGACTGATTTTAGAAACTGTCTGTCTGTGTGTCTGTTTGTGACAAAAATTTTGTGGG
The DNA here is from genome assembly GCA_963931845.1 of Maratus michaelseni. Classification (NCBI taxonomy): domain Eukaryota; kingdom Metazoa; phylum Arthropoda; class Arachnida; order Araneae; family Salticidae; genus Maratus; species Maratus michaelseni. The sequence continues at coordinate 23,472,559 of OZ007590.1, read as the reverse complement.
TGCTCTATCTCAAGACTAATGCACAGATTTTAATAAAAATTTAGATTCTGTTAGACTTTGATATAAATTGTTTCTGATTAGTTTTTGGTATAAATCGCCCAGCAGGGGGCGCTGCTATGCTGCATTTTTCACGATTTTTACAATAGCTATATCTCAAGAACTAATGCAGAAAATTCCATCAAACTTCAGATTCTGTTAGACTTTGACATAAGTGGACTCTGTTTAGGTTTTGGTGCAAATAGTCCATCAGGTTGCGCTGCTATGCTACTTTTTTCATGATATTCACGATAGCTATATCTCAAAAATTAATGCACAGAATTTCATCAAACTGCAGATTCGGTTACACGCTGACATAAGTTGTTGCTTATTAGGTTTTGGTGTAAATCTCTCATCAGGTGGCACTGCTATGCTACATTTTTTTAGGATTTACACGATTTTAGACATATTCATATATCAAGAGCAAATGCACGGAATTTAATAAAACTTTAGCTTTTGTTAGTCCTTGATATAAATTGGTGCGGATTTGTTTTTGGTATAAATCGTCCAACAGGTGGCACTACTACGCTACATTTTTCACGGTTTCCGCAATAGCTCTATCTCAAGAACTAATGCATGGATTTTCATCAAATTTCAGATTCAGTTAGACGTTGACATAAGTCTGGGCTGATTAGGTTTGCTTGTAAATCATATAACACAGGTGGCGCTGCTATGCTGCATTTTCGGATTCTGAAATTCATAATTAAAAAAATTACGCTTTCTGAAACGTTAACATGTTTGTTAAAGGAGAAAGTTTTGGGGTTGGCACATACGGCTAGAATGGAAAAGGCTTAATTTTGCGGTTATCTATCACATGGTAATTTTTTTTTAGCATTCAACAATGGCATATTTGTCTATGTAAGTGTTTAATTATCTGAGCTCTCACTTCTGTAAAAACAGGCCAGATTTTGATTATATTATTAATTATTGTCCTCGTAAAATAATTAGAATTTCTACAAAATTTGAATATGTTTCTTATGTACACCCCAGTAATATCTCTTTTGAAAAGTCCAATAACAAAATACAGGTGATTCATAAGTAAGTATACAACTTCCAGATGCTGTAAAACAGAAACCGTTAAAAGCACGTCCCCCAAATGTAAGCCCATCAGGTAGGTGTACTCATAAAGTTTTTTTAAGCGTGTCCAGTAAGTTTGTTAAAGCGTGTCAAGCGAATATCAGTAGAAATGGCTGCGTCTGCAGTGGAGAAGGCATTTGTGTTCTTGAATTGAGCAAAAGGGAATCTGTCACCATTGGGGAACGGCATTTTCGAACACGATTTGGAAAAGAACATCTAACCAGAAAATCCATTTATCATTAGTTTAAAAAAATGTATGTGTGCATCCTTAGTCACATGACACACACCAATTCCGGTAATCCATTCAGTCCATTTTGTACAAAAAGCCCGTAGTTTCAAAAATTTTAAACTAATTATAAAAGGATTTTCTGGTTAGAGGTTCGTTACCAAATCGTGTTCAAAAATGCCGTTGCACAATGGTGGCAGATTCCGCTTTACTCAATTCAAGAACACAAATGCCTTCTCTACTGCAGACGCAGCCATTTCTACTGATATTCGCGTGACACGCTAGCTATCGCCTATGGCACTTCGCACAACAACTGGAAAAAAAAAAACTTTACGAGTATACCTACCTTACGGCTTGCATTTAGGGAACGTGCCTTAAACGGTTCCTGTTTTACAGCATCTGGAAGTTGTATACTTATGAAACACCATGTATTTAATACTAGCTGTTTAACCCGTTCTACGCACGGGAGTTCATGAATTTAATTCTAAAATGTGAATTAAATAAATTTAATTCCCCTGTTAAAGTGTTGAGTTGTTCAATAACTATACGATTTAGAAAAAAAAATTGCTACTGTGCATTTTTTTTAATGAAACTTAATTTATGTTGCTATGGCAGCAGACGATAAAACGATATCTTTGAAATAAGGGAATAAATAAAATAAAAAATTTCTTGATGTTTGTGATAAAATGTTTTTCTTTATTTAAATATAAAATAAAATAATGAAGCGCAATTAAATAATCTCTAATATTTGCATGCGAGGTAAAAGAATTATCGTAATACCAGCTACAGCTTCTTAGTATTGCAGCGTGGAGTCCATAATATGTATATCTCACATTTCAGTAAACATTTAGAATTGGTTAGAACTCGCGAGATTACGGATTGACATAAAAAAGGCAGAAATTCGTCAAAAACATAAAATAAAAAAAAATCTATTTAAATTTTTCGCCCCTATCTTTCATGGGCTCCCGACCAGCAACCCGTATGCCAAATTACGTAGCCCTGTGCCCTGTGGTGTCCGAGTTTTTGAAGTTACGTAGCACACGGATTTTAATAGGGTATATTATTCTAGCTGACCCGCCCGGCGTTTACCCGAGCCCATGTAATAAACTTAAATCTCTTAAAAAACGAAACTCTGTCCCGGATCTCCGATTGCTTTGTCACCGTATACCGGGCATGCTCGTACGCTCCGGAAAATCTTTTATTTCCACCTTCCACCGCCAGGGGAGCATTCTGTTCTAAACAAACTTCTTCCGAACAAACATCTGACACAGGTTCCCGTTGCTTACGGCACCGTAATAGTAGACGTGCTACAAAAGCAGTTTGGAGAAGATGGGAACATTATTAGCCGAGTTATTAAAATAAGTTACAGTAAGAGAAAATAACCTTGAGGGGGGTGCCGAGAGGAGGGGATGTTCAAGTGTCCTTCAGAAAATGACTAATTAGGAGGACTACTATGCATCTTTAAAAATTTGTTCGTTTGGTTAAGCTATGAACTTAATTACAAATTTGGCTTAAACTATTATTCGGAAACAGTGGTAACTATTACTCATAAATTTACTTTAATGTTATAGAGGGTGACTATTGAGTTAATTATAATGTTTGTAATCAGTTGCGTTGAAATCGAAAAGATAGTTGCTGAATTATAGAAACAGGGTACAATTAGACAAAAAGTCTTGAGGGAGGGCCGGGGGGGGGGGGAGCGGATGTTCAAGTGCCTTTTAGCAAATGATAAATTAAAAGAACCACTATATGCATCTTTAAAGATTGATTCATTTGGTTAAGCTAGGAACTTAATTTGAAATTTGGCTTAGACTATTATTCGGAAATATTGGTAACTGTTTTCTAGAAGTACACCCTGAAGCTATGAATGCTGATTTTTATGATAATTTAGCAAAATGGAACTGCTTTGGAGACGTTTGGAACATAATTATCTGAGTTCTGGGACACAGTAAAAAGAAACAGTAAAGTTAAAAAAAACCTTGAAGGAGGGAGTCAAGTGCTCAACAACAAATCCCTAACTTTGACTGTTGATATGCATCAACTGAATACGGGCTCTGTACTTTTATTAGGAACATAAATTTAATTTTTACGAAAACTGTCATTCTAAAATATCATCTATGTAAAAGAGCGATTAAATGTTACGGGTGAAGCAAAAAAATGTTAAATTTCTTAAATGTAATTAGTTCTGTTGAAATCAGAGCAGTAGATTTGGATTTATTAATAAGGAGGGTCAATTAATGAAAAAGCCGCCGCCAGGTGGCGCGCGGTCAAGTAAAATAAATGTGATATTTAATAAAAAGTCGTTTACCGCTACCCCTCTCCATCCCCGCAAATTTAACAAATAATCTGTTAAATAAAGTTTTATGTATTAATAATCTCTATCGTACTAATATATGTCATGTAAAAAAACCTCTTAAACCCAGCTAATTATCATTCATTAAGTTCATAAAATCCTTTAAAATTAAGTTTTTAACATTTGGCAACGGTTAATAATTAAGTTGATTGTCTACATGTCATATAATCTCTGATCCATCGATTTTAAATACTCGACTCGCAATTGCAATGATTTCTACCTTGATTTATTTAATGACTTCTGCGGAGATGTTATACAACCAACCAACCGAAGGTAAAAAAAACGTATTTTTGATGAGATCTCTTTGTGATTGGATTTTAATTAATAGTTAATATATCAAAAATTTATTTAAAATTTTCGAATTTTTTGCCCCAATCGTTCATGGCCCCCCTACCAGCAACACGTGTGCAAAATTTCGTAGCCCTGCGCCCTTTAGTTTCCAAGTTTTTGAGGTTACATAGATACGCGAACGGATTTTAATAGTATAGATTTTACAGGAACGCATATTTTGTTTTATATGCAGGGTGTGACTTCTTATCATTCTCGAAATTTAGTCCCTTCTCTCTAACAGAAAATTACTTTAATTCTAATAATTACATAAATTAATTCATTAATGCTCGAGTTTGTTTATTCAAATCCAGATATTATTTCTAAACATCGCTTAAATGAGAAACTATTAACATTAACTGCGATACGTTTATTTTTATATTTAAAAAAAAAAGCTGTGCCATAAATGTACCGCTTGAAAATATTTCTTAATGAAAATTCTTATCTCAAAATTGAAAGATTCTTAATCTTTGATATAAATAATTAAATTTCATAAAGACATTTTTATTGAATAAAGAGGGAAAGTCAAAACCAGATAAATATCGCTAATAGAAATCTTTTTAATGTGGTGACATTGAAATAATTTTATTATCGACATTAAATTTACTGGCCTTTGAAACCAACAAAAAATGTAGAAAACGCCTTTATAAATTCTTATTTCTGTTCCGGATTTTGGAAAAATATATAAAATAAAGTTATATTAGTGATTAAATATGCATAAATTATATGTAATACAATGTAATTTTGTAAGTTTCGGATTTTTTTTAAAGATTTTATTGACTTGCTTTTCAGTAAAATTATTTCTTAGGAGGAGGGGGGAACCAAAGATGGTGCTCTCCTATTTTGATGACTTTTAAATATTAGGTTTTATCAAAAGTATTTTCGTTTTTTGAATACTTTTATACCAAAGCCTGTAGCTGGGACTTTATCACCCCTATTGTTGAACATGATATGTTATTTAAGAGAATACATGTCCCCCTATATTCTATAATTATACAAGTCTCGTTCTTTCATTTTTAGGTTACATAAAGAGTGATACAAATGGTGAGATTTTATGCATCTTAAGGTATGATTTTAAACTAGGCCTTAAAAGCAATGAAGCTGTCTTCAAAACTCGTGCAGTTGGATGCCAGGACAAGACTAGTGCCCGGACAGTTCAAAACAAATTCAAACGTTTAAAGGAAGGGGATCTGATCCTTGAAATCAAACACAGAAGTGACAAGTGAATTTTGACCAGTTGAAGAAAAAAGAGAAAAATCCATACTCCACAACCAATTTTGATGCTAAAAATTAGCAAAATTAAACATTCAACAATAATTAATGTTTGAATGTGTAGTTTTGTTCATTTGTAGCACCAAAAGGAATTGCAAAGAATGAATTTTCTTCTTTTTTTCTCTTCAACTGATCAAACTTCACCTCTCACCTCTGTATATTTCTATATTTAACTCACCTTTATATATTTAAATCCTTTCAGATAAGTGTTTAATATAAAACAATAATGTCCTTTATTGTCAAGAACGTGCTGTAATCGCAAAATTATATTTTCGATAGCTAAATTCAGTCTGTCCAACTATCTCGAACATAAAGATAAATGCTTTTTTACAAGAGTTGGCACAGATACCAAAATTGTTATAGCACGTTGTTCGCAATGAAAGGTAAATATTGAACTTTTATTGCAACATACTAAACTTTTATGTGATGTATATTAGATAAAAATGTATTAGCCTATTGAATAAATTGCTATAGCACGTTGTTCGCAATGACGAGTAAATATTGAACTTTTATTGCAACATATTAAACATTTATGTGACGCATATTAGATAAAAATATATTAGCCTATTGAATAATTATTTGAAAACTACCGAGCCACCTTTCGAAAAAATTGTGCACTATTTTTTTAATCAATAAATGACAAGCATATCATTTGTATTATTTATAGCTTTTATTTTGTATCAATCGAAGCAGTAGAACACAGTGGATAACGTATTTCTTGTTAACCTTCTACACTATATTTCCAATGATGATCGGTGACTTGCGATTTTAGACGTTTTGTTAAATATCTGGAACGATACATGAGGAATTATCCTGAAACTTCAGGAGTGTAAACAACATGATAAACGTCATATATTTCCGCGAAGATTTTTTTCCCGAAACCCCATAAGGGGCCGTCAACAAATTAAAGAAAAACGAATATCTTTTGGATAACCCTGTAGAAACTAATATTGCAAAAGCATTCAAACTGTAGATTATGATTAAGTGGCTTATTGTAATAATTTGGGTTCATTTTTATGAAGATAGCATGTATAGTCGAAGAGAAATTCAGGTTTTTATAAAAACAGTCCCAAATTTTACCAAGTTTTTTGCTTATAATTTGCAGAGTTTTTAATATAAAAACAAGTTATTTTCAGAAAATATGACAAACAAAATTGTACACAATACCCTGCAATCAGAATTCAAAAATAATAAAAATTGTATGAAAAATGAGCAGGTTTACTAAATATTGTTTCACTGCGCATGCGCAAATTCAATCAAAATATACTGTGCATAATATATTAGCTAAATGTATAGACCAACTTTTATGAAAGTCTCAAAAACATAGCTTGAAAATTCTGATAGTAATCGTCGATAGAATAAGCTCGAATTTCGCTGTTCCCCAAAGGAAGCAAAAAGATGAGGGGTTGTATCCAAATATACTAGCTTATGAAAGTTGACATAATAAGAATGAAGTGTCTCTCATTCTATATTTGATACAACCCCTCATCTTTTTGTTTCCTTTTGGGAACAGCGAATTTCGAGCTTATTCTATCGACGGTTACTATCAGAATTTTCAAGCTATGATTTTGCGACTTTCACAAAAGTTGCTCTATATACTTAGCTAATACACTACGCACAGTATATTTTGATTGAATTCGCGCATGCGCAGTGAAACAATATTTAGTAAACCTGCTCATTTTTCATACAATTTTTATTATTTTTTAATTTTGATTACAGGGTATTGTATACAATTTTGTTTGTCATATTTTCTGAAAATAACTTGTTTTATATTAAAAACTCTGCAAATTATAAGCAAAAAACTTGATAAAATTTGGGGCTGTTTTTATAAAAACCTGAATTTCTCTTCGAGTATACATGCTATCTTCATAAAAATGAACCCAAATTATTACAATAATCTACTTAATCATAATCTACAGTTTGAATGCTTTTGCAATATTAGTTTTTACAAGGTTATCCAAAATATATTCGTTTTTCTTCAATTTGTTGACGGCCCCTTATGGGGTTTCGGGAAAAAATCTTCGCGGAAATATATGACGTCTATCATGTTGTTTACACTCCTGAAGTTTCAGGATAATTCCTCCTTTTCAGATATTTAACAAAACGTCTAAAATCGCAAGTGACCAGTCATGATTGGAAATATAGTGTATTATTCTATTAGATCTATTGAAATAAAAATTAGACAAATACTACTCATGAATACATTTTGAAAAACACTTACCTCCTTTGATTCAGAAGTAAATTTTAAAATCATTCTTTAACTATTTTATTCTTTATCATTAATAAAAAAACAGTATTTAAGTCATCAAAACATTTATAGACTAATCATTTCATAAAATTGAATAAATGTTCTCTTTTCAAGTTTTGAAGAAAATGTCTTTACTTTAAAGATAAGAAAAGGTGACATCTCAATATAATTTTTTCAGAAACATTTCCCACATTAAAGTTCTGATTCTTAAAATAGTAAAGTGAGTTGTTTAAAATATAAAACTTTTATATTAAATTTGAGGTTTTATCAATTTATAATTATAGATTAAATTTATCCAGTCTCGTTAGTCTGATAAAATTATTTTAGTAAATTCTTCATCACGCTACCTCAGATAAATTAACGGCCTTGAAAACGTCTTAGGTAGTATGGATGTCCGAGCAGAATTTACAAGAATGGGAAATTTCATCGGTCCTTCATTAAGAAAGTAATTATCTCGAGAGAATTCATTACAATTTTAACCATTTTCAATCTTGTTACATTCTGTGTTTCAGCAACAGAATTTTCTGATGTTCTCTTGACGTTATCCTTGAGTTTAATTTTTGTTATACTTATGTTTATTCTAATTATCACAGTGTTATTGTTTGGCTGATATATTGTTAAAGAATGTGCTTTTCATCTAAATCATTCTAAGATTACTGCGATATTTGTTTGAATAATAAATGAAAATTTTATGCCAAAAGATTTTATTAATCTATGAACTTGACTGAAAGAAATATTTGTCATGAGTCTTTTTATAATATTTGTTACGTAAATCTACTTCAAAGCAATAGCATTATTTGGGTTTCTAATGCTGGGTAGATTTTTTTAGGAAAAACTTTCTTAGCATAATTGAATGTCTGAAATACAAATTTGAAAGGAAACATCTAAATATCCTTATTAAAGTAAATATTTTTTACATACAAAGAATACTTATTTTTATATTTAAAAAAAAGTAACTTAAAAATTTAAGTAACACGCCTTTGATCAGAAATTTAATATAATTTCAATCAAAAAGATAAAATAATGCTTTTGTCTCTGGATCTTGCCTCTGAAAATACTTGAATATGCATTTTAATCGACAATGAACTTGAGTGAAAAATTTGAACAAAATAAGTTTGTCACATATGTAGTTTCAATGGAAAAGAATATTTTAGCCCCTTGATCCTACTCCTGATGAGGTACCAGCCTGAAATTCAACAAATATTGAATTCTCATCGAAAATAAACGTGTTGTCAGAATTTGAGCAAAATCAGTTAGTGAAATATGAATTTTTTATCAAAAATGTAAAGGATTAATTTTGCTCCTGGAGCCTACCTCTGATGAGGCACTGCTCTGAAACTACATGATTATTGCATCGTCATCGACAATGCACCTGTATGCAAACTATGAGCAAAATCGATTTGACGGAAGTGGGTCAAAAATAAATTGGCGGATTTGATCCAGGCAGACAACAAATCAAGTTAAAAACAATAAATATAGCCCAGGCTTTTATTGTCCAGTTTTCTTGCTTTGATTGTCGTTGTAACTCTCATCGCGTAGTTAAAACTTAGCTGTTACTGTATTTTAGCAAGAATGTTTTAACCCAAATTTAATGTCATTGTTACAAAAATTATAGAGGCTGTGTTTTTGTAACTGTATTTTTGCCGACATTTCTTTTGTTTGACTCTGTGACTTGTTTCTGTAACGTTTTCGGCTTATGCAAAATAAGTTTTTAGCCATTGTTTATATCTCCGATGAGGCCTTGAAAATGCATGAATATGGCATTGCCATCGACAATAAATTCGTGCGTAACATTTTAAGAAATCGGTTCGACAGAACTGGGTCAAAAATTGGTTGCAAGATTTGATCCAGTCAGCAATAAATAAAGTTAAGTAAAAGCTTGTGTGTTACCTCAGAAAAATTAAGCTTGCTGAAACCAACTTAGATAACATTTTTTTCATTTCTAAGTAGCATTTACAGGAAGGAAAAATATATTCAATTCAGAAAATAATTCAAGGCAATTCTAAGCGTTATCATTCTTGTTACATCTGCATTTTTGTACCAATATTGTCTCATATGTTCGAAATGTTTTCCTTTAAGCTGATTTAATTGTGGCAATATTGCAGTTTATCCGGTATATAACGCTCTTTCTTTTCACTTGATATATCATTATAATATATGGTTTTCATCTGAAGTTACTATGCATTTTTTATGAAATTTTTATAGTAAATAATAATTTTCCTTTAATTAGTTTTATTAATTCACGACCTTAATTGCAAGATGTATTTCAGGATGGATTTTACGGCAGCATATTTGTATGAGTCGGGGTTCTAACAATGTACAGTCTTACTTATGCAAGTTTCTCATTGTATATTTGAAAACGCGCGGCAATCATTTTGTATATTTGGTGGACTAAATGCGCAAAGATTATGCAGTGTAGAAATAATCCAAACAATACTTAAAAGATGACTAGATAATATGGTGGTACGGTATTAGAGACAAAAATAAAAAATATAACCTATTAATATTTATTAATTAATTTTACAAATAAAAATCATTTTTTTAACAAACAAACGAAAGATTATATATTAATGAATGTTATTTTCTTACTAAGTGAAAATGATGTAAAACGTACCAAGTTTTTTGAATCCATAATTCACCTTATTATGGCAAGTCATAAACTATTTCGTAAAAACAAAAATTCCATTTAAAATTATTTTATTGTGTTTTATTAAAATACATACATTGTACAACTAAAATATCAGCCAAGTACTTTCGAGCATCTGACGGGATCATCATCTGGGTTAAAACCTAATACATGGGTTGAAACATCGACATAACCTTCTCTCATTTTCAGTGTGAATTTTAGAACAGCCCATCAAGTATAAATGTATGAACTCGACCTCTAGCTTTTAACGTTTTTAACCCAGATGATGAGCACGTCAGATGCTCGAAAGTGCTTGGTTGAAATTTTAGTTGTACAATGTATGTATTTTAATAAAACACAACTAAGTAATTTTAAATGGAATTTTTGTTTTTACGAAATAATTTATATGACTTATTATTTTCTGCTATTTCAATTTAAGAGGTTGAACTTATTAGTTTATTTTAGTGTGATATTTTCAAAGCATTCTGGAATATGTAAAGTCGCCAAACAACGTTCACATCCCCAAGTGGTTTCACTCCTCATTTTGTATTTTGAACAAACTTGACAAACTTTTGTTGGATGCTTCTTATGCTGGGTTGGTGGTATATGCCGTGTGAAATGTGCGAATTTCTATTGACAGATACGTGATGGTGTATTTTCTGCGCACTGGTTTCCTCGGGAATGATATTTATTACGTGGTACAGTTAGTAAAAAAAAATTCTATAATATCTAATCGAAAATTATTGCAATTAACCTTTGGTATTTTAATAATTTTGCGATACAATATGTACATATTGAAGAGCGCTATATCGTGTAAATAAAAACATATTTCACAATAACCCTTTGAGCATCGTCTCGTTATAGGAAATGGTGCAGGAACCTGATCTTCATGATCGACTCCTTTCATGTGTCTATTATAATAAATGACACATTCTGGTTTGCTTTCTTCGTGTTTGCCATATTATTTTTATAACTTTTCATCTTCGTTCAGTAGCAGTTAAGTTTCCGTTAAAATGTTCTGTAGATAACATGTACATATCTTTCTTATATTTCCATTTTAGGACTAGTATCTGGTTACAGGAACGTGTAGCAAATTCTCTTTTTTTCAGTTTAGTTGATAGTAATTCTTTTGGCATATGTTTTCTTGTTTGTCTCATTGTACCAACAGCATATGTTTTCAGTTGAAGTAATTTGGAAAATAATGTTGGTGATGTATACCAATTATCTAAATATATTCTGGTGTCCTTTGTTGAAAATAGGTTTTCCCAATTCTAAAACAACATTTTCAGATGCGCTGCTAGTTGAATCTAATAATTTATCTTTCCCCGTACAAATTTTGAATGCAACACAGTAACCACTGCTAAACTCACAGGGTTTATAAATCTTGATACCGAACCGTGCTCTTTTGGAACGATTGAAATGCCTGAAAGACAAATGGACACACGTAATGTCAGTAGGGTTTCATCTAATAATGCATCAATTTCAGGAGTATATATATGTTTGAATATATTAATGAAATATGTGACAATATATCTCGTTTAAAAATACGATCTTCTTTACTCTGTTCTTCATTATTAGCGAAATGTAAGAATCGAATTATAATATCAAATCTTTTATTCGGCATTATTTCTTTATAAATTGCATATTATTTTTCTCTTTGACCATTATTGGCGTATTTTAGGTTTTACCACTTGAAACATTAGCACACATAAAACAAAAAAAATTGTAATTTCGTTTGCAGTTGTATCTTCCCAGCCATCATCATATTTTTTCATTGTGTAATTTTCACTGTTTAACATCTGTGCTGCATATCCTTTTGTTTTTACAGATATCGTATCCCAATGATCATCAGTTAATGTTTGATTGAATAAATACAGGGGATTATCTCCTAATTTTTCCGTAAATAAACTAATTATACCTAGTGTTTCCGTGAATATAAAACTTTCTGGAACATTGTCCCAATTCCAATCACTTGAGGTATTTTCACTTACTAGAGCTTCATTTTTATTTATTTCTTTTCTTTTTTTTTTCTTTTTTGCGTTGTGAATCAGAATTTTCGGAAAATATACGCCTAACATATTTTTTCCGTCTTTTATCACTATCACTACAAATTTCAAAATTATTTTTCGTTCGGCCATCCTAAATTACAAACGAAATTATTTCGAACTTATATAAAACGTAAAATGTTTTCCTAATTATATAGAATTATTTTTATTTGAAATTCACCAGAACGCTTACAGCTTTAGCCACGATAGGCAGGTTTTCGCAGGTTACAAAAAAGGCAGAGTTATCACCACATACCACATTCTACCACATTACATTTAAACACAAAAAAATAAAATGTTAATTTATTATGTGTGGCCACACATTATCAAAAATATTTTAATAATGCAAAAAAGTTGCCAAAAATAAAACATCAGTAGAAAACCTTTTCGTACGCAGCCATACGCAGAAGTTCCTCAAAATACGTAGTGACTAAAAACTAAGGGAAAAGCACCGGTACTATGTGGAGGCAAACGATTTTGCTTGCAACCGTTGGCAGTATAGACAAAACTAGGTAAAGGCCTTTTAAAACATGGTGTTTCATACGCAACATGTTGTTACTCTTTTAGATTACGATTGTTTTCGTTATATTGTTTTATATTCTACGTTTTTAAGTTTAGACTCTGAAGAAAGAATGGTTATTTTTGCTTTTAAATAAAAATATGAAAAGCTACAAATGGTGTGAAGTTTTTAATCAGCTGGTAATATTCTCCACTGTGTTTAACTTTGTTCTGGTCCGAGTTTAAGTTGCCTAAACTAACCCCTTGTAAGCCAGACTAATTAACTTGCACAAAATATGATTGCACGATTCTGACTCGTTATTGCGCGTTGTGGCCACAAAAATACACCACGAGTCTGACTCGTTATTTTGAGGTAATGTGTTAAAATATATTATTAAAGTCTACATTAGAAAAAACAGTATCTCAGTATCATTTTAAAACATTTTTTTATGTATAAGATACTTACTCTGAAAAAATTAAATTTTATTCTTAAAAAAATAAATTGTCTTACATCAAACAAATATTTATTTTAAGTGATAAAACAATTTTAATAACTTATTTCATTGCATGTTTGTTACTTCAGATAATTTAATAGCATCAAAATTGCCTTTAGTAGAATTTTCCACCCTTAAGTAGTATTTATAAAGAGTGGGAAATTTAATCGGTTCTTCATTAAGGAAGTAATTACACCGAGAAAATTCATTACAACTCTAAGCATTTACAATCTTATTACAACTTGCACTTTAGCGCTGAGATTTTCTGACTAGTTCAACATAATTTCTCTTAAACGGAATTAAGTCTGGTGGCATTTACATTTATATTACCTTTCACATTCTTTCTTTTTCGTTGATACATTGCAATAATGTGTCAATTTACTATAAATAAACTTTGCTTTTTATAATTGTTTTAAGTATAAATAGATAAATAAAATTGAAGTAAATGTGGTTAAAGAGAAAGAAATAAGCTTTCAGAAAACATATCATAACTCAAAGTTCTAAGACTTTAAACACGTGTAAATTAAAATATTGTGTCCAGAAAACGTTGTGCCATCGGAACACGAGTCCACCCAAGCACTTTACCAAAAATATTCGATAGGAGAAAAATTGCATAATATTTAAAATTGTTTCAAAAATAATATCTCATGTTTAAACAACTTATAGTATTATGTACAAAACAACTATTAAATGAAAATTTAAGTTCAAACTTATCAAATGAAAAGTTTGGTATCAAATAAAAATATACTTCATACTTAAAAGTATTATTTTTTTTTTCACCCTTACCAAGCAAATCTGATGGAAACGTTAACGAAGAGCGTTTAATGAATAAATGAATGAGATTTGCAGAAATTAATATTTATATGCCGAAGTATTGAACAACTTTGTTCAATTTTCTATAATAGGTGTACATCTTTAACTATAATCAATTTTTCCTCATAACAATCTTTGGTGACTGTCGTGACACTGAAAACCAGCTTAAATCAAAAATTTGACACCGTTATCTGAAAAATCCGATGCTTTTATAGGAAAAGAGGACACACTGCTCGATTACTTTCTATCGGAATAAAATGGTAGTTATATCTACTTACGAATGAAAGTGACTTCGTAAATGTGCAGAGTACAGCTTCAGCATGAGAAGAGTTCATGATGAAAAATAGATATAAGAATTACTAAAGTTATGTCACCCTCTTATCACAAACGAAAATCGAACTGAAAACAAAATCATTGTTCGCACCTCTATCGACTGGCGCCGTATAACAGTCGTCTCCGGCAATGCCTAAAACTTGACATAAATCTGCAAATATCATAAATTTTCTTTTAAAATAGCATTCCAATACTAGAATAGTGAAACACGATTTCTGTTTCCCCTTCATTCCGATCAAAATAGCTTTGAAAAGAAATAAGTACTTTTAATTAAAAAAAAGGTTTTTTTTTAATACTTGAATAAAAGAATTTTTCAGTTTCCGCAAGAATGAGCCCGAGCCTAAAGATAAAAATAGCGCTCGAGCTCGTGTCGATCTCGGACTTTCGGGCTCGACTGAGCCCATCTCATCTCTATACGTTGCACAGACGTCTTCGCAATTAAGAACTCTATTCAATACCATCCGTTATATGTGTCCCCCTTAATCGACAACTTAGAAGTGCCTGTTTATGTTGGCCGAGAGAGCACGTTACCTGCAAAAGACAACAATAGCTTCCGTACTAGCGAGTCCCGGTTTGCATTGGAGAGTGATTCAGTTCATGCTGATCTGGAGAGAACAAGGCATCAGGTTCTACCTATGTAACGTTTTTGAAAGACACAGTTATACAGAAGGTGGAATTATGGTTTGGGCTGGAATCTCTCTGGTGACCACAATAACCTCCAACTGTGCCATGAAAGAACTCTGACTGCTGTGAAATATCACGACTAGATCCTTGCTCCGTTTGTCACACCGTATGGTAGTGCTATTGGGGATGAATTAATCTTATTGGATGATAATTTCTGATCGCATTCAGCTATAGTCCTTGATGAATATAGTGAGGATTAAGGTTTGAAGCGAATTGGAAGACCAGCTAAATCTTCGGGTCTTAATCCGATAGAGCATCTTTGGGACTATCTCAGAAGACAAGTGCTGCCGTAAGTTTTCCTTCGAATTCATTAAATGAGCTGGAACAAATGTTGCTGCCTGTATGGGCATTGTTATCCATTCCAGTGCCCGAAAACTTAATTGACAGTATGGAGAGTCGATGCCACCAATGCATTACAAGTAAGGTCGGACACATGCCTTATTAAAATTCGTTTATTTAATTTTTTTTCACAAAAAACTGACATTTTTCTTTATCAAACAGTGGACTTTTTATTTGTAAATCATGCTTGATATTCAAATTAAGTAAAATTCGATAAATAGCTGTTTAACGCATAATTCTTCTAAATTTCATGTTTTTATCTTCATTTGTTTTCAAATTAAGCACAGAAAACTAGTTGTACCTTAACTTGTGAAGGCCAGTGTATTTAACAAAAAATCATAAATGTTATTTCGATAACATGGAGAAATTGCATATAATATAATATATACAAAAAAACGTAAAAAATGAATTGAGATTATTTGTTATTATGCCTTTTAGAAACTATAAATTATATTTTTATGTACAAATGAATAATAAAAATTTGTCTATACTCAAATACAGTAGGAATTATGTAAAGTTAAATAATAAAAATTTGCCTTTAATCAAATACAGTATGAATGTCGAAAAAACTACAAAGCGAGGATTGGTCTACCAGATACGGATTTTATTACTTCACAATCTAAATTGAAAGACACATTTGATGGGAGATTGTACAAAATATTCCTGTCAATATCACCTTTTCAACAATTCTAGATGTCTTTTTCAACTGTTCAATTAATAATATTATTTTGAAA
This sequence comes from Maratus michaelseni, assembly GCA_963931845.1. Lineage (NCBI taxonomy): Eukaryota > Metazoa > Arthropoda > Arachnida > Araneae > Salticidae > Maratus > Maratus michaelseni. The sequence goes on along the minus strand of OZ007590.1, from coordinate 23,456,454 downwards.
AAAAAGCATTTTCATTAATGTATATATATTTATAAATATTCTTGTTCTTAAGTTGTTGCCCTTAATTTAATGTTTAGTACACATGTTAAATGATAATTATTACTTTATTATTATTACTTTTCAAAAACACATCGAAATGTGAATTAAATTTCATAATTTATCTTTGAGCTTTCTTTTTGTACTTTTTTTAAATTCCCGAAGTTAAAAATAGTTTAATACTTGTAATCGTAAATGTGTTAGAATACTTTAAAACATATGTTACAGACATTAATGCACTTAAGCTTAACCTACAGTGAAATTTATTGACATCCACTCTACGGGTTGATTGATAGCATTTACTCTGCTATACAAAGTACTTCAACTCTGCATTTAAAGCTAATTAATTTTACTAAATATTTAGAGATGTTTCAGATGAATAAATATATATCTTATTAACTGGAACAGGTAATCTGAATTTCTGCACACCAGCCGCTTAGTGCGTTACAAATCTTGTAATTTATTTTCTCAGAATCATTTTTTTCTTTTTCATAAGGATATTTTAGTGACTGTAATAAACGTATCATACTTATCTTTCTAAATTATACTTATTTTAAGTGATATCCTTAAATTATGTACACTTTAGAAACGCTTAATTTCCCTATCCACCGCGGATAGACGATTGCGCTTATCAAGCTTTCTGATTGGTTGTTAAACCTAACGCCACTTAAGTCACTTCCGGTTGAACATGGTTTCTTATATAATATCTATTAATTTTTATATAATGTAATTAGTTTCTAAATATAATATTGTAAATAATATAATGTACTATAATATATGAAATAATACATAATATATATTAATATTATAAATATAATATATAATATTAATATAATATTATTATATACATTATATATATATATATAATTAATATAATATTAATATATAATATAATATAATAAATTATATAATCTAATTAATTTCTATATAATCTAATAATATCTATTAATTTCGTATATAATACTTTCTTATGTCTTCATAAGCCTCTCAAATACCGGAAATGACTTAATAAACGTTCTCTTTTACATCCAATCAGAAAGCGTAACAATTCCAATCGTCGATCGGCAGTGAAGACGTAAATTATGCTTTACAAACAAATACTTCAAAAATGCCAGTTATGAAAACAATATTCTCCAAACAACATCGAAATCAAAATTTAAATGAGAAATGATTGATAGCATTGGTTAACTGGTTGTCGCTAATTCCACTGCTTTTCATTCGAAACAATTCAACGATACACTAGGAAATCGAACCCTGACCTCTCAGGTTACAGAAAATAGGTGGAAAATATTTTCTTTAATTAATATATTTTTTTACATTTAATATATATTTTTATAAATTGCACATTAACAACACCAGAAAGCATTTTTATACATAATAAAATAGCAATAATGTATTCAAATAAAGCTTAAAAAATTATAAAAACCAATTTTTTTGTATTAGCAAGCCACATACAGACGTTAATACCCGAAAAAATCGATAAGTTTCGATATTTACAAGCAACCTTTTTGATTCTGAACATTTCAACAAGGTTAATCGTGTAGTTCGATTACAAGTCTGTTAAATTCGTGTTTTATTTATATTATTTATTTTAATTATTTATTGATGAACTTTTCATTTTGTTATGAATATTACCAGAAACAAATGCTGAACTATTAATATTGTTTTAAGTACAAAAGGGTTAATTTCTGCAATCGGGCGGCACACGATAGAGATAGATTTACAAAATATATCCATGCGTGAAAATTATTTTAAAAATCAGTAATATGAGATACAGTTTTCAAACAAATTGCATTTGAGAGCACATTTTTTTTTCTATTCAACACTGTAAAAATTTAAACTGTGCAATGTTTAGAAGTTAAAAAAAAATACAGTAAAATCAAAATTTATTAATCAGCTGTTGCCATTGTCAAAATGATGCCAGCGTTACTCACGCATATGTTTTTGCTTTATAATATAGATTTATTGATGTCTTTTATGAATACATCTGTATCTTAATGCTAACTGACACAGACAATTTTGATACTTAACCATCGATTTCTTAGTCAGTTATAAAATTTTAACTTGTTACTCCTTTACTAATGACATTTCATTTAATATAATGATGCATTATACGAGGGTTATTAGGGGCGTTCGTAATTATATAAATAGGTAGCACCTATAGTCGTCGTCTGGTTCGACCGTCTGTCTGTCTGTCTGTCCGCATATAACAGCGCAATAACTATCCAACCGAACGGTTTGAAATTTAATATATATAATCGTTGCAGAATTTTGTCATTTCAAATCTTATGAAAATCGAATAAAACCTTAAAAAGATATTAATAAAAATATTTATTAAGTAATTTGAATTTTTAAAATTGTTCGGACAATATTTTCCGACAATGTTTTTGGACAGTGTTTTCCGACACACGTTCGACAGAGCATTTTCGATAGAGAGAACGATACCTAGATAAGAGATTATGTGCTTCCGCATACTTGTGCATCGAACCAGATTTCGCAAGTGATCTTGGGTTTACTTGCATGCAAGGACATTTCGCAGTTTGAATAGTTGGTTTATTCTTTCTTTTTGTTAACTGTTAAAGTGATTGTTTATGTAAGTTTTCAGTTCAGAGCAGAGAGCTCATGTGTGTTAGATGGCGGTCGCTGTCAAATGTGTAACCAAGAGGGTTTTAACGTTTTAATTAAAGTTTACAGTTCACATGTTTACCTTGTGTAGTTTTAATCAGTGTTTTCTTTCTTATTAAGTTTAAAGTTAACCAGCCGAGCTATCATTAAATGGTGCGTCGCCCGAGATTTCTTTTAAAGGGGAAAATAGCTGATTAGGCTAATGTGGAAAGTGAATTTGGACTATAAAATGTGGATGTTTGGTGTTCAGTGTTAGAGTTTAAGCGCATGGTTGGTTGGATGCCAATGCCCCTGCTTTGTTGATCAAAGACGTTTTAAAGATTCGGTGAGTTCGTTCCTGTATTTAAATTTTTATTTGTTATGGAAGATTTAAAGGATGTTTTAGTTAAGAAGAGGGGATTAGAGTCTGCTATTACAAAATTAGAAAAAAAGATAAATGGGTGTATTAATGTAGCCGATTCAAGTGAATTAACTTTGTTTGAGATTAAAATAGGAAAGTTAACTGATGAATTGAGTGAAACATTTAATAGGATTTTGGCTAAATGTGATAAAAATGAGGTTGATACGTACATTGAGGAGCAGCAGACTGAACAGGATCGAGTTGACAGTATGTGGCTTAGTGTTAACAGAAGAAAATCGGGAATTAGTTTAAACGAAAGTAACAACAGTGCGGGGTTGTTGAGGTCTCAAACCTCAGAGGTTAAACTGCCGAAACTCACACTTCCCACTTTCAGTGGTAATCTGGAGGAGTGGCTTCCATTTTATGATTTATTTAGGGCTAGTGTGGATTGTAATGAAGTTTTATCAGACTGTCAGAAATTACAATATTTAAAATCGGCATGCAGAGGCAATGCACTTAAAATAATTCAATGCCTTCCAATCTCTGATTCGAATTATAAGACAGCGTTAGAGCTGTTGAAAGAACGATATTCAAATAAAAGAGAGTTAATTAATTCATTGATTAAGAAATTTATTGGAATGCGTTGTATTTCGGGTACAGCACAGTCTCTTCTGGAAAGTGTAGACGTTATTAATGAATGTGTCCGTTCATTGAGTGTACTTAAACAAGAGGTTAAAGGATTTTCAGAAGTATTAATTGTGTATTTAATTACAGAGAAATTAGATGGAAATACAAGATATTGGTGGGAAAGAACACTCAAAAAAGAGGAATTGGGTACACTTGAAAATTTATTATCTTTTTTAAAGGACCATGCGAGAACCCTTCAAAATAGTAAAACAGCAGTTAAAGAAAGTGGAAAACCTAAATTTACTACATTATTGTCTGCTAATAATATTTGTGTTTTATGCAAAGAATCGCATCCACTTTACAGATGCCCACGATATTTGAAATTAAATGTGCAGAAAAGAATAGAAATAGCTAGAACAAATAGTTTGTGTTATAACTGTCTTTTAGAGAAACATTATGCAAAAAAATGTATGAGTGTGGGTAGATGTAGAGTGTGCCACAAGCCTCATCATAGTGTCTTGCATATTTCACGGGATACTGGCCCTCATGTAAAGAATGCGACTGAAACTCCGGTGGTTCCTCTTTCCCCGAACGCAACGGAATTTCGACCGAGACAAAATGAGTTAAGTCAAACTTCCTGCACTGGCACCTTTGAGTTTCGAAACAATTCTGGGTCGGGAATACAATTAATGAATATGGGACAGACTCTACTTTGTACAGCAATGATTAAGGTTCTTGATTCAGTGGGTAATCTTGTAAATTGCCGCGCGTTGCTGGACAGTGGAAGTGAGGCATGTTTTATAAGTGAAAATTGTGTTTGCCAAAGCGAAGAACTAGAGTACAGGTTACATGTTTAGGTTCTTATAGTGCTGAAACAAATGGAGAGATAAATTTGAATTTTACTCCTCATTTTAATTCTGAAATAAAATTTGCTACTAAAGCATTTGTGATAAAAAGAATTACATCTAATGTGCCATGTAGTTCTATTCCTTCAGATGTTGTGAATAGGTTTAATGATTTAGTTCTAGCAGACCCACTATTTTTTGAGTCACGACCAGTAGATATTCTACTTGGAGTTAACGTATTTTTTACATTGCTAAATGGGAAAATTGTGAAAAGAGGGGAAACTCTGCCCTTTGCTGTAAGTTCTAAGCTTGGATGGATAATTACGGGGACTACCTCATTCGATAGAGGTCTACGTACATTTGCCGTCAATAATATTCAATTAAAATTAGATGGCTTGGTGCAACAATTTTGGTCCTTGGATTCTGTTCCGGAATTAGTTCAGATTTCTAAGGAGGAGAGGGAATGTGAGGATCATTTTAAGCGTACTTATTTTCGAGATATGTCTGGAAGATTTGTCGTGAAACTTCCATTTAAAGATTCCCCATCTAGATTAGGTGACACTAGAGAAATGGCTATCCAGAGATTTCGTTCGTTAGAACGCAGACTTTCAAAACAGCCATTTATTTATGAAGACTATCGAAAGTTTATGAGGGAATATTTTGAATTGGGTCACATGGAACGTGTATCCAAGCCGGAGAGTGTTCCTTCAAGTGTTTGTTATTTACCACATCATGCGGTAATTCGGGAATCAAGCACAACGACAAAACTGAGAGTTGTTTTTGACGCTTCAGCTAAGTCTACTTCGGGTGTATCTTTGAACGACATTCTTATGGTCGGTCCACGTATACAGCAGGAGCTTTTTCCAATACTGTTGAGATTTAGAATTTTACCTATAGTTGTATGTGCAGATATAGAAAAAATGTTTAGACAGGTTTTGGTTAACCCTGAAGATAGAGACTTTATGAGAATTCTTTGGAGAGAAAATTCCCAAGATACTATAGAGGATTACCGTTTAAAAACAGTTACTTACGGTACCGCATCTGCCCCGTTTCAGTCTACTAGATCTCTTCATCAGCTTGCCTTAGATGAGAAGAGTGAATTTCCGTTGGCATCTGCAGCAGTGTTAAGGGATTTTTATGTAGATGATTTATTGTCAGGGGGTCAAAATAAAGAGGAATTTGTGAATTAATTGATCAATTGACATTGTTAATGAAGCGAGGTGGTTTTAAATTGCGAAAATGGATTTCTAATGTGCCTGGCGTGTTGAAAAACATTTCGGAAGAATGTAGAGAAAGTGCAGATTCCTTGTTCTTAAAGAATGATAGTGGTATAAAAATTTTGGGAATCCAGTGGAATTTGAACGGTGATTTCTTTTGTTTCACTGTTTTAAACCATGACAAAAAGAATAGATATTCGAAAAGAGATATCTTGTCAGAGGTCGCAAAGGTGTTTGATCCGTTGGGGTTGCTATCTCCTTGTGTCGTTTTCATGAAGATCTTGTTGCAAGATTTATGGAAAATTTCACTTACCTGGGACGAGCCAGTTAGTGAATACTTTAGTAAACGGTGGACATCGTTTAGAAATGACTTAAGTGTAATTTCGCAATTGAGGATTCCTCGATTTGTGTTGGCTGCAGATAAAATGGGACTTCAAATTCATGCCTTTTGTGATGCGTCCGAAAAGGCGTATTGTGCGGTAATATATATGCGTTCAATTTCTCAAGATGAAAAAATAACGGTAAATCTTTTGACATCTAAGACTAAGGTGGCACCCATTAAGACTCAGTCCATTCCACGACTTGAATTGTGTTCGGCCCTTCTGTTGGCAAATTTGCTAAAAATGGTTTTACAGCATTTAAATTTTACTGAGACTGAAGTGGTTGCCTGGACTGATTCTAATGTGGCGTTGGCATGGCTTTCTTCAGAGCCTCATCGGTGGCAAACCTTCGTGGCTAACCGTGTTTCAAAAATCCAAGAGGCACTTCCTAATGTTCCGTGGAATCATGTTTCTGGAATTTAAAATCCTGCTGACTGCGGAACAAGGGGTATGTTTCCGTCGGAATTAGTAAATTGTGAATTATGGTTTCGTGGTCCTCGATGGTTAAGAGAGCCATTGAACAACAATCAACATAATGATCCAGTTAACGGTAAAGAAATACAGGAGATTGTTTTAAAGGAAGAAAAGCGAAACTGTGTTGTAAACGTGTTTGATCTTAGTGATGATCATGTGATTTTCAGATATTCCACTTGGAATAGACTGGTACGAATCGTCGCGTGGTGCTTGAGATTTGTGAACAATGCAAAAAAGGTATCTCAGCGAATAAACGGTTTACTCTTGACATCAGAGCTTTTGAGAGCCACAACGAGGATAGTGAAATTAGTACAACACCAGTGTTTTTCTGATGAGATCCTTGCTTTAGGAAATCATAAATTAAGACGTTCGAGCAAACTTTTAACATTAAATCCATTTCTGGATTCAAGCTGTATTTTGCGAGTTGGTGGAAGGTTGAGACATGCTAATGTTTCTGAAGATCAGAAACACCCAATAGTTTTGCCTAAGTCTCATCATATTACTGCATTGCTTATTAGACATTATCATATAACTTACTTGCATGCTGGTCCTCAGCTTCTTTTAGCTGTCCTTAGAACAAAATTTTGGATTTTAAGTGGTCGAGATGCAGTAAGAAAAATTGTGAAGACATGCATAAAGTGTTTCCGTGCTTCCCCAGCTATTGGTACACAATTAATGGGGGACCTGCCCGCTATGCGTGTCTTACCCAGTCGACCATTTTCGAAGACGGGATGTGATTATGCCGGTCCGTTTATGTGTAAAGAAAGAAATCGTAGAGGTATCAAGGCATTTAAGAGTTACATAGCAATTTTTATTTGTTTTTCGACTAGTGCTATTCATCTTGAATTGGCGTCAGATTTGTCCACTCCAACGTTTTTGGCTGCTCTGAAGAGATTTGTTTCTCGTAGAGGCAAGCCAGCCGAATTAGTAAGTGACTGTGCTACAAATTTTAAGGGTGCAAGTAAGGAATTGAGGGAATTATATGAATTTATATCCTCCACCATTAAAGATCAATCCTTACAGAATTATGTTGCTAATGAGGGCATCGTTTGGAAATTTAACCCTCCATCGGCTCCACATTTTGGGGGGCTGTGGGAGGCTAACATCAAGTCTGTGAAATATCATTTGCGTAGAACAATGGGAAATTCGCTATTTACAATTGAAGAGTTCTCAACATTATTGTCGCAAATTGAAGCTTGTTTGAACTCGAGACCTTTCTGTCCGTTGTCAAGTGATCCAAATGATCTAGAAGTTTTGACACCGGGTCATTTTTTGACGGGTGCTTCGTTGACAGCTATTCCAGAGCTTGATGTTTCTGAGGTTCCGCCTTCACGACTTCGTCGTTGGCAACTGACACAGAGAGTATTCCAGCACTTTTGGAAGCGATGGAGTGCAGAGTATTTGTCTCAGTTGCAACAACGCCCCAAGTGGTTACGTCCAATAGCAAATTTAAAGATTGGAGACTTAGTGCTCATTAAAACTGAACTTGTGCCGGCGCTTCAATGGAAGCTGCGAAGAATCATTGAAACCTTTTCAGGTAGTGATGGTCATGTTAGAGTGGCCATAGTAAGAACTGCTACGGGAGAGCTCAAACGTCCTATTCACAAACTTTGTCCTTTACCTTTTGAATGAGAATAGTTAATTATAGCCCTTGAAGGTTTCAAGGCCGGGGGTGTATGTTCGGATAATATTTTCCGACAATGTTTTTGGACAGTGTTTTCCGACACACGTTCGACAGAGCATTTTCGATAGAGAGAACGATACCTAGATAAGAGATTATGTGCTTCCGCATACTTGTGCATCGAACCAGACTTCGCAAGTGATCTTGGGTTTACTTGCATGCAAGGACATTTCGCAGTTTGAATAGTTGGTTTATTCTTTCTTTTTGTTAACTGTTAAAGTGATTGTTTATGTAAGTTTTCAGTTCAGAACAGAGAGCTCATGTGTGTTAGATGGCGGTCGCTGTCAAATGTGTAACCAAGAGGGTTTTAACGTTTTAATTAAAGTTTACAGTTCACATGTTTACCTTGTGTAGTTTTAATCAGTGTTTTCTTTCTTATTAAGTTTAAAGTTAACCAGCCGAGCTATCAAAAATATTGGTACTTCCTTCTTATAGCAGCTTCCGAGGATTAATCGTTAAGTGACAGAGATGCATCGCCAAGTTATCTCACATGTTTGACGTTATAGTCATATTTGACGAATATGACATTTTATAACCTCTATGACCAAGTTATAGTGACATTCTTCATTCTATTAAATCCTTTCATACATAAATAATTCAATGATATCCCATGATAGGTAATGATTGTTTGTTGCCATGGTGATTACGTCCTATTTAAGATGGAGTCCTATTATTTCCGTATTACTGAATTTAAAAACCGAATTGTTGAACGAACTAAAATTGTTTAATTATAGCAATCCTATAATCTACCGACAATTTTTTTGCATAGATCTTTCCGGAAAAATAGGTATTAAATGGAAAAAAGTCTAAATATGGTTTTCAATTTTTTGAAATTTTCAAAGCTAGACTTAAGTTTACCATTGGAATTTTCAGTAAATGTCAACAAAAGATAAAATGTTTCCAACTAAAAATTTACTTATTTTATTAGAGAAATTAATCATATCATAATAATAGACGATATATTTCATTTCAATGATATATTAACGGTACGAACGCACCTCATTTGTCACGTTTGACGTACAATTTCCAACTTGTTTCTAAAGTAAGGTCCGTTTTGCAATTTATAAAAAATACTAAGCACATTTAGAAAAATTATTTTTTCTTCATACTTTTTTCTACTTTTCTACATAGTTTCCATGTCTGTTGAAACATTTGTAGTAACGTGCCATGCGTGTTTGTAACCCTTCCACACCTAATGCCACCGCCATCGAAAATTATAAATAAAATTAAAAATTTTAATCAATAAAAATATATTTAAATGAAGAAATAGAAATTAATCTTCACTAAATACCCTCGTCTGTATATCAATCACACTGATAAAAGATTATTGCAATCGCATGGAAATATTTTAACAGTTAATAGATAAAGAGATAAATAAATGCGTGCGACAAAAGCTATTAGAGCACTATTTCGAGCGTACTTGTAATAGGCTATGCAAAATAATATTTATGAAGAGGAAATTTGTGTAACTCATCAACTTTTGTTATTCACTGTTTGAATGTTGAGATAATGCTAAAATCCAGATGTTCTGCAAAGTTTATTCTTTGTTGTATCTCTTATCTTCACACTACATAGTCTACAAAGTATAGCTCAACTAAGCACTCACAAGCATTGTATGATGAGTTTTCGTGTTCGGACGAAATTAATGAGAGCCCAAATGATAGAATAGCTTCTAGCCGTAGCAATTCACACAAGTACCAAAACCTTCACAGAGTTTCCAAGTTTCTGTTTATTAAATTCTGAACGAATTTATATTTTGAGAAATTTCCTTGAAAAGATGTTCTAAAAACAAATTATTGCATTTCAAATTCAATGAATTATGCCTTTGAAAACAAATCGTCAGGATGTTATCGCACGCCTAATATATATATATATATATATATATATATATATATCATTATTATTATTATGTATGTATAAAGAGTAGCAAAATATTAAAATTCCAATTTAAATGTAAAATTTACATTAATTTCCCAATTAAATTATTTTCTAACTCTTAATATATGATTGTGAGAACATTTTAAATTGTTTTGTTGTCCCAACAAATGTTAATATATGATAACTCACAACACCCTAAGATAATATACTTCCCTTATTTATACCTAAACGGATAATATCCATTAATTGGTTTTGGTTTTCGGAAAACCCATAGCAAACCAATCTACCATACCAAATAATACAAACTCTCCATTTACGTGTAAAATTTCAGCTTACAGATTTTTCATAAGATGAGCCTTTTTAGTATGTACAGAAAATAATTTGTATAATGAACCATATAATATTCGTAGAATTACATTTAATAATGGTTTAAAGTACAACATATTAATAAATTAGTCCAGTATATTTCCAATAATAAGATGATTAAAAACAATTTTTGTTCGCAAAAATACAAACTCTATACACTTAAATATTTTTAAGCTATTTTGAGAAATTAAAATACAGTCTTAACACGTTTCAATGTCTGCTTAATTTCGAAAACCCTTCCAAAATGGAAAAATATTAATCTCACTAAAATTGACCCAATTCATTTCGAAATTAGTCAGGTGTATAAGAAATATCATTTATTAAAGCCAACGGATCAAGGCATTACTATATTGACATGACTAGCAGGAATATATTTCAGGAATAAATAGTACAATCTTCTTATACGATATATGAAGTCAGTTAGAAAATATTACAAAAAGAAATATTTACTGACATTTATTATATGGTGCTTTGTGGTTATTGAAACTGTGTTTTCAGATAAATATTAAACTGAATAACAGAATTTCCTAGCCTTTATCAATGAAAAATAAGATTTCTTTGTTCAAACACTTAATTGTATCCTGAACAAGAGCATTTGGAATGAAATGAAAATTCTCTCAAATATAAGTGCATATGAAAGTTGGGGGGGGGTGGAGGACAGATTGGTCTTTCTGTTAAAAATATGAGAGTTCTTTGAAGCCTGAATGGATTACTTACTGTTACAAATTTAAAGCCAATTTATGGCATTTAAGAATTAACAAAAATTTATATTTTAAGCAGTGTTCGGTGTTATAAATCAGTGGATATATACCTTGATATATATGTCCGATATTTATCTTCAAAATATCATGATATTTTCGATATTTTCAAATATTTGACACTTATTTTCAAAATATCATTGTGCATGATATTTTTTATATTTTCAGTCGAACTGTTATTGACTGTGATTTTGTAGGTGAAGAACTTTTGCTCAGGCGGTGACTTTTTTAGCCAAAAAAATCTTTTCCAAGCTTATGAAGCTTCTATTTCTAAATATAGAGCCAATAATTGTATGGACCAATATTTACTTATACAATATTTACACCTTCATTTCAATAATCTTTTTTGGTTTTAATTAGTTTAAACTTGCATAACAGGCTAGGGAACGAAAAAGAAGACAAGCTTATATTTATGTTAAAATTTTTCCCAAAAGAAAACAAAAAAAAGTTATTTGCATTTAAAATTTCGTTGTATAAAACATAATTTTTTTTTAATACTAAATTCTATAACTAAAATTCATAAAGATACAACTATATGTAAATATATTGCTTGAAGGTGCGTAAAACATTTAAAAGCACATGTATGTTTACATGTATGGTTACATGTTGTCAAGCAATATATTTACATTTAGTTAAAGATACAACTATTTATTTTACTAATTATTACTATAATTTTAGTTATTAAACAAGGTGAATTTGAACTGAAATTTTAACTTTTTATTGAACTAAATTCTATAGTTTGTTTTTTGTGAATGAAAAAAGAAAACTGTATTTGTTTTCAATTAGTTGACCTTCAATTTGTTATGTAAGTGACAAAAAAAAAGTAAAAGTCATTTAGAATATTGTTTAATTAGATATTGTATAATTTAGAATATTGTATAAGTGTTTTTTTATATATTTTTCTTGCTAAGTGCAATATGTTTTAGTTTCTAATTTATATTAAGCCTGGAAATATTGATAATCATCAATTAGTGAACTGTTTCGAAAATATCAGATATATATGTATAAAATATCGGATATTTTTTATATTTTTGAAAGTATCATGATATTTACGGACCCTGATTTTAAATCTATATCAAAAAGCAAAAACATGTTTATACAAATAAAAACGCTGAGGTAACGCTGAGTAACGCTGGCATAAAATTGACGATGTCTTCCGCTTTTTTTTTTTTTTTTTTTTTTTTTTTTTTTGCTAATTTATTAACTTCTAAACATCGCACAATTTCAATTTTTACACCGTCGAATAGGGAGGGGAAATGTTTGAAATCTGTATCTCAATTTACTGATATTTTATTGGTTATAAAATAATTTTCTTACGGAAGATTGACATGTTTGCACTTGAAATAATATAAGATTTTCCATCATATTCCAATATATTTGTTTCCCTCTAATTTTGCATTATGAAATTAAAAATTTTTGAATAATTAAATAAAAGGATAATACGAGGGAAAGTCATTAAGTATGTCACAAAAGATAATTAAATAATAACTTACAATGATATTCACTTCAAAAGTATTTTTATTTCTCAACCTATTCTGCACCAATATTTATGCACTTATATCACCGTTTTATCAGTGTCCCAACACCAGCTGCATAAGATTCTTTGGGTTGCTGTCTCAGCCACATTAGGACTTCAAGTTGAACCTTTTCATCGTCTGTGAACATCATCTTGCAACTTCTTCAACATCCTCCATACAGCTCGTCTTAGCCCCAAAAGATTTTCATCTGTTTAGTCCACTAAAAAAACATCTTGGAAGCAAGATGATGTTCACAGATGATGCAAAGGTTCAACTAGAAGTCCTAATGTGGCTGAGACAGCAACCCAAAGAATCTTATACAGCTGGTGTTGGGGCACTGATGAAACGGTGATATAAGTGCATAAATATTGGTGGAGAATATGTTGTGAAATAAAAATAATTTTGAAGTGAATATCATTGTAAGTTATTATTTAATTATATTTTGTGACTTACTTAACGACTTTCCCCCGTACAAATAGGCTACAAATTTAACAGATATGTAATCGAACTACACGTTTAAACACTGAAATAATAAGAATTTAAAAAAAAAATCTTTAAATGGTGAAATCTTTGACGATTTTTTTTTACTATTAACAGCTGACATTTGGCTAATACAAAAGTACCGTTTTTAATAAATTTCAAATTTTTATTTTAATACATAATTGCTAAGTTTTCATATAAAAATATTTTTCGTGTTGTTAATGGGTAATCTAAGAAAATAAATTAAATGTAAAAAATCTATTAGCGTTTTTAATTTAAAAAAATCGACTATGTTGTGTACAAAGTTCTGTAATTCTGGAAGCTCGGGTTTTATTCCCTAGTTATAAATAATAAATCAAATAAAAATTATTAATTTTATTGATACAAAATAATAATTACTATAAACATAAGAAAACTAACTTTCTAGCAAACTTTTATTTATGCGCCACAGTGGCTTATAATTAAAATATAATTAATAATATATCTTGCCCCTCTTGGGCGTCAAAAAATTTGATAGTTGACGCATATTTTGCTTCTTTTCAATTGAAATATCTTTACAATTATTCTGATGGTTTTCTTTACATAAATCGATATTCTTGTTGTCTATTGCTTTTTCATGATTGAGGTTCTTTTCCACCCAATGACGAGGCATGCAAGATTTATATATATATATATATATATTAAATCGATAGGCAGTAATTATAAGAAATATATGATTTACATTAAATAATATGCATATTTTACTGAAAATTTATGTTAATTGTTTGTGAATTTAGTTAGCATCTTAAAATATATACAGGTTCAGCATAAATTTAATAATCATACATTCAATTCCGCAAATGGTGCAGCTTATAAAATTTTGGTAACAACGCTTTAGAAAAAAAAAAAAAAAAAAACGAAAATAATATCTAATTTGTTACTAATAAAAGAAATAGAAAATAATAAGATACTTAAAACACTCATTGAGACAATTTAAATAAATTATTCGTTCTTATTATTATTTCTAAACAATGTCATTTTGGAAATAAGAGGTTGGTTAAAAATAAGGTAATTCAATGAAGGAAAACATTTTAGACATTGAAAAAATGAACATTTTTAGAAACAAGTATCAAGTGTTCATAAGTTAAATTCTAAAGCTAATAAATACATATTTGATAGTAAATGAAATAATAATTTTTGAAATCAGTGTAATTAAATTAAAGAAATAATTAGGAGTATCTTTTATTTAGAAAGAATAGTTTAAGTAGTAAATTTGGACATTTCAAAATAACTCTATTCATACAAATATTTTAAACGTAAATAAAAGTAGTTTGTTTTAAATTTTAATTAGTAATCTCAAGGTTCTATTGAAAATATCTCTAAAGAAATTGTACAGAGGATAAGGGAATTGTCACGAGGACACTAATTTTGTTATCATTACTATTTTCATTATATTTATAAACTGAAATTATTTGACTCACAATTTAGTTAAATACACATTCTAATGTATTGTGATTCTATTCAGCTATATACACATACTGAAGGTCAAAATTGTTTTGAAAATGAGCTATAGGATATTGTTCTATCTTTGTTATATTTTAGACAAAGTATATTTGGATAAATACATATATTTAGTGATATTATTTTATATATCATTTCAAAAAAAGATGAAAATAATTATAGTTTCATTTCTTATTGCCTACTTGTTAACTGCCCAAATAATAAATTTAGGTAGAATACATCTAGAGCTTAATTATATGTCTCAGAAATAAATATTTCAGTCATCTAGATATAAATAATACACATAGTCGGCTAGAAAAAATTACAACAAAAGGGTTATATATTTATAACGTATTCCCAGGTGGTTACAGAAACAGTCTTTTGAGAAACTAAACTTGTTAAACGAATTCCTCAGACACTGCCACTCAAAGAAATATAGGAGAATTCTTTTGCTCAAACAATTAGTTGTATACTGAACAGAAACATTTGAAAGCAAAAGGAAACTTTCGTAATAGGGGAGAGTGGAAGATTGGTATTTGTGTCAACGACATAACAGTTTCTGGGAGTTAGAATGAATTATTCACTATTACTATCTTTTAAAGTCAATATGTGCAATAAAAGGTTAAAAGAAGATATATAGCTTCGTTAGAAAGAAAAAAATTTAAATGAAAATTAACCAACTATTTGACAGATGAAAAATGCTCATCTCTTTAACTCTTTCTAACATAGTTGAAAACTGTTTATAAATTTGGTTTGTTTGTCTTCCCTCTTTCTGTCTGCCTGCCTGTTTTTGCTCTAGCTCGCGTAAATGTACTCGGATTGACATGTAATTGATATATGTTATTGAGGTATGTTTTCTATTGAAAATGGAGTGTGTAGCATTTATATTTAATTTATAGAAGCACTCAAAACAATTCCGTTTTATTACGGTCTATTTGGAAAAATTGTTTGCAGTGTATTTTAATGATGTTACACTATTACACTATTTCAAATATAAAGAAATTGATATACATCACTGAGGTGCACTACAAGATGCTTACTGTAGAATATGGTAAGCATGGCATTTATTGTTCGTTTACAGGGACACAAGAAATAATTCCGTTACAGTACAATCTATGAGCGATAATTTCAAGAAGTGCGTTTTTTATTGCGGAATGCGTTTTTAAATTTAACTAATTATTTGCACATTACTTGGCGTGTATGAATTCTACATATCATATACACGGGTGAACGAAAGAATTCCAGTACATTTCCGCTTATTGACGGAAATTGCTGAAGGGGAATTTTCAATTGCGTTATGTGTTTCCTATATGAACTAATTTTTGCGCATGCTCGGTAATATATATATACAAATCTATATAGATCCTGATACAGGGATACATACAATAATTCGGATTTTTCTTCGACTATAGATGGTAACTGCTGAAATTGGGTTTCAAATGTGCTATACGTTTTCCAAATTGTTTACTTAGACAGGCGGAACTCCTGGAGATAAAGGAAGCCACTCAATGGGAATATAACTCCAACAACATAAACTTCAAAATCCATTATTTATTTGTACATTTTACCAATTCTTTCAGACATTATTTTAAAAAAGCTTGGTTAAAAATCCTTACTAAAAACGTCCCCCATTTAAAAAATGTAAAAACAGTCTTCAATAAAAAAAAAAAATCTCTACCAGTTCACAAAAGCGCTTTCACCCCCCGCTAGAGCATCATCAGTTGTCCTAGTGGCGGGTGAAAGCGCTTTTGTGAACTGGTAGAGAATTTTTTTTATTGAAGACTGTTTTTACATTTTTTAAATGGGGGACGTTTTTAGTAAGGATTTTTAACAAAGCTTTTTTTAAATAATGTCTGAAAGAATTGGTAAAATGTACAAGTAATAAATGTACAGAGATTAACAAGGGAACACCTGCTTCAGAATCCATTCTGACAGATTCAAGCCTTCAGTCATAGGAAAACATTTTTACTTCAAACTATCTGTATGCAAATATAATACAAGCTCTACAAAGTTCCTTCATATCTTTTTTAACGTCAGTAGGTTCGGGGACACTCTGGAGCAGCGTTGCCATTAGGTTACTTTCTAAAAATTCAGATTGCTTGATTGGCACCACTTTTTTGAAATTTTATAATTCGCCTTGTTTTCGCCTTATTTAATTTGTCATTAAGTAAAGCGAATTTTACTTTCTCAAAAAACTGGTGGCAATCAAGAAAACAGAATTTAAAAAATGTAGCGTACTGGCAACACTGCTCTGGAGTCACAGGGAATGAGTTTGATGGCAAACTAGCTTTTAAATCCACATCACCAGTAATAGACGTTGGATTTTTTTTTCATATCCATCTTCATATCTTAAAAACAGTTAAAAATATCTCTACTTCAATGAGAGATATATCATATATCTACTTCATCTACTTCAATGGGAGATAGCATCAAGAATGGGATTAAGCCCAAACCGGGCGCTGTACATACAGCCACCTTCCAAATGTGTCTAATTAGTCTTTATTACATCATAGAAATATCTGTCTTCGCGACAAATCACGGGCCATATTCGTCATACCTCTCAAATTTTGATAGTGTTTTCTCTCCGCAGTGCACCCGTTGCTAAATAAGCAGGTCATTGCATTATACTCTAAACTGCATCTTAACCTCATATTCTCACCTAAGAAAGCCACAATCAACATCACTATCAACATGGTTTTCCTTAGTGTCAAAGCAGCCAGCCTAAACTACTCAAAAAAATAATGGATTGTGTTCGACTAATTCAGCATATTCAATATATATTTCAAAATTTCTTTCCCCTCATTGACTAAGTGTTCTAATAGTTTTATTAATGTATTAATTTTTTCATTATAAAGTTCACAGACTATGAATTTACTCTCTCTATGAAGAAAATAACTATCCGTACATTCCATAAACTTTGTAAAACTTTTCCGGGATATATGGTGGCAGATCTCTAATGCGCGTTACTGGGTGGGGCTAGTAGAGCTCTAGCCCTCCCCACCTAGTTGAACTTGTTTACTTAGGCATTATCTTTCACCTTCTTAAACTGTGACGTTTTGTTAAAGTACACTGTTAAAAATAAATCCGTGGATTTACGGTAAAACTACTGGCAGCAAAGTTGCCTGACTTTTACTTTTTCGTTAGTAGAGTTTCATTTTGGGAGATAAAAAGAGGAAAAGCTCCGTCTGAAGAAGCGGAAACTTTCCATTATATAGTTTGTATATCACATATATTCTATTTAAAACTATGATTTAAAAAATAAAAACCAAACACTTATTTCTGATTTTAAGGGAATCCGTGCGGTGAACGGGGAACTTACAACAAACGTGTCTTTACGAGATCATGCGGGTCATAGTTAAAGAATATAGTCTGTGATCCTGATTATAAAAAACAATACAGTTGAAATGCAGCAGCATGATACAAATCTCACAAAAGAGCGAGGATTCTTTCGTTGAGTTTTTCATTTCTGTGCAGCATCATGTCAGTTTTTTAAACATTGAAAATAAATACGCAGCAGATAACGGAATATCTCCGCTGTCCCCTTCCGTCTCCGTCGGTTCTGTTGTTTTCGGGAAATTTTATGAAATCTTCTATTTTTTAACGGAAAAGGCTCTTTGTCGTGAAAAGGGACTTTTTCAGTGAAATTCATGAAAAAAATATTCGTGAATTTCATATTCTTTTTAACTGTGTAATTCTGAATGTGTATCGGAATGTATTTCATAATCTTATGCTTGATGCATGAATTTTTCTTTCTTGTTTTCATTGTTAATAGATGTTATTCGTGAAATAAGACTTTTAATTAAATGAAAGTACTTTAATGACAGTGGGTAATGTCGTAACTATTAACAAGGCGTTATCATGCGTTGATAAAGTGAATTCTAAAGTTACAGTGGTGGTCAAAATTATAAGGACAAGGCAAAAATCGCCAAATCTTGGCTACTTTTGACCAGAAAATTATGCAAATTTAATAGCTGAAAACCAATGAAAAATTAAGAATATTTTTATAAGTTTTTATGGAAATATGTGGAAAATTCATATTTATAAAATGTATTATGGATTTATAGAGTCATGTGATATGGACAAAATTATAAGAACAACTGTATTTGTGTGTTCTAAAAAGTAAAATTTGCATATTTTTTGCTCTGCACACGGAACTTCCAGACGATATAAATGCATAGTAAGCGTTTGAGATCGTCATATTCTGTTTTTCAGTCATGCCACTAGGTACAAAGCTTTCGGAGTTTGAGAAAGGGAAAGTGGATGCATTTAAAAGTTCAGGACTTTCTGTACGTCAAATTGCGACGAAGCTTAATAGATCAAGAACAGTTATTTACAATTATCTTAAAAATCCCGGTAAATATGGATGGCAAAGACATACAGGTAGGCCATCTTCTGTTTCTGTACGGGAGAAAAGAATGATAATAAGGCAAGCTTGCTCCAAAAAACAAACGTCAACAGAAATAAAACATGAATTGAACTTAGAATGCAGTGCTCGAACTGTTCGACGTGTTTTACAAAAAGAAAAAAAGGTTCGCTATGGTAAACATATGTCACGACCGCCTCTTACAAAAGTTCATAAGAGACTGAGGGTGGAGTTTGCCAAAATAAAAATTACTGTGGGGCAAAAGTGGGATGATGTTGTCTTTTCCGATGAGAAAAAGTTTAATTTGGATGGACCAGATGGTTTTCGCTACTTCTGGTATGATTTCCGTTGATAAAAAGAAATTTTCTTAAAGCATGCATTTGGAGGTGGCTCCGTAATGGTCTGGGGAGGTTTCGCATCTGTTGTAACTACTCCAATAGTTTTTGTGCAGGGTAGAATGAATTCTGAAAGTTATGTTGATTGTGTTGTATTGGGAGATAATCTTTTACCAGAAGCACCGTTAATAACGAGTGGAGACTATTTCTTCCAGCAGGACAATGCCTCAGTACATGTTTCCCAAACTTCAAAATCATGGTTTGATGCTAATTTCGTAAAACTACTTGCTTGGCCGGACAGAAGCCCTGATCTGAATCCAATGGAAAATCTGTGGGGTATTATGGCACATGAAGTAGACAAAAATGGTATAAAATATAGAACAAGCAAGAGCTTATGTCCTCCATCGAAAACGCCTGGTCAAAAATTTCCAAGAACGTTCTGAAGGAACTGTCAAACTCTATGACGTCAAGACTGATAAAAGTGATTGAGAAGAAGGGGAGATTATTAATTATTAGTGTGTTTCAGGCAAAAACATTCATTGTCCTTATAATTTTGTCCAACTTTTACAATGACATATTTTGTTAATTATGCCAAAACATTCATATTTTGCATTTCCCAATGTTTGGCATTCTACAATGATTACTAGCATAAAAAAGTATTTTTTTTCTTTGCAATTTTCAGTTGTTCTTATAATTCTGACCACCACTGTAGTTAATACAGTTTTGAGAGTAAATGAAATAATTCCTAGAAGAGGAGTAAATTATATTAGGGAAAAGGAAAGGATAGTTTGTAAGTTTAAATCACGATTTTAAATAAAATTTTCGACATTTCAATCTCTTTGAAGCAAGAATAAATATAGCATGTTTAAAATTTAAATTATTTTTTTATGCTCTGTTGAAACTATCACGACAAAAATATCAGAGAAAGATAAAAAAAAATTATGAACCACAATTTTTTTTCACTCCCTACTACTTTCATTATATTTACAAAACTGCAAAAAAAAATTGAATCATATCACAATTAAAAACCCATTTGGAAATTTACTTTGCAGTTACATATACACATTAAAGATGAAAGCTTTTTAGAAAAATTGTTATAGGATATTATTCTATTTTTGATATATTTTAAACAAATTACCTGTTTATCACTGTTATTATTTTCAACTTTTTGTCAAATGCATGAAAAATAATCCTTGATTATTTAATCTTTTTTATGTATTAACATCATAAATTATGCACGTTGGTACAATAAAGATTTAGTTTAACTGTACATGTCTCATAAATAATAAATGCATTCATCGAAATATAAATCATATACAGGTGTATCTGACATGATTCAACAAACTTAGAGGGAGGATAGTACTACAAGGAAGAAGACAAACAAAAAATGCAATGGAACATGGGGTCACAAATGACGTTTAAAGATTGAAAATCGAGAAAACGCGTCTGGAAATAGACAAACTGATACAAGAAAGAAAGACCCCAGAAAATTATTTATTGCATAGAATAGATACAACACAGCCCGTGATGGCCATAGAAAACAAATATTTTACAACAATTGTTCAAAGTGTTCTAAGTACATCTACAGTATAATGACTGGCGTACAAGCTCAAAGATTCCGGAAGTTTCCTGGATTTTTCCTGCAGCGGACACAATACGCGCTACTACTTCTTCTGGCATTTCTGCAGGCGTCTCATAAATGAGGGATTTCATCTGTCCCCAGAAGAATAAATCAAAAGGGTTAAGGTACACTGCAAAAAATAATTGTTGATTTTACAGTATAAAACTGGCACCCCAGCTGCCAGTATTAGATTAAGTGCAAGCAGTAATACGCTGCCGCGCATGCGTGGTAGCGTATTACTGCTTGCACGGCAGCGTATTACTGCTTATTTTACTGTTTAATACTGTTAATTTTACGGTATAATACTGGCAGCTGGGATGCCAGTTTTATACTGTAAAATCAACAATTATTTTTTGCAGTGTACGGCGAGCGTGGAGGCCAAACAACAGGGCCACCACATCCAATCCATCTTGCCGGATAAACTCCATCAAGGTGGTTACGCACATACACAGGAAAATGAAGTGGAGCACCATCGTGCATGTACCAAATTTGTTTCTGCATGCCAGCTTGTGTAGCAGAAAGCAATCCTGGTAGGATATTTATTGGTCTGTCTCTAAGAAGATGGAAAATTTGCATACATGGATTCCTGCTCATAGATTTGTTTGGCTTTCTTCCACGTTTTTGTTAACTCTTTCTGACCGGATATGCACAAAGTTAAAGAAAAACCAGCTACATGTTACCAGCCAGTTCTTCAAAAAAGCAGCATGCGAAATTTCGATACTTTTATTAGTTTTGCGATTTTCACCCTTTCAACCACATTTGCGACCCCATGTTCCATTGCATATTTTGTTCGTCTTGATGACATCCCCCTAAGTTTGTTGAAGCATTTCAGATACACCCTGTATACCGCATGTAAAATCCATCTTTTACTACTTTCATGCGATAAAGATTTTTTATAAATTGCTACTTAAGCATGCGCGAGAAGTATATGACTGTTACTTTGAATTTTAAAATTATTACCAACTTTTCAGCCTGCATTTTTTTTATATGGCACTTGGATAAATATTTCATATATGAATGTAACAAAAGAGATATATATCGATAATTATTCGGTGATATATCGTAAGAAGAGACAAAGTTTTCTTAATTTTGCGAAAATATAATATAACCAAAGCAAATATATACAATAACCTCTTCCGAGTTAACCACGATTTCGAAAAGAGTTTGTTAGATATAGAAATTTCAGAAATTAATAGATTTTCGAGATTTAAAGAAGAATGTATAAACAAGTGGTTAAGTGTGATCGAAGATCGCACAAAGGGTTTCGTTTAATATTCCTTTCAAAACACTTCATCCTTTCTTTAATAAATCCAAATAAATTTCATTTATTCAAAAAAGAAAAAAAAAAGTAATGTTTTTTATGAAATAAAAATTTACCGGTCTATTTTTCTTCTTTTTTTTTTCGAAAATCTGAACCGGTCCGATAGCGGGCGAAACCCGTAATTATACTCTGTCATAATAATATCTGTCATGTGGACTAAATGCGATATTAAAAAAAATCAATTTCAAAATTTAAAATGTTGTATAGAGACCTTCAAAATGTTGTGATTCAATACGTTACTCAAACTCATATGACGTTATAATCACTTTCTGACGCCATAACTACTTGCTTTCTCTATTACTCATATTGATACTCTCTTTTTATTCTCAAACATTTGAAAAAATCCGTCAAACTTCTAATATGACGTCAGATTAATTTTCCTTTTAATTCTCTAATGATGTCATACTAACCTGCTTTCTGTACATACACATACTCATACCCCTTGTATTATTGAGAAATGTTTGAAAATTTACGTTTTATTACAATATGACGTAATATTAATCTTTTTTTCAACTGGTGAAACTTTTTATTTCATTTTCATTTTTCACGTTGAAATCTTTCAATATAAAATTAATTATTGTAGAAAGAATTTTATTCTGGATTTTAATTGTTGGCAACTGCTATAACGAAAAATGTTTAAGTTTAATAGGAAAAGGCTGTTAGATTTTTGGTTTCTTATCTCTCTATATTAAAATAATACTATTTTTTTATTATTATTATTTTCAACTTCATAGCAGGCATTCAGCTATAAGTATACAAAATTTCAAGTCTGTAAGTTATATAGTTTCTGAGAACTGGCTCTGTGACGAACAAACAACGTAGCCGGACAAATAAGGTTTCGCGAGATGAACCAAAAAAGTATTTTTTACGGCCCCTGATTTTCGAAAACGTTTCCGAGTTGTTTTTCATAGCGTATTAATCAGCTTTCTGAAATTGGAATATCGGATTTTAGGATGCTAACAATTTCATTAAAACATGTTCAGCTGTGTAACTGAATTTATACATGTAAGAGTAACAAAATAATATTAATTTTATTGTCAATGTTAAAGATGTTAATTTATCATGTTTGTCTGTGAAACATGTTTGTTTACTACCTTTACTTGACAACGTTTACTTGATATTTGATAGCATACGAAAACCTATATTCCGGGTTCAGAAAACTGATTAATACAATGTAAAAACTGCTCTGAAATGTTGACGAAAATGAGTGGCAGCAAAAGAAACGTTATTTTTATAAATGTTTCTTTAAATCTCTAAAATATAGTGGTTTCTGGAGTTTCCAAAGATAAAGAACAGTTTTCGAAAACGTGAGTAATTCGAAAGAGATTATTGTATACTTTCATTCATGATTATGTTATATTTTCCTAGATTAAGAAACATTTGTCCTTTTTTTTCTTTTGTAGTGTAGTATTCGTGCAACAAAGAAAAATTTGATAAAAAGTTTCGAATTATTATGAAAATATAACGTAATTTTTCTCTTTTTTCATGTCAAAAGATGTTATTAATATGCACATAACTATCATATCATGTAAAAAGATATCTTGTTACTACTATCATATGGCTAAAGATGTTAACTGTTAAAACTGTTATAATATATATTTTTTTTTATATCGTGACTGAACAATATATGAATATTTCATTTTCCTTTACTGTATTAATTTCAAAAGTAAGTAAATTATTGCTTATTCTTATTACAAATGTATTAATTTACGCGTTTTTATTATTTGTAAGTAATATTTAGAATTCACTCCTCAGCATTTATAGGAACAGTCTTTTAAGGAACTTAACTTTCTAAATCAATTCCTTGGCCTCCATCAAACAAAAATAAGAAGATGTTCAAGATGTTCAAGATTAAGATATGTCCAAACAATTAGTTTCATCCTAAATAAAAACATTTGGAAGAAAGGAAAGATTTACACAAATAATCGCTGGGAGGGAAGATTGGCATTTCTATCAACGACACAAGGTAATATCTAGAAATGTAAATGGATTAATTACAGCTAAACGTTGTTAAAACAAACTCCTAATTCATACAAAATAACAAGACAGCAATATTTAAAGTTCAAAGTTTCTAAGCATTTCAGAGTTATAGAATAAGTATTTAAGCAAAGAGAACACATTTCAAAAAATAGACCCATTCTATTCAAATTTAAAGTAATTTTTAAATTTTTTCCATGTTTAAAAGCCTTTACTAACATTCATATAATTAGCATATAGAAATCACTTTATTAGCAGTATTGTGCATTGAAGGTTTAAAAAAACTGAAACTTGAAGTATGTGGTCTTCCACGAATTTTAAAATTCGCAACAACCTATCCTGATTCAATTTACATTTTAATTTTGTGCGTCTCAGGAATAAATATTGCATTTACCTAGACATAAATAACAGTTCTCTGAATAAAAATTGCATTAACAAAAAGGAGAACTAAACTGCCGATTATATGTCACACTTGGTTAACCAACATCATTCACATATTTTATCATATAAAGTGTCTGTAGCTGTATTCCAACATTCCGGACGAAAATGTGTTATTTACAAAGCTTAAACAGGAAAATACTAATGAATGATTAACATAGTGTTCAAGTATTCGAAGAGATGGTAAAATCTAGTAAAATTATTGTCAAATAATCATTTAAAATAGATCGAAACATTTCCGAAAACTTTTGAAAGTCTAACTAACGATAACATTGACATAATCTAATTTCCCTTGGCTACAACGATCATTTGAAAATCAGAAAAAAGCAGTAATAAGTGCTCTTGAATTGGAAACCGAAATCTTGCTGCAAGCAAATCTCAACTAAAGAGGAAAAAATTAATCATTGATTCTTTTTTCTCCTGAAATTACCTTAGTTTTTACTTATCACAAAAAATAAAAGGTGTGTATTTGCAGGATTTTCTTCTTAAATTTACGTTATTTTTATTTATTTTACTATAACAGTAATTATTTTATTATAATAATTATGTACTTCATTTATAGTACTTTTATTTATAATTAATGTTTGTACAGTGCTGGGAAAAATTATCCCCTACTAACTCTGCCAAAATCACAGTATGAAAATGTGACACTCCTATCAATAGATTAGTAATAACGTCTACTAATTAGTTCTATGCTTAAATTTTGCTTAGAAGGTCTTCTACATATTATAAATTGCATCAAACTAGGCATTCTTAATGCAAAAACCTAATTTTGATATAATTAAATTTCTAGGTAAATTTTACCTTTGGATACCAGACGAAAAGTCATTCGGTAAAGAAATTCAGGAATTATACAGATTTAAAGTTTGGAACTCCTAATGTTATATAAGATGTAATCTTCATTACTGAGCGAAAAAGTCCGGGCCAGGATTCGAACCCGCGATCCCATTTTGGTTGAACCAATTCACCCAGTTAACCTTAATGATCATAGCATTTGGTCTTATATCTGAATAAGAACAACACAATAAATCACAGTAAACGCTGGAAACGTGATTAGACTAGATTAATTTTGACACAATTATTCAAATTGGTAAAGAAATCATATGAGATGTAATCTTCCCAACTGAGCGAGAAAGTCCGGGCCAGGATTCGAACCCGGGATCCCATTATGGTTGAACCAATTCACCCATTTAACCTTAATGATCATAGCATCTGGTCTTATATCTGAATAAGAACAACACAATAAATCACAGTAAACGCTGGAAACGTGATTAGACTAGATTAATTTTGACACAATTATTCAAATTGGTAAAGAAATCATATGAGATGTAATCTTCCCAACTGAGCGAGAAAGTCCGGGCCAGGATTCGAACCCGGGATCCCATTATGGTTGAACCAATTCACCCAGTTAACCTTAATGATCATAGCATCTGGTCTTATATCTGAATAAGAACAACACAATAAATCACAGTAAACGCTGGAAACGTGATTAGACTAGATTAATTTTGACACAATTATTCAAATTGGTAAAGAAATCATATGAGATGTAATCTTCCCAACTGAGCGAGAAAGTCCGGGCCAGGATTCGAACCCGGGATCCCATTATGGTTGAACCAATTCACCCATTTAACCTTAATGATCATAGCATCTGGTCTTATATCTGAATAAGAACAACACAATAAATCACAGTAAACGCTGGAAACGTGATTAGACTAGATTAATTTTGACACAATTATTCAAATTGGTAAAGAAATCATATGAGATGTAATCTTCCCAACTGAGCGAGAAAGTCCGGGCCAGGATTCGAACCCGGGATCCCATTATGGTTGAACCAATTCACCCAGTTAACCTTAATGATCATAGCATCTGGTCTTATATCTGAATAAGAACAACACAATAAATCACAGGTAATGGGACCTCTAGTAAACGCTGGAAACGTGATTAGACTAGATTAATTTTGACACAATTATTCAAATTGGTAAAGAAATCATATGAGATGTAATCTTCCCAACTGAGCGAGAAAGTCCGGGCCAGGATTCGGACCCGGGATCCCTTGCCTGAAGCTGATAATGCTCTACCTACTGAGCAATCCCGGACGAATATATCTGAACTAATTCACCCAGTTAGCCTTAATGATCATAGCATCTGGTCTGATCGGACTTTTTCTCTCAGTTGGGAAAATTACATCTCATATGATTTCTTTACCAATTTAAATATTTGCGTCAAAATTAATCTAGTTCTAATGTTAATTGATTATTAATCGTTGCAAAACAGATTGTAATGCGGATAGTTTTTTTTAAACTTAACTCAAAATTGTAATGATCTGTAATTTTGGATTCGCATATTTGAATGTTTTAGAAATAGATTTCAATTAAAAAATATATAGGATACAATTCATATTGGTTTCTAAAATGAATTTCGAAATTATGTATGTTTTGAATTTTTATCAAATATATGAATTGTAACTTATGATTTGTAACAGAAATCGATATCTAGAAGCTTCAAATATGTGAATTCAAAAGTACACCTCATTCCCCCAAGTAGTTTTTGAGTTATGCTTAAATAACTACCCGCATTGCAATCAGTTTTGCAGAGATTATTAAGGCATTTAACATTGGAAGTTCTAAAGTTTAAACCTACATAATTCATAAACTACTTAACCGATTGGCTTCCCGTTTGGTATCTATAAGTAAAGTTTGCCGAGAAATGGAAATATGATGTTTCGAATTAGGTTCTTGCATTGAAATGTTTCATGTTTAGTACAATTTCGATAGGTAGATGACCCCCTAAACAGAATTTAGGTATAGTAAAATAGACGTCATTAGGTGAAAGTGTCCTAACGGGCAAAACGATCCACATATGTTTTCTTCCAGACAGGTCGCGCTATCTGCAGGGTAACACATAAACTAGTTGTGATAAGTGAAGAAGAAGCAATAGCGGTAAACAAGCGATCGCAATATTACGCGTCTGAATAGAGTTCTTTGAAAAATTGGGTTTTATAGCATCTGTTATAAGGTAAGCACTAACTTTCATATTTATTTAGATATACAGTCTTTCATTTACAGAAATATGACTTGGTTTACTTAATAGAGTATGTTTTTAGATGTGAATTACACTTATATATTGTCATAATTACTTTTATATCTTTTATTTTGCCGATGAAAAACAATTTACAATTATTTTTAAATGAAGGATCTATTTTGCCCTTTGGTGAGGGTAAAATGATCCTTTGAGCACTTTTAAAAAAAAATATTTTTTTCATTACTGAATTTGGGTTTAAAATATTATTAAAATATGATTATAATGCAAAATATAGTGTAAAATATACTAGCAAAGGGCCAAAGTTTTATTTAACAGTTATGTTGTTTTACACAAGTTTTTCCCTTAAGGGATCATTTTAAGCCACATTCCCCTACTAATCGATTGGTACCAATCACATTTTTTTAAGAATAATTTGCGACCAAGTTAGTAGGAGGTGATTACTTTTTTTTTCCTGGACTGTATAATTAAAAAAAGGCATCTGATATTGTCCTCCCGATTATCCGACGATTTCGATTTATCCGACATCCCCCTCGTTTGTTAGTATTGAATAATCGGCTGTCTACTGTATTTATAATTCATTTCCTAGTGACTATAGAAACTGCCTTTTCAGGAACTTATCCTTTGAAAAAGAAACATAAGAAGTTTATTTCGCTCAAGAAAAAGAAAATCTTTCCCCGTATCAGAATATTTAAAAGAAAAGGAAAACTTTTGCAGTCAGCGGAGAGAGAAAACAGTGACATTTCTGTCGAAGTTAAAAGTTTCTAGAATCTAGAAGTACGAATGAATTACTTACAGTTAAAAGCTGTTTAAAGCAAGTACAAAATGCATTCAAATTAACAAGACAATGGTGTTTGTTTTGAAAAAAAAATTAAATGAAAGTTATCCGTTGAGAATCGTTGAATAAGAATTTCAAAGAGAATAAAAGAAAGAGCGAATTGACTTAACCCCTTCGGAACCAGCGTCCCATACACGAATTTTATTCAGTTAGCACCTTTTTTTTTTAACAGTCACTTTTACTTATTTAATCCCGAAAATGCACAAATAAAATAAAGCAACTGTTACTTTTCTTTAATACTGGTACCAAAAACGATTGCCGTATGCACCTTTTGAAGATACATATATGCACCCATGATACCAATGGAATTAATATATTGAATTCGAAAATTTAAAATAAATTTCTTAATTGTTAATTATCAAGAGATGTATGTTGTACATGGTGTCCTAAAAAGTGATGAACTACAAATAATATAATAAATCCACTTGTTAACTTTAAATTAAAGTGTAATTATTGCTTAAAGGGATAAAAACATAACACAAAACGTTTATAATACCTTTTAGTATAGATTGCACATGTTTCCTTCGCTCTAACGGCGAAATCTTCAGGTCAGTTGATAAATACAATATTCTCGCAAAGTTTTTGAAAATAGAAAACATAAATCACGAGATCATATGTCCAATACAAGCTTTTTTCCAATCCAACTTTCCGAGAATATTTTATTTATCATTTTGATCTCAAGATGATATCATTTTGATCTCCGTTACTATTGCATGATGTATACCACATATGTAAAAATTAGCTATGGTTCTGTTTATTATTTTCTATGCGTTTACAAAAGAAATTGCACATGTAGGTACAAAATATCTACAGATTAATTATATATCTCATAAATAAATATTGCATGAATCTAGGTAGAAATAATACAAAATGTCAAGTATATCAAATAACAACAAAAGTGTACATATTTATAATTGTTTTGGTCTGTTTCAAATTTAAATTAATATCTATGCCCTGTTAAAAATATCATTACGGAAATTATACGAAAGGTAAGGTTATTGACATACACAAATTTTGTTCAGTCGTTATTACTTTTTTTATATTTATAAATCAGAAAAAAATATTTGAATCACATTTCATCTAAATACACTACCAGGATTTATTTTAATTATTTTTCAGCTACATACGCATACTTCAGATTAAAGATTTTTAAATAAGTAGCTATGGGGTATTGTTCTATACTTGATGCACATTAGACAAACCCTGAAAAAAATATATTGTTTCTCTGTTACTATTGTATGCTATATACCAAATACATAAAATTGAACTATAGTACTGTTTATCTTTTTTATGTGTTCCCAGAAAATATTACACACGCAGGTATAAAATATATACAGCTTAATTATGTCTTATAAATAAATGTTGCATTCATCTAGATATAAATAACACATAGAGTCGGGTAGAAAAAATAACAACAAAGTGTATATATTTATAATATATTCCCTAACGGATATAGTAACAGTTTTTTCAGGAACTGAACTTGTTGAACAAATTCCCTAGCCTCTTTCAAATAAAAAATAAAATGCTTTTGCACAATATGTATTCTGTATAAAGCAATGTGAAAGCAAAGGAAAACTTTCATAAATAGAAGAGAAAGAGCAAATTGTCATCTTTTGTTTGTCATCTAAATGTTTCTAGATGTATAAAGGAATTATTTACATTTAAAAATTGTTAAAGCAAATATGCTGTGCTACAAATTAATAAGACGCAAATGTTTGTATTTGAAAGAAAAATTTTAAGCGAAAGGTCTCTAAGTATTTGAGAATATTAGAATGTGTATTTAGCATAGAATTTCAAAGAAAAGAATAGAATAACTATTACATTTAATGGAGAGATTTGAATTAAATTCTTATTTTAACGCTCTTTTTCACTTAAGTTAACATGATTCATGTATTTAAAGATGGAATTATAAAAATTATGTACACAGGTGTGTTTCCAAAAGCAAAAAAGAATGGTTACATTCAATATGTAAATTTAAATTAGATTTTTATTTTTATACTCTTTTACTTAACCTGATTCATGTATGTAAAGATGGAATTTTAAAAATTATATACAGAAGTAAGTTTCTGATGACAATACAACATTTTAATAATTTTATAACTTAATTATAAATTAATAAAATGCTTCGAAATTGCGACAGTGAAATATATCCAACACTAAAAAGTAGAAACTAAGTTATACGTATAAGTTATACTAAGTTATATATAAATAAAACAAGAACAAAAAGTCATGCTTTCGGCATAGATTATGAGACACTTTCCAACACTAATATTATTCGAATATTATTAAGAAAATTAATTTTTCCATGGATGAAATGAGATATCTAAATAAACAAATAAAAAATTTACATAACTCAGTAAAAATTCATTTTCAGCCATTGCTGCCTATATTCGAAGTCTTTCGTTCAGCCTTGTGTATAATCTACAGAATTTGTGGACAACACTTAATTCACTAGAAAATACATAAAATTTGCATATCACAGCGGAAATAGCACTTCTAGCAATTACCGATCATAGTCAGACTTTTAACCGAATTATCTTGTGCGTCAAAACATGAATGATAAATTCCACGCACTCCATAATCTATAGAAAATAATTTGTATTGAACCTTAGTAATCCTTTTAAATTTCATTATGTTTCAAGTATCAAAACGTGTTCAGAATGCACAGCAACCGATTTTCCCCCATAGATCTTAATGTAAAGGAGTTATTTTGTACGTCCCTGTAATTAAACTATAAATGCTACTAATTGTATATTCCAGTAAAAGCATGCTGTAGTCCACTTCAGTAATGACTATTAATTTCGTTTTCAAATAACGCAACATCAATAAAACGCACCGTAAACGATTTTTCCCCATAGACCATAATGTTATGGAATTCTTTCGTGTGTCCCTGTAAATGAACTGTTATTGCTACACACTTCATTTTCAATACCAAACATTCTGTAGTAAAATTCAATAATGTGTAAAAATTTCATGACAATACGAGTATATTGACGAGAATTAGAGTACGGATAGACAGACAGATAGGCCGAATTCATAAACACTTTTCAACTATGTTGTAAAGTGTTAAAAACAGTGTATAATGATTTTTTTAAATACGCTTTTAATTTTTATTATTTAGAGGTGTTATTAACAAGCCTATAACTAGTATTAAAAACTGCCTTATTTCGTAATAGCACAGCTACTCGATATGACGTCATTATGGCAATATTTGTGATCACAAGTGTCACAGTAACAACGATGACCAAACTGTGATTTATTTATATTTTCACAAAATAACTGTCAAATGACCGTCATTTGTAACTCAAATGTGAAGTCACATAATAATTTCAAAACTTATCACAAACTTGGGACTTACTGATGTTTTACTTTATAATGGGCTTTCATGCGATTCATCTTCCACGTCACATCGAGTCAATGACGAAGATAAGAATTGCATTTTGGATGTCAGTTTGGTTATATTTTATCACGGTGCTATGTATACTAAAATTACCATAGTATAAAGTTATTAAAACAGCTAAGATAATATGCCTTCATAGAATATGGCGGTTATCTAGAATTTTCAAATTATTACAAGCCTATCGTAATTTAACATCATTTTATCTTCCAAATTCTTTAATTGTCTTAACTACAACAAAAAAAATTACATATTGTTTTATTGGTCTTTTTTTTTTCTGACATTGCAACCGAAATCTTAATAAATAAATAATTACTGCAGCAACAAAAAATATTTTAAGAAATTACAAATCTTATTTCAAGTACACTATCAAAATTCAACTGTAATAAAATTTTATCGAAGCATTCTTTAACTCTAAAAAGCATTTTGGTACGTCATTTTAACTTCAAAAATGCTATGTAGGTACATCAATTTTACGTACGTTTCTCACTGAAATAACAGTAATATTCGGGGAACGCTAGTGTTCCAGGGTTAAATTCAAACCTTAAAGAAATAAGATACCAACAGCTCTTAATTTTTATGCCATTAATCTTCAATTAACCTTCGAAAAATTAGTATTTCCTTGGATCGGAAGATTGTCACTCATGTTGGTTTAGTGTATTTAATTGTCTGATAAAATGTGTGTTCTTATAATATTGTAAAATAAAGTAATCAGACGTAGTGTTTATGTTTTAATATATATATAAATAAATTACGGACGGATGAATAGTTATTCATTGTATTATGTCATCTGAAGCTGCAAAACTGCTGGCCGATGACTGTTTCCAACATCAATAAGTGTGAGAAATTGCCGGGCTAGGATATCGATCTGGGTGGCTTAGTGGCAGAGCATCAGCACGGTACGCTGAAGGTCCCAGGTTCGAGTCCTGGCCAAGGTCAATTTTTCACTCATGTTGGTTTAGTGTATTTAATTGTCTGATAAAATGTGTGTTCTTATAATATTGTATTATAGTTATTGTTAGATTATATGAGTTTCATTGGAAGCTTTTGTATTTTGGTAAAACTAGGCTGCGCCGCCAGGAGCCTGAGGAGCACCCGGCGCGTCTACGACCACCGAACACAAGTCCTGAGGAACTTTTAGCGCGCACAACCGGATTTGTCTCTTCGGAAAGGAGGGAGGACCGCCATCTGTGGACTCTCCAACCCTTAGACCCATGTGTCGACGACGTGGGTCGCTGCGATACGTGGTGGAACCCATTATTAGTTAGAAATTCCACGAGACACTTGGGGACTGCCCGGCGTACCCCAACAGCTTCGGGGCTGAACACCCAAAAGGGAGCCAGGTCCTAGGCCTTGTAGGGTTTTTCCGACCCGTACTTGCTTTACCATAACTCGAGGGATGTGGAAACCTACAAAGGTAGTCACGGTTAAAAATTCGATGAGCTCTATTATGCATGATTAAATAATTTTCACACTTGGAATCAGTTGGAGATATTAATTTCTCAATCAAATATGATAATAGTGTAATAGAGAAAAATATTGAACTATAGAGTGATCAATGATAATTTCATATTCTGCCGTATTTATATTTTTAATTAGAAAAATCATCCACATTTCAAGTTAATTAGGAAGACTGCTTATGGAAACATCGTTTAGAAATATGAAAGTAAAACAACAAATAAATATTAATATATCATTTATACACTATTATTGATACATATATTATGGTGTATACAAAATTTTCTGAACTAGCTCTGTAGTGAATCAACAGATGACAACACAAAGTTACTCTAACAAATATAATGACTAAGACAGCGAAGATACATCACGTCAGGGTTCTCGCTGCCGATCGCCCTTGCGTCAAATTGCGACAAAATGTTTCATTTGGGGAAGAGACGAAAGATTGAAATCGCCAAAATCCAAGAATTGATTTTATTTTTCATTCGGAGACACTCTCAATAATGTTACTGAACGATTGAAAGCTTTTCAATATAACTTATTTTTAGTTTTCTTAATCTTTTTTTCAGTACTCATTCACATTTTTAAAAAAAATCATTTAATTCGCTAACATATGCTATCCCGAATCCAGAATTAACTCGGAATTTGTTTCATAAAATTATTTAGAAATAAATCGGTCTAGAATTTTCTTTACACTCGACTTTCCAAAAGAATCTGTAATATACTTCTTTTATTAGTTTCTATAACCAACGGTTCAATTCAGATTAGTAACTGCTCTAAAAACAATTACAAAATAAAAATTAGTACATGTTGAAATGGAAAGAGACAGTTTAAAGAGGGAGGGAGTTCAAAGAGCAATTTCATGCGTTTCACGACGAATCTCTTGATAGCATTACTTTCATTTGGCTATAGTTTTTCTTTTGTAATTAGCCAAATTACTAAGGATAGTCAGAAGTGTGAGAACCCTGCATCGCATACGTAGAAAGTGCTTCTGGTTGTATTTTTTAAAATAGTAGTCTACTATTACACTATACTCATAAATTTAACAAGAAAGAAAAATCATGCGACTATGAGCCACTTTCCACCACTTTCAGAATACTGTAAAAAAATTTCACTGTTTAATAAGCAAATATCTAAATAAACAGTTTAGAAAACGTATAACACAGTTGAACACCCAATTTCAGCAATTAACGCCCACAGTCATTAAGATATTCGAATTTTTGGGGGGCAAACATTAAGATCATTAAGTCTATATGATCCATAGATTTGCTATAAAACGCAAAAAAAATTTCAAGTTTTTTTTTTCAGCATTTACTACCCATATATGGTGATTTGAAATATTTTACGCAGTCCTGTATTTGATCTAGTGGCTCTTATATACATCACATATTAAACTCAAATTTAATTCCGTTAGGAAATGCATGACAAAACTAACTTCATCTGCTAAAACTAACTTTATCACTTAGAGACAGTAACCCAATTCTTTCGTGTATCCCTGTAAATGAACAAATAAACGCTATGCATTCCATATTCTACAGTAAGCATTTTGTCATTCATCCCAGAAATATACATCAATTTCGTTATGTTTGAAATAAGCTAAAATTTAAAAAATACACTGCAAATGACTTTTTCCCATAGACCATAATGAAACGTAATAATGAAATATATGTATCCCTGTAAATGAATGATAAATTCCATGCACTCCATATTCTGTAGAGCAAATTTCGTATTCCACCTCAATAATGGATATCAATTTCAGTATGTTTGAAATAGTGTAACTTTATTAAAATGCGCTGCAAACGTTTTTTAACGAAACATTCATAATTTAACGGAATTATTACGTGTGTCGCTGTAAACTATCTATAAATGCCACACATTCCATTTTCTATAGCAAATGCTCTATGGTAGATCTCACTAACATATACCAAGCTCGTGGTAATTCAAATTGAGGGAATTTTCATTTACGGGTATGACACTGATGAATCGTACACGATTGTCGTTATCCGACATCGGTGCTCGCAAAATACATTCATTGACACTACGTGCTTTTCTACCTACCGATTCATTGACGATTTGTCGTCAT
Organism: Maratus michaelseni; assembly: GCA_963931845.1. Lineage (NCBI taxonomy): Eukaryota > Metazoa > Arthropoda > Arachnida > Araneae > Salticidae > Maratus > Maratus michaelseni. The sequence goes on along the minus strand of OZ007590.1, from coordinate 23,420,881 downwards.
AATGTACAGGGTGATTACAAATAAATATCCCAACTTTGAAGGCTATATCTTTTGAAAAATTAAAGGTAGTGTTCCATTTCACACATCGAAGTGAGTGAGAAGTTATGAAGTTTCATAAATGTAAAGGTTCGTTTTCTTGGCGAGAGATGGAACAACGAGCGGCTGGTTGAGAGTGAACCGAGATAATCCATTGCGAGTTCATTCAGTCAGTTACCGCCGAGATGACAACAGCACAACAAAAGGCGTTCTGTGTAATCTGAAAACGAGGATAACTGCAACTACTTTAACTGTAACACTCGATATGCTGAAAAGCGTGTGGGACGAATTCTCCTATAGAATGGATGTCGTTTGTGTTTCTGCTGGTGGTCACATTGAACATTTATAAATTTTTGCTATTAGTAATTTCACAATCTTCTTTTTTGTATATTTTTCTCAAATGCGTGTATCTTCTATACTTTTGTTAATACAGCCCTTCGAAGTTGGGATATTCATTTGTAATCACCCTGTATATGAATGGATTTTACGTGTAATCGATGTCAGATAACGATAACTGTGTGCAATTTATCGTATACAAACGCTTTAAGTTAGGGAAGGGCCAGACAGAGAGTAAGACGGCCACAAAAACATTTTTCCACTATGTTGGGAAGTGTTAAAAATAGAAAGACTACATGGCATTTTGCTTAAAATGAAAAAGACGGTCACAGAAACGTTTAACATGCGACCGGATCTGTATGGCGCGAAGGCTTGAACGAAGACAATGCGCCCAGTCGCTGAACACTCCTCGCTTGTGAATTTCTCGTCCAGCATAGTATGTTATTGCTTTCTTCTTGATCATGAAATTTCGATCGTGCCAACTTCTTCTTTTCCAAAAGAAAACTAGTCGGATGTGTCAATCCCAAAACTTTCTTCTATCTCACACAGGTTTCGCATACACTAAAAAAAATCAGCACCAATTTATATAAGGTCTAACTGAAACTAAAGTTTTATTAAATTCCGTGCAATATTTCTTGACACATGACTATCGCTAAAATCGTGTAAATCCTGGAAAAGGCTGCATAGCATCAGCACCTGCTGGGCGATTTTTATCAAAAACTAATCAGCAACAATTTATATCAGAGACTAACTGAATATAAAGTCTTATTAAATTCCGAGCATTAGTTCTTGAGATAGAGCTATTGCGGAAATCGCGAAAAATGCTGCATAGCAGCGCCATCTGCCGGGCGATATTTACCAAAAACTAATCAGCACCAATTTATATCAGGGACTAACTGAATCTAAAGTGTTATCAAATTCCGAGCATTAGTTCTTGAGATAGAACGCCCACAAAATTTGTGTCACATACAGACAGACAGACAGACAGAGAGACAGAGTCACAGACTCACAGACAGATATTTTCTAAAAACAGTCAAATCGTGTTCAGGACCTTCTAAAACCTATAAATCCGTCGAAAACCGGAAGTCGAAAATTTTCATGAATCCAATACTTTCTTCTTGTAAAGATAGAAGTCCCCTCAGGATTGGACACAAACTCTAAGGCTTAGGCCGGGTTTCCTGAGGTGGTCATCCCTGTAAAGATAGAAGAAAGTAAAAAGTATGTTGATACGTTGTCGTTTTATACCATTTAAGATGAAGTACAAATAGCCAAAGGTTATTTACTAGCTTAAGTAAAATGACGTACAAACATCATTACAGCAGTGGCAGGAACTCTGGGACTAGTGCAAAAGATTCCATTCAAATTGATATACTTAATATATGTTTTGTTAGCTCAACTAGTATCGGAAACTTTTGATACAGCTTTGTATACGTTATAAGTAATTAATCATACAATTTTATTTTAAAAAATTTAAGATTCTATCATGGACCATTTTTTTTATTACTTTTATACTTTTCAGAAACATTTATAGTCTTGTTTGTAACTGTAAATAAAATAATATTTTATTTTTTTATCTATTTTATTTTTATAAGAATATTTCAACATGTCAACCGAAATCGTGAGAGTCAAACATTGTTATTACAGCAGTTTTTTTTTTTTTTGAAGAAGTCGTTAATTTTAATTTGAGCACTCTTTTAAATCTCCTTGGTGATTATATTTCAGCAGATAAAATCTTTCAATTCAACCATCAGAAAAATAAGATAACAAATACTCTCAAATTTAAGGCACTTTATCTTCAAAGAGCATTTGAAAAGCCGGTATTTCTTTGTGTCTGGAGATTGGGATTGTTATTAGGCTGTATGAATTTCTTTTAAAGGTTTGACTTTTGAGCTTTGGTAAATTCAATAAACCAAGTTATATTTCTTGAAACAATTTCTATATTTCAAGCCAATTACATATACGAATGCTAGAACCTAATACCATGAAATTGTAATCAAAACAAAATATGAAATTATATCTACTGCTCATTAAAATGTGTTTGTGCATTTTGTCATACTTTTTTTTTACCTTTAAAATTTCCTGTATTAAACATTTTGAAAAAAATTAAATTAATTGAAAATAGAAAAATTCAAATGACAAATGGCCGTTCGCGCTTTATGTAAACGGTTTTAAAAATTTCTACGCATATATGTCGCATTCCTTCAAAGAACTGGACTCTATCGGATAGGCTTTCTCTATTGGATAAATTACTTTTTTGTGTATTCTCATTGCTTTGAAATTATAAACTTCATAGGCCGTGCATTTATAGAATATTTTTGTTTGTTTTGATAATGGCTCAGATTGAGCTGAAACATATGTCAGCAGTCTAATAAAAGCTATTTTACTGTTTCACTGTCTGCTGTTGTAACTGCTGTAACTGTAACTGTAACTGTAACTGTAAGAAACTGCTCAGACGAGGAGGCCAAGTCTGTAGAGCATAGATGCCCCCCGGTAACTTTATTAAAGTTATATTAAAAAGAATTACAAATTCAGCTGAAGCTGAACATGCCGGCAATCGCGACAGGGGGCGGGAAAAAAGGTGCAGGGACCTTGGTCCAGAGAGAAAAAAAATTAGAGACTTATACATACTAGACCAAGTGCCCAGCCCTTCCAGGCCAGTGACCTCCACGTGACAAGGGGCAGGGGATAGGCAGAAAATGAAGCAGATTAACATAAAAAATCTCATCCGCTGGAGCACATAGCCCCCACACGGACACCGGCAGCGGACGGGGAATATTGTGGTTTTGAGCTATACAATGAAAAAAACAACAGTTCCTACATAGGCTTGTTCCAAAAACAGTCATAGAAGACTGGAGCAGAAAAATAAAATGAAATAAAATAAAATACGCTGGAGCAGTGTTCTCACGAGAGCTACTTGGGAAGTGGTTTAATGGGAGACTGCAGACATTCACTGGATCTCAGGAGGTAAGAATTGAGAGAGCTATTAAAAAGAAATAGATTTCTGCTAGTTGACAGAGGAGCTTGGGACGAGAAAGAATATTCTGGAGCCATGAAGGAGGGGGTCAGGGGGCTTTTTAAGATTCCAAGCAGCAGTTAGTCAACAATTAAAATAGTAGTGCTACAGTGATTCCAGGGTACCACACTCACAATCTTGAGTTGAGGAACGATGGAAGTATTTTAGATATGTCCTAAAAAGACCGTGACCTGAAGGCTGAATGCTGTTGTGTGTGTGGAAATATAATCTTTTTGTTTTACACCTTTTAGCAATTAAAAAAAAGTATATAATTACAAGGTGTTATTATTTTTTATATTTATATAAATAGCGATAACTTGATCTAATACATGTCGAATAGATCACAGAATATTTAGAGAGCGATTTTGACTACAATGACATTGCAATTGTACTCAAGAAATTTTTCAATTGTATGTAGTGACTAAAAAAAAATGAAGAAAACATTCAAGTCTTCAAACATTGAAAGTTGTTTACATGTTTCCTCACTTACACTTACCTCAGTGAATTTGTTACCAGATCACCATACTTTATGGTAATATAAGCAAACATAAATTTTTATTTATTTATTCAGTTGAAATTCCTAAGTAATTCAATTTTAGCGAATAAATTCTTTCAAATCGAACCTCTCAAAATAACATACAAACTACTCTCTGTTTTCATTCAAATTACCTTCAAAGAGCCTGTGAAAAGCGATTTAAAATATCGCCGCAAAGTATTCCTTATGTCTGAAAAGCTATTATTAAACTATTGTGAGCATTCTAAGATTTTCAATTCTGATATATTGAATAAACTAAAGTATATTTTTATGAAAGTTTCCATTTTTCCATTCAGTTACTTAAAAGGCCGCTTCACTGAAATTCCCTGATCTCGAAATCCCATGTTAACCTATGGGAAGCGTGACTACTCATTACCTATAATATAATTATTAAAATACGGTTTTCACCATCAGAAAGTAGAAAAATTTACTCCTTAAATTTTAAGTCGTTCTAAGAAGATGATAAAGTTTCATCAAGTAGAAATTTCAAGGTTTTCAGGGTTTTTTTTTTTTTTTCTAAATATTTAAAATTTAACAAGACAATTTTTAAAAACGCACAACATCGTCATCTGTTGTCTACTTTCTAATGGTGAAAACCTTATTTTAATATTTATATTAGGTAATGGGTAATCGCGCTTCACATAGGTTTTCATGGTTCGTTTTCAAAGGTCATAGGTTCGTCATCGGGGAATTTCAGTGAAGTGGCCGCTTAACGCAATACTTGAAAACTGGCTGGCATGGCAGTATTTACTTCATATTCCAGAGCTGGGCAATCTTCTGGTTATTAGTATACATGCATGCATTTAACCCTGCATTAGTATTCTTTTAACATTAAAAAAGCTCTTCTAATTATTTTTAAATATAAAATTTAAAGTCTGTTGCCCGTGTCTGCTGCGCTTTTTATTCTACTATCCTAACTATTTTTGATGAATATATAACTAAAAATGCCCAAAGGTATCTAAAGCTTATTTATATTGATGCATCATATATGCAATAGCCATTAATTTTGCTTATAATATATTCGTAATTATTCAATATTTTTTTTAAAGAGCTTGCAGTGATTCAACGATATTTTTATATTTTACATTCACTTACAGTCTTAATTTCAAATGTTAATTAACACTAGTTCCTTTTATGTCACTTTTACTTGATTATTTCAATTTTTCAACCAAATTCACGATAGTGGAATAATTACTGCAGCAATGAAAACAATTTTAAGAAGTCATAAATTTTAATCCGAGCACGTTATTGAAATTCCTCGGTAATTAAATTTTAGAGGATACATTCTTTCAATTCAAGCCTAGGAGAAATAAGATTCCAACCGCCTCTTAGTTTAATGCAATTTATCTTCAAAGAGCCTTTGGAGAAGTCGATACTTCTTTGTGTTTGAAGATTGTAGTTATTATTAGACTATACGGATTTTCTAAGAATCTTTGACTTTTGAACTTTGGTAAATTCAATAAATTGAGTTTTATGAAATAGTTTCTGTATTTTGAATACATTAGGCAATTGAAATACACTACATGACAAAAGTCATCGTGCACTTTCCATTTTAGACGTTTCGTCGAATATCTTGAGAAATACTAAGCAGATTCTCTTGGAATTTCAGTTATATAAAGAACATATTTAATCTCATATTTTCCAGATTGTTTGATAACACTTCATTGTACAGTAATATATAAATTCAACCGCATTTTTAAAAGAAATAGCACGTTCGTTGCCGATGGCACATTTGATTTGTGTATGTAATTATGAAATATTGAAATCAATTTTTCACTCACATCCATATAGGCTAGAATTATAAAAAGTATGTACACAGGTGTGTTTTTGATGACAATACAATATTTTAATATTTCAGAACTTAATTATAAATTAATAAATTAATTGTAAGGCATATTTACGCTGACAGCCTGGGTGGGACTGCTCATACGAAGAGACCAATTCTCAAAAGCATAGATGTCCCTCCCGGTACCTTTTATTGAGGTCGTAACGAAATAAAATTACAAATTTCAGCTGGAAGTGAACCCGCCAGTAAACACGACAGGGGACAGGGTGGAAAATAACAATTAAGTAAGAGAACAAATTATGGCAACGGGCCAGTATCGCCAGGAACGCTGTAGATCACCCGAGACGGAGCCCGAACGCGACAATGGACAAGGTATAAACAAGAAATAGGATTGAATGCCCGCTAGAGACCAGCTCCTACGCGACAGGGGCGCTATGGTACCGCCAGAACAAGCTCTACTTACGACAAGGGGCGGTGCCACGCTGTACAGTGAAATGAGGGTGAATTCAGACAACTAATTTGTTAGGTTGGATAAGTGTAAAAGGTATGGAGGTATTCGTTCGATTTTGGTGAGAAGTGTGGAGGGCGTTAGAATGTTATGTAGCCATTCCTTTGGTGGAGTGGCTGGACGTTTTACATGCCAATTTTTCGTGAGTTTACAGTTATATATGTACTTGTTTTGTTTTTCATTCTATAATTACCTGTCATACTGATCTTAATATGAGTAGATATCTCGTACATGGATACTTTTACAATAAAATATTTCATATTGAAAATTTCTATACTTTATCAAGCAAAACATATTTACCTCTTCTTTAGTCATGCTTGCTTTAAATTTAAATAAAGAGCGGTGGGCCCACTTCCCCTTATTATCGGGTAAGTGGGACACACACACCTGATTATTTTTTAAAAGAAAAGCAGTTAAAAATATTTAAAGCATTATTTTAGAAACTAATGATAAACTTTTGCTTATTAATATAGTCTTAAATAAAAAAAGTTGATAAGTTCAAATTAAACTATTTCAAAATTTTTGTATAAGGCTTCAAAAATGAAGTATTAAAAAAAGGGGTTCCACTTACCACAACCAACCCTATCTACTTAATTATTTCGCTTATAATGAAATTTTAATAGTTAGAGCAGTTCCTAAGCTTAAGATGAAAACAAAATGCATAACAACTCGCATAAAATCCATTGAAATGCTTTTTTTTTCTCAATACAAAAGTAAATAAGTGTGTGACTGCAAGTGAGAGCTGATATAAAACGAATAGAGAAAATGCTTACGAAAGCGGAAAATTAGAAACACGATGAACATAAGAAAATTTACAAAAATAAAAAATAAACCGGAGTAGTGGTAATCCGCTAAAGTATTTTTTTAATAGTATATTTCTTTGATCTTGGACTCGTAACAATTGCGACGATAATCTTATATTTCAATTCAGTCCTTTGTCATTGACTTTAAACAACTTCAACCAGCTGTTATCAGAACTAGTGCTTCATGAAACTTAACTACAGAATTCAATGGAACATTTCCGCATCGGAAGTTGAGATGTTTTGTTCAGCAGGAAACTTGCAGTTTTTTAATTTTTTTTTTCATTTAATGTAATTTTTTTGTTGTGCTCAATGTTTACAAGTATTTGGACTTTTCATTTAATGCGTTTATTTTAAAATTTGTGCTTATTCCTGATATTTTGTCAATACTTAATCTTTTACAAATTTCATAAAGTCTGTAACCACTGTTTAATTTAAGCGATTAATATTAATTTCGCAATTACGATTTTTTATTCCTTCCTTTTTGTAACAATATAATAAATTATAACACCTTGTAATAATATATTACTTTTAAATGCTAAAGATGTAAAATTAACAGCATAATATCAATTAAAATAACTTTTATTAGTATTATTGAATTATTAGTATTTATTGAATAATGAATTAGATAATATTCGTAAAATTGCTTATAATAATGGCTTTAAAGTAGACCATATTAATAAATTAATCATGGATATCACACCAATAATAAGAAACCAGAAAAGAAAGGTGATTCGCAAAAATGCAAACTTTATACTCTTCAATATTATCCAAGATTTTTTGAAAAATTAAAACACAGCCTTAAACGTTTCAATATCTGCTTAATAGCCAAACCACCTAAAAAATTAAAGAATATAATTTGCAGTAAAATTGACCCAATTAATTTTGAGAATTATTCAGGAGTATATGAAATACCTTTTATTAAAGAAGACGGATCCAAGAATTACTACATAGGCATGACCAGTAGGAAATTTAATTGCAGAAAAAAAGAGCATATAGCTGATATTAAATACAATAGAAAAACTACAGCCTGGCAAGATTATATCAAGAAGAAGCCATCCAAATAAATTTCAATGAAAGTAAAATAATATTTCCCTCCAGTCTATACTATCCATCCATAATAAGAGAAACCATAGAGATACTAACACGCAAAAATACAATATGTAACGATGCGGCATCGTTTAATTTACTGAAACTGTGGCTAGAGTTACTCCATGGTCAAAGATATGAAAATACACAACCAAGTAAAAAATAGATAACGTGCGTAATTTTGAAAAAAGTACATGAAAATAATAACTTCAAAGCCCGTGCAACTTTAGAATATTCTCATTTTGTTTTTGAAAATGACTCGGAAAAAGTCGAAACAAGTAAAACAACTAATAAAAGTTATTTTAATTGATATTATGTTGTTAATTTTACACCTTTAACATTTAAAAGTAATATACCTTCCTTTTTGCTGAATAAAAAAATTCTGGGCTTTTAGAAGATCTTTATATTTTATATATTTTATATATATGTTTTTTGTCAAATGGGTTTTATAAAATGCGACTAAATTTTTTAAACCGTTATGTCTCGAATTATAAATTATTGAAATATTTATTTCCGAAATGAGTTTCCTAAATTTTTGATAGTATATATTATGGGTTTTTTATAGCAAAGAAATAAATTTTAGAAAAAAAAATTAAAAAGTTAAAATTAGTTAAGAAAACTGTTTTTTATCGGTGCTTTTGTAGAAGATTTATAAAATGACTCAAGACTTTTCTTTTTAATAATATTTCTGAAATCTTATTAAATAAGAAAATACGGTAACAAGAGCGTCAAATAGCTATATATAGATGGAAAATGACAGCTATTTTTATTAATTTTTTTTTTAATTTTTTTAATTTTTTTTTTTTTTTGTATGTGTGTGTGCGCGCGCGTAAATTAATAATTTAATGGATTATATAATGTAAAGCAAAAAACTCAGCATTGATTCTGAGTTATATTATTATGAATGAATACATTACATAATTTTTTATAAACTACAAATTATGTAAGGAAATAGTGTAAAAGCTAGTTTAATGCTCACTAATAAAATTACCAAAAAAAAAAAAAAAACTTTTTAAAACACTGTAAAATGAGTATTCTGAGAAATTTTTACCTTATATTAAATTGTGATTTTAGCTTGAAGTACCTTCGTGAGATAAATGGTCAAACGGAAAATAAATAACGCGAATTCAATTTTGCTGCAATTCGTGCCAGAGTAATCATAATTTATAAAAGTTAAGCATAAAATAAAGTTTTTCAGCCATTTTTTTAAAGGAACTGTAATATCTGCAATAATTGCGATATAACTATAAAATTCATGTATACTGATCATGTGATTTTTAGCCATCTGTAATACCAACCCATAACGAACGAATGCCGCCATATTCGTGACACCCAATTTTTACTGTCCTAAAATTTTTACTGTGTTGTTTGCAATTATTTATTTATTGGCACCGTTTTTTCTCACAAACTTTTTTGCATTATTTAATTGCTGAAATTTTTGATTAGATTAGGTGAAATTTTCTGTGGCAAAATACTGGTGTCCAGATTCAAGGATTTAGCAAAACCCTTGAATTTGGACATCAGTATTTTTCCGTAGAAAATTTCGCCTAATCTAATCTAAAATTTTCAGCAATTAAAATACGCAAGTAACATTGACAGAAAAAGTGGTGTGTAAAACATAATTGGTAACAACACATTTGGACAATAGAAATTAGGAGTCACAAATATGGCAACATTCGTTTGTTATGGGATAGCTCTTATATATGGCTATAAATATTTTGACAACAATAAACGAGTCTAGCTATTTTATAAAATAAATTTTTAATTCTATAAAGAAGTGCAATATTGTTAAATAAAATGAAATAATTAATATTTCAAATTTGATTATTCTTTAATATTACAAATGGTTTAAAAAAAACATAGTTTAATCGAGAATAATTTTATTTGAAACTTTTATAGCCAGTCTTTAGAAATCATACTTCGTCAAAATGAAATAGGAAATAATATTACATATATTGCGTTAACACTGGATATTTTGTAATAATGTAACTTACCATTTTGTGTACGGCTAAAAAGAAATATTTAGAGCCCATTTATTCACTTTTAACTTTAAAAGAAAAACAATCTTTACGACAAGAAAAAAAAATTATACAATCTATCGCCTTGTACAGAATGAATAAGTTAATAATAAATCAATCTTAACTAAATGTCAGTAACTCTAGAAGATGTAAAAAATAAATAACTTATCTGATTGTCATGATTCATTATGATTAATGTCAAAATTTATCAGCAGTATTGTCATCAATAAGATGCCCTGAAAGAAAAATTTTACTTTTTCTTCCTGATTAGAGAAAGAATATTAAAATATACCGTATTCACCCAAATATAAAATAACCTCAATCGCATTTTTTTTTAACATTGGAGAATTTAATTTTGGTTCTAGAACGTAAATAGAAACATCATTTTGGCACATATATATATTTTTTAATTGTTTGGACCTATTTGGAAAGATTTTAATATTTAAACAGGCTTTACACACTAATTTTACTGGAATTTGCTACTGAGTGTTAAAATCACCATCGTCACAGTTGGAAACAGGGTGCGCGAAAATTTTTGTTCTATATACTTAGAATTCTGTAAGAAGATTCCTTTGTATATTTTAAATCGCTGGTAATTGTAAACTGACAAGCCTCGTACCACTAATCTTGAACAGTAATCTTCGTCTGATTCGTCCATATTTTTACAATGGTATTTATATTTATACATAAATTGTACACCAATTTTATTGGACTGGAACATGGAAATTGTTACTCAGTGTTAGCACCAGCAACATCACAATCACTGTTTTTGATCTGTTGGCAAACAGGGTGCACAAAAATTTTTGTTTTCTATTGAAAAATTCTGGAAGAAGATTCCTTTATATTTTAACTAGCTTGTAGTTGTAATCTGTCAAGTCTCGTACCACTATTTTTTAATAGTAATCTTCGCCTGGGGTGTAAATATTTTAACAGTGGTACTTATATTTACGCAAACATTACACACCTATTTTACTGGCCTAGAACATGAAATTTGCTACTGAGTGTTAAAGCCACCATCAGCACAGTTGGCAACACTGTGCACGAAAACTTCTATTCTATATACTTAGAAATCTGTAAGAAGATTCTTTTGTATTTTAAATCGCTTGTAATTTGTAAACTGACAAGTCTCGTACCACTATACTTTAATAGTAATCTTCGTCTGGTTTGTATATATTTTTACAATGGTATTTATATTTACACATAAATTGTACACGAATTTTATTGGATTGGAACAAGGAAATTGTTACTCAGTGTTAGCACAGCAACATGAAAATCACTGTCCTTGATCTATTGGAAAACAGGGTGCACGAAAAGTTTCCTTTTCTAATGAGAATTCTGGAAGAAGATTCCTTTATTTTTTAACTCGCTTGTAGTTGTAATCTGCGAAGCCTCGTACCACTATTGTTAATAATAATCTTCGTATGGCTTGTAAATATTTTAACAATAGTAGTTATATTTACACTTACATTACACACTAAAGTTGCTGGGCTGTAACAAGGAATTAGTTATTCAGTTTTAGCACCACCATCATCTCAATCATTGTCTTTGATCAGTTGAAAAACATGGTGCACGAAAACTTCCGTTCGCTACTAAGAATTCTGTAAAAAAATTCCTTTGTATTTTAAATCGCTCCAAATTGTAAGCTGCCAAGTCTCGTACCACTATTCTTTAATAGTAATCTTCGTCTGGTTTGTACATATTTTAACAGTGGTATTTATATTTACACATACACGACACGCTAAAGTTACTGCGCTGGAACATGGAATTTGTAACTCTGTTTTAACACCACCATCATGCCAATGATTGTCTTTAATCAGCTGGAAAACATGTGGTGCTCGAAAACTTCCGTTCACTATTAAGAATTCTGGATGAAGATTCCTTTATATTTTAACTTTCTTGCAATTGTAACATGCCAAGTGCCGTACAACTTTTTTTAATAATAATCTCCGTCTAGTTTGTAAATATTTTAACAATAGTAGTTATATTTGCTCATACACTACACATTAAAGTTACTGCGCTGGAACATGGAAGTTGTTACTTAGTTTTAGCACCACCATCATCACAATCACTGTCTTTGATTTGTTGGAAAACAGGGTGCACGATGAGGATTCCTTTATATTTAAACTCGCTTATAGTTGTAATTTGTTAAGTCTCATACCGCTATTTTTGAATAGTAATCTTCGCCTAATTTCATGGTTCTATTTCTAACTATGCTTCTAACTATTCTTCTATTCTCTCCATTCGTCTTGTGTCTAACTTTTTGATTTCTGTTATAAAATAAGACGACTATTATTATATAACATAGTGCTATGGGACTTGGTAGTTATGCACCTAATACATAAAGACATTTCAATATACGTAACACATCTTTCCAGTGCAAGTGGTTAAGTGAAGGAATTTGTAATCGTATATTCGATGTACTAAGAAACTTGTAAACATCTACTAAATTCCTGCTTTTTGTTCTTATACAAATTTAAGGCAATCTACAAAATTTGTATTAAAAATTTAGAAATAAGACCTTGTTTTATATTTCGGTAAATACGATAAATCAAATCACCCTGTATTTTTAATAAAATACCTTTCTAATTCTCATGTTAAATTATCCATATTATACATTTTTTCCGACTCCAGTTTATATAATCTTTAATGATAATTTTAAATATTTTTCCGGTATTTTAAGCTGTAAATGTGCTATAAAATATGTGGTTACTTAGCCAATTAAGCAATTTAAAGTAAATTGTCCCATTACATATCTAATAAGAATAAACGAACACAGATATGATAGGAAAGAGTTCTTTAATATCCAATATCTACATCTTTATCTAATTGAAACAGATTTGGCAAAACCTAACTATAATTATTTTCATAAAAGTTACTACTTTAAAAAGTGTAGTAAAACATTTATTTAGAAATAGTTTGACGGATAAAATATATTTTCTAAAACAATTATTAAGATACTGGACATATTAATATAATGGGCAAAGTGATATAATTGGTTTAATCATTACAGATCTATTCAAAAGAATATTTCGATACAAATATTCTCTAAAACCTCCAATGGAAATTTTAACGTTGATTTATGAACGTCTATTTACATCTGCAAAGGATATCGTGATCTTGCCTTTTATAATAGTAAAAAACAATTTGATATAGATCCTTGAATTTTTAGATAAAAATTTGTAACCGTGTTAGATCTAATGCTATAGAATTATACCGTTGATACCGTTTAAATAGAATTAATGTACATGAATGATCAGTAAAATATCATCTAAATGCATCTACTGTTGATGAAAAAGCGCATGTAAAAATCGGCTAATTAACAAATCAGCTTTTGAAATACAGCCATTATTTTGTAGATAAACTAGAGAGCGTATCCCCAAGTTTGGTTTTCGTAACGTTTCAAACCATGATGACATTTACAAGCATGATATTATAATACAACACATTTTTTAAACAAAAAAAAATTAACTGTTTCTGTTTAATGCTTCTTCAAAGGACCGAACAATATTCTTAAATTTAGTACTTTTATGTTTTCACGTTAAGAATATCGTAACAATTCCATTTTAACAATAACGGACATGTTGTTTTTTCATAAGTAATAAAGATATATCAATTCAAATAAATTCAGTAATACTTTTTGACGCTGAAATAAAACTCATTTAATCGGTTGATGAGAATTACCAGTTGCCGACCACAAAAGAGAAAGGCGGATTTCCTTTAATTATTCCATTTACCATACAGCTACTGATAAACTACTTTAATTCAGCTATGAAAGTCTAAAACTAACTTCTAATTTATTATTTCTCTCTCTCTCTTTCTCTCTCTCTCTCTCTTTCTCTCTCTCTCTCTCTTTCTCTCTCTCTCTCTCTCTTTCTCTCACTCTCTCTCTTGTTCGCTTCCCTTTCAAATTTAATCCAAACAAACAATAAGAACGAAAAATCATGCCTCAGGCAAAGATTATGAAACACTTTCCAACAGATCCAGAATTCTTTAACAAAACTTTACCAATTAATAAGTTGAAAGTTAATGTCTATGTAAACAAGAGATGACAAGGGATCCGCACCGGGAACCCAGCTGTCGCTTTAGAGTATAAGTGCAAACTCGGGGCGAAGACACAAACCCACTGTTTACTCTAACATACACTATTACAAAATTCCAAGTAAATATTAAAGGGTTATAATTGTAAATAATAATAAATATTTTAAAATAATTATCAACAGAAACAAAGTTAACCCTTAAGCGGGCGGTAGTCACAAAAAAGGACACCTAATTTTAATTCCAAAACTGACAAACAGCACCAAGATTATTTAATTAAATTTTTCCTTTTATAAAGTACGGGAAAATAGACAAGTTTTTATTTTCTAATAAATTCTTTGGTAAATTCTGGTGTCAGTCCATAATTTCATCATTTTAAAAACACACTTACTCCGTGCCGGAAAGGGTTAAACAAAGTTTGAGCAAAATCTGCGTAACAATGTCTTGATGTACTATTAATAAATTTTTTTAAAAAGTAGTATTGCTCAGTACAAAAGAAAAATATTGTTAATCAAATACATAAGCAAAAAGAAATCAAAACCTAAAAATGATTAATAACTTACATTTCCAGTGCTAAAAGGAAAGGAAAACACTCATAAATAATATAGTAAGAAAAAGAGACTAACCAGGTGGAGGGGATGCCTTACTCTTGTAAAAAGAATGCTAAATTATTTTTAAAATCATGAGCAATACTGATGTAACTTAATTATGTAATTCAAAATAAATTATCAATTCTTAAAATATGAAGAACATTTGCTCAAATACTTTACTAAGAAGGCTAAAAAGCTATTTTACTAACTAAATCACTAAATCAAATTGAAAATTAAATTTAAGAATAAAATTATGATAGAAGATTTGAGCAACTGTTACGTTTACTATAAAACAAAGTGATAATGCTGTTCTAAACTTATACATAAATAAAATTAACATAAATTAGAATAATAATTGTTTTAAAACAACACAAAATGTCACAAAAAACATATATGCACCATTTAATAAAAACTTTTACATTAGGTGTTTTAAAACATACAAAACTGTATTTCACATTATAAAACCTAGCGCTTTCGAGTCGTCCTGGCTCATCATCAGGGTTAAAAACATTAACACGCAGACACACAAAAAACACAAATAGTCTGAAATACTGTAAAAACATCATTGTCTGCTGAAGAAAAGGTCAAACCATTATAAACAGGTCACAAGGGGTGGGAAGCATAGGAGGGATGTGCCAATCTTATTCAATCTTAAACTATCTGTAAAAGTTTATACCATAATTTAGGGATATTGTAAGAAACCGAATCATTGCATGTTTTATCTTTCCTGGTTAAAATTCCTGTGGATTCACTTATTATTGCTTGATAAAATGAGGATGTGGGTTTAATAATTTTAGCTTTATCAAAATCTATTTTAATCGACTGCTCTTGTTTTAATCTGGAAAGTGCCGTTTTACTTCTATTGTACTTGATATCTGCAATATGTTCTTTTAAGCGAATTTTAAATTTCCTTAAAGTCATACCAATGTAGTCTGTGACTTTATAAGATTTCATCCTATTTTCAACTATTTCCATAGTAACTGGGATTCTATAAATTCCTGCTAAATCTTCAATTGGTATGGGATCAATCTTCCTATGTAGTAACGCATTCAATTTAACTGGAGGGGATGCTACCAAATTTATTTCATATTTCTTTAAATTATATTTTAAATTTTCAAAAAGTTATAATATAATTAATAAAGAAATAAATTTGGTAGCATCCTCTCCAGTTAAATTGAATGCGTTACTACATAAGAAGATTGATCCCATACCGATTGAAGATTTAGCAGGAATTTATAGAATCCCAGTTACTATGGAAATAGTTGAAAATAGGATGAAATCTTATAAAGTTAAAGACTACGTTGGTATGACTTTAAGGAAATTTAAAATTCGCTTAAAAGAACATATTGCAGATATCAAGTACAATAGAAGTAAAACGGCACTTTCCAGATTAAAACAAGAGCAGTCGATTAAAATAGATTTTGATAAAGCTAAAATTATTAAACCCACATCCTCTTTTTATCAAGCAATAATAAGTGAATCCATAGAAATTTTAACTGGGATTCTATAAATTCCTGCTAAATCTTCAATTGGTATGGGATTAATCTTCCTATGTAGTAACGCATTCAATTTAACTGGAGGGGATGCTACCAAATTTATTTCATATTTCTTTAAATTATATTTTAAATTTTCAAAAAGTTATAATATAATTAATAAAGAAATAAATTTGGTAGCATCCTCTCCAGTTAAATTGAATGCGTTACTACATAAGAAGATTGATCCCATACCAATTGAAGATTTAGCAGGAATTTATAGAATCCCAGTTACTATGGAAATAATTGAAAGTAGGATGAAATCTTATAAAGTTAAAGACTACATTGGTATGACTTTAAGGAAATTTAAAATTCGCTTAAAAGAACATATTGCAGATATCAAGTACAATAGAAGTAAAACGGCACTTTCCAGATTAAAACAAGAGCAGTCGATTAAAATAGATTTTGATAAAGCTAAAATTATTAAACCCACATCCTCTTTTTATCAAGCAATAATAAGTGAATCCATAGAAATTTTAACTGGGATTCTATAAATTCCTGCTAAATCTTCAATTGGTATGGGATCAATCTTCTTATGTAGTAACGCATTCAATTTAACTGGAGGGGATGCTACCAAATTTATTTCATATTTAAATTATATTTTAATTTTTCGAAAAGTTATAATATAATTAATAAACAAAATAAATTTGGTAGCATCCCCTCCAGTTAAATTGAATGCGTTACTACATAAGAAGACTGATCCCATACCAATTGAAGATTTAGCAGGAATTTATAGAATCCCAGTTACTATGGAAATAGTTGAAAATAGGATGAAATCTTATAAAGTTAAAGACTATATTGGTATGACTTTAAGGAAATTTAAAATTCGCTTAAAAGAACATATTGCAGATATCAAGTACAATAGAAGTAAAACGGCACTTTCCAGATTAAAACAAGGGAAGTCGATTAAAATAGATTTTGATAAAGCTAAAATTATTAAACCCACATCCTCTTTTTATCAAGCAATAATAAGTGAATCCATAGAAATTTTAACCAGGAAAGTTAAAACATGCAATGATTCGGTTTCTTACAACATCCCTAAATTATAGTATAAACTTTTACAGATAGTTCAAGAATTGGCACATCCCTCCTATGCTTCCTACCCCTTGTGACCTGTTTATAATGGTTTGACCTTTTCTTCAGCAGACAATGATGTTTTTACAGTGTTTCAGACTATTTGTGTTTTTTGTGTGTATCTGCGTGTTAATGTTTTTAACCCTGATGATGAGCCAGGACGGCTCGAAAGCGCTAGGTTTTATAATGTGAAATACAGTTTTGTATGTTTTAAAACACCTAAAGTAAAAGTTTTTATTAAATAATGCATATATGTTTTTTGTGACATTTTGTGTTGTTTTTAAACAATTATTATAGTACAGAAGTGAATTTGATTCAATTGAGTGTTGTGTTTTTCATGACTCAAGTTTATTAAGTTAGAATAGTTAATAAAATATTAAACTAAATTAAAGTAATTTTTTTTAACTTATAAACGTATTAAACCAATTATTTTTAAACTTAAATAATAAATAGTACAGTTATAGCAGTTACTTAATGAAATGAGTATGCAGATTTTATAGTCGGTTTTAGTTACAATCGACTGCCTTTTGTGATATATTGTCAGAATTTTGATCAGTCACTAAGTTGTTATGTTCTTTCAAACATCTCTGTAGTGCCCCGCGATATTGAGGGCATCTTGTATCATATGCTGCGTGATCTGATAATAAGTCTCCTCCTAATATAATACAATTATTACGATGAAGTCCTGCACAGTAGCCACAAATTGGCGTCGGCTCTTGGCAATTTTTGGCGACATGATCATCTAATTTCTGACATCGAAAGCACCCTTTTACTTGTATGCATTTTTTAACAGTACACTTGTTCACACCCATGATGAATTTGGTTGACATTAAGATTTTTGCCTCCCATTGCGGGACTTGTAGCACTAAATGTGAAATGGTTTTCCGAGCCCGATCTTGTTGCACTTTTAACAGTTCCATTCCCTATGTTGTTCCTAGGTTATGTTGTAAGGCTGGATTAAGTGTCATTTCAATATATTCTTCAAAGTCTTTTATTTCGTTTGCATCGTAATACCAATTTTTCTTCTCTTCATCAAATTTCTTTGATGGTTTGAATGGTGCAAGGTGTGCGCCCAGTATTATTTTTGTGGAGTTTTATTCTTGTAATGTTATCTTCATTTTTTTATTTATTAACTGCTTGAATTGATTCCTATTTATCATTGAATTCCTCTGCTGCACTCTGACTTTCGAAGGTTAAGCCTAATATATGTTTTGTTGTGAAACTGTTATCTATTTTCGGTAACATTTGCAAGTTCATCAGATTTATCTCATTATTTACTTCATTTATTGTTATGTTGTCTGAACCCGAATATGAAATATGTTCCTTTTTAAAAAGTTCTACTCATCGAATTTTGATAAGGCTTGCATTGTTAGTTAGATAATATTTTTAGGGATGGTTTCAGTATATTGCATATCTCCTACGTTGCTTAGTTATAGAATAATTGGGGAAAGTTCTATAACCAGGTAAACCTGATTATGAAAGATTAGCCTTTAAAAAAGTTCTACTGGACGGATTTTGATGAGATTTGCATTGTTAGTTAGTTAATTTTATGGGGAAAGTTTTAGTATATTGCATATCGTTTTATCGTTCTGTACCAAATCCTTCTATAAATGATCAATTAAAAGATTTGGTTCTTAACAACCCAAATTTTGTCTGACACATAAGAAAATATAATAGCGCAATGGTTTCGACAATGCGAAAGAACGTAAAAGGTAAAGGTTCATCTTTATATTTAAAACGAAAAGAGCATTCTGTCAAATTTTCCACACGAATATCGTCTCTTTGCGCATGCATCAACTTTTTTTGAAGGCTTCTCCTCTGAGAAATGGGAATCCTGATTGATTAGCCTGTTTATCCTAGGGGTTTGAAAACGGATAGAGGTGTACCATTGCATTGAAAGCATAGACTACTTCTAATATATTTTTTGCTCTGAAGTTGAAAGCTAAAGCTTTTTTTTAAAAGAACTCATGTTTTCACTACTAAACATGCATATTTTTTTCTAAAATTTTAAAGACAGCTTGAATACAGTTATATTTATAACCGATTGAAATTTCAAAGAGTTCGGAGGATGAGAACTATTTTTTATTGCTATGTTAAAGGAGCCGACGCGGGAAAAAAAAAGCGAGAAGAAAACATTTCTTTTACAACTAGATAACAATATTTTTTCACGAAATTTTTACACAAGCTGTAAAACCATTTTATTTATCACCAATAAATATTTCAAAGAGTTCGGACAAAAAGAACAAGAAAATGAGCGCTTTATCACTAAACATCAATATTTTTTCGCGAATTTTTCATTTTAAAATTTAATTTCATACAAAATCGGATTAAAGATATAAAATAATAATAACTTGATTTTTTTTAATTTATTTATTATCACGGGCCCGGGCAACGCCGGGCGGGTTAGCTAGTATTACTTTAAAACATAATGTAAAATTCACCAATACATTTTTTTCTAATTCAGGTTTGCTTGGAAAAACCGACCAGCGTAGTGGGCCAAGCCTGCTAGTAAATAAATAAATTATTATTATTAAACAGATTTTCTTTTCTTTTTCGCACGAAAAACAAGTGTCACGGTTTGTGAATAAATATGAAAGAAACGTAAATCTCGAAATCGAGCTCGAGAAACCAGAAGCACAGAAGCAAATTTCATTTGATGCAGTAAAACTTTAAATACTTTTACTTTGTAAACACAGGATAAATACGACGATTTGTAACTCCACTCCATAGTTTGTATGAAACAAGCATGCTAATGTATTAAACTTTTAGACATTGCCTGAAACAGTGCTCCTTTGAAATCAGATTTTTAAAAAGTGATTGCATTAATTGAAAATCACAAAAGCTTTTACATGAGCATTTGAATTAGTAGAATAACTATGTTAAAATGTAATTGTAAAAAATATAAAAATCGAGAAAGGATCAGTGTCCATAAGAATTTTACCTCAATTATTTATGTGAAGAAATTCAGTTACTAGCAATAGTTACGTTCATTTTAGCACGTTTAAACACGTTGCTGCATCCTAAAGTCTTTTACTTGTCTCTACTAAACTCTTTATTTTTAATATTTTACTATGAGCGCAACTTTGCAACACTTTTATTTTGTACATTTTGATGTATTTTATAATGTATGTAAAGAAGAAAGTGTTGCACGATTGCGCTCATATAAATAGTTGAGATAAAATTAGGAGAAATTGCGTATTTTTCATCAAAATCTACGAATAATACGAACTTTGAGCTTGTGTAAGTCATATAAATCTGAACAAAATGCAAAAACTATTGTTGGAATCGTACAGAATTAACCTTCTAGTATTAAAAAGTGAAATAATTAAGACAGTATAACAAAATCGAATTTTAGTCTTATTTCATGGGCCAAAAACACGGCTTATGGACCTTGATCCTTTGTTAAAATATATCAGTATGAACGTACGTAATTAGCGAGAGCGAAAAAAGTTTATCGGCATTACATCTAATTGCATAAAATTACAAAAATAATCTATGTTCAAGTATTCTCTTTCCGAATAGAACAAATTCAGCATGAAGAAATAGAAATTTACAACGATACTATATCTGCATGGTTTCATATTTCAAAAGGAAACTTTTGAAAGTTCAGAAAGCAGAAAAATAGATGAAATACGTGAAATTGTCTCTTCCGTATCGGAAAAGTTGATGAAATATGCGCACATAACTCTACTATTACTCTAAACATTTTGTTCGATGCAGGTAAAAATAACGCTTGTTTGGAATTCGAAATTTTAGAGTACGTTGATGCATCAATATATATTTGATTTACAACAAACTATTGATTCATTTTTTCGTAAAAATAAAAGGGGAAAAACATACTTTTGAGTCATAGCACGTAGCATAATCATTATTCATGTTCTGTGGTATCTATATATATTCTATTGTAGATTTTACTTGTTATTATCAATTAGTCAAATACTAAATGTGTCGTAAATCTTTTCGACAATTTGTTGCAGTTATGAAACTATAAAGTTAGATAACTCCTTAAACATAAAATGAACAGTTGCTAATTGCCATTATTGCAATATTCCTTGTCCATTTAACAGAAATAACAAAATTTAAAAGTAAGGTGCAAAATTGTAACAAACCTATACCACGTAAACTTATAGCCCACGTTATTTAATTACTAGCCGCTTGGCTGAGCGCAAAAGGAAAATATTAAAAAGCGTCATCTTGGCAACTTTTCACGTTTTTGTCTTTTGCTGGATTTATTTCTAATCTATATGATAAGTTTTGAATTATAAGTAAATCATTCAAAATATATTTTTTTTAATATGACGTAATCACAACTACAGAAGCACAACTACTATTTTTTTAAAGTTTATATTTTGTATGACATTTTTAAATGTATTTTAGATGAAATACATTTTGAACTTGTTGATAAAATATTTGATATACTAATTAATTTTTCAGCAGAGCTGAAATTAAGCTGTAAATTAATGAAATACACAGGATGTGAATTATCGCTTTACTAAACAGCGTACAATCAATAGAGTGAAAAAATGTTCAGACGGTTTGATCCCAGATCTCTTGGTATAAGAGTGAGAGAATGCTAGACCGGATGTCGTCCGGATGGCTTAAATGGTAAAGCACTTGCTGCGCTATACCAAGGGATCCGGGATCGAACCCTGGTCTAAACGTTTTTTTCACTCTATTGGTTGTACGCTGTTTATTAAAGTGATACATATCCTTTCTATTTATCCATTTCA
The DNA here is from genome assembly GCA_963931845.1 of Maratus michaelseni. NCBI lineage: Eukaryota > Metazoa > Arthropoda > Arachnida > Araneae > Salticidae > Maratus > Maratus michaelseni. Next base: position 23,398,799 of record OZ007590.1, on the reverse strand, counting down.
AATATTTGATATTCAAATTAATTTTCCAAAACGTCTTTCCTTATTTTCTATGTATCTGATATGTAACGCTCTATGCAATTTTAACCCTTAACAGCTACAGACTAGCGTGGTATAATAATTTTTATGATTATGAAATATACATATATATTATTTCATACACTTGAAAATGTAACAAGAAAAGTCAAAGTTTTAAAAAAAATTGTGAGACAAAGAAAATTATTTCACTGTGAAAAAAAAAATCGAAAACTGTTTAGAATAAACTAATAAATAGGAACTTTAGAAAGTTCAGAGAATGCGTTTTGAAATTATATGCATAGGAAAATTAATGTGTATTGAATAAAGAACAATAGGATCAGAGTTTTTTTTTTTTTTTTTTAACAGTGAATTCAGATGCCTCTAAGATTTTTGACTTTTTAGCGATCATTTAAGCTTTATTGCATTCCGAGGCGATTTTTAAATATTCGTAAAAGGAATCCAATTTCAACCTTTTAGCCCAATATTATAAATTTTGTTCGCTGCAAATGTTGAATTTTTCCGATTTTTTCTATACGAGTTTTAATGTTTTTTTTTCGCGTCTCACTGCAAATTTTTGCCATTTTTTTTTTATGGAACGAATGTCGGTTCCAGTAGAAAGTAGGTGCCCTCTACCTCTGTTTCGTTTAATTCGAGATTCATTTGTGGAAAATTAACCAGCGAAGCGGACGAGGCTCCGCTAGTATGGAATATTTTCTAAGAAAGAATTTTAAAAATCACTTTTCTCAAAATGTGATTTTGGTGCATTGAACGCAAGGTAGTTAAAAAACTTTTCAATATTTCTTCATGAAAATTTCAGGATTTATATAGTGATGGCCAAAATTGTGGACACCTTTTGTGAAAAATGCTCTTTTGAAGTTTGATGGATCATAACACCCAATATTTCTTAGTAATACCATAAAAGCTATGTACCACTGGAAAAATAATTTAAACAGAAACATCATGCAATACAGTTTGTTCAATTATAATTATTTTATCAAAAGTTATAGCTAAATAATAAGAAAAGGGCATTAAAAGCTGTTTAGGTTGATGTGAAGTACTTTTCTTTTTCTTGAATGTAGCCAAAGCATATGAATGTTTGGAGTGGCAGGCAGATTCCATTTTATTTATGTGTCAATCAAAGCTAGGGTAGGATTTTAAAAAATATATGCCATATTTTGGTACCAATAGGAGGGTTTTTATCACTATGTTTTATGATTGCTATCAAGTTGCTAAAATTCTTTGCAATCTTTCAATTTTTGAGCTAGTAAAGCATAATAAAATTAAGAAAACATCATGAAGAGTTGCTTAGTTACCCAGAAATGAATGTATAACAATATTGTTAGGTGTAGAAAGCTATGGTTATGAAGAAATTTGAAGTACGATTTGAAGAAAATTAACAAAGGGATGTCTAAGTCATGCAAAACAAGACTGGTTAAGGCAGGAAAAGATGCAGGGGTGCAACTAGGTTGTAGCAGAGTAAGGTACCTGTGTTTAGATGACATAAATAATACCTGAGAGTGTGCAAAATGAAATGGCGCACTGAAATGTGGAGTTGAATCAAAGTACAGTTCTATAGAGAGTGCATTATTTTGATCTAAATGCTAGAATTTCATGAAAAAAAAATTAACACTCCAAATAACATAGCCCTACCATTTCTCTGTTATAAACATGCCTTTTAGCTCAGTTTAATATTTTAAACCTTTATTTGTTTTTTGTTTTGTTTTTTTTTTTTTGTGTTCAAACAAAACACCCTCAGACGAACGTTCTAAACGAAACACTCTCATAATTTTTTTTTATAAAAATATGTCAAAAGTAGGCAGCAATATGCCGGAACAGCCCTTGCGATTGGAAGAGATTTTTTCTCTTATTTGAAGAAAGTTTCGTCTTTTAACTGGAGAATTTTTAGGAAATTTTGCGCTTAGGTTCGCGAATTTTTCGTATTTTGAAAAAAAAATTCCTAATACGAAAAAGTAGAGGAACTTGGGGTATTATGGAATACTATTTACATTTGGGGGAGTACAACATCCCGATATTGTTTAAAATCCGAAAACAGAATACAATTAAAAACTTGAACTATCTGCGAATCATATATTCTAATACGAGGAAATCTTGTGTGTGGTTATATATATTTATGCAAATTTTATCTTAAAATCGGCTCTAACGATTTTGACGAAATTTTGTATCCTACCATTTTGGGGCACCAGAAAACCATTGGGATAGGTCACGTGTTCGAGAAAATGGAACAGATGTGTTATACTCACGCATCGATGTTTGGCGACTTTTTGATTGGCACGTTTTTCAAATCTGCGTCTAACCAATACATTTATACAAGCAAAGCATAATAGCCAGGTTACCATTAAAGGAAAAAATCCCCGAAGTTTGACAACTTTTTTCCTTTTTATAACCGATAAAAAAAAAAAAAAAAAAAAAAAATCAGTGTAAGACATCATAGCCGAGAAAATTTTATTAGCGGGTCATTTTAGGTCACGATGGGTCAGGGCCAAGCTAATTGTATCTAATAAACGGTTCAAACAATTTTGACAAAATTTTGTATCCTACCATTTTCGGGCACGAGAAGACTATTGAGCTGAGTCACATGTTCGAGAACTTCCATTAGTGTGTCATTTTTGGGTCAACGCGATTCAAGTTAATTTTATCTAAAAAACAGCTCTAACGATTTTGATTAAATTTTGTATCCTACGAGTTTCGGGCATGAGAAAATCATTGGGCTAGGTCACATGTCCGAGAAAATTCTGTTAGTGGGTCATTTTTAGGTCACTGTGGGTAAAGCTAATTTTATCTAAAAACGGCTCAGACTATCTAGACTAAAATTTGCATAGTATGGTTTTCAGGCACGAGAAGACTGTTGGGTTAGGTCACATGTTCGAGAAAAGTCGATTAGTGGGTCATTATGGTCATAGGTCATTATGGGACAAGCTATTTTTACCGTAAAACGGCTCAGAGGATTTGAACTAAACTTAGTATCGTACAGTTTTAGAGAACGAGAATACTATTGGCATAGATGACATGTTCGAAAAATTTCGATTAGTGGGTCATTTTGGTCATAGGTCATTATGGGTCAAGCTATTTTTACCGTAAAAGCGGCTCAGACGATTAGAACTAAATTTCGTTAGACTAAATTAGACTAAATTAGACTAAAATTTGCATAGTATGGTTTTCAGGCACGAGAAGACTGTTGGGTTAGGTCACATGTTCGAGAAAATTCGATTAGTGGGTCATTATGGTCATGGGTCATTATGGGTGAGGCTATTTTTATCTTAAAATGGCTCAGAGGATTTGAACTAAACTTAGTATCGTACAGTTTTAGAGAACGAGAAGACAATTGGCATAGGTGACATGTTCGAAAAATTTCGATTAGTGGGTCATTTTGGTCATAGGTCATTATGGGTCAAGCTATTTTTACCGTAAAAGCGGCTCAGACGATTAGAACTAAATTTCGTATCCTACGGTTTTTAGGCACGAGAAAAGCAATGGGCTAGGTCACATGCTCGAGAAAATCCGATTAGTGGGTCATTTTTGGGCCCCTGTGGTCAAGCTAATTTTATCGAAAAAACGGCTCATTCTATTTTGACTAAATTTTATATCGCGCACGAGAAGACAATTGGGCTTGGTCACATGTTCGAGAAAATTTGATTAGTGGGTTATTTTGGTCATGGGTCATGATATTTGAACTCAAAGCTAATTTTGACTGAGCATAGCTCGGTCTTCCCTGCTCGTATCTTTTATAGACAAAAATTATTTTCCGAAATTTCTTCACTTGTAAACAAATAATAATAATAATAAACTTATTTTGGGGGTATTATGAGATAGTCGGAAAATATGAAATAAGGGTTAAAAAGGAAGAAAACGAACAAAATTCGACAAAAAAACAGATGTAATGATATCAAGACAGCAAGAATTTCAAAATATAGTGAATAGGTATTTAACCAATATACTCCAATTCATACTTCAGATTGGCACAAATCACAAATATAAAGATCTGTCTTTGTGCCGCCATTATCATGGAGAATTATGAGGTATTATTATTCCATATAACCCGACACCGCCGATTTTGGAAAAAAATTACTCTATGTTTATTGGTGTGAATCGCGAGCTAAAAAACGAGTATTACGTCATAAACTGTCAGTATTTCGCTGTACATTATGCTTAATTTCAATGTAAAAATATTACTTCTAATAATGAATAAAAAATATTGAAAAATTATCTCCTGAAACTATCTAAAAACTAAGAATAAAACAAATATTTATTCACACAATACGCCTTGACGCCGACCGACGAACTGAGTGTTCTGGGGGGCATTCTGGAAACGTTCTTAAATAGTTTATCATATTGCCGCTTGGTGGCAGCACTTTACCGAACTGAAACCTAGGTATTATATATTACCCGACTGTTGACGCTTTAGATTGAAGTATTTTAGATAACTTGTAAGTTAGATTCGGGAGTTTTATGTATTTTATAAGAAAATGGGCAAATCAAAGCGGAAATTTTCTTATTTCAACGGAAAAATTAGTTCAATTCACGGATTTTTTTAGAATGTATTGCGAAATAAAGCATCAATAAGTTACGCTATTAATTAAAAATAAATTTCACTTTCAAGCATATTTTTCTGTTTAATTCTGCAGTGAAATGATTGCAATTCTGCTACAATTAGAAGTTATCATCATACATTGAATTAAATTCACCGTAATGATGTGGGCAGATATCCAATAAAAAAAATCACATTTAAGGAAAATTCAAATTAAAAAAAAATTAAGGGGTTAAGAACAGCTTTGAAATCCTATGGAAAACAGCTGACATTGTTACGCCACGAACTACTGAAGCGATTTCAGTATTATGTTTTAATATATTTTGGGGTATTTAAATAAGCTATCTGCAGATATAGCTTAATGATCCATAGCAAAATGATCCATGGATCATTTTCTTTTATAGCAAATCAATTTCTTTTAATAACATTAATTAAAAAATAAAATAAAATAAAAAATTCTTTGTGTGCCAAATCGCGTAACTTATATTGTTATTTATTGTCGAACTGTTAGTTAATTATCTTTAGTTACTACTTTAGTTAATAATTTAGTAGCAGAAATACTAAAAACGGTATTGAAATCTCTTCTGTAGTTCGTAAAACAGATAAGTTATTATCAGCTCTTTTCCATAGGATTTCGCAAGTACCCACAGGTAACGTAGGACTCTTAGTCGAAAAGTGAAAACAATTGACCATTTTCAGGGGTCTTGTCCTGACTTTTCTCCCAGGGTCCTCTTTTCATTAAATTGTGAACAACTTTTCATATTTGTGAAAAATATAGTCATAATTTTGTGGATTTGAAAGAATCGTTAAATTCAGGTTCTTGTTTAATACATTTTTAAGAAGATATATGTATCTGAAATACACATATTTTCTTTATATATGTAAAAGTCACAGTCAGGTTTTACACTTAAATGATTAAATTTGTAAAAAAGGTTCAGTTTGGAGAGGTAAAAATTTTCTAAAGGGTCTACTTTAAGACAAATAATTTTTTGAAGGGTCCTGTTTTGAGATAAAAAAATTTGTGAAGGCGGGTGCTCCGAAATAAAAAAAAAAATGTGAAGGATCCTTTAAAGGACCCAATTTCTTCCTAAAAAAGATCTCTGATTTTTGTCATTATATATCTTAAAACGTATGTATTACAAAAGCAGAATTTTTAAAGGCAGTAATAGATACATTTTTATTCTTTCATTTCTTTTTTTTTTTCAGATCATAATGGGGAACATTGCGGATTTTTAAACTTGTGGGGCAACATATTACAATTGGGTTGCGCGCTTGATTACAAAAGAATTTCTGCATGTAAAACAAAATTTTTGCTATCTAAATTATACTTGAAAGTCTTATTCTTACTCCCCGAAATTGTTTATTTATAGCATTTTTGTGATTCAAAACAATATTGTATCTTGCTTATATAAAAAATTCTAATTTTTTTTTTTTTTTTTAAATATAACACCAGAAAAAAATTTCAACAAAAATAGATGAAATTTTAGGTGCACTTTATAGATCCTACCACACAGTACAGTGAGAGTGTTCAAAATTTTGTTTTCAATTTTTTAGAAATTTCACGTACCATATATTCTGTTGTATGGTGAACGGACTAAACAAACATATTTAGAACCACAAATTGAATTTAATAAATACTAAACAGAAATATACACTGCCAAAAAAAATGTGGATTTTACAGTATAATATTAGCACCCCATCTGCCAGTATTATACCATAAAACTAACAGTAATAAACTGTAAAATAAGCAATAATACGCTGCAGCGCATGCGCGGTAGTGTATTACTGCATATTTTACTGTTTATTACTGTTAATTTTTAGGTATAATACTGGCAGCTGGGGTGCTAGTATTATAATGCAAAATCAACATTTTTTTTTTCAGTGTGTATGGCAGAACAATAAGTTACATTTTTAAAAATAAAATTTCCTGTTTTAAATGCATATGTTTTATATCCACACGTCTTACGCCAGAATAAATAATATAGCTCTATAAATAGCAACAAGGATTTAGGAAAGTATTTCACCAAAATTTGTTCTCATTAAAACTTTGACTTCTAATGAATATAATCTCAACGTTTCATCCTACATCATAAATACTTACTTGAAGATGTTTAAAACCTTAAGTGTCCTTAAAATATAGTTTAAAACGAAAAACATATTAATTTTTATACAGATTTAATCTTTTAATATTCAAGTTATTTTTGCAAATTAACTTTTTCAAAATACGATATTATACATGTTTTATGTTATTTATTCAATGCATTTGCTTTTTTGTTATGCATAGCATCATATAATGTTATGGGCTTCCATAATATATCGCATCTCACATGTGTGTTTGCAAAAAAATATGTAATTATAAAACAAAATACAATTTATAGGGGGGAAAAACATGTTATTTTATTTTTACTTTACTTTAAAGTAAATGTCTTTCTTCCTAGCCGATAAAAGTATTAGTGTTTGTTGAAGAAAATATATTTTCATATTTCTGTACAGCTGTTTCATCTGTAACTAGCTGATCCTCCCGGTCCCGTCAAAAAATAGTACGAAACGCGTAAACACCTTAAATATCGCTGCAGGAAACCTCTCCTGGAGTAACCCTTTCTTCTGTCGCAAAGTAAATAGAGAGATGGATCCCGAAGCAGAAGGAAATTCAGTACGACCGCCTCAAATGTCTGGGTCATTCCATTTTCAGCAGGTCAGTTTGGGATCAAAATTAAGAAAAGTTACTGTCCGATTTTCACAAAATGTGCATTTTCGGAATCAGAAAAATAAATTACTTATCTACTGTGAATTTCGAGTCGATACCTCCGCACAGTAAAAAATAAAACCCAATTTGGGTAGAAAGAATCTTAGTTTTTTTTTTGTTTTTTTTGTTTTTTTTTAATGGGTATTTAACAGTGCCCAAAATGGATACACAGTGGTAACCAAAACAGGCATGACCCAATTTGGGCACATACCTAAGATACGTTCTACCCAAATTGAGTTTTATTTTTTTCTGTGCAACAGTCTTCTTAATACAGCAAATAACGGAGCCGACTGAAGTCAGATTTTTCAGGTTTGATTTTGTAAACAAACCCCTCGTTGCAATTGGCAAAAGAGAAATAACCAGTTTTTCGCTGTCACGTACCTTAGCATTTTATATAGAGAGACTAGCCGCCACTGGCGACCAGTTTGGTCGCCCTTAAATGTATGTTAAGCATTGTAACAAATTATTTTTATTCATAATTTATTTTTTTCCTTAATCCTTCGCCAAACCGGAAAAATCTAATAGACAAATCAAGAACTTTTGCGATCGTGGTGGCATTTCGCATATTTTTTGTTGTTATGTATTTCATCTTTCTTGACAAAAACCGCTTAACCCACTTTATAATAAATTAATCATTGTGTGTGTGTTTTTAATATAAAATAAACTATTTCATAATAAAATAAAAGTATATGCTGTTTTAGTAATCTCTAATAGGTACCTGAAAATGGGATTTTCTCGCCAAAATGGCGCAAAACAAAAATTCCGCCAACCCTGGTGCGTCCGTGACAGCTGTTCCAATTTAAAATACATGACGTTCACATTTTTCTTTAAAATAGAAAATAGATAAATAAGAAATATTATCATAAATCAAAACATTTGATTTCAAAATTAAAATATCGTTTCTAATTAATACACACGAAAAATAAAAGCTGACAATTTGTTTCGAAATTTGATCCATTAAATATTATTACATGAGTTCAACCACGGAGTTCAACTTACATCAAGAAAAGATCCGAAGGAAGTTGAGTTGTATGGAACAGAATTATGGTAAACTTTGACTGTCTCACTGGTGCTGATTATTTTTTTTTACACCAGGCAGCGGTCCAAAAATTCATGGTTTAATATTTTAAACGTTCACAACGAATGAATCTTTTTTTTTTTTTGTTGTTTACTTTCATGGATAGAGAATTTGAACAGCGAACCTAATTGAAACTGAAGTTATTGCAGAATGTATACATAATTGAACGTAAGTCATCTCTCAAATATTAATTTATTTTGAACGATCTTTCTAAAAATGTAACTTTTATGCAGTTTTATTAGAAAAAATAATTTTGAATAAAAATGGCTGCCTGGCATATGAAACAGTGAAGCGGCATCCCGGAACTGTTGAGGACAGTCACATGACATACGGTTTTATTATAGAGATATTTATTAGACGTTGTTATAATTAATTTATCTTAAATGTTCGGTAGTATGACATTATTACATTTTATTTATTTCTTCAACCATAAAGATAAATCATTTACGTGAAATGTAAGAACTTTTCATGAGAAAGAATCATTATTATCGAGGAAAATCATACTTGAATGGGAAGCTCAAAGTAGCGGAAAGAATATACCGTGAAATTATAGGATTACAAATCTTATAAGACGAGTATAAACATGGAAATTTATTTTAGAAATCTCATTTATTATATCATATATTTTAAATGCAATATTTATTTTAATATTTAGATTAAATCAGCTGTGCACTGCAAGAAAATGCATAAAATATAACGCAACCAAAGATAGAATAGTGGAATTATTTCTTCATTCTATTTTAATATTATATTGGTTTAATAAATGTAATTCCTTCAAATAGATAAAACTTTTTAAATATGTATGTTGAAGAAAGCATGTTTTAAAATTTTCACTAGTCCTTGCAGCAAATCTGTCATGTTTATTAAACAATCTTCGAACCCATTCATCATAAATGTCTATAAATATGGCATTGCTACATTTTATATTTTAACTGAGTTATTTGCAAACTTTTATGCCTCACACACCCTTAAAGAAATGCGCGTGTTTGGCGTACTTCTGTATTTTTTTTTAACTTGTAATCTCCCTGCTTCAAAGAAAAAAAAAGTAACTAATTCTGCTGCTGTCGCTCCCGGTTTTTTTTTTCCCCGCTTATATTAAGAAACTTATTGCATGTAAAAATATGAAAATTAGTAGTTTCATAAGAAAATGTTCGATAAACACGCTGACACAGACAGTTTTTTAAACGAATTATTTTAAGCACTATTTAATGTTGAAGTCGGTCAAAAAAGTTCCATTAAAAAAGTTTTATTGGATCAAAAATCTATGCATATAACAATTTAACCAATTTCTCAGGCAATACTGCAGGAGTTTGCGGTGTGCAGTGTACAATCATTTTTTTTTAATTTGCTAATTTCTTAGGATTTTCATTATATTAATAGAGATTTATTTCATATTTCGAAAAGGTAATTTTTTTATACTGTTGCTAAATTAAAAAAAAAAATTGTTATATTTCCAAACATTTTACATTTGAAAACTATAATTATACACGTGAATATTAAAATAGAAAGAAAACTTTGAATTAATTAAATTATTACGTGCTAAAAGAACTAAATGGGGGGTGGGGGGGATATTACATCATAAAAGCCCAAATAATATTTCCAAACAGTTCTCCATTGAAAAACATATTTACACGAGAGATTTGCTTCAAAGCTTTGACTTTATTTCGAAAAAGTCATTTGTTTTTATCTATTTCTGAAAATTTTTAAAGCAGCGCATATAATACTTTTTTCTTTCAATGAAAAAATGTATTTACACGTGACTATTAAAGACAACGAAAACTTTGGGGGAAATTACGTCACATCTAAAACGTGTCTTTTATTTTTAAAAAAATCGTATAACCTCGGTTTAAAATTACGGGAAGCTGCGACATTGTTTACTTAGCCATCTTATACAAGCTGATTTCCAAATGTTTAATTGATCTTATTTAATCAATCACAAACACAGTTATTAGCTGTCGCGACAGCAGTGGATTTGACTTTAAGAGCTGAAAAATCCCTCAGTCAAAGGGAAATTAATGGCAACCCGATTATAGAAGATCACTGTTTAATTATAATTCACAATTTCTTAATACTTTTAAAACAGAACAAATTACCGTGTTTTTAGAGTATGCGGTGTCTGATCGGGAATTTGTGAGCGTAGCTCGTAGGGAGCAGAGCCACCTAGTAATTATAAATAAAAACAAAGGAAACCTCAAATGAACGGCGCGGTAGCGTATGACTGCTTGCACGGCAGCGTATTACTGCTTATTTTACGGTTTAATACTGTTAATTTTACGGTATAATACTGGCAGCTGGGATGCCAGTTTTATACTGTAAAATCGACAATTATTTTTTGCAGTGTAGCTTTGTGTGAACCTTTATTGTAAGCTTTACAAGTAGTAAGTTTTTTAATGTGAAGGAGGCAATATTTCACCCTTGCTCTAAAGACAAATAACGCTTTACGGATTCGTGTGTAACTCGGAACAGGTTATTGTGCATTTTATTCGTGGTCATAATGTATTTTCTATAATTACATATTGCATTATAATACATACATTGCTATTATAATACATATTGCAAGTAAATTCGTATGCGAAATGTGAAACAACTAAAGACAAAGCAATGAAATTCATTTTCCCATTTTACTTTGTATTTATTTAGAAAGCATAATGCTTTTTAATGGAATATATATTTTCATAGTTCTTTTAAATCTTACAACATATTTATTAGATGTTCCAATATTTTCATGTCAAATGTTCTAGTAATATGTCATTTCTTATGTCAAGTTACATTTTACTTTTTTCCGTCTAACATAAAGGAATACGAATAAGAGAATCAACGTAAAATATAAGGTTCATTGCTTAGAAAAGCATTTATATCATGCAAGATAAATAGAAATTACAAATAAAAAGCGGAAAGAATTTATGGTGAAATGAAAGGATTATCAATCGTATAGAATTTCCAAGCTTCGTATTTTCATGAAATTACACTTAAAAATGACATTTAATATTTTATATCTTTACACAAAATGTGCAAAATTGGAAACAATCAAAAATGGGACAGTGAACTTTTTTTTCGTCTTTTATTTCATATTTATTTAATAAACTAGGGAGCAGATAGCCCCCTACGAGCTATGCTCGCCAACCCCCGTTCAGACACCGCAGGCTCTAAAAATACGCTAATTTCATTTGCTTTAAAATGATTATGGAAGATTGAATTATATTTAAAAGACCACTGACGATCTTCTGTAATCGGTTTTTCATTCATTTTCCTTTGACTTGGGGATTTTAAGGTCGAATCAACTGCTGTCGCGACAGTTACCGACTGTTTTCGGGGTTTATTAAATAACAGCAATTAAACATTTGAAAATCAACTTGTATAAAATGTCTAAGTAAACAATGTCGCTATCTCACGGAATTTTATAATGACACTATAAGAAAATTATTTTAAAAACTTTTAAATGTATCGTTTTCAATATGACGTAATTTTCACCAAAGTCTTCTTTCTCTTTTTAATGTTCACGTGAAAATGCAGTTTTTAATTGAAAGGAAGTGTTATTATCTGCGCTGTTTTAAAATTTGCAACAATACGGATAACGATTTTTTTGAAATAAATAAACATCTCGTGAAAATATATTTTTTAATTGAAACTTTTGAAAATATTATTATTTGAACATTTTGAATATGGCGTAATTTTTCCCCATTGACAGTTTTTAACGCATAATAATTTAATTATTATTTTAAAGTTTAATTTCTCTTTTTAATATTTTTTAAAAACTTCAAAAAAATAGTCAAAGTATGTGCTTGTGAAATTTGGTTAAATACCTATGCATAATTTTTGTTCCTATAAAACTATTTTTACAGAACAATTTTGACCGACTTCAACATCTGAAAATAATTATACGGTTTAAAAACTGTCTATTTCAGCGTGTTTGTGGAATATTTCTCTATGAAACTACCAATTTTCATGTTTTTATTTGCAATCGTTTTCTTTATCCTAGAAAAACCTCCGTACGTAAGAAATTCGTTGTCAGAAATTCATTGTAATTATTTTTTTTTAGAATAGCCATGCACTTTAGCGTATGAATATTAAGGGTACTGTTGCTTTAAAAAGAGCGAAAAAACTTTTATTTATTTTATTTTATTATTTTTCTTTTTTTTTGTAAGAAACTTTATTGTTAAAATTCAAAATATACACTATATTGTCATAGAGGGCAGGAAATGTAATTTCATACTTCTTATAAAGATAAATAATGAATATAACATATCGTAATGTATTTCAAATTCATTTTTCACAAATCAATTTTTCCGCATCTTTTACAACTTTAAAATGTTCCATGCGTTTTAATTTTTGTTCAAATAACAGTTACCTCTAAGAAACAATCTTGAAATATGCTATAAGAAATCTGTGCTAGTGTTTTGAAATGTTAGTTTATTAAGGTTCTTAAATTAGTACAATCTATTAATATGTTAAATTTTAATGAAAATTCAGTTTCGTGTTATCTTTTTGCCTTTAACGAACACATAGTATGATAATTTTAATCATGTAAGGTAAAGCCAGGAGAGATGGCACGGTCGGAGAGATTGCGCACATAGAGGTTCGGGGGGAAAGAGCTGAGTGAGCGCGCAGCGACTCCAGGTAGTTGTACAACAGCAGTAGTGGAGTGTCTACTCGAAAGTGCACGTTGATTGTTTTGACCGTCTAACATAAAGCATTGCTATTTTGTTTTGTTTTCCCAAAGTAAGTGCTTGAATTTTCATAGCTATTCATCAGATTTTCTATACAATGTCAGTAGTACAAAATATTTTAAACTTCAACGATTTCTCATAAGCTACTAATCTAGACAAACAATGTGAACATCAACGGTTCGTTTTAGTAGCGACCATGTTTAAATAAAAGACAGCGCAATCTCTCCTACCGAAATTGGAGAGTTTGGGCATCTACTACTTAAGAGAGATGGCGCATTGTTCCCATTAGTTTCCATGCTAGGAGAGATTACGCAGCTTATTGGTAAATTTGCATAAAAAATGAAAAATGAAAATGGATTAATTTTGTTAAACGTGTTATCAAGTAACTTAATGTTATTTTGTAATCTTATCTGGACTTGCTTTTTCTGATTCTTTAATTTTTCTCCCTTTAAATAAAATTTTTTAATTGTTTTTAAAATTATTTCCTTTTTCTGATTCTTTAATCATTAGGTTGAAATATTCATTTCCTAATAAAATAATATTTGTTCACAAAAACCTTACAATGTCATTTAAGTATAATTATTATTGTTAACAATTTAAATGTAGTTATTATTAGTAACAATCTCTCCTACCCTTGTGCGCAATCACACCAACCCTGTAAGGACAGATTGCGCAAAGTAACTTTCTTGGTTTTATTACAACTGTTCTATTAAATTTCAACATAACAACAAAATAGCAATGGAAATGCATAAAAAATAAATGAAGTAAAAATTATTCATGAATAGTTTAGCAAAAAATCACTATTTAGATTTTTTATTGTTATTCTTTTGAATTGTGCGCAGACTCTCCTAGCTCTACCTTAATCATATTGTAATCATGTAATCATATTGTAATCATGTAATCATATTGTAATTATGTAATCATATTGTATTCATGTAATCATATTGTATTCATGTAATCATATTGTGTTTATGTAATCATATTGTGTTCATGTAATCATATTGTGTTCATGTAATCATATTGTGTTCATGGAATCATATTGTATTCATGGAATCATATTGTGTTTATGTAATCATATTGTATTCATGTAATCATATTGTGTTCATGTAATCATATTGTGTTCATGGAATCCTATTGTATTCATGGAATCATATTGTAATCTTGATTTGTGTGTGCGTGGCTGAGTGAACACGATAACTTCCAAATGGTGCTTCCGATTAGAGTCCTACATCGGGTCGGGTAATCCCGAAACCGACCCGACTGGCAGCTGGCATGCTAGTATTATACCGTGAAACCAACAATATTTTTTTGCAGTGTAGTTCTTACAGCATTCTCAGCTAATAAAATGCATTTTCACATTTTTTTTACTCGCATAGTCTGTTAGTAAATATAAATGTTTCTAATATATGAAAGCAATTGAATGTGTGTGTGTAATACATATTTTAATTTTTTTTTCTAGTCCTTACAGCATTTTCTCTGTCATATTTATTAGACGTTGTTCCAACTAATTCAACTTAAATTTTCAGTACTCTGCCATTGTTGCATTTACTTCTCACATAAAAGTAAATCGCTCATATGAAATTATAAGGGCTGTGTTATAAAAACATTTATTTTATGCAAGAAAAATCATATTTTGAATGAGAACCACGAAATAGCGGAAAGAAGAATTCACCGTGAAATGAAAGGATTACGAAAAGATTAAAAGATTATTAAAAAAGATTTTGTGTTAAGAATGTTGTTTATTATTTCATATTTTAATATACAGTATTTGGTTTAGTTTATCGTATACAGGGCTCGCAGTATCCTATATTTTTTATATTTTTTCTACTCCTATTTCTAAACTATACTTTTCTTGGTAGATTTCTCTAGCAGGTGCAAATATAAAATACCACGAAGATTATAGTTGAAAATAGTAGTAACCAGGGCTTGACAAATGCGGTCATTAGGTCGCCACTGGCGACCAGGGTATTTAATCTGGAGCGTTGTTTCTCATTTTTTAATTTTTAGTAAAAGAATTGGCATAAAAAATTATCACAAATAGCATTTAGAATAGTTACCGGAGAGTTCTTTATGTTTCAGAAGTAAATTGTCCAAAAATCGCAGCGAAACTCTAAAAAGCGCTAAAAATCCCATAAAGAATTCTGGGAAATTTTTAAAATAGCAGAGAAGAAAAATTTACTGTATTGTGCTAAACGACAGAAACCTGATTCCTTTTACGAATGTGAAAATATTGCCGCGGGAGGCGATAAAACGTAAAAAATCGTAAAAAGTTCAAAAAATCACAGAGGATAAAATTTACTATACTGGGTTAAAACATTTATACCAGATTCCTTTTACGAAGTCAAAAAACTGCCGCGTAAAGCGAAAAAAAGCTACAAATCGCTTAAAAAATCGCTAAAAATTAAAAAATCTCAAAGGAGAAAATTTCATATATTGGGCCAAAAGACAGAAACTGGATTCGTTCTACCACTGTCGAAAAATCACAGCGAAACGCTTGGAAAAAAAAACGATAAACAAGAGGAATATTATGCTAATTACTATATTGCGCTAAACAAACACGGAACACGAAAAAAACCTATAAAAATCAAATTACAAATTTAATTTAAAAAAATCCGGTACTATTCTAAAGTAGGTAATTAATAATTATAAACTATGTTGTTGTTATTTTTTTCTCAATTAATTCATAAACTTTTGAATGTTTGGAAATCAATGATGAAAGGGGGGGGGGATATTTTTTAATGACGACTATAATCTTTTGCTGGCTATCAGATTTTATCAAGTTTGTAAAGCCCTGGTAGTAACGATTATAGAAAAAATATAAGATGCTGCGACCCCTGCGCATATGAAAACGTAAAGTCGCAAAACACACAAGCTAACGAAATTCATTTTCACATTTTACTTTATTCGCATATTCGTTTAGTCAATATAATTGTTTCTAATACATAAATGCATTTAAGTATGTAGGGTAGTAGATATTTTCATATAAATCCTTTCCTTACAGCACTTTAATATATCATATTTATTAGACATTGTTCTAATTAATCCATCTTAAATGTTCAGTAATCTGCCGTTGTTACATCTACTTAGTCTTTCGAAGATGAAAGTAAAGCATCTACGCTAAATATAAGGCTATTGTTATAAAAATCTTTTATTTTGTGAAAGGAAAATCTCATTTTAAATGGGAACCACGAAGTAGGGAAAAGAAGAATTCATCGTGAAATTAAAGGATCACTAAAGGATTAAACGGTTATTAAAGAATCTTATAAGAAAGATATTACCATGAAAGTTTGAATTAGGAATATTATTTATTATTTCATATTTCCATCAAACAATTGGTTTAATTGTCGTATATAAATGCAAAGTAACGAATCATAGAATAGCGAAATATGCAAACATTTTCGCATTTTATTTTATTTGTTTATTAATTATAACAGTTTCGAATATATAAAAGTATTCGAATGCATGTGTGTAGGACATATTTTCACATTGCTTCTAACCATTACAACACTTTCATATGTCATAAATATTAGACGCTTCCCGCATAGCATGCACAGTCACAGTGACTTCATTGTGACGTCACTGGGAGTCCCGTATGTCACGTCACATCTGTGACCAAAATGACACCACTTTGTAACGTCACACTGTGACGAAAATATGAGCGTCTTGAAGATCTAAAGAAAACTTAAAATAAACTTTAGAACATCTTATGGCATCAATAAAATTACTTTTTGAGAGCTTTAAAAAATTTTGTGACGTTGCAATGACGTCACTGCAAGTCACATAAGTCACGCAAAACCTATGACCAAAATGCCAACACTCTGTGACTTCACGGTGTGATCGGAAAGTGAATTTGAAAAAAAAAAACTCATAAAATATAGAATTGAATTATGTCATGTACCTAAATCAATTATAAAAACATTGTAACACATTATTTAAATATATTGAGTATTTCCAAAATAAAATAATAAATAAATATCTGTCTACATATGTGAGGCAGATATTTTTTTACAATTTTCATTACTATTTTCATGAAATTTAACAAAATATACTAGATAATACACAGGTAAAAATCCTTAAGTAGAATTTTAGTAACGTAGGAAAGTTTTGGCGGAAAGTAATTCAGAAATTCTAATAAAGCTGTTAACAATTTAGAGATTTGTTAGCATTTTAAATACAAACATTTATTTTATTTTATTTTTTTATTATTTTTTTTTTTTTTGCTACTACCGCATGGAACTCATTTACTAATTTTGTGATACTAAAAATATTTCTTTAAAAATCTCCAATCTTTAATTATTTTGAGGGTCCACTCAACCCAATCATCAGCTTTCTGTTTAAAAAGTGAGACACCATTTTTGCGAGTTCGACATCAACACGGTCTGCTCAGGGTGACCGTCGAACGCGTTCAAGATTTTCCTTGTATTGAAGCCTTGTACACTGCTCAACAACGCGAAGATTTCTGACATAATTTCTGACTCATTTTTCAACACAAAGGCATAAAATGGGCTATAATGACTATGGAAGCAATTTGGAATCGAAATGAGTTTTCCATTTTTTTGATAAATAAATTACTTATCGAGTTATAAGCAATTCGTGTCACGTGAAGAAAGGTTTTTCTCTTTTCTTTCGCTGTTACGTCGGGTATTTGGTTCAAAACGCTGACTTTGACATTCTTTTCTGAAAGATCTTCTGCTTTTACCAAAAAATGGAAAACGTCTTTCAATTACATAGTTTCTGAATCAAAACACCAGCCAATTTCATGCGTTTCCGAACAAAAACGAATTAAAAATATGTCATAAAGTATATGTCATTCCTATAGCAATTTATTCCAAAACTGGTCAGTGCTTAGCAAGATATCACCTCTGTTAAATATATTGCTCTTTTCAATAGAGTTTAAAAAATGAAAAATTCGTATTTAGGAAATCTGATTGCAGAATAATATTTATATTTATGTCGTAATTATTTTATAAAGCCTATTAAATCAATTTTTATTCAAAATTTATGTTTACTTTGGACGTTTAAAGCTAATGCAACTGATTAAAAATATATAAAAATATAAATTTTCACAGCTTATTTCTAAGAATACTAAACTCTCTCATAAAAATAGAATATTATAGCTTCTTTAGAAGTTATTTGTCAGCCATATAAACTATAAAGCATTTGAAATGTCTTTATTTAAATAAATTGTTTTCTTTCTATTCTTTTTTCGGAAACACCTGCTAGATGTTACTTTGTGGTAAACAATAGTGCGCAGATCATAATCGCGCATATTGAGGGCAGACGATTTATTTTCATTCCAAGTTCGGCGGATTAGAGTGTGTTGTGTTCTTTTAAGTTTGTGAAATTATATTGTGGAATTTATACCGTGTAGTAAATTAACGTTTTAAAGTGAATCATCCATTTTAACCTCTCCCTGTGTCCAGCTGGGTCCGTTCATAAGGTCTGCGTGATATTTGATATCTCAGATCTATGAACACACCTCTGCTTGACCACTTTGAAAATTAAAGTAGTGGATTTGAGACTATTATTAGACTTATTAATAGACTATTTTTTTCTAAATCACTTAATACTAATAGTTGAGAATTCTTGATGTTTACAGGTAATGAAAGACGTAAAGTGAAGATATGGACTCTATAATTTAGAATTTGAATGTTATATTAGCGAAAGTATTGTTTCTATAATCTTGGAATTTTAAGTAAAATGATCACAATATTTATATATATAGAACAGACACGAAAAGAAACTGCAATATATAAAATGTTAGTACGCGATAATGCTTCCTGTTTATCAATCGAACTCTACACTAAATATTAAAACAACTGCTACAATTACTCGCCAAATGTTACGCCCTCTCCTTACATTAGCAGATAACTTTCAGTAGAAAAATAACTCTAGTTGCAGCGTGAAAGTGTAGCTCCAAGCAAGCGAGAGGCTCTGGGTCCTCAGAACACCAATTGTAGAAAGGTTGTCCTCAGGGCTCCTGCCTTGGGCCAATCCTTTGGCTAATAATTGCAAATATATTTTTAGTAGAGTTAGAAAAATTGGGATTCGTCCTGTATGCCTTCGCCGATGACTTCAGCTTTGTACTCTCGGGCCGCAGGCGTTTGGACCTGGAAAACTCGGCAGCTCGAGCTCTCCCGGTCTTTTGTCAACTTTTGGAACGTCTCCACCTCCAGCTCTCTACAGACAAAACACAATCCCTAACATTCGCAAAACCCAAGAAGCTTAAGCGCAAACCCATAATGAGAATTTATGGGAAAAGCGTTTCACATGTCACACACCTTAAATTACTAGGAATCGTCATAGACGAACACAGGAGCTGGACGGAACACATCAACACCCTCAAGACAAAATTAACTAAGTATCAACACAATGTACGCAGATTAACTTCTAAGTCTTGGGGAATTAAACCTGCAATGTTAAAAATCTGGTACCACGCAATCATAGAACGGATCCTCTTTTACGGTGTGGGCGTCTGGGGAGGAAATCTCACCAAGGCAGTCAAGGAAAAGTTGGTTTCGATTCAAAGGATGTGCTTGCTGCAAATGGTGAGAGGGTATAGGACTATCTCAACGGACGCACTCACAGTACTAACGGGGATCCCTCCAATCCTAATATCACTAGAATACGAGCACCAGAAAAACAGAATCCTACACCTAGAATTTGAACCAACAACCACGCAATACTTTCCACAAACAACTATTCAGAGAAAAGTTCCAAGTTGGCACTTGCACCCCGCGGAGGAGACATCACAATTACAGGTATGCATCGCCAAGAACAGTCACAGACCCTCGCAGCATCCAACCATCTACACTGATGGGTCGCGCACTGAAACTGGCGTGGCCGCAGCCTTCTGCGCCATGGTAAATAGAGTGCCGACCTATGTAAAACAAATTAAAAAAAAAAAAAAAAAAAAAAAAAAAAAAATTTTCGCCGTTGACTTCATTAAGACTATAATTCTGTGTAAATCCCATTATTCTAAATTATTTTCTCGCTCCAGTATTCGATTGTCAAAATTATATCTAGCGAAATATATAGTTTATTCCAAATTCATTCTCTTAAAAAAATGGCACTGATAGAATGCTCTATTAAATTTACGCACTTTTATTTTCTTTAAATAAAAAGCATCCTAGAATCTAATAATTCAAAAAATACCCATTTCCCAGCTAAAAATATTTTACTCTTTTGAAATAACAACCTATGAATTTCTTTTCTTTATTTTTTATTTCCCTACGATTCCTGACAAAATATTACTTTTCAAATTCTGAAAGATTTTAATCTCAATGTAAAAATTATTTTGGCATATTGCCATACTTGATAAAAACATATGTACTCCTTTTCTCTCTGCTTTTATTTATTCGAAGGAAGTAGAAGGCACGAGATTGTTCTAGAACATTTTTTGGCGCGCTTTTGCCAGCTTCGGTAAGTTCACTTCGATATTAATTCGCCGAAGAAGTTAAGCCGTGAGCGTTGATTGGCCTAGAGGCTTTTTAGATAGAATGTATTCTGGCGCGCTCGGGAAATGATATACGGATTTTTCCCGCGTTTAGAGCAGAATGTTCCGGGATTTCGGTGGTGGATGCAACTAGTCATGTACTTCCTAATCTTCGAAGGTTCTCCTTGGCCGCCGATTGATTTTTAAAAGAATACCTGCCTGTACTAACTAAGATGTCTTCTTATATTTAAATTTAAATCATCAAGTTTCGCCACGACCCTAAATTTAGCAGTGCATGGAGTGAGTTTTCAATAGAGTAAAGCTTAATCAATTAATCTTTAAATTTTTCGAATAAAGTGTGAACTGGAACGAACTGCCTCTTCTCTGTAGCTTATACGTACACAATGAAGTAAGTCTCGGTGCTCGACTGAAAATCTCCTCGGAGAAACCTCCCTTGCCTTGAATAGGAGTCTACAAAAGTATGGTGACTCCAGTTAAATCGTCACATATGAGTGGGCCTCCAGAATTGGAGACGATAACTCAGTATATCAAGCTGAACTGTTTGCAATTCTGAAGGCTTTGGAATGGATTGCTGCCTCCCCCACGCAGGAAAATTTTAAAATTTTCAGTGATAGTCTTTCTGGACTTCAAGCAATTTTTGCCTTACGGACAAAACACCCTCTCATACTGGAAATTAAAATCAAACTTCACCAACTGTACAAAAAGTTACCCTTGGCCACGTCACTGCACACATTGGTATCGCAGGCAATGAGCTGGCGGACAGCCTTGCAAAAGAAGCCACCAAACGCCAATCATTGGACTTCTCTCTTCCGGTACCCCCATCTTTTATTCGCAGAGAACTCAAATCTAAAATACTCCCCAACTGGCAAATCTACTGGGACACCTCCACAAAGGGTAGACACACTTACAACCTAATTCCAAAAGTTTCCAGAGAGCTACTTAACCTCACTCCCTATACAAGTGCTTTCTTATCCGGACATGGCCCGTTTAAAAATTACCTCTTCAAATTTAAAATTTCACGAACCAATGTGTGCGAGTGCGGCGATATTGGTACCCCCATGCATTATTACTTCTCCTGCCCACTGACTGTTGCTTGGCATCTTAGGCCTGCTCCTTCTAACCCACCTCCTTCTTGGCTGCTGAACATAATTACGCGTCCCATCTTAACTCATAAACTTTCAGAAATTTACAAATTACTATTAGACCTATCTAACAGAACTTAATCATTCAAAGCAGTTTTCTTTCTCCATAAATTAATAATAAATCGCTTATTTTAGTCATTAACTTAATCATTCCATCATTTTTTATCTGCTTAGCTTTCTCCTTTAGCTATTTTGCAGCTTAATTGTTTCTCTCATCCGCAAGTAATGTTCTCTTCCTAGCAGGGGCTGAGTCTCCATTAATTATCTATTCTTATCGGGAACCGCAAGTCTGGTCAGCAAGCAACGTATCGTCACCTCTAACACAAAGTGCATCCAGCCTCCATCCAGTGTGAGGGTTTCAGCGCAATTGTGTGGCGCTCCTTGTCGCGTGGGAATCTCACACTGGCACCTCCACATCTCAAGTGCCGTCATTTACGAACTGTACAAATGGTACAGTCTTACCTAAGAACTGCACCCTTCTACTAAATAAGCGGACTGTACAACTGGTGCAGGCGCACCTGTGGACCTCGTCCACCCTGTCTGTCGCTCCTTGTCGCGTAGGAACGCTGGTTTCAGCGACAGACACTGTAATTTTTTTTTTGTGTGTCTTTAGTTCCTGCCACCTGTCGCGTGGGGCTTTGCCCGGCAGGACCCGCCATGGCGAAGTCTGTACTGCCACGTTTAATCCCTGCGTGCCGGGGAGCTAGCCGGGGAAGACATTAAACGCTCAACGGCTGGGTTCGCCCTCAGCCGAGTGGTCTTCCTCAGGCATTAAAATATTAAAATAGCATATACTTCATATCGTATGGTATTCCGTGTGATAACAGCTTAACGAAACACAAAATAGCTAAATTAATTTTCGCATTTCATTTCATTCGTTTAGTAATTTTAACATTTTCTAATACATTAAAGTATTTGAATACATGTGTATAAGAACATATTTTCACATTGCTTCTAACCATTACAACAGTCTTATCTGTCATAAATATTAGATGTAGTTCCAATTAATTCATCTTAAATGCTTCGTAATCTGAGTTTGTTACATTTACTTAGACCTTCAACAATAAAAGTAAATTATCTACGTGAAATATAAGGGGCTATTGTTATAAAACAAATCTTTATTAATTGGAAGAAAAATCGTATTTTAAATAGGAACCACGAAGTAGTAGAAAGAATAATTAACCATAAAATTAAATGATTACTAATTTATTAAATGGTTATTAAAGGATCTTATAAGAAAGGTATTAACATAAAAGTTTGTGTTGAAAATATTATTTATTACTTCATATTTTTACATACAATATTTGTAGTATTGTTTAGTTTAATTGATCGTATTTAAATCCAAAACAACGAAACACAGAATATTGAAATTCATTTTCACATTTTATTTCATTCGCATATTTGTTTAGTAAACATATTTCTTTCTAATAAATAAATATATTTGAGTATATATGTGTAGGATATATTTTAATATTTCTTCTAATTACTATAGAGTATTTTTACCCATATTGAGAAAATATGAAAAAATATTTTCTGAGTGACAAAACAAATAAATTAATTAATTGAAAAGATCATAGAAATGTAGAGCCGTTTTATTTGTTAAATTGGTTTAATAATGATTTGAACTGAAAATTTTATTTAACATTTTATAAACTAGAAAATCTATTAAAAGATTTGTTGAAAATTATTATTATTCAATGTCGTTACTGATAATTATACATTCAGTTTTCAAAAGAAATATTTATTGAAATGCCATAATAATATTTTTCCTTTATATTAACCCTTCACTGCATGATGTATCTTATCTGATACACATCAATAAATGCTACATATTTCCCTATTCCCGTTCCCACATATTTTTCCAAAATATGCATTGTTCTGGCCAAGAGTAATCAAGTGAGACGAGTTTTGTCTAATCAACGGCATTACTTTGCTAGTTATTGCATTTTATTACTTTATTCTATCTTTACAAGAAGAAAGTATTGGATTCACGAAAATTTTCGACTTCCGGTTTTCCACGGATTTATACGCTTTAAAGGGTCCTAAACACGATTCAACTATTTTTTAGAAAATGTCGGTATGTGAGTCTGTCCGTCTGTCTCTATGTGACAAAATTTTTTTGGGCGCTCTATCTCAAGAATTAGTGCACAGATTTTCATAAAACTTCAGATTCCACAATTATCCATTTGGACACTACACTGTTAACTAGTATTTTAAAAACACAAATGGCACAAATTGTGCTTATTAGTTGCTAAAATCAGTGTAAAAATTGTTTTAAACTCATAAAAGAGCTAAAATCCTACATTAGACATCCATCCTATACCATGTCCGATGGAGGAATTTATTTTTAAAAGTTTGAATTTAACACCAGAAGTTTGGCTAAGATACGTGGACGATATCTTTATCATATGAAATCATGGAAAGCAAGAACTCCTATCTTTCCTCTCAAAAATAAACAAAATAGATAAAAATATTAAGTTTACGTTGGAAATAGAAGAAAATTCATCACTGCCGTTCCTGGATATTCAATTAATTAAAGATGACACCATGTTAAAACGTGTAAATGTAATTAAAGTTAACACCATGGACAGTTTGTGTTGTTCCTCTTCCCCGATGATGGCTTTAAGTTTAAAGCCGAAACATGTAGGATTTTAGCTCTTTTATGAGTTTAAAACAATTTTTACACTGATTTTAGCAACTAATAAGCACAATTTGTGCAATTTGTGTTTTTAAAATACTTCAGATTCCGTTAGACGTTGACATAAGTTGATGCTGATTCGTTTTTAGTGTATAACGCTCGACAGGTGGAGCTGCTATGCGGCATTATTCTCTATTTTCAAGATAGTTATATCTCAAGAACTAATGCACGGATTTTCATCAAACTTCAAATTCAGTCAGAAGTTGACTTAAGTTGTTGCTTATCAGGTTTTGGTGTAAATTTTCCAACAGGTGGCGCTGCTATGCTGCATTTTTCAGGATGTACACGATTTTAGCGATAGTGTTATCTCAAGAACAAATGCAAATAATTTAATAAAACTTTAGATTCGGTTAGACCTTGATATAAATTGGTGCTGATTCGTTTTTGGTGTAAATCGCCCAACACGAGGCGCTGCTATGCTGCATTTTTCAGGATTTACAAGATTTTGGCGAAAGTCATATCTCAAGAATTAAGGTACGAAATTTCATCAAACTTCATGTTAGACCTTGACATAAATTGGTGCTAATTATGTTTTCGTGTTTATCATATAAAAGGTGGCGCGCTGCTATACTTTTTGCATTTTTGGATTCTAAAATGCATAATTGAAAAAAATTACACTTTTTGAAATATTAACATGTATGAGACAGAAGAAAGTTTTGGGACTGGAACATCCGACAAGTTTTTAAAAACATAATTAGTAGGAATTAGGAACTATTTTTGTCTATTTATCAATCCCTTGTGTTAGTTGTACATAATTTAAAATATAAAGTTAGTAAAAGCTATCTGGTTAATGTATGTTGCTTATTAATTTAAGTTGGCTTTCTGCCATAGCTGTCAAACTGCTCTGAATTGACAAACTTCAATTATGTTCCACTTAAGATAAAATTCAAAATTTCGACTTGAAACCTGTAGCAGTATATTTTTTTAATCATTCGTCCTTTCTAAAGAGTATGGAGTAGTTTTTTTTTCTTTACAATAGAAAAAAGCACCCAATGAAAGATTAATTAAACAATATAATGTGATAGTAATATTGCTAGTTATTAGTATTAAAGCGGTCCCGGGGGGGGGGGGGTAGGGGTACACATTTTATTTTATTTTATTTATTTATTTGCATTTTAATGAATTGTTTCCTAAAATGTGTGTTTCTATAAAAATTACTCTTCAGTTAAAAAAAAAATTAATCTTTGATTTTTTTTTTTTTTTTTTTTTTTTTTTTTTATACAAAAAATTTTAAATTTTAAATTTTAAACTTATTTATTTTTCAATATAACTCATGAACCACTTGCCCGATACTTTTTTCCCTATTGTGTGCAGAAAAGGCTTTTTGTTGTTGTTGTTGTTGTTGTTAACTTGTTTTCAGGATTTATAAAAATATTATTTACAAAAATTTTAATACATTTAAAAGTTTTTTTTTAAAAAATGAGGATTTTTGAGAGTGATTTTTACTTTGAGAAATATATTTTCAAATATTTCACATAGAAATAAAAATTCTGTATACAATTTATTAAAAACCTAACATAAAAACTCTGTGCAAAATTTCATACACATATCTTTTGGAAGGAAGTTTAGATATTTCCTTTTAAATATCACAAATTATGAAAAAATCCATTCTGAGTTTTAGTTACGGTCGGAAAAAGCCATATAGTACAATACAAAACTTGCTATATCTGCTGATGTATTCGTAGAAATACGCAGTTTGCTTTATTTAATTTATTTAACTTTGTAGTATTTTACTAGCAAAAAAGAAAAAGAAAGAAAGAAAAGAAAAAGAAAAGAAAAAAATTCTTTTTTTTTTCAGAATTTGGACCCCCGTACTCCCTTAAATAATATTATTGATAATTTTATTATAAGTTTTAAGTTAATTTTCGAATACAAATATATATACTGCAACTTACGAATTTTTTTTTTACAGGAATCAATTTTTGAAAGCTTTAAATATGCGAATCCAAAATTACAGTTCATTCCGACAAGAAATTTTTGTGCTGTGCTTAAAAAAATCTACCCTTGTTTCAATCTATTTTACAATGATTACAAATGAATTTAGCATTATAGCAGTAGGAGTTTCAAACTGTAAACCTTCATAATTTCTAAGCTATACTTAATCGAATGATATTCCGCTTGGTATCCCATGGTAAAAATTACCGAAAAAGCCAAAGAAGATGTCAAAATTAGGAGTTCGTATTGAGAATGTCTGAGTTTGGTACAATTTCAGTATGATGATGGCCCCCTATGCTTAAATTTTTAACATAAATTAAATGAAGATACGAGGCGTATTTGGAAAGTAAGTACCGTTTTGAAAAAAAACTAGTAAACCATTTTTTTTTCAAGCCAATTTTAATTTTACATGAAAGAGCATACCTTAAACCAGGGGTCGGCAACCTATGACCCGCGGGTCACTGAGTGACCCATTTCATAATTTCAAGTGACCCACTTGAGTTCCGAAAAAAGTATAAAAAAATAAAATTCTATTGAAAAAATATTTCGAGTTTATTTTGGAACTTTAAAAAGGTATAATTTTAATTCTTAAATAACATAACAGAAAATTGCACTTATTTGTTATAATGCATATATGTTTGCATCAGGGGAGCCATTGAAGAGAAAGTAAAGTTCATTCAATTATGTTTCCTTTTATAATAATTATAATTTTATTTTTGTGTTTAAAGTTTAAAAAGGCGCATGATGGTTATTTCCTCAATAAAATTTATCTTATTATTCACCGAAAAAAGACTGTTTTAAAATGAAAATACCACTTACCCAAAACGTCTTCTTAATATACGTATTTTGGTTGATGGTGACCCGCAACCGAAAAAGGTTGCCGACCCCTGCCTTAAACGATTTTTCTACATAGTTTCCGCCAATGTTCAAACATTTGTTGTAGCGGATGATCAGTTTATCTCTACCTTCTTCATAGAAACTTTCCGCCAGTAACGACAGCCAACATTCCAAACGGAAATTCTTCTGAAAGCGTTGTCATTGTGAAACGTCTGTTCTCGTGGTTTTTTTCATCAACTTTCCTAACGAGATCATCGTGGTCAGCAGAAGGCCGACCACTCCGAGCTTCATAGTGGACATTTGTTCGACCTTCATTAAACTTTCTAACCCACTTTCTGACCATTCCATCAGTCATCTCGTTTTCCCCGTAAACGTCTTTAACTTGACGATAAATTTCGGCCGGTTTCACATCCCTTGCGTTCAAAAATCGAATAACAGCACGGATCTCACAGTCGGCGGAATCAGTAATTGTCTTAAACATTTTAAATGTGCACAGCAAACTGAAAACAATCCCTGACGGCTCGGCCTACAGGCACAAGTAGATTTCGAAGACGCAGACCGTGGTGCGCCTGTTTGTTGGGAATTGCGGGAAAAATGACCTTTTTTGCCATGATGCCGCAGTTGGGACGTCCACTTCGAAATCTAACTTGTTTGCAGGCGAAGATTTTTGGAGAGGGAGGAAGTTCTTTTTTTTTTTTTTTTTTTTTTTTGCTATAAGGGTTGGTCCTATAAAAAACTTGTCAGTATAAAAGTTTTAGATAATATTAAGAGAATTTATAATAAATTTAAGCGGATTTGATATCTTGGGGATTGACGAAGTTATGAATTGTTTTTTTCTAAAACCCTTTTTTTTCCACCTCTTGGAACCATTTTTAAGGATATCAAACATCTGTTATACATTAATTTTTGGCCCTTTTCCTAAAAGTAATAATAACTTTAAACGGTTTCGATACGTCGGCCCCTTTTCTAGAAGTAATAACTTTAAACGGATTCGATACGTATCATAATTAAGAAATTATAGGGTTATTTCTGTTTTCACAAAAGCCCCCCCCCCCTCACCCCTTGGTTCGATTTTGCCCATTAACGAACTTGACCGAGATTTTATGCCCCTTGATTTTATGTATCAGTTTGGAAGAGATTTGAGCACAATTATTGGAGTTATCGTGTCCATAAAAAAGTGACATAGATAGATAGATAGATAGATAGATAAAGTTTTGAACTGGGGGTGGTTTTGTGTCCTGGGAGTCATGATCGGCGTAGATCTGCAAAAATTTTTCAAATATTCCAACTTAGGGGAGAATGTAATAGGTAGTATTTCTTACGAAATCTACCTAAAACACAACATAAAGCAGCGAAAATGGCGTCAGTTGAAAGCCAGTGAACAAGGAAGACTAGCGCTGCGACGGCGCTAGAATGAAACGGTGCTTATTTTCTGAATGCGCCTCGTATAATTCACAGTTGAATGGTTGTATTTCCGTTTTCCTTTCTGCGACAATTTGGAGATTAAAATGTATGCGGATCTCTCTCTCTTTCTTTTTTGTCCAACGGTGCATTAATGTTTTACAAGTAATTTTACAAATGTTGTAGTCCCTTAACATAGAAGGCATTACCTTCATTATTCTCAGAACTTTAAATTCCCTGCATTCTTCATTTCGAATTAACTATTCTAAGACAAATCTAATTTAAATAAAGTAAATCAAATAAATATAGGTCCAATTAATGTAAAGTCGGTTCGGTATTCATTGATACCGCGATCAAAAACGTTTAATTTTATAAACAAACGTAAATATGTCTGTAAGCCTCGGTACGCAATAAACGTGAGTAAAATCACAATGAAGAAATGTTTCTGACGCGTAGCTTTAACTGCTATTTATATTTACATACATACACCGTAAAGTTTAGTGACTAAGAAATGTAAATAAACCACAGACAGGAACTCTATTAAATAATTATTTTTAATTTTAAACGACGTGTGTGGAATATCTTCTATTTTACTTACCTATCATACGTAGTATAGGGTAAGTCTTGTAATCGTTTTAAAAATTTTAAAGAAAATAAATTGACGGATTTACAAGTTTCAGACACTGAAGATTCCAAAAAACATATTTTTAGAAAAAAAAAAATCCGTCCGTCTGTCTGTGTGTCTGTGTCTGTAAACGCTCTATCTCCCGAACAAAATGAGATAGAGACTTGAAATTTGGTATGTACTTAGTGTGTAATAATGAGAAGA
The DNA here is from genome assembly GCA_963931845.1 of Maratus michaelseni. Lineage (NCBI taxonomy): Eukaryota > Metazoa > Arthropoda > Arachnida > Araneae > Salticidae > Maratus > Maratus michaelseni. The sequence goes on along the minus strand of OZ007590.1, from coordinate 23,369,449 downwards.
AGCCTATTGAATTTCAGTAACCTCGATTATCCGGAACTAGTTTTTTCGGACTCTCGAAAGATTCGTTCTGATAAAAGATATGTAAAATTTTTCGAAATTGTTTATTTTAAAGAGTAAATATAAAAGACAATAAAAAACATAAATTTTGCATAAAGAATGAAGTTGATCGGATAATCAGTTGCCGAGATATTTATAATCCTATTTTCCACACTCTTCGATTTTTCATGACACTGTATGTCATCCAAATTTCAATTCAAATATATATTTTAATTGTAAATGAGATGCCTAATACGACGCAGTAAACTGTTAGTTCATATGATTATCATTTTTGGAGTTATAAGGATGTTTGTTTCTTTTACGCAATTCAGTAATAGAGCATTTAAAGTTTATAACGTCATCAAGCCACGATATTGTTCGAATTGCAATGCATTTTATAAATAGTTTACGCATGTTTTATTTTCATATTTTATATTATGCATATCCATGATGGGTAAGTATTACGGTAGCCTCCAAAGACTAGTTTATATTTTTGCTAAAATTTTAGAAATTAATTAGATATTTGTACTGGGAACACACATTAAATTAAGAAATAAGAAATTGGGAAAAAATGAAACTAAGAACTTAATTACTCTTCATTTTACGCAATCAAAATAATGGGTACTTCTTGATTATAGCGGATTCTGCAATTGCGATTGCGCCAAATTGCCGTCAATTTCGCAAAAGGCATAGCCAAGTCCGTGAAGTGCGAACGTAGCACAGATAAAGCACGTATAATAGAGATATAAAAATAAACTAGATGGAACCCGTCAAAACTTGACGCAAAAAAAAAATACTATAACAATATCAGTAAAATAAGCTTCTTTATTATTTATGAAGGGGTGCGTACAAAACAGTCTTTCAAATATTTTTTTCCCCAGTCAAATACACTACTATTTCCGATGCAAGCTCCAAACAAACAATCCGTAAATAAATGTGTAATGCAAATCAGTTTGACATTACCACCATATTCCCCACGGCAAGAAAAAAAATTCATGGACCTATGAAGTATATACAAATAGTATATTCCTACGTTCATATCATATTCAGTAAATATCAGAACATAGTAAATAAAGCACACATCTCCCCCCCCCCCCCTGTGATAATGCAACCGAATGGGCCCCTATGCGCATGTGCATTGCATCTGCCCAAAATTCGACGTTAAAAAAGTTTCAAAATGATTAAATTAAAAGTTTTAAAATGTCCTCTTTAATCATTGTTCGTTTCAAATCCATATCTTCTAAAACGCATCCATTGTTTTAAGCTAATCAATTTTTATGCAAAGATTAAGAAGTTTTTTTACAGTAATAAATCTATCTGCAGATGAGAGAGAATTTTACTGTTTTCAAGTGTAATTTATTTGTATGGTTTCTTCGGTTCCTTGACATAATCAGGATGATTATCCCTTTTCCATCACAGTCGGGGATATTTTTCCTCTTATACAGTTGGCAAATGTAAAAAAATAAAATAATACAATTCCTAGCATATCCTGATATCTGATGGAACATATTCATCAACGAATTCAACATATCAATTTTATGTTCAACATAAACTAAAAGTAGTCCTTTTTTTTTTCTTTTTTTTTTTCCTGACAGATTTTTGTTTAGCGCTAAAATGTTCTATCTTATGGATAATCTGATCTTATGATTTATCACTTTTAAAAAAAAAAAAATATTATTCACTTTTTATGATGGTTAGGGAAATCTATTTTCAATTGTGGCAAATTTCCCAGGGGCTATTTTACATTATTGAAGCAAACTGGTGGTCATTAATAAGATAGAATTGAAAAACTTTTCATGCTTGAAAATTATTTAAAAGGTCGTTAAATTACGCGGCAGTTTTCAAATAAATTTCAATCGAAAGCTAATTTTTTTTCTAATTGATGATGTAAGAATTAAAATTGTAAAATGTAGTAAAAAATAGAAATTTGTAGTATTTCGAATTGATATAAGCGCGATTAAAGCTAAAGCGATAGCGCCTTTGTTGTCACAATTGTTGTACATTTCTAAAAAATGCCACTGTATTTTGGCTGGCGTCCAAAAGTAGAAAAACATTTTTTGACATCGAAAGAGAAATTCACAGTGAAAGAAATAGGACTTTGCGCTAATAAGGAACTGTTAAATGAACTTATAATAAATCTACCAAAATAATTCCTATGAAATATTAGTCTTACATTGTTTATTCTAGCTAAAAATACAATATAATAAAATATAACACCTTGTAATAGTATATTACTTTTAAATGCTAAAGGTGTAAAATTAACAACTATAATATAAATTAAAATAACTTTTATTAGTTGTTTTACATGTTTCGACTCTTCTGAGTCATTTTCAAAAACAAAATGAGAATATTCTAAAGCTGCACGGGCTTTGAAGTTATTATTTACACGTACTTTTTTAAAAAAATTACGCACGTTATCTATTATTTTTTACTTGATTGTTTATTTTCAAATCTTTGAGCATGGAGTAATTCTAGCCACAGTTTCGGTAAATTAAAAGATGCCGCATCGTTACATATTGTATTTTTGCGCGTGAGTATCTCTATGGTTTCTCTTATTATGGATGGATAGTGTAGACTGGAGGGAAATATTATTTTACTTTCATTGAAATTTATTTGGATGGTTTCTTCTTGATATAATCTTGCTAGGGCTGTAGTTTTTCTATTGTATTTAATATCAGCTATATGCTCTTTTTTTCTGCAATTAAATTTCCTGCTGGTCATGCCTATGTAGTAATTCTTGGATCCGTCTTCTTTAATAAAAAGTATTTCATATACTCCTGAATAATTCTCAAAATTAATTGGGTCAATTTTACTGCAAATGATATTCTTTAATTTCTTAGGTGGTTTGGCTATTAAGCAGATATTGAAACGTTTAAGGCTGTGTTTTAATTTTTCGAAAAAGCTTGGATAATATTGCAGAGTATAAAGTTTGTATTTTTGTGAATCAAATTTCTTTTCTGAATACTTATTATTGGTGATATCTATGATTAATTTATTAATATGGTGTACTGTAAAACCATTATTATAGGCAATTTTACGAATATTATCTAATTCATTATTCAATTTATTTTCAGTACATATTATAAAGGCTCGTTTTATGAGAAATCTGTAGGCTGAAATTTTGTATGTAAAGGGAGAACATGCGTTATTTGGTATGGTAGATTGGTTAGCCATGTTTTTCCGGAAAACAGCTCTGTCGATAGATTTCTTTGTTTGTTCTTGTTAACATGTAATGTTCGGTTTTAAGACCGAAATTAACAAATTCGGCCTTAAAACCGCGTGATTTTAATATATATTATTTCTCTTTTATTCAACCACAGAGTTTAGAAAATAATCATATACATCAGAACAAATAAATCTATCGACAGAGCTGTTTTCCGGAAAAACATGGCTAACCAATCTACCATACCAAATAACGCATGTTCTCCCTTTACATACAAAATTTCAGCCTACAGATTTCTCATAAAACGAGCCTTTATAATATGTACTGAAAATAAATTGAATAATGAATTAGATAATATTCGTAAAATTGCCTATAATAATGGTTTTACAGTACACCATATTAATAAATTAATCATAGATATCACCAATAATAAGTATTCAGAAAAGAAATTTGATTCACAAAAATACAAACTTTATACTCTGCAATATTATCCAAGCTTTTTCGAAAAATTAAAACACAGCCTTAAACGTTTCAATATCTGCTTAATAGCCAAACCACCTAAGAAATTAAAGAATATCATTTGCAGTAAAATTGACCCAATTAATTTTGAGAATTATTCAGGAGTATATGAAATACCTTTTATTAAAGAAGACGGATCCAAGAATTACTACATAGGCATGACCAGCAGGAAATTTAATTGCAGAAAAAAAGAGCATATAGCTGATATTAAATACAATAGAAAAACTACAGCCCTAGCAAGATTATATCAAGAAGAAACCATCCAAATAAATTTCAATGAAAGTAAAATAATATTTCCCTCCAGTCTACACTATCCATCCATAATAAGAGAAACCATAGAGATACTCACGCGCAAAAATACAATATGTAACGATGCGACATCTTTTAATTTACCGAAACTGTGGCTAGAATTACTCCATGCTCAAAGATATGAAAATAAACAATCAAGTAAAAAATAATAGATAACGTGCGTAATTTTTTAAAAAGTACAGGTAAATAATAACTTCAAAGCCCGTGCAGCTTTAGAATATTCTCATTTTGTTTTTGAAAATGACTCAGAAGAGTCGAAACATGTAAAACAACTAATAAAAGTTATTTTAATTTATATTATAGTTGTTAATTTTACACCTTTAGCATTTAAAAGTAATATACTAAAAATACAATCATTATTTCAAGATTTTTTTTTCTACCATAACACTATTTTTAATAACTTTAAATTTCCTGAAATCCTTTACTTTTGTGATTTTTTTTACTAAAAAAGGAAATCTTCTATCCTATAATTTAAAAAAAAAACAATTGGTAACATGTAATGAAGGTATGCAATCAAGATGAAGAAATCAATGACGGCTCCAATTCTAAACTTTATAATTATGAATGCAAAAATCTGTAAAATTATGTCATGTTAACACAATCATATACATTTTTCTCTTTAGTTTTATCAATGTTAAAATGCACTTCAAGCTAAGCATAACGTCATTTTCACCGGCGCAAACTTTTCGCACGTACTTCATATACCTTACATTAATGCTTAAACACCATGCACATAAATATAAATATATTTTGTATTTAATTGTAGTGAAAAAATGGCATCAACAAAGTTATAATGCATAATGATAAAATAAACCCAATGGACAATATTCCCGTGACGTCACAATAAATATGAATTTTTATTCGCTTATAAAACATGCGGATAAGTATTTTTACCGAAATTTAACTTGCAAATTAACAAATTCGGCCTTAAAACCGCGTAATTTTAATATATATTATTTCTCTTTTATTCAACCACAGAGTTTAGAAAATAAACTCTGTGCTTCGCAACAATAGGCGTTATCCGATTATGACGTCATTAGCAGAAGTAAAAGTTTAATTGAAAATTACGGTTAATTAATTAAATTTTTGAACAAACGAATGCACGATAACAAATCTGTGACAAAATATCTTTCATTTAAAAAAAGAATGATGTAATTTGATGCAGTAGTTTGTTCTCACGGATTGTCGAAAGAAATCGCTTAGTGTTTTAAATATATAGATAGCATTGCATTAAATATAATAATTTTTTTATGTTTATAAGAATGTATAAGAACCGGCTCGATAGCGGGCGAAGTCCTCTATTATACTCTGTCATAATTATAAAATAGATATTTAAATATATTGCGTAATCCTCTGTATTCCAGGTCCTACTGGCAAATTGCGTATTTTAGAAAGTGAGACTTTTTGAGAAAGTTCTTTAAAAGTATCTACATTGATTTTAAACTGCATTGTTGCTAGCAAACGCCCATGTTGGAGGTAACCTTTCCCACAGATTACGGAAGATTAGTTATTTCATATTTTACTAGTTGTTACCCGTGAAGTTGTTCACGTAACATTAAAAATAAATGCATTAATTAATTAAAACGCTTCACCCCCGATAATTAAAAACATATATAGCTCTCTTCCGTTTTATTACCAATATGACGTCATATATATATATATATTTTTTTTTTTTTTTTTTTAATTGGTGAAACTTTTTATTTCATTTTCATTTTTTGCTTGGAAATCTTTCAATAGAAAATTATTGTAGAAAGAATTTTATTATGTATTTTTAATTGTTGGCAACTGCTATAACGAAAAATGTTTAAATTTAATGGGAAAAAGGCTGTTAGATTTTTGGTTTTTATCTCTCTATATTAAAATAATACGATTTTTTCAAATTTTAATATTTTGAGCTTCATAGTAAGTATTTAGCTATAAGTACACAAATTTTCATGCCTGTAAGTCTGAGAACGGCTCTGTGAAGAACAGACAACAGAACAGGAGTAAGAGGGTTTCGTAAGGTGAACGAAACCCTAAAAAATAAGTAAAAAGAAGAATCCTGTTTATTCCCACTTTTCATCACTTTTTTTTAAACAAATCATATATTATCTAATATATTAATTTCAGAGAAACTACCATGATAATTTTACTCTAAGAACCACTCAAGTAATTTATGTATTTAAGACTAATTGACAGAAAATAATTACATTAATTAGAATATTTAGATTATACTAGAGTATTTTAACTCTTTCTCAAATACTAAATTAATTAAAGAGATTTCGACATCACTGATCATAAAATTAATCAAAAATACTTTTTCCTTTTTCTCAGCATTTTCTTTTCGTTATTTTCTTTTTTTAGGGAATCCTTAATGAGTTTCATTCTTTTTTTAAAAATAAGTGTGAAATGATTCATTTTTTAAATTTTGAATATAAGCGCAAATTTAATTCACTTTTCTGAAGATCAGTTTGGGTTTGAATTAGTTCCTTTCTTTTTGGGTGAATTTCCCCAATGCTGTTCCTGATCTTCCTAAAAATTATTAAACAGTTATTATGAATATCCCTCTCTATTTATTTTGTATTGCATATCTGTGTGTTTAATATTGTATATTCGCATATACGCATTCTGTAAATAAAACAAAGAGAATATTAACATATTTGCAATCCTTCATTGTTTCTCCTTTTTTTTTTTTCATTTGTACTATTTATTTGCTGATTTTGCATATCATATACAATGTATGAAATGTGTTTATGTAAAGTCACTGAAAGAATTGAAGTCAAATTTAAATGAATACGATTTTCCACATTAACTATTTGTTTGTAAATATTTTATTCACACGAACATATACAGGGTGTTTCTACGACCATGGGACAAACTTCGAGGGGTGGTACAGGACACTGTAACAAATAATTTTTGCATAGGCAAGCAGAGTCGGAAATCCATTTATATAGTAAAAAAAATACAGAACGTCTCATTCCAATTTGAAGTCGTGTTTTCGTTAATAACTTTAACAGTAGTGAAGATATTTTAACGAAATCCTTACACTATGCTTACAATTTATACAAAGATGAGTCTGTTGCGCATTTTGTTAAAATATTTTCACTACTGTTAAAGTTATGAACGAAAACCCGACCTCGAATTAGAGTGATACATCCTGTATTTTTGACTATATAAATAGATTTCCGACCCTGCTTTCCTATAAAAAAAATTGTTTGTTACAGTGTCCTGTACTTCCCCTCCAAGTTTGTCCCATGATCGTAGAAACACCCTGTATGTAAGCACGTATTTATATACTGACATACACACGCTTGATGAATAAAAATTGTAAATTTATTTATTTATTTCTATTTAACGCTTTTCTATGATAACTATTTATTTCTTTATATTGCATACTGCGCGTTTCACTTTGCATATGCATAAATACACAATCACTAAAAAAATAGAAAACAAGAGAAGGGAATATGAATGTACTTGCACTAAATTTACTGCTTTGTCATCTGTATAAGACTCCCAAATGGTCCGCAACTGAATACCAATATTTTTTAACAGAAAATTTTATGGTATGTTTCTACAATATTTCCGCAAACATTTACCTACGAAAGTGATTTCTGGAAAATTTGCAAGAAAAATCTAAAAATAAAATTTTTGTAAGAAAATACTGGTATTCAAAAAGCGGACCATTTGGGAGCCCTGTCTATACTATTCATTCGTTCATATCGAATGCACATTACGCATATAATCTGAGTACGCAACAAAATAAATTAAAATAAACTGATATGAATATATTTTGTCACATTTACTAATTGTTTGTTATTCATTAAGGACGTTAAAAATGATTTTTTTTAATCATAGATATAAGAAATTTTGTGCATATATACATTTCACGATAAGTATATAAAAAATTATATAAAACAAATTCTAATCTTAATATAATTTTAAGATTTTTTAAAAATTATAAAAATTATAAAGGAAATTTTAAAATGTGCCTTGCGTCTTAATTTTTAAGATATTTCCTTGATTTGGCATTTAGATCACTTAAAACTACATTACAAACAAATCTGTGTATCAGTTATTTAATCCCTAGAACAGTTAATTTTTGAGAGACTTTTTTCTGGATTCCATTCCGATTTTCATCAAAATTTCGCATATTAATAAGTTATAAATCAAATTTAATTATGTTAACGAAGTCTAATTGTAAAATGCATGCACAGTTTTTTTATAAACAGTATCAGGATTCTTCATTATCAATTTCATGAATTTTGAACAAAAATTAAGACGCATGGAGCATTTCAAAAATCTAAAAAACGTGTAAAATCTGTATTGAGAAAAACAGGTATAAAGTTTACTAAAGCACTGAAAAAATGATTGTGTACATAAATCAAACGCTTGTAATTTTGGGAAAAATCATCGCAGCTGAATGCAGTTTTTCACAAATGGTTCAATAAAACTTAATAATAATAATACACACAAAAATAATTTTCGATTTTTGGGTCGATTTTTGATCAAATAAAGGGCCACGGTCCCCTTAATATGCACACACACACATATACGTAAACGCTCATTTATATACAAACCTACATATTCGTTAAATTCAAATATTAAATGAATATGCACACACTACTCATTTAGCATGCGAAATATGCTTACGCAGTATCATATAATGAATTAAAATAAAATTGGAGAAGCTACGATTTGTAATATTGACTATTTGTTTGTTATTGTTTAATATGCACTCATATATGTATGTAAAGCACGCATTTGTATACTAGTGCATATTCAGTAAATTAAAATGTTAAATGAATATGTACACATTACTCATTAACAATGCATACAATGCTTACGCACAGTCAAACAATAAACTAAAATAAAACTGAAATAAATATATTTTGTCACATTTACTGCTTGTTTATTAATGTTTCATATGCACACACAAATATATGTAAGCGCACTTTTTATATACTGACATTCACACCCGTTAAATTAAAATGTTATATATATGTATTTAATCTCATTTAATATTTTTCCATTGTTACTATTTATTTGTTTATATTTAAATCGTGTATGTTTCGTACTATGTATGCGTGAACACACATTTAACGGAAAAAAACAATTTTGCAACCATTTATTGTTTTCTCCTATTCACCATTTATTTATTTTATTCAAGAAGAAATAATACTTCAACGCCTTACTGCGTATGTATTTATGCATATATGTGTGGGAATATATACAAAACATGAGCGAATGAAAATTTTAATCTTCGTTTTTCTTTGTTCCCTTTTTTAAACGGAGAAATTAGTTTGATCTGAGATATTGGCTAATGCAACAGTTGCAAACTGTTGCCGGTTTCAAGAGCATGATATTTTTCTCCTTAAGAGAGGAGATTCCTCTGCAAGTAGAACAATTTACTCTATGAAATATCATGCGCAATTTATGCATCGATGTAAACTTACTTAGAAAAAAAAAACATGAAAAAAGAAAGGTAAAAATATTTAAATAAGATAAATGATCGATAAAATATGCAACGCAACATAGAAATTCATTTATTCGCTTTGTTGCCACATAATACGTAAACTCCTTTATTTTTTTCCTCATCCTTAAAAAGATTGATCGTTAAAAAAACAAAAAAAAACGGTTACATTTAAATATATATCGGATTTTCAAGCATATGGTGTATTTTTACAATTTAAGAATTTAAATAAAGCTATTGATACTCTTTTTTTTTTTTTTTTTTTTTTCACATACTTCATGTTATGGTAAACACCTTAAATGAGTAGGTTGTATATAACAATTTTTTTTTCATACAATGCAAAATTTTTATGTATGAATTATTTTACAGAAAACAAATATTTAACAGAACAACTTTTGACACATGAAAACATTTTTTATTATTGTTATTATTTTAAATGAGAATATGTAATTAATCGTTTAAATAAGTTATTCAATTATTAATTAAAATAAAACATTCATTATTACAAGGTTTTTCAATCGTGCTGTGTATTTAATAAGTTTAAATTTTTTTTTTTTCAACTATACAACAGTTTTAATATATTTCTTACTCTATAAATCAATTTTTTTTTTTGTGCGTGTGTGTGTGTGGAAAATGTACTGCTTAAGGAATAAATATTTATTTAATAAAAATAATTAAGGGTTAAATAATTATCTAAATAATATCTAAATACTTAATTTTCTTTTGACATCATCAAATATTCTGTTTTATTCTTGATACAATTAAGAATTCATAGACATTGATTATCTTTTTTAATGACAAATAATTAGCAAAATAAATAATTTTCTAATTTTAAAGCTTTTAAATTATTACTCTTTTAAATATTCATGCACCATTTTAATTATTTTTTATTTCCTATTGAGCAGGTGACTACTCTTTTAAAATACAGTTTTTATTTACACACTTATTTCCCTTTATGGATTAAATATTTTAAGTATAAAAACGGCATCATAAACATTTTGTAATTCCTTGTATTTTTCCCCATTAAATTTAGTTGATAAAAAGAAACTATACATGAATCCATAATAAATATTTGAATTTATCTTTACAAAAATAAATTCCATCTGATAAAAGTACTAAATACATGTATCAAATATAATGTTTTTAAGTGTTTCCATTATTATGGATTAAAAAAAAAACACATAAGATACGCATTTCCTTGTATTCTATGCCCCACTAAATTTAGTCGAAAATATTAAGCTATACATAAATACACAGTAAATTTCACTTTAAAAAATAAATACCATCTGATAAAAGTAATAAATATATCCAAATATAAAGTTTTCAAATGTTTTCATTTTATGAATTAAATGTTTAAAAACAAAAGAAAAAAAACGCATCACAAACATTTTGCATTCTCTTATATTTTTTCTCAAACTGAATTAATTGATAAAGTGAAACTATACATAAATACACAATAAATAGTTGAATTTCCCATAGAAAAAAAAATTATCTGATAAAAATAATAAATACATTGAAGACTTGTTTTATTATTTTTTTTTAAGTTACAATGCGCACATTTTGTAATCAACATATAAAAAATTATTTAAAAGAATACAAAAGACTTACCGTTTTTATCTTTGTCATCCTACTTTTTTTGCAGTCATACACTCACTGGTAGCGTCGTATCCGAAATAAATATCATTGATCCACAAAAAAAATGCTAGAGAACTAAGCCACTGTGTTAAAAATTATACATCTACGCGTCCGTAAAAACCAGGTAAAACTCTGCTACCGCGGCAATTGTCAAAATGGAAAACAGCGCGCTTGCAATATGTCCCCCCACACAATTCCCACCCTCATCCGTGGATCGACCAGGGGGCATGCGCCCTGGCCTTCCGAACCAATGAAAAGGGCTTTTGGTCGGATGACGTCACGGTAGAGATTTTCGCCAGGATTTTCGGGATGCGGTGAATTTTTTTTTTTTTCCCACCTCTGTCATTTCTACCTGTACAATCGAGAAATTCATCAGAATCACTAACCTGTAAATTTCCAGTTTAATTAACAGAAATGGACAAGTCTGATTTATAAGAAACATCCAATCGTAAAAGTCTCAGGTTTAGGAAAATAATAATATCGATTTGCTAAACCTTTAAGAGAATCGATGCGTTTATTCTAAATAATACGCAAAATATCAGTTTTCACTTGGATTTTTGAATTTTAAATGTATTTTAACGCATTCTAATATGATATGATATTACCTGTTTTTTGTAATAGTGAAGCACACTGCAGATAAAAAATAAATAAATAAATAAAAGTAAATAAAAAACATTTTTGTTTCCTATATGTGGTAAAAATACAAACGTATTGATAAAAACACGCAGTTATTTTAGTAATTATCTGCAGGGGAAAAAAATAATTAAAATCCCGTTTTTTTTCTACTATATCGATTTGTTTTACTTACCCGTTTTATTTTCAAAATATTTTTAAAGTGTTTTCCTTCTATTTATATTTATTTTCTCTATGCAAGGTGTATTCTCGAATCAATAATTTACATCTGCCAGATTATTGCTTTGAGTTTTAAATATGGTTTCAGTATTATTCGATTTCTAAGCGCTAAAACACATACATTTTGCAATTTAGGGGTAACTGTTAATATATTTTTTTTTTTCATAGCAAATATCAAGTTAAAAGTTTCACCTTGCTAAAAAGTAAATATTGTAAAGTGGGATTATAAAAAAAATTGCAATCTTAAAATCTAAGGTTTAAGATTATAATAATATTGGCTTGATGAAAATTTAAAAGAATTCGTGTTTTTATTTTAAATAATACACAAAATATAATTTTTCGCTTGGATTTTTAAACTTAGAAATGTATTTTAATGCATTCTAAAAGCCACATTTACTTTTTTTCTATTGTTTATTTTCTCTACATTTTTTAAAATAGTTTATCTTCTGTTTATATTATTTTTGAAACGGAATGTGAATTTCAAAATTGGCCACATGTAATCTGCCAGATTATATCTTTTAATTAAAAACGCATTTCTAGAATTAGACTTCTAAGCATATAAACACATAAAACAGTTATCGCATAATTTTTAATATCGTTTATGTTGCAGATAATGTTTCACTTACTGAAAAAAAAAAATCCCTGACAGATGAAAATAGTTTTACATTAAGTTTAAAGCATGCATTTCTTGATAGAAATCCTTTCCTTTTTATATACTAGGGCATCAAACCCGGGCTTCCCGGGTTAGAGAATATATGTGAAAAACATTTTGTATTTTTTGTTATTGAAAACTAATAGATTTTTTACATTTAATAATTTTTGTTAGTTTGCCTGCTAACAACACCAAAGAAATCGCTAAAAATTTCGTTTTCTACAGCAGTTTTATTTTATTCTAATAATTTCAGCAGTTTTATTTTATTCTGATAATTTCAGCAGTTATAAGCATTTATTTCAATTACGTGTCTGTTAAATCTGTGTTTTATTTATACTATTTTATTTATCCCTTAATGAAGTTTCAATTTCGTCATTGAATATTAGTTGGAGACAAATGCTCAACTTTTTATATTGTTTAAACTGCAAACAGATTAATACTTTGTAATCGTCTGCAAGCGATAGAGATAAATTCCAAACATGATTTTCAAAAAAAATTAATTTAAATGCTATAATTAATCAGTCAATTAAGATACAGTTTTCAAACAAATTGTATTTGAAAGTAGAAATTTTTCCCTATATAACGGTGTAAAAATTAAAAATGTGCGATGTTTAGAAATTAAAAAAAAAATGCAGTAGCAAAAATCGCAAAACCGAAATTACATCGTCACCTGTTGCCATTCGCAAAATGACGTCAGCGTTACGCACGGACACGTTTGTCCTTTATAATATAGATAGATAGAGAGGAAAGTAGGGTAAAACACACACACTGGGTACCTAACGGTTTTCCTTTGTTGACAAAAGTCTAGAAGGATGGAAAAATCAGAACACCCTACAAAAGTGTTTGGGGACATAAGGGCTATTGTAAAACCACACCTGTTGTCACAGGAAAATCCTTCTCAACTTGGGAAAATACATTTTCTTGGATCATCTGAATTTTGGTGGTAGGGTAAAACCGGGTACTAATCAGAAATTAAGTTTTTACACTTCCAGTAACAAAAAGCTTTATTGTATTAAATTTTGAATCAAACTTTAAAACATCTATACATTTTTAAGGACAGAAATTGTTTTTTTTTTGTTTGTTTTTTCAGGTTTTCAAGCAATTTTTAATGTTGTCATGAAATGGCTTTCTCAGCTTTTACTTCTCGTATCCGCTGCTCTCATCATGCGCTCACTCCTTGCAGACTGAACATTGCACCAATCCTTCACCACCTGTTGAGTGAACAAACAATTCATTGCAGAATTTAATGCAAAACCATGGGTACCCGGTTTATCCACAACAGATGACAAAAAATAACATGTTCGTTCTCCTGGACAGCTGGACGTACACATTTCTATTTGGCTTCAAAATATCGTGAAAAAGCTAAAGAAAACAGTGGCGTACTTACCTAAATCTATCCGTCATGCTGGATTTATTTAAAAAGCAAGGGATGACAAGGGATGACCGCCCCGGGAACCTAACTTTCGCTTTAGAGTATAAGTGCAATACCGGGACGAAGACACAAACCCATTGTTTACTTTAACATACACTATTACAAAATTCCAAGTATAAATTATAAATGTTAAAGGATTATAATTGTAAATAATAATAAATATTTTAAAGTAATTATCAAAAGAAACAAAGTTAAACAAAGTTTGAGCAAAATTTACGGAACAATGTCTTGATGTACCATTAATTTTTTAAAAAAGAAAAAAAAAACGAAGTATTGCTCAGGACGAAAGAAAAATATTGTGATTAAAATACTTAAGCAAAAAGAAAACAAGCCCGGAAAAATATTAATAACATAAATTGGCAGCACTAAAAAGAAAGAAAAACACTCTTAAAGAATATAGTAAGAAAAAGTGACTAACCAGGTGATGCCTTACTTATGTAAAAAAAATGCTAAAATATTTTGAAAATCATGAATATTGTGAATAAAATACTTAAGCAAAAGGAAAACAAACCCGGAAAAATATTAATAACATAAATTGGCAGTACTAAAAAGAAAGGAAAACACTCTTAAAAAATATAGTAAGAAAAAGAGACTAACCGGGTGATGGCTTACTTATGTAAAAGGAATGCTAAAATATTTAAAAAATCATAAATATTGTGATTAAAATACTTAAGCAAAAAGAAAACAAACCCGGAAAAATATTAATAACATAAATTGGCAGTACTAAAAAGAAAGGAAAACATTCTTAAAAAATATAGTAAGAAAAAGAGACTAACCGGGTGATGCCTTACATATGTAAAAATAATGCTAAAATATTTAAAAAATCATGAAAATCATGAATATTGTGATTAAAATACTTAAGCAAAAAGAAAACAAACCCGGAAAAATATTAATAACATAAATTGCCAGTACTAAAAAGAAAGGAAAACACTCATAAATAATATAGTAAGAAAAAGAGACTAACCAGGTGATGCCATACTTATGTAAAAAAAATGCAAAATTATTTTTAAAATCATGAAAAGACAGCAAAAAATTAAAACTTTTGTATTGAGTTCCTTTCCAATAGCACGGACACAGAGATTAATTCAGTTCTAAAGCCGATGGCACACTGCTAGGAGACGCTAAGGGCTGTAGTTAAGACGGGTGCTGTCCACAGGGCAGCACCCACCAGCGAGAAAACTGAATACCCGCTATGACCTACCTACCCAGTTTTACCCTACTCTCCCCTATTTTTTAAATTTGGTCATAGATAAAGGAAATAAGAAAATATTTGTTCACCTTCTCTAAATATTTTCTCAAATGTTTATTTAAAAAAAATAAAGAGGGAAAATATATAACATTTTCTTTAGATGACAAGTAAAAACACAAGATTATACACTTTTAGTTAAAGAGCAATTAATTAGTCGCTTTCATCATGAGATGATCAATAACAGAGAGTAGTTAACCCAACAAGGGTAAAACACCTTCTTCTAAATAAGAACACGCGACTATGGTTTCGAGAGCAATTAATTAGCAACACCGTATATCAGGTAATAAATAACAGAGTAGTTAATCGAACAAGGGACAAGACCTCCTGCTTTCCCTTTTGTGTTACCCACACAAAGTTATTGATTACCTGATGATAAGAGCTGCTAATTAATTGCTCTCGAAACTATAATCATGTGTTTTTACTCACCAATAGAAGAAAAAATATCTATTTATATATTTTTTCATCTCAGTTATTTTATTGACAAAGAGAAAAAAAAGTTAAATTCTCACCTTGCATTTATACAAAATAGACCACGTAAAATAAGGCTCCCTGTAGCAGTAAATAATTTTTATTTAAGTTTAAAAAATTCATTTTCTGGCATATATTTTATATATATATATATATATATATATATATAAGTTTAAAATTCTATTAAAAAAAGGGGTCTTATGCATTTAACACAATTATCTATCATTATATATTTTACATAGTGTCTCCTCATACCTGGCTATATATTTATCCCCCCCCCACCCTTAAATGATCACTTCTTTAATATTATTTTTTATTTACATAATCATCTCCTTTTTAATTTATTTCTATCTATATTACTATTTAATATTATCTTCTTTAGCTACTCAATTTTTCAGTAATTACATGCATTTATCTTTCAATATTATTCATTACTATTAATTATATTGTTTACTACGTTATTATTCCCCTTTAATCTTCATATCTAGTTTCATACTAATAACTTAATCTTAAGAATAGCTCCTCCTTTTAGGGATAGATGGCAGAACTACTCCTCTATCTTTCTGTTGTATTTATTTTTACATGACTCAGCACATCTTTTAACAGAGAGTAAAGATTTACATGGTAGGTACTTTTCAGCATCTGGTTTAATCATTACTACACCTTTTTTGCTGGTGAGTTGTGTGTACTATTTATTGTTTTTTTTAACTATTGCAGATGGATAATTACTTATTTTTTGGATTTCTTATTGTTTTCGTATTTCTTGGGTTTTATTTGGTATGATGTAAGAAGCATAATATTGTCATTTCTAGGCTTAATGCTGACAGTATTTGACGAAATAACATAGCTTTACTATAAATTATACTTAGGATTCTCCTCTGACGAATTAATGAGTTATTCATAGTTTTTCATGTTTGCATTTTCATATTATTGGGTTTAATTTTCTAGTATCCTTTCATTTTAGTTTTAAACTGTTTCTTCCTTTGTTTTTCGCACATGTGATTTCAATTTAAATATCTATCTATCTATCTATCTATCTATCTATCTCTCTCTCTCTATATATATATATATATATACAGGGTGATTTTTTTTTAAAGTTGTGAAAGTAAAACACTATAACAAAAGAACCACTGATCCAAATGACCTGAAATTTCACCAGTATGCTCCCGAAACAATGGGAATTTTTTAGGCATGGTTAAAAAAACTTAAAATCGCTCCGACAGATGGCGCTGTAAGGTAGCAGAAACAAAGAATATTATCTGTGGGAAGAAACCAATGGACGGTACTTTGAGAAAACATCTTCCGTAGGCCCTCTGTCGTCATTGGACTTTTTCTTAAATTCTTAAGTGTCCTAAATCCCCTAAGAGCAGTTGCTGGGCTATCATTATTCTGATAATACAGTTTCACTAAGAACGCACGGTCCGCCAATGGCGCAGTCATTGCGAGGATTTCCGCAGAATAATGAACACCAGGTGTGCGTACTTCACGTTTTATGCTGCGTTTACACTATGGCTTATCAGGCCTATCAGGTCTGCGTGGTCTGTCAGGTCCAGGTATAAGAGGGTTTAAGAAGGTCTCTGTGGTCTGCGTGGCGTGGTCTAAGCGTTGGCGTTTCAGGCGTGAAAATATAAGACCTAACCAATCAGCGTGCTTCATAATTGTTTATTCCGCCATTTTAAAAAATGGACGAAGTTTGATGAAGCAGACGACAGATGAATATTTTGATGAAGATTTAAAATAAAAAAGGGATTTACAAACCAAAGGTATGTAATATTTTTCAGATATTTTTAATGTTTCTCTACATTGCTTCATAACTGTAGAAGTTTCTTTTATGTATTCGTAAATTACTATCTTCATGTATTTACGTACTACGCTACTAAAATTCATTTGTTCGCTATGTTACTTTTTATATTACCAAACTCTTTATAAAGCTATGTATTCATAAATTCTTTAAGTACTATCTTCCGGTATTTATATACTATGCTACCAGTCCATTTGTTAATTGTTAGTTACGTTACTTATTTCAAAACTCACCTTGTTTCATAGGCATGAATTTAAAAAAAAAAATTGACAGTATATGAATAAAAATTAGAATAGTACGATAGTAATGCATAATGTACAGTAATGTATTTTTTTGTGAGGAAATACTTTGATTTATTTCAGGTATTTATTTAATATTGTTACTGGCAATTTTTAACTTTATCTTAAAACTGGTACCAATAAATTTTTAGCCATATAATTCATTTTTAATTAACTTCTCAGTTTTCTCTGTTACTGTCATATAATTGACTGATCATTGATTTGCATTGTTATTCATCAGTTTTAAATGTGTTAATTTTTTCAATGAATCCATCCTAATATATATCTAAAATATTGCAGAGATTTTAGATTGTATTTAGTTTCTTAGCCCTCTCGCCCACAAAAAAAAAAAAAAAAAAAAAAAAAAAAAAGAAAAACACAACTCAATCTAATGTGGTAACTACACAAATATAAAATTTAACTTTTGTTAAAAGTAACAAACATGTTTTTAAGTAAACAGTTTTTACATTTACTTATTATTGCTAATTATTAAACCATTCCTTATTATTTTAAAAGTTTTATTACATGTTTATTTTTTGAAATTTTCTTTAATAATTAATCTGTAGTACACTACATGAATTTTTGTAACCCCCCCCCCCCCCTTTCACAACAAAGAATGGTTTGAGTTGGAAAACTTCATAATTTTTTTTTCAGAAAAAGTTTTAAAACTTTCAAAATCTATGAACGGTGCAAGGGAGATTGTCTGGTGAATCTACTGGTGCCAGGAAATGTATATTTTATTGCTCTCAGGAGATCACTTATGTGTAGTTTTACAGTTTAGTAAGTCGCTATCATTTGTGATCTTCTGCAAGAAATTTGAATTCGGGCCTTCGACTTGTGCTATTTTTGCTTCCAAATTTGTCAAGCAGGAACTGCGGTAAATATAATGTCCATCAATAAAGTATATTAACTTGTATGATTGACTGTAATTGACTTATATGTAGTTTTTCAATGTATATTGAATTTGTTACATAATAAAGAAGGATTTTTAAATATATTTTACATTGTTTATGTTGTTTGGTACTTTTATGTTAGCTGGGCACCTGTGATAGATATGCATGTATATATATCACTGGTGCCCTTTTTATATATATATATATATATATATATCACTAGTATCTGGCTAACATAAAAGTAAAAATACTTGTTGTTTTTATCAGTTTATTATGATTATTATAATCTTTTCTTTAAGTTACAGATTGCTTTTAATCGAACACTACTTTTCTCAATATCTATGCGAATACCTGTCAATTACTACATGTTGATCTCACTTACGCATTTATAAATGGTGATCTTTTCAACAGGCATTTTGCATGATTATTTTTGAAGGCATGAATCTTCAGTAATATTTGTAAGTATGATGCTTGTAAGTAAGTCATTTTCTCAAAATTACATTGTTGTGTATTTATTAATGTTGTTTCATATAAAGTTATTTTTCCAACAAAATCAATCTGTATCAGAGAGAATCAGTTAAAGCTATGTCCATTCTCAATACAAAAATTGATTTTCATAATTTAATTCCTTTAATTTTTTAACTGAAGGTTTACTTGCTATTAGCTTTTTAATTTATAAAATGCTGTTAAATGATCAATCTAAAAACACAACTTGTAGTTAATTAATTTGTGTAGTTTTATGCAAGTGTGTAAGTTATGTTTTATATAAACTTGCGTAAGCACTTGTGTTTTATGTAAACACTAAATGTATAAGTGTTATGCTAGAGGATAGCAGTTACCCCTCGCCCCTCCCTTCAAGGAATCTGATATTTCAGAAAGTATCATTCAGACTAAAAAAAAAAAAAATCAAATTCAACAAAAACTAAAGTAATTTATCAGATAAGTTGTTTATATAATTTATTTGAATTAATATTATTAATATTGAAATAATCTAAAATGTATTATCTATGATGCTATCAATGTTATAATTTGCTGTGCTTAATAATTATTAAGCTGCATATATAATAATTTATTTAATGTTTATTAATGTTGTAATGATCTAAAATATATTTTAACAATATTATGAAGGTTATAATCTGCTATGCTTAATAATTATTAAGCTGCATATATAATAATTTATTAATGTTGAAATGATCCAAAATATATTTTAACAATATTATGAAGGTTATAATTTGCTATGCTTAATAATTATTAAGCTGCATATATAATAATTTATTAATGTTGAAATGATCCAAAATGTATTTTAACAATATTATCAAGGTTATAATTTGGTTTGTTTACTTACAGTTCTTTGAAGTGAGAGTAATTATTTATGTTAGTTTAACTAAATATTGAAGATAATATATTTTGACAGATTTGATGGAACATCATTAGGTTATATTTAAAAAAATAAATATTATGAAATATTCATTAGTATCTAGTTTTTAAATCAAATTTTGTTACCAATGATAGAAAATCTAGCGAAGTACATGTGTTTTGTAGATGAAGAATTTAATAATTGAAAATTTTATGCACTTTGCATTAATAATTATTTTTTCTTATTCTAGAATTCAAAAAACAACTAACTATATTGTTATGTACTAGTTTGTTTTCATAATTCTCTTTATTAATTAAATTGTTAATTTACTTTCTCCCTAAATCCATGAAAAAATAAGTTTACAAATTATGTAAAGCAATTAAACATTTAATTTGTTTTGCTTTAATACAGGCAGCTCAAAAGTAATTCTTAAAACTGAAATTTGATTATTCTTCTTCATAATTTATTTTACTCAAATTACTTTATTTACTCCAAGTGATTAACAAAAATGCAATTTTTGAAAACTGAAATTTAAACATTGTCAGGTGTGCGTTGCTATTGACCATCCCAAAACTACAGCAGTGAATGTTTTGAGATAATAAATGCAAATGTGTTTTTGTATGTTTTCCGATATAAGTTTAACATTTTTTTAAATTGAATATTCAGGGAAGGGGAGAGCAAGCAGTGTTGAAATCAAGGGATGGCCCTTCAAATCTTTCTCCCCCCCCCCCCTGAAAGATTTGAGATTTTATGCTTTTAATGGTCAAAAAGTACAATTTCACCTCCAGAACTCTATAATGTCCCCTCGGAGCCACAGAAATCCATCCCGGAGAAAAATGTCTAAATTCAACACTGAGGATAAATATTCTGATTTTTTATTTATTTATTGCATTGTGTGTCATATTAGCCATACCTATTCCTCAAAAGATTGCTTTAAATGTTTTGTTATCTTTCATGTATACTAGAATAATAATAATAGTTTTCTTTTTTAAAGAAGATATTTAACATTGGATTTCCTTTAAACATGTCATTTTATAGACATATGGAACCTTGAAAGTAGCATTTTCACATTTTTTCTGTAAAAAATAAAGATAATACTGTAGTAGCTTCCTATAAAATTGCTTGTTCAGATACAGCCCTATGTTTTATGCCCCCAGTCTGGGGAAAAAATAAAGATTGTGCAGTAACCCCACTTCTTAATAACTTTATTTGATAACAAGAAATGTGTTTTTTTTTTTTTTTTTAAGTTACTATTTCAGACATAATAAAAATTATATTCATTACTGAGGTGCACTATAAGTTGCTCTCTTGAAATTGTGGTGTGCATTACGTTTACTTATAGGGACACACAAAAGATATCGGTTACAGTACATATGTGATATTTACAGTCTGTGTGATAGGTGCATTTTCAACTTTGGTGTGCGTTTTTAAGTTTAACTAAATTTTTTCATAGTACTTGTGTGTTTATAAACTCGGTTGTTCATATACAGAGCTACACAAGGGAATCCGTCAGTATTACAGACTATGGGAGTGAATTGCTTAAGGGTAGTTTTTAATTTTGTTACGCATTTTCCTGTTGAACTATATTTAGTAGACTAATAGAAGTTTGTGGAATATAAATAAGTTCATATACAGGGCTACGCAAAGAAAAATATTCACTGTCGTTTACGGTTGGTAATTGCTGCGAGTGAGTTTTAAGTTGCCTTTTAGCTTAATATGTGGTGTGTACAAAAATCTTCATATAACATACAGGGCTATACTGCACTATAAATAAAATATAGTAATATTTTTTTTCTTTTTATTGGAACTGGAGTTAAAACCACTTGTATTTCTGATATCTTCAAATCCAAGGATATTCTTAGCAGTTTGAAGGAAACATTTATTTTCATCTCGCTGATTAATTTATGTATTTATTTTAATAATAAATTGAAATTTCCATTTTTTTTCTTTCTTTTTAGAAAAAAAAAAAGCATGCCAGTGCTTGGCTTTGATGTTATTATTTATCATTTTTAAATTATAATAACTGAAAATTATTAATAACTTGTTTCTCCCATTAGATTAAAATACATACCTGTTTCTGTAAAGTATCGTGCCATCATCATTAACGTCCAGACTGTTATCTATGTATTTTACTTCTGATATGTAGTATATCATTATATTCAGTAATAAATTTGTTATGTGATAATATTCATTATATAGAGCAACATTTTGTTTTATTTCTGTAACTTGTATTTTCAAATAAAGGAAATTTAATAAAAAATTTCTGTTATCATTTGACTATAATTTTATTATAAATGATCTTTTCATGTATCTACTTGTGTTGTTTAAATAACAGAATGTATATTAAATAAGAAAATCCTCAAACCATTTTTTAATTAAAAAAAAGAGTTACAAAGAGAGTTTATTTAAATTTTACTATTGAAGTCTTTATTTTATTTTAATATGTATATAATGCTTCATAACAATACCTTTTTAATAAACAAGGAAAATATTAAAACAATATTTTAAAAATTCTCTTAAAAAATTAAATAAACATTTGGAATTAAAATAAATGCAATTTTTAAAAGTATTTCTTTAAAACAAAGTCTATATCATAATTTTAAAAAATCAAAAATTTTCACTTTTTAATGTTTCATGATATGTTACTTATTTAATATCATTATGAATCCATTCAAGTCAAAAATAAATTTGAATTATCAGTAGAAGTTTGTTTTATAAAGCCATTATTTTTAAATTAGTCTTTAAAAAAAAAAATAAAGATTTTTTTTAATTCTTCAAACATGAAGGGTTTTCTTCATTCCAGAGTCGGTTTATTATCTCATTTATATATATATATATATATATATATATATATATATAAATCAAATACTTAAAAAGAAAGATAGCTTGAAAACAAATAGTTGACAATGAGCCACAAATTAGAATCAAATAGTTGATCATGGGCAGAATGACTGCAAATGTATGTGTCTTAATTAGGGTTGGGAGTGTTCAGGAAACAAAAGAGTGCATAATGTTGAAATGCGATACGTAAGAGATTATGTTTGAATAATTCTAAATTGGCCTTTTCGGTCTATTTATTAGATTATTCAATAAATACCTCTTTTAATGCTATTTTATTATTTGTAGTGAAAGTGATATTATTTTCAGCATACAATTGGAGTTTCACCATAATATGCTGAAGCATGTTTGGGTACAATTGCTAGTTTGTTAAATCAATAAAGAATTGCCATGTTTTCCTAAAACTTTTCTGCCATTATTAGCATTAAAACTAATACCAATATGCTTAAAATCGTTATCAAGAAAACTGGATGAAAAAGAAGATTGTAACAGCACAGCACACCTAAAAAATGTATGATGAAGTGATATGTTAACCATATCTAGAATAATGACTACATTAATTTAAAATTCAGCGGATTACTATTTGCTTAAATAAACACCTTCATGAGATTAATAGCCAGATTTAATATTTTTGTTCCATGAATTAAACAAAAAGAAATAAGGATGTTTGTCAGCGGTATTTTTCACTGGAAGCAGAATTACTTAAATAATTAAAATGCTTAAAAGCCTCAGGAATTAAACTAATAAATTAGTGATTTGTTAGATTTACATTGTTTTATTTTATCGTAAAAAATAATAATTTCCTTTAACAGTAATAACAAAATGTAATGACAATTAATTCATAAGATGAATATTTTGAGCTTGTAAACACGGACGTTCTCTGAAGGAAAAAAAAAAAGGGGGGGGGGACAATATTTTGAAACACATATGCTAAGGTGCAGAGAATAAACTTGGGGCCCAGGAATAAAGTTTCCTAGTGCCCCTACATATGTATTCGGATGAAAGAGGAAAATTTTAGAACATAATTATTAAATATATTATTTTTTAATTAATTGTTATTTAATTTATGTGTTCAATGATTTTAATTAACTAATTTTGATTAGTATTTTTTAAATTAATTTCATTCTTAAATCAAATTAACATTTAATAAATAATTATACTATTTTTCATACATTTCCTATATTATACTATGAAATATACAATTTAAAAATAAATTTCATTAATACAGTATTGCAGTATACGTTGGGCCCCATTAACTGCTTTTTCAGGGCCCCACACAGGGTTGCACTGGCCCTGGGTGTGTATAAATTCTATATACAGTGCTGCATGAAAGAATTTGCATACATTACAGACTATATGGACAGACAACAATTGTTGAAAATAGATTTTTACTGAGTTATGTGCTTTTAAATTGTTCATTTAGATATCGTATTTCATAAAAACAAAATTTATTAATAATATTCTGTTAGTGTTGGAAAGTGTTTATTTGTATGATCCTTATACCAATGGCGCAACCAGGATTCTCATCTGGGAGGGGTTCTGAACCATTGTTACTGATAAAATAAACAATTTTGTTGATAACAATACATGACACGTAAAAACTGCCGTAACGAAAATCACAATCAATCATAATATATTTAGCATGTATGTGTTTTAAAACACAGCATTTTCAGAGGGAAAAAAAAAAAAGCAATAGCAATGAAATATGTACTACTTTACTGCTATTGCTCTTAACTTTTTATTTAATTAATTTTGTGTAGAATCCTATTATAAAGTCTTGAATGGTAAACATTTTATGCTGCTCATGCTTTCCTTTACTTTGGCTTTTACACATCACATTAATTTTTTTAACACAAGGGGTTTTCTATGCATTTTGTCAGTTTTTCAAATGCTCTGGAAGTTGATTTTAACACTGAAATCCCCCTCTTTTCACACAAAACTTTCTGACTGATACAGGGACCGATTTACAAGTTTGGGAGTACCTGGGCACAGATGCTTTGGGAAAGGGAGGGGGGGGGAGGGCTTGCACCAGTGCTTACAGTGGTTTTGAGTAAAAAAAATATGTATCACTAATAGCGGTAATTATTAAGATAACCACTACTGACTTAAATGATTTAGTGATATTTAATAATTTTTTTGGGTACTTCTCTATTATACCGTCGACCACTTTTCATAATAAAAAACTATCGCCAAAGAAACGGAAGAACGTTGTCATTGGAATATCAAAATAAATAAAATATAAGAATTTACGGACACAATTGTTATTTTAATTGATGAAATAACTAATAAGTCAGTAAAACATAATGAATAATACATGCAAATGTCAAATTAAAAACCACTTGATGACAACAAACACGTACAATGCTTCTGACATCAAGTAAATGGGACTGCATTTTTGGTGTTTAATCTTAGAGTTGGCGATAGTTTTTTGTTATGAAAAGTGGTCGACAGGATAATAGAGAAGTACCTTTTTTTATACATTTTCTTCTTGATTTTTTAGCAATAAAAGTTTTTATAACAGCTTCATAATCAATCTTTAGTGTTCTATCTCGCTAACGATTTTTCAAAATCGGTTCTGAAAGTGAAAGTATCTTAATAAAAAAACCTGTTAACAAAACCGAAAAAGTAAAAAATGGCCTTTGCATTGATTGACCTCAACTATCCAATGGAATTTTTTTTTTTTAAATAATGAAATGCAAGCAAGATATATATAAAAAAAATTTGCCATAGAATTAATATTAGCGAGCGAGTGTTGTTGCGCAAGTGAAGTAGTTATTTTTAAATGAAAAAAATAAACAGGTTTTTCCATATTAATTTTGTGTTTTTATCGTGAAAACTTCCAGATTTTGACCAATCATTGAAAAATCTTCAGTAGCATTTGGGGGGCCCTGGACCTGTGCCTCGAATGACCTGCTGTACATCAGGCACTGGATTGATGTCATGACTAAAAGCATCTAGAAAATGGCATTTTTATGTAATCATTGAGGATTTAATTTTCCTGAATGAAAATGCAAGTTTCCATTTAAAAATAATGTTTTATCATCAGAAGAGGAAACTTCCCCTTCTGAAATTAACGTGCATTATCTATAAAGTAGAAACTTCATTTTCAAGCCATGAGAAATGGAATTCCACTAAATGTCATGTCATTTGGTTTCATTTTCTTTTTTTCAATATTGTTAGGAAAATGGTATATTTTTCTGTTAGCATCAAAGAAAATCTGCATTATCACTTATAAAACTAAAAAGCAGTTCAAACATATTATAATTAAGAAACCAAAAATAAGCTGCTATTGACATTTTATAAATGAAGAACTGTCTTTATGTTCAATTAATTTTTTATCGGGGGGGGGGGGGGAGCTGAACCCACCATTTAAGATCCTTTTTGAACACTTAAATTTAGAAAGAAAAACAAAACTAAATTTTGTTTTGAGGAAAAGGGTGATCAGAGCCCTTCAGCCAAAAAAAAAAAAAAAAAAAAAAAAAAAAGTTTCTTTTTGTCTTAGTGATTAATTATTTGACATTATTATTATTTCTTTTTTTGAAAATTATCAGAGAAAAACAAACTTTAGTTTATAAAATTTGAAAATTCAGATAACAGCAATTGCCTTGCTCCCATTGTGGGCACATGTGCATATAAAATGCCTTATTTCTATAAATTTACATGTAATGTAATAGACATTTTATTTACATGTAGACATACATTTCTGTAAATGTATGTCTATGCTAAGGTAGTGCTAATACTGATTAGAATGATTTTTTCTTTTAGTTCATATTTTTTATTTAAATCTTGATGGGAATTTTCTTATTTTGTATAATAAATTAAACCTTATTTAATTACTTTTGTCCGTATTATTTTGCAACAAACTGATCTCCATATATTTTTATTTTTACCAGGGAAAATAAAATGTGCACAGAAATTGTGGGACCCAGTACAGATACGGAATAGGGCTTCTGCATGCACTGTATATGGCTATATTTAATATGAAATTGGCTGCTCACTGAGCCTTTCTTAGCCCAATACAACAATATCTCTTGTATCTATATCCCCTGTGTATTTCCCAAACCTTTAATAATAATAACGAAAGAAGCACGTTAAAAAAAAAAATCACTTTTATATTATCTGCCTTCCGTTTTTTAAGTAAAAAAGAAATTAGCACAGGCATTAACCCACAAAATATTTGCATGTTCATTTCATTGCGAATGTAAACAAACAAACACTACCCCTCCCCCTCCATCCAAGCTGCAAAACTCACGCATGCGCAAAAATAAGTTTCTTCTCCTTACGCCAAATTCTTATGCCATAGTGTAAACGCAATTTTTTCTACTCTTGGAGCAGAAAGACCCAACAGACCTGAAAGACCATATAGTGTAAACGCAGCATTAATCGCCAATGTGCGTGTGCCGGGCGCAAGTTCGTCTCCCGACTTTACTGCATGTACAGCGCCATCTGTCGGTGCGATTTTAAGTTTTTTTTAACCACGCCTAAAAAATTCCCATTGCTTCGGGAGCATACTGGTGAAATTTTAGGTCATTTGGATCAGTGGTTCTTTTGTTATTGGGTTTTACTTACACAACTTTAAAAAAATCACCCTGTATATGGTCATAGTTAAGGAAAAATAACAAAATATTTATTTCACTTTCCTGATTTGTTTAGGTATCCTGTTAGATTAAAAATCCTGTTAGATTAAAACATTTTTTAATTAAGTTTACGAGACACATTTTCTGACAAATATTCTTTAATCTTTGTGTATATATGTATTTTCATTTTCATTTGGTCATAGTTATTGAAAAATAACAATATATAATAGTTTACTAGACAAAATACAGCTTTTTTACTACTTACGTAGTCCATTCATTTGGTGATAGTCAAGAAACAATAACAAATTTTATTTCATATTCTCATATTTGCTAAACAAAATTAATCAGTAAAACTATGGTATTTTTATCGGCTATCGCACTGTATTGAAAACAGTACATTGTGAAAATATTGTGGAATATGAGAAAATTTTTCATAAAATAAGATAAAATTAGATTAGACCAACGAGGAAACCAATATGTATTTACTTAAGGATTAAAAATTTTATTTTCTGAGAGATATCCTGTTCATTTTTATATTTTTCCAGTTCACAACTGAAGGAATCTAATGAAAATTTGTTTCATGTTCTCACTTCTGTTTAAAATATCACTCAAAAAAAAAGTCAAAGCAAAGACTCTCAATAAATTACTTTTTGCTGTACATAAGCACATTATTAACAGGCATCTTTATGCTCTTTTTATTTTCATATATATAGCCATATTTGTTTGTATAACAGTTTTATTAAAACTTTTTATGAGAAAAAAAGTTTTTTTTAATTCTCATTATTCTTTAAAACTCTTTCTAGAGAAAATGCGACATATATTTCACCTATCACATTTTATTGCACATTAAAACATCATTAAAATATTATATTTTTCTTTTGATCACAGTAAAAGTAAAAAGTATATTTCACTTTCTCATAATTGTTACTATCACATAAATTATGTTGTACATCAGTACATTACTAACATTACATACCTTTTTTCTCTTTATATCCATGTAATACTTGCAACTGCTAAATAAAGCCATATAGAAAGAAATCAGGGGTTCCCCTTAACTATAAAAGCTTACTAAAAGGTAGCACCCTTTTCTCCTTACATATATATATATATTTTCATCTGATCACAGTTAATAGAAAATAACAAAATATTTCTTCACTTTCTCATGATTATTAAAAATCTCCAGATAGAGAAATTACAGCATCACATGCACCTGCGGATTTTTGCTATACGTCCGCAAAATGCAAAATAATTGCAATAACTGATTATTGCACATTAAAACTCGGAAATAAATTCATAAAACAGCAATGTCAAGTATGTATCGTATTACATCACCACTCAGAAATTGCGTAATTAATTATTACACTCTGAAAGTCGAAAGTAAAGTAATAAAATTGTAATGTCACGTATTTAGCATTCTTTTAAAAGCTTCTTCAAGTATAAAAAAAATGGGGGAAAATTGAAGGTTAAATCTTTTACAGTCACTTCCTTTTCAAATTCGAAGAGTATAAGGAGCAATATATGTGTGACACATATCGGGCTTAACAAATTATTTTTCTGTGAAGGTGAATGATTTTTGTAATTAAAATTAGATGCAAATTATAAAATACTTTAAAAACTTATTTAGAAAGTATAATTACTATTCAATTAAATGATGAATGAACAAAATAAAATGAAATACATGAATATATATAACATAATTGAAGTTGTAAACGTAATTAAAAATGTCAAAACTGTATTGTATATAAAGATATCATTTACTAAGTAAGATATACTAAATATACTCTGATTATGATTATATTTCTTCTAGTGCTTT
This sequence comes from Maratus michaelseni, assembly GCA_963931845.1. Taxonomy (NCBI): domain Eukaryota; kingdom Metazoa; phylum Arthropoda; class Arachnida; order Araneae; family Salticidae; genus Maratus; species Maratus michaelseni. The sequence continues at coordinate 23,340,128 of OZ007590.1, read as the reverse complement.
TATTTATTTATTCACGTAATTTTGTAATTACGTTATGTGTATTGTATTTATATTCTATTCACACCACTATTTAAAAAATAATAATTTTATAGTATATTTCTCTTGCACGTGTTACCAAAGTGTATGTGAAAAAGTTTTGTTTTGAAAAAGTGGTGCGAGATAGAATTAAAAAACAGTCGCTAGTGGCAGCCCGATGTTATGTACCTACTTGGGTTAATAGTTTTTTCGCATAATACAGCATAGGTTTTTTTGTTTTTGTTTTTATTATTATTATTATTGTTATTATTCAAAGAATTATATTTTATACATATCATACATGATATATCAACGTAATACTCATTTTAACAATAATAATAAGAAGAAGAGGAAAAAGGAGAATTTTTAAGTAATAACAAAGATATATGTTTACTTTCTTCCATTTATCATTTTTTAAGGTTTACAGTTGACATTTTTATTAATTTTGTTTTTACGCTTATAAAGCTTTTTATACTTAAATTAATTTTATACCAATAAAAATATGGAAAATGTTTTATGTTTTTACGACTAATTCTGAAAATTAAAATATCTCATGCACTGTAAGAAAAAAAAATCTTAATCTACGAAAATACATAACCACATATTAAAATACTTAGTAACCACTTCCAAGTTACCCACAGTTCCGAAAAACATTCTTTATCTTTTGAAACCTCAAAAATCTAATAAATTTTCGAAATTTGAAGAAGCATTTATAAAAACAGGGTTTCTTTTGCTGCCACTAATTTTCGAAAACGTTTCCGAGTAGTTTTTATAGTATATTAATCAGTTTTCTCTAACCGGAAAATCGGTTTTTATGATGCTATCAATTCCCAATTAAACATTTTCAGTGCCGTAAATGAATTCATACATGCAAGAGTAACAAAGTAATATTTAATTTAATGTTAGTGTTAGTGCTGGTAATTTATCATGTTTTTCTATAAAACATGTTTGTTGAACATGAAAATTTTTTCTTTGCAATTGATAGCATCCGGATAACCTATATTTCAGGATCAGAAAACTGATTAATACACTACACAAAAACTCCGAAAATCAGTGGCAGCAAACGCAATTTTGTTTTTATAAATGCTTCTTTCAATCTCGACTTTGAGACTTCATTCTAATTAGGTGAAAACGTTTTGTTATATATGTAAGGGGATTTTATTTATTTATTTATTTATTTATTTATTGTAGCTATGGGAAAGAAAAAAGGAGCAGATGGATTGATTCTTTTTTTTTTTTTTACCTTGTTTTCGAACTTTTAAGTGGCTTTACAAATGTGCTTTTTAATTGGATTCAAAATTACTTGTGAATTATTGTTAGAAATAATGTTATTAGTCATCAAAGTTTGTCAAAACTGCTTTGTATTTTCTGTTTAAATTGTTTAAATTGTTTTCGAAAAGTGTATTTTAGTAGTAGCAATTGTAGGACTCTCACAAAGTCCAGTTCACTTCTAACACGCTGAAATTTGTTATATAAAACAAACTGACAGACTGGTGATAATGAGGTATGTGTATTTTAAATTTATGATTTTAGACACTTCTGTTTTGCGATCCAATTTGCATCATTAACATACATTTCAGGAATGTCATTTTTATTCATAAATTCCAAATTCACACCGGAAATTACCAAAGGCAATTTTTATTTATATAATCTCTAAATGTCTGTCATTAAACAAAGCAAAAATTACTATTCAGAATTACTGATATAAAATCGGAATTTCTGAAAAAAAAAAAAGATATTCGGGAAATGCACGCATATAACTGTTAACCCCTTCGGGACCGGCGGCTTTTACACAAATTTTATTCGGTTGGCACCACTTTTTTTAAAAAAGCTACCTTTACTTAAAATATCACAAAAATGCTCTAATTACAGAAAGCAAATTTTATTTTTATTTTTTACTGGTGCCTAAAACAAATTATGTATGCTCTTTTTGAGGGTGCATATATGCACCCATGGTCCCGAATGGGTTAATAAGTTGAGCGCTATGTCTACCGCCGGCGGTGCACACTTTATTTTTATTAGAGTGCCGTGTGTACCGCCGTCGGTCATATGTAAATCTAAATTTAAATCATATTAATTTTGATGGCACTCCAGTAAAATACATTACTGTTGTACTATGGCTTCTAGATAAAGCATTTTTTCATATTTTTAAAATTAATTTCTAATCTTGTATTTCGGAAGAGTTATAGAAGGAATAAAAATCATAGTTTGGTTACAACTCAAAATTTTATTTCATCAGCATTATAATAAAACAACTCAATTTATCATTTTTACGTTTTCCAATAAAAAATCTTGGATCCATTTTTATTGCTAATTCTGGTTATTATTAAAATAAAAACAATATTGATACCGCTATAAATTGAAAAAAGAAAAAAAAAATCTTTAAAAAAAAAAAAACCCAAATTACTTGCATGACAGCTGGCAGTGCATAAAACATATCTTTTACAAATTATATTTACACTTGTAATAAATTATTAGTTTACCCGTAAATATGTAATAATGGCACCCTATGAAAGCTTAATTCCTATGTATGGTGGTACTCAACGTGTTAATGATGCAAATGGGTAAATACTCGTAACGCTTCATATGTTGCCAAGATATCCACTGCTTCAGAAAAAAACAAAAACTTGAATATCTACTTTAATTTCGTAAAATTCACAACATATAAAAAGTTTATACATTAATTAATTTTTCAGCAGAGCTGAAAAAATTACGCTGTAAATTAATTAAATATAAAGTATGTGAATTATCACTTTACTAATCAGCATACAACCATTAGAGTGATAAAATATCCAGACCGGGGTCCCACCCCGGATCCCTTGGTATAGTGCACCAAGTGCTTTACCAATTAAACCATCCAGACGACCCCCGGTCTGGACATTTTTTTACTCTAATGGTTGTACGCTGATTAGTAAAGTGATAATTCCCATACTTTGTATTTCATTAATTTACAGCGTAATTTTTTCAGCTCTGTTGAAAAATTAATTGGTGTATAAATATTTACCGTTACTGGGTTTAATTTGTCTCAAGCATGCCAACGGTGTTGTGCTCATGATTGACTTTCCATCTTGTGCTGCGTGGTTGTAGCCTTGCCATATAAGAGAGAGAGTGCTAGGCTGAATGTCGTCTGGATGGCTTAATTGGTAAAGCATTTGGTGCGCTATACCAAGGGATCCGGGACCCTGGTCTGGACATTTTTTCACTCTAATGGTTGTACGCTGATCAGTGATAATTCACATACTTTATATTTCATATAAAAAGTTGTAAAAAAACTCCCCCCCCCCTTTTTTTCAAATTTCTGTTTTTTTTTTTTTTCTAAATTTGTTCTGAGCACTTTATCATATTTTTTTGTTCTTTTTTATTTCTATTACGATATCCGATGAAGCGAACCAATTATTTCTATTACGAGCCAATGTAACTACATTATTCTATCCAAAAAAACACCCCGTTTCGTTTGCTTTTGAAATCCTTAAATTTTGTCTAAAGCAATTTGAATGATCTTATATATATGTTTGATTTATTCTAATTAAAATAAATTCTATTGTGAATATACAATTATTTAAATTAATTCAAAAGAAAAGCAAATTTAATTAATCTTATTTGTATATTTTAACCAACTAAAATATTTCTTTTAATATACCGCTGGCGTTAAATTACTTTCAGAATAAGTGGTCTTTTATAAAATTGAATTGCTTGACTTACTGCAGAAACTTAGTATCAACTTCAACCGTAAGGTATCTTTGAAATAAACAATTTTGATTTCATAATTAACATTTTGATTAAAAGTTTCTGGTTTCCCTTATTTTTTTTTAAACGCAAAAGATATGCTGGAAAAGTTAAATTGCACCGAATGAAGCTATATAATTTGTGCTGTATAAATAAATATGCTAAAATTTACCAATTCTTAAAAACTTAACTGTAATAGACATTTTCTCATATGTGCACAATTGAATCCGTGTCAAAATGTTTAACCCTTCGTTGCATGAGTTTTTCTTTTACAATTGTTTTTTATACATATATTAAATATACACCAGAAATTTTAAGATAGATTTTTAACTTTGTTCAGCAACATAGTTCACGGGAAATTTACTTGATTAATACTTCTATATAAATATAGTGGTGGCGACGAAGTTGATTTATTTATTAAAAGTTAAATAAACAGTGGTGGAAATTTCCATCACAATGCAAAGAAGGGTTAAGGCATTAGAAACAGGTAGATTTGTCAAATATTTGAATCTCCAGTACGAGTCTGCTGTAATTACCTGGAGTTTTAAATGATATTTTTTTTTCTTTTTTTGTGCAAATGTCAATTAAATTCTTTAAAGTAAACAAGTTCACAAGCTGCGCAGGAGTGACTATTTTGCATGAGCTATTTGGCAAATTGTTTGGTGTATTTGGAAGGTTCACTTGCTCTCACCGAAATTTTTCCTTTGCGCTTGGGCAATTTTTTTAAATTTAAGTACATATATATTAATTTTACACTCATGATATATAGTATAGTATGCTAATATTTATGACTAAAAAATGATACGCTGAATCCGTATTGTTTTGCTTAAAATGAATATACTGGACATTTTTTTAATGATATAAAAGATACATTCACACTGAAAATGACTAAATTTCTGGCATTCTTTAATTTTTTTTTCACCTTGTTAACTACGACGTACTATGTGTTACTCCTGGATATTAAAATATTTCCTGAATAGACCTATATCTATTGAAGATCTATGTTTGATATTGCTTGTTTATGCATATGTGAACTCTGCAGCACACTTAAATAGTTGTACAATGAGGGATGCGCTCATGAAAAAGGATTAAGTCAATTCAAATGCGTCCATGATAGTTGAAATTTAAATATATCCACCCCAAGTCCGTTCATGTCATCCTCCCAGTCAAACCAGGGCTGTTTTTTATACTTTTGTAATGTATGTTTCTTCTGTTTCACTTAATTCGGAAATTTAATATCTTAAAATCTGTGGTATTGATAGAAGTTACAACCCTTCGATCATTGATATTGCTCTATTTAAAGTACAGCTTTCCAGTTTTCCCCGTCAACTCAACCTACTTCTCTTTCCAATATCAGTATTTTGTTTTACCTTACTTTCTCAAATCCAGTGTTTCAATTGCTAGAATTCTTAAACAGCATGATTTCAAACTAATTTTCCCTCCTGCCAATAAATTCACCCTCTCCAAAGCAAACCGGAATTCGTCTGTGAATAGTACCGATGCCGATTGTTGTCTGTTCCCGGTAACGTGCTCTCTTGGCCAACATAAACGGGAACTTCTGTGTTGTCAATTAGGAGGGAAGCATACAACGGGTCGTTTTGAATAGAGTTCTTAATTGCAAAGACGTACGTGAACCGTAGTAACAACCATTGCCATCCCTGTTGCGTTACCATGGTCAGAAATGAGCTAAACCACAGTAGGTTTCTCCTCCTTCGGGACAAAAGATCTATGAAACAATCTTGTACAGTGGTTGCGTGGTCTATAACAAGTTTTCTTGATACTGAACTTTTCGATAATTCATACCAGAGTCTTTGGACCACACTATGAGACACATTAAGACGTCTAGCAGCACCAGCTTATGATATAGGTTTATGATAACACCATTTTCATCCATTCGATTGCTCGCCATCTTATCGAATCAGGTAAACAACATCTCCTAGGTATGGAAAACACTATTTTAGCACCAACAATTCAAGATAAACAAGCATAAAACAAATTCCACACAAATTACAAAATTGGGATATTCGCAGTTTCTCTTCACTGCAAAATAAATGCGCAGTTCTTTAAACAATAGAGATATGTATAAATATTTCACAAGATTTTATTGAAGTTACTTATAATTAGTCATATAAATCGTATTTTTTACCTTTATTATCATTCTTTTAATAGTGAACGTCGAAAAATTGGTTGTACCTTAACTTTTGGAGTTCAGTGTATATTCAAACAGACTTATTTTGATTAGAAAAAATCTGTCTTTGTCGAGTTCGCCCTTAATATTGATAATGCCGCATATAGAACTAATTGATGGATGCTTTCAAAAATGTCTTGTATCTCATGGATTCACATAAAAACTAATTGAACATTCCAATAACACGTGCTACAGATGGCTTCGAGAATCAGATCGTATAAAGCTGCCACCTATGATGTCTATTGCTACTACGAGGGCAGTTTGAAAAGTCCGTAACTTTGAAATGAAAAAACCAATATCCATACTAAAATGCATTTTATTTTTTGATATAATCTCCTTTCATAATGAAACACTTTTTCCAACGATGTTTTAATTTTTTTAATCCTTCCAAAAAATAAGATTTCTCAAACTTCTCAAAATAGGCATTTGTGGCATTAATGATCTCAGAATTTGAAGAAAATCTCTTTCCGCCAAGCCATTTTTTTTAATTTAGAAAAAGAAAAAAGTCACTGACGAACCAAGTCAGGAGAGTAGGGTGGATGAAGGAGCAATTCGTATCGTAATTCAACCAATTTAGCGGCTGCGATTGCTGGCGCATTGTAGTGATGAAAAAGCCCTTTTTTTCTTGGACAAATAGGGCTGTTTTTTTTTTCAATTTTGCATTAAAACGGTCTAATAAATCAGCATAATACTGTTCGGTGATCGTTTTTCGTTTTTCCAGATAGTCAGTGAGGATTACGCCCTTTGAGTCCCAGAAAACAATGGCCATAATTTTCCGGCCGATGGAACTGTTTTTGCCTTTTTCGGAGCACGGTCATTAGAAGAAGTCCACTGTTTAGACTGTTCTTTCATTTCTGGTGTGTAGTAATGTATCCATGTTTCATCAACTGTAAAATAACGCCGCAAAAATTCGCTTGAATTGCGCTCGAACTTGTCCAAACATTGCTTTGAAATGGTTATACGAGTCCGCTGTTGATCCACTGTCAGCAATCGCGGCACCCATCTTGCAGATAACTTTTTCATGCCCAAATTTTCATACAAGATATTGAATACACGTTCATTTGAAATGTTTACCTTCTTAGCTATCTCACGCACTTTCACACGGCGGTCTTTTAACGCGATATCATGGATTTTGTTGACCATTGCTTCAGCCGTGATCTCAATTGGACGTCCAGAACGTTCTGCACCTGTTGTGCTCGTACGGCCACAACGAAATTCCGTAAACCACTTGTGAACCATACCATGTGATGGAGCCGAGTCCCCATAATATTTTTTCAACTTTTCTTCAGTTTCGGTAATTGTTTTTCCGCGCAAAAAATAGTGTTTTATCAAAACACGAAATTATTTTTTCTCCATAATCAAAACAAACACGCCAATCGTTTGCTTTTGAATCTAATAGAACACAATGTATTTAAAATATCGTCTGCAAATTGCACGAATATTGCCGCAGATAATAATAAATTGAAAACATAATAATAAGAGTGCGATCAGACCGCCACTTTTTTTAAAGTCACGGAGATATCAAAAAGCCCTCGTATTTATTTTTAAAGTTATATATAAGTAATTTTTTGCAAAGAACATGAAACGCGGCAAATTATTATCAATAATTGCAATCCTTGTTATAGACAGTGATGTCACAATTTGCAGATATTGTACAGCGTCAGTGTAGAGATTATATCAATAGCCCATATTGGTGAAAATACTAGTATTGTGTAGCACTAATAAAAATTAGTTCATAATTTCAAACAAAATTTAAAAATCTACGCTGTTATGCCTTAATAATACTGATAAACAGTTTGTGAAAAAAATGTTTTATTGTGCAAAACAGTTATATTTTTCCACAAATTTTCAACTGTTGTTACAAACTCATCAAAATTAATGTTGCAGTACACAAATACATTTTCTAATTTCCTTCAACACAGCTGCTTGTTTTGTTCTATCAAGAACAAATCCAAGACAGAAAGATTATTTTGTTACACGGAACAACCCACTGATATTTAAAAAATGCAGTAACGAATATATATATATATATATATATATATATATATATATATGTGTGTGTGTGTGTGTGTGTGTGTGTGTGTGTGTGTGTGTGTGTGTGTGTGTGTGTATAAGAAGAAGAAGAACTCGAAAATTTTAACTGATCTTCGCTTTAATTCAATACTGTTTAAAACAAAATTATGAAAACATACTAGTAACGAAGCACGCACAGGGGTATAGCGATGATATGTGCAGTATACCTTCTGATTTGTTTTATGAAATTTCGTATACCCCCTGTTTCTCAAATAAAAGTATAACGTATGCTCTCCGGATATACCTTCTTCCTATAGCGTATTACTCTCTGGTCTGTTTATCACCACGGCACTAGCTGCGCAACAATTTGGAGCATTTTAATTTAATATCTACTTATAATAAAATCCTAAGGCAAGAAAGTGTCTGTAACCATTCCGGACACAACCACTCTGGTCTGCGAATCGACGGTAGTTAAACGCCATGTTCGTCTTAATGAAAAACCTATGCCAGCGACAGCTAAATGAGATAATATCTTCTACTTGAAATCATGCCTGTTCAGCATACTTTCCTAATAAAACATGTATATCATATCCAGTGCTGTAGTTGGGTGGGAACGCCGTTCCCAGAAACATTTGGTTTGTAACTGTAAATATATATATATATCGCGTACGAGCACAAGCCTTTTGTTTTTTCTCTCCAGAATGTGAAAACTATACCCATTTCAATGTCTGAATGCGAAAGAACATTCAGCTGTATGAATAACATCATGACCAATGCGAAAAATTCACTCCTTATTGAAAGATCCAGTTTACTTATATTCATAAGCCGTGTAGCCGTTAATTTCTTCCCTTCGGCCCTGATTTTTTTTTCAATTTTTGGAAAAAATTACTGTTTTGCTAACAAAATTAAAAATAGCTATCGGAATCACAGAAATTAGGTTTTAATGAAAGTTAACGAATGCGTTCTTTACCAAAACCTCACAAATGTAGTTATTTTGCGTGTTTTTCATATAACAATAGTCTAAGGAAGAATTTTTGAAGACGTTTGGAAAATGTCGTATTACAACTAAATTAAACAAGCATAAAAATTTAGTAATATTATTTATCTTTTATCACAAATTACCAATTCGGAAAAGGATTCCCAAATTTTAAATTAAAGAGTGAAACGTATGTTGTAATTAAAAGAAATGCCAACGGCTTGCTAATAATTATGAAAATTGTTATTATTATTATTATTACTAAATGCTAAACATAAGTGAAGTCATAATAGGAAATGTAGATATTCATACTATCACTATTAGGTGCTGGAATTAATAAAAATAATGTTTAAGACAAAATAACCCTCAATAAAAGATATGTCCTATTAGTAGGACGTCAGAGCCGAAGGGGTTAAAAGAATTTTGTCCTGAACCATATGTGAAATCTTGGTTGCGATGCGATCAGGAAGAAGATTATCAGACGAGACAGCTTGTCATAAATCAGAGAGCACAGAAAACACCTCTCATTATCGCTCTTTATGGAAACTTCTAGGACAGATGTACCAATAAGTTATATATGAATTTATTTCTGTTATTTCAATTAAATTTTGATTCATAATGGAAAATGTTACTATGAGATTGATTAAATATGGCTTTTATATGAATGCTACACAAATACAATACTATAGAAACTAGAATATAATAATTATAACTGCTAATTTAAAAAAAAGTCGGCTTTTGACTGAGCAAAAATCCGATAGCATCAACAACTACTCTATGAAAAGGTGCGTTCCCACAAATATTTTTTTCCAACTACAGCACTGATCATATCCTATTATAATGTTTTAAGTCCTTAATTAAAACTCCAGATTAAACATCGGAATCCCAATCAACAAATGAACACTGTTATCCAGTATTATATAACACTTTCTTTTTAAATATTCTAGCGCCATCTACCGGCAGATAATACAACAGGCATGAAAGAGTTCCTCCTAAAAGAGGAATTCATTCTTTTTTAAAGCAATTTTGGACATTCTCTGAATTGATGCAAAAATGCAAAGAAAATTGTAGGGGGTGGGGTTACTGTTCCGGGATAACCAAAATTTGAGCTACTGAAACTTGATTAATACAAATTTACCTATAGTTTCCTGTCTTACAGTTTGTTGACTTGTTTGATCTTAAGTCTCTTTTGCGAATGAGATGATACAAATCTTTGACATTTTTTAAGTTTTTTTTTTTTCTCTAATTACCTTTAAAGTTAGTGTAAGACATGTTTTGAACATCTTGCACAATGTTGAACCTAATAAATAATTAAGGGGATCATTAAATTTCAGCAAACAAAATTTAATTTTTTCTGGAACACTTTTTTTTTTGGGGGGGGGGGGGGAGAGGTGAGGGGCGATGGGTATGTTTTATTTTTTAAGATTTCTATTTAACAATTAATTTCAATGTTAGTCATTTACGTATTTACTAAGTAAATTTACATCTTGCTAGCCTTTATAAAGCTATGAATATAACTCTGTAAGGTGCTTCTGATATTGGCTCGTTGTGGAGAAATTGTCTTCTTGAATCTATTCACCTTCTACTATACAATCATGAGAGACGGTAGTTTCTCGAGTGCCGCAGCAAAAAAACGAAAACCGAATGCTTAATACCGAAGATTTCCGTCACTCCATATATACAGCTAGTTTGAGTTCAAAGGAAAAGCGAAAAGCCGACATTTAATATCTCAGCAAATATGAGGTACATCGTTTTGATTTTTTGACAGCTGTCTTATATCTCCGGTCTAACTCTATCCTGAAATTTATAGATTTCTACATGCAGTAGATTTTAAGATCTGGAAATCCATTTTTAAGTAAAATGGGAAGTTTTTCGCTCTGCATGTAATGGTGTCATGGTGTAAGACAGCGTATCTCGAAAACCACCCGAAGGATTTTTTTAAAATTAATATATGATACTAATCGGTTTTATATGAAGTGAATCCACCTGTCCGCTTAAATAGGAAAACTCTAGTTTTTTATATAATCCGATTTAAAAAAAATGGGACTATTTTCTTAAGCCAAGCTGTACAAATGCAATAGAGTATTCACTACCTTCTTCCGCCGGGAATTACAGTTAAAATTTGATGTACGGTTGCCGTTATCAATAAAGCTTGTGACCGGGCTAATTATTTATATTTTTTTAAATGCAAAAACAATGAATTATATACTCTAAACATGTAAAACATATGTATTAAATTCAATTGGGGTTTATATGTTTTCTCTTTTTGTTACAAAGAAATAATTTCAGATTTTAAACATGCATATATTCGAAAAATTATTTAGATTCCTTTTTCAAAATGAGGAAATATTTTTTAATTACATGTATTCAATTTTACTGCTAAATATAATAAATCTTTCATTTTCTAATGATAAAATATTTTTCATGTCTTTGTTTCTTTCGCAACGAAGACAACCAACCAACTATTATCGTATCAATGCGCGAAGCACAAATTAGCGAGAGGCATTTGGGGAAAAGATAGGCACAGAAAATCAAAGATATTATACTTACTATTAGGTATTTTGTTTATTTATTCATTGTTTTTTATTTTATATGACTTGATGGTTCTTTTTAAAAATTTCGTTTTGGTAAGGTGCTTAGTTTGTCTTTGTCAGAGCAACTGCCAATTACATGTTTTTATGGCTTTAAAATATTACTTTTATGTTATTTTGTAAAAGAAAATGCAGAAAGTTAGTTCTGAATTAAGTGTTTTATGTTATACAATGGATAAATAAGTTCTTAATTACTTTAAATCCAGAGTTTGAAAAGTAAACAAATAGTTTTTTTTTTCTTTTTCTTATTGCATTCAGGGGTCGATGCAGGTTTTTTTTCTTGCGGCCCATTTTGTGAAAAGTAAAGGTTGTTTTTGTGAAATTTATTATATTTTTGTGAAAAATAACATTTTGTTACGAAAGTTGAAATCGATTTAATCAAATTCGAACCAAGCATTTATAAACAAAACCTGTTTTAAATCCTTTTACGGAAGTTTTCCTTTCTGGCAAACTTGTTTGTTTACAAATTACACATTTTAAAACATCACAAAATAATAAATAGTAAGTTTTTATGGAATAGAATTTTGTGAAGTGGCCCATTTTATCAAATTGATTTTTGTGAAGGGGCCCATTTTATTAAATAGATTTTTGTGAAGGGCCCCTAAATAGGCCCCAATTTTTTCCTGGATCGACCCCTGGCATTACCTTATTGCATTCATATTGCCAGTATTATTACATTGTTATCATTTTTTTTCTCATTACATTTACAAACAGTTGTGTGACAAACTTCTATCTTCATGAATGTTTTGCATTTACTTTATATTAATTTTTCACATTCATTTTTTAATAAGCTTGTTAAATAGTTTTCAAGCACTATATTGTTTCAATGTCAAATGTTACATTAAAAATTGTTAAAAAATACAGTAAAAAAATTGCTATTTGCTCGCGAAACTTAAGAATATAATCATTTTAACCCACATAGATTTTTTTTAGCTCTAAAATATTACTATACAATGAATAAATAAGTTCTTATTTACTTTAAATTCAGAGTTTAAAAAGTAAACAAATAGCTATTTTATCTTTCAATTTTTCTATCATTTACCTGTGACTTTAAAAATCATTTAAAATTACTAATTTAGAGGTATGAAATACCTTATATGTGCTTAAATCACAGAAAAAATACAACTTTAGTAAGTATATTGCAGGGCTCTGTTTAAGAAGAATTAAGAACACCTTTAAAGGATCCTTCACAATTTTTTTTAAATCTTAAAACAGTATCCTTCACATTTTTTTTTTCATTTTAAAACAGGTTATTTCACATTTCTTTTCATATTAAAACAGGACACTTCACAAAACTTTTTCCTACCAAAAATTAACTCTTCACAAATTTAATCATCTTAAACATTTCCCAATTTTTGTATAAAATACTGTTTACTGTTGACTGTAATAAGTGTTTGTTCTTCAAAGTAAATTCTGAAAAATTATTAAATTTCAACTGCTGCTAATACATTTAATTTTTTTATTACAACTTACATAAATATCCATATTTTACATAGGGTTTCTTGTACAGAGGTGTATTTTGAAAACATATAGAAGAAAGAAAAATTTTTTTTTAGAGAAAACCGCTGTTAATTTTTTCGCAATGATTTTTAATAGTCAGATCTTATAAATTAAGTGTTGGTGAGTGCAAAGTTTGAAATTGTCTGAATATGTTGAAAACAACATAGGGCTCTAAAACTATTTACTTGCATAAGTTTATTAAAAATGAATTTGAAAAATTAATATACAGTAACAGCAAAACATGCATGAAGCTTCACAAACAGCTATAGACCATCAAAGTATCAAATAAAATGAAAATTTTGAAATGGAGAACCATCAATTCAAAATAAATAAAAAACAATAAATAAATAAACAAAATACCTGGGGGAGAGGGGGGGGAGTATTTTATCTATTATAAATTGCAGCTTGTATTTTCAAATAATTTGGAAGGGCGGATAAAATTTTATCATTTAAAATATTAAAAAAAATAATACCTTCTAAACTAGAATTTTATTATCAATTTTATAGATGATTTTCTTTGGACGATTACCCTCTATGAGAGAAAAGTTCTACTTTTTGTATTTGTTCGCCACAGTATATTTTGTTGTTTTTCAGCCAGTCTATAGAATTCTGTGCAGGAGTGCGGTTTTCAACAGGCATGTGATGTTAAGCATTGGCCATATATAGGGCACTATTCGATTGCAAATTTGGAAGAAGTTTTTCCAACACTCATTTTTGGAAGTTTTCGTAGTTCATTTGCATGGGATTGTCACCCCTTTTTGTCGACGCTTTATACAGTAGTTGAGCATCCGTAAGGAAACACGTTTCCTCATTTTTACGCTCGAGTTAAGACCTTGTACAGCTAAGTACATGGCCGTTAAAGTTTTTTTCCTGTAAATAGTTAATAACTTTCTCCTTTTAATTCGATGTTATTCGTTTTTGGGTAAAGGTGAAAATAGGCACTCGCCAATCACCACTCGGCAATAAAACTTGAAAAACTGACTTGAAAAATATGGAGAAAACCGACCAAATGCAGGATTTTCTGATTTTCTTTTTTTCCCATGTTCGTTTGACAAAATTCATGATTTTCCTATCCAGATCGACGAAAATAGTGATTTTTCTGCACCAGATCGATGAAATTAATGATTTTACTGCACTAGATTGGCGAAATTTATGATTTTTATGCGCCGATTAAAGAAATTCGTGATTTTTATGTGCCTGTTCAGCAAAATTTCTGATTTTTACATGCCGTTCAACAAATTTTTTTATCTTTATGTGCCCCGTTGACAAAATTTGTGATTTTTACATGCCTGATCGACTAAATTCATCATTTTTATATGCCCGATGGATGAAATTAATGATTTTTACATGCCGATCAATGAATTTCTTGATCTTTATGTGCCTGTTTGACAAAATTCATGATTTTCATGCACCGATAAACAAAATTCATGATTTTTACATCTGTGTTCGACAAAATTTATGATCTCCTCCTCCCTGATCCACAAAATTCATGTTTTTGCTGTGCCTGATTATTGAAACTCATCATTTTTACACACCCGATCGACAAAATTCATGATTTTTACACACCGATCAACGAAGTTCAAGATTTTTATGCACTTGATCGCCGAAATTCATGATTTTTTTCATGCTCGATCGATGAAATTTCATTTTTCTGAACCTGATCGATGAAATTATTGATTTTTATGCAAACGTTTGATGAAATTTGTGAATTTTATGCACCTACTTGATGAACTTGTGATTTTTAACCACCTACTTGATGAATTCGTGATTTCTATGCGACTACTCTACGAATTGGTAATTTTTATGCGTCCGTTCTACAAAATTCATGATTTTTTCGTGCCTAATCGATGAAATTCATAATTTTTACGCACCGATTGATGATTTTTATGTGCCTGATTCATAAATTTCTTGATTTTTATGCATCCGTTTGATGAAATTAATGATTTTCATGTGCCGATCAAGGAATTTCTTCGTTTTTATGTATCTATTTGCTGAAATACGTGATTTTTATGCGATCGATAAACAAAATTCAAGATTTTTACGTGCCCAATTGACAAAATATATGATCCCCCCTCCCCCGATCGACAAAAGTCATGTTTTTTTCTGTGCTCGATTGATGAAATTCACAGATTTTTACATACCCGATCAACGAAATCATGATTTTTAAATACACTATCAACGAAATTCATGATATTTTCATGCCCGATTGACGAAATTAATGATAATGTCCATGCCCCAATTTGACCCCCCCCAAGACGGGTACTTTTTAAAATTTTGCACACACCCTTCATGTGATATATTGTTGGAAATGTCCGAGACTGTTTAATCATATTATGCATCTCCTGTGTCCACACCCCCACTTTGCCCCCCCAAGGGGGTACTTTCTGATATTTTGCACAACCCCTCATGTGATATATCGTTGGAAAGGTCTGTGACCGCTTAGTCATATTATGCATCTCTGGTGTCCATCCCCCACTTTGCCCCCCAAGGCGGGTACTTTTTAAAATTTTGCACACACCCTTCATGTGATATATTGTTGGAAAGGTCTGAGACTGTTTAATCATATTCTGCATCTCCTGTGTTCACACCCCCACTTTGCCCCCCCAAGAGGGTACTTTTTGAAATTTTGCACAACCCCTCATGTGATATATCGTTGGAAAGGTCTGTGACTGCTTAGTCATATTATGCATCTCTGGTGTCCATCCCCCCACTTTGCCCCCCCAAGAGGGTACTTTTTGAAATTTTGCACAACCCTTCATGTGATATATTGTTGGAAAGGTCTGTGACTGTTTAATCATATTATGCATCTCCTGTGTCAACACCCCCACTTTGCCCACCCAAGGGGGTACTTTCTGATATTTTGCACAACCCCTCATGTGATATATCGTTGGAAAGGTCTGTGACCGCTTAGTCATATTATGCATCTCTGGTGTCCATCCCCCCACTTTGCCCCCCCCCTCTCAAGGGGGGTACTTTTTAAAATTTTGCACAACCCTTCATGTGATATACTGTTGGAAATGTCCGAGACTGTTTAATCATATTATGCATCTCCTGTGTCAACACCCCCACTTTGCCCCCCCAAGGGGGTACTTTCTGATATTTTGCACAACCCCTCATGTGATATATCGTTGGAAAGGTCTGTGACCGCTTAGTCATATTATGCATCTCTTGTGTCCATCCCCCCACTTTGCCAAATGCGCAGCTGATGCGAGCACCTGGAGAGTTGAAGACGAAATCAAAGTTATATATATGGCTACTATACATTTAGCTTTGGACGAAATAATTAGAAAGATATGCAATGGTCTATTTAAGCGGAGTGGCTGCGCGAGCGAGCAATCCCAAAATAGAAAGACAGAGTGTCCAGAAGATTGCAGAGGAAGAGAGAATATCGAAAGATAAATTAAATGGGTTTCGAGCTGTTCCAAGAAACGTAGTAAAACAATCAAGGATCTAAGCAAAACCGGGAATTCCTTTTTTAAGGCAGTTTTCACCACTATACATTTACATCATTAAATTAAATCAATTTTGTAGAAAAATTTTCTTAAAAGTAATATTTAGGACATATTAAAACTAGTTTTAAGGGGGAGGGGGAGTTAAGTGCGATTGTGTCATAAACGTACGTGCTTAAATGTAACCTCAACAATAAATATAAATATAATCATTTTACTGCATTTTGCAAGTTAAAATCTTTAAGAGAATTTGTTTTATGACTGTACACGTATGTTTGAAAAAATACTTTATACGAATAGTTGGAAGAATAAATGTCACTTCACTCTAAAAACGACATTTTCGAAACTGAGCAAACAGTACTCAAATATGAGTATGTCGCATAGTCGAAATGGCTCCGAATCAACATTACTCGAGTTTGGAACACGTATATACTCATTTCTGAAAACATACACATACTCAAGAGTAAAACATCATGTGCTCATATTTGAGTATGTCCATGTTTCAAAAATGAGTATGAACTTATTCTAATAATTTTTGAGTATGTCCATGTTTCAAAAAAGAGTAGGAACTGACCTCTATGTGCTCAGTTTTGAGAATTTCCATGTTTCAATATTCTGGGTAATTCTGGTATTTTAGAATTGAAAGCATTGTGTCGTCCTATTTGAAACAAAAAGTTTCATAACGAAATGAAAACATCAATTTACTGAGATTCGAAAGTGTCTTTCTTCTCAGTGTTGAAATTTAACAATGTACGTGGGTGAATCAAAAAATTAAATTGCGCTTGACACTAGGCGATGTATTATATTGAGAGCAAATTTGTTTTGAAAGGATAAAGAATAAATTACAGAGCTTCAAAAAGAAGTGTAGTTATTTTTGGTTTTCCAGCATACAAGTTTGGTGAGCGGTCCATAAACGAATCACCTGAATTCATTCTTCAAATTGAAAACTCGAGGAACTGTATGATTTTTGTGTATTAAATAGAACAGACATTCATCGTAAAATCGACTTTCTGCCTTGAATGTATTGAATCAATTGCTCTATTACGGCTACATTTTGCAAGAGTAAAGTTGCCCACCCCGAAATTCGTCAGTCATTATTCATTCTGTGCATTCATTTACAAATTGTTTGTACAGCGAATGTCTGGGCACGATATTGCATGTTCAACGGAAGCAGCAGTAATTTCACGTTATATGTATTTAAATTTTAAGTGTTCAATGCACAAAAAGATGTGCAATTCTAGTTTCTCTAACCTCTTCCAATTTCGAGCATGAATCCGGTTGATGCACTATTACGAGTTTCTTACCAAACACACCAGACGTAGGGACAAGAAAAATTATTTATATTTCATCCCGAAGCCTCATAATGTATTCTTCATCCTCACCAAACAAATTTGCTCGTATTACAATATGTCCCCGACTAGCGCCATATGTAACTTAATTTTTAATTCACCCTCGTATATCTTATGGGGGATGTATCAAATCGAATCCATGTGTGAGTAAATGTATCTCGTTTGATCCAGGGCCCAATTAAAGCATGGGCACACGAATTGAATGCTCAGCCGATCATTCGGAATGCATTTCAATTTCAAGGGGGAAGGGTAAAATTGTAGATAAAATATCAAACATACTGCAGAAAAGTTTCATTATTTACATGGTTTTATGCTTTAATATAGTAAGATGTGAATACTAGTTTATGATTTTTTCCCAAGAGTCTCTTTTGCAAACAGCTAAGTGATTCAAACTTTTAACGGTGCAATCTTATTTTAGAAAGTTCAATAAATTATGGAATCTCATATACGTTTACTCGAGTTCATCTTATATACATAAATATGACATACTGTTGTTTAAAAAAAGTCTTATTTATGGGATTAAAAATGCCTATTAGCTATATAGAGATATACACTGAGTGGCCAAATTATTATGACCATCCCCTCAATACAATGTTGGACCACCTTTTGCCCTTAATACTGCATTGATTCTTCTTGGCATGGACTCTATGAGATATTGGTTGTGGTATGAGGAATTTGAAACCATATCCGATGAACTGCACTTTCCAGAATCTTAAGATTTGATGGTACTGGATCCAGCTGCCTGATGCCCCGTTCGATCTCATCTCACATACTCTCAATTGGATTGATATATGGTGATTGTGCAGGCCAACTAAGCAAGGTGAAGTCTCTGCTATGCTCTTCGAACCATCTGAGGACAATGCAGTGACAGGGAGCATTGTCCTGCTGGAAGTATCCATACCCGCAGGGTACATCATTAATATAACAGGACGTACTTGATCTGCGCTAAAACTTAAATACCCTTGGGCAATCAGACGTTGTTCCTCAGGAATCAAATGACCCATTCAATGCCAAGAAAAACATCCCCCAAACCAGAATATTGCCTCCACCCACTTGAAGTGCTGTGGCAATGCAATTGGGGTTCGTGCTTCCGTGCTGTTTTCTCCATATTCTCGCCCTCTTATCTGCATGGTGTAATTGAAAACACGATTCCTCGGACCATATGACCCTTTTCCAGTTATCTACTGTGCAATCCATGTGCTCCTTTATGAACTGGAGACGTCTGCTGTTGTTCAAGGCAGACAATAGAGGCTTTCGAATATGTCGTCGGCTTCCATAGCCTATACGGTGTAATGTGCGGCGAAAAGTTCGTTCAGAGACCTTTTCAGTTGCTCCTTGACTAAGCTTCCGCGCAATTTGACGTACTGTTGGACTGGACAACTCTGACAAGTCTCCTTTCAGATAGAGCATTCAGTAGCCTGTGACGACCACAAACCTGACGTTGAGACCAAGTTTTCTGCTTGGTAATCCACTCTCTGTAAACATTAGTAACTGTTGCTCTCGAACACTTCACAAGTGCAGCCGTTTTGATGATACTGGTTCCGACGCTTCGAGTGCCTACAATCATCCCGCGATCAAACTCAGTTAAATCACTTTTTTTCCCAGTTCTTCGCAAGCAACACAGTGCAATTGGTGCTTCACTTGTCCTGTATTGCCGTTTTATAGCTATCTCGCCCTCTTAGTACAGTAGAAATAGCGTTAGAGGTGGAATTAATTGCAACAAAAATGATTTTTGTTGTAAATGGTAGGTAATACACTCCTAATGAACATACTAAAAATATGCATTCGTACTGTTGCGTAAAATGTAGTTTTGGGGGGCCATCTTGAAAAAAAAATATGAAAAATAAAAAAAAAGCTTAAAAAATCATGTAGGATATCAAATTACAGGACATTGCATGCTGAAAAAGAGTATGATATTGGTTTTTAAAAGTAAAATGTTTAGAAAGATGAAGTAGGGGGGAATTATGAAAAATTATACCTACATTAACCCTGTAGGTAAACCTTAAATGTTTAATTATACTACATTACATTACACCTATACCTGATACTGTGAGACTCATTTTGATTTTCTTTATTGTCTGTTTCAGTTAGGTAAATTTTGTTTTGAGTCAAGAGAGTTTCATAAGAAAAATGGAAGAAGAAACCTTCATTTTGTGCTCCAATGTACTTTGTGACGATACTCCCCATGTCACATTAACAGTAAACGGTTTGACGGGAATCATCAACACAAGCAAACAAAGAGATGATAAAATTTATGAACTTTTCAATCCTATGCTTACTGGTGCTGTTAAAGTGCACACAGAATGTCGACGTATATATGTCAATCCTATTAAAATTGAAAGTGATATAAAACTGAAAACATCGAAAGATGATATTCCTTCAACCAGCTCGAGAACGCTATGAGGAAGTATTGGATCGTTCAATTTCAAAGAGAATTGTTTATTTTTTGACTAGATTATTATGGATTATCAGAAGCATAAAAAAATGGCAGTCATTCCTGTGCATACTTTTCAGTTTCATGAAACAATTTTTAAAGTATGCTGTACTAGAAACGATCTATGGGCAGCAAATGTACACGCGAGGATTCTTTCTGTCATAGATTTGCCTGCTGCAGAAGCTCAATATCAACAATTATGTAGTGTCGATTTTAGGACTGGAAAACCCATTCCTGTGAAGTATACTCCTGAAGTTAGTAGTGGTAGTGGTGGATTGTCCACATTAGTAGGCCGTCCGGCTGACACTGACAGTTCTGATGCTTTTGAAAAGACATGTGAGTGGTTTCACGAAAACTGTGAAGAGCCAATATTTGTCAGTGACTTAGTAGAGAAAATGCGTAGTTTTTTTTTATCAGAGGGAAGTGGGCCTTACACTTCTAGACATTTGAAGAAAAAATTGCAAGACCGGTTTGGAGACAACATCATAATATCAGGCACAGATGGGAAATGTAACATGATAACATTTGGAAAAACTGTATCAAACATAATCTTGGACTATCATAAGCAAAAAAGACTCGATGATCCCGATGTAGAAAAATTTAGATTAATCGAGTCTGCAGCAAAACTGATTAGGACTGAAATAAATTTATTGTACAAAAATAAGGACTTTTATCCTAGTGCATCAGATATTGCATCCGTTGAAGAAAACAAGACCTGTGTTTTACTAACATTTTTGGATATCCTAATCGGTGGTAAATGCAACGATCTGAAGCCAATTTCGATAGGTCAGGCTGTAATGCAAGCTTGCAGGCCTCTTTCTCTGATATGTTCAATTCCTCTTGCTGTAGGCGTACAGATTCACAAAGATTTTGGGTCTCGTTTCCTAATCGATGAACTTTGTAGTCTTGGATTCAGTGTGTCTTATGATAAAATACAGAAATATGTACACTATTCTGTAATGAATTAAAGTAACCAAAGCATCGTACCATCAGGTCACATCTCTCAATGGGTCGCCGACAACGTCGACCATAATATAGCAACAATAGATGGCCATAACACCTTTCATGGGATGGGAGTTATAACGTGCGCATCAGGAGCACCTTTGAAAACTCTTTATTGCTCACAGAAACAATAAAACGACTCAAATCTAGCCCTCTAGCACATGACATTATAAAAAAAGCAAAAATTCCCCTCCACTACATTCAATCCACCAACTCAACAGTCCTGAATAAAATGAAATTTGAAAATTTATTCTATAAACCAATTCAAATTGATCTCTTAGATGTTCTTTGGAGTACCAGTAAGTTATTTAAAACTCCCCAATCAGGATGGTTAGGATACATGCAAACTGCTTTAGAAGGTGAACACAGTGGTGCAACAGTAACTTCTTTTTTACCAATGATTGATCTAAATCCAACTTCTGACAGCTGTGTATACACCACACTTATGTTCATAAGTAATGAAGCAAGAAGGCTAAATGTGAAAACTCCTATTGTAACCTTTGATCAGTGCTTGTGGATAAAGGCAATGGAAGTTAAATGAGCTGATCACAAGTTAGAGTTTTATAATGTGAAAATCCGGCTTGGTGGGTTTCATACACTGATGTCCTATCTTGGGGCTATTGGAGGACTGATGGTGGGATCGGTCATAGAAGAATCTTTGCAGACAGTTTATGCTGAAAATTCAGTACCACATACGTTAAAAGGTAAAGCATATTCACGTGCTCTTCGAGGGCATTTTCTAATTTCTTCAGTTCTTACTGCTTTAATTTTAGCTGATGTATTAAATTGCAGTCTACCAGTTAAAGTTACTGCAGATTCAGATTTGAGCGAGATTGTATCAGAAAGTGAATGCACTACCGGTGATGCAATGGAAGTAGATACAAATGATGATTTTAATCTTGAACAATTTATTAACCTTTTCAAAAATGTGCTCAAAGATGTTATCAAAGCAGAGGAAGTTATTTCGAATCCTGATATTCATAAACTTTCCACACTGATAGATGAAAGGAAAAACTTTCTCAAATCAAAAAGCCGTAATGCTAAACTCTGGCTGTTGTATCTGGACAGGGTGGATATTGTAAAAACATTTATTTCGTCCGAGCGATCAGGAAAATTTAAAATACACTTACAGGCATCTACTTCGAGTGCATTTGCAGTGTTTCATATGGAAAAATCTTAATATCCCAACTCCTGATCCTACACTGCGGGGTTGGAAGTTGGTTGGTGGAGAATTTCAGCCATTATTAACAGACTTGAACCCAGCACCAGACAAACTCTTAAATATGATTAAATGTGCCGACCAAACTACAGTTGAAGAACCATGTGACACCACTAAATGTACATGTAGCCGATATGGACTCCCATGTTCTGTAGTTTGTAAAAACTGTCGTGGAAAGGATGTGCAAACACCGGAGAAAGTTTTAATTTAGATGAAGATGAAGGGGTCATTTGATTTCGATCCCTTTTATTGTATACCGATTTCAAATTTTTGAATTTGTTAAATTGTTGCTTTTAAGTTGTTGTTAAAAAGATGTTTTTCAACACTGGCAAAGCTTTCAGTTTTTCGGAACCCATTACTTTTACTTTTAAAAACCAATATCATATTTTTCAACTAGAAATTTTCCTATCATTTGATATCCCATATGATTGTTTACGATTTTCTAAATTTTTTGTGTTTTTTCAAGATGGCCGCCATAAAACGTATTGTTCATCTTTATAAACATTTTGATTTTAAAAACCAATATCATACTCTTTTTCAGCATGCAATTTCCTGTAATTTGATACCCTACAACATTTTTTAAGATTTTTTAAAAATTTTCATATTTTTTTCAAGATGGCCGACAAAAACTATATTTTGCGCAACAGTACGAATGTATATTTTTAGTATGTTCATTAGAAACACGTTAACTACCATTTAAAACAAGAATTACTTTTGTTGCAATTATTTCCACCTCAAGGTGTTTTTTCACTCCAAGGTGTTTTCTACTTCACTAGTGGTACAGTAATTTATTGTAGATATAATAGTAAAATTAGTGTACTTTTCAAAATGTGTTTCAAAACTTAAGTACGTGTTGTTATTTAAGTGTGTGTTGTAACTTATTTATTATTTTATATACCCATTTTCAACAGTATTTATTCGACCCTGAATTTCGGATAACACTCATAAATGTTTTCTACATACCTTTAAATGAATATACAGGGTGAGCGAAAAGTTTTCCATTTCAGAGTGCTCTGTGGTATGTTCTACTGCTTCGCATCAAATGAAATTTACACAACAGATCACTGTAATGCGCCAGTCATATGTTAAATAAAAAAATTGTAACACAAAAATTCTCTATTGGTGTATACGTATTAGTGTCATTTGTGTCTGTGGCAGCTGTGAAAGAAAATATAAGACGTCAATTATTTTTAGTATTTAAGCAAGTCTCGCTGAGTTTTTAGCTAATAAATGTAGTTTTACGATTACAATGTGTTGAAAACACTAACGGTAGATATACTGATCGTTTAATGTAATCATCTTAAAATATTTATGTAATGGCATAGTGCATTAAAATTTTTAATCATATTGAATTCGTATTTGAATGCTACAGCCCCAGCTTTCAGTGAGTTTTCGTAAGGAAAATGTTTATTTAACATATGATAATGATCGCATAATTTGAGTTATGAGTATTTTTAATTTAGAATAAATCGCAACAGTAGAGCGCACACCACAGCCCTCTGAAGTGGATAATTTATTTTTCGCAAACTCTGCACTTTGCAGCATCTTTAACGACTGCCATGACTTATTAAATGATCCCCACATGCTACCTTCCCATGATAAAGAGGGAAATTCAAATATATTTTCTGTGATAATATTTTACATTAATGCAATTTTAATAATTTTCAGCATTTAACATATTTGCGTACATTTTTATTCTTGTAATGTGATATTATTGCTATAGAGAAACATATTACGAATTCGACACTAAATGGCTTAGCCATTATTGTAAAGGAAAATTAAATTAAGGACTTCAAAGCGTATCTAAATAATTCTGCTGCTGTATTTTAATAGATGAATATGAAATCAAGTACCTCATTTGAATTTGTAGAAACTGTCAAATGATGTCCTTTCAACAAATTCCAATACGCCTCATATTTCAACTAAGCATGAAGCAATGGAATGTGCGTCTCAATATCACACTAGTAATAGTCGTTAAGTACATGTACTTAATGTGAAATGCGTGCAATGAAAAGGTGCAATTATAATTTCGTTTCTATTGTACTAATATTGATGCTTCTCTATTATCCCGTCGACCACTTCTCATAACAAAAAACTATTACCAAACTGTAACGCCACATAAACGGGAGAACGTTGCCATTGGAATATCAAAATAAATAAATAAATAAAATATAAGAATTTAAGGACATAATTGTTATTTTAATTAATGAAATAATTAATAAATAAGTAAAAAATAATGAGAAATACACGCAAATGTCGAATTAAAAACCACTTGATGACATAACAAACACGTATAATGCTTCTGACATCAAGTAAATGGGACTGCATTTTTGGCGTTTAATCTTACAGTTTAGCGATAGTTTTTTGTTATGAAAAGTAATCAACGGGATAATAGAGAAGTATCCTAATATCAAATTATTTTTTAAAGGGGATGAAGGGGTATTACTAGTGTAGCACCAATTAAATTAAAATGAATTTCCTAGGTTTTTAGGGGAGGGGAAATGAGAATTGATTTTCTAACTGAAACCATTACTAGATTAAACAAACGTCAAACAACAAATTACATAAAAATAAAAAAAATATTCTGGTCATCAATATGCTCAGAATAAGAAAATCATTCATAGTCTCCACAACATTACATTTCCCTGTACATGTGAAGTATATCTCAATTATTAACTTTTCCACAATACCCATCAGTTAAAAAAAACATCATTTTGTGAAAAATGCATTTAAAAGTTTTCAAATAAATATTCATTTCTTAGCAGTCGACACAAACCAAAGACTGTAGAAAAACTTTTTTGTTTGTTTGTTTAATTAAGCGGTAATAAATGCAGTGCTGGAAATGGAACTAAACGTAAAAGTTTTTAAATTATTTTTTAAGCATTTAGACCGACATTTTCCCTCAAGATTATCGAATGGTAATACGCTAGTTCGGACTGTATTGAACAATAAATGATTAAAACGCATGCGAAATAACTAACAAGTGGATAAGTGTGAACGACGATCGCACAAAGGGTTTCGTTTAATAGCCCTCTCAAAACGCTTTATCCTTTAAATAAAAAATTCAAATCATTAATTTATAACTATCCTAATCATGTATCAATACACTTTATCAAAGGAATATAGATGGCTGCACCATTAAATTTAATAATGAAATGATTAAAAAAGGGGAAGCTATATTTTTAATCAAATTAAAAATATTCAAGAACTGCTTTTCAGAAACTTGTAACAGCAAATGTTGTACATCTAAAAAGCATATTTAATTTAGCTTAAAAAAAACGAAATCCTTAAAATGTCAAAAAAATAGGAGAGTTCTTTTAATTAAATCCATCGGACAATGTAATGTAAAAATAAAAAATTTTAACTTCCGTCGTCGTGTATAGAATCCGGAACCTTTGGGTTAGGAAGAAAACGTACTACCACTGAACCATCTAGCCTACGCTAAAAAGACTGAAATTAAGGTTTTGTTTTAAGATCTAAGAACATTTCAGAAATGGTCAGATATCATTAAATTAATTCATTCATTTTAAGACTTTTTCAAAATTTATTAATCGTCGTGTGACAGTAGGTATTCAGCTATAAGTATGCAAAATTTCAAGTCTAACTTATACAGTTTACGAGTACGAACTCGTGACAGACAGATAAACAGAGAAGTGAGACGAATAGGGTTTCGTCGGATGAACGAAACCCTAAAAAAAACATTCAGAAATGAAAATTATTGGGTTCGTGCTCAATGAAATATTAAAATAACACACTGCATGGTACTAAAGCTCAACTGATTGCATCATTTTAAATATATCGCATAATTTCTATTTATATAACACTTGTTCCGTTAATGCTTCATCTTCATGTTTTCTAAGAATACATGTATTGTGTATTTGTGAATACATCGCGTGTTACTGAATCTAATTACGTTTGTATCTCAGATTTTGGATTCAATTAAGAAATTGATCATAACGTATGGCATAAACAGGCTTCTGTTTTGAGTTTTGTACGTAGTGTTTTAATTTAGAAAAGCACTGTTCTGAATTAAATTCAGTGATTCGTATAAGCAATACGAATTTACATAACACTGGTGGATATTGGAATTATTATATTGCAGTTTATCTACATATATGTACGTTATACAAAAACAGACGCGAAACGGAGCAAAAATTAAGTATCGCTTACTTTGCATTATTCGCTATCTTTCAACTAGATACACTGTGCTGTCAACACTGCGAATTTATTTTCAATGGAATTAATGATTATCGGAAAATATTCCAATTAAATCTTTATTTAGAAATTTAAAAAATAATTCTCCTCAAAAAGCGTTAAGACTAGCCGTTAAATGTTTTTGCAATTGTCAAGTGACATTTAAAAAAAATACTTAAATGAACAGCTGTCCTTCATATTTTAGTAGAAAATTTGCACTGTCGTTATTTCCCTTCGTCAATAAGTTTTTGTAATAGTTTTGGATAGTTCAGGTTAGACAAGGGATTTGTCGAACTAAAGACGATATCACTTCAAACTCTTCTTACCATTAAATATGATAACCAGTGATTTGAGAGGATAAGTATTTTGAAATGGATATTTTTGAAAAGGATAACGGTTTGACAGGGTCATTTGAAAGAACAGGTCTTCTCAAATTGCAAAAGTAACAAAACTTTGATTACACAGGTAATTTAAGACGCAATATTCCAAATTCTCTAGTTATCATTGCCACTTAATAACTAAGAACAATTTGTAGCTTTTTGGGGGAATAGGGGATTCAGCGAAGCATATCATTAAAGCATCTCACTGAATCTATATTATAGTGATCATGAAAGCCATTTCGTTACCTTGGTTTTCTGCTTTCTTTACGGTCATCCACAAGACGTTTTATATGACGACGAGCATTATCTTTATTAAAAGAGAAAGAGTTGTCAGTGATTCCAACATGAAATCAGATCAGAAACTTGATTCTTTCGTCATAAATCTTATGGTCAGTAATATTTTTATGGTTTGGCAGAGGGGCCTAAGCTGATGGCCACGTCTCAATCTGTGGTTCTGGATTTTCAGAATCGAGATTATCATATATTTACTTATTTTAATTTTATACTTTAAAACATATATGTGTTAAGAATGAAAGATAATCTACAATAAATATTCATAACTACAGCTCTTTTTATAATTACTGTTACTATTATCATTATCATAAACTGTAATAATTTATTTCCAGTATTATATTGCGTGTCATCTTTTCATGTTGTAACTCAGATTTACGTTTTTGACCATAACTTTGTTGTAGGTCGATAGAAAAAGAATATGAACATCAAGATATTCCATTTTATAATCACAAATATTTATATTTTTCAACAACTGATATTTTTTAAGAAAAATAAATTGGGGAATATAGGTTAATTTGTTAAGGGACCCCAAAATAATCCATCGGGGTCATGATCTCAGAATGCATTAAAACAACTCTTCTTCTAGCTACTAGATGACAGCTTAAGACAACGTAAAATAAACCTCACACCTGTTTATAAATATTCTTATCTAAATACTTCATTTAGATATTGCGATCTTTTTAATACTTTCCCATATAGTTGTTAACACTTTCCTAATTAGCTGAAAAGTGTTTATGAATTGGGTTAGTCCGGCTGGCCGTCTGGCCGTCCGGCCGTCCGCGCGTAAATATACTCGGATTGCAATTAATTCATACATATTATTGGGGTTTACTATGGCACGTTCGGTGTTGAAAATGGGGCGTGTATCATCTTAGTTCGTTTACAGAGACACTCAAAAGAATTCGATTACAATATGGTTTGTGGAGAAAAAATATTTACCATTATAATCTATTTTAATAATATTACACTATATCAACCATAAAGAAACTGATATAAATCACCAAAGTGCACCACAAGATGTTTACTATAGAATATGGTGCGCAGAGCATTTATCGTCCATTTACCGGGACGCAAATTCTCATTCACTCAACGCCCTACGCACTTGACGCCAACCTCTGTAGCCAAGTGCTTTTGCAAGAAAATGAACTTCGGTAAACTAGAACATTTTCCTGACGAAACTTTTTTTTTATATTTGTAGTGCCCTGTGCATGAAATTTCGAACACAATTAGCCTGATGCATATGTGAAGACTAAATTACATCCATTATTTGTAATTTCAAAGATTTTGAAATGTTTGCTAAAAAAATTAGTCAAATATAAAAATCACCCTTCCCTACTTAAAAAACTTGGTTGTCAGAATATTTTTGTACATTCTCATATGATTAAACTGTTGTTTTAATACATATTTGCTTTATTTTATATGAGCATATTCAATAAGAGTTTGGGTATAAGTACAATTTAATTGGCTTACAATGTTACGTATGCTTTTACACACATGCTCAAAATCGTACAAGTACCATTGAATAGATAGATGTTTTACTACAATTGTACACCGTACAACATTCCCCCCTACCTTTTTACCTCGAGCTTTATCGTCAATGTTAAAATGCTTTAAAAAATAAATGAAAGATTTCATTTTCTAAAGATATTACAAAGATTCAGTACGCTACCAAATTCCTGAAAATGAATCATTTCATGTTTTGTAAACAGTTATACTAAATAAACAACAATTGTTTTTTAAAATAAGCTTAGAAGGAAGTAAAAATACATTTTATAATACATGATATCATTTATTATTTTTTACCTTTTACATTACTTTATTTAATCTCGAATAAACACGAATACTTATTTATTATATTTAGTTAAACGCGTTTTCACTTTTAAATTATTTTAAAAAAAGATGTATATATTTTATTTAATCTGGAATAAACACGAATACTTATTTATTATATTTATTATATTTAGTTGAGCGCGTTTTCACTTTTAAATTATTTAAAAAAAATAGTTTATACATTTTATTAAGCACTGATAGAATGAGATACATTCTAAAGAGATAATACAGCGCTGCAATAATATTCGGTTACAATACTGTCTATGAGCTATAATTGCTAGAAGTGCGTTTTTAATTGCGATATGCATTTTTTTATTTAACTAATTTTTTGCATATTACTTGATGTGTATAAATTCTATAGATCATATAGAGATCATCACAAAAGAATTCAAGTAAATTTCCGTTTATTGACTGAAATTGTTGAAGGAGCATTTTCGACCGTGTAATGTTTTTCCTAACTGAACTAAATTTTAGTATGTTAGCATACTATGTGGCATACAGATCTGTAGGCCATACTATGTATGCCATCTATGTGGCATACAGATCTGTAGCATACAGATTTATAGATCGTACAAAAGACTTGTCAAGAATTCTGATACTTTTCTGACCGTATATGGAAATTGCTGAAATTGGGATTTCAAATGTATTATGCGCTTTCCAAATTGTTTACTTGGACATAATATTTCATCTTATTAAACGGTGAAGTTTTGTTACAGTATCCTGAATATGTTGATAAAGTGTCTCATAATCTGCAATAACATAATACAGTTGAAATCCAGTTAAACCTTTTGCCCGGGACCGGACTACAAAACGTATAACTCAGTGAAACGTACAACTCAATAAATGGTCTACCGGAACCATTTTTATTAACACTTTCCAAGTTCCAACCTAGTTGAAAAGTGTTTATGACTTCGGTTTGTCTGGCCGTCAGCCGTCTGCCGTCTGCCGTCTGGCCGTCTGGCCGTGCTCTAACTCCCGTAAATATGCTCGGATTGCCTTGCAATTTTTATATGTTATTGCCGTTATCTATAGCACGTTCCCTATTTCAACTGAAGCGTGTAGCACTTATACTTTTTTTACAGGGACACTCAAAAGAATTCCGTTACATTACGGTCTATGGGAAAAATCATTTTCGGTTTATTTTAATGATGTTACACAATTGCAAACACATTGTAATTGATATATATCACTAAGGTGTATTACAAGAAGCTTAATATGGAATAGGGTGTGGATAGCACTTATAGTTAATTTACAGGGACAGTCAAAAGAATTAATTCCGTTACATTACGTCTATGGAGAAAAATCGTCTGCGGTTTATTTAAATAATGTTTCACTATTTTAAACGCATTGAAATTTATATACATCACTAAGGTGCATTGCAAGAGGCTTACTACAGAATATTGTGTGTATAGCAGTCATCGTTCATTTACAGGAACACACAAAATAATTCTCTACTGTCTGTTAACAATAATTCCTGAACAGTTAACAATAGTTACTGAACGCGATTTTAAATTTAACTTACTTTTTGTTTATTACGTGGTGTGTATAAATTCTGCAGATCATATACAGGGAAATACAAAAGTTCGCGAACACATTTCCGTTTATTGACAGAAACTCCAGAAGGAGAATTTTAAACTGTGCTACGCGTTTCTTAACTGAACTAAAATTTAACATCCTATGTAGTATATATACAAATCTATAGATCATATACAGGGCTGAATAAAAGTATTCGGATATTTTTCCGAATATTGTATACGTTGGAAATTCCTGAAATTATGTTTTTAAATATGTTATGCGTTTTTCAAATTGTTTACTTAGATGTTATCTCTCAGCTTATTAAATGGTATGATTTGTAAAATTTTATTTTGGAAGCGTAGGAAAGTGTTACATAATCTATGCTTGACGCATGATTTTTCGTTCTTGTTGAAATATAAGGTAGTAAAAGTTTTATACCGCACCGGTGCAAAGTTTTTACGATATATTTAAAAAATGGTTCCAGTGGACCATGAATTAAAATAGCTTCTAAAAAAATAAAATATCTTATTAATTAAATATCTTAAAATATCTTATTAATTAAAATATCTTCTAATTTGATTAAAACGACTACTTCTGAAAAGTGAAATTACTTCATACAATGTCGTACGATCAGGATGACTTCTTCAATTTCAGCTACATGCACTGCAAATACATTATTTATAATACAGTACAACCATCTTGCGATTAAAAATGAAATGAGTTCTACTTTTGGGGGTGTGGGCTACCTTAGGAACACTGGACACTTTTGGCCCATCTACCTTACATGTCTTTAGGACTGAGTTTCTGTGACTTTTGCGTTTCACGCATAAGAATACATTTTTCAGTGTTAACTTTCTGAAAACAAAATTTCAAATTAAGATAAGATAAAATGTTTTTACATGGGTTTGGATAAATATCACATCGTTCCAGTGTTTTCCCAGATCGTAAAATATATTTTATTTAAATTGCATTTTCATATCACGTAGATGTTATGTTCATAAGAACTATTTCCACAGACCTGACTTATTTTCGTAAATTATTTGTAAGACACTAAATATTAGAATGAATTGAATGATGCTGCTAAATTCATATTCCTGTAACTAATATCATATGTTAGTCTATTTAATTTTACTTTTGTATAATCATTACCTAATTTTATGTTGTTCATGAAACCTCTGATGTTATCTTTACGTTCATGATTTTTTCACAATTTTTGCTGCATCCTGTACAGTTATTTAGAAACTATTAACTTTCTTCCCGCGAGCCTGATTCAATTTCTTGTGACAATAGTTAATTATCATATAAAACTACGTGGGAAGATCAAATGAAAACCGCAATTAATTTTTTTTTCAATTATTTTATTGCAGGGATAATAATACTATTTTTCTACATAGTCCCCTCCCCTTTCAATGCACTGACGCCATAGGTAGCGCGTCGATACCGCGTGCGAAGAAGTCTTTTGGTTAGCTGTGTAGCTACTCATGCACCGCAAATTAGACGTCTTCATTAGACCTCCTAAACATCTGGCCTCCGAGGTGATCCTTTAATGGACCTTTAATGGATATAAACCGGTTTGACGGCTTCACTCCATAAAAATTGTATAACTGCACACTGCTCCTCTTTGCTGCAATTGCGTAGTGGTGCCACCATCTTTAATCAGCTGCTCCACATCTCCAACCCTACCTACCAGCACTGCGTCGTATAAAGAGTTCGGGAAGTCTTCACGGACCGTGTCTGCAATTTTCAACCACCTAGAAAGAAAAACGTAATTTTAGTGACACTTTTGCAGTTATATAAAATAACCCCCCCCCCCCCTCCCGTATAAATAAACAAGATTACATATTTAAATGGAACCTGATATTAGCTTTACAAAGCACTGTACTAAAAATAAATATGTATCTCGAAAACAAAATTAAATCAACTTTATAGACCCAGTAAGTGGTACGAAGTAGGCCTGTGACAGGCCACGGGCATAATTTTTCAAGCTTTCTGGGCACATTCTTTCTATGAAAATATAATATTTTTGATTATTTAATTATTTACACGCTCGCTTATACCACACTACATTTCCATTATAACATTTTTGAACTGCGTAATTACTTTTTTAATAAGTATTCATTGAAAAAAATGGGTACTCAAAATTGAGTAAAAAGTACTTAATTTTGAATACGTCACATACTCAAAATAGCTCCGATCCAAATATACTCAAAATTGAGAAACACATGTACTCATTTTTGATCCCATGGATGTATTCAAATATGAACTGCTATGTACTCATTTTTGATCCCATGGATGTATTCAAATATGAACTGCTATGTACTCATTTTTGATCCCATGGATGTATTCAAATTAAAAAAATTTTATGTCGTTAAAATAAAATTTATAGGATTAAAAAAAAAAGTTACTTCGCGAGGACAACCTTATAAGGGATACATCATACATTTCTGCTCATTTTTTTCATTCCTGCGTGAGTTTATAGTAATTAACTAACCCTTGCCCTTGAGAGGAATCGAACCCGTGATGTCCTGTGTACTAACCTGACCACTCAGATCAACGCGCCATAAGTGGTCACGCCTCCTTCTCAAATGTTGTTAGTTATTTTGCAAAACTTGCAAAAACTTGAAGTTTCATCTGTAGATGGATTTTTTCAGTTCCAATGTTTTTAATATTTTCTTTTCATAATTTTCAATATTTTGCTGTATGATTTGGTACCTTATAACAGATAAATTTCAATTTATTATGTATTATATGCGTAAAACATTGCATTAAGAATACTGATTGCTTCTTTTTGCAACAGTACCAACAATTTCTTTATTCGAACATATACTTTTTTTAAATTATTTGCCTGATTATCTATTTATCAATTCTAATAAAAACAATAATTATCTTAATCAGGCGTGTTTATTACATGCTATTAAAATATTTTTTTAATGTCTTATTTTAAAAAAATTATGTAAATAAAATTTTTATAATAAATTAAATTATTATATTTCAGCTATGCTAAGAGCTTTTGCGTACAGTTCGGTTAAACTAAATAGTTTTTAAAAAATGATTTTTAGAGACAAATTTGAAATTAATGACCTTGGGATAGGTAGGTTTAAATCTGGACTTATTGATTTTATTTAAATTTAATTAGCTTATTTTATAAAAATATAAGCTAAAGAAATAAATTAAAAACGTTATAAAGTTAAAAACTTTATTTTTATAAAAGTAAAGAAAAAATATTAACTAATTTTATAAATTTAAGGAAAAAATTATAAACTTTGTTAAATTATAATTTATAAAATAATAAATTTTAGCGTAATTCATAAATTTGTAAGCCAAATCAGCTTAGTTTAATACCAATTTGCATAGCTATAATTTGCAAAGATATTATGTTAAACTTTTAAATAACACAATATTGCCTCACGTTAAAAATGTTAAAATAATTTTTTTTTAAATTAGTGGGGAAAAAAATCATAAATTTGAAATACTATCAAGAAGAAAAAAAGTAGATGTGTAAAATGTGAGGGGGAAAAAAAAAGAGTAAATGTGTTGTAGTGGATCCACTTTGATGAAAATCCCGAACAACCAGATCCACTTTTCATTTCTCTTATTCTTCGTTTTTCCTTCAAATAATAACTTTTTAGGCTCCGAAATTTCGTCATTACACATTCTGAAATATACAAGTATGTTGGGTGTGATCATATGTTCATTTTTTATCCAAAAATACTCATTTCGAAATGAGTACATGAACTTACTCATTTTTGAGAATACATATGTTCATTTTTGATCCAAAAATACTCATTTCGATATGAGTACATGAACTTACTCATTTTTGAGAATGCACATGTTCAGTTTTGATCCAAAAATACTCATTTCGATATGAGTACATGGACTTACTAATTTTTGAGAATGTACATGTTCATTTTTGATCCAAAAATACTCATTTCGAAATGAGTACATGGACTTACTCATTTTTGAGTACTTCGTTTTTTTCAGTGTTCTGTGACATTGTTTTGTACGTTGCTTGTAGAACGTACAAAATACGCAGATCTGTACATTTATTTTTTAATATTTCTATTTTGGTTTAGCATTCTGCTGCAAAAACAGGATCGGCTATTCATCTTTGTAGCAGTATGTTATGAATGTGTTAAGTGGTAATACAATTTATTATATCATTTTAAAAATTTGAGGTGACAATGGGACACACCAGTTTACCGGGCGTATTCTCCTCCTGGTCGCAAACGCTTGGCTACTTTCATAGTTATAGAAACTACTACATTACAAACTTATATTGCTATATCTATGGTTATATTATTATATTCATGGCTACAGTTTTTCAGGGTAAATTAGTACCAGTGCCAGTGCTAAGCTGGCTTGACACTTGGCAACTATGTGCGCCGGCTCCTTTTTGCTGCATATTTCGTCATTGGCCGTCGTACTGCAAGGATGACATGCCTTTTGCGTCGACTACGCATTATATATATATATGTTTTTTTAATTGGCCTAAAGCCTATAAACAACACTGTAGGCAGTCGAATTTCTTGGCAGCATCTGTAATTTGTCGCCCTTCTTCCAGTTTTCCGATAATGCTTTCGCACGCACGATTCATACAGACTCCTTAGAAATAAAAAAGTTTTCACGGAATACTTACAATTCCTTAAATAAGCAAAATACTCCTTAAAAACTACTTAAATTATCGCAAATATATAAGAGGAAACATCTATTGCACGGTAAATAATACTGCTTAAGCATGTATGGCTTAGAAAATATTAACTTTTAACCCTTTCCGGCGCAGTGGTCCCACTCCGGGCACACCTCATTTTAATTCCAAACTTGCATACAGCAAGGAATATTTTAATAAAATTTTCTCATGTTTACAAAGGCAAAGTTCAAGTGATTATTATCATTCTAGGGAAAAAAATGAAGTTAAGTTACTGTATTTTTTGTATATTCCGTGCAGTTTTTGCTTCAAAATTTATTTTTAAAATCTAGGTCATGTGATATATGATGAATATTTGGGATTTGACTAGCCTTTGTATATATGGCCAATCGTCACTGCATAAAATAATTCATTGTCAATTTTATATTCAAATTTACAAAACCAATAAACATTGCATTGCAAATACTTTGTAATTTTAGCACTACCTATTAGATTTTAATAAAATAAAAGCGGTTTTCTCCCTAAATGAGATATTAAAAAATAGGATGGGTGTGGAGTGGATGTTACACGAGGGCACGGCATACATAAAAAAATACGGTAAGTCCTTGAAAATTCTTGTACTTAGAATTTTGCTAGGCTTCTTGGATTTTTTTCTCTTCAAGTTTGTAGAAACCCTGCGCTGTCAAACCATTATCAGACATACTCGCAATTTCAGAAGTTCCAATTGCTTTCTATCCGTTGTAATTTCATTTCTAAAAATAACTGTCTGCTCGTGTCGAATAGCATAAATTCCTAACCGGTTGTATCGCATGAGTCACGCGATGCAACAAACATTTGCATGCGTGTCATGTCATACCACTCAAAATATAAAGCATTTACGCTAATTTCAAGCCGCTGCTGCCTTCAATTTTTTGTCTGCCATCCTTCGATTGACAGCCTCATAAGCTTTCTCCATCTATGCATATATATACTTATCTTGTCAAAACAATATTCGAAAAAATAGAATAAATAATAGGAAAAAGTGCGTTTAAAAATTAATTAAAATTATTTTAAAAACTTAAAAAGTGCCTTTAAAAATTATTTATTTAAAGTTTAAATTAAACATCTTATCGGAATATCAAATTAATATATATTATTTTTTTTACTTTTTTTTATATTTCCCCATCTAGATTTACTGACATATTATTTTCATTTTCTATTGCGGCAGATGTATTATTTACCACTTTTAGAATATTAAATATATAAATATTATATTTTTTTGACATTCAATTTATATACAATTTTTATTATTAAGTTATGTCCTCAACAACACGAATTTTTAAATGTGAAAAATAACTGTTTCATATTCTCCATATCCAGTCATGCTAATGTTGATTTTTTTTTCAGATATATATTCCTTTTCTAGAAATAATTTAAATGCCTAATTTGATTTTTTTCACTGGGATTAGAATAAACTTCATCAATTCCATTAAAATTCTAAAGTATACAAAAATATAATTTAAAAAAAATATGTAGTAGACTTGGTCGAAATATTTAGTTCCACGACTTATATAATTTTAGGGATTCTATTTGGAAGATGTTCCAGGTTTCCGTGCATTTGATGCTCAGTACGGTATAATACTAAATCCATTTATATTTTCTCAGGAAATTGGTATGATGCTTTCACCGATGCAACTCTAAATCCAATCATTGTTTCAATGGAATTTGATATTATGCTTAGAATGGTGTATCTCTAAATACACTTGCAATTTCAGTGGCGTTTGAGATTATATAAAAAAGTCCTTCCGGCCTGTACCGGGAGGAAAAGGTAGATTTCCCAGTCCTGGTTTTTAAAAATTCAACTCGTTTTATTCAAACACCCGAAGCTAAATTGCTTGGAGCCCGATTATAGAAGATTCAATCCCGGTTTTCGTTAATACTGAATTTGAAGGCGCATTTCAGCATAAGAGCTACAGCATAATAAAAATCAGATTGTTTCAAAATGTCAGCCAGCCTAGAATTTCAAACTGCCATATCTCTGCCATTTTTTAAGATAAAGCCAAAACAAAAAATGTTCCGGAATCCTTGTATAACGATCTAACACTTAACGGCGGTGAGTAACTCACCGCCATCCAATCTTGGGCGCGTGTGAGAGACGTAAGCATATTTACATGGCTTAAAATTTTGAATCGAGTTTTTAACCTTTTAAATTTGGCACTGATGATGGAGCTTTAGGGGCTCCAAAACAGCTGTTTTCCATTTTATATTTTTTTATTTGTGCTATTTTACGTTGTTCATATATTTTTAACATTATCATAAGTGTTTTTCTAAGGTAGTATGAGTTTGTGATTAACTAAATCAATACTATTTTTGTATATTTTGTATATACTAATAGTTTAAAACTTCCTTCTGAGAGAGTTTCGTTTTCGTTTAAGCCTGAAAAACTTATTTTGTCGGACACTACTTTACAATATCTTTACTTCGTAAATTATTTGATAAGTAATATGAAATAAATGATGAAATGAGTCGATGAATGTTTGAAAAATATTTGAGTTGATGAAATGCGTCAAAATGTTTCAGATTCCAAAGTCACGGTATAAAAGTTTAACTCTAGTAAGTAATAATCGATAACCAAAAGCCATGTAAAAGCATAAAAAACTTCTAGTACTAGATTACGCGAAGTTCATTATTCTGATATTGAAGTCAAATATTTTATTAACTTAACCAAACTTTGCATTACTCATGCTACTTTCGAATTTAATAGTAAATTTTACAAACAATCAGATGGCTTAAGCATGGGAAATCCTTTATTACCAAATCTCTGTGACATTTATACGCATTATTTTGAAGAAAAGTTATTGAATCTGTTAAATTTTAAATGTTGGATACGTTACGTTGACGATACTTTTGTTTTAGTAGATAATTCGTTTGATATTGCCACCATTCTTAAAACTGTCAATTCTATCGACCTACAAATTCAGTTTACTTTTGAATTCGAAAATTGTAAGACACTCCCCTTCCTTGATGTATTTTTTACCAGATGTGATTCTTTTTTCAAAACCTGTGTTTATAGAAAACATTTTTCTGTGTCTCTAATCCCCTTATGGTCTCTCAAATCATCCAGCCAACCAGAAAATCGGTGTCTTTTACACTTATGTAAACCGTGCCCTCAAAATTTGTTCGGATTCTGTTTCCCTTAATGATCAAATTAATTATTTAAAATGTGTTGCTGTCAAAAGAGCTTTCAACCCTTCTGTTATCGATAATGCTGTTAATAAATTCAATAAACCTTCCTAGTAAATCTACCCTTTCTAAATTTGTTAAAACCAAACCTCATAATTTAATTGTTCCGCCTTTTTATCCTTCTTTATGATTCAAATCAGCTAAAGTTTTAAAATGCTTCAACTTTAGTGTTGTCCTTAAACCTGTCAATAAATTTAAATTCTCCTCCACTAAGTCTCCCGTTCCTGACCTTTGAAAATAAAGAATCTATAATGTTCCTTGCTATAGTTTTTATCTTTCTTATATAGATCAAAACTGAAAGAAACCCACTTAAAAGAACACTCCCGTTATGTCACTAACCAGGAAATTTCAAAATCTTCTATTGCCAAGCATTCTTGGGATTCCGGCCATAGTTTTGATTTTCAAAATGCTAAAATTATCTTTAACCCTTTCAAGGGTGGTGGTAGGTTTATGAAACCACTTATTTTAAATTCCCAAATGCCACAATGACACCAGAATTTTGGTAAAAAAAATGTTCATTTATCATGTATGTTAAATATAGATTTTTCTTAGTTCCAAATAAATTTGTTCATAAGTTCCGGTGTCATACTTTCATTTCAACGTTTTAGCAATGGGATTGCTTTGCCCCTGAAAGGGTTAATGCCAATAGCCCCTCTCAATTAGACTTTCTTGAAAATTTAGGTATTTATATTAATCATATATATTATATCAATTATATATTTATATAGTTAATGTAAAATCTGATTCCACTATGCTCTCTGCAGCTTGGAAAAACTTGTTCAGCTCAACTACATAATAATAATAATTATTTTTTTCAGTTTGGTATTAACTTTTAGGTTTGTTTATATTTTGTATATTTAATTCTCATTTTACTTTCATTTTGTATCCTTTATTTTTCATAATTTTCCTTATGTTCTGCATTCTAGGTAATTCTCTTCTGTGATTGGCTGATGCCTTCTGCTTTCTTATTGGCTGTTCTCTTAACTTATCCCTCTTTCCCTCCCATTTTCTTTCAGTCTTGCTCCTGCCTTCAAAGTGGTTGCACGTCTTCTTTGCACCTGGCGATGATAGACAAAGTTCTTTCGAAAGGCCCAGCGCATTCCTTACTTTTTTGATGGTATTAAGAAGTTTTTTATGATTTTATAGTATTACACGTGTTTATTCAATACTTCAAAGCAAAGGCCATATATTTAATACATTTAATGATAAATACAGTTAATTAACATTTACATTCTACATCAATAAATAAAACTACGTTTGTAATAAAATAAAGTTCACTTTCAATTAAATGACTATCAAAGGATATGGCAAATCTTTCAGCAGCCTCGAATCAATGTATTCCAAGAGCCTAGGAGAAATAAATTTGAAATCAATGCATAAAGGTACAATATTAAAACCTTATCTTAAAATGAGTTTCAAAGTTTCTTGTATCTTCAAACGTTCTACTTAAAATCGAACATTTTGTTTTGTACGAGGGTGGTTTGATAAGTTATCGGCCTTACAGTGAAAACACAAGATTTTTGACATAATTTCATATTATTTTTCAATGTAGTCCCTTTGCAGCTCAATACATTTAAGATACACTCTTGTGTGCAAATTCTTTAGTGCAGCCCTGTACGAGGGTGGTTCGAAAAGTTCCCGGTCTGAAAAAGAAAATACAAGATTTTTGACAAGATTTAATTTTATTTTTCAACTTGCAATACGTTTCAGAAGATTCTTGAGAAATGTTCACGGTCTGAAAAAGAAAATACAAGATTTTTGACAATATTTAATTTTATTTTTCAACTTTCAATACGTTTCAGAAGATTCTTGAGAAATGTTCATTCTTTGGCGTTTTTGGTCGATGTTCAACAAGTGCAGCACGCATCGAGCGGAAAGCTTTTTCATACCCAAAACATCGCGTAAAATGTGGGGGACACAGTCATCGAGATGTTTGCAATGTCAGCAAGTTCACGTATCTTCAATCGACGATCATTCAATACGGCATTGTGAATTTTTGAGACGATTTCGTCGGTCGTGGCGATTTTTGGCCGTCATCATTGTGAATTGATTTCCTACCATGTTTAAATTCAGCAGCCCACTTTTTTATCATCGAATATCAAGGACAAGAATCCTTTAAGATAGACTGTAACTCTTTTTGTACAATTAACATTACTCCTTAATTTTTCTATTATCACCAACACACATTATTTTGAAAATTTTCTCATCTAATATTGCACACCGAGTGTTACAACAGTAATTTACTTCTCTTGGTACGTTTGCATCGGGAGATTCAGATGTTTCATCCATCTTTACACGTATCTTTGCAATAACTAACTGCATTTTCTAATGAAAGAAACGTTTGGGAAAAGGGTGCCTCCTACATTGAAAAAAAAATTCTTAATTTTACAGTATAATACTGGCACCCTAGCTGCTAGTATTATACAGTAAATTTAACAGTAATAAACAGTGAAATAAGCAATAATTTACTGTTCTTATTGTTGTAATACTAATTGTAAACTGTTGCATAATAAACTGTTGTAATAATAATGTTCTTATTGTTGCTACCGCGCATGCGCGGTAGCATATTACTGCTTATTTTACTGTTCATTACTGTTAATTTTACGGTATAATACTAGCAGCTGGGGTGCCAGTATTATACTGTAAAATCAACAATTTTTTCTTGCAGTGTGCTAACTCTGCTGTAAATCATCGTATAATAAAATTGTAACTGCTATCAACCAATTAATAACAACGTCTACTAATAAACATTATAATAAAATATGTATCGGGGGTTGTTTCCATATTGAAAGTGTAACACAGGTTTCAATACTAACACCTAATTTTGCCATCATATTTCTATTATTCGCTAAATTGTATTCTCGAATACCAGACGCGAAGTCATTCTGTCAAATGGTTTAAAAATTATGCTGATTTGACGTTTTTCTCCTGTTTCCCACCTGAAGAACTCCTACTGTTAAATTAATTTTTAATCGTATCAAAAAAGATTGGAATGCGGGTAGTTTTTCAAGCACAACTCAAAAACTACTTGGTGGAAGGAGCTGTAATTTTGGATTCGTTACATTTGAAGCCTCTTTAAAATCGATTTCTTTTAAAATATTTATAAGTTACAATTCATATATTTTTTTTTCTAATGTTATCATCAAGTAATATATTTTTTGAAATTAATATTCGAAAAAAATATGAACCGTAACTTGCGAACTTTTTAACAGAAATCGATTACTAGAATCTATGGTTATGCGAATCCAGAATTACAACTTATCCCGCCAAGTAGTTTTTGAGTTATGATTAAAAAACTACCCATATTACAATCTGTTTTGAATAGATTAAAAATAAATTTAACATTAAGAGCTACAAATTTTAAACTTGCATAATTTCTGAACTGCTTGACGGAATGACTTCCCGTTTGGTATTTGAAGGGGCATCTAAACATGATGTCAAAATTAGGCGTTAGTAATGAAAATTCTAATTTTTTTTTTACTAATTCTATAAGTATACGATTCACGAAGTATAATTTAAGTATAGATATAAGTATAGCATCAATGACTAGATGTTATTACTAATTGGTTTGTACCACTCAAATATTTATACGATGATTCGCAGCTGAGTTAATTAGGAGATTGGTTTTTTTTTTTCCCGACTGTACTTTGAAAATGCAAAACTTAGCAAAACTCTGAAAGATCATTCCTGTCTATCAGACTAGATTTCTGAAAGGGCCCGGCCCCAGTACGGGCATAATAAAGACAATATTTTTAACAGGCCGGGACAGGACGATTAAAAATAAAAATAAAATAAAAAATCCTGATGGCTCGGCCTACGAGC
Source organism: Maratus michaelseni (assembly GCA_963931845.1). Lineage (NCBI taxonomy): Eukaryota > Metazoa > Arthropoda > Arachnida > Araneae > Salticidae > Maratus > Maratus michaelseni. Next base: position 23,297,764 of record OZ007590.1, on the reverse strand, counting down.
ACAGGTAGATTTCAAAGACGCAGACCGTAGGGCGCCTGTTTATTGGGAATTTCGGAAGAAATGACCTTTTTGCCATGATGCTGCAGTTGGGACCGCCCACTTCGTAATCTACCTGTGTCTGTAGGCGGAGCCGGTAGGGATTATTTCGTTTTTAATTATTTTTTTTCCTTGCTGTAAGGGTTGGTCCTATAAAAAACTTGTCGGTATAAAAGTTGTAAATAATAGTAAGAGGATTTATAATAAATTTCACCGGATTTGATATCTTGTGAATTGACAAAGTTATAACTATTTTTCTTCTTAAAATCCTATTCATCCCCCCCCCCCCCCCCCCCACACTTGAGGCCATTTTTAATGATATCCAAAATCTTCCATACATAAATTTTCGGCCCTTTTCCTAGAAGTAATAATCTTTAAACGGATTCGATATGTCTCATAATTAAAAAGTTATGGGATTTTTTTTCTGTTTTCACAAAAAGCCCCCGATTCCCCTTCCCCCTCGGTTCGATTTTGCCCATTAACGAGCTTGACTAAGATTTTATGCCCCTTGATTTTATGTATCAGTTTGGAACTGATTTGTGCAGAATTATTGAAGTTATCGTGTCCATAAAAGAGTGATATAAATATATAGATAAAGTTTTGAACTGGGGGTGGTGTTGGGTTCTGGGAGTCATAATCGGCGTAGATCTGCAAAAATTTTCCAGAAATTCCAACATAGGGGAGAATGTAATAGGTAGTATTTCTTACGAAATCTGTACCGGCTCGATATAACAAATTTAAAAGGAACAAACTAAGCTGATAAAATAGGAATAATTTTGGGGACGAGAACAATTATAAATGTGCTCCACGACCCAATGCTAGCTTGACAACATCACTACAGAAACATAACATATCCAGCGTAGAAATCGGCATCGGGCAGTTTCATCGTGTCTGGGTCCGGCCTTAACTTTTTCAGCCGACTCGGGCAGGCCAGAATCAGGATTACATTTTATTCTACATAATCCGGCCGGTCCGGAATTGGACTTAATTGTTCCCAGAAATTGTTGAGCAAGCAATTTGTATTGTAAAAATAGTAATAGCGATAATGAAATATTTTTTATATTAACGGAATCTTTGGAAATATACTTTTATAAATTATAGAGATACGTTTTCAAAAATCTACTTTTTTTTTTTTTTTTATATGATGTTTTTGACCATATTTTTTTCTTTTGTTCTAAACTACAGGATTTTTTTAAAATGTCTTTGTTTGAATGTAATATTCTAAGAGAACATTAATGTTGCTATTCTATATTCTATGGCTTGTGAAGATATAGTAATCTAAAATGTACTGTAAAATTTTCCCATAAATATGTATGCAGTATTCATTAAAAGAATCTTAATTGTATAAAGATAAATCGGGATTTTTGTAGAAATTGGGTAGGGGCGGACCGGGTCTGATTTCACTGATTTTTGGACGAGCTGGGATGGGCCGGGAACTGCAAAATCATAAACGGGCAGGCCCAGGCCGAACTTTTACTTTTTAGATCGGTCCTGGAAGTTCCGGTCCGTGCAGACCTCTATATCAGACCCTTTTTTTTTCTCTCTTTTTTTGTAATTCCCATAACAAAATAACAAAACTATTTTTGTAAACAATCATAAAAAATGCTTCGCCAGAAGCTAAATAACCTATTCATTAACATCCTTATCGAACCAATAGTTGAAAAATTTTGTTTATATGACTTCCAGAAAGACTAGAGGAAAAAGACAGGAATGTATTTGTTAATTTGTTGTGAATCGCTTATCTGTGGTTTGAACATGATTGATTAAAATCTATTTAAATCTATCGTAGGTATTTTGAAAAAACAGAATACTTGGAAAAAGCATCACAAAACACTTTATTAAAATACTGTTGTTTCATCAGTTTAAAACAGAAAATACGAAATACAAATGTATTTTGAAAATACATGTATTTCAAATACATGTTATTTCGACACTACCCAACTCTGAGCTCATTGAATACAAATATGACAATGGGAATGCAAAAATGTTTTCTATTACATTTTTGCATTATCTTGAAATTTATTCTAACTAAAATACAATTAACATAGTATTTTAAGATTTTCGCGGCACAGCGGTTGAAAACCCCTGTACTTGAAAGTTCCTAGTTCAGATTATTAATTCTCCAGTCACTATTATATCACATAATGAATAACAGATGGCAGCACTAAAATAGAATTGAGCTATTAAAATGAGCTAGAAATACTTTTACAAGCTTCAGTCAAGGGCTTTAACCTCTTCGTTCTTCACATACTTATCTTATCTGTAGTAAAACGGGTAATTTATCAGGATTTCAGTTTCGTTTTTCTCCTGATATCAGGATACCGAAAAATGGCTTTATGTTTTATCCTATACTCAGTGGCGTAGCCAAGGGGGGGGGTCCAGGGGGTCCGGACCCCCCCCGAACCCCGAACGAAGAACTGGTTTACTGAATCATAGATATAACAATATTAAAAACTGATAAGACGGAATCACAAAGAACCATTGAAAAATTCCGCTTTAGACAGGTGTTTGTCTTAGAAAAGGTATGTTTTTCGCCCGGGCTAGGAAAATTTTCCGTTTAAGACAGGTTTTTGTCATAAACACGTCCCATTTTGTCAGGTATCCTCCAGAACTGTTAAAATGTATCCACGCTATAGTATACTTCTGAAAAGCATAGATGTATTATAGTAAAATCTGTGAAGATGAGAGCTATCGTAAACAGAAAAGGTTCAAGGTTCAACGAAAACAACACTACATATTTATACCTTCTATGATTAGAAACCTCTCTAAAATGGAACCTTTTCTGGCTGTGATTCCTTGTTGGCAGGTTTTTGTGAATACGGAATCCTCTCGTAAACGAAAACATTTCATGGTCTCGATGACGGAAGGATAACTATACAAGTATACCTGATATGACGGAAATCTATCTACAACGGATTTTTTTAAGGATACCTGACGATTCCGTTTACATAGATTTTAATGTAACTAGATTAAACGCAAAACTTCTTCAACAGAGATTTCTATGGGACCAACTGTTGCCAACATTTACGGGAAAAGACGAGTTTAGATTAGACGAATGCAATAACAGCAAATTAATCAGAGTTTTGCGACCCTTATCTTTGTTCATTTTATAATTTTATATCGAGCAATGTTATCATTTACTTTAAATCTGCTTGCTGGAATTTAAAAAAAATTAACTTTATTCTTCGACTAGATATTTGTGAATTCTTATTCAACATTACACTGCCACTTTCAAAATACCTGCATCTGAATGTGATTTGTCGTCTGCTGAAAACCATGCTGAAGACGTCCTTTTTCAACTTTATCTAACTTTACATTAATCAGTAAGCAAGGAAGAGGAGACTGGTGTTTAAAAGTTTTCTGACCTGTTCAAGAGAACACAGTCTTTTGCTAAAGAAAAGTCTGACACAATTTTCTTTAGTCACACATATTCCTTGTCAAGTTGACCATTAGATACATTTGGTTCAATGTCAAACCTGAAGAATATTTCGGGAGATCAATTTTTTCCTCCTTTTGATACTTTTATTTCTGATCTCGTTATTCGTTAATCATTAAAGAAAAGAACAGAGGGATATTGAAAGAGTTTGACGTTCTTCTGGGTTTGTACAAAATAATGGTAATTCTTGTTATTAAACTTTTCAACCTGAGCTATTTTTAATAAACTCTTAATGGAATATTACGTTGTTGTATATTATTTTAAAGGGCAGGTATTTACCTACTTATTTAGTATTATAGTTTTGTTTTTCGCTATTGTACAGGGATATTTAAGGCAGTTGTAGAACTTAGGGAAATTTCGTACGATTTTTTTACTAATTCAGAATGGTACGATAATAAGCGGAAACGGCTTGTATATCAACCACACTACAGCGTTGAATGCAGGAGAGCGAGGGTGGGGTATCCACTCCGGAGCATCGAAATGACCCCTCAAAAGATCTGAGATTTTATGCTTATTAATAGTCTAGGAGTGCAATCTTTCTCCTTCCTTGAACTCCACAGTGTACAGGCATTGACTAGAAATATAAATGGACAGCGGACTAGCAACCCTTTCTTGAAGAAAACATATCCTTTCCTCCAGCAGGTGTGGAGGAAGAATATTCTGCCAAACAGGTTTTTTTTCGCGCCAAACAGTCACAGAAATTCCACAGCTCCCGAGAAGAAACAGAGATTTTTCACTTGCGTTTGAGTTTGTCAAGTTTGAGAAAGGGATTACCGCCAGAAAGCGGCATCCTTTCGCCTATTTTTGGCGATGAAAGGGGAAAGATATATTCTTCAAGTCTGTCGGAAGAAAAGAAAGGAGTCCGCTGTCCATTTATATTTCTAGTCAATGTGTACAGGAGATTCAGGAGAAAAATGGTACCCTCCGCAGAAATACCCCCTGGAGAAAAAATGTCTGAATTCAACATTACATTTGACCGAAGTACGACTTGTGAACTCACAGTTTAACATTGTTTTCAGAAATTTCATGATGGCAATGAGAGTTTGAATATGAAGGTCGTAGGTGGCATTCGATTATTAACAATGATAAATTGAAAGCAAAGGTTAAAGCTAATCTACGTACCAAAAGTCTGAAAAATTGCTGCTGAACTTGGAGTACGTTCTAAAATTATTTCCAACCGCTTAAAATAAATTGGTTGAAAAGTAAAACAGCAGAAACTACCATTATTTTTTACACAGTCTAATACTTCCCAAGATGTGCTAATCCATCGTAATAAATTTTTTTTTATTAAAATTTAACATCTTTTAAGTCGACCAGATATCGGAAACAACTATTCAAGTCGAATATTTACATTAGTATCAAAAGCGGTGAAACTTGAAAAATAATTATGGCTGTTTTAGACAATTGTAACAAAATTCTTTTTCCCAACATCAACTATATTTGTTGCGTGTGTTTGTTACATTACTAGTTTCTGTAGCCGAAATTACAAGATTTTTTTCTTAAAAATTAAAAACTTATCTCAGATACACCCATGGTGAATCAACGGCTGACGGCATTGGCAATTGTGTCCTCTTTATTCATTATACCTATTACAGCACAAGTTCTTAATTCAATAACAGGAAATTAAGCATGAAAATTGAAAAAAAAAATTCAACCAGATGCTGTTATAAACTTAACCCTTTGATCATAACTTTAACGTAATCAAATGTTTATATTATATGAAACTTGATTTAAATGCATTCTTCAGTGCGTGCTCAGTTTTTTATATCATAGTGTTTGTAAAATCTTTTTATTTGGTAAATATTAATCTAATTCCATTGCATTATTAGCCACAATTATAGAGATTGATCTTAACACATGCTATTTCTTTAAATTAATAAATTGATAAGGAAATATCTAAATTTTTAAAGTTACTCGGAATATTTCTATTGCATATATACACACAAAGTCAATCCTGTCACACTATATTTCAATCAGACGCACTGTTCGTGTCTACGGGATCCCGAAACTTTTAAGTTTGAGATAGGATTCCGTTATAGAAAGTTTCCATTTCACATGCTTTACTGTATTTATAAGTAGGATAAAAACTGACAAGACGAAATCGGAATCACAGAAGAACGGTGAAAAATCCCGTTTCAGGCAGGTTTTCAGCAGACTTAATTGTATAGTTATCCATATCAAGGCCATGTAATGCTTCCGTTTAAGACAGGAATCTGCTATAGACAGGTTTTACTATACATATTACATACATAAGTTATATTTTTATATATACAGCAAATTCTGTGGAAACGAAATGTGCCTATAACGGAATGCTGACTTAAACGGAAATATTCATTCGTCAAATAGAAAAGAATGCCATACACCTGCTAAGACGGAAAACTGTCTAACACGGAATATTTTACCACTCTTTGCAATATTATCTTGGCAGGTCTTACTATATATATAAGCTGAAGAAAAATTTTGGACCCCTCCCGAAAGGAAATCCTGGCTACGCCACTGCCTATACTCACTGAACGGAAATTTAAAAAAAAAAAAAAAAGGGTAATCTCAAGTAGAGATTTTTAAATTGCAGCTCAATTAAAATCATCAATAATTATTAAATTTGAGAATAATCAACTGTTCAAACAATTTATTAATGCCATTTTCATATTAATAAATAAAAAAAAAACCACTTTAATTATTTTAGATAGAAGTTAAAATTCCTAAGATAGTTCCAAAGAGTTCAAATTCCCGAAATTCCTCATTTATATATACATACATATATATATATATACAATGGTTAAATTTTACTTAAAGTTTTATATATATATATATATATATATATATATATATATATATATATATATATAATTAGAGTGTCTGTTTGTGATTTTCAGATAAACACCAATTTTTAAGGTCATTCGACTGTTTAGACTTTATAACATTTTTAAAAATTTCTGTCTGTCTGTTTGTCGGTGATAGGCTCAGAAACAATTGCATAACTAACACTAAACTTATCTTTGACAGATAGAAAATGCTTCTGTCTAAAACCTGAAGTTTGTCGCATTTTTATATCTAATATATTATATATATATATATATATATATATATATATATATATATATATATATAAGGAATAAGCTGGGAGAATGCATCAATCAACCAATTTTTCAATACTCAAAAGCTCGAGAACTAATTGGTCAATTTTAACCCTTTGTATCACCATGTTGCATAACTGCAACATACCCAAAAATCAATGTTACTTATACAGCCGGCTTGAAAAGCAAAAGGCTTACACTGCAAAAAAAAATGTGTTGATTTTACGGTATAATACTGACACCCCAGCTGCCAGTATTACACCGTAAAATGAACAGTGATAAACAGTAAAATAAGCAGTAATACGCTGTCTTACATGCGCGGTTGCGTATTACTGCTTATTTTGCAATTTATTACTGTTAATTTTATGATATGATACTGTAATGCCAGTATTATACTGTAAAATAAACTTTTTTTTTTTTTTGGAGTGTATTTATTGCTACTATCTTCTAATCGACAGTTAATCTAAATTGTTCAAGATACGGCGATACTGGGAGGATTTTTCATACCAAAGTTTTATTTATCATTTGTGCAGTTTTACATTGTTATTGTTAAAACGAACCTCATAAGTTTTGTCAAATTACAAAGGCTGAAGACGTCCAAAAATAGATTTTTCACAAAAGTAAGTTCGTCTACTTTCCAATTTTGTACCAGAAAACTAAGAATGTTTATGAGAAGTGTGTAATTTTTTTGTTTTACCTTTTTGTACTTTATTTTCAATATGAAAAAAAAGTACCTTTTGGTCAATATATTTTTTTATGTTTTTGATTTTTTATATTATTTTTTTACATGCTTAAAATGACGTATTCTAACATCTGAGCAAATATTTTACAAATCGGAGTTATTGAATCACAAAGGGTTAAGAAATCTTAATGCAATTAAAAAGTTTAATTTTTTTTTTAAATAATAACAATTACATTTACCTTAAGACTTATAATACAATTTAATTTAAAAACTGAATTGGAATGTATAAATTGTCTTTTTTCCAGATCAGGTACAAATCCAAGATTCACAACATTTATAAACAAAGAAATGATCATGAAATGCTATATTATGTTTGCAACATTTAGAAAAACAAGTGGGTAAGTGTGATCGAAGATCACTCAAAGGGTTTTGTTTAATATTCCTTTCTTTAATAAATCCAAATTAATTTAATTTAGCAACCAAATATATATATATATATATATATATATATTTTTTTTTCCGTTTTTTCGAGTATTCAAAACAGCCCGATAGCGGGCGAAGCCAGCTATTATATTCTGTCATAATAATATCTGTCACGTGGACTAAATGCGATATAAAAAATAATTTCAAAATTAAACATGTTGTACACCTTCAAAATGTTAAAATATGCGAATATTTCCATAATCGGATTTTTACCATGATTCAATGTTTACCATGTTTCTCAAACTCATATATTTACTATTCTCTGTTACTCATATTGATACTCGCTTTGTATCATTCTCAAATATCTGAAAAATTTGTTAAACTTCCAACATGACGTCAGATTTTCTTTTTAATTCTCTAATGACGTGATATTAATCTGCTTTGTGTACATACACATACTTATACTCCTTGTATTATTGAGAAATCCATTTTATTACCACTATGACGTCAATCATTTCTATTTCATATATATATTTTTTTTCAATTGGTGAAATTTTTTATTTCATTTTCATTTTTCATGTGGAAATCGTCTGATAGAAAATTAATTATTGTAGAAAGAATTTCATCGTGGATTTTTAATTTTTGGCATCTGCTATAACGAAAAATGTTTAAATTTAATAGGAAAAGACTGCTAGAATTTTGGTTTTTTATCTCTATTTATTAAAATAATACGAATTTTTCAAATTTTAATATTTTGAGCTCTTTATAGCTGATATATTCAGCTATATACACAAAGTTTCAACTCTGTAAGTTACATAGTTTCTGAGAATAGCTCTGTGACAGACAGTAATAGGAGTAATAGGGTTTCGTGAGATGAACGAAACCCTAAAAAATTAAAAATTAAAAAAAAAAATCTGATTACAACAATGCATTTTATTTTGCGCTGCAAACCCATACGCCAATTGGCTGTGGACCCGATTACGGAAAAGCTATAAATGATAATAATTTTATGTCTATCACACTTTTGACTAACAACTTATACATCTTAATCTTAAAACTAAATGAATGAATATTAAATAGTTAACATTTAACTATCGTGTCCTTAGTCCAGGTTGGCATCAGTGTTAAGCAAGGAAATAATCACCTAGGATGCCATGAAATTTTTGCCTCATGAAAAATACAAAACTTGTTTCAACAATATACATAATTTTGCACCAAACCACTCTGTCTAAAGTATGCTAAATGGTAGGGGTAATAGAAATTCTTTTAATGGCGATTATTTTATATTATCCGATTTTTACCTTACAACTTATTCATTTTACTTTGAAATTTGAAATAATACATATAAAAAGCAAGGAAATTATCATTTAGGATACCTCAAATTAACCACTTAAAGGGCGGTGGTTCATTTTTGGACCGCTTAATTTTAATCACAAAATGCCACATTAGCACCAGAATTTTGAAATGAAATTTTTTTCTTAATGTTTAATTATGTTTGTGAAGAAAATTTTTTCTTATTTTCGAATAAATTAGTTTGTAAATTCTGGTACCATTCAATCTTTTCAACATTTTACGAATAGAAGTACTTTTCCCCTGAAAGGGTTGATGAAAATATAGATCGTGTTGTTTAAAATCTCTTATGTATTAAAAAGTTGACGGTGTGTTTGTATTTTTGCATTACAACTACTCCTAGTAGAATATGGATCAATGTCTATGAAATTAACATCGGTTACTCGTATAGAAGTGTAGATATCTTAATAACTTTTGAATTTTCGAATTTTCAAATAATTTTCGATATTTGTTTGTAGTTTTCAAAGAGCTTTTTGTAATGGTTGAAACAAAATTACTCCATTTTTGGAAAAAAAAAGGAAAGAAAAGAAAAGAAAAAGAAAAGGAAAAAAAAAACGCAAAAAATAATAATATTATATTATTTTGTTACCAGTTTCTCATAAAAATAGAAACTGAAAAAAATCATTAGATGTCTGTGTGTTTGTATGTATGTCCGCAGTTTCTGAAACAACAACTGCACGCATAGCTACGCAATTCTCAATGAAGGTATCTATATATTTTTTAATTATGCATAAGGTAAAGCCAGGAGAGATGGCGCGTCTGAGAGATTGCGCACATAGAGGTTCGGGGGGGAGGAGTAGAGTGAGCGTGCAGCAACTCCAGGTAGTTGTATAACAGCATTAGTGGAGTGTCTACTTGAAAGTGCACGTTGATTGTTTCAAGCATCTAAGATAAAGCATTGCTATTTTGTTTTGTTTTCCCAAAGTAAGTGCTTGAATTTTCATAGCTATTCATCAGAATTTCTATACAATGTCATAAGCACAAAATATTTTAAACTTAAACGATTTCTCATAAGCTACTAATCTAGACTAACAATGTTAACATGAACGGTTTCGTTTTAGTAGCGGCCATGTTTAAATAAAAGGCCGCGCAATCTCTCCAATCGAAATTGGAGAGTTTGCGCATCTGCTACTTAGGAGAGATGGCGCATTGTTCCCATTAGTTTCCATGCTAGGCGAGATTACGCAGCTTATTGGTAAATTTGCATAAAAAAACTAAAAGTGAAAATGGACTGATTTCAAGTTAAACGTGTTATCAAGTAACTTAATGCTATTTTGTAATCGTATCTGGACTTACTTTTTCTGATTCTTTAATCATTAGGTTGAAATATTCACTCCTAATACAATAATATTTGTTCGCAAAAACCTTACAACAATATCATTTAAGTGTAATTGCTATTGTTAACAATTTAATTGTAGTTATTATTAGTAACAATCTCTCCTACCCATGTGCGCAATCCCACCAACCCTGTAAGGACAGATTGCGCAAAATAACTTTCTTTGTTTTATTACAACTGTTCTATTAAATTGCAACATAACAACAAAATAGCAATGGAAATGCATAAAAAACAAATGAAATAAAAATTATTCATGGATAGTTTAGCAAAAAATTAATATTTAGATCTTTTATTGTTATTCTTTTGAATTATACGCAGACTCTCCTAGCTTTACCTTATTGAAGGCAGTTTTGGGAATTTTTGATTGGATTAACTTTCATAGGAGGACGAGTGGTGATCAAAGCAAGAAAAAAGTCTTCTGAAATAAAGTTGCTGTGTCCCTGACAACTTCTTTTCCTGAGTACCTGAGTAATAAAGAAAAAATACTTTCAGAAGGATATAAGTTGAAGAAAAGAGAAAGGAATTAAAATAATGAGGCCAACACCTCAAAGTAATTTTTTTCGAAATTCTATGTTGGCTTTGAAACAAAGAATTAAGCAGGATTTTTTATGTATATTAAACTTTCGTGTTTAGGTTTTCAATAAATAAATAAATAAATTGGTACTAGGTGCATTTCTTGTAGTTAGAAAGAACAAAATATGTCAGAGAGTAGATAAAAATCACGAAATATCACTTTTTAGCCTTTGTTTGAGAGATTTGTGCGTGTGTGCTTGTAATCATGTTGAAAGAAATATGAATGTATGGTTAACAAATATAGGGTGAAACCCCCAGTTATTGACACCTAACCAGTAACTGACACTGCAGCAGAAATCTAACTCAAATAAGCATTTTCTTGTAAAATTCTGCAAAACTAATGTCTTCTAGTAGTAACTTATTTGTCTTAACTGTTATAACTTATTTTTCAGCTATTGTTTTTTCAAAAAAGGGATGGTGTCAGTTACTGGAGATATTGACAATATTTATGAAAAAATAATAATTTTTAGTAATAAAAAGCATAATTTTTCAAAATTTTGTCTACAATAATTTTTTAATGTATCTTTACTATACTTTCATAAACAAAGATAAGTATAAAATAGATTTAAAACTTTTTAACAAAGTTCAAAGTATACTTCCAAAAAAACTTTTTGTTCGACTCTGAAATGCGTTAAAGAAATAGCTTTTTATCAACCCAACTCATTCTTTTTTCTTGTAGCTGGCGCTTATGGAGTTGCTGTTCCAAAATTTATCAACTATTTCTTTTGTAACAGCTAAACGATAATAATATCCGCAGACATGATAAGCAAAATCTGTTTTTTTTTTTTTTTTTTAATTCGAAACTACCTCTTCAAATGTTTACACATGTAGAATAAAAAAAAAAAAGTTTATCTGCATTCGCTCATTTCCCTTCTTCATAGCTGACATTTTACTCGTTTTGAAAGCTTACTTAATTACAATATTTTTTCATTATTTTTATTTTTATTTAATTCATCATTTTATAGCATTGGATTTTCAAAACAACATGTAAGTAGTTTTCCTAGATAAGAATAGAACGTCAGGCTCTGCAAATGTCGGCATAATCGCAGTTTTCAATGAATGTATAACAACCCGATTTTCCCAGTTTTTTTTTTTTACCTCAATTTGGTGGTTATTGCGATGAGGGAGATAAAGTTGTGTTACTTCGTCTCAGATTTGTAGAAAACTACACAAGCAATAAAAAAATAAAACTAAACCCAATCATAGACACTTAATAATTTTTGGGGTTTTTTACAGACTTCTTTTAAGTATTGACATTGAAAAATAAATTTTATTATTGTGTTTGCAATATAGGATACATCAACAATAAATATAAATCATTTTTCTTAATTTCTCTATTTGATATAAAATGTTCCATTGAAATCAAACAAGCCACTTAAAAAAAAAAAAAAAAAAAAAAAAAATTAGTAATCCGTGTAATTTTACGGAATTAATTTCTTTAAAAGTGAACACAAGTTAGGTAAATGATTATTAGCTAAAAAATAAACATAAAAGAAAATTAAGAGTGTATTGAAATCCAAAGTGCGTATTTTCAGACACATTTTTAAATTCATTTTTGCTCTAAAATGATTTTTTTTCCCTCTCCTACAATGTAGGAAATCAAGCCTCCCTAGTAATTTGTGCCCAGTAAGCCATTTTTTACGTCGAACAAAAGTGACGCTCAATCGGAGGAATTGGATGATTCCCTCCTGTCTTACTACGGAATTGCTGTAAGAGAAAGGACAGCGACAAACCCGAACCTCCGCCTATTCTGATATATATTCTGCTACAAATGCCTTCAACGTCTTGATATGTCATAAAAATTATTATGATTAGAGATGATTATGTTTATTGTTAGTGAGGTTTTGTAATTTATGTTTTATCATTACTATGTTTTATAATGCATGTTATAGGAAACAAAAAGACTGAAACTCACGAGGATTAAGCAAATGGACTGCGGTTGTATATTTATTTTCTGTTTTCTATTTTTAGTTAACTTTTTGGCATGCTAACAATATTTTTTACACAAAAATTAATAAGGATACTTTTTTCTTTTTATATTAAAAATTAAGGACTGAGTATAAGAGTAGAGGGAATTGCGAGACATTGATACAGTGGGAACATTGATACACCTATAATATAACTTCAGACAAGAAAGAGTAAAAAAGTTTATTTTCTCAAGTATATATGCCGCTGCTATCGCTGAAGTAAATAAACGTTAGCCGTCTACTTTCAGTCAGTTGTTGCTTTTATAAGTAATGCAAACGTGTTTCATTTCTTCTTAAGTGATTTCTAATGTACTTGTGACAGTGCGAATTTCTTGTATTGGCAGCATTTTCTATCAATATTAACTAAACAATAGGTAAGCAAAAAACTTTTGTTTTACTTATTTCTTACAAATTTCAGACTGTGAATTTGTTAATTTCGGTAATAACTTGTTCTTTGTAAAAAGGCGATTTGGGGTAGATTCGTACAGCCAACTGCGAGGAACATTGATACGCATCAGTTTGCCCCATTTATTTTAATGTCAATTTACGACATTCCAAGCATTGACAAAATTGTTTACTTCGACTCTTTTACTGGCAAAAATATTACAAGTGGCTCTTTTATGCTGGTAATCTGGCCTTTTAATAGATTATCCTTCTCAGAAGAGTGCTTCATGCCATCTGGTGTTTATGCAGGTGCTCATGAAATTACTGAAGATACAAGTGAAACAACTGAAGGTTCCATCTCCCATTTGAAGAGTCGAGAAAGTTTAACAGCATCAAACACTGATAATATTTGTTTTTTCTTTCAACTTCTAAGGACATCACTCCTGACACGTGTTGTTGTTGTTGTTGTTTCTAATCCTAAATGATCTAGCCAACAGGCTAGACCAAGTCCATGAGCCCAAAAATTTGGAGGAAGTCCAAAACGATGAAAGGACACTCCAAAAGGTCACTACTAGTCAAGTTCAAACAGGAAAGGAGATAGTTAGGGGTGGATGGCGCAGTCTTGCACTTTCCACAAATGGGGAAAATCTTGATACCGTTGTCAAATTTCAGGCATCTCAAGTGTTCACTCAAAAATCTTGAAATAGCAGACTACTGGTCACGCCTACCTCCAAGAGTAATACTCCTGACTGGTTGAGACCTTTACCTAACATTTATACCAAAACAAAGAAGAGAAAGAAGAAAATCAAGAATTTACACGGAGTCTCCAGAAAAACTACGACTGGATCAATTCAGCAACATCACGGACAATGAAAGGTTATAAAAAAAGCAGAGACAAAAAGCAAAAAATTTGAAAATGACTAAAAAATTGTTAGGTGAAGATGCGGTTCCCTCTAAGCAGATCAAGAAAAAAAGAAAACGAATTAAAGTTTCTGAAATAGATTCTGATTCAACAGTGAACTCAAGTATATTTGACACCAAAGATTCATCATAGGACTTATCAAAGTTATGTTCGTCCAGCAATGATGATCTTTTATAGCTTATGATGACTTTTCCTCCGAAGACAGGATATCTTAAAGAAGGTGATTTTGTTGTAGTGAAGTTTGAAAAGAAAGAAAATTGTTAAGTATTTTATTAGGAATATTCTCTTGAGATATGATGTCGGGGACTACCAAATTTCATACTTAAGGAACAAGCCATCAGGAATGTAAGTTTTTCCAGACATTAATGGATGAGGCACCGATTCCTTTATTCGATGTTACATTAAAATTGCCAGTTCCAATGGTCAATAAAGGAACCAGCAGAACGTCGTCAATTTTTAATTTCAAAATTGACCTTTCTGCTTACAATTTGTAGAAATAAAACTCAATTATATTCTTTCATAATTTTAATTAACTTTTATTATATTTATTGTTCATAAAATACAAGAATCCTGCTATTTCTATGTTTTTTTTATTATTATTTGTTTGTTTTAAAATATGAAAGTTTATTTGTTATGTCAGCTGACAGAACGGATTAAATACAGATAATTTTCCTTTTATTTAGAAAGGCCTGTTTAGACTCGTCTTTGATAAATACCTTATATGAAATGTAATTTGTTTTTACTTTATATACATTAATCTACAATATTTTGAAAGAAAATCTATATGTTTCAAAGTGCTCCAAGTGTGAATCATTGTACCCCAGGTTAAGGGGAAAATTGATAAAAATTACATTGGTCAAAATTTTCTTTTAGCATTTGCGTCTTTCACTTTATCACGAAAAAATAAATTAATACAAAACTTGAAGTAACACATCTATATATTTCACCAGTAACTTTTATTTTAAATCAATTTCAAATTAATATTGCAAGCTTACAAAAAAAAGTGTATCTCCCATAAATAAAATAAAATATGTCTCCCAAATCCCCCTACTGATTATCACAAGTACTCAATATGAAATATGACTTTAATAAATGGGTTGTGCTGGAAAGGTTTAAGATTTTTCGTTTGTGTTAAAAAATTAGGTTAGCAGGAAAATGATTTTTGTTTCATTATTTTTGGTTGTAACATATTAATCGACAAGAAAACCATACTTGGATCCATATTTATTTTCAGTTATTACTCCTGTTGGTCTTATAAAAACAGAGAATGAGTTAAATTATAATCTAAATATGTGTAAAAGACGCAATTATCAACCGTAAACTTATAAATGAAAGCTCTAAAGTTTATTTAAAAGATTAGATGTGCAAATAAGCTTGGTTCCTGTCACATTATGCAAATCACGTTTAATACGCGATTCTTTTGTCCTGTCGCTTGAAACAAGTCTTAACCTGGTTCGACTGTATAACAATTTCGTACTCTTTAAGAATAGTTTAGTTAATTATCATTAATCATATGGTTTTATAATTTTTATTGATAGACATTATTACATTTAATTTAATCCTTTTAAATTAAAAAAACAAATGAAAATTTTAGATAGAAATAATGTAGCATGGATAGGTATGATGAACTGCACTCCCCCTATATAAATATTTTAAAAAGCACATATGATACAATAACAGTTAAATGTACAATTAAGAAAATATGAATATTTTGTCGCCAGACATTGGGGTGGTTTATTATGTAATTTTTTCAAGTTTAAATAAAAATCATAATTACCTCTTTTTTTCGTATTCTAACTGAGCAACAATCACTGAAATGCTTCAGTTACTATTACTCATATACTTTTCATTATAAATACAGGTGTACTTTAGAATATATACCACACAATCTATACCCCTCACGGTATGCCTTGTCAAAAACTATGGAATAGATTGACTTCGAATTAAACGTCTAACTGTCTTACCAATCATTGTTTTTACAGATTTTTTTTTTCATAAAAATAAACGGTGTAGCTGATTTATCACATCTAACTCAAAAAATAAAGAAACATGAATGCTCACAATCGCATTTAAATTCCACATTAGAATTTAACTTGGTAGGAAAGCTGAATATTCGTCTACAGCTCGACAGTGCATTTCGTTTGAATATAACAAAACAGAATTAAAAAGTTACCAAAAATCGTTATGTACTTAAAAAAATTATTGATTGCATTCTGTTTTGTGAAGCATTCGAGCTTGCTCTTCGAGGACATGATGAACGGGACGATTCATTAAATCCGGGCGTTTTCAGAGGCCTTATAATCTTCTCAGCAGAGTTCGATTCATCTCTAAAAGAACATCTCCCTAGAGCGACTGTTATTAAAGGAACATCAAAAGAAATCCAAAATGATTTACTAGACTGTATGCTCACTGTTTGCCAGAACCACATAAAAAACGAGATATCAAAGGCAAGTTTTGTTTCAGTAATAGCAGATGAAGCTACTCATGTGTCATCCGTTTCCCAAATATTTATAGTTTATCGATACATTATAAGTAACGGACAGCCAGTAGAGAGATTCTGGGAATTCACGAACCCACACGGGCACGATGCAAAATCTATTGCTTAATGTATTCAAGCTAGTTTGGGAAAGGTTGTGGACAAAACTGAGAACTTTTTCAGTAACTCCCCACAAAGAATTGCTATTCTAGATGAAACTGTTGAAAAAAGTATTTCTCATGGTTCAGCTACTAGGTGGAATTTTAAGAGTCGAACCATCAATACAGTATATGAATACAATGAACAGTTGATTAAATGCATGGAAAAAATAGAGTCAACATCTAAGCAAACGGTAACAATAAATCAAGCAGGGGTTATCCGGCGTATGTTAGAAGACTCGGTATTTGTGTTTTTACTAACAGTTTTCTACAATATTACATCACATGTCGATGTCTTACACAATCGACTTCAGAAAACACTAACTGATGCAGCACTTATTAGAAAACAAGTAAATTATTTTCAGAAGTCATTGGAAAAAGAAAGGAAAAGAACAATTTCAATCTGGAAACTGCTGTCTAAGCCAAGTTGTTTAATATAAATTGAAAGAAGACATAATTCTCAATGGAATAGCTATTTTTATTTTTATTTGCAACAATTTAGTGACTAAAATGTATGTGTTTTTTAATTATTGTTATTTATTTACACTGACTGTACAAACAATAACAAGACGAGGTTTTCACAGTAATGAATAGAAAGTCATTTTTTAAATAACGACCACTTTTGTTCCCAGAATTGTTACATCTGTCAGTGATAGTTAGCTCTAAAACATTTCGGTCACGGAATTACTGCAGGTTGCTGTTTATACCATTATGTGAAAGTCGTTACAGACGAAATACTCTTAAAGGTTGTGCACAGTTTCGTGCCACACCCAACAGTCATTATCATTAACGACAGCCTTTATACTAAACATTTGGAATCCTAGCTACATTGCTAATTGTACAAACTACTGACACAGCTGAGGCTCCAATTCTTGATAGCAAATGTAACGATTCTGGAGGTAAAGTTTCCTTTATTAAAACAATCCTTACCTTTTTTCGGCATTTCTCTGAAAACCGTATCCTGCTATTGTTAATACTTTTTGAATTATTGAATTTATGAATTTTCTTTTACTTTTAGCTCGCCTGATATATCGAATTTATATTATAATATAGTTTACCATTTATGCTTCCATGGAAGTTAAACAATACTTTTGCTCATCCTGCTTTACCTTTTTATACATAACATAATCAGTTGTAATACTTTAATTTGTGCATATTATTTATGCTGTATTTTTTTATTTTTTAGGTTAGCTTTTATCTGTTAAAGAAAGAATATTTTTAACATCTGAAACATTTTCCTGCACATGGAAGGTGAACAATTCGTTTTGTTTATCCTAGCATACCTTTTTATATAAAATAGTAAATTGTAATACTTTATTTTATGTATGTATTTATGTTTTTTATTTTTTTTTTTTTAGGTCAACTTTTACCTGTTAAAGAAATAATATTTTTAACATCTGAAACATTTTCTTGCATACTTGATTACTTACAGAGGCTAGAAAAAGGAAGAAGCTAAAGAATATTCAAGCTTCGGCCACACAAGTTCCAACATTATCGGATATTAACCACAGGCGATCGGCACTCTCTACTGTTGAAATAACGTGTACATGACATATTATCAAAAGCATGAACTATTCTAATGAATTACGGAAATTTTCGTAAAATATTTTGCCAAATATTTCTTTAGGATTGCGGTGCGTAATACTTAAAAAGATTTTTTATGAATGAGACTTTTGGTAATTAACTGTTTCCCCCTATTGAAAAGATGGTAATAAAAACACTTTATTATCATGATTTTCCTCAAACCTTAAAGAAAAAGATTTTCAGTATAACTGTATCCTCTTTACCTGAATGGAAAATCTCTGTACGGAAAACACGATCTTGCATTGTCCATTGTGTTATGTCAACAAACTACACAAAACAAGGAGATTTTGCAAGACGTCTTAAAGCATTAACGGGTAGCAATGCAAATGCAAAATTAGTGAATAAATCTATCCGACATTTTAACCCATTTAGGAATAAATGGTCTTGTTTCTATGACGAAACTCTGAAAACTGTGGTAAACAATTTTATGAAACATCTAAACTGTGACAGGTTACCGGATGTTTCCAATAAATTATTAATTGCTTCCAAGTCTCTTCAATGCCCTATATTGCTTATAAGATAATATTCAAAACCAATAAACTAAACAAATTTTCACAAAAACTGTGATAAAAAATCAAAATTCCATAGTTTTGATAGCATCTTTATTGGAGGATTTTGATAATCCTATGCTCACTATAACGGTTTATAACTTTTTGATTGATGATAGCTTAGGACAGTGGATGAAAAAAGCTGATTTACAATATTATTTAGTTGAAACTGGTGTACCAAAGAAAGTAATTAAAATCCTAACACCTGTCGTTGCTAAAAATGATACTTTTATAAAAGCAGTTTTAAATAGCAAGTATATATAAATCGTCTTATGTTGTATCAAAATTCTGAGAAGCGGGATATGAAATGGATCCTAGAAGAAAAGATTATGAAGGTTTTTCTGAACTCTATTATGCTGTGATAGTTAAAGATCCAGAAATTTTATATAAATTGTATTATTTTGCTGCTAACAATTGCTGCCCGGCTGAAATATCATTCAGAAATCCCGATCCTAACATTGTATCAAGCATTCAATACATTGAAGAACTACTTTTAGATAATATGTCGAAGCTGAAAGATTCAAACAATGAAAAATATTATGATATGAAAATGAAATTTGAAGAGTTGTTGAGATTGAATAGTTTTCTTGTAGAATTTAATAGAAAACTTTTAGAAATAAAAAACAAGTTAAATTATTAAGAAAGTGCTTCAGATACTGTATTTGAAGCCAGCAAAAGAAGAGATGTGATTCTTTTTTTGCTGGAAACCTATAACAATTTTTCTACTATCAAGACAGCTCAATTTCCTCATATGATTACATTTTTCATAAAGATTATTACCTTTCAGTTGATAAGGTCACTGCAATGATTTTCTTTGATAACATTACGTTTTAAAGAAGAGATTAAAACTTGAGAATGATAAACAATTTTCGGATATTGAATCCTCGATCTTCTTTTTAATTGCCTATAACTCAGCGTTTCAAAAACCAGAATTCATAGATGCTATTAAAATCCTGACATTCTATTCTACAAGACAAATATACGTATTTCCTTTAATGTATCGTTTTGATAACTTACATGAAATGAATAATTTTAGTGAAATTTTACATAATATTAACATTAATGAATATACTGTTGTTAATCATATTCATGAAAGTGAAATTTATTCAGTTTTTCATTCTCATCCTGTTATAAAAAAATTTCTTGGAATGAGTAGACTAGTGAACTATATTAAAATTTGTAAAAATAGAAGAGTTATGGATATTAAATCTGTTTTAGTAATACAAATCGTTCTACAAGTGACAGGCGATTTCGTAGCACCAGAAAAAAATTATGATTTTTCTTTTAACCCTTTCCGGCACAGACAAAGTCTGTTCGTAAAATGAGAAATTACTGACTGACACCGGGATTTACAAACGAATTTTTTAGAAAATAAGAACTCCTTATTTTAAGCTTTCAATCTAGAAACAAAATTTTATTAAATATTCTTGGTGTAGAATGCAAGTTTGGAATTAAAATTAGGTGTGCCCGGAGTGAGACCACTGTGCCGGAAAGGGTTAAGAGAGTTTCATCTTTATGTTTACCCAAAGAAATTGCACAAATGCTTCATCGTTTAAGAAACACACTCAGAAACACAAAAGATAAAGCACTCAAAAGGTCATGCTTTTCCATCAAAAATTTAATGTGAGAAAAATATTTCTTTATTTAGATCCATTTTAAGTGAAATTCATGAAATAGATAATTATTTTAGACTTGTACAATGTATTATAACTTTTAGTTGTAATCTACATTTAATCAACCAGTACGAGATGGAATTTCGAAGAATTAAAAATTATGTGCGTTTATTTACTGCTTCCTTTCTACTGATAACTTTTCTAACAACAGACACTGTCTTCAGTACTAACTTTCGCTTTCATTTTTTAAAACAAGTACGACTGAGTTGCCGTAATTTTTTAAACATGGCCTTAATAAATTTAGAGGACGAAATCAAGAAAGAATATATTTCATCAAATAGTAAAGCTGAGAATACAAAGCAGAGGATCATTTATCTAATGTGTGCCTTTAAAATGGTTCATAGAGTTGCTCCAACAATGTAATATGAGAAGTGCCACTACTGTATTAGACTCATTTAAAGAATTAGAATCAAGCCATGTCGATTCTTTGAATAGTTTGAAAGAAAAAACGGATGCTTTCATAAAAGAATGTTACGGTCTTCTTCCTCAATTCAATATCGAGAAAAATGTGCCTAATGCATTAAAATCTACAAAATATATCGAATATTTTATGAAAATTTTTAAAGGATTTGTTTATTTATCGAATGAAAAAAAGGATAATATAAGAAAAGAAATTCCAAACGGAATAAAACGACAAGTATCTATGAAATATAAACTGATTCCATCCATAGAAAATGGTTTTACCTTAGAAGTTGATGCCATATCTTAATGGACTTATCTTTCTAAAAAAAAAAAAAAAAAAAAAAAAAAAAAAGATGAAAGATTTAAGAATGTTGTATGAAGCAAAAGATTCGGGAGCTCTTACTATTCTAATGACACCGGACCCTATTTCAGAACTCGAAGAAATATTTGAAAAAAACTCCGTTGATAAGAAACAAGAACGAAAAATCATGCGTCAAGCATAGATTATGTAACACTTTCCAACGCTTCCAAAATAATTTTACGAATCATACTCTTTAATAAGCTAAAAGATAACATCTAAGTAATCCGAATACTTTTATTCAGCCCTGTATAGGATCTATAGATTTGTATATATACTACATAGGATGCTAAATTTTAGTTCAGTTAGGAAACACGTAGCACAGTTTAAAATTCTCCGTCTGCAGTTAAATAATACGGAAATGTGTTCCCGAACTTTTGTGCTTCCCTGTATAAGATCTACAGAATTTATACACACCACGTAATATACAAAAAGCGATTTAAAATTAAAATCGCATTCAGTAACTTAAAACGCACTTGCAGGAATTATTGTTAACATACAGTAGAGAATTCTTTTGTGTGTCCCTGTAAATGAACGATGACTGCTATACACACACTATTCTGTAGTAAGTCTCTTGTAATGAACCTTATATAAATTTCAATGCGTTTAAAATAGTGAAACATTATTTAAATAAACCGCAGACGATTTTTCTCCATAGACGTAATGTAACGGAATTCTTTTGACTGTCCCTGTAAAGTAAGTATAAGTGCTATGCACACCCTATTCCATATTAAGCTTCTTCTAATGCACCTTAGTGATATATATAAATTTCAATGCGTTTAAAATAGTGAAACATTATTTAAGTAAACCGCAAATGATTTTTCCCCATAGACCGCAATGTAACGGAATTCTTTTCAGTGTCCATGTAAAAAAACTATAAGTGATACACACTTCCGTTGAAATAGGGAACATGCTATAGATAACGATTATAACATATAAAAATTGCAGGGCAATCCGAGCCTATTTACGGGAGTGAGAGCACGGACAGACGGCCAGACGGCAGACGGCCAGACAAACCGAAGTCATAAACACTTTTCAACTAGGTTGGAAAGTGTTAATAACATATAAAAATTGCAGGGCAATCCGAGCATATTTACGGTAGTTAGAGCACGGCCAGACGGCCAGACGGCAGACGGCAGACGTCCAGACGGCAGACGGCCAGACAAACCGAAGTCATAAACACTTTTCAACTAGGTTGGAAAGTGTTAATAAAAACATGATAAACTCTGTGAAACAATGCAGTTTTCAGAAAGGACGAGGAACAAACTTGGCAATTTAGTTGCCGGACAAAGGAAAAAACTTCCAGCAAATAATCTCGTAAATTTACTGAATAGAATACAGCTGCTAAAAGAAATTATCATAGATGAAGATGACGAAATACAAAAACTTTGGCTTAAAATTAAGCGAGAAAAATTTCGACAGTTAACTGGCAAAAAGATTGTGCAACGCTATTCGAAATATTTGCAGTTTCAAGTGGCAGTAGAAATGCTTTTGTTTGATTGTATGATATTACTAGCAAGCTACGCCCGCGACGCTGGTCAATATCTTATAACTAACTTTTAATCCAACAAAATATTGACATTCCATAATTCACTTTTATATTTTAACAGAATAATAAGGCGATAGCCTTATATTGTACTATAATTTGTGACTCGTGCTATAGCCAATATACACGCCAGGACACGTCGCCCTTATCATTATCTTTTTACACATGAAGGTTTTGCTATGGTACTCCATTGTGAAATTTGGTAATTTTTCAAATTCAATATTTAAACAAGAACGAAAAATCATGCGTCAAGCATAGATTATGTAACACTTTCCAACGCTTCCAAAATAATTTTACGAATCATACTCTTTAATAAGCTAAAAGATAACATCTAAGTAATCCGAATACTTTTATTCAGCCCTGTATAGGATCTATAGATTTGTATATATACTACATAGGATGCTAAATTTTAGTTCAGTTATCAAACACGTAGCACAGTTTAAAATTCTCCGTCTGGAGTTAAATAATACGGAAATGTGTTCCCGAACTTTTCTGCTTCTCTGTATAGGATCTACAGAATTTATACACACCACGTAATATACAAAAAGCGATTTAAAATTAAAATCGCGTTCAGTAACTTAAAACGCACTTCCAGGAATTATTGTAAACATACAGTAGAGAATTCTTTTGTGTGTCCCTGTAAATGAACGATGACTGCTATACACACAATATTCTGTAGTAAGTCTCTTGTAATGAACCTTACATAAATTTCAATGCGTTTAAAATAGGGAAACATTATTTAAATAAACCGCAGACGATTTTTCTCCATAGACGTAATGTAACGGAATTCTTTTGACTGTCCCTGTAAAGTAAGTGTAAGTGCTATGCACACCCTATTCCATATTAAGCTTCTTCTAATGCACCTTAGTGATATATATAAATTTCAATGCGTTTAAAATAGTGAAACATTATTTAAATAAACCGCAAATGATTTTTCCGCATAGACCGCAATGTAACGGAATTCTTTTGAGTGTCCCTGTAAAAAAACTATCAGTGCTACACACTTCCGTTGAAATAGGGAACATGCTATAGATAACGATTATAACATATAAAAATTGCAGGGCAATCCGAGCATATTTACGGGAGTTAGAGCACGGACAGACGGCCAGACGGCAGACGGCCAGACGGCAGACGGCAGACGGCCAGACGGCAGACGGCAGACGGCAGACGGCCATACGGCCAGACAAACCGAAGTCATAAGCACTTTTCAACTAGGTTGGAAAGTGCTAAAAATGGCATAATCATTAGATTTGAAGTTTATATCAAGAAAAATTCAATTTAATTTTCTGACAAATACTTTTCGACTTACTATTTTTTTTCGGTAACTTCAAATGTTTCATTTTCCGAGATTAATCTGTGGCAACAATTAGCGAAAAACCCAGTCATCAGAAACGCATAGTTTTTTATTAAAGAGGCTGTTGGAGCAGGGATTGTCACCACCAATTTGCCACCATCACTTTTGAAATCGGTTCGGTAGTTCTAGAGATTCCATAGAAATTGTAATTTAGAATGTTTTTAGAACGCTTTTCGCTCATTTCACCCTTTTAAATTTCGATTTTTTTTTTTTTTTTTTGTTTTTAGAGAGCATTTACATCTTATAAGTAACTACAATGCCAAATTTCAAATTTCTAGATCCTTCAGTATAAAAAAATCGCAATTTTAGAACGTTTTTCGCTCCTGCATCCCCCCCTGGGGTTAGTGACACCGACATAAAATATGGCCTATGTTGGAGCAGGGGTTGTCACCATCAATTTGCCACCATCACTTTTGAAATCGGTTCGGTAGTTCTCCCTACAAACAAACAAAAAAACAATCTTTACTCCTTTATAATATTAGTATAGATTTGAAAGAATGAAACTTCCTGAAAATTTGTCTTCAAAAGTTTATCAAGGAATTAATATGCGCAACATTATTAACCACGGAAATCCTTTAGTAGAAAATCTGTGCTTGCAGCTTGCTCCGCAAGAATTGCTGTCCGAAATCGTCAATAAAGTTGTAATATTAATCAAGGTGAAGATGCTGTAAAAGCAATTCTTGAGTTACATGAGCGCGTTAATAATCCTAATAATATTATAAATCTGATTGTGTGCAAATGTTTAGGCTGAAGCCAGCGTCAAATTGAAGCATTTAATTATCCTGTATCTTTGCATATAAGTTGATTATAACCCTCATATGAACATAGGCTGGTTTTTGTTTATTTTATTTCAATATTTTTCTTAATAATTCAAAATTTCATTATTTTTATAGAGAATAAATGGACATTTTTTCGTATATTTTAAAATGGTTGGTTGGTTTGGCCCAAAGTTGGTTTTGCAGCTTTTTTTAAAATGGTTAAAATTTATTTTACCGTTGCTAATACTTTATCGTTGCCAATATGAAATAAAACCCCTAAGTAATAATTTTTAATCAACAATTTATTTTCACGTGAAAAATTTCCACGTGAAAAATGAAAAGGAAATGAATTATTTAAGAATTAAACAGAATATGAAATGATGTCATATTAGAAATAAAATGTGCGTTTTCAAATATTTGATAATAATACAAAGTGCATAAATACGAGTAAGTATGGAAAGCAAGCGAATATGATGTCATATATAGAAAAATAAAACAGATTTGTTTTGATGTTAAAATAAAATGATCTTGGGTTATCAAATTACTTGTGATTAATTTCTCTTATTTTTTTTCTTTTTCTTTTTCACAAGAAAGGAATTATTTTAAATGTACGTAATATATGTATTTTAAATGTATGTGTTGTAAATTAAAGTTCTGTGTTTTAAATGAAATGAGTGAAAGATTTATATTTTTAATGAATTCAATACAAATGATGGGATAGGTTGGCGATTTATCGTCTGCACACGGCTAACATAAAGTTACCATAATTTAAATTTAAATTTTAAAAAGTTTAAAAAAAAATAAAAATTAAAAACTATATACATTGGATGGCAAATGTCAATGATATGCATCGCAAAATTATCCGTATCGAAAATCAGAAAATCTTAATAAAAATAACTATATTTTTTAAAAAGAAAGTTGCTTTTCTCATAAAAGCTAAAGATTTAATATAATTATGTCGAAGTAACAGCATTTTTCCTCTATCATTTTCCCACAATCGAAACACATTTGTAAATCGTCGTTTCGAACCGGAATTTAATATTATATTTCTTTTAGTTTAAAAATAGGAAAAACTTTGTTGTCGTTTTTAAATATAACTTTTTCTAAAGTTGTTTCATAATAGATTTTTGTAAAGTCTTGTAGGATAAGAAAAATTGCATAGATTTTAAAGCAATGTTTAAGTAAAATTACAATATTTTTAAAACTCAAACAAGAACGAAAAATCATGCGTCAAGCATAGATTATGTAACACTTTCCAACGCTTCCAAAATAATTTTACAAATCATACCGTTTAATAAGCTAAAAGATAACATCTAAACAAACAATTTGGAAAACGCATAACATATTTAAAAACATAATTTCAGGAATTTCCAACATATACAATATTCGGAAAAATATCCGGATACTTTTATTCAGCCCTGTATAGGATCTATAGATTTGTGTATATACTACAAAGGATGCTAAATTTTAGTTCAGTTAGGAAACGCGTAGCACAGTTTAAAATTCTCCGGCTGGAGTTCCTGTCAATAAACGGAAATAAGTTCGCGAACTTTAGTGCTTCCCTGTATAGGATCTACAGAATTTATACACACCGCGTAATAGATAAAAAGCGAGTTAAACTTAAAATCGCGTTCAGTAACTTAAAACGCACTTCCAGAAATTATTGTTAACAGACAGTAAAGAATTCTTTTGTGTGTCCCTGTAAATGAACGATGACTGCTATACACACACTATTCTGTAGTAAGCCTCTTGTAATGCACCTTAGTGATATATATAAAATTCAATGCGTTTAAAATAGTGAAACATTATTTAATTAAACCGCAGACGATTTTTCTCCATAGGTGTAATGTAACAGAATTCTTTTGATTGTCCCTGTAAAGTAACTATAAGTGCTATGCACACCCTATTCCATAATAAGCTTCTTCTAATGCACTTTAGTGATGTATATAAATTTCAATGCGTTTAAAATAGTGAAACATTATTTAAATAAACCGCAAATGATTTTTCCCCATAGACCGCAATGTAACGGAATTCTTTTGAGTGTCCCTGTAAAAAAACTATAAGTACTACACACTTCTCCGTTGAAATAGGGAACATCCTATAGATAACGACAATAACATATAAAAATTGCAGAGCAATCCGAGCCTATTTACCGGAGTTAGAGTACGGACAGACGGCCAGACGGCCAGACAAACCGAAGTCATAAATACTTTTCAACTAGGTTGGAAAGTGTTAAAATAAACAATGTTATCGAAAAGAAAATCGATTTTACCAACAAATTCGCGTAATGCAAAAGCAAAGAAGAAATCAAAAAGTAATGAATCTTTTCTTCCAGCCGAATTGTGTAAACTTGAACAAGCCGATCGTGCTAATTCATAACATTCTGAACGTGAAAGCGCGTTCTATAAAGTAGAATTTTTTTTTACATATAGGTAGAAAATTTCCGAGAATAGGAAGGTTAGGGGTCTAAAATTAGGTCCATAGTCAATTTGCCTTTTTGCGCAAAATTAAATACATTGTTGTAACCAGATTTGTTTTTTGCGTGGTAAACACTTAATGGTATTTCAGATGATCATTTCCCCCGCTCACCTTTGATGCCAACTATGACTGTAAAACATATTAAAACATATTAGCCGATAATTTTCTAATTTTCTTATTGCTTCATGATGTAAATAGACATCCTGTTTCATACTTTAAACCTGAATCGGTCATGCCATTGTCGTTCAATTTTTATTCCTAATCCTAACCCTAATCGTATCCTACCCTAATCCTGATAATAACTTTAAAGAATATTCTTTGACACGAATATGTAAATTAAATCAATATCCATAAATGGAATGAATGGAAAATAGAATAAATAGAAATGGCAAAATAAAAAAAAAAGAAAGTACATTTATTCGACACCTAACCCTAGAGAAAGCGTAAAAAATTTCAAGCGCATGAAATAAATTAAAATAATCTTATATATACTAACAAAAATATGTAAATTTAGATCATCAGATTTGTGTCGTCGGTATTTATTTGCTTATAGTGTTTTTGACGCGGTAGAGAATATATCGAGGTTAAATTGGGCAGAATTTAAAGTACTTTCCAGCAACTTTTATTTACATTTTAGAATCGCATCAGATTGTTATATCTTTGTGAAATAGCTATCAATGTATAAAATCCACAAGCAGTTTGTTCACTATTTACACCACTTAGCGTGAAGCACTTAATTTAATATATACATAAACAAGATAATGTAGTAAGAAATATATAACATATGTCTATGCAAATAAACAGTATAATAATGCCCATTTAGCAATGCACACATATACAAATTGTACACCAAATACCACCTAAAATGCACTGTTGTATAGAAGAATTCTGCCAGTGTTGTTTTTCGTTTTACGAAGAGGAATTCCTCGATTTTCACGATTTTCCTTGGTCCTACTTTTTTCATTATTTGCAGTTTCATTTTCGCGATTGTATATATTATTTGGCATGAAATTTCACTTTTTTGAGACTGCGTTATGTCAAGGCCCCTATAGCAAAGAAATACCGTATGGTCTCCTATAAAATGTGATAAAGCTTTGGTTAATTATATATGTTGTTAATTATCAAGTGAAATGTTTTGCTAAATTAATGCATTTATTCTTTTTTTAATGTTACGTGAACGAAGTCACGGGTAACAGCTAGTGGTTTTATAAAGCTGTTGGAAATAATCAATTGCGATGAGGACGATGAATATTGTGAATCACGTGGCCGAATCAAGAGTTTCAATGAAAGGAAGAATTACTCACTACTTCTGCCTGACACGTATAGAGTACAAATTACTTATACTTGAATAACTGTCCATTTAAAAAAATCTGAAAAAGATTACATCACATAAAATATACAAATTTGCCTTTTCTCTGTACATGTAAATCAAATTTTGATAAACAATAAAAGACTCTTAGCTAAAATGAAAAGAGATTTTATTTTAAGTCCATCGTTACAGGGCATGGAAATTACACGCTTTTAACATTTTAGAACCACTTTTTATGAATAATTTTCTTCATCTTATTTAATCACAGAATTTTTTGTCGTTAAATAAGGACGAGAAAATTTTTCGTAAAAAGTGGGACTAAATGGAAAAAAAAACGTGCGAGCTCTGTGCATATTTCCTACTATATTACTTTAAATGTCATTCAATGTGAATTAAGTATTTGGACTGAATTTTACTAAACATTAAAAAAATTACATTTATAATTTTTAATAGAATAAAATTGTTTAAACTTTATTTCTCAAAAAAAAAAAATATATATATTATTTAGGATTTTTTGTATATTTTGAAGTTTTGTTTGTGTAGCCTTATTTCTGCAAATTAAAATTTTTGTCCACTTGTTTTGTATATTTTAATATTAATTATTCATTATTTTTTTAGGGAGTCTATATCGAAGTTCCGCAGGAATTTTTTTGTTGTCTCAGGGAAACAAAGACTCGTACACAGCGCAATATTACTTTACCCATATATAGCTACGATAGATATGAAAAACCTTTCGTCAAGTATAAGTCAAAAAATATTTGACGGATTTCGTAACAATTTTCACAGCAGTTACCTATAAAATAATTGTTGGGGACAATCTCTGGAACTACCAAGCCGATTAAAAAAAAAAATGGTGTCAAAATGCTGATGACCATGTCTGCTCCAACATCAATATTTTATTTCGGTACAATAACCTTTGAGGGGGTGCACCAGGAGCAAAAAAGTTTTGAAATTGCGATTTCTTCGAAACTGCTGGACTAGAAATTTGAAATTTGGTGTAGTAGTTACTTTTAATATAGAAGTACTCACTATGAACGTTTTTTAAAAAGCTGAAAATTTCAAAGTGGAAAATGTTCTAAAAAATTTCTAAACACGATTTATTTGGAACTGTTAGGACTAGAAACTTGAAATTTGACATGATTGTTACTTTTAAGACGTAAATGCTCGCAATAGAACATTTTCTAAAAAGTTCGAAATGTAAAATGGTGCAGGAGTGAAAAACGTTCCATAATTTGTTATTTTTGTAATGCTGCTGGTGCTAACAACTTGTAATTTTGTTTGATGTTACTTTTAAGATATAAATGCGCTTTACGATCGATTTTTTAAAAATCGAAATTCAAAAAGGTGAAATGGGCGGAAAACGTTCTAACATCATTCTAAATTGCAATATATTTGGAAATTTTAGGGCTAGAAACTTGAAATGTTTAATAAAACCATATTTATTTTTACCAAAAAACTATAGAAAGACCTCATGCAATTTGAAAGCAAAGGGCTGCTACACAGTATTAAATAAATTATGTAAATATTGAAGAAAAGCTTTTATGTATGAAACAATGAATAGATTGCTCGAAAATACTTGTTAAAGTGTTGTTTCTCCTGACTTTTCTTTATATCGCCAAGGCTAACACAGGGAAATGCCAGTTTAATATTGATTTTTTTCTCAGCTTTACTAATCTAGAGATTTTATAGAAAAGTCCTTTTTTCAATTGTCATTAGCAGATTGCTTATATAGTACATTGTTAAAAATTATGTGAAATTCACGGGTATTTTTTCCCTGAATTTCACAGAAAAAGTCACATTTCGCTACAAAAGGGTATTTTCCATTAAAAAACTGAAAATTTCCTCATATTTCCTGAAAACAACGGAACGGACGGAGACGAAAGAGTCCAACGGATATGTTCCGTTATCTCCTGCATATTTATTTTCAATGTTTAAAAAATTGACATGCTGCTGCACAGAAAAACTAAAAATTATATAAATTAAAATTTCGAGTTTATTTAAAACAGCAACAACAAAACAAAATAGTGCTTTCGAATTAAAAAAAGTAACAATTTTCCCATTCTCTTGAAATTATTTGCAATTTATTTTTCAAAGTTATAAGAAAATATTCGCACTTAAAATATATTTTAAACAAACAGATTAAAAAATATATATAATAGGAAAAAAAATCGATTTTACTGAAAAAAGCAACAAACAAAAATAATGCTTTCGAATTAAATAATAATAATAATTCTCATTCCTTTAAAATTATTCGCAATTTATTTTTTAAAGTAATAAAAAGCACTCGCACTGAAAATATTTTCTAAGCGAACACATTTAAAAAACATATAAAAGTAAAAAAAAAAAAAATCGATTTTCTCAAAAAAGCAAACATTTTTTATCGAATTTAATTCAAAATATGATATTCATATTTTACATCTAACAATCAAATTAAGAATATATATAATTCATGTTTTTATCCTCTATTAATATTACAATTTTAAAACATCAACATCATCTCATAACGAAATCTCCCCGCAATTAACTTCAAAATTACCAGGCTTCTAAACCCCAAATTGTTTAAGTTCTAAGCGGCCATTTTGAGAAATCCCATATCACCGTTTCAAACTGCCGGCAAGACCGGCAGGACACTTGACTCGAGGCACTGATATCCCTAGTTCAAATCCAATGGCGGACAGAAAATATTCTTGAAGTATATCAGATAGTAAGTACTCCCGCAATAGTCCACAGATGGCAGCACAAAGAGAGATGTGATTTTTTAAAACAGAATTTATTCATAACGGAAAATTTCTCTTCCTGTCAGTGCTACCAGGAGTATTTCCGTGATTTCTGGGAGCGTTAATGGAAAGTTACCGCTTCTGGAATCGGAGTATTTCCTTCTTTTATCTTTCAAAACTGAAAAAGTCCGGCAACTTTGCTGCTAGTAGTTTTACCGTGAATTTGCGGATTTATTTTTAACAGTGTAACTTATTCGGGGAAAGTTCCGTAATCGGGTTCACACTGGCGTATTTTAGCTAGCATGATTTGCAGAGAAAATATGCACGGATTTGTAAATTACTTGGAATGGTACTTTCACTTTCGTGCTCGACTTGTTGAGAATATGTTTGACAAGGAAATAATAAAACAGAGTATGTAGTAGTCAGTATGTTCTCCTGATTTATGTCCAATCGAGCATGTCTGGGTCACACTCGAAGAACGCAATGCAGTGGAAGCAATGCCTCTGTTTAAGTTGACTGTTTGGGACTTTGAGATAGAACTTTTTGAAAAGTCGAACAAAATTCCCACGCTCCTATCGACAACCATCGCAGTCATGGAAAACAGATGTGCAATAGTCTTAATTGTTCGAGGGGGTCACATACCCTATAAAACATTCCTTTGTCAAAAAACACATTTTTGACATTTATAGGTACTCTAATTGGAGCAGAGCGTCTCTTCGTGTTCTGAAAATCATTTCGGAGAGTTAAAATGCCGATTTGCGATGTTTTAGTGGCTGATTTTCTGTATTACCTTTAATATATATATGTACTTCGAATTTTATACTTATACATGGCTGTTTTGCATGGTTTTCTCCATTTGTTTGTTTGCTTTCCTATTTTTTTAAAAGTTTATATGAATTTATATATGGTATTTTGTAATTCTACCATTTAATTGGCTCATTTTCATCATTTGAATTTGTACCAGTACATAATTAATTAATTAAGGATAGCATTTCACTTTTATTATTTGTCAAAAGCTATTAACTCTTGGTTCCCAGCAATATCACTTAGAGTAATCCCTTTCAAGGAAGTCTTAGTACATTATTATGTCTTTTTACAATCATTTGTAAGAATTAACAAGAAGATTAATTTATTCATTGACATTTTTAAAGAATTGAAAATTTATACTTTGAATTATATTTTATATATTAGGTGTATATATATATATATATATATATATATATATATATATATATAACTTCGTACTTTTTCGAATATAGAAAATACACTTGTTTTTTGTCAAAGATTTATTCAAAGTAATTTAATCAAGAAGCTACGTCATCCGTCCATCTAGCAAGCAACAAGTTAATTGCGCAACGGAAGGAACCATGTTGTTTTGAAGTAATTCAGTCAACAAGCCAGTTTTTAATTTCTTCATAATATAAGGACCGAGGTTAACGGAAAAAATGGGCTGCCGCACTACCTTTTGCTCTAGACCGGTAGAGTCACGTGATGCTTTTCACCGGCATTCGTGTATTCGAGCATCACGTGACTCCAGCGGTCTGAAAAAAGAGATACATGTAACGCACTGCGGCAGTCTGTCATTTTCGCTATAGCCTCAATAAGAACTGTACAGCTCTTCAGAAATAAAATTGCGTGGAACGTAACAAAAAGTCATCTGAAAGAGCAACAGTTGTCTACTATGAATTGTAGAAACTGCGTTGAACAATCATTGGTGAATATTATAAGCAAGTATCAGTCAATTTTTGAACGAAGCATTGAAGAAAAAACATCCAGAATACCCCAAACGACACGAAAAGTTTTTTTTTTTTTTTTTTTCATGACAATGTTCCCCTACTTGGAACAAAACCATTCAAGGAAACTGTAGAATCAGTGACGGATAGACAGAGCATAAAACTTTCTAAAATTTAAACCTATTAACTCTGCCAGAGAACAGTGTTGCCAGTCGTCTACTTTTAAAAAAAATTGGATTGTTTGATTGGTACCAATTTTTTAAAATGGTATAATTCGGCTTGTTTTCGCTTTATTTTATCTGTCATTCAGTGGCGTAGCTACACATTCAGCGCCCTGGAGCAAGTAAAATTGGTACGCCCCCTTGTCAGTGGAAAAGTTCTGATAAAACTTTTCTGACGTTTAAAAACCATTTATTATATTCTTATTTAGATTTAAAAGTCAAAGTGTTTTGACAATAAGATATTCAATGTAATAAATAGAAATAAAATATTAAAATGAACTATAATTCTTTTAAGTAGGGGTATCTACTAATATTTACTACCAGTATGGGATTTCCGATTTTGAATGGGCCTAGTGTAATCTGCCGCCTCAATCTCCTTTAATTCCTTTCAAGGTCTTCGAAGCAATATAGAATGCTAATAAAGAAGCACGAGGATTTTTTATTTTTTAATTTTGACTTGTAATATTTGGATAAAACGCGATTTTCCGTTTTTAGAGCAAAAAAATGCTGAAAATTCATAAAATTCAAGTTTTCATGATTCGATTAGTTTTGGTCGTACAAAAATGAAACTTTCATTGTTTTACTTGTTAGGACACGGAGAATGTTTCATTAAATATATAGTGCTCAGAAACATGGACATTTAAAAAAAAAAATTAAATTAAATTTCGTAATTTTTAAAAATAACTATTTTGATATAAATAGCTTTTAATACGATTAAGAATAACTTTGAAACGTTTTTGCTATTGGAACTATACTTCTAAAGCTAATGGTAAATGTATGAGATGTAATCTTCCTAACTGAGCGAAAAAGTCCGGGCCACCGGGACAGGATTCAAACCGAGACTTTTCGCTCATTTTTCATTCTGGCCTGGACTTTTCGCTCAGTAGGGAAGATTACATCGCATATGATTTCTTTACCAATTTGAATAATTGTGTCAAAATTAATCTAGTGCAATGGTTAATGGTTTAAGAAATTAACCATTGGACAACAGTAAGAGCTGGCACCCTTATATACTGTTTGTCAAGATTTTTAACATTTCATAATAAAAAGTTTATTGATTACTAATGTGTGAAATTGGAAGTGGGGAGGGGATCTGAAAATATGAAATAATACTTTTAATTTTATTTCATATCTTACCACAGCTTCAAGTAACTTCTCCAAAACTGTTTCAGCTTGCATGATGTTTTTTATACTTTGCTGTTGAGAACAATTGAAGTTTTTCAATTTTAAGTCACGTTTTAATAAATAACGTTCTGAAAAATGGAATCAATGATAAATTTTCTATAACTTCTTAGATCCTGACAAATAGCAGAAGACCAGTAGACCTGTGCAAAGCTTTCGCGCTGCAGTGTTTGATATTGTTTTACTAATACGTTTTTTCATTAATTTCGTAATTAACTGCTGTTTTTAATCAAACAATGTGTTTTAATCAAATGTTAGTGTATTATGTCAAAAGCCTATTCGAAAATATTTCGCATGATATCTCATTCTTCGTTGTGCGTTTTGCATATGCATAGAAAAAGAGATGTTAACATCAGAAATAATATATATGATAGCTAAGGCAATCATGGTTTCCATCTCGATAAAAAGACTCAAATTCTGCAATAAGCTCTAAACAAAGTTTCCAACATTTCAGAAGACGAGCATTTCATTATGACCATGTGACGATAATTAATTGAGTAATTTCTAAGGAGCAATGGTTTTATATTGATACTTAACTTTTCTCTGATTTTAAAGGAAATACTTATCAATTCCGCACTTGAAATTTGCCATATTTTCAAAATCTCAAAACACAATTTAATTTTCCATTTCAAATTTTTGTCACCGTGGGCCCTTGTGGCATATGCCTAACTTCATCCATGAGTACTTATTTTGTAATCTGTATTGACAAGTATATGGATGTTTAATTTCCGCAAAAGGAAAAAAAAAACCTTCAAAATTTTCATCTTCTAAGTTTTTTGTTTGTAAAATAATCAATAAATTTGTCCAATTTGCCAAACTTTATTTTTTTCAATCGGTAAAATAACTAAAATTCTACGGCAATGTTGTTACATATTGCATCTTAAATACAGGTTTCTCAGTGGTCACTTTTTTGCATATTTTCAAACAGTAATCATCATCGTATATTTCTACATTTGCAATAAAAATATGCCAGGAAACTTATTGTTTGGAAATAGTGATAGCCAATAAAGTGACCGCAGAGAACACTGTAAATATGTTTTGATTACTTTGAGATTTGAAAAACTTCAATTGTTCTCAACAGCAAAGTATAAAAAACATCATGCAAGCTGAAACAGTTTTGGAGAAGTTACTTGAAGCTGTGGTAAGATATGAAATAAAATTAAAAGTTCGAATAGAAGTAATTTATTTTAATTGAGTATAAACACAGATTTCAAGTCGAAGTAGCTGAGGTTGAAAAAAGGTAAAATATCATAGAAATATGCTGAGTTTAATATTTCTGATCCATCCATAATATCTGAATAATAAAGGAAGAAAATATGAAAATACTTTTACAAATATTTATTTTATCCTTCCTAATTTTACGCCCTTAGGATTCGTGCGCCTGGAGCAGCTTGCTCCAACTGCTCCACGGTAGCTACGCCCCTGCTGTCATTAAATAAGGCGAATTTTACTTTCTCAAAAAGCTGGTGGCAATCAAGAAAACTCAATTAAAAAAATGTAGCCCACTGGCAACACTGTCCGGAGGGATTTATATTTAATAAAAAAATTGACACATCTTAAATATCAGCATAAGCTAAAACAGAAAATGCTACAGTTACATTATATGGCAATTTAAAAGATTATTACAAATTTTACATTTCACATTTAAAACAAAATCTTATATACACTTAATATATCTGACAAATATCAGTTCAAAGATGTGTAACAGAATTCTTTTGTTTGACCCTGTAAATGAATAATTAATGTTTTGTACCCCATATGCTACAAAAAGCATGTTTTAATGCGCTTCATAATTATATATCAATTTCATATCATGTTTTAAATGACGTAGTATCATCAAAATGCACTTGAAACGATTATTTCCCATTGACTGTAATGTAACGGAATACTTTTGACTGTGCTTGTAAAGAAACTATACGTTCTACAGACTTCAGTTGAAATAGGAAACATGCTATAGTAAATGAAAATAACATACACAAATTTCAGGGCGATCCGAGTATTTTTACGCGAGTTTGAGCATGGACAGACGGACAGACAAACCGAAGACATAAACACCTTTCAACTAGGTTGGAAAGTGTTGAAAAGCCAAATAAAATGTCAAAATTAGGTTTTCGTACTGAAAATTTCAGAGTTTGATAAAATTTCACTAAGAAGACCTCTCCCTAAGCTTTTTTTTTTTTTTTTAAACAAAAATTGAAAGTCAACATAAGTTCTAGTCAAAAGGTTATTTCTTTTTTTTTCTGTGACAATTAAAATATTAAAATGCAAGAGTCGTTCTTTTTTTTTCTTTTTTGCAACTATTAGATAACGCAAACTCATAAACACTCTGCATGAATGTTAGATAGCATTTTAAAAAAAAATGATAATAATAATAAATAATCGGACATCACTGGATTACGTTACAGATAAAGTTACTGAATAAACTGAAAAACAAAAAAGAATACAAGAAGAAGAGGTGGGTGGGGGATGTTTGAGTCTGATAAAAATTTAACTGCTTTGAACGGCTGAAAGAGTTGGATACAGTGTCGCCTTTGGAAGTAGCTAAGCTAGCAAGTGTTGAATGCCTGCTTCATCAGTGTTAAATTTTAATCATAATTTGTGTTTGTGTACAAGAAGTCAAAAAAGTTTATAAGGATAATTACTGTAAGTATAAAGTATTTTATGTTAATACTTTAACATATGTAAATTAGTATACTTCTTATAATTGCTAAAAGGGATAAGATAAAAACTTTGTTAAACAGTAAAATAAGTTATAAAACTTATTTTACTGTTTTACTTACCCATCATACGTAGTATAAGGCAAGTCTTGCAATCGTTTAAAAAATCGAAAAAAAAAATTGACGGTTTTACACGTTTCAGACACTGGAGATTCCGAAAAACATATTTTTAGAAGAAAACAAATTGCCGTCCGTCTGTGTGTGTGTTTGTAAACGCTCTATCTCCCGAACAAATTGAGACAGAGACTGGAAATTTGGTATGTACTTAGTATGTAATAATGGGAAGAAGCTTATTGAATTTCAGTATCCTCGATTACCCGGAACTATTTTTTTCGGACTCTCGAAATATTCGTTCTGATAAAAGGTATATAAAAGTTTTCGAAATTGTTTATATTAAGGAGTGAATCTAAAAGACAATAAACAAACATACATTTTACATAAAGAAGGAAGTCGATCGGATAATAAGTTGCCAAGATATTTGTAATCCTATTTTCCACATTCTTCGATTTTTCATGATCCTGTATTTCATCCAAATTGCAATTCAAAGATATATTTTAATTGGAAATGAGACGCTTAATCCGACGAAGTAAACTCTTAGTTAATATTATTAACATTTTTGGAGTTATGACGTTATGAGGATGTTTCTTTTACGCAATTTAGTAATAGAGCATTTAAATTTCATGACGTTATCAAGCCACGATTTTATTCCAATTGCAATGCATTTTATAAATTGTTTACACATGTTTTGTTTTCATATTTTATATTATGCATATCCATGATGGGTAAGTATTACGTTGGCCCCCAACGACTAGTTTACTGATAACATGCTTCAGCTCCATCGTCACATGTCAACGGTCTGTAATAAAACTTATTTTACTGTTTATAAAGTTTTTATTTTACGCCTTTGAGCAATTATAAGAAGTATATTATTACAAGGTGTTATAATTTGTTATATTTTTTTACACAAATTAGTTTTTTGAAATTATTTGTACTCCGCAATTAAGAATGTAATATACAAAACTGTGTTACTACTAAACACAGTTTAATATTTTCGAGAATGTGGCAGATTATATTTAAATGCCTTAAACCAAATTTTACTTTTATGATTACATACACATACAAGCTTTATTCAAACATGCTACAATTAGTATCGTATATTTTGAACCGCAAAATATATTTTATAAATTTCAACTTAAGAATC
This sequence comes from Maratus michaelseni, assembly GCA_963931845.1. Taxonomy (NCBI): domain Eukaryota; kingdom Metazoa; phylum Arthropoda; class Arachnida; order Araneae; family Salticidae; genus Maratus; species Maratus michaelseni. The sequence continues at coordinate 23,259,163 of OZ007590.1, read as the reverse complement.
TACAAGCATATTGTTATAAGCTTGTAGAAATAAAATATATTCGCTTATTGTTGATATTTTTACATATATGAACCACCTGTAATCTGACAGGTCTTACCATAAAATAGCGACAGTCAATTAATTAGAAATAAGCACCAGTTTATGTGTTTTATTCCACATATAAATATTTTCTGAAAGTGCAAATATTAATATGTATATGTTATTTATGTGCATGTGTGCACAGCATTTATTTGACAATTTTTGCTTAGTTGTGTGTTACAGAGTCGTAAGTTTTAGATTGATATTAATGTTGTTTATTGGTATAATATACATAATGTAGATTAATTACTTTTTTTTTAATGTTTTACTAATATTTTCTACATTTTTTTAAATCACTGCAATGTTGATAACGCTTATAAATTTGAAATTATATTATTTTGCTTTTTGACACCATGATTTTAAATATGACTTTATTTAATTATAAACAATTTATTTCTTTTATAGATTGTAAATTTTGCATATTGTAACGTAAACTAAAATTTAGCTTTCTTGCTTTATAATATTTTTCACAACCTTTTCAAAAGTAGCCCAGAGCTTCAATTTTCAAAAATACTTTCCCGGAATTTCTTTATATACTTTAAGTATTTTAACAAAAATACAGCTGTAAAACGATGTAGATAAGAAGTTTATTTTATAAAATATCTTATCCTAATTTTATCTAATTTAACTGACTGTATATATAAATGAAACGTAGCAGTTAAATGTGCAGGTTTATATTGACAAAAAATAATACTATTTAATACTGGTTTAATAATACTGTATGAAATTTGAATATAAAAGTTGCCTGAATGTCCTTTGATTGGAAAAACATGTAGTAAATATAACTTAAATATTTTTCATTATTGATTTATTAGATTAAGTTTTAAAAAATCCTAAAATTATCATCATAGTTATCATTTTTTATTATAAATATTATTTTATTTTTATTATTATTATTTGACATGTGTATTTTTTTAATTTATTTATTTTAACAAAAATGCAGCTGTAAAACATGCAGATTTATAGAGAAGAAAACTGCTTTAAAAGTACTGTATAAAAGTTAAATATGAATGCTTCAATTTCATTATTTTACATACATTTTGATTAGTAAAGACATAATTGTATATAGTACATTCAACTTAATTACTTTCATTAATGATTTATTAGTTTATTTTTCAAAATAAAGCCCTAAAATTACAATGCTGTTTGTTTTTTTGTTGTTTATTGATACATATTATATTATTCCTTATAAATATGTTTGTCACTTATAGAATAATAAATTTAGCTTCAGAAGAATTTTTACAGAACTAGTAAATATTCATTCGAATATAAAAAATTTCTCTTAGTTACTTATAATGTATTTTATCAATATGCTTCAAATACAATCAATAGTTTTTCGTTTTTTTTTCTTTTTCAACTTAATTACTTTCATTAATGAATTATTAGTTTATTTTTCAAAATAAAGCCCTAAAATTACCATGTCGTTTGTTTTTTGTTGTTTATTGATACATATTATATTATTCCTTATAAATATGTTTGTCACTTATAGAATAATAAATTTAGCGTCAGAAGAATTTTTACAGAACTAGTAAATATTCATTCGAATATAAAATTTTTCCCTTAGTTACTTATAATGTATTTTATCAATATGCTTCAAATACAATCAATAGTTTTTCTTTTCCTGTTTTTCTTCTCATTAGAGAATATATATATATATATATTTTTTTTAAGTAGTGCATTTCTTTTTAGACGTAAGCAGTATTTACATAAGAGCCAATATACTTTTCGTTTAAAAAAAGTTATTTTTATTTTAAGGCTGATGCCAAAAAAAAAAAAAAAATTACTGAGTATTATAGAGATAAAAATGTTTATTAATTTAAATATCACCTTCTTTTCTTTCAAAGAACCTTTTTTTTTTTTTTAAGATTGACATTTTTATGTAGGGTAGCTGTGCTAGTAATGGACACCCTTAAAGAATTTCTTTAAAAATCATTTTTTAACTGACAGTTATATTTATTATATTCCATTTTTTTAATATTATATTAATCTATTGACAATATTTAATCATGTTCATAGTCACATTTCCTAATGTGAATCAAAATTTAATTGTAAATAACAGATTTAAATCAAAACACCCTAAATTAAAGTAATGGACAGCCCCCGTTCCAGTAATGGGACACTCTCTGTTCCAGTAATAGACACCCCACAAAAAGTAATAGATAATTGTTATAATGATTGTATTTAAAACCAGAATTTAATGAAAGCATACTAATAAAATAGTCATTTTCAAAAAAATGTAACTATTAGGATATCAATAATTAATAAAATATTTATGAGAATAATTCACTGTTAAAATTAATCATTGTAATTATTACAAGGTCACTATTTTAATTATTTTAGATAGAAGGTTTAAAATACTAAGTTTCAAAGAATAACATTTATTAAATTATTGTGAAATTGAGGGGCTTAGAAAAATTAGTTTTTAAAAAAATGTCTTATAGTACTAGTGCATGGAATCATATTTTCTATTTTTCTTAACAGTTAAACTTCCTAAAACTTCTTGATATATTATTTTTAATAATTTATGTAAAAAATATCATATAAATAAAAGTGTGGGTTTAATATTTTAAATACCAAATAAAATTATTTAAAAATAAATTTGCCGAACGGACATTTGAGCCCCCTGTTCTGCACATTTACTAGTTTCATTATTACTATAAATTTAATTAATATTATAGTTTTGTTATGTACAAAGTTGTTTTGTAAGAGATGAATAATCAAATTTTTAAGACAGAAAATAATAGATTTTTAACAACTTGTGTGACTTAAAAATTTGTCTTTATTTAAATGGGGGAGAACTTGAGCCCCCATAAACCCCTCATTTTCCTATGCCGTTAAACATTATTCTCTGCTTCCGGATTGGGTGTTGATTGCCACATTATAAAATATGCAAGACATGGTTTAAAAAGATAATTTTATTGGAATCTTAAAAATGTTATTAATTATGTGAAATTAAAAAGCTATATATATATATATAGCTTTTAATATAATATAATATAGCTTAATATAATATTATATAAGCATATATATATATATATATATATATATATATATATATATATATATATATATATATAACCATAAATGAAACATTATCATAACACCAACTTAAACCATGAAATAATTAAGTATGAAATAATTAGTTGACAATGAAAGATTCCCCAACACACTTAATATGGAATCAAAAAACATTAAAAGAATAAGAAATTAAATAAAAATTGAATCAATGGAATTAAATGAATTAAATGAAATGAAATTTGTGGAATTTAGACAGAATTATCAAGTCCCAATTGCCCAAATACCACAAATAAAATGAGATGTTTCATCTTCATATTAGCCAAACATTGCTAAAAATATGATATTGGGACAACATCTCAAATACAATGATTCAAATCAGTGATAAAATAAAAAATAAAATACAATATAAAAAAGGAAAGAAACCATACAATAAAAAAAAAATCCATAAAGATGAATAAGATACCTTGCAGTTCATGAACCATCATGAAAACTCCAACATGACTGGGGAATGAATTGCATAAAAAATCATATCATGTTGCCAATTTTAGAAATATAAATTGCTTTGCAATGATGCCAGAAATAATGTTAAAATATAATGATTATAAAATAAACAGGAACATTAGTGCTGCCATCTATTAGTAGAAAAAAAATGGATATAATCTGAATCGAAGGAATAGGATGGAAATAAATGTTTCATAAATCAACCAAATTACTAACTTAATTGATACCAATTAGTTAAATAATAAATAAATGAGATTAATTAATAAATAGAAAATCGAATTACATTAAAGGATGTATTAATGTATAATACTATGTTATAAATAAGTATTAAGATGTAAAAATTAATAATAAAAAACAACTTAAAATAGTGCTGCCCTCTAGTGGTAAAAGTAAATATAAAGTATGGATGGAAATTAGTTTTTAATAATTAAACCAATTACTATCTTAATGATAGCCATTAGTTAAATAATAAATAAATGAAATTAATTAATAAATAGAAAGTTGAATAATATCTAATATATATATATATATATACATTGTTATTACATTCTGGTAAGTGCAATTTAAACATTAAGTAATGGATTACTTAGATTTTCAGTTGAATCAAAAGATTTTATGCACAATGAACATTACTGAAATTGCTTTTTTAGTAATGTCTGCATGTCAATAATGTCCATTACTGGAAATTGATTAATTAAGCATTCCAGTAATGAAACATAGTCCTAAAACCTGAAAAATAAATGAACTTTTGTAAATTGCATTAGTATATAAGTTTTTTCTATTACTATCAAAACAAAAAAACATGCGATTGTTTCAAGAAAATAAAAAAAATATATGAATTAATTAAGTGAAGCCAACTCTTAGCATGTTCATTAAGATTTTCACAGAAAAACAGTAGAACTGTGAAACATTATTTTCTGATTCCTGATTGGTTTGATTAAGAGTGTGTGTGTTAACAATAACCTAGATTATAAACAATGCAAGGGAGAGTTATGAAAAAAATTAGAAAAGCTAAATTTTAATGGATTTTTTTTTATATAAACCAAAAACCTTGAAGGTGGCCCATTACTGGGAGGTTGTCTAATATTGGCACATCTACCCTAGTATACAATAAAAAGAAAACTTTTTTTTTTTTTTTTTTTTTTTTTTTTTACATCATATTTTCAACAGTAGCTAAAGATGTTTATTTTATAAAAGATCTTATCCTAATTTTATCTAATTTAACTGTCTGTATACATAAATGAAACGAATTTTGTCAATATAAATCTTCATTAAATGTGCAGATTTATATTGACAAAAAATAATACTATTTAATACTGGTTTAACAATACTGTATGAAATTTGAATATAAAATTTGCCTGAATGTGCTTTGATTGGAAAAACACGTAGCAAATATAACTTAAATATTTTTCATTATTGATTTATTAGATTAAGTTTTACAAAATCCTAAAATTATCATCATAGTTAGCATTTTTTATTATTAATATTATTTTATTTTTATTATTTTTATTATATTTATTTGACATGTGTATTTTTTTAAATACATAATTTTAAAAAAATTACCATAGAAACTTTTTAGCGTTTGTAAAAATTACGACTTAAAGAAAAGTTTGTTGTTGCTGTTGATATTATTATTGTTCCGTATTCATATATTCTATATTATTCCTTATACAGAAGTTTATAACTTTTAAAAGCACAACTTTATTCTCACAGTAGTTTTTAATTAACTAGTAAAACTTTATTCAAATGAAAAACAAATATTCGATATTATATATATATATACATATATATGAGAAAATTCTGAAAAAAAAAAGTAGATTCTTTCTTAAATTTTTAGAAGATAAATTAATAATTTGACTAAAAAACAGCCCCTGTGTTTTAAGAGCAAAGTAGTATTTACATAGATTTTCATTTTGATTATTACAAAATATCAAATTTATTGTATAAATTTATCGTATAATACTATAATTTATTGTACACCCAAAATAATTCAGTTACAGTACTATCTATAGACAATAATTGCTGGAAGTGCGTTTTCCATTGTTGTATACACTTTTAAATTTAACTAATTTTTTGCATATTACTTGGCGTATATAAATTCTACAAATCATATACAGGGCTGCAAAAAAGATTTCGAGTTCATTTCCGCTTACTGCCAGAAATTGTTGAAGAAAATTTTTCAACTGTGTTAGGCGTTTCCCAATTCAGCTAAATTTTTGCATGCTATGTGGTTTACATAAAAATCTATATATCATATATCAATATCAAAATAATTCGCATATTTTTTGGGACTATAGATGGAAATTTCAGAAATTGAATTTCCAAATGTATTATGCGATTTCCAAACTGTCTACTTAAACTTCATTTTTCTCACTATTAAACGGACATTGCGAATTTCGTTAGTCTTCTGAATGTGTTGGAAAGTGTTTCATAATCTATGCTTGATGCAAGATATTCCTTTATGTTATTAAAAAAGCGTTTAGAAAATCACAAATAATACAATTATTATTTAACACAATGAAAAATTTTCTTTTTATGGGATGCTATGCATCGACATTTAACTATTTTGCCTTTCTATGTGAAGTTATAAATCTTTATCTCTTCAAATGGTTTTCGTAAAACAGTCACTTCAATAAATGAACAAGTGGTCCCAATTATTCTATGGATATCACTCAAAATAACAAAATCTGAACCATTCTTCATCGAACATACCACAGCAAAAGTCTCGTAAAAAATTAATAATCCATTTTTTATGCAAATTGTATTACTATAACTTTGCTGTTGTTTTCATGATAAGTTAAAAATTACTAAACTAAATAAAAATTCGCATTTTTGTTTTTCTTATTACAGTATACGTACAGTTAAATGAATCAAATTATCGAAAGAAAATTTCATTAAATTAACAACTGATTGCATCATACAGGAAAATCCCATTTTGAGTTTTGTCCTTAGTTATTTAATGAACTAATATGATTAAATCTATTAAGCAATGTTTCGTGTAAGGAGCATATCCTGCAATATATTTTTATGTAAACATATGGCATGTTACAAGGTTGATAAATGTTTGTGAATTTTTTGCACGCGTATGTGTTAAAAAGTTCACTACCCCTAACATAGATCATATATTTATTTCATTAATGATATATAAGGCTATTTTTCGAAAGAAAAAAAAAAGTAAAATCACAAAATTCGTAAAAAAGTAAATTAATTAACATAAGTAACTATGTATTATTATCGTTGTTGGTTATTATTATTATTATTATTATTATTATTATTATTATTATTATTATTATTACTTTGTTGTTGTTTTTGTTTGACACTCTTGCAAAATTTTTCTAGTATGCATAAGTAGAGCGATATTTGCTATAAAACATTTAGCGTCTGTAAAAATTAGGGCCTCATTTTAAATAAGAATTTGTTGTTGTATTTGTTTCTATTGTATTTATTCTGTATTGTTATATTTTATATTGTTACATAGGAGATGAACTTCTCAGTGTATTTATTTTAGAGAAGAGATATAAGTTAATTCCTTCTTACTTCTCAAATTCTAACGTTCTAAGAATAAATTTATGGAACCATAAGCTTATTCTCAGATGGGTTTCTTAACTAGTAATTGTTATACAAATATACAAGAAACTGCTGTTGGGAAACTTATGTATTTCATAAAGAATTGTGCAAAAGAAGCACAGTAGATTATCCGTTTTGTCTTTAAATTTGAGAACATAATGATTTAATGCATTTTTAGACCAAAGTAATATTTACGTAAATGCGAATTTTTATATTTTTATATTATAAAATTTAAAATTCATTATAAAAAACTTTCAACAATACACATTTATACAGAATTATATAACTTTTCTGTCGTTTATCTGAAATAATATATATATGTATGTATATATATATATATATATATATATATATATATATATATATATATATATATATATATATATATAAGTATCTAAAATACTATTGTGTTAGTTTAATGATAATTTTTGCCATTAATCTTTAATAATTTTAATAATAATAACCATAATGTATAAATATGCAGAGTGTTCCAAAATTATTAATTAAAGCGTTTAGAGGTGGCAATGTACGTCAAGTCAAAACAAACAGATATTAAAATTTCAAAAAATCTTATCCTTTATTATTATTATTATTATTATTATTATCGATGTGTCATTGAAAATGCAGCAATAAACGTGCTCATTTATATTTTGAACAAAGAGGTACAATAGTAATGAAAAATCTCAAATGAAATTTTGCCCAATTTCACTTGTTTTTTATAGTCCGCGTGCTTAGGGCGCTAGCTACTAGACAATGGGTGCCGAGTTCGAATCTCGACTGATCATATTTGTAGTGGTCGAATTCCACTTTAAATGGCGACCCCGGTCTATTTAACGCTCGTGTTCAAAATATGACCGTAGTGCTCTCAACAAACCAAATCTTTTTTTTTTTTGTATACACTATATGTATATTGCTTGGGAAAAACACTAACCTATATAGCACAGATAGACCAGATTTCTTTCATTAATGATTTAAATTCATTAATATTAGGCTATTTAAGAAAAGGCCTTAAAATAATTACAGTAAGTAATTGAATCGCTTAGTATTATCTATATATTTAAAACGCTAAGCGTTTTGTTTCGACAATCCGTGAGAACAAACTACTACATCAAATTACATCATTCTTTTTTTAAATGAAAGATATTTGGTCACAGATTTGTTATCGTACATTCGTTTGTTCGAAAATTTAATTAATTAGCCGTAATCTTAAATTAAAATTTTACTTCTGCTTATGACGTCATAAAGTCGGCAATCGGATTAACGCCCACTGTTGCGACGTACAGAGTTTATTTTCTGAACTCAATGATTGCGAGCATAAAAAATAAATATTAAATATTAAAAGCACGTGACTTTTAGCCCGAATTTTTTAATTTGTAAGTTAAAATATAGTTAAAATGTTTATGTATTTCGGTAAAAAATATTTATCCGTGTGTTTTATAAGCAAATAAAAATTCATATTTACTGTGACGTCACGGAAATATTGTCCATTGGGTTCATTTTATCATTAAGCATTATAACTTTGTTGATGCCATTTTTTTCATTACAATTAAATGCAAAATATATTTTTATTTGTATGCATGGTACTTAAGCATAAATGTACGTGTGAAAAGTTTGTACCGGTGAAAATGACGTTTTATGCTTAGCTTGAAATGCATTTTAACATTTATAAAACTAAAAAGAAAAAATTATATGATTGTGTCAACATGGCGTAATATTAACTGATATTTCAATTTGTAATTTTAAATATTAGAACTGGAGCCTTTATTGGTTGCTTCATCTTGATTGCATACCTTGATTACATGTTACCAATTACTTTTTTTAAATTATAGGATTAAGTTATAGGAATTATAGGATTTAAATTATTAAGATTTCCTTTTTTAATAAAAAAATTCAGAAAAGTAAAGAATTTCAGGAAAAAAACTTGAAATAATGATTGTATTTTTAGCTAGAATAAACAATGTAAGGCTAATATTTTATAGGAATTATTTTGGTAGATTTGTTATAAGTTCATTTAACAGTTCCTTATTAGCGGCAAAGTCATATTTCTTTCACTGTGAATTTTTCTTTCGATGTCAAAAAATGGTAGTCTACTTTTGGACGCCAACCAAAACACAGTGGTAATATTTAGAAATGTATAACGGTTGTGACAACAAACGGCACTATCGCTTAGCTTTCATCGCGCTTACATCACTTCTAAATACTAAAAATTTAATTTTTTTACTACATTTTACAATTTCAATTCTTACATCCTCAATTAGAAGAAAAAATTAGCTTTCGATTGAAATTTATTTGAAATCTGCCGCTTAATTTAACGACTTTTTAAATAGTTTTCAAGCATGAAATATTTTTCAATTCTACCTCAACAATGACCATCCGTTTGTTTTAATAATGTAAAATAGCCCCTTGGAAAGTTTCAACAATTGAAAACAGGTATCCCTAACCTTCATGAAAAGTGAAAAAAAAATAATAAAAACCTGATAAATCATAAGATCAGATTATCCATAAGATAGAGTATTTTGGCGCTAATATAAAATCTGTCAAAAGAAAAAAAAAACTATTTTTAGTTTATGATTAACATAAAATTGATATGTTGAATTCGTTGATGTATATGTTGAATCAGAATATGCTAGGAACTGTTATTTATTATTTTTCTTAAAGATCCATTGGATATTTAACTGTATAAGAGACCGATTGTGATGGAAAAGGAATAATCATCCTGATTATGTAAAGGGATAGAAGAAACCATACAAATAAATTACAATTGAAATCATTAAAATGGGCAGATGCAATACATATGCGCATAGGAGCTCATTCGATTGCATTATCACAGGGGGGGGGGGGGTGCTTATACTATGTTCTTTTATTTACTGAATATGAGATGAAAGTACGAAATTTGTATGATACTTTATGATAGGACTATTTGTATGATACTTTATAGCTCCATGACTTTTTTTTTTTTTTTTTTTTTGTCGTAGGGAATATGGTGGTAATGTCAAACTGATTTGCATTACACATTTGTTTATGGAGTGTTCATTTGGAGTTTGCATCGGAAATAGCATTTCACTGGGAGGGGGGGGGGGATTTTTTAAAATAAAATATTTGAAAGACTGTTTCATACGAAGCCCTACTTAAATAATAAAGAAGCTTATTTTACTGATATTGTTATAGTATTTTTTTCCGTCACGTTTTGACGGGTTCCATCTAGTTGTTATTATTATTATTATTATTATTATTATTATTATTAGACATTACTGCAGATTTTTTTTAACGGGATTTAAAATAATTAGAGTTAAGTAACTAAATAGCACATTATTATGATTCTGATTCGTACGGAATATTATGTCGAGTAACTAGAGTAAAAATTACTTCCTTGAGAATTTTGAGATCTAATGTGATAGTGCCCGTGAAAATTTGGAGAGTTGACGTAGACATTTTTTATGTTGCTTATGGACAGGGTATATGAGCGTTGAATATTATGAACACGGCATTTTTATTTAATTATAAACTGCTGAATGACTTAAAGCTTCAGAAAATATTTTATTAAACGCATTTTTGCTGTTACTATTAATTTAATTTATATTAAATCTTAATATGTAGTGTACGTTATAAAATTACATGTGTTACGGTTGGTTTCAACCAATTTTTTTTTAATCTACATTAATTATTTAAATCACTTTCTCTACATTTATTTAAAAGCACTCTTTTTTCTTCTGTTTCTAATAAAAATTTAAATAAATAAAAGTAATTGTAATAATAATAATAAAATCAGTTTTTATTTTTTCTTCTTTCTTTTTCTTTTTGCAAAGTAAATTCAACGTTTATAGTCTAGCTTTGCTTCCTGTTTTCAAATACGAAAGATAAATAGCAGGGAGGGAGGTTTCTCAGTAAAAGACCACACATAGTGTATTGGGTAGTCGTGTACGTTTTCTCCCATACCCTTGAATCATGTGTTGTAGTCACCTAGTCTAGTTTTGGTTAAAAGAAAGACCGTCCGCCCTGTATAGGAATTACGTTATCTTATGAGTGTACTATATACGCAATTAGGCTTTGTAAGCTTACGACAGGCTTCAATGGGCTCTGCTATCAGGCGGATAGCTGGCGCCCAGGTCAACAGAGGCTCACAGGACCCCCTTCAGCACACGCCATGGGGGTGAAACATGGCTGCCTTCCCCCATGAAGCGGCTGGCAGGGTGGAACGACAGGCTGGTGCCTTCAAGGAGAGTCCATTTTCCCTTTTGTTTCCATTCCCGTACCCCTGGCGGAGTGGATCGGTCCCGTTTTTCAAGCAGCGCGGGAGAATGAATGTTTACAGTAGTTTTTTGCTTGGCGGTGATACTTGTCGTTTGGCTCGTAAAAAAAAAAAAAAAAAAATTACGAATTATCACTTGGCTCGTAAACTGACTTGTTACTCGTTGCTTTTGATCGGAGTGTTGTGGTTGTGGATCTTGAACGGCTTGTGTACGAGTACCAGTGTTTTATGACGGTACTTAGAATGAAGCAGATTACTTATTGCTATGACTACCAATTTTTAGTAAATGAATACTCGAGTAACGTATTACTTGGAGTGAGACCCTCTACTTACTGTCTTGACTTCTAAACTATGGAGTTGTTGATATTTCTAATGGGTTGTTAATTTCAATACGGTCAGTGCAGCAACGAAAGAAGAGTGGGGTTTCGCCTGCGAGGAACGCGCGATGTTTTTAAAACCCCAGTCGGCGGGTTATACCCTTTCTATCGAAATCGTTGGAGAATAGCAATCTTCAAAACAGACAAATAGGTTTGTGAAGCAAGTCGCAAATCCTTTTTTTTTATATACTGCTAAGATTAAAGATGAGGTATTGAAGTAAAATTCGACTGAATATATATTGTCTCATGAATTGATATCCTCAAAGATGTGCCTGCCATTAGTATCATACTCATATTAAAAACTCATTACTGTAGACAGTGAGCCGTTTTGGAGTGTTTCAAAAGAAAAAAAAAGATTAGTGAATCTTCGTCGGATTGTCGACGTAATTGGCCACGGGTTGACAGACTATGTTGATGAGTTAAACAAATCAAATTGGGACTCCTCTAAGATGTGCCTGCTATGAATATCAGATTCCTAATATATATTTGTAAGTAATACAACTTCCTGAGTTGATTTCATTTTTTTTTTTTTTATTATTGATGTTTTATATATATGTATATATATATATCCAAAGAGTATACTTTAAGTGTGTTATTTCCATAAACTCAATAGGTTGCTTATTTGTGTTATTAAGCTTGGAAGAAATGTTTTGATAAAGTTTAGAATCACATTATTTTATTGAAAATAATTAATACCTAATTTTTATAGAGTTGATCATCCTTCTAATTCTGATATTATTCTAGTTTTGAGAACCTTAATATTTGACTTAAAGATACTTAATAATCAACATTGATCAACTTATATTGTTTGTCACCATAGTTATATTTCTTTTTGAGAATTACACTGTTTTTATAAATTTTAATTATTCAAATAAAGACTGTTTTCTCTTATTCTCAAATATAGTATGTTTTTTTTATATGATCTTTATTTAGTATTCTTATATCTACAGCAATCCTATAAGTGAGGCTTGACCACTCAATTACTGTGAGTAAGATTATGAAAGCTATGATCTTACTAAATTAATATTTTTTTTTAATTTCTTAAATTTTAAATTCATAGTAATAATTTATTTGAAAATTAATTGAGGCTTACGTTAGGTTATTAGATGTAATTATTGTTCCTATCTCAGTAATGGATATACTGATAATTGATGCTAAAATAAAATTAAGTCTAATTTCTTAATTGATTAATCTAAATTTTATTTATCCTTTCTTTGAAGTATTATTCAAAACAAACAACAAAATGGTTGTTTTTTAACAAAAAAAAAAAAAAAAAAAAAAAGTTTTTCAGTTATTATATAGCCACTATACGATTCCTGGTTAACCGATCTGATCTTGTTCGCAATCTCCATAGTTGTTCTAAAATTTTGTACATCATCATATCCCTATTCTATTAACGGATTTAACTCCTTCTCCTTTTGGTCCTCATATTGGAGGAATTTCAGGTTATCTGCATTTTTCCAAATTATATGATGATTACACTTTTGTTAATTTAATGTGTATGGAGATTTGAGCTTGATCGGGTTGGAGTGGAGTTGGGTGTTCTTTATGCAATCCAGTATGCTACTTGATTTAGAAATCTGTTGCCCCTTACTACACTTAATACTGTCTTAAAATAATGAGTTCAAAATTATCATTGTTATATTAACCTATGCGGATTTTTAAGTTTTGATATTTTGTTTAGTTTAATATAATTTGCTCCCTTTTCCATGGCAACAGATTTCAGTGGAGCTAATCAGGGTATACTTTTTTTTTTTTAAATATTTAATTGTCAAGTGAAGATTGAGTAATAAATGTGCTTTTTTAAGTTTAAGTAAGTTGTGTTTTAGAAAGAACCCCAAAACCCACAACAAATGGAGCCGTAACAATTCGGTCTCTGGGTTATTGATTTTTTTTTACTTGTATGTATTTATGTATCAAAGAGCAACTGGGTGTTTTTGCAATTAAAATTTTATTTATATGTTCAAGTGTAAAAAGAGGTCTAGGCTCTCTCTCTGTGCTAGTAAGCGACAATTCCCAGTCAAAATTATGTCTTGTGAGCATAACCTTTTCTTATTTACAAAAAGCATAGTCCTGTACTTAAGTTTTATGTATTTATAAGGTTTTCCTTTCCCCTCTCTTTTTCTCATTTTTAAGTTGTTCCCCCCCCTTTTTTCATTTTTTTTTGGTTTGTTTGTCATTTTCTAACTCTAACTATGGCTGATAAGCACTCGGAAGCAATTGCCACTATTCAGCGAAAAAATGCTTTAGTGGATAATTTGTCTAATATTCCCCCATTCAATGGAGAGGCCAGCTCAGTCTGCTTCTCAGATTTTTCTGAGAAATTTGAGAGTTTTTCAAAATTATTCGACTGGACTGAGGAGGAAAAGAAGTTTGTTTTACTTGCTAGACTTTCAGGAGCTGCTTCTAGGCGAATAAAAATTCACAAAGCAAAAACATCTGATGAGCTATTAAAAATCTTAAAAGAGAGTTATACTTCACAGACCACACCAGATGTTGCACTCAGTCACTTTCTAAATTTTAAACAGCCACCCAATATGAGTGTTCAGGAGTTTTATGACAAGGCATATGATATGTCATTAAGAGCCCTTGTAATTGAAGGTATCCAGGGTGAAGTAGTCGATAAAAGCCGAACGGCTCTACTACACTCCATGCTGTTGAGCAATCTTACACCAGAAGTGCGAAAGGGGGTAATTGCGAAAAATCCACAATCCCCAGAAGAAGTTCTCAAAATTGCACTTCTGGAAGAAAAAGCTTATAGAAGCATTAACCCTTTTTACAACCACCGCGAGGAAATTCTCAACCCAAATTTAACCCAAAACCTACCCTGTGCTGCAGTTTTTCAGCAAGATAGCTCACAAAAGAAGGAGATAGACCAGCTGAAATCACAAATTGATGTTTTAGCAGCAAAGATAGACAGTTTAGTTGATCTTAGGGCTAGGGATATGCAGAAAAAAACCAAGAGGTAAGACCCGTAACCTGCTATAAGTGTTCCGTACAAGGCCACTATGCCAGAGATTGTCCACTAAATTTTGTCGACTATAATTTTAGAAGGGGAGGTGGTCAAAATTTCAGGAGCCGTGGGCAAAATTATAGAAACAGAGGTGAAAATCCTAGAGGGAACCACAATCAGCGAGGCGGATATAGGGGAAGAAGAGGTGGTTATTACCAAAACAATAGGAGTACAGCTGCGAACAGAAATGAGGAGCAGGCGGTAAATAACACCCCAGTAGCTAACAATGAAAGTGAGGCTTTAAACTATTAGTGGCCGGATCAAATGTGGTCAAGTCGATCCCCAACAGGCCCCTGGACCCCCCAACTGTGTATAGTATGTTTCAGCCCCAATCGTATACATTACCAACTGCAAGAATTTACATAAATAAAGTTTGCCTGAATGCATTATGTGACACTGGTTCTGCAATTAATCTCCTGAGTGGTACGGATTGTAACTATTTAGAGAATTTTGAAACGGAGAATTGCAATATCCCCATTATGACTGTCACCGGTGAGAAAGTTCACCTAAATAAGAAAGTATTTTTAAAATTTGTTTTTGATAATGTTCAATGTCAAGCTGAATTCTATGTAGTGGAAGGTAAATTAGCAGAGGAATTTAATATGATTTTGGGAATGCCATTTCTGAAAGAGTACCGGGCAAGTATAATTTGTGATACAAATGCTGTCGCTCTTAAAGTGCCAGCTGCAGGCCAATGTAAACAAAGCGTAGAAACCCCAAGTAATACTTCAGGGTGTAATACTTGTCTTGCTACTAATTCTGTAAATATTTCTAACTCTGTATATAGTGTAAATTCAAATAATAATTGTATAAATAATGATTGTGTTGAAAATAATTCTATAAATATAAAATGTGTCAACAAAGTAGGGGAGAATTCAAAAAGTAGTAATGCCAATAGCCCTCCTGAAAATTGTGCATGTGAGAAAGTTCATGACTCAGTTAATATTGAAAATGGGAATAATAGTAGTGAAAATATGGTAGTTCAGGACCCGCAGTTGAGCAATATGGGAAAAGATGTTGAGATAGTCATTCAAACTGAGTCAGATAAGGAAGTTGAAAGTGTTGCGCAGAACTTTTGCATGCAAACAATATCAGGTGGTAGCTCTGAAGGTAATAATACTGAAAATTCTTCAAGTATTCAAAGTGTCGACAACATTCTTTCAGCAGCGAGTCAGGTAACTCAGGGTAATTTAGCTGAAGAGACTACTGAAATTTGTAATATTGATGAAAGTGAAGATTTGGTAAGTATAGAGGATAAGGTACCTGAAGTCGAGGAGGAGAGCAATGAAGATAGCAGTAGTGATAAAACCAATAAAAATAAAAATATAAGTTTCGCTGTGTTATGTAGCAAAATTTCAATTCCCCCGCAGTCAAAAATGTTAGCTCAGGTTAAAAGCTATAAGGAAAATTTTATTAAGGAGAATGATATTGTTATGTTAGAACCTTTGGCGAAAAATTTAAATCAAGGTCTCCTTACCTCCAGAGCCATTTGCACTAAAGAACATGGCCTATATATCTCATTTGCAAATTTTTCAGACAATAGTATTCATTTAAATAAAGGAACCTTTGTTGCCAAAATTCAAAAATGTGTAGACCAGTCAAATATACCCGTAACTGATAATAAATTAACCTATAATATAAATTTGGCCCCTCCAATTGGTGACTTTGATCACGCTGATCTCACTTGGAGCTCTGAAATTAATTTAGATCATTTAGAACCCCCATTAAAACTTAAAATGCAAAATTTTCTAGACAAAAACAAAGATGTATTTGCAGCATCGGTCTTAGATTTACCCGGCTGTGATACAATCCCGCATGAAATTAACTTAACTTCAAATAAACCAGTTAAAGGCAAAGCTTATAGAGTCCCCTACAAATTACGTCAAGAAATGGAAGACCAACTTAATACTTTGTTACAGGCGGACATAATTTCCCCTTCCATGTCTGAATTTGCTTCTCCGGTTATTCTGGTTCGGAAATCAGACGGTTCCTATCGACTTGCTGTTGACTACAGAAGACTAAATAAAAATCTTGTTAAAGATGCTTATCCAATACCTAACATCACCGACTCGGTTGATGCTTTAAGCGGGGCTAAATTTTTTTCAACGCTAGATTTAACTAGTGGTTTTTTTCAACAGGTTATTCGCCCAGAGGATAGGCATAAAACTGCAATAATCACCCACAAGGGACTTTTTGAGTGGACCCGTAACTGTTTTGGGCTCTCAAATTCAGGTAACAGTTTCCAAAGACTTATGAATGCTATTTTCGGTGATTTAGGCAATCTTGGAATTCTTGTTTATATCGACGACATTGTAATTGCCTCCTGTGATGTTAATTCTCATTTTGAGAAGCTTAACATGGTCTTTGATAGGTTAAGACTGCATAAACTTAAACTTAAGCCCAGTAAATGCACTTTCCTTTCGAATAAAATACAATATCTAGGTTTTGAGATTTGTAGTGGCCAAGTATCACCTATCAATAAAAATATTGCCGTAATAGAAAATTTTAAACCTCCAACTACCCGAAAGGCTGTTAGGTCATTCATTGGAACTCTATCCTTTTATAGGAGATTTATACCAGATTTTACTAAGAGAGCTAAAAATCTAATCAACTTAACGAAAGAGACAGGAAAATTTTCGTGGAATGAAGATGCACAGAAAGAATTTGAAGACCTTAAAATGGCTCTTATTTCAAAACCATGTCTTGCACTCCCTGATTTTGAGAAAGAATTCCACTTATATAGTGATGCCAGTGGCGAAGCATTAGGGGCAGTGTTATCACAATTAGATGAAAATAACATGCTCCATCCTGTTGCCTTTGCCAGCAGAAAATTGAAAGATGCTGAGACCCGCTACTCCACCACTGAAAGGGAATTACTAGCTTTAGTTTGGGCTACTGCCCACTTTAAATGTTACATTGCTAATACCCATTTTTTCATCTATACAGACCATGCACCTCTAACATTTATGTTAAAAATTCACGACCCTACATCTCGCATGGCTAAATGGATCTGCACTCTCTCAGACTTTAATTTTACAATCAAGTTTGTTAAAGGTAAGTGTAACAGTGTCGCAGACTTCCTTTCGAGGTATGTCAACAATGATAACTCCAATGATACTGTTAATTGTAATTTTTGTATACAAGTCGAAAAGGAAGTTACTTTTATGCCTCATTCCAATCTACTTGAAAAAATTGGTGAATTACAAAAATCAGACAAGAAATGCTGCGAGATTGCAAGAAAACTAGACCAAGGTGTAGAAATTGCTCCTAAATACATGAAATTTTTTTTTAGAGATGACATTTTAGTTTGTGAGGATACGAGGGAGTCAGCTATTTTGAATAAACCTGTAAAGTTAGTCGTGCCAAAAGAATTGGTTACTCAAGTTTTTGCACTAACACATGAGTCCCTAGCGGCTTGTCATCAAGCCTTTCAAAAGACCATTGATCGCATTCGTGAGCACTTCTATTGGCCAGGAATGTCGTCAGATGTCAAGCATCTAGTGGAGTCATGTATTAGTTGCCAGCAGAAGAGAGCTTATAGAGCGAACCAGCTCGCCCCTCTGCAACGTATGCCGACCCCCCAGTTTCCCATGAACAAGGTTCATTTGGATCTCATTGGACCCTTACCACAAACTTTTTCGGGAAATAAGTATATTGTCGCATATATAGATTCATTTACTAAGTGGCCAGAAGCATATGCGGTTAGTTCAACCACTTCAGATGTCATTGCGGACACTTTAGCTGACTTCATCTCACGCTACGGAGCACCCTGTTTTATTACGACGGACAATGCGAAGAATCTAATTTCAGATGCGATAGAGCACGTATATAAAATGTTTGGTATTAAACATATTAAGACCTCATCTTATCACCCGGCTGGCAACTCGCAAGTGGAGAGACAGAATCGTACTCTTAAAAATGCACTTTGTCACATAGTCAACCAAAATCAATCTGACTGGGACACTAAACTAAAATTTGCGCTACTAGCTATGCGTTCAGCTGTCCACTCATCAACTAAACTTAGCCCAGCTGCAGTTATGTATGGCAGAAATATGAATCTACCATACAATCTCTTTTCTCAACCACCTTCTTTTAATTATAATGATGCACCCTCTTTTTGTGAACTCTTAATCCCAGCTCTTCAAAAAGTATACACTGAAGTACATAGTAATTTAATTAAAGTTTCTGAGCAGCAGGAAAAATACCGTGAAAAGACAGCTGTTGATAAAAATTTTAAAATAGGAGATCTTGTGTGGTTATTTACACCCACAGTCGCCCCTGGTAATACAAAAAAATTAAGCAAGCAAAATAATGGTCCTTTTACTATAATTGAGAAGCTAAATGAAGTTAATTTTAAAATAGCGCTAGTTGCTAATCCCAAAAATTGTCAGGTTGTCCATGTTGACGGGTTGTCTTCCTTCAAAGACAGACTCCCCATCTGGTCCAGTGAACCAAAACAAACAATTGGCCTGGGATCGACTGAAAACGTGACCATCGATTCACCACACCAACCGCGCGATTCTCCTCCTGTACGCAGATGCAAGCGTAACCGATTCATTCCCTGGGCACCATATGATAGTAACCGCGCACCAGCAGTAGTGAACGTCAACAATAGCGAAACTCCGGTAGCGCCAGAAGTGGAGGAAACAGACAGCGACGCGACTGAAATCATAAATCCCTCTCCCCCACCTCCCATTTCTCCGGAGGTTGCAGCGGCAGAGAATAACGAGATGTGCGTAAATAAAAATTTAGCAACGGCAGAAGGCAGCGAGATGCGCGTAGGTAAAAATTCAGCCACGGCAGAAAGCAGTTCAGCTGCTGCGCACAGCGATTCGCGCAGGTCTCGTTCATCGATTCGTCCAGCTGCTAAATCGAATAGAAGTAGTCGTTCAATATCGATTTCTAGAACCGACTATTCGCTACGGGATAGAAGAGACCGTCCGAGTTATAAATACTAACTATTTTTTTTCGTTATTCAGGCATTTTTATCAATTTTACCTTGTTTATTTGTATTTATTTATAGTTTAGTTAATGTGTATGTATATTTAATTATTTTCTTGGGCATTTTAAAACGGAACTTAGTTTTTCTAGCGTATTAAAGGTTTGTTTTGGTTGTGTTTTGATACTTTCATGTAGGCATTTTTAACCCTTTTTATGCTTATACTTAAGGTTTTTGTCTGTTTTATGGTAGATTATGTGGTATATACCCGTCCACACCCAGTTTTCGTAGATTTTGGGTGTATTTTTGCAAAAAAAAAAAAAAAAAAAAAACGAATGTAATTTTTGTTACTTTAAATTTTTTTTAGGAGGGTATGTTTGGTTACCCTTTTGCCAAAATTGTTCTGCGTTTTCCTTTTTTAAATGCATCTGTGTTTTGTATATAATCTTTTAAGTGTGGGTTTACTTTAATTAATGCACTTTAATCAGATGGATTTATTATTTACTATGCAATTTGTGGGTTTATTTGAACTTTTAACTTTAAGGAGTGTGGACCCTTTTTCTTTTTCTTGTACATACTGTCTCATGTACATGCCTATATGTTGTTGTGTGTGGCTAAAAGTGCTAAAATTAACTATTTTCTTTATTCTACTTCCTATTTTTGTGGAATGTGTGTTTTCCTTCCTGGTGACATACGTCACCACCCTTCTTTTTAAGTTTTGGTGGAATGTTTTCCCTGTAGTGCCCAAGGGGCCCGAGACTGCTTTTGCTATAAGTAGCACAGAGGCAGAGATACTCTTTCCCATGCACATTACTTGTAAGTGCATTTGTAAAATCTGCACAGTGAACCGAATCATTGGACTTTTCTCAAAAACAACATGGCTTCTTGTAGAAAAATGTTATAAATGTGTGCGTAACTCCCTACCATGGTCTGTGATACCATAATATGTGTCTTACAGATGTATATGTATATATTTTTTTTTGTGTGTCACCAGTTGCTCTTGTGTATTTTTGTATAATAGAATTAATATGTGTTTTACAAATTTCATTGACATTTACAGTGTTGTAACTATGATATTACTAGTACTTATTTACATTAATAGATAGTGTTGTAATATACTGTGATGCCAATTATTGAAGTTATGTATATAAGCAGTATAATGACAATTAATCAGTGGGCACTTCTCTTCTTTTTCGGCTAATTTTTTTTTTTCTCAAAATTCAATTTATGTATTATTTACAGTTCTGTTACCAGAAATTTCAGGTAGGATGCAGTTATGCGTAGGAATGACAGTAGTAGGGAAATGAGGTTTCACAGTCAGGTGGAACATGTGTTCTTTTACAGGTGCAGAGAATATCTTGGTCATTTTAGTGGTAAAATCAGCCTTGTGGTCCCTCCTCTGGTAGTACTCTTTTATGGTCATGTTTCAGGTAATATTTTAGGTAATGGTTTCTACGGATGTGCGAGCTCTGGTTGTATATATCCGGAATATATTGTCAGGGTGGTATTTCAGCGGTGAACTCTCTGGATCCCGTCCCGGATCGATGTATGATCTGTGTTTGTGGGTCAGTTTTTTCAGTGTTGAGGTCCCAGCATGTCATGTGGTACCCAGTTACCTTTCAAAAAAAAATAATTTGTTTTCTCAAAGAATTTTTTTTTAATTAGCCGGGGGGAGCAATCTTGTTACGGTTGGTTTCAACCAATTTTTTTTTAATCTACATTAATTATTTAAATCACTTTCTCTACATTTATTTAAAAGCACTCTTTTTTCTTCTGTTTCTAATAAAAATTTAAATAAATAAAAGTAATTGTAATAATAATAATAAAATCAGTTTTTATTTTTTCTTCTTTCTTTTTCTTTTTGCAAAGTAAATTCAACGTTTATAGTCTAGCTTTGCTTCCTGTTTTCAAATACGAAAGATAAATAGCAGGGAGGGAGGTTTCTCAGTAAAAGACCACACATAGTGTATTGGGCAGTCGTGTACGTTTTCTCCCATACCCTTGAATCATGTGTTGTAGTCACCTAGTCTAGTTTTGGTTAAAAGAAAGACCGTCCGCCCTGTATAGGAATTACGTTATCTTATGAGTGTACTATATACGCAATTAGGCTTTGTAAGCTTACGACAGGCTTCAATGGGCTCTGCTATCAGGCGGATAGCTGGCGCCCAGGTCAACAGAGGCTCACAGGACCCCCTTCAGCACACGCCATGGGGGTGAAACATGGCTGCCTTCCCCCATGAAGCGGCTGGCAGGGTGGAACGACAGGCTGGTGCCTTCAAGGAGAGTCCATTTTCCCTTTTGTTTCCATTCCCGTACCCCTGGCGGAGTGGATCGGTCCCGTTTTTCAAGCAGCGCGGGAGAATGAATGTTTACAGTAGTTTTTTGCTTGGCGGTGATACTTGTCGTTTGGCTCGTAAAAAAAAAAAAAAAAAAATTACGAATTATCACTTGGCTCGTAAACTGACTTGTTACTCGTTGCTTTTGATCGGAGTGTTGTGGTTGTGGATCTTGAACGGCTTGTGTACGAGTACCAGTGTTTTATGACGGTACTTAGAATGAAGCAGATTACTTATTGCTATGACTACCAATTTTTAGTAAATGAATACTCGAGTAACGTATTACTTGGAGTGAGACCCTCTACTTACTGTCTTGACTTCTAAACTATGGAGTTGTTGATATTTCTAATGGGTTGTTAATTTCAATACGGTCAGTGCAGCAACGAAAGAAGAGTGGGGTTTCGCCTGCGAGGAACGCGCGATGTTTTTAAAACCCCAGTCGGCGGGTTATACCCTTTCTATCGAAATCGTTGGAGAATAGCAATCTTCAAAACAGACAAATAGGTTTGTGAAGCAAGTCGCAAATCCTTTTTTTTTATATACTGCTAAGATTAAAGATGAGGTATTGAAGTAAAATTCGACTGAATATATATTGTCTCATGAATTGATATCCTCAAAGATGTGCCTGCCATTAGTATCATACTCATATTAAAAACTCATTACTGTAGACAGTGAGCCGTTTTGGAGTGTTTCAAAAGAAAAAAAAAGATTAGTGAATCTTCGTCGGATTGTCGACGTAATTGGCCACGGGTTGACAGACTATGTTGATGAGTTAAACAAATCAAATTGGGACTCCTCTAAGATGTGCCTGCTATGAATATCAGATTCCTAATATATATTTGTAAGTAATACAACTTCCTGAGTTGATTTCATTTTTTTTTTTTTATTATTGATGTTTTATATATATGTATATATATATATCCAAAGAGTATACTTTAAGTGTGTTATTTCCATAAACTCAATAGGTTGCTTATTTGTGTTATTAAGCTTGGAAGAAATGTTTTGATAAAGTTTAGAATCACATTATTTTATTGAAAATAATTAATACCTAATTTTTATAGAGTTGATCATCCTTCTAATTCTGATATTATTCTAGTTTTGAGAACCTTAATATTTGACTTAAAGATACTTAATAATCAACATTGATCAACTTATATTGTTTGTCACCATAGTTATATTTCTTTTTGAGAATTACACTGTTTTTATAAATTTTAATTATTCAAATAAAGACTGTTTTCTCTTATTCTCAAATATAGTATGTTTTTTTTATATGATCTTTATTTAGTATTCTTATATCTACAGCAATCCTATAAGTGAGGCTTGACCACTCAATTACTGTGAGTAAGATTATGAAAGCTATGATCTTACTAAATTAATATTTTTTTTTAATTTCTTAAATTTTAAATTCATAGTAATAATTTATTTGAAAATTAATTGAGGCTTACGTTAGGTTATTAGATGTAATTATTGTTCCTATCTCAGTAATGGATATACTGATAATTGATGCTAAAATAAAATTAAGTCTAATTTCTTAATTGATTAATCTAAATTTTATTTATCCTTTCTTTGAAGTATTATTCAAAACAAACAACAAAATGGTTGTTTTTTAACAAAAAAAAAAAAAAAAAAAAAGTTTTTCAGTTATTATATAGCCACTATACGATTCCTGGTTAACCGATCTGATCTTGTTCGCAATCTCCATAGTTGTTCTAAAATTTTGTACATCATCATATCCCTATTCTATTAACGGATTTAACTCCTTCTCCTTTTGGTCCTCATATTGGAGGAATTTCAGGTTATCTGCATTTTTCCAAATTATATGATGATTACACTTTTGTTAATTTAATGTGTATGGAGATTTGAGCTTGATCGGGTTGGAGTGGAGTTGGGTGTTCTTTATGCAATCCAGTATGCTACTTGATTTAGAAATCTGTTGCCCCTTACTACACTTAATACTGTCTTAAAATAATGAGTTCAAAATTATCATTGTTATATTAACCTATGCGGATTTTTAAGTTTTGATATTTTGTTTAGTTTAATATAATTTGCTCCCTTTTCCATGGCAACAGATTTCAGTGGAGCTAATCAGGGTATACTTTTTTTTTTTTTAAATATTTAATTGTCAAGTGAAGATTGAGTAATAAATGTGCTTTTTTAAGTTTAAGTAAGTTGTGTTTTAGAAAGAACCCCAAAACCCACAACACATGTATGTATTGCAAGCTTATTTATCTCCATCACTGTAAACTGAAATGTCTGAAATTCAGACCCTTAAGTGTCTGAAACGGATGGTTAAAAAAACAGACACTGTAAAATGTCTTAAAAATTTAAGACACATAAGTGTCTGATTAATGATAGATGATTTAATAAACCAGATAACTGATGATCCGCCAAACCTCTTATCAGGCGATTGGACGAAGAAAGATAATAAGGCCAGGGTCATAATCAATTTGAGCTTAGAAGACTCCCAGCTGATTTACATTAAAAACGAAACATCAGCTAAATCTACATGGCTAGCATTAAAAACAATACATGAGCGCGCGAATTTATCTAGTAAATTATACTTGCTACGAAAATTATATAGTATAAAACTAGCTGAAAATGGAAATATGAATGATCATATAGTTAAAATATTAGAAACCGCTGATAGGTTAAAAGCAATAGGAGAAGAGATTAAGGACTCTCATTTATCTGCACTTTTGTTGTGCTCCCTTCCACCTAGCTATGGTACTCTGATCACGGCATTAGAGGCCCGATCAGAGACCGAATTAAATTCAAAATTTATAAAAGGAAAACTTACAGATGAATTTCAAAGGAGACAAGAAAGCTCCAATTCATCGCATGAAAAGTATACAAAACCTTTAATAAACAAAAACAAAACACTAGGGCATATCCAAAAAGAGAACAAAACTTTTTTTGCACGCATTGCAAAAGAAAAAATCATGTGCGACAAAACTGTTGGTTTCTTAAAGAATAAAAATTCTAAGAACCAAACAAATGAAAAATACAGACAAAATTCGTCTTTATGCTTTGAAGCAAGTGATTTTACTCCGGAAACAAAAGCAGAAACAAACACACAAATTCAAGAGAGTAAAAGCGAAGAAAATCAAAACACTTTCGAAAATACAGTGTCTCAAAAGCAATTATCTTTAATCGCACATAATGAATCTAAATCTACTTGGGTCGTCGATTCTGGAAGCAGTTCACATATTTGTAATGACATAAATATATTTGTTGACATTGACAACAAATCAACAACATAGATATCAAGACTGCATTCCTCCACGGAAATTTAGAAGAGGAAGTTTATATGACGCAACCAGAAGGGCATGTAATACCGGGAGAGGAAAATAAAATTTGCAAACTAAAAAAATCAATTTATGGATTGAAGCAATCCGCACGAGCATGGAACATTAAATTAGAAGAAAGTTTAACTAAACTTGGTTTTGTGCAAAGCACCTCCGATCCATGTCTCTTCACACGAAAATTAAAAAATAGTACAACATATATCATTATATATGTTGATGATTTATTAATTTCAGGGGAAACTAAAGAAATAAATGAAATAATAGAACAACTAAAAAAGGAATATGAAGTCAAAAATTTAGGACTTGTAAATTATTATCTGGGGATAAACATAAAAAGAAGTAAAGAAGGAAATTTCGCACTTGATCAAAGAAACAAAATAAAAGAACTGATCGAAAAATTCGATTTAAAGGAAGCGAAACCCTGTGATACTCCGATGGAACCCGGGTACTTAAACATAATTGATGAGGAAAATTTACTTCCTAATAACAGTAAATATCGGCAAGCTATTGGTACATTGTTATATATAGCTACAATAACCAGACCAGACATAGCCGCCGCTGTGAACATTTTGAGTCGTAGAAACGAAAAACCCAGAGAAAAGGATTGGAACGTAGTAAAGCGGGTTATTAGATATTTAAAAACAACACAAGAACTAAAACTAATTATTAGTAAAGAAAATGAGCCAATTCTAACAACATATGCTGACTCCGATTGGGCAAGGGATAAAAATGACCGTAAATCAACAACGGGAAATTTATGTAAATTAGGGAATACAGCAATTTCCTGGTCAACTAAGAAACAAAATTCAGTTGCCTTATCATCCGCTGAGGCTGAATACATCTCAGCAGCAACTTCAGCACAAGAGACAGTTTGGATAATCAATCTAAAGGACCTTGATCTACAACAAAAATTGCCCATAACTTTATTCGAAGATAATCAAGCGTGTATAAACATGGTTAAAAATTATAAACATCATTCAAAAACAAAACACATTGACATCAAATATAACAGTATAAAAGATCTTAAGGAAAAGGGAATAATTGATCTACAGTATTGCCCAACCAAAACTATGACAGCTGACATTCTAACGAAGCCCCTTCCCAAACCTGACTTTACAAAACACAGAGAAAGTTTAAATATCAAGAACATTTATACTTCAGAAATCAAGCAGGGGTGTTAGAAAAGTGATTTCTGAAATAAACATTTCATCTCTAATGAGGAGTCAACATATTTATCCTCCGATTTCAACGAGCTGGTGAAACGGAACACGTGCACTGACAAAGTACTTTTTCTGTTTCTGTGAGATTCTCATTAAAGAACTGACACGTGTAACCTCCAAAAAGTTCAAGGTTCAATGCGGTAACTTGACTGTGTTTTTCTCATCCAAGAACTAAATACTTCAGTCTCTAAGTAACTCTTTTTAAATGCAGAACTGCAGAAAATTTCTCTTAAAATAAATGTTTTAACCTTTTATAGTTTGATGATCTGATAATTTTGAGAACTACGGCAATAAATGCTTCTTCTATTTTATTCTTAAAATCAATTTAAATACTTCATGACAGTAAAAAAGGTAGAGAAAGTTTGTCTTACCTGTTGAGTCCGCGAAGGTTCATGAGTAATCCAGTTTGATAATTAGTCCGGTGAAATAATGGCACAAATTTAAGTAGATACTTTCTGCATGATGCGTTGAGACAACAATCACGCAATCACACTATTTTATGAAAATAAGTAGCTTCAAGATATAACTTCTAATTTAAGTATTAAATTACTATTAAAGAAAGAAAGAGAATTAATTTACATCATTAAATTTACATCAAACTATAAAAGGTTAAAACATTTATTTTAAGAGAAATTTTCTGCAGTTCTGCATTTAAAAAGAGTTACTTAGAGACTGAAGTATTTAGTTCTTGGATGAGAAAAACATAGTCAAGTTTACGTCATTGAGCCTTGAACTTTTTGGAGGTTACACGTGTCAGTTCTTTAATGAGAATCTCACAGAAACAGAAAAAGTACTTTGTCAGCGCACGTGTTCCGTTTCACCAGCTCGTTGAAATCGGAGGATAAATATGTTGACTCATTATTAGAGATGAAATTTTTATTTCAGAAATCACTTTTCTAACATCTGAAACGGACGGTTAAAAAACAGATACTTTAAAGTGTCTTAAAAATTTAAAACACTTAACAGTGTCTGAATTCAGAAACTTAAAACGTCTGAGTCGCGGCCATTTTTGTGCTCTAATTTGTGAGCAATGGGCAGCTATTTCTGACCACACTTTTTTTAAAGCATTAAATGCAGCCATGTTTGACCACATTGAATCCTCAATAAATGACAAAATATTTTACCATAAAGCAGGGCTGGGGATTGTACCAGAAGCAGAACCTGATTAAAGCATGGGCAAACTGGGTCATGAACCCCCCTCCCCTCCACCGATTTTAGGCGGCCCCAAATTTGGTTTGCAATTTCCGTAAAACTGGTATTTTAAATCTCTTTTGACATGGTACTGATTATAATCAATATTTTGAACTATTAGAGTACGATAAGTTTAAAAACAAAAAGTATATTTATCTAAATACAATAAAATCTCTGAATAGTGGACACCGTAGCATCCCACAATTTGTCTGCTATTCGGAGAAAGTGGATTCTGCCGAATAACAGACAAATTCCGTCGTCCTGGGGTGTCCGCTATTGAGAGGTTCTTTTCCTACTCTAACAGTTCAAAATATTGGTTATAATCAGTGCAACGTCGAAATAGATAGAAAATATCAGCTTACGAAAATTGCATACTGAATTTGAGAACCCCCAAAATCAGATGGGCCAGGACAACGGCCTAGTTTGCCCAAGCCATAATCAAGTCTTGCTTCTGAAAGAAACCCTATCCTGCTTTATGGCGAAATATGTATACGTATTCTAAAGCATAGAAAGTGTTTTATTTTTTGTCATAATATAGAAAATGTGCACCAAAAGAATTTCAGGTCCAGTGGTTTACTCCCCTCCCCCCCCCTCCTCTTCACATACTGCCGTAAAAAATCAAATACCTTAATTCGATTACCTCAAACATATATGAACATATTAAATACATGTTTATATAAATTTTCTGTTATTAACCTCATCTTTTTCTATAAGTATAAAATACTGATTATTTTCTGCACCCCCTGATTATTATGCACATTGCTGTGGAAAACGACTTCATCCGCGGCGCACATCGGTGTTTTTATTATTTTAGAATGAGAATTTAACACTGAAAAATTAGATTATATAACTTTTATTTTGTGTTTGAGGTACAATACCACTTTTCATCATAATTAACTATGTATGCTTCAAATGAGCATTTTTCAGATGTTAAAAAGTGTTAGAAAAATGCTTTTGCTTAATTTTTTCTAAACGAACATCAAATTAAAATTGATATAAAATAAACATTTTGTAACGTGGGTTAATTTTCTTAGTAGAAAGTATAAGCTTCTTTCTTTGAAGTATGTTTTGAATTATTTTGAGATTTGAATATAATAGTTCAATAATAATAATAAAAAAATTAATGGCAATTTTTCATTCAAATACTAACATATAAATAAAAAAAGCTTGTGTTATGAAAAGTTTTTTTATAAAAAGAAAAATATATTTTTTTAATATAAATTAAAATTAAAATGCATTAAAATTTTATAATAAAATTTACTAAACAATCTACATTTTAGATCTTGTAAAACATAATTAAACAATCTGGAGTAAAAGAAAAAAAAACATAAAACCAGTAAATTTAAATCCCGAATTTTATTACAACAATGAAAACTCCTTAGTAAAAATATTTGGCCCTATCATGGACCAAAAATTAATCTTGTCCACCCCTATCTCCCCACCCTTATTTTTTGCCGTATTATTTTGTTTTTTACTCGGGATATTATTCAAAGTGATTTATATATATATATATTTCTTTTTTCTTTTTTTTCAGCTCATATTGGATTAAGTAAATCCATTTTGAAAATGGCTCTGTGTCTTGAAATTTGATTATGTTATTGAGATTCAATAACACCTAAAACAGTAAAAACATCTAAATATAGCTTTTGTATTTTCAACAAGTTTTCATAAGGTAATATTTAAAAAAAAGTTTTCCGCGTGCAATCGAATACAATAGGGTAATTTTGAATGTTTTAATTAGAGGTTTATTTCTCATAAGAAAAACTGAAAATGTATGCATAAAATATTGAGAATCTCATAATAAACCTCATTCTGATACTTTTATGTTTCTTTTTCATGTTCTGTGTCCACCATCTGAAGCAAAAATTATCACAACATTTCCCATATATAAATTTCGTTTTGTTTACATGAAAACATCAACTTTGAAAATATAATCTGCAAAAGAATTAAATGATATGTCACCAAAAGTGGAAATTCATACGTAAATTATCAATAATATCAGTAACTGGAAATTGCTAGAGATAATTTATAATTCCATGTGATCAATTTATTTTATACATCAGATAACAATCACCAGAGCTATTAAGCTACTATTAGAAATAAATAAATATAATATTTAATAACATGCATGACTTTTAGTTTCAAAATTTCTTTCGCCTTAAATAGACATTTTAACTTGACTATTTGTTATTTCTTTATTTTTCATGTAAATGCATACAAACTTTAAAAAAAAAAAAAAAAAAGCAACTTTATATGCAAATTACAAGTCAATCTATACAAGTAAATATATAAAATTCTAGCTTTCTCTATTTTTCATTTTAAATTTGTAGTCAGTTTATTACAAAAAATAATGAAGAAATAAATATTAAAATTTAGTTATTGATACCTCAAGTTTTCCAAAACCGAAAGCTAAATTTTTGAGCAATAAATCAAAGTAAATAATGATTTATTTATTTACTTTTTTTAGAGGAAACTAAATTACTAAAAAAATATATATGTGTTCAAAAATTAACTTTAAGAAAAAAAAGTTTTGAAAATTAATTGTATTAATAATAATCACAAAGTCACAATATATATATTGTTTTAACTGTCATTTATGTACATTAGAGGCTATATATATGATATGCAATACAATTAAAATTTCAATCTAACTAAAACTATTATGTGGAGCTTAATATAATTTTAAAGATATATTATTATTATTAAGATTTTACGATATTTTTGCAGTTTTTTTTATGTTTGCCATACCAAATTCGGCAAAAATCAGTTTTGTCCTTTGGAAGACAAAATATATATATATATATATATATAAAGATTTTTTTCCCGAAAATTGTACATCTATAATTATAAAATATAGATAACAACAATTCTTTGTTCATTTTAGAATTTTTTTTCAATATTAAATATTGAGTGAATTACACATCCTTCATAGCGAATCAACAATTAAAAAGTTCTAAACACAACAATTCTTCTTCAGCAAAAAATTTCACAATTTTTCTTTTTCCTTTTTTCAAAATAAATATTTTAAACTAAGCACTTTTCTTAATATAATATTACTGCCATTTTTACAGTAAGATTTACAGGATACAGTCACATAAAAAAAAAAATCCGATTTTTTTTTGTTTTGTTTTCTTTGGGGGGGAGGGGGGCGCGAAAATATAATACGAG
Organism: Maratus michaelseni; assembly: GCA_963931845.1. Classification (NCBI taxonomy): domain Eukaryota; kingdom Metazoa; phylum Arthropoda; class Arachnida; order Araneae; family Salticidae; genus Maratus; species Maratus michaelseni. Next base: position 23,228,201 of record OZ007590.1, on the reverse strand, counting down.
AAATATTGGCTTATTTGTGTATGGATACATAAGCAATAAAATCAATACTATGATTTAACCAATAATAAGATTCGTTAGAATAAAAACGTTTTATAGCAGGGGTCTAAAGAAGTATTAAACAAAATTCTTTAGCTTTAAAATGATATGAATTTAGTTCAAAATCATAAGTAAATACACAAATCTGTTTAGATAAAAAATATTTATTACGCAAACAAATAGTATAAATACACATTATTCTTTTAAAAATTATTGAAATAAAAAATAAATAATATTACATAAGTAATAATGAAGTAAAAATTTCTTTCGAAAATGAAAATCATATTATCGTAGATAATCTCACAAGAGGATCCTTACCTGATAAAGCAGTCATGAAATCCATAATCTATTATTCATTTTGGATACACATATAACACGAAAACAGTGCACAAATTAGTGCCCATTTTTAAAAATATCAATAAGATCCACTAATACTTTGATGTAATATTATTTCTTTAAACCTTCTTATGATTATCAAAATTTGTGAAAAAATATCGATCAAAATCTTGTTAATATTATCATAATATCATAATATCATTCCATATTCATATGATCCATATTATTCACGAAATTGATTTAATATTTCTCAGAAGCAAGCACAACATATACTATTTTACAAGCTGGATCTATTTCACAAAGACTGATCGAGTAGATTCGCCATTAGAGAAATGTAAAGAAGAAAAAAATTCCACAAAAATGTAACAATCGATTCTTCTTCCTTTGAAATCACGATATCTTCATCAAACAAATCGTTTAAGACAAGTTTGAAATGTGCCATTTTATGATGAGAGGTTTCAATTTGACAGTTTGTTTACAGCCCCTCATACAAACTTTCTCGACTTTCTGCAGGTGCTGTTCGTTTGAGCGTCTACAATTCACTGATGTACCAAAAAGAATAAGCTCTAATGATATTTATAGCTTCTTTATAAGATAATCAAGTATTTACACATCTTAATTTGACAGTTTGTATACAGCCCCTCGTACAAGCATTCTCGACATTCTGCAAGTGCCGTTCGTTTGAGCGTCTACAAATGACTTATTTACCAAAAACAATAAGTTCTAACGATATTTACAATATCTTTATATGATAATAAAGTATTTACACATCTGAATTCGACAGTTTAAAAAAATTAATTAATTTATTATTTTTCTTTTTTTTTATGTCAGAGGTTTGAGCGTCATTAGAGGACATTTCAGACTTCAAATGTTTTGTTCTAACATCTTTTTTACCTCAGTTATGTGGCATTTTATGATGAGAGGTTTCAATTTGACAGTTTGTATACAGCCCCTCATACAAACATTCTCGACTTTCTGCAGGTGCTGTTCGTTTGAGCGTCTACAATTGACTTATGTACCAAAAAGAATAAGCTCTAATGATATTTATAGTATCTTTATATGATAATAAAATATTTTTAGAACTTAATTTGACAATATCGATAAAATAAGTTATTTATTATTATTTTTATTATTATTTTTTTTAATCTCTGAGGTTTCAGCATCATACAAGAACATTTCAGATGCTAAAATATTTGTTATAGCATTATTCTGAGCTTTGTTATATAGCATTTTGCTAAAAGAGTTAATAATTTGACAGTTTGTATACAGCCCCTTATACAAACATTCCCGACATTCTGCAAGTGCCGTTCGTTTGAGCGTCTACAAATGACTTATTTACCAAAAACAATAAGTTCTAATGATATTTATTGTATCTTTATATGATAATAAAATATTTTTAGAACTTAATTTGACAGTTTGTATACAGCCCCTCGTACAAGCATTCTCGACATTCTGCAAGTGCCGTTCGTTTGAGCGTCTACAAATGATTTATGTACCAAAAAGAATAAGCTCTAATGATATTTATAGCTTCTTTATAAGATAATCAAGTATTTACACATCTTAATTTGACAGTTTGTATACAGCCCCTCGTACAAGCATTCTCGACATTCTGCAAGTGCCGTTCGTTTGAGCGTCTACCAATGACTTATTTACCAAAAACAATAAGTTCTAATGATATTTATTGTATCTTTATATGATAATAAAATATTTTTAGAACTTAATTTGACAATATCAATAAAATAAGTTATTTATTATTTATTTATTTATTTTTATTTTTTTAAATCTCTGAGGTTTGAGCGTCATACAAGGACATTTCAGATGCTAAAATATTTGTTATAGCATTATTCTGAGCTTTGGTATATGGCATTTTGCTAAAAGAGTTAATAATTTGACAGTTTGTATACAGCCCCTCATACAAACATTCCCGACATTCTGCAAGCGCCGTTCGTTTGAGCGTCTACAAATGACTTATGTACCAAAAAGAATAAGCTCTAATGATATTTATAGCTTCTTTATAAGATAATCAAGTATTTACACCTTAATTTGACAGTTTGTATACAGCCCCTCATACAAACATTCCCGACATTCTGCAAGTGCCGTTCGTTTGAGCGTCTATAAATGACTTATTTACCAAAAAGAAGAAGTTTTAATGATATTTATAGTATCTTTATATGATAATCAAGTATTTACACATCTGAATTCGAAAGTTTAAAAAAATTAATTTTTTTTTTATTTATTTTTTATTTTTTTATGTGAGAGGTGAGCGAGAACTAGGTTGTTGTTCCATAGTTCGAGTAATTAATAAAAATTGTATAAAATTGAAAACTGGAGAAATGTATTCATTATTAGTTGTAAGCTAAGTAAATGCTTAAGGAACTGTAGGATTAATGATAAGAATTACTACATTATTATTATTATTATTATTATTATTATTATTATTTTATGGTTTGTTTTCCCAACTCCCGTCAAATATACCAATTTTTAATTAATGTCAACAATTTGACAACAATTTTAAATGAAAATAATGAATGGTTTATACCTATGTAATTAAAAATTTTCTAGAATAAGAATTTTCTACAGGTATAATTGACTTTTTTCTGTTAAAGTTAAAAATGAAAGAAAAAATAGCTTAGTGGAAAAGAACTGAAATAATTTCACCTCATCTTATATGTCCATTGCATTTCTGAATTTAATTTTTTTTTAAATGTCTTAAACATATCAATACAGACTTAGAAAACCCATTTTATAACTGAATTTTAACATTCACACGATGATACACCCGATAATGAATGGAGAAATGGGCAAAAAACTATTAATCTGTCACTGAATCCATAAAACCTTTTCTGTCCCCACCCCTTTGAAGAAGAGAGTATGCTGGGAGTTAGTTACATTGCTTTGCTATGCACTCTTGACCCATAGGACGATATACGATGTCTCCTTGAGCCATAAATTTAGTCACGGCGGCACTCCTATTTCAGGAAATACATGACACTTTAAATAACCATACTGAAAAAGATAGCTGATACTTGATTTTGCAGCTGTACGAAACTTTATACATAAAGTCGGTCCGTACAGATTCGGTGTTTCAAAGAAAGTAAAACCTAGTGAAAAATAATCTGTTGCACATATTTCACTATGCTCTACCACAGAACTTATAATACATACGTTAGAAGTTCTTTGACTGTAGTACAGACATAAAACAACTTCAAAAATTATTTAGATTAAATATTCGCAGTAATTATGAAGAGTTGATTATGGGGGTTTTAAATACTTAATTCAGTTTGAAGAGAGTATTTAAAAATCTCATTTCTTGTGTGTGTATGTGTGTTTGTGTGTATAAGACATAGCATAAACGAAAAGGGAAATATCTCCCTACATTTAATCCCAGTATCATTAGATTGTACGCATGTTGTGTTTAAATAGGATCTTATTTTCATGATCTAAAGCAATTCGTTCTTTTGAGAATAATACTCTGAATTTAGTAGTGTCAGTGGGCTAAAAAAAATATTTGAAACAACATACACAATTGAATTAGAATGTGAAGTCAAAGTTTTTAATTTCTCATTAATTTGTGTATTTAGTCTGTTCATAAGTAAATTCCAATATCCAGTTCAGCATAATAAACACACTAGAGGGTACAAAGAACATACACAATTGGTGATCAAATATTTTATTAACATATTACTAAATAGAATTTGTAAACTTGATCATTTAGTGTAAGGATGCAAAAGGCTAACTTTTTCTTTCTTTTCTCTTTTACTGAACATAATACGAATATATACTGGTGCATTTAAAATTGTATGTGAAATAATTATTGTAAAATGTTATTATTTTTAAGGTCCTCTTTAGCTTGGAATTCTCAAGCCTCTAACTCGAATAACATATTTCAAATAAGATTATGATATTAATACAATTTCGTTAAATCTTAAATTGCAATTGAAGAGGTTTAAAATAAAAATAAATAGTACTTACAATAGTTTTACATGAAATTTGAAATAACAGTACAAAAACTTTTTAACAGCATCAAAAATGATTTTAAATATATAAATTTTATACATTATTTTATATATATTATTCCAAAAAATGTATTTAGAAAAGAAAAAGAGTTATAAGTTAAATAAACTTTCAACACGATTCAAAATCATCATCATGCGTATTTACCAAGTAAGAACTGTATGCACATAATTATATAAGAATGTTAAATACTTTATGTGTCATTTAAAGGCCGCTTAAATTCATTAAGAAAGAACGAAGAACGCATAAAAGTAAGTGATAAAATATTATTAATATATTGACACGCGTACACGACACAAATAATTAATTTAAAAATACAAATTAAACATCATAGATACTGAAATATACATTTTAAAATATCATTATTACCGAAAGGGCAAAAACATACATTATATATGCAACACACTAATAAATGAAAAATATTTCAAGAAAAAACAATTCAAAACATATAATATATTCAAAGTATTCAAATTGTTTTTAAAAAGTAGTTCAAAAGGATTGATTTTGTTTTCTTTTTTATATGTATAAGGTAAAGCTAGGATAGTCTGCGCACAATTCAAAAGAATAACAATAAAAAATCTAAATATTAATTTTTTACTAAACTATCCGTGAATAATTTTCACTTCATTTGTTTTTTATGCATTTCCATTGCTATTTTGTTGTTATGTTGTAATTTAATAGAACAGTTGTAATAAAACCAAGAAAGTTATTTTGCGCAATCTGTCTTTACAGGGTTGGTGTGATTGCGCACATGGGTAGGAGAGATTGTTACTAATAATAACTACGGTAAAATTGTTAACAATAATAATTACACTTAAATGATATTGTTGTAAGGTTTTTGTGAACAAATATTATTGTATTAGGAGTGAATATTTCAAGCTAATGATTAAAGAATAAAAAAAATGAAATAATTTTAAAAGCGATAAAAAAATTTGAATTAAAGTGGAAAAAAATTAAAGAATCAGGAAAAGCAAGTCCAGATAAGCTTACAAAATAACATTAAGTTACTTGAAAACTCGTTTAACTTAAAATTAGTCCATTTTAATTTTTCATTTTTTATGCAAATTTACCAATAAGCTGCGTGATCTCACCTAGCATAGAAACTAATGGGAACGACGCGCCATCTCTCCTAAGTAGCAGATGCGCAAACTCTCCAATTTCCATAGGAGATATTGTGCGCCCTTTTATTTAAACATGGCCGCTACTAAAACGAACCGTTGATGTTCACATTGTTAGTCTAGACTAGTAGCTTATGAGAAATTGTTTAAGTTAAAAATATTTTGTACTGCTGACATTGTATAAAAATTTTGATAAATAGCTATGAAAATTCAAGCACTTACTTTGGGAAAACAAAACAAAATAGCAATGCTTTATCTTAGACACTCAAAACAATCAACGTGCACTTTCAAGTAGACACTCCACTATTTCTGTTGTACAACTACCTGGAGTCACTGCGCGCTCACTCTATTCCTTTCTCCCGAACCTCTATGTGCGCAATCTCTCCGACCGCGCCATCTCTCCTGGCTGTACCTTATACATATATATTTATGTAAAATAAAAATATTTTAAACTTAATAAGTAAAAACAAGTATACAATTTATTAAGCTGCGCACAAACACATAGTGCACAATCTATTCTTAATATTAAAATTATTAAGAAGAAACGTTTGTTTATTTGCATGAGGTAACCACTCGAATTTCCGAGACAATTTCAAAAATTCTTTCGTAAAAAAAAAAAAAAAAAAAGGAAAAAAAAGAAAGAAAGAAAAGAGAAAAGAAAAGAAAAGAAAACAATAGTGACAATCTTTGTCCAACAAAGACTATCTTTTTATATCGGTGCCACTGCCTCCAACACTCTAAATAAGAAAGAGTGACTATTCACTCCGGAGGAGTGGATATTCACTCTATCGCAGAGTCAAAATTTGCCCAACCTCTTTAGAGTGACTATTCACTCTAGGCAAAAGTGAAATTGTTCACTCTCTGAAAGAGTGAATACTCACTCCCGAGAAGTGAATATTCACTCTAAACAGGGGTGGATACTCACTCTTTCAGAAGAGTGACTATGCACTCTTGTAAAAAGAGTGGGTTTTTTCACCCTGATAGGAGTGAATAGTCACTCTTTCATAGGAGTGGCTATCCACTCTTTCATAGGAGTGACTATTCACTCTTGCAAAAGGAGTGGAATTCTCACTCCTGACAGGAGTGAATAGCCACTCTTTCATAGGAGTGAATGTTCACTTTTTATGGAGTGAATTATTTTTTTTTTATGTTTCTTTTATGGGCATTTTAAAAGAATCATCTATTTTAGAGCATGCAATGAAAATAGGCACAAGCGTGGTAAAGACTGGAATAAAATACTTTATTAGCAATATTTATTTAATTCATAGTTTGTAACAGTAATTGAACTCTTAAGGAAAAATTAAATTAGAGTTACATAATGAATTAAATTAGATTACTGACAGAAATAAACTAAAATATTTTATTCCAAGCTTATCACTATTGTGTTTGCTTTCATTGCATGCCTTATAATGATATGATAGTTTTAAAATGCTCATAAGGGCAAGTAATTAACCAAAATCTTAATAAGTTAATATTATTTCTTTCTTTTTCAAATACCCGTTAAGTTGTATTTAGTATTTTAATAATTCCTGTGATGTACGTTATTATTATTTTTTTTCATGTGTAATTCAAATTTTAAATCTTTAAATCTCTGTATTAATTGCTAATGAATTTAAATCTAATCAAACATTATTGTTTACTGTATTTTAGTTTTTTTTTTAAGTTTTATTAATAACTATTTAATAGATGGATATTCTATGACTAACAATGTGTGATTTCACTTTAATTTTTATTTTAAATATAAACTCTTATCTTTTGACCGTACTTTTCAGTAAACTAGCGCTATTTCACAAAGTCCTATTATTCTAAAATCATACATATTATTTCTGTTGTCAACATCCCTTTTTCTATGAATTTACAAAACATACAACAAGAAACGAGGTATTCTCCTTCGAAAGCTTTTGACAGTACTACCCCCACTTTTCGTTAAAACACGGTTTTTGATTAAATATTGCTATTAATTAAAAATTAAATCGGCATTGTTTTTATAAATGAAATGCAAGATTTTTCCTCAAATTAGTGTTGCCACAAAAATAAAATAACCGCATTATATAGTGCTGAACAATGATTATAAAAAAATAAATAGTAGTACAAAAAAGATAAAATATCATTTCTCCACATAGGTTTATTTTATATTTATGGTTAAAAAGCAAAATTGATATTGAAATGTTTAAAAGAAAAAAAGACCCCATCGATCGGTCGAAGCAGTAGTATTTCACGTGTATAATAAAAGGTATGCTTTGTTATATTAAATTTTATTTTAAGTGCATTCAATTTATTTTTTTTTCATGTTTTCCAAGAAGCGGATGTTTATCTTGGGAATTTACGAAGTTATGAATTTTTTTCTTCTTAAACTCTTATCCCCCCTTCCCCCCTTGAGGCCATTTTTAATGATTTCAAAAATCTGACATACATAAATTTTCGGTCCTTTTCCTAGAAGTAATAATAACTTTAAACGGATTTGATACGTATCATAATTAAGAAGTTACGCACTGTAAACTGAAATGTCTGAAATTCAGACACTAAGTGTCTGAGACGAATGGTTAAAAAAAGAGACACTTTAAAGTGTCTTAAAAATTTAAGACGCACTTAATTGTGTCTGAATTTCAGACACTTGAAACGTGTGAATCGCGGCCATTTTTTGCTCTGATTTGTGAGCAATAAGCAGCCATTTCTAACCACACTTTATTTTTTTCTTAAGCATTAAATGCAGCCATGTTTGACCACATTGAATCCTCAATAAATGGTAAAATATTTGCCCATAAAGCAGAGTTGAGGATTGTTACAGAAGCAGAACCTGATTAAAGCATGAGCAAACTGGGTCATGGACATAACACCCCCTCCCCCATGATTTTAGGGGGCCCCAAATTTGGTATGCAATTTCCGTAAAGCTGATATTTTAAATTTCTTTCGACATTGTTCTGATTAGATTCAATATTTTGAACTGTCAAAGGGTAAGATTAAAAACAAAATATATGTATTTAATAGTATTTGGGTAAATATAATTTTTGTTTTTAATTTTATCCTACTCTACAAGTTAAAAATATTTAAAATAATCAATCAGTACAACGTCGAAAGAGATTTAAAATATCAGCTTTACGGAAATTGCTTACCGAATTTGGAAGGCATCTAAAATCCAGGGGCGGGGGTTTGAGCCCTGGAACAATTTGCCCCTGCATAATCATGAAGCAAACCCAACCCAGTTCGCTAAATAGAGGTAAACAGAAGACAAACACCGCAGTCCCGAGGTATCCGCTATTGAGAAGTTTCATTTTTGCCGTTCATTTTCTTAGTAGAAAGTACAAGTTTCTTTGCTTGAAGTATGCTTTGAATTAGTTTAACATTTGAATAGAATTATTCAGTAATAATAATAATAATAATAATAATAATAAATAAAGATATTTTCTTTCCCTGAATGTTTTACATTATCATTCAAATATTAACATCTTTAAAAACCAAGGCTGGTGTTATAAACCCTTCTTATTTCAAAAAAAAAAAAAAAAAAAAAAGTCAAAGTATATTAAAATTTGCTAAACAACTTATATTTTTTATCTTGTACTTAGCATACTTAAATAGTTTAAAGCAAAACAAAAGAACCAATTAGCTCTGCCATCTGAAAAACATGGGTCTTATCTACTCACCCCCCCCCCCACACACACACATACACACCACCACGACGTTTCACATTATATTGATTTTTTACTTAGAATATTATTCAATTTAATGCTAATGGCTGTATATCTTGGAATTTAATTGTATTATTCAGATGGAACACAGCAAATATATCTAAATGCAGTTTTTGTGTTTTGAGCAAGTTTTCATAAGGAAATATTTTTAAAAAATCCATTCCCATAGGAAATATTGAAAATTTATTTATAAAATATTCAGAATTTCACGATAACTTGATTCCGATCAGTGTTGAATTCAGACATTTTTCTTTGGGAGGGATTTCTATCTCCATGGGGAGACGTTTATAGAGTTTCGGGAGGGAAATTGCGCTTTTTGACCATTAAAAATCATAAAATCGCATTTTCGGGGGGGTGGGGCATTTATATGTTCCAGGGGAGAATGTCACCCCCCTCCCCCTGAATTCAACAGAGATTCCGATGCTTTTGTGATTCGTTTTCTTGGTCTAGTAACAACAATGTTCAGGAAAGTTTCCCCACATAAATATAATTTTGTTTAACTTGAAACCATTGGCTTCGAAAATATAATTTGCAATAGAATTACTGATCTGTCACTAAAACTGAAAATATATCAATAATGCAATGTAACTGGAAATTGCAAGGAAAGAACTTAATAATGCAATATTAATTAAAAATTTTATATTTTTGTTATTAAGATGACCATATGGGCAATTTGTTTTTATATACAGATAAGATGATAATCGTAATAACTCTTTAAAAAAATGTATGTATTCTTTTTTAATAACAGATCGATAAAAATAATTCTAGTTTCAAAACTAATCATGTCTTCAATATACATCTTAACTTGATGTAAGTAAATATATTAAATTGTAGCTTTTCTAATTTCCATTTTTTATTTAAAATAACTTTTTTACAAAAAAGGAATAAAAAATCAAAATTAAAATTATTTTACATCTTCTCCAGTTTCTTATAACGTAAAGCAACAATTTTAAGCAGTAAAGCAAAGGTAAATAATGATTCATATATTAATTTATTTACATGAAATCAAATTTTAGTTGTAAAAAAAAATATATTATTAATAAAATTAACTATTAAAAATAGAAAATTGGAATATTCATTAAGTTAAACAATTACTAAGTCATAACGATTTACTTCTTATATGAGTCATTTATATAGTTCGCGGTTCTTTCTCCGTGGTTCGTACGATCTATAATACACAATGCAATTAAAATTTATTTTGAAATTTTGCATTCTTCAATTAAAATTGCCATTAAAACTAATCTGAAATCTTATCAAATTAAGTTTCACATAATAATATACCATGGTTTGAAAACAACTATTAAAAAATATTCCATTTTATAAAAAATATAGGTCTAAAGAAATATTAAAAATTCATTAATACTGAAAATTGTACGCATTTATTGAAAACACACAAATGAACACACAGATATATATAAAAACTAAACATCTTTATTGGATATAAAAAAAAAAGCACGTAACTATATAAAATACAAATTACTCTAATAAAAATAACTTAAATGCTGAATAAATAACAGTGTACACTATGTAGTAAAGTTTAATATTTTCCTGTATTCCTGATTGAAATTGAATTCATATATACACAAACCTATATCATACACAAACCCAACCTTACCTCCATAATAATCCAAGTTGCTGAAAATGTAAAAGAAAATATAGTATTCCACAATAAAGCGATTAAACGCCATTTTTAAAACATATATATGTTTTTAAAATATTATTTGCACGGCGTTTCCACAGTCTTTATACTATGATTCTTTAAATATGCTGTAGAATAATGGAAAAAAAAAACAACCAGCTATATTGTAGCTAAATATGAAATTCAACAAGCCCAGGCATTGCTGTAAGAACACGCATACTGTTATAAGTACTATGCTAATTCATATCCAAATAGTTTCTTCGATATTGTAATAAAATGTTTTTCTTTTTAGCATTTCACATTCACAGTATAAATGAAACTAAAAAAATCACTTGTCGTCACTTCTCGCAAAAAGAACACTCGTTGAAAGAACATTTAAATAGTAATGAGCAACAGTCGATCTTACCAACGAACACAGAACACACACACACACACACAAGAAAAAAAAATGCATGTCAGCATTTCCGTTAGCCATGCCTGACTCATAGTCGATTTCATCAGTTGACTTCAGATCATTAGGTTTTTATCAGCGGTTTGTGGGGGTATACAAACGGAATTTTTTCTTTTCTTTATTTCGTATTTTTTTTAAGTGTTACAATTATCAATTATGGTACTTTAAAACAGAATGAAAACAGGGAAAAAATAAATATTTTGTCGTCTCACATTTAAATAATTACTCGAATTTTGATAAATTAAAAAGCAATTTTTATACTTCAAATTTAGATGTGTCTGTGGGAGGGAGATGAGATGTGTAGTTGGTATATTCTTTTAGCATAATTCCCGCCAGGAGGTGAAGCAGTGAAGGGCATTGACCCTCCCTAGATTTTGAAATTTAATAAATTAATTTTTGTTTCTCTGATTATTAAAAAATAAATAAAATTTACACTTCCAAGTGATTATGGGATAATTAAACCTTAAAAGGAAAGGATCTGAGAAGTTTTCGTCAGAGAAGTCCCCCCCCCCCCCTGAACTTTATCGTAAAAAAAAAAAAAATCTGTTACGCCCATGTGCGTTAAATTTATCTTAAACGGATTGTTCGGGTAACCAGAGTCCAATGATTTTTTTTTTTTAAACCTGCTAATTTGCACTTATAAAACTGCATTTTCAAAACTGTTATTATAAATTTATTTTTAAGTATTTAATATTTTTAATTGTAAATTTTTATATTGTTTTTTTAAGTTGGTATGTTTAAAAATGATCATGTGGATGCGGTTTGACAAAATATTTTATGTTTAGCTTATAATCTGCATTTTTAAGTTTATAATCTGCATTTTTAAAAATCGGTCTAGGCTGTGGACCAGAGGCATATCTTTTGCAAAAGCTTGTTCCTCCCCACATTTCTTTCTGCCGGCGCTCACCTCTCATTGTATTAAAAGATACATATCTTACTATTTTCAAATATTTAAGGAAGGGGTGTCCTTCATTGCACCCCCTCCTCCTGCGTACGTCCATGAACGCAAGTAATTTTTGCAGCGCTTTATATTTTTGCGAAAAGAATTATTTGATTAATGCACAAAAATAACTTGTTTTCAAGATTTGTACGCAGACTTGAAAATTTTTGACATACTACTTTTGTTACATCTTCTACAAAGTAATATTAGTTAGTAGATGAAAAAGAATCTTAGCACCTTTCATCAATTAGAAAACATTCTCTGAAGGTTATAATGCTAGCATATATAGTGATACAATCGCATCACAGTCATCACATGCAAATTAAGACACTTAAGGGTCTAAATTTCTAAATGTCTTATTTTCAGACATATCATCAATATTAAGACATTTTTCTCAGTTCGTTTATACTGTGTCCATAGTAAGACACTCGTGTGTCTTAAATTCAGACATCTCTGATGTCTGAAATTTAACTTAAAGTGTCTGAATTATTTTTTCAGACACTTAGAGTGCTGAAATACATTTTCAGACACATATGTGTCTGAATTTAAGACGTCTGTGTCTGAATTTAAGACGTCTCTATTTGCAGTGTGGTTTTTTTTTTCTGTTTTCACAACTCCCCCCCCCCCGCCCCCATTTCGATTTTGCCCATTAACGAACTTGATCGAGATTTTATGTCCCTTGATTATATGTATCAATTTGGAAAGATTTGTGCAGAATTATTGAAGTTATCGTGTCCATAAAAACATTATATAGCTATATAGACAAATAGATAGATAAAGTTTTGAACTGGGGGGGGGGGGGGGGTTCTATGGGTCATGATCGGCGTAGATCTGCAAAAATTTTCAGAAATTCCAACATAGGGGAGAATGTAATAGGTAGTATTTCTTACGAAATCTACATAAAAAGAAAAAGAAAAAATGATAATTTCGTTTCTCTCAATAAATAAATCTGGACAAAATTATATAATGCCAGGCTTTCACTCTTCAACGGAGTGAAATATTTCACTCTTGTCAAAGGAGTGAGACAGTCACTCTCGACAACGGAGTGACATATTTCACTCCTTTCTAGAGAGTGGAAAATTCCACTCTTTAAGGAGTGTATTTTTATAAAATTCACTCCAAAAAGAGTGAAAATGCCTCTCACTCTTCCAAAGAGTCAACTTCTCACTCCTCCCAATTTTAGAGTGAAGGGAAAGCAAGAACAAAAACTTTCTAAAATTACAATTCCTGGCTAGAAATCTGGAAGTTGACATGGTTACTTTTTAGACTCAAATATAAATGTTTAGACTAAAAAAAAACTTTTAAAAAATAGGAAAAATAAAAGTAAAAATAGTTAAATTAAAAAAAAAATTGGAGGGGGGGGAGGGGGCAGACTATACAATGCAATTAAAATTTGTTTCAAAGTACAAACTTCCAAGGTTTTACAGTTATTTCAAAATTAGTGTTAATGGTATCGTTTAAAGTGGAAAATACAATTAAAATAGTTATTTTAACAATTGAATAACATGTTATAAACTATAATGTTTAATTTATCAGAGAGAAATGTTTAATAATAAAAATTGTTATATTTTTTTCCGTATTTAATCGTGAAAATCTTACAAAAATCTAGTTTGTATAAACTTTAAGATCAATTACTTTCTAATTTATAAAAAAATATACCTAAAAGTAAAACATATTTTTATTTATTTATGACAATGTTTTAATTATTTAATTTTATAAAAAATCTGTCATTATTACAGATCTTTCTCAATAAAGATCAAAGTAAAGTATTTTATTTCAGCATTTTTAAGTTAAAGGTGTTCTAAAAAGAAAATATTTCCCCCTTCTATTATAACATGGAACTTTCTGACATATCTGACTCATTTTTATACATAACAGCATGAGACTTGCAGGCAAGTCTCACTGAAGTGGTTTGGAATCATTTTTTTTTTTTTAAATTTTTGATAACTGAATTATATCTTGCGTTATATGCGTTTGTTGTCCAGTGACGGTAGTTTTCTTCCTTTCCCACGTTGTCATGTCCAGAAAATCTCTTCAAAAACGTCAACTTTGAGAGTATTTTCTGGCAGATCCTTTGCCTTTATCAAAAATAAAAAAATATGTTTTAAATTATGTTTAAAAAAATATAATATTTTATGAATAAGAGCATTACGTTTAGAGAGTTTGCAAATGCAATAGCATGCGTTTCCAGACAAAAATGAATTGATAAATGTGCCTGAAAGTAGTCTGTTTTGATTTTGAAACAGTCTTAAGTTTAGACTACAATATTCTTGTAAATTTATAGTGCAGAAAACAAAATCGGTATGAAGGAAGGATGTCATGAATATTTCTCAACCAATATCAGAAGACTGAATTAGCAATTTGATTAATTAGGAGAAATACTGAAAATTATTTTGTTTAATTCATATAGGACATTCAAACATAGTTTCTACTTAAAAAAGCAATAATTCTAATTGTTAGTATACCAAAAACCCTCGAAAGGCTTTATTTTTGCGAATTTCTCAGGCATTTTAAGTTTAAAAAAATATATAAATTATTCTATGTTTATTGACTTCTTTTCATTAAAAAAAAATGTTTTACAAATTATGATTTAGAAAAATATTTCCCCTTTTGTAAGTAAAGCAAATAAATAAGCTTTATTAATGCTATCAGTGTACTTAGAAAAGGCTCTTTGAAAATGCATTTACTAACGCAATTCAGAACTGCTTTTGGTTTACCATGCTGGCTGTTATAAATGTTTTTTGTTCTTTATCCTCCCTTTCTTCAAAGTTGTAAAAAAGAAACTTTCTAAAAGAATTAATATATATATATACACGCATCACGCATACAAAAAAAAAAAAAAAAAAAAAAAAACCTGTGTAGCACTTTTTAAAAGACATGAATTATGAAATTATGAAAGATATGTATTATGAAACACTTTCCAATCTTTCAAGCATATCTTGATTATCTTGTTTTCGAGCAACGTTTCATTACTTTTGAGTTTCTATGTTATTTTTCAATTATATATTTTCTATATTATTTCAACAATACATCAATGTCTTATTAAAATAATTATATATTTACATCATAAAAAAATTAATTACAGAAGTTATCTCTTATTATTGATAGGATGTTTCATATACTCAGTTAAAGCCCTAATAACCGGCTCCCTTTTTATAAATAACTTTAATTTACTTTAACTTTGTTCAGAAGCTGGCAGATTTGAGTGGGTATTAGTACTACCATTATTAAGTATTTTTTGCCTTATTTAATTAGCTGAATTTTGAGGATTAAAATATATTTCTTTTTCTTTTTATTTTTAAGTATGAATAATCAATCAAAAATTAATTTTACAGTATCGTGCATACTGTATAATATCCCCTTTTGCCCCAGTGTGGTTCAAAAATGAATACTTTCATCATATTTTGCCGGATTTCAATTGTTGAACATGATAGTGTGAACTCCTACAGTTATGTGTATATGTTAATACTAAAATATAACGTACGCCCATCAGAAAAGTCACTCTTATATATTAATTAAAATAGCGCAATTCACAAAATTTATCTTTTATTTAAAACAATTTTCTGTTATTTTCATGAATAAACTCTTATTTTCTACACCGAAATAAATAAAATTACATTGCGTTAAATTAAAATACCTTATTTTATTTTATTTTATTTCTATTATTATAAAACTTTAAAAACTTTGACTTGTTACAAAATTAACTCTTTAGTTTTGAATATAAGATTTTCTTGCATATCAAATTTTCGTTTTTGGAATTAGAATAAAAAGCTGCATAATTAGTAAAAAACATTTATATGAAAATATTATGATCTGTCATAAACAGTTATTATACAAAAAACTATTCAAAATGTAAGCACAAAAATCCGAGATTTTAAAAAAATTCATGAACAAAATTTATAATTTTTTTAACCTTATAAAATTTCTAAACTAACTGAGTAATTGAAAAAAAACAATCAAACAGTGCATCTTAATTTTAAATAATTCATTTTAATTTATTTTACTGGGGAAAAATTTCACTTGCAAATATTCAACTGTTTAAAATATATTACGGTTCTGCTAAAAGTATAAAATTTAGATGACATTTTAAAAATAATACATACATCCCAATACTCTTACAACTTTTTTGTATTGCATTTGATGACATCGAAAACATTTCATACGAACCAATGTTAGACATAAGTGTTAGACATAGGGGGACGAAATATCCGTATCAGAGCATCTTCAAATTAAATTTATAGATGAACTAGCAAGCTACGCCCGCTACGCTGGTCAATTTCTCTTAACGAACTTTTAATCAAACAAAATATTGACATTTCATAATTCACTCTTATATTTTAACAGAATAATAAGGCTACTATAGTTTGAGACTCGTGCCAAAATACACGTCAGGACACGTCGCCGTTATCATTATCTTTTTACGCATGAAGGTTTCGCTATGGTACTCCATTGTGAAAGTTGGTAATTTTTAAATTCAATATTTAAAAAATGGCATAATCATATGATTTAAAATTTATATCAAGAAATATACAATTTTTTACCTTTCAATCGAGCTATTATTTTTTTCAGTAACTTCAAATGTTTCATTTTCCGAGATTAATCTGTGGCAACAATTAACGAAAAAACCCAGTCGTCAGCAACGCATTGCTTTTTATTAAAAAAGCTGTTGGAGCATGGATTGTCACCATCAATTCGCCACCATCACTTTTGAAATCGGTTCTGCAGTTCCAGAGATTCCATAGAAATTGTAATTTAGAATGATTTTAGAACGCTTTTCGCTCATTTCACCCTTTTAAATTTCGATTTTTTTTTAATTATTATTCTTAGAGAGCGTTTACATCTTATAAGTAACTACAATGCCAAATTTCAAATTTGTAGCTCCTTCAGTATAAAAAATTGCAATTTTACAACGTTTTCGCTTCTGCACCCCCCCCCCCGGGATTAGTGGTACCGACATAAAATATAGCATATGTTGGAGCAGGGATTGTCACCATCAATTTGCCACCATCACTTTTGAAATCGGTTCTGTAGTTCCAGAGATTCCATAGAAATTGTAATTTAGAATGTTTTTAGAACGCTTTTCGCTTATTTCACCCTTTTAAATTTCAATTTTTTTTTAAATTTGTTCTTAGAGAGCATTTACATCTTATAAGTAACTACAATGCCAAATTTCAAATTTCTAAGTCCTTCAGTATAAAAAAAATCGCAATTTTAGAATGTTTTTCGCTCCTGCACCCCCCCTGGGTTTAGTCGCACCGACATAAAATATAGCCTGTGTGGGAGCAAGGGTTGTCACCATCTATTTGCCACCATCACTTTTGAAAACGGTTCGGTAGTTCCAGAGATTCCCCCTACAAACAAACAATCTTTACTCTTTTATAATATTAGTATAGATAGATGATTATGATATGATTTTTGTAATCGGATTCGTTGTCAAGCTTTCGCTTCAGAAAACACAACGCAGACGAAAACTTTGCTCCAGAGAAGTACCAACCATCCCCACAAAATTGCCTAACTGTTTACTGGCATTGCAGTGTAAATCCCACCAAAGTCCGTACAGCATAACTCAAATTATAAACGGTCGGAATGAAATACGAATTTGCATTTTAATTACTTAGTAGATATATCTTTCATAGTTGCATTCACCTTTCCCAATCACTTTCTCATTAGCTCTATCACTAAGCAACATAGAATGATATGTTATAGGGTCATTAATCAAATCATACCTGAAAAATCACTTCCATTAAAATTTGTTCAGTACAATTTTTTGTAAGTAATCTTTAATAATCGGGTTTAGATAATTTTAGAGCTTTCCTCTTTAGCTCTATAACAAAGCAACGTAGAATAGCTATGCGCTAAAACCTTTCAAAAAACATTACCTGATTAAAATGTGAATATGCGGTTTATACTCATAGTAGATGATGATATGATTTTCTGTAACAGGATTCATCATGAAGATTTCGCTTCAAACATAAACGATGCTTTCAACATTGTGGCTAATACGCCAATTGGCGAGGTATCCGATTGCGGAAAATTAGCCCGAAATCGTATGAAACGTACCCAAAGAAAAAGAGAAACATGGCTGAAGACTGAAAACAAATAAAGAAGTAATACATAATACTAATCAGACCTTCGACACTTTATTTGGTACTTCTCTATTATCCCGTCGACCACTTTTCATTAAAAAAAAACTATCGCCAAACTATAAGATTTAACGCCAAAAATGCAGTCCCATTCACTTGACGTCAGAAGTATTAAACGTGTTTGTTATGTCATGAAGTGGTTTTTAATTCGACATTTACCTATATTTTTCATTTTGTTTTTCTGATATTTTAGTTATTTCGTTAATTAAAATAAAAATTGCGTCCTTAAACGACTGTGCCATGACATTAAAAGAGAAAATGCATTGTAAAAATGTTGCGTTTCATCGCGACCTACGTTATACACTGCCGGTGCATGACGTTTAAAACGTCACATGGAGTGGAACATTTTTATACGGCGATTGGTGCAAAACGGGGAGTGCGCCACTTTGCCCCAATCGCAGTACAAAAATGCATGTGACGTTTTAAACGTCATGCACTGGCCGTGTATAACGTAGGTCGCGGTTTCATAGTTAAGTGCAATAGATCAATTTCAACTGACGTCACAAACATTTATTCACCAGCCGAGAAGGATAATTAAGAAAAATAACGTAAATAAAAAAATATTCAAGATTTTTTTTCTATTTTCATTAATATATTGTAATTTTTTGTGTTAAAACTTACTGGACAATTTGGTGAGTGGGGCTTTTCCGAATTTATTTTATTTTAATTATTTATTTTGATGTTCCAATGGCAACATTCTTCCATTTGTTAATTTGGAATTCATGTTTGGCGATGATTTTTTTTTTTTTTTTTTTTTTTTTTTTATGAAAAGTGGTCAACGGTATAATTGAGATGCACACTTTATTTTAGCAATCACATTTTATTTTAAATCGTGGCATTTGTAGAAATAATAATAATAATACACAATTACATAAATATCCGTAAGAATAATATTCAATTCCCAATTGAGCAGTTAATATTTCTATCTGCAAAAATAAACAAAAAGATTTAATTTGAATTTCTTCCGCTGCTATAGTAACGGACGTATTTTTAGAAATTATCACTTGCATTGTTAGAATTGTTAGATTTTGACGTCAAAGACTTCGCCAAATTAGAAAAATGTGCAATATCTCACGAACTATTTGACTAATGAGTATTTAATTGATACTATTCGATTCAGCATACAAAAATGCATTAAAATATGTTATCATTTGTCACGTAACTGTAATACCCGATTTTTAAGTAAATTTTTAAAAGTTTGTTCCCCTTTTTACCCCCCTTAGGGGTGGAGTTTTTGAAAATCTAGTCTTAGTGCGCTTCTACATACTAAGAAGTATTTTTCCTGCAAGTTTCGTCTTTGTAGATTCAATAGTTTTGGCTGTGCGTTGATCATCTAGCCAGAAAGGACTTTCTTTTATATAGATAGCGGATTATATTAAAAAGGTCAAGTTAATTTCTACATTTTTTTTTTTTTTTTTTTTTTTTTTCATATACTGGTTATAAAATGGTGTTAAAATTTCAAGGTACAAAATATCTAATATCACGCATAACAATTTTGGAAATTATGCTGAGGTTGTAAATGTTTCTGATCATCCAATGAAATTACTTAGGCATCACTACAAAATAATTCTTAGATCTCTCCGAACAGACCATATTGCCAAAGGTGACCGGTCACTTGCGATTTTAGACGTTTTTTTAACTATCTAGAAAAATACATGAGGAATTAACCTGAAACTGCAGGTGTGTAAACAGTATAGGATAGGTTATATATTTCCTTGAAGATTTTTTTCCCGAAGCCCCATAGGGGACTGTCTACAAATTGAAAAAGAACGAATATCTTTTGGATAACTCTGTAAAAACTAATGTAGTAAAGGCGTTCAAACTCGAGATTATTAATAAGTAGCTTATTGCAATATAC
This sequence comes from Maratus michaelseni, assembly GCA_963931845.1. Lineage (NCBI taxonomy): Eukaryota > Metazoa > Arthropoda > Arachnida > Araneae > Salticidae > Maratus > Maratus michaelseni. Next base: position 23,207,980 of record OZ007590.1, on the reverse strand, counting down.
TGTGTTCATTTTTATGAGGATAGCATATATACTCGTAGAGAAATTAAGGTTTTTATAAAAACAGTCCCAAATTTCGCCTAGTTTTTTGCTTATAATTGCAGAGTTCTTAATATAAAAAAGAGTTCTTTTCAGAAAATATGACAAACAACATTGTACATAATACTCTGAATATGAGAGGTTGTATTGAAATATAGTAGTACGTGTAATATTGTGTACGCTATCTTGGCACTAATCAACAGATATTTGATACAACCCCTCACCTTTTTGCTTCTTTTTGGAAACAACGGATTTCGAGCTTATTCTATCAACGATAATTTTCAGAATTTTCAAGCTATGATTTTGAGACTTTGACAAAAGTTGCTCTATATACTTAGCTAATACATTATGCATATTATAATTTGATTGCATTCGCGCATGCGCAGTGAAACATTTTTTGGTAAACCTGTTCATTTTTCATCCAATTTTTATAATTTTTTAATTCTGATTGCAGAGTATTATGTACAATGTTGTTTGTCATATTTTCTGAAATGAACTTTTTTTTATTTTAAGAACTCTGCAAATTATAAGTAAAAAACTAGGCAAATTTTGGGACTGTTTTTATAAAAACCTTAATTTCTCTACGAGTATACATGCTATCCTCATAAAAATGAACACAGTATATTACAAAATACCGCTTATTAATAATCTCGAGTTTGAACGCCTTTGCTACATTAGTTTTTACAGGGTTATCCAAAAGATATTCGTTCTGTTTCAATTTGTTGACAGTCCCCTATGGAGTTTCGTGAAAAAATCTTCACAGAAATATATAACCTATACTATACTGTTTACACACCTGCAGTTTCAGGTTAATTCCTCATGTATTTTTCTAGATGTTAACAAAACGTCCAAAATCGCAAGTGACCGGTCACCTTTGGCAATATAGTCTATTAAATACATATTATTCTGAAAATACTCTGCATATTGAAGAAAAGAAATTTTCCTCCACATTTCTTGCTACCGTGTTTCAACAAAACTTTTCGCGATAATAATTCATATGGAAAAAAAAATATATTCATACATATAATATCAATACAGTAATCTTTAGTTCTGTGTAAAAAGGGGATTGTCCTTTTTTGCGGCTTCGATTTATATTTTATCATCAAGTTATCATATAGAGATGTGTGACTGTAAAGTACCGTTCGACTGGGAATTGAATCTACTTTTAGAATATGAATAAATTTTTTTAAATAGGTGTCGTCTGCATATTAAAAATTGTACCAACTGTGAATTTTCAAATTGTTATATCTACTTTTGATACCATGTTTGAGTTGAATCAAGGCATTCCGAAAAAAGGCATGGCTACTTTACTTTTTCTTAATTCTCATAGGGTTAGAAGAGGCCGAAGTTTGAGGATACTAATGTTAAATAAACATGAGAAATTTTAATTTATATCTTGACAAAAAAAATCATTCAATTTTATTATTATTATTTTTTTTTATGAAATACAATGAGTAGACGCAAACATATTTTAGAATATTTTTGATTAAAAATATATTTTTAATTACGAAAAGGATTAATAAATGCATATTCAAAAATCTAACCAGATTAGTTTTTATATAAAATGAATTATAATCGTCGAAAACGCAGGTGTGTCAATGTAGAGCTTATTCCAATAATTAGTTTTCGAGTTATAGAGAAATTTTACGTTTCGACGGCTTAAGAACACCATTTCATGCCATTGTTGTAGCTTTGATAGCATGAAATGGTGTTCTTAAGCCGTATATATATATTGTTGTAGCTTTGATAGCATGAAATGGTGTTCTTAAGCCGTCGAAACGTAAAATTTCTCTATAACTCGAAAACTAATTATTGGAATAAGCTCTACATTGACACACCTGCGTTTTCGACGATTATAATTCATTTTATGTAAAAACTAATCTGATAAATAATTCATTTTATGTAAAAACTAAACTAAATATATAAAATCTCTCCTAACTAATTGAGTATTTCCATTAGTTTTCCTGGTACCATTGTATTTCTAAATTACCCCAAGCAAATTTTCTTTTATGGCTTTATGAGGATTTAAGAAAAAGTACATAAATTATATATTTTTTCGGCTTTTTTTTATCCAAAAAATTGAAAAACGATGTCAAAAATGCGTGTTTCCAATTGAAAATTTAAAATTCGTACAAATTTTACTTTGTATACGACACAATTTACAATTTAATGGTACCTCTCGAATCACTATACGATAATTTGATGGTAAAATAGTATGAAGTAATCAATTTTTTCAATTGACGTACAAATTACAATAATTAAAAATATAATCAAATAAAAATATAATTCATATATATTTAATATATACATGCAGAAAATATTCTGAAAAATTAGAAAAATCGTTAAGCTTATTTAAAATTAACGTGAACCTTTGGCTACATTGATATGTAAAAATAAAATTTTAAAATATTTATATTGAGAACATAGTGACTAGAAACTAAGAAACAATTAGGCCATACGTATATTCTTTATCTATATTTTTATAAAGAAATTTTTAGATAGTTTTATAACATCTCACACCAAATCAATCTCATGAATCATACTAAAAAAAATAAAATATTAAAAACAGTAATAAGAATGACAAATAACAAGTTTTCAACTGTATAAAAGATAATGCGATATTGTTGACAGGAAAAGGTAGAGAAGGTGGTAATGAATCAATAAGAACTTGTAATAAAAAATTCTAGAAAAGTAATCCTCACTTGATGAAATTCAACGAGCTTTCTACAATATACTTTTTGACTTAAAGCGCATGGTTTCCGCATCTGTAAATATGCAGTTTTTATTTTTTTTCACTTTATTTATTTATTTTTTAGTTAATCTTTTTTTATTTACCGTAACGTATTGGAAAACAACGACAACTAGATAGCTAACAATGTGAAATACTTTTATTAACTCAATAGAGCTGACATCATACGAATGAACCTTTTTCCAACTGAGTGAAAAAGTGCCCAGGCCGGGAATTGAACACAAAACCTCTGTCTTAAATTACCAACACCCTGCCCATTGAGCTACCTGGACCGACAACCGGCCAACACAATTCACTAAGAAAACTTTTTTGGCAATCTAGTTTGTTATCTGAAACAATTCAACGAAATATACTATAAGTAATGAGAATCCATTAAACTATGGACCTCGTATTCTTTGTGTCCATCATTTAATAGAGTTCCATTACCTGCAGTATATTCTGTTAAGCTGCTTCAGATAACATATCAAGTGCTATTACCAAAAAGGTTTGCTGAGTCAATTGTGTCGTCCATTGGTCGGTCTAGGTATTAGCTTAATTGACAAAGCATTGGCAATTTAAACTAGAAGAGTTTTGTATTCGACTCCGGCCTGGACATTTTTTATCATTCGGTTGGAAAAATGGGAAGGCAAATAATGCTGAAAATAAACTACTAAAGAATTTTTCATTGTGCTGATACAACTGAATTAACATGATCTCGTTCTCAAAATATGAATAATACCGTTAAATCATAAAATAAAAGGGTCTATGAATAATTATTTATATTATTAAACCAGATTTAAATGAACGTTTTCAAAATATAACTACAGATGCATATATACACACGACCAAAATATTCAGTTTTCATTTTTTTACGACGATTAATTAAAAAAAATTAATTAAAAGTAGTTTCTGAAAACGTGTCCGTTCATATGTACAAACAGTGACAGAAAGTATTCGAGAGAGTAGATAGAAAATATTTTTTGCATATGAATTTCAATGCGGTTTTTCATTTACAAACATATATAATTTCAATGTGCATTATAATATAATTCACATCTATATAAAATTAAACAAAGAAATAAACTCTATGGACAAATTATTTATATTCAAGAACAAGATTTAAATGCAGATTTTTGAAATTGAAATACAGATATGTATATATACAAATAACCAAAATAATAAGTGTTCCAGTTTTTTCTCTACCATGATTAATTAAAACAAATTACATATAAGTAATATCTGAAAACATGTGCGCGATATATACAAACACTGGCAGAATGTATTCGAGAGAGTAGATAGAAAATATTTTTTCCTCCAGCATTTCAATGTTATTTTCCATTTACAAACATTTATAATTCCGAAATACATTACAATTCATATATATATATATATATATAATGGAAATGGGCTAGGCACATTGCAAGAAGACAAGACAATAGATGGAGTACAAACACCCTACAGTGGTATCCCAGAGATGTAAAACGACCAATAAGACAACCTCAAGTAAGATGAAGTGACGAAATCAGAAAAGTGGACGTTGTTGACTGGATGACTAAAGTAGAAACAATAGAAAAAATTGTGGGAGACCTACATCCAGCAGTGGATTGAAAACGGTTAATGATAATGATGATGATGAATTAAACAATGAAATAAAAGACTCTATGGACAAATTATTCATATTCTTGGAATATCTTTGTGAGTTTTTTATCATGTTACTGTCATATTAAATCAATTTGATAAATCATACTAAAAAATAGTAGTATTAAAATCAGTACATATTTTTACAAATAACAAGTTTTCAACTGTTTTAAAAGACAATTTGATATTGTCATTGGTAAACGAAAGTTAAGTAATGCTTAATGAATCATAGTCAATAATGAACATGTAATAAAAAAATCCCTAAAAGGCTTTGCATTTGATCATCTTCAACATGCTTCATGTAAGAAACTTTCTGGGACATAACAAATCTTAGAATTCATCTTATTGTTCACAAGCAACGTCCTTAGAGTAAAAATATTAAAATTTCATTTAAAATGGCTGAAGACCATATTACCATGCATTTTAAAAAACAAGAACTATTTAAAGAATTTTTTCCATATGCATATATATATATGTATATTGGGTTGTCCAGAAAGTTCATGCCGGTTGGGAAAATCAATTAGTACCGGAAAATTCTATCATTTAATTATTAGACATTGATTCCCATATATAATGTCTAATAAGGAACGGGGAGAAATTTCCGGTACTATTTGATTTTCCCAAACGGCACAAACTTTCGGTACAACCCAATACAATTTTTAAAAGGTTTTCTATTTTATTTTTTTGGTTTGTTTGTTTGCTTATAAATACTGTAACACATGGAAAAATCCAAAAATTAGATAAATAACAATATGAAAGCAAAACGTGCTAAAACTAAATGTCTAAAGTATTGATACTAACACAATATAATAGGATTTGGCATTTTCAAATATAAATAAGAACATTAAACAATGAAAAAATGACTCTATGGACAAATTATTCATTTTCTTGAACCAAATTTAAATGAGAGTTTTCAAAATTTAAATACAGATATATATACAAATAACCAAAACAATCAGTTTTCACTTTTTTCTCTAGTTACCACGATTAATTTAATAAAAGTAATTAAAAGTAATATCTGAAAACATGTGCGTGATATGTACAATTACTGACAGATTGTATTCGAGAGAGCAGATAGAATTTTTTTTTCCATAAACATTTCAATATTATTTTCCATGTACAAGGATTTATAATTTCACTGTACATTACAATATAATTTATATATACATAAAATTAAACAATGAAATAAAAGACTCTAAGGGCAAATTATTCATATTCTTGGAATATATTTGAATATTTGAGAGTTTTTTATGATGTCATTGTCATATTAAATCAATTTGACAAATTATACAAAAAAATAATAACTATTAAAATCAGTACATATTTTTACAAATAGCAAGTTTTCAACTCTATAAAAGACAATGTGAATTGTCATTGGTAAATGACAGTTAAGTAATGCGTAATGAATTATTATGAACATGTAATAAAAAAATTCTCAAAAAGTTTTGAATTTGATCACCTTCAACATGCTTTATGCAAGAAATTTTCTGGAACATGAGAAATCTTAGAATTGATCTTATTATTAACAAGAAACATGCTTAACATAAAAATGTTAAAATTTAATTTAAAATAGCTGAAGACTATTGCCATATATTTTATAAAATAAGAAATATTTAAAAACTGTTTTTTTACATATTTACATATGTACAATTTTAAGAATGTTTTTTAGTTTTTTGTTTGTTTGTTTGTTTATAAGTACTGTAACACATGGGTTAACACCGAAAACTCAACGAATAACAATGTGAAAGCAAAATAGTCTAAAAATAAATTTCTAAAGTATTGATGATAGCACAACGTAACATAATTTTGTACATTAAAATATAAATAAGAACATTAAACAGAGGAATAAAAAAAAATATGATAGATTACTTACATTATTAAACACGACTGCTACTAACAATAGTAATACTATTATCAATATCCTTGTTATTTCATACTGTACTCAAAAAATACAAAGCAGAATGAGGATTGATAATTTCTTTTTCGCTACATTTGATCATCTTATCCTTGGTGTCTCATATAGCTCCCATGTTCCACTATTTCGACGACAATAAGCGACGTAATGTGCAGGTTCAAAAGCAATTACCGAGCCAAGTGAAAAATTCAAATCATCAATTTTAATTTCTGCTGGAAAATCTGAGAGCTTTATGAAATTAGCACTTTCACTTGATTTGGGCAGAGTATCAATACCATTAAGATTTAAAATGTCTAGTTCAATAAATATGTGTTTTCCAAATATTTGCTTAATGTTCCAAATTCCTTTGCAATTTGGAACTCTACAGAGCTGAGTACTGGTATTTTTTATGTGTTCTTTTATAGATTCTTCTAATTTCTCCAGCCCGTCTACGATGACAATATCCCTGTCAATTCTTAATACAGGGTTCAACTGGATTCTGAAAGCTGAGCATGTGTCACATTTTTTTATAGACGTAACACTAGGTTCATCTGTAAAATTTGTTTCAAAATAATTGATAATATTGTCAGTAGCATCAATATCAGTTATACTGGTACTGATAACTGATGGTGTTTTCGGGTACAAATTATATAAATGATGCCCTCTCATTTTGTATAATTCAGTTAAGCTTTTGCCTTTAAAAAGATTCAGAGCAATTTTCAAAGTTTCATTTTTGGTAGATTCCGCATATCTGAAATATGATTCATTGTCTGCCATTGCTACACATAAACTTTGAACAATGCTATCAAATGGACAGGTCATTTTGATAGCAAATGCGGAATTTTTTATACTTATTGGGGGACATTTATATCCATTTTGGAGTAAAGGAAATGATTTGTTCAGTTTTGAGCTATTAGATGCTAATATCAAGCTTCTTATATTTTGATTTGAATTTAGGTATCTTGATTTCTTTTTTCTAGATTTTCGCCACTTATCTTCAGCTTTTATTTCTTCTTTCTCAGTCCGGGCTTTTCTTTTTCTATTTTCTTCATTCTTATTTTCTGAAGATTTTTTTTCTAGTCGAACATATTTAGTTTCATCAAAAAGGCCGCGATAATTTTTATTAACGTTACAATGGGATTCTTCTGGTATATTCTTCTTATGTTCATCTTTCATATTGTTTTCATTCAATTTTTCTATGTAGGTTTGTTTGTTTTTACTTGTAATTATTGTATCTTCAGATGTTGATTCTATTTTAATTTTTTCAACTTTTATATTATCGGCCTCTATAATTTTCATCGAGCCTTCTAGGTAATCAATATGCAGTTTCAGAAATTTGTCCACTCTGAGAGGCAAAATTTCATTTTTTAACACTCTGTTTTTTAAATTTCCGAAATCTCCTTCTACACCTGCGGAAGAGCCCGTTTTGAAAGAAGAATGAAATTTTTTATTCATTATACTCGTCCATAAAACGACGGAATCACAGATTTTCTTTAGTTTTTCACTGAAATTAAAGTTAAAATAGGGATTTATTTCTGTTCCTTCCACTATGTTACTTTCAGCTATAGCCCACATTTCATTTTTCCACTCTTTATCTAATTCTTCGTCTTCTTCCATTGTGTTTATGGTTTTGTTATTTTTAGTAGTCAAAAATTCACTACTAAAATTAGCCTTTTCTATTAAATGGACAAGATCATTTTTGCATATTTCAGCTGGCGTTACTTCTTCCGTGTTAATGGCTTTTCCAGCAGTTTCATTTGTTGACAATATTATAATTTTTAAAATAATGTCACTGAAATCCTCTAAATCTTCAGAATTTATCAGAAGCCCGATGCAAAACATATAAAAATCTTTTATTCTTTGAGATGAATTTGCAAAACATTCCCATTTCCTAACCATGTTTATAAAATGGGCAACATCAAGGCGGATGTATGTTTGAAATTGAACTTCTTTATCGAGGATAAGAGCTTCAAAACAGTCTTTTTTATACCGGTCTAAGCTAGTTAAATTAAATGCCCGGCATATTCCTCCCAGTAATGCAAGCGAAAAATCGCACACTACTTCGCGGGGAGGTGGGGCTCCACTTCTCATCCACTGTCCAAGCCAAAATGCAATCGTGAGCGTGTCATGTCGCTCTGTCAGCATTTGTGAAACAGAGCATTGATTTTTTTCATTGTTTATAACAATTTCATACAAAAAAATATGTCTTGAAATTTTATTTTTTGCATGAATTATTTTTTTCACAATGGATCCAGTTGAATCGATTGCAGCTCTGCTGGTTTTTGTACTTTTTATGTATTTTTTGTACACAAACATTTGAGATTGTGTCCAATAATGGACAAAGAATTTATCCAACCCAATATCATGAATAGTTCCAATCCATGGAATGGAATATTTCATAATGGAAATATTCTTTATGGGATCTCCAGTACTGAAACCATAAGTCCTATCCTTAGTCTCTTGTTTTAATTTTCTTAAAACGTTTAAATTGTACAGTTCAGGATTGCATACTTCACCAAAATTCATAGTTTCATTTGCGCGTTTTACCCGCCACATTGAGCAGCTGTCATTTATAAGTTCTTTTCCAACATTTTTTCTATTTTCTCCTGTTAAAGGCCTTTTAAGTTCATGAGGTATGCTTGTCGTGTCTGATGTTCTTATATTTAATACTATATCAGACTCTTCTTTAGGTTCTTCTCTGATATACCCTATCAATTTATTCTTGCATTCTTTGCACCTTCCTTCTATTTCACAATAGTATTTACTACGCGTCAAATCTTTTGCAATTTTCGCTCTTTTAAATATGAATGCACATGGAATTCTAAGCTGCTCCCATATTCGTTTTGAAATCACATAAGTCCATGCATTTGGACGCAAGCTCAAATTTGTTTGCCTTGAAGATTCTGGTTTTATATTAATCTAGTCTTCAAAAGACAGTCTTATCAACTTTTCGTCTGCTTCGGAACAGATGCTTTCATCACAATGGCTTGATGAAGATTCTTTGCTGCTAACAAAATCAGGCTGCTCAGTTTTCTTTTGAATGTTGTAGTGATGCCTTAAATCATCAAATATATTGTGCCTATTTTGTTGTACATAGAAATGTAAATATTTTGGCGTATGGACTTTACCTATTTTTTCACTTAAACTATTCCAAATACTGTTCGTAGCAGTGACAAGTTTACCTTCGATATCAAAAATATGTTCTTTCAAATAATGTTCTTTCAAAAAGTTCAAGATTTCATTATGCGGAATTCTAGATTTCCGTGGCATTTTAAAAATTTCATTTGCTGGTAAAACTTAGAACTAGTTTCGTAGGATAGCGCCTTCAGCAAACTGACCCGAAATGTATTGAAGTAGGATCTTCTTTTAACACAACAACTGGACAAACAAAAAATTTGCCGGCCACTAACGAGAGTTTTTTTGCCTTGGATCTTCTAACACTTTTTGCCCCCTTGCATTATTTTAGTTGTGGGCGTGGAAAACTCCACTCCCCCTGTTTACCCCCGCTATAAGAGAATTTTGTTCGCTCGTAAAGTAAACGACAGAAGTAAATCTCGAAGAAGCCTATCTATTCGCAGAATATTTCAAATAGCATATATTGCTTATTTCAGATTCCATTCGTTACCTTAATTCTTCATAATTAACAAATCAGTGTTTCTATCGAGCAAAATAGTCTAGAATAATAAATTTGGTTATTTTTAAGCTATTATAATTCTTACCTTCATTAATTTTCATTAAAATAGATGCATTTTAAATTATAAGTTTCTGTTCCCCCCGCAAATTTAATGTATAAAAAATTTTTCGTCTGCAAATTACTTTCATTAATTATATCTGTACAACCTACTTCTTTTAAGTTGAAATTAAAATCTTCCACTTCTAATAAAATTTTCAACCAATTTTAATACAAGGAGAGATTATACAGTTTGACATTATATTATACTAGATGGAACCCGTCAAAATTTGACGGCAAAAAACTTGATAGTACCATAAAAATAAAATTCATAGCTGCTTTAAAATGTTTGAAACTTTTTCAGAATAATTCAAATAAATAAAAAACCCACTTTGAATTAAAGCTAGGTTGAAGAACAGCAATTGGCTAAGTTTCACTGGCACATGCACTCGCGGAATTTCTTTCATCTGACACATTTAGCGCTGTTGTGCAAGTAAATGGTAAGTGCCCCCTTGGGGAGGGGGAAATGGCGGGATGGACCAAGGAGATGCATAACATGAATAAGCAGTCAAAGACCTTCCAAACGATATGTAACATGAGGGGTGTGTGCAAAATTTAAAAAAGTACCCCCTTGGAGGGGGGGGAAGGGTAAAGTAGGGGATGGACACGGAACATGCATAATATGATTAAGTGGTCACACTTTCCAACGATATATAACATGACGGTTGTGTGCAAATTTTAGAAAAGTACCTCTTTGGGGGGGGGGCAAAGTGGGGAGATGGACATCAGAGATATGCATATGATTAAGCAGTCACAGACGTTTCCAACGATATATGACATGAGGGTTGTCTGCAAAATTTAGAAAAGTACCCCCTTGGGGGAGGGGGGGGGGCAAAGTGGGGAAATGGACATTGGAGATATGCATATGATTAAGCAGTCACAGACCTTTCCAACGATATATGACATGAGGGTTGTCTGCAAAATTTAGAAAAGTACCCCCTTGGGGGAGGAGGGGGCAAAGTGGGGAGATGGACATTGGAGATGCATAATATGATTAAGCGGTCACAGACCTTTCCAACAATATATGACATGAGGGGTGTCAACAAAATTTAGAAAATTGACCCCTTGGGGGAGGGGCAAAGTGGGGAGATGGACATTGGAGATATGCATATGATTAAGCAGTCACAGACCTTTCCAACGATATATGACATGAGGGTTGTCTGCAAAATTTAGAAAAGTACCCCCTTGGGGGAGGGGGGGGCAAAGTGGGGAGATGGACATTGGAGATGCATAATATGATTAAGCGGTCACAGACCTTTCCAACAATATATGACATGAGGGTTGTTTGCAAAATTTAGAAAAGTACCCCCTTGGGGGAGGGGGGGGCAAAGTGGGGAGATGGACATTGGAGATATGCATATGATTAAGCAGTCACAGACCTTTCCAACGATATATGACATGAGGGTTGTCTGCAAAATTTAGAAAAGTACCCCCTTGGGGGAGGGGGGGGCAAAGTGGGGAGATGGACATTGGAGATGCATAATATCATTAAGCGGTCACAGACCTTTCCAACAATATATGACATGAGGGTGTCAACAAAATTTAGAAAATTGCCCCCTTGGGGGGGGGGCAAATTTGGGAGATGGACATTGGAGATGCATATGATTAAGCGGTCACAGATCTTTCCAGCAATATATGACATGAGGGGTGTCAACAAAATTTAGAAAAGTGCCCCCTTAAGGGGGGGAAGTGGCGGGATGGACCCCGGAGATGCATAACATGAATAAGCAGTCAAAAACCTTTCCAACAATACGTAACATGAAGGGTTTGTGCAAAATTTACAAAAGTACCCCCTTGGGGGGGGCAAAGTGGGGGGATGGACACCGGAGATGCATAATATGATTAAGCGGTCACAGACCTTTTTAATGATATATAACATGAGTGGTATGTGCAAAATTTAGAAAAGCGCCCCAATGGGGTGGGGGGGGGATGGACCACACAGATGCATAACATGAAAAGGCAGTCGCAGGCCTTTCGAACGATATATCATATGAGTGGTGTCAGCAAAGAAAAGTCTCCACCCCGTGTGGGCAAAACATACTACCCCCGCCGCCATAATTATTGATGCAGACTCATTTTTTAAATTCGTTCGCACCCCTCTTCTCCCACAAAATGTTGTGAATTTTTAAAAACTCCCCTTCCGAATTTTTTTATACCAAAAGCATTTATGTCCGTCGTCTGCATGCAGAGTTTTGTGCTTACAGACGCCAGACACAACAACACACACACAGACAGACGTTTACCGACATTAATAGTATAGATGATACTCAGTGCCTACACATTTCACCCTTTATAATTCAGCCAATGAGTTGACGGTTGTTCATTTCCAGAAACGAAACAATAATTCTTTAGGATGAATTTTGTTTGTTTGATACACCGTGGCAGAATGCGTGCAATGCAGCGACAGCCATCACAAACTTTTTAGGGCACCTGCAGACAAAAAACAAATAATCAATCTTCGCGGGAAAAAAATCCTAGATTTCGTCAAATGATCACGGGAAAAACACTAATTTCATCAAAGGATCATGTAAAACGTGAATTTTGTTAAAAGGCCACAGAAAAACGCGATTTACGCAAAAGGTGAGCAAATTTTGTCAAAGAATCGCAAAACAGGAAATTTCACCAAAAGATAGCGCTTTCTTGCCAAATTTCGTCTAAAAATTGCGGAATAAAATGTATTTATCAAAAAATCGCTGGAAAACGCACATTTCGTTAAAGTATCGAGAGAAAAATGCGAATTTCTTCAAAGATTGCTGAAAAAACGCGAATTTCATCGAAGGATTGCTGAAAATTCATGAATCTTATCAAAAGGCAGCAGAGAAAATGTGATTATTATCAAAGCATTGCGAAAAAAGAAAATTTCGTCTAAGGATCACAGAAAAACGCAAATTTCATAAAAGAATCATGGAAAATAACGCAAATTTCGTGAAAAAAAAATCGCAGAAAAAACACAAATTACGTCAAATTATCGCTGAAAAAAACACAAATTACGTCATAGGATAGCTGAAAAAATTGTGAATCTCGACAAAAAAAGATACAGAAAAAATGCGAATTTCATTAAAGAATCACGAAAAAAAATGTGAATTTTTTGAAAGGTTCGTGTGAAAAATGAAACTGTCTTTATTAAAAACAGCACACACACAAACATCTATACAAACCTCAATACACACAAACATATTATAGGCAGGGCTTGAAATTCAATTTTTCCAAGGACGGGAGTCTCCCTACCAACATTTTTAAATGGAGGGGAGTTGTAATGTTTGGGAGGGAGAAAAAAAATCTTTAAACTCCACTATTATTTTACTTGCTATTTAAAGAATTACATTAATGCAGACATGACAAAATACCATTGAAAAAATTAAGTCAACTGAGAATGATTATGTAAAATGTTTATTTTTATTATTAAAAAGGGAAGAAAGTTAAGTTTTATATATGCAGTGTATTTTTCAAGTTCCATTAAATGTGTTAGGGACCCTTAACAATTAGGTTGTTAAATAAATTTCTGACTTTAGATTTTACATGATTGAGATTCACCGATCGATCGTGGAAAAGACACAAAGTTCATCGATCTGTCGCGGAAAAAATGCAAAGTTCGTCGATCTGTCCTAAAAAACGCGAAGTTCGTCGATCGATCAGTCGGGGGAAAAAAGCAAATTTCGTCGATCGATTGCAGAATAAACACAAAGTTCGTCGATCTGTCCCCAAAAAACGCAAGGTTCGTCGATCAGTCACTTAAAAAACGCAATGTTCGTCTATCTGTCGCAGAAAAAACACAAAGTTCGTTGATCAGTCGCAGAAAAAAATGCAACATTCGTTGATCTGTCGCGGAAAAAACGCAAAGTTCGTCGATCAGTTGTGGAAAAAAGCAAATTTCGTCGATCGATTGCGGAATAAATGCAAAGTTCGTCGATCAGTCAGGGAAAAAAGAAAAATTTCGTTGATCGATTGCGGAATAAACGCAAAGTTCGTCGATATGTCCCCAAAAAACGCAAGGTTCGTCGATCAGTCGCAGAAAAAACTCAAAGTTCGTTGATCTGTCACGGAAAAAACCACAAAGTTCGTCGATCAGTCGCGGAAAAAACACAAAGTCCGTCAATGGGTTGCGGGGAAAAAAAATCACGAAATTTATCGTTCGGTTGCAGGTAAATTAAATAATGCAAATTTCTCCAAAAATGCTGAAATTTTTTGGGCGGGAGGCTCCCACTCATTGTCTTTTTTTGGGCGGGATTTCAAAATTTTCGGCGCGAATCCCGCCCTGAAATTGAAGCCCTGATAGATATAGTTTTAATATGAAATAATATACTGAACTTGAACTAACTTTTGAAAAATCGGGTTAACCCAAATCCAACTTGCAGAAATCTACACTCAGTCTGAAATCGACTCGAACCATAAAAACAGTTAACCCAACTTGCAACAAAAATAATTATTGCCGAGAGAGCATTTACCCTCTCTCCCTGTGCTGAAAATTTTCAGAAACTTTTCTGTGAATTTTCTGATTTTTTCTTTTCTCAGAAATGCTGTAGTCATTTTGTCCCCCAATTTTGCCCTTTACAATTCAGCCAATGAGTGGAGGGGGCCAAAGGAGCGTTCCTTATCACAAACGAAAGATGAGATACGTTCGTTTGATGTCGTTGTTGAAAATTTATGGATTTCTATTATTAAAGTAATTTTTTCATTTTACCGTATTTATTTTCTTTTTGTGTTGTATGTATTTTGCTACTTTGAATTTTTTTAAACTAACCCCCTTTTTTTTTGGAGAGTGAGAGAGAGAGATTTAGTAATTTGGTGACACGAAGTTCCGCAAATTCTTAAAATCCACAAATCGTTTCCAATGTAAACAATGAAATTTACAATTTTAAGTTGCAAGTGCAAAATTTCAGTTTTTTAAAATTTTCATGTCATTCTGTACACATTTTAATATGTCATTCTGATCATTATACATATTTAGTTATGCATTATTAATTATTTACTTGACCTTTACTTTTAATATTTTAAATATTTCAAACTTACAGCTAAATGTAATTATTAAAACATTTGAAATACTGCATTCGAAAAATGAAATTTCAGCTTAGAAACGCGACAATTACTATTAGGTTAAAAAAATTTAAAGTAGAAAAGTACTTATGATATAAAAAGAAGAAAAAAAATACACCAGAATTTATCTGTATTACGAAAGCGGGAGAAATGATTTTCTGTGCTATACGAAAATATATCCAAATAACTCAATCATGAACATAGAAATAGGTATCGGTTTCTATGTTCATGTGCACTCCATCCAAACTTGAAACTTTTAAAAAGGTCATTGAATGAATGAAATTCATCTCCGCCTTTCACATCCAGAAAACTTGCTGTGTCGCCAATTATGTTTATATTTTATATATATATAAAAAAATAATAATTCAGGCACTTTTCCGTTATACGGACACCATTGTCGCCAAACATACATACATACATACATTTTGGCATAGTGTCCGTATAACAGAAAAGTACTAAAGTTCATGGTTTAAAATCACAATAAAATATCATGAAATTTATTGATTAGTTGTGGGAAAATATCGGGGAAATAATGTGTTTTTCGTGAATTTTTTGTTTTGTTAACAGTGTGGTTAGAGAGCCAGGGAGAAATCCAGAAAACTTGCTGTGTCGCCAATTATGTTTATATTTTATATACATATATAAAAATAATAATTCAGGCACTTTTCCGTTATACGTACACCATTGTCGCCAAACATACATACATACATTTTGGCATAGTGTCCATATAACAGAAAAGTACTAAAGTTCATGGTTTAAAATCGCAATAAAATATCATGAAATTTATTGATTAGTTGTGGGAAAATATCGGGGAAATAATGTGTTTTTCGTGAATTTTTTGTTTTGTTAACAATGTGGTTAGAGAGCCAGGGAGAAATCCAGAAAACTTGCTGTGTCGCCAATTATGTTTATATTTTATATACATATATAAAAATAATAATTCAGGCACTTTTCCGTTATACGTACACCATTGTCGCCAAACATACATACATACATTTTGGCATAGTGTCCATATAACAGAAAAGTACTAAAGTTCATGGTTTAAAATCGCAATAAAATATCATGAAATTTATTGATTAGTTATGGGAAAATATCGGGGAAATAATGTGTTTTTGTGAAATTTTTTGTTTTGTGTTGTTGTGTTTAATTGTAAGCATTCATTATAATTTTCAGTGCATTATTAAATTGAAATTTTTGTTTAAAATATGTAAACAAAACAGTGACCAGAAACCTGCACAATTTCTAATATAGATAGATAGATAGATAGATGCATGCCTGTAGTACTTTTAATTATTTGGTAAAAATACTGTGATCGTCACTGAGAAAACCTGAATTTAACCTAAAAGTAATTGTCGAGTGTTTAAGCTGAAATTTCATTTTACGAATACAGTATTTCAAATGTTTTAATAATTACATTCAGTTGTAAGTTTGAAATATTAAAAGTAAAGGCCAAGTAAATAATTAATAATGCATAAGTAAAAGTAATTGTCGAGTGTTTAAGCTGAAATTTCATTTTACGAATACAGTATTTCAAATGTTTTAATAGTTACATTCAACTGTAAGTTTGAAATATTAAAAGTAAAGGCCAAGTAAATAATTAATAATGCATAACTAAAAGTAATTGTCGAGTGTTTAAGCTGAAATTTCATTTTAAGAATACAGTATTTCAAATGTTTTAATAGTTACATTCAACTGTAAGTTTGAAATATTAAAAGTAAAGGCCAAGTAAATAATTAATAATGCATAACTAAAAGTAATTGTCGAGTGTTTAAGCTAATTTCATTTTACGAATACAGTATTTCAAATGTTTTAATAGTTACATTCAGCTGTAAGTTTGAAATATTAAAAGTAAAGGCCAAGTAAATAATTAATAATGCATAAGTAAAAGTAATTGTCGAGTGTTTAAGCTGAAATTTCATTTTACGAATACAGTATTTCAAATGTTTTAATAGTTACATTCAACTGTAAGTTTGAAATATTAAAAGTAAAGGCCAAGTAAATAATTAATAATGCATAACTAAAAGTAATTGTCGAGTGTTTAAGCTGAAATTTCATTTTACGAATACAGTATTTCAAATGTTTTAATAGTTACATTCAGCTGTAAGTTTGAAATATTAAAAGTAAAGGCCAAGTAAATAATTAATAATGCATAACTAAATATGTATAATGATGAGATTTTTTTTTCTTGAATTATTCAGTGAAACTCGCCTTATAAATGTACGCAAATAATTCACATCAAAATCTTAAAATAACAAAGTTTTCTTTCGTGTTTAGCTATGCTTAATAACCAAAAAAGCTTGATTAATACAAAAATTATTTGGTAAAAATACTGTGATCGTCGCTGAGAAAACCTGAATTTAATCATATCACACAGAATTACATATTAAAAGTTTAAAAAAACTGAGCGGAATTTCGTGCCACGAAATCTCTCTCTCTCTCAAAAAAAAGGGTTAGTTATAAAAAAAATTCAAAGTAGTAAAATACATACGACTTAAAAAGTAAATAAATACGGTAAAATGAAAAAATACCTTAATAAAAGAAATCCATAAAATTTCAACAACCGAACAACCAAATGGAATCGTAATACACATATACACATACGCTTCTAGAGAGAGGAAAAAGCCTTCACCTCATTGGCTGAAACATCGCGTCTGAAGATAGTAAAAGCCTCTAGCTGATTAGCTGAATGCTCGCGCATGCGTATAAATAGCATTTTTGCACGAAAAACTAAAAAGCAGGTTAGCTTTAAGTATATGGATATATCATATATGTGTGTATATATGTATGCGCATACGCTATAATATATGTACAGTAATAGAAAAAAAAAATCACTGCATACTAACTCTGAGAAAAAAAATTATGGTATGAAAATGTGACTGACGTATTAATCGATTATTAATACCCCCGAATAATTAAAACTATAATTAAATTTTGCCTATCAGGTCACCTACATACAAAAATTGAACAAAAATAATACAATTTCCAATAATAATACATAATTTTGACATCATGTTTAAATTCTTCGGTAAAAATTACCTTCTAATACCAAACGGAAAGTCATTCGATCAAGTAATTTAAGAATTATATGAGTTTAAAGCCTGGAACTCTAATGTTAAATTGATACTTTATCGTCCCAACACAAAATGCAGTGCGGGTAATTTTATAAGAATCTAGGAAAAAACGTTACCGGGAAAAAAATTGACAGTGAAATCAAGAGCAGAAAAAAAGTGACAAGGAAAACGGGACAAAGAAAAAAAGTGAAAAAAAATTTAAAAACATTATATTATACGTAGGCATATTTGAAGCTTTTGGAAATTGATTTCAGTTAAAACATTCACAAGTTACAATTCATATTTTCTTTCTAAAACTAGTTTCAAATTATGTATTTTTTCGAAAATAATTTTCGAAAAAAATACGAATTGTAATCTATAAATTTTTTAAAGATAAATTGATGTAGATAACCCTCTAAGCAAAATTTAACTGTACTATTAATTAATAGGAGTTATTAATAATTAGTTGGTAACAGTGACATTTTTATACGATGATTTACTATAGAGTTTATTCTTTTCTTTTCTTTTCAGGACTGTAGGGTAATTTGGTGCTTAATTTTTTTCAACTAAAAAAAAGCAACTATAGATCTTTAAAAATATTTAAATGTACCAGGCAAAACATACCTTTTACAGGGACAAATTCATAAAAGAAAGAAAGAATTTCAGCCAGTACTTAGTAAGTTAGAGATATTTTTAATATATATATAAAACAGGAAACAGCAAATTACCCCTCAAGGGGTAATTTGGTATATTTTGAGGTCATAAGATGCACGCCATTTTGTGTCTTTAACAGTGTGCTATTCAGAACACTGTTACTTTTTTTTTTAATAGGATGACATTTGAGAAAACTGTGAATTTTTCTTTGAGACAATATATTTTTTAAAGAGGCAGTTTGAAATAACAATTACATGAATAATTTTAAAGGCTCTGTTGAAATTCATAATGTTTTAATCTCTTTAAAAATGCCTTTTCAAATTAAATTAACTAAAAAAAAAAATTAATACAACATGGTTAGTTGAAATAAAGGTTTTAATGCACACATTTTTTTTTATAAACTAATGAAAACATAAATGATAATTAGAACATTTTAAAACAGCTCAATAATATATAGAAAAACATTTTACAATGGATATTATGCTATTTTAGATAATATACCTTCTGAATAATAATAACCTTTTTCAAGCTATTTCTTAATATTAATATTTTTTTTTATTTGATAGCTATTTCTTAAGAAATAGCTATCAACATTGTTGTAACACACAAAGGTGACAAAATGAACCCCACTCCATGATATAGACTAGAGTGAAACATTTTCGAATGAAAATAATGATATTTCAGACATTACACACTCTTCTGAATAATAGGACTATATTAAAAAATAACTTTATCAAACAGTTTCTTAATAAAACTCTATTTCATAGCGTAAACATTTTAAATCACAAGTTAAATCTCAGGTCTTACACATTTCAGTAGCCTTATTCCTATCTGAATCAATCTGGAATAAAGAAGTCAACTGTATACTTCTGAGAAATGATTTATAAACAAAATGTTAGTGACAATCAGCATCCCTGTATATGATCTATAGTAATTATACACACCATGTAAAATAAAAAAAAAGTTAAATAAAAAAAATCTCTGACGGCTTGGCCGATAGGCACAAGTAAAATTCGAAGACGCTGGCCGTAGAGCGCCTGTTTATTGGGAATTGCAGAAGAAATGATTTTTGCCATGATGCGGCAGTTGGGACCACCCATTTCGAAATCTACCTGTGTCTGTAGGGGAAGTCTTAATTTTTTTTCTCTGTAAGGGTTGGTCCTATAAAAAAATTGTCAATATAAAAGTTGTGGATAATATTAAGAGGATTTATAATAAAATCTAAGCGGATTTGATATCTTATGAATTGACTAAGTTATAATTTTTTTCTTCTTAAACCTCTATCCCCCCCCCCCCGCTTGAGGCCATTTTTAATGATATCAAAAATTTATCATACACAAATTTTCGGCCCTTTTCCTAGAAGTAATAATAACTTTAAACGGATTCGATACGTATCATAATTAAGACGTTATGGGTTCTCTTTCTGTTTTCACAAAAAGCCTCCCCCTCCCCCTCCCCCTCCCCCTGGTTCGATTTTGCCAATTAAAGAACTTGGCCGAGATTTGATGCCTCTTGATTTTATGCATCAGTTTGGAATAGATTTGTGCAGAATTATTGAAGTTATAGTGTCCATAAAAAAGTGATATATATATATATAAAGTGTTGAACTGGGGGGGGGGGGGGGGGGGTTGGATTCTGGGAGTCATGATCGGCGTAGATCAGCAACGATTTTCCAGAAATTCCAACATAGGCTAGAATGTAATAAGTAGTATTTCTTACGAAATCTACCTAAAAGCATACCTCAATTGAAAACGCATTTCCAGCAATTAACGCTCATAGACAGTACTGTAACCGAATTACTTTGCGTGTCAATGTAAATAAACGTTGAATTTTCTGCAGACTCTGTTCTATAGCAAGATTCTTGTAGCGCACCTCAGTGATGTATATCAGTTTCAAATTGTTTGAAATAGTGTAACATCATTAAAATACACTGCAACCAATTTTTCCCAATTTTTACAGGAACAATAACGTAACGGGATTATTTTGAATGACCCTGTAAAAGAACTATAAATGCTACACACTTCGTTTTCAATACCGAACATGCGAAGGTAAGCTTAAATAACATATAATAATTACATGGCAATCCGAATATATTTACTCGAGTTAGTTAGAGCTCGGACAGACAGACGGACGGTTTGACAAAACCAAATTCATAAAATACTTTTTCAACTATGCATTGAATGGAATTCTTGCAATGTAATCTGCATTAAGCTCTTTTTTCGGTCTAAAGGAAAATTTTAATCGTGAAAAGTATCATGAGATCAGGAGGGGTGTTTTTGATGAAAGCAAAGTAGTATTTCTTTGCAATGAAATAAAATTCCAACCATCGAAATATTTGAAATTCATATTGATTTTCAAGGGTAAAAAAAAAAAATAAATAAATAAATAAATAAATAAATAAAAAATGAAGTCTAATTGTAATATTTCATGCAAGTATTTCTTAATGCTTGTGGAGAAAAGTAATTTAAGTCACTTACCATTTCGTTATAATTCATCTGTATGTATTTGAAAATAGTATATAGTAATCATGCGTGTACTTGTGTAATATAACATTTGCTCTTTACCGCAATTTTCTTTATTGTTTAATAATACATGTATTAAGCATTGTAACATATCTTAAATATAAGTATAGAGAAAAATATTTCCTGGTTTATTTATTTTAGATCAAGACTTACATTTAAAGGTGCCAGGGTCAAAATTTTATTTTCTTTATTCATAGGCTTTTTATAATGATGAAAGTGATAATGCTGTGTCTTTTAATGATACAATCTTTCTATACAGATATTATTTTTCAGATAATTTTTTTTGAAAACTTTGATATTTTGTTTAAAATAATTAAAAACTAAAATTTTAAACTTATTTAATATTTGATGTAACACATGAACCACTTGCCCGATTGCGTTATCTGTTTCTTTTTTTTTTTTTTTTTTTTTTTTTTTTAATTGAGCAGAAAATATTTCTGGTTAATTAATCTTAAGGATTTATAAATATATTACTTATAAAATTTATAAGTAAATAAGAAAGAAAAATCATGCCTCAAGCATAGATTATGAAAAACTTTCCAACACTTCCAGAAAACATTAACAAATCTTCGCTGTTTAGTAAGGTAAATAAAATACCTAAGTAAACATTTTAAAAAGCGCAAAACACATTTAAAAGCCAGATTTCGGCAATTACAGGTCTCCAATTTTTTTGTGTAGCCCTGTATATAATCTATAGGTCTGTATATACTCTATATAGTATGCTACAATTTAGTTAAGTAAGGAAACACATAACACAGTTGAATATTCGCCTTCAGCAATTTCTACCAATAGACGGAAACATATTTGAATTATTTTGTGCCACTCTGTATATTCCTTAAGATTTTTGTACACGTCACATATTAAGCTAAAGTTTAATTCAGGCAAAACACGGTATAAACTACTGAACTCACTATTCTAGAAATTTTCATACATACGCCACGTATCCTGTTTTTGCTTGGCCCTGTTTATGATTTTATTTATATTCAACAAAAGTTTTTTAGTATACTAAATATATTTCACGTTCAACATGCATAACTCGATTAAAAAAAAAAAAAAAAAAAAAAAAAAAAAAAAAAAAACCTTTAAGCAATTTACGCTGATACGTAGTAATGATTACGAATGCTTTTGTGTAACCCTGTATATGATCTATAGCATTTATACATACGACATAATATGCAAAAATTTAGTTAAACGAATACCTAACTGAAAGCGCACTTCCAGCAACTATCGATTATAGATAATACTTTGGTACTGTATTAGAAATCTTTTGCGCGTCCCTGTAAATGAACGACAAACGCTACGCTATGCACATCATATTACACAACAGGTATCTTGTAGTAAACCTCAGTAACGTATATCAATTTCATTATGTTTGAAATAGTGTAACGTAATTAAAATACACTGCAAACAGTTTTTCTCCGTAGACCATTATGCAACGGATTGTTACTTTTGTGTGGCCATGTAAATGAATGATAAATGCTTTACACGCCATATTATGCAGAAAACATGTTTTAGTGCATCTCACAAATTGATATCAATTTCATTATGTTTGTAATAGTGTAACATAATTAAAATTCATTTTCCTCATAGACCATAAGATAAAGGAATTCTTTTGAGTTTCCCTGTAAGTATCCTGTAGTACACTTCACTGACGTATATCAATTTTAATATATTTGAAATAGTGTAACATCATTAAAAGACACTACAGAGGATTTTCCACCACAGATCATAATGTCCCCCTGTAAACGAAGTATAAATGTTACATACTTCATTTTCAATACTGAACATGTCATTACATATATGAGTAACATATATTAATTGCATGTCAATAGGAGTATATTTACGTGAGTTAGAGCACGGACAGACAGACAGATAGACGGCCTGAGGAACCAAAATCTTAAACACTTTTCAACTATGTTAGAAAGTGTTTGAGAGTGATTTCTTCACTTCGAGAAATATTTTCAAAATTTTCACATGAAGTAAAAAATTCTATAGACAGTTTATTAAAAACAAAACATAAAACTCTGTACAAAATTTCATGCATACTACATCATGCAAAAAAGTTTATATATGTCAGTTTAAACAGGACAGATAATGACAAAATCCATTCTGAGATAAATGGTAGTTAGTAGATGGTAGTTAGTTTATGGCATGTAAGTAGAACACAAAAACTGTTATATCTGATGATGTAATCATCGTAGAAATCCGCGTTTTGCTTTACTTAATTTATTTAATTTGTTGTATTTTAGAAAAATAAAAAATGCATTTTTTGAAAATTTTGACACCCTACCCTTATTTTAAGTTTGAGTTCTTTTTCTTTTTTTTAAATTGACATATAAAATATACAATTTTGAATATTAGGAAGTGACGTTGCAATGTGCTCCCCCTCCCTCCCTTTCTTCATGCCTCTAATTACGACATTAAGTTTCATAATAATTTATATATCTTGTATTCGATATATAGGATGAGTAAACACCTTTACTTGAGCGCCACTACTTCGAAAAGAAATCTTGCCTTATTTAATCGCAGATAATATATTAAAATTATGTGATTATATAAGGTAAAGATTATTATTTAAAAACAGTGGTGCTCGAATGTAGGGTTCGTACGTACCCTGGATATATTAATAGATATTAGTAACTTCAGTTCCAAATCGTAGGGGTCCGAGAAGACGCACGAAATATGAAAAGGAGTCCATGGTCACCAAAATTCTATGAATTGGTGTTGTAGACTATATAAAAGTGCGTGGCCAAAATATATATCTAATAATAAACTATTGTGCAAAACTTAAGCAACAAACACAAAATGCTAATTTCTGAACAGAGTACTCAAAAGGAAATTCTATAAACAGCAAGTGTAGAAAATAGGTACTACCCTAACAGCACAGACAGTCGATGTGAAGTCTTCTTGACATCAAAAATTGTCACAATTGTCACAGTCACTACAATGAACAGAAATGTGATATCTTTCATTCGTCTCATTTTTACTCTCATTTGGTCACTCCACTAAACAGTCACCAGGTGACTTTACAATGAAGTGATTGACACAGTGACATAGTGATACATTGACACAGTGACTTGAGAATCACAAGGTGACTTCACTGTAATGTCACCTGATCATCCAATACAAAGTGACAGTCACAGTGACTTTTCAATGTTAACAATCATTTGAGATTAATAATAAGTCAGTGAAATATCCTATACTTTGATCCACCGTAGCGATTATGACACTTCTAACCATGTGTGACGTCAATGGGACTTCACATCGACTGGCCATGCTGTTAGGGTAGTACCTCTTTTCTACACTTGCTCTTTATAGAATTTCTTTTTGAGTACTCACGTGTTCAGAAATTAGCATAAAAAAATGAATATATGTCAAATAAAATAAAAGCATATCAATTATGGCATTTGTTAAACATTGCATTTATAATATTAACCTAAAACAAATTGTTACATAAAACATTATGTATGTGTAAATGCATATGTGTGCATAGAATTTTCCCTATTTGTTTATATGTGATAAGAAAAGAAAAAGTGGGTAAGTGTGATCGAAGATAGCACAAAGGGTTTCGTTTAATATTCCTTTCAAAACACTTTATCCTTTCTTTAATAAATTCAAATAAATATAATTTAGCAACAACGACAAAAAAAAGTCATGTTTTTTATAAAGTAAAAATTTACCGGTCTATTTTTTCCGTTTTTTCGAAAATCTAAACCAGCCGGATAGCGGGCGAAACCCGCTATTATATTCTGTCATAATAATATCCGTCATACGGACTAAATGCGATATTTAAAAAATATATAATTTCAAAATTAAACATGTTGGACGCCTTTAAAATGTTAAAGTATGCGAATATTTCCATAATCGGGTTTTTATCATGATTCAATATATTCCTCAAATTCATATATTTACTATTCTCTATTATTCATATAGATACTCGCTTTATATTATTCTCAAACATCTGCAAAAATTCGTTCAACTTCCAATAGGACGTCAGATTTTCTTTTTAATTCTCTAATGACGTGATATTAATCTGCTTTGTGTACATCCACATACTCATACTCCTTGTATTATTGAGAAATCTTAGACATTTTCCGTTTTATTTACCACTATGACGTCAATCAATTTTATTTCATATTTATCTTTTTTTCTATGGGTGAAACTTTTTATTTCATTTTCATTTTTCACGTGAAAATCGTCTGATAGAAAATTAATTATTGTAGAAAGAATTTCATTGTGCATTTTAAATTTTTGGCATCTGCTATAACGAAAAATGTTTAAATTTAATAGGAAAAGGCTGTTAGAATTTTGGTTTTTTATCTCTATTTATTGAAATAATACGAATTTTTCAAATTTTAATATTTTGAGCTCTTCACAGCTAGTATTCATCTATATACACGAAGTTTCAACTTTGTAAGTTGCATACTTTTTGAGAATGGCTCTGTGACGGACAGACAACGGAGCGGGAGTAATAGGGTTTCGTGAGATGAACGAAACCCTAAAAAGGGCAAATACTTATTGCGATAAACGCTAATCAATGCAAATAAAGAATTTTTAAACAGCATCTAATGGCATATTAAATAAACATGTGCATTCGTCACGCATGAAAATGTCGTTAAAAATTATAAAAAACTGCTATGGGAATTCTGTAAAATTAATTTTAACATATCAGGAAACTGGTTGTATAAGGGATGTTGTTTTTAACCATTGGGAAAATGGTTGTTGTTTTCGGTCGAGAATGTACCTCTTGGCGTCGTCACTTTATTTTTTTAACCGTTTTTAACGAAATTCGGTAACTTTAGAAGAATTTTTCTTTGAATAGGCAATAGAAATGCATAAAATCGTTACAAAAATATTAAAGATACAAAAAGGATAGGTGCAAACTATCAGATATGAAAAAAAGCCGAATTCAAAAATGGACGTCGGATGAGAAATCGTCTTATAAAGCAAAAAACGTGGTCTTCAACTTTAATTTCCTCAAAATACCTTTAGCTCAGACATCAATCTAAACAAGAGTTAAAATAATTGTAGGAAGGACCCGACAAAATATTTGGGTATATTGGTTAACATATATTGGTTAGCACTTTCCCTTTTATTTGCACGACTTAATGTTACTCAATAGCGTTCAGTTGCTTCTCTTATCAACTTACTCTTTAAGCAATTCTGCCAGACAGTATGTTGTTAAATATCATTATGTATCGCGCAACGTTTGTCGTTTGCTGGTTGAAACATCTGCGACATCGACATGCGATGATGGAAAGGCGCATTGCTTACAATCGAATGACGAATGCCTTCAACGCTGTCAGGGGTGCGATGGAGAGATTGATTGTGTAGATAGTTCAGACGAATATTTTTTTGAGGGCAGAGAACACCAAGATCTCTTCAACTGTAGCAATGCAAAATGTGCTTATCTGTAGATGGTTCCGACGAATATATATATATTTTAAGCTTTCGGAACATTTTCCCAATGGTTGTTGTAATTTGTTAAATTACAATTTTTTTTTTGTTTTATTTATTTATTTATTTATTTATTTATTTTTGTATATGTTTAACTTAAAAATGTCTGGAAATTAAATAAACCCAAATTTTATGTTTATTTTTCTCATTTGCTAATGCAATGGGTCTAATGGATCACATTTTAAGGTGTCAATTTTCATTCTGAATGGGATACAATTTGTTTGAAAATTTCTCTTGAGTTTATATGCAGAATGTTAGTGAATCGGACCTATGTCCAGAAAAGAAAAAAACAAGTTGGAAATTGTACGTCAAACGTGACAAACGAGGTGCGTTCGTACTGTAGATAGTTATATAAATATTCAGATCTTGATGATTTTTAATTCTGTGAAATGAATTATATCGTCTGCAGATTAATTTCTGTCATAAAATAAGTATCTCGGTCGCTTGACGATTAAACTTCGAAAGCTCCTATAACAAAAAAGCACCGATTTTTTTTTTAAAAATTCAAATTTCTTAATAAATATTTTTATTAATATCTCTTAAAGTTTTGATTCGATTTTTATACAATTTGAAATGTCTCGACAAAATTCTGCAAAGATAATATATCTTAAATCTTAAACCATTCGGTTGGGTAGTTTTTGCGTTGTTATATGCGGACGGACGGACGGACAGACAGACGGACGGACGGACGGACGGACGTACCAAGCGACGACAATAGGTGCTACGTATTTATATAATTACGAACGCACCTAAAAAGAGAGAAAGAAACAACTGACATCCAACGACAGGAAATTCCATTACAGAAACCGCTCTGTGAAAATAACTTACAGTGTTTACAAAAAGGCATATCTGTGTCACTTGACCCACACAAGGCCATTTTAAAGCCCATTTATAGCTGAGTAGCGTCTGTAGAGATTTATGTTTGAAACAGTAGCTTTATCTTGAATTTTGTAAACTTTGGAAATGTTGAAGATATCCACAAAACTAACATCCTGTTCAAATGAAATACCAGGGGCGAGGCATTCTGAAAACCGATTCTCTCTCCCACTCCTCTTCTGGTCAAGTGATTTCAGATGAGATAACAAGTCTTTTGTAGATAACAAGCTGTCCTTACCCCCGTCATCCTGCGGAAACTACAAAGGTATGCGGTAGTCTGTAAGTAATAGATATGTATATCAGGGGGGGAACTCAATCGTCCCCGAAGAGTGAAGACAGGAAACTTTGACTGATGACGTAGAATGGTCCTTCTCGGTTCTTCTTAGAAAGTTTTTTTTTTTTTTTTCTAGGGTGGGTATTATGTGTTTTTCAATATTCGTGTTTTATTTCAATATATCAAATTTAGTATAAAAAATTAAACTTTTAAAAAGGGTGAATAAATGAATTGCTTTTTGAATGATTGTTTTTGTTTTTTGAATGAACTGGTAATCATTTTAGCAATACAAAATCATATTAAATAGATTTAGATTATCGTAATATCACAATAAGCAAACTAGAGATACACAGAATGTTATTTTTGCCGAATATAGAATATTCAATTAAATTTTGCACTGAAAATGCGGTATTCACTTAATATTTAAATTTCAAGATTAATCTTTCTTTCGGGAGGAGACACATTAAAAAAAATTTTGACGTGTATTCAATATATTTATTTAAAAAAATTAAAAAAATTGAAGCTTTAGCATGAAAATTAAGTATTATTAAAATAAAATACAAACAATTTTAATACATTTATTTTTACACTCTAGGTAGAAATACAATGACTTATTTTTAAATTGAATTTAAAAAAATAATTTTAAGGTTTTGAAAATAATTTAAAAGACAGAATTTTTTTCTTGATTTGGTTATACTTTGTTAATTCTTAGGCTTTGTTTGCAATTTCTATTAATTTTATAGAGAGATATAAAAGTCATTGTTCTATGTTTTACCAAAACGGCCAATGCACATTGACATTTATATCATAAAAATTCTATATATATATATATATATGATTTTGTGTTCCCTTCCTCTAGAAGCCGCAACTTTCTCTTTAATTTTTTTAAATTCAGCTATTGTTTCTCTTCTATAACGAAGAGTTCTTAATTTTGTGAAATAATTTTGAATGCACCATGTTTTTCTTTCTTTAATATAGATAATTCAGATCTTGTACATTTTAACTAAAAATTTAAATTCTGGACATCTTTTAAGAGCATTTCACGTTTTCGGCAATCTTCTCTGTCACTAATCTCATTTGTATCATCTTCACTGATAATATCTGCAATGTAGGTTTTTACAGGACTCAAATCATTTAATCCATCTTGCACATCTTTCATAATTTTTCGCTTTTTTTAACACTTCCCAACATAGTTGAAAAGTGTTTAGGAATTCGGTTTGTCTGTACGTCTGTCTGTCCGTGCACTAACTTGCATAAATATTTTCAGATTATCATGAAATTGTTATATGTTATTGAGGTTTACTATGGCATGTTCGGTATTGAATATGAAGTGTGTAGCACATATAGTTTTTTACAGGGCACGCAAAATAATTCCGTTTCATAACGGTAAGTGGGGAAAAATCATTTGCGGTTTATTTTAATGATGTTACACTATTCCAAACAAATTGAAAATGATATATATCAGAGAGGTACACTACAAGAGGCTTACGATAGACTATTGTGTGCATAGCATTTATATCCCCTTTACAGGGACACTCAAAAGTTTTTCGTTACATTACGGTCTATGCAGAAAAATTGTTTGCGGATTATTTTAATAATGTTTCACTATTCCAAACATATTGAAATCGATATATATCACTGAGGTGCATTACAAGATGCTTACTGCAGAATATTGTGTGTATTGCACCGTTCATTTACAGGAACACGCAAAAGAATTCAGTTAAAGTTGTGTTAACAGTAATTGCTGGGAGTGCATTTTCAGTTGTTGAACGCGTTTTTATATTTAACTCATTTTTTGCCTATTACTTGGTGTGTATAAATTCTATTGATCATATACAGGCAGCACAAAAACTTCTCGAGAACATTTCCGTTTGCTAATGGAAATTCCAGGAGGGAATTCTAAACTACGCGTTTCCTAACTTAACTAAAATTTAGCATTCTATGTAGTGTATATACAAACCTATATATCTTATACAGGACTGCCCAAAAAAATTGCGATAATTTCCAAATATTGTAATTAATTCCTGAAATTGGGTTTTTAAATATGTTATTCGTTTTCTAATTGGTTTACTTAGATATCATCTTTCACCTTAATAAACAGTAAATATTTGATTTATTTATTTATTTATTTATTTTTTTGGCAGTGTTGAAAAGTGTTACACAATCTATGCTTGACGCATGATTTTTCGTTCTTGTTGTCTTTCTGCGCTAGGCGTTACTTGCTCCTCGTTATTCGCTCAAACCTCTGACATTTGAAAATAATAATAATAATAATAAATAAATGATTTTATTTAAACTGTCGAATTAAGATGTGTAAATACTTGATTATCTTATAGAGATACTATAAATATCATTAGAGCTTATTCTTTATGGTACATAAGTCATTTGTAGACGCTCAAACGAACGGCACTTGCAGAATGTCGGGAATGTTTGTATGAGGGGCTGTATACAAACTGTCAAATTACTATCTCTTTTAGCAAAATGCCATATAACAAAGCTCAAAATAATGCTATAACAAATATTTTAGCATCTGAAATGTCCTTGTATGACGCTCAAACATCAGAGATTTAAAAAAATAATAATAAAAATAATAATAAATAACTTATTTTATTGATATTGTCAAATTAAGTTCTAAAAATATTTTATTATCATATAAAGATACAATAAATATCATTAGAACTTATTGTTTTTGGTAAATAAGTCATTTGTAGACGCTCAAACGAACGGCACTTGCAGAATGTCGAGAATACTTGTACGAGGGGCTGTATACAAACTGTCAAATTAAGATGTGTAAATACTTGATTATCTTATAAAGAAGCTATAAAAATCATTACAGCTTATTCTTTTTGGTACATAAGTCATTTGTAGACGCTCAAACGAACGGCACTTGCAAAATGTCGAGAATGCTTGTACGAGGGGCTGTATACAAACTGTCAAATTAAGATGTGTAAATACTTGATTATCTTATAAAGAAGATATAAATATCATTAGAGCTTATTCTTTTTGGTACATAAGTCATTTGTAGACGCTCAAACGAACGGCACTTGCAAAATGTCGAGAATGCTTGTACGAGGGGCTGTATACAAACTGTCAAATTAAGATGTGTAAATACTTGATTATCTTATAAAGAAGATATAAATATCATTAGAGCTTATTCTTTTTGGTACATAAGTCATTTGTAGACGCTCAAACGAACGGCACTTGCAGAATGTCGGGAATGTTTGTATGAGGGGCTGTATACAAACTGTCAAATTATTATCTCTTTTAGCAAAATGCCATATAACAAAGCTCAGAATAATGCTATAACAAATGTTTTAGCATCTGAAATGTCCTTGTATGACGCTGAAACCTCAGAAATTTAAAAAAAATAATAAAAATAATAATAAATAACTTATTTTATTGATATTGTCAAATTAGGTTCTACAAATATTTTATTATCATATAAAGATACTATAAATATCATTAGAACTTATTGTTTTTGGTACATAAGTCATTTGTAGACGCTCAAACGAACGGCACTTGCAGAATGTCGAGAATGCTTGTACGAGGGGCAATATACAAACTGTCAAATTAAGATGCGTAAATATTTGATTATCTTATAAAGAAGCTATAAATATCATTAGAGCTTATTCTTTTTGGTACATAAGTCATTTGTAGACGCTCAAACGAACGGCACTTGCAGAATGTCGAGAATGCTTGTACGAGGGGCTGTATACAAACTGTCAAATTAAGATGTGTAAATCCTTGATTGTCTTATAAAGAAGCTATAAATATCATTAGAGCTTATTCTTTATGGTACATAAGTCATTTGTAGACGCTCAAACGAACGGCACTTGCAGAATATCGGGAATGTTTGTATAAGGGGCTGTATACAAACTTTCAAATTACTATCTCTTTTAGCAAAATGCCATATAACAAAGCTCAAAATAAAGCTATAACAAATATTTTAGCATCTGAAATGTCCTTGTATGACGCTCAAACCTCAGAGATTTAAAAAAATAATAATAAAAATAATAATAAATAACTTATTTTATTGATATTGTCAAATTAAGTTCTAAAAATATTTTATTATCATATAAAGATACAATAAATATCATTAGAACTTATTGTTTTTGGTAAATAAGTCATTTGTAGACGCTCAAACGAACGGCACTTGCAGAATGTCGAGAATACTTGTACGAGGGGCTGTATACAAACTGTCAAATTAAGATGTGTAAATATTTGATTATCTTATAAAGAAGCTATAAATATCATTAGAGCTTTTTCTTTTTGGTACATAAGTCATTGTAGACGCTCAAACGAACGGCACTTGCAGAATGTCGAGAATACTTGTACGCGGGGCAATATACAAACTGTCAAATTAAGATGCGTAAATACTTGATTATCTTATAAAGAAGCTATAAATATCATTAGAGCTTATTCTTTTTGGTACATAAGTCATTTGTAGACGCTCAAACGAACGGCACTTGCAGAATGTCGAGAATGCTTGTACGAGGGGCTGTATACAAACTGTCAAATTAAGATGTGTAAATCCTTGATTGTCTTATAAAGAAGCTATAAATATCATTAGAGCTTATTCTTTTTGGTACATAAGTCATTTGTAGACGCTCAAACGAACGGCACTTGCAAAATGTCGAGAATGCTTGTACGAGGGGCTGTATACAAACTGTCAAATTAAGATGTGTAAATATTTGATTATCTTATAAAGAAGCTATAAATATCATTAGAGCTTATTCTTTTTGGTACAGAAGTCATATGTAGACGCTCAAACGAACGGCACTTGCAGAATGTCGAGAATACTTGTACGAGAGGCTGTATACAAACTGTCAAATTAAGATGTGTAAATACTTGATTATCTTATAAAGAAGCTATAAAAATCATTAGAACTTATTCTTTTTGGTACATAAGTCATTTGTAGACGCTCAAACGAACGGCACTTGCAAAATGTCAAGAATGCTTGTACGAGGGGCTGTATACAAACTGTCAAATTAAGATGCGTAAATATTTGATTATCTTATAAAGAAGC
Source organism: Maratus michaelseni (assembly GCA_963931845.1). NCBI lineage: Eukaryota > Metazoa > Arthropoda > Arachnida > Araneae > Salticidae > Maratus > Maratus michaelseni. The sequence continues at coordinate 23,175,061 of OZ007590.1, read as the reverse complement.
TATAAATATCATTAGAGCTTACTCTTTTTGGTACATAAGTCATTTGTAGACGCTCAAACGAACGGCACTTGCAGAATGTCGGGAATGTTTGTATGAGGGGCTGTATACAAACTGTCAAATTATTATCTCTTTTAGCAAAATGCCATATAACAAAGCTCAGAATAATGCTATAACAAATGTTTTAGCATCTGAAATGTCCTTGTATGACGCTGAAACCTCAGAAATTTAAAAAAATATAATAAAAAAATAATAAATAACTTATTTTATTGATATTGTCAAATTAAGTTCTACAAATATTTTATTATCATATAAAGATACTATAAATATCATTAGAACTTATTGCTTTTTGGTACATAAGTCATTTGTAGACGCTCAAACGAACGGCACTTGCAGAATGTCGAGAATGATTGTACGAGGGGCAATATACAAACTGTCAAATTAAGATGCGTAAATACTTGATTATCTTATAAAGAAGCTATAAATATCATTAGAGCTTATTCTTTTTGGTACATAAGTCATTTGTAGACGCTCAAACGAACGGCACTTGCAGAATGTCGAGAATGCTTGTACGAGGGGCTGTATACAAACTGTCAAATTAAGATGTGTAAATCCTTGATTGTCTTATAAAGAAGCTATAAATATCATTAGAGCTTATTCTTTTTGGTACATAAGTCATTTGTAGACGCTCAAACGAACGGCACTTACAAAATGTCGAGAATGCTTGTACGAGGGGCTGTATACAAACTGTCAAATTAAGATGTGTAAATATTTGATTATCTTATAAAGAAGCTATAAATATCATTAGAGCTTATTCTTTTTGGTACAGAAGTCATATGCAGACGCTCAAACGAACGGCACTTGCAGAATGTCGAGAATACTTGTACGAGAGGCTGTATACAAACTGTCAAATTAAGATGTGTAAATACTTGATTATCTTATAAAGAAGCTATAAAAATCATTAGAACTTATTCTTTTTGGTACATAAGTCATTTGTAGACGCTCAAACGAACGGCACTTGCAAAATGTCGAGAATGCTTGTACGAGGGGCTGTATACAAACTGTCAAATTAAGATGCGTAAATATTTGATTATCTTATAAAGAAGCTATAAATATCATTAGAGCTTATTCTTTTTGGTACATAAGTCATTTGTAGACGCTCAAACGAACGGCACTTGCAGAATGTCGGGAATGTTTGTATGAGGGGCTGTATACAAACTGTCAAATTATTATCTCTTTTAGCAAAATGCCATATAACAAAGCTCAGAATAATGCTATAACAAATGTTTTAGCATCTGAAATGTCCTTGTATGACGCTGAAACCTCAGAAATTTAAAAAAATAAAATAAAAATAATAATAAATAACTTATTTTATTGATATTGTCAAATTAAGTTCTACAAATATTTTATTATCATATAAAGATACTATAAATATCATTAGAACTTATTGTTTTTTGGTACATAAGTCATTTGTAGACGCTGAAACGAACGGCACTTGCAGAATGTCGAGAATGCTTGTACGAGGGGCAATATACAAACTGTCAAATTAAGATGCGTAAATACTTGATTATCTTATAAAGAAGCTATAAAAATCATTAGAGCTTATTCTTTTTGGTACATAAGTCATTTGTAGACGCTCAAACGAACGGCACTTGCAAAATGTCGAGAATGCTTGTACGAGGGGCTGTATACAAACTGTCAAATTAAGATGCGTAAATACTTGATTATCTTATAAAGAAGCTATAAAAATCATTAGAGCTTATTCTTTTTGGTACATAAGTCATTTGTAGACGCTGAAACGAACGGCACTTGCAAAATGTCGAGAATGCTTGTACGAGGGGCTGTATACAAACTGTCAAATTAAGATGTGTAAATACTTGATTATCTTATAAAGAAGCTATAAATATCATTAGAGCTTATTCTTTTTGGTACATAAGTCATTTGTAGACGCTCAAACGAACGGCACTTGCAGAATGTCGGGAATGTTTGTATGAGGGGCTGTATACAAACTGTCAAATTATTATCTCTTTTAGCAAAATGCCATATAACAAAGCTCAGAATAATGCTATAACAAATGTTTTAGCATCTGAAATGTCCTTGTATGACGCTGAAACCTCAGAAATTTAAAAAAATATAATAAAAAAATAATAAATAACTTATTTTATTGATATTGTCAAATTAAGTTCTACAAATATTTTATTATCATATAAAGATACTATAAATATCATTAGAACTTATTGTTTTTGGTACATAGGTCATTTGTAGACGCTGAAACGAACGGCACTTGCAGAATGTCGAGAATGCTTGTACGAGGGGCAATATACAAACTGTCAAATTAAGATGCGTAAATACTTGATTATCTTATAAAGAAGCTATAAAAATCATTAGAGCTTATTCTTTTTGGTACATAAGTCATTTGTAGACGCTGAAACGAACGGCACTTGCAAAATGTCGAGAATGCTTGTACGAGGGGCTGTATACAAACTGTCAAATTAAGATGTGTAAATACTTGATTATCTTATAAAGAAGCTATAAATATCATTAGAGCTTATTCTTTTTGGTACATAAGTCATTTGTAGACGCACAAACGAACGGCACTTGCAGAATGTCGGGAATGTTTGTATGAGGGGCTGTATACAAACTGTCAAATTATTATCTCTTTTAGCAAAATGCCATATAACAAAGCTCAGAATAATGCTATAACAAATGTTTTAGCATCTGAAATGTCCTTGTATGACGCTGAAACCTCAGAAATTAAAAAAAATATAATAAAAAAAATAATAAATAACTTATTTTATTGATATTGTCAAATTAAGTTCTACAAATATTTTATTATCATATAAAGATACAATAAATATCATTAGAACTTATTGTTTTTGGTAAATAAGTCATTTGTAGACGCTCAAACGAACGGCACTTGCAGAATGTCGAGAATACTTGTACGAGGGGCTGTATACAAACTGTCAAATTAAGATGTGTAAATACTTGATTATCTTATAAAGAAGCTATAAAAATCATTAGAGCTTATTCTTTTTGGTACATAAGTCATTTGTAGACGCTCAAACGAACGGCACTTGCAAAATGTCGAGAATGCTTGTACGAGGGGCTGTATACAAACTGTCAAATTAAGATGTGTAAATACTTGATTATCTTATAAAGAAGATATAAATATCATTAGAGCTTATTCTTTTTGGTACATAAGTCATTTGTAGACGCTCAAACGAACGGCACTTGCAAAATGTCGAGAATGCTTGTACGAGGGGCTGTATACAAACTGTCAAATTAAGATGTGTAAATACTTGATTATCTTATAAAGAAGATATAAATATCATTAGAGCTTATTCTTTTTGGTACATAAGTCATTTGTAGACGCTCAAACGAACGGCACTTGCAGAATGTCGGGAATGTTTGTATGAGGGGCTGTATACAAACTGTCAAATTATTATCTCTTTTAGCAAAATGCCATATAACAAAGCTCAGAATAATGCTATAACAAATGTTTTAGCATCTGAAATGTCCTTGTATGACGCTGAAACCTCAGAAATTTAAAAAAAATAATAAAAATAATAATAAATAACTTATTTTATTGATATTGTCAAATTAGGTTCTACAAATATTTTATTATCATATAAAGATACTATAAATATCATTAGAACTTATTGTTTTTGGTACATAAGTCATTTGTAGACGCTCAAACGAACGGCACTTGCAGAATGTCGAGAATGCTTGTACGAGGGGCAATATACAAACTGTCAAATTAAGATGCGTAAATATTTGATTATCTTATAAAGAAGCTATAAATATCATTAGAGCTTATTCTTTTTGGTACATAAGTCATTTGTAGACGCTCAAACGAACGGCGCTTGCAGAATGTCGAGAATGCTTGTACGAGGGGCTGTATACAAACTGTCAAATTAAGATGTGTAAATCCTTGATTGTCTTATAAAGAAGCTATAAATATCATTAGAGCTTATTCTTTATGGTACATAAGTCATTTGTAGACGCTCAAACGAACGGCACTTGCAGAATATCGGGAATGTTTGTATAAGGGGCTGTATACAAACTTTCAAATTACTATCTCTTTTAGCAAAATGCCATATAACAAAGCTCAAAATAAAGCTATAACAAATATTTTAGCATCTGAAATGTCCTTGTATGACGCTCAAACCTCAGAGATTTAAAAAAATAATAATAAAAATAATAATAAATAACTTATTTTATTGATATTGTCAAATTAGGTTCTACAAATATTTTATTATCATATAAAGATACTATAAATATCATTAGAACTTATTGTTTTTGGTAAATAAGTCATTTGTAGACGCTCAAACGAACGGCACTTGCAGAATGTCGAGAATACTTGTACGAGGGGCTGTATACAAACTGTCAAATTAAGATGTGTAAATATTTGATTATCTTATAAAGAAGCTATAAATATCATTAGAGCTTTTTCTTTTTGGTACATAAGTCATTGTAGACGCTCAAACGAACGGCACTTGCAGAATGTCGAGAATACTTGTACGCGGGGCAATATACAAACTGTCAAATTAAGATGCGTAAATACTTGATTATCTTATAAAGAAGCTATAAATATCATTAGAGCTTATTCTTTTTGGTACATAAGTCATTTGTAGACGCTCAAACGAACGGCACTTGCAGAATGTCGAGAATGCTTGTACGAGGGGCTGTATACAAACTGTCAAATTAAGATGTGTAAATCCTTGATTGTCTTATAAAGAAGCTATAAATATCATTAGAGCTTATTCTTTTTGGTACATAAGTCATTTGTAGACGCTCAAACGAACGGCACTTGCAAAATGTCGAGAATGCTTGTACGAGGGGCTGTATACAAACTGTCAAATTAAGATGTGTAAATATTTGATTATCTTATAAAGAAGCTATAAATATCATTAGAGCTTATTCTTTTTGGTACAGAAGTCATATGTAGACGCTCAAACGAACGGCACTTGCAGAATGTCGAGAATACTTGTACGAGAGGCTGTATACAAACTGTCAAATTAAGATGTGTAAATACTTGATTATCTTATAAAGAAGCTATAAAAATCATTAGAACTTATTCTTTTTGGTACATAAGTCATTTGTAGACGCTCAAACGAACGGCACTTGCAAAATGTCAAGAATGCTTGTACGAGGGGCTGTATACAAACTGTCAAATTAAGATGCGTAAATATTTGATTATCTTATAAAGAAGCTATAAATATCATTAGAGCTTATTCTTTTTGGTACATAAGTCATTTGTAGACGCTCAAACGAACGGCGCTTGCAGAATGTCGAGAATGCTTGTACGAGGGGCTGTATACAAACTGTCAAATTAAGATGTGTAAATCCTTGATTGTCTTATAAAGAAGCTATAAATATCATTAGAGCTTATTCTTTATGGTACATAAGTCATTTGTAGACGCTCAAACGAACGGCACTTGCAGAATATCGGGAATGTTTGTATAAGGGGCTGTATACAAACTTTCAAATTACTATCTCTTTTAGCAAAATGCCATATAACAAAGCTCAAAATAAAGCTATAACAAATATTTTAGCATCTGAAATGTCCTTGTATGACGCTCAAACCTCAGAGATTTAAAAAAATAATAATAAAAATAATAATAAATAACTTATTTTATTGATATTGTCAAATTAAGTTCTAAAAATATTTTATTATCATATAAAGATACAATAAATATCATTAGAACTTATTGTTTTTGGTAAATAAGTCATTTGTAGACGCTCAAACGAACGGCACTTGCAGAATGTCGAGAATACTTGTACGAGGGGCTGTATACAAACTGTCAAATTAAGATGTGTAAATATTTGATTATCTTATAAAGAAGCTATAAATATCATTAGAGCTTTTTCTTTTTGGTACATAAGTCATTGTAGACGCTCAAACGAACGGCACTTGCAGAATGTCGAGAATACTTGTACGCGGGGCAATATACAAACTGTCAAATTAAGATGCGTAAATACTTGATTATCTTATAAAGAAGCTATAAATATCATTAGAGCTTATTCTTTTTGGTACATAAGTCATTTGTAGACGCTCAAACGAACGGCACTTGCAGAATGTCGAGAATGCTTGTACGAGGGGCTGTATACAAACTGTCAAATTAAGATGTGTAAATCCTTGATTGTCTTATAAAGAAGCTATAAATATCATTAGAGCTTATTCTTTTTGGTACATAAGTCATTTGTAGACGCTCAAACGAACGGCACTTGCAAAATGTCGAGAATGCTTGTACGAGGGGCTGTATACAAACTGTCAAATTAAGATGTGTAAATATTTGATTATCTTATAAAGAAGCTATAAATATCATTAGAGCTTATTCTTTTTGGTACAGAAGTCATATGTAGACGCTCAAACGAACGGCACTTGCAGAATGTCGAGAATACTTGTACGAGAGGCTGTATACAAACTGTCAAATTAAGATGTGTAAATACTTGATTATCTTATAAAGAAGCTATAAAAATCATTAGAACTTATTCTTTTTGGTACATAAGTCATTTGTAGACGCTCAAACGAACGGCACTTGCAAAATGTCAAGAATGCTTGTACGAGGGGCTGTATACAAACTGTCAAATTAAGATGCGTAAATATTTGATTATCTTATAAAGAAGCTATAAATATCATTAGAGCTTATTCTTTTTGGTACATAAGTCATTTGTAGACGCTCAAACGAACGGCACTTGCAGAATGTCGGGAATGTTTGTATGAGGGGCTGTATACAAACTGTCAAATTATTATCTCTTTTAGCAAAATGCCATATAACAAAGCTCAGAATAATGCTATAACAAATGTTTTAGCATCTGAAATGTCCTTGTATGACGCTGAAACCTCAGAAATTTAAAAAAATATAATAAAAAAATAATAAATAACTTATTTTATTGATATTGTCAAATTAAGTTCTACAAATATTTTATTATCATATAAAGATACTATAAATATCATTAGAACTTATTGTTTTTGGTACATAGGTCATTTGTAGACGCTGAAACGAACGGCACTTGCAGAATGTCGAGAATGCTTGTACGAGGGGCAATATACAAACTGTCAAATTAAGATGCGTAAATACTTGATTATCTTATAAAGAAGCTATAAAAATCATTAGAGCTTATTCTTTTTGGTACATAAGTCATTTGTAGACGCTGAAACGAACGGCACTTGCAAAATGTCGAGAATGCTTGTACGAGGGGCTGTATACAAACTGTCAAATTAAGATGTGTAAATACTTGATTATCTTATAAAGAAGCTATAAATATCATTAGAGCTTATTCTTTTTGGTACATAAGTCATTTGTAGACGCTCAAACGAACGGCACTTGCAGAATGTCGGGAATGTTTGTATGAGGGGCTGTATACAAACTGTCAAATTATTATCTCTTTTAGCAAAATGCCATATAACAAAGCTCAGAATAATGCTATAACAAATGTTTTAGCATCTAAAATGTCCTTGTATGACGCTGAAACCTCAGAAATTAAAAAAAATATAATAAAAAAAATAATAAATAACTTATTTTATTGATATTGTCAAATTAAGTTCTACAAATATTTTATTATCATATAAAGATACTATAAATATCATTAGAACTTATTGTTTTTGGTACATAAGTCATTTGTAGACGCTGAAACGAACGGCACTTGCAGAATGTCGAGAATGCTTGTACGAGGGGCAATATACAAACTGTCAAATTAAGATGCGTAAATACTTGATTATCTTATAAAGAAGCTATAAAAATCATTAGAGCTTATTCTTTTTGGTACATCAGTCATTTGTAGACGCTGAAACGAACGGCACTTGCAGAATGTCGAGAATACTTGTACGAGGGGCTGTATACAAACTGTCAAATTAAGATGTGTAAATAGTTGATTATCTTATAAAGAAGCTATAAATATCATTAGAGCTTATTCTTTTTGGTACATAAGTCATTTGTAGACGCTCAAACGAACGGCACTTGCAGAATGTCGAGAATGCTTGTACGAAGGGCTGTATACAAACTGTCAAATTAAGATGTGTAAATATTTGATTATCTTATAAAGAAGCTATAAATATCATTAGAGCTTATTCTTTTTGGTACAGAAGTCATATGTAGACGCTCAAACGAACGGCACTTGCAGAATGTCGAGAATACTTGTACGAGAGGCTGTATACAAACTGTCAAATTAAGATGTGTAAATACTTGATTATCTTATAAAGAAGCTATAAAAATCATTAGAACTTATTCTTTTTGGTACATAAGTCATTTGTAGACGCTCAAACGAACGGCACTTGCAAAATGTCAAGAATGCTTGTACGAGGGGCTGTATACAAACTGTCAAATTAAGATGCGTAAATATTTGATTATCTTATAAAGAAGCTATAAATATCATTAGAGCTTATTCTTTTTGGTACATAAGTCATTTGTAGACGCTCAAACGAACGGCGCTTGCAGAATGTCGAGAATGCTTGTACGAGGGGCTGTATACAAACTGTCAAATTAAGATGTGTAAATCCTTGATTGTCTTATAAAGAAGCTATAAATATCATTAGAGCTTATTCTTTATGGTACATAAGTCATTTGTAGACGCTCAAACGAACGGCACTTGCAGAATATCGGGAATGTTTGTATAAGGGGCTGTATACAAACTTTCAAATAACTATCTCTTTTAGCAAAATGCCATATAACAAAGCTCAAAATAAAGCTATAACAAATATTTTAGCATCTGAAATGTCCTTGTATGACGCTCAAACCTCAGAGATTTAAAAAAATAATAATAAAAATAATAATAAATAACTTATTTTATTGATATTGTCAAATTAAGTTCTAAAAATATTTTATTATCATATAAAGATACAATAAATATCATTAGAACTTATTGTTTTTGGTAAATAAGTCATTTGTAGACGCTCAAACGAACGGCACTTGCAGAATGTCGAGAATACTTGTACGAGGGGCTGTATACAAACTGTCAAATTAAGATGTGTAAATATTTGATTATCTTATAAAGAAGCTATAAATATCATTAGAGCTTTCTCTTTTTGGTACATAAGTCATTGTAGACGCTCAAACGAACGGCACTTGCAGAATGTCGAGAATACTTGTACGCGGGGCAATATACAAACTGTCAAATTAAGATGCGTAAATACTTGATTATCTTATAAAGAAGCTATAAAAATCATTAGAGCTTATTCTTTTTGGTACATCAGTCATTTGTAGACGCTGAAACGAACGGCACTTGCAGAATGTCGAGAATACTTGTACGAGGGGCTGTATACAAACTGTCAAATTAAGATGTGTAAATAGTTGATTATCTTATAAAGAAGCTATAAATATCATTAGAGCTTATTCTTTTTGGTACATAAGTCATTTGTAGACGCTCAAACGAACAGCACTTGCAAAATGTCGAGAATGCTTGTACGAGGGGCTGTATACAAACTGTCAAATTAAGATGTGTAAATACTTGATTATCTTATAAAGAAGATATAAATATCATTAGAGCTTATTCTTTTTGGTACATAAGTCATTTGTAGACGCTCAAACGAACGGCACTTGCAGAATGTCGGGAATGTTTGTATGAGGGGCTGTATACAAACTGTCAAATTATTATCTCTTTTAGCAAAATGCCATATAACAAAGCTCAGAATAATGCTATAACAAATGTTTTAGCATCTGAAATGTCCTTGTATGACGCTGAAACCTCAGAAATTTAAAAAAAATAATAAAAATAATAATAAATAACTTATTTTATTGATATTGTCAAATTAGGTTCTACAAATATTTTATTATCATATAAAGATACTATAAATATCATTAGAACTTATTGTTTTTGGTACATAAGTCATTTGTAGACGCTCAAACGAACGGCACTTGCAGAATGTCGAGAATGCTTGTACGAGGGGCAATATACAAACTGTCAAATTAAGATGCGTAAATATTTGATTATCTTATAAAGAAGCTATAAATATCATTAGAGCTTATTCTTTTTGGTACATAAGTCATTTGTAGACGCTCAAACGAACGGCGCTTGCAGAATGTCGAGAATGCTTGTACGAGGGGCTGTATACAAACTGTCAAATTAAGATGTGTAAATCCTTGATTGTCTTATAAAGAAGCTATAAATATCATTAGAGCTTATTCTTTATGGTACATAAGTCATTTGTAGACGCTCAAACGAACGGCACTTGCAGAATATCGGGAATGTTTGTATAAGGGGCTGTATACAAACTTTCAAATTACTATCTCTTTTAGCAAAATGCCATATAACAAAGCTCAAAATAAAGCTATAACAAATATTTTAGCATCTGAAATGTCCTTGTATGACGCTCAAACCTCAGAGATTTAAAAAAATAATAATAAAAATAATAATAAATAACTTATTTTATTGATATTGTCAAATTAAGTTCTAAAAATATTTTATTATCATATAAAGATACAATAAATATCATTAGAACTTATTGTTTTTGGTAAATAAGTCATTTGTAGACGCTCAAACGAACGGCACTTGCAGAATGTCGAGAATACTTGTACGAGGGGCTGTATACAAACTGTCAAATTAAGATGTGTAAATATTTGATTATCTTATAAAGAAGCTATAAATATCATTAGAGCTTTTTCTTTTTGGTACATAAGTCATTGTAGACGCTCAAACGAACGGCACTTGCAGAATGTCGAGAATACTTGTACGCGGGGCAATATACAAACTGTCAAATTAAGATGCGTAAATACTTGATTATCTTATAAAGAAGCTATAAATATCATTAGAGCTTATTCTTTTTGGTACATAAGTCATTTGTAGACGCTCAAACGAACGGCACTTGCAGAATGTCGAGAATGCTTGTACGAGGGGCTGTATACAAACTGTCAAATTAAGATGTGTAAATATTTGATTATCTTATAAAGAAGCTATAAATATCATTAGAGCTTATTCTTTTTGGTACAGAAGTCATATGTAGACGCTCAAACGAACGGCACTTGCAGAATGTCGAGAATACTTGTACGAGAGGCTGTATACAAACTGTCAAATTAAGATGTGTAAATACTTGATTATCTTATAAAGAAGCTATAAAAATCATTAGAACTTATTCTTTTTGGTACATAAGTCATTTGTAGACGCTCAAACGAACGGCACTTGCAAAATGTCAAGAATGCTTGTACGAGGGGCTGTATACAAACTGTCAAATTAAGATGCGTAAATATTTGATTATCTTATAAAGAAGCTATAAATATCATTAGAGCTTATTCTTTTTGGTACATAAGTCATTTGTAGACGCTCAAACGAACGGCGCTTGCAGAATGTCGAGAATGCTTGTACGAGGGGCTGTATACAAACTGTCAAATTAAGATGTGTAAATCCTTGATTGTCTTATAAAGAAGCTATAAATATCATTAGAGCTTATTCTTTATGGTACATAAGTCATTTGTAGACGCTCAAACGAACGGCACTTGCAGAATATCGGGAATGTTTGTATAAGGGGCTGTATACAAACTTTCAAATTACTATCTCTTTTAGCAAAATGCCATATAACAAAGCTCAAAATAAAGCTATAACAAATATTTTAGCATCTGAAATGTCCTTGTATGACGCTCAAACCTCAGAGATTTAAAAAAATAATAATAAAAATAATAATAAATAACTTATTTTATTGATATTGTCAAATTAAGTTCTAAAAATATTTTATTATCATATAAAGATACAATAAATATCATTAGAGCTTATTCTTTTTGGTACATAAGTCATTTGTAGACGCTCAAACGAACGGCACTTGCAGAATGTCGAGAATGCTTGTACGAGGGGCTGTATACAAACTGTCAAATTAAGATGTGTAAATATTTGATTATCTTATAAAGAAGCTATAAATATCATTAGAGCTTATTCTTTTTGGTACAGAAGTCATATGTAGACGCTCAAACGAACGGCACTTGCAGAATGTCGAGAATACTTGTACGAGGGGCTGTATACAAACTGTCAAATTAAGATGTGTAAATATTTGATTATCTTATAAAGAAGCTATAAATATCATTAGAGCTTTCTCTTTTTGGTACATAAGTCATTGTAGACGCTCAAACGAACGGCACTTGCAGAATGTCGAGAATACTTGTACGCGGGGCAATATACAAACTGTCAAATTAAGATGCGTAAATACTTGATTATCTTATAAAGAAGCTATAAATATCATTAGAGCTTATTCTTTTTGGTACATAAGTCATTTGTAGACGCTCAAACGAACGGCACTTGCAGAATGTCGAGAATGCTTGTACGAGGGGCTGTATACAAACTGTCAAATTAAGATGTGTAAATCCTTGATTGTCTTATAAAGAAGCTATAAATATCATTAGAGCTTATTCTTTTCGGTACATAAGTCATTTGTAGACGCTCAAACGAACGGCACTTGCAAAATGTCGAGAATGCTTGTACGAGGGGCTGTATACAAACTGTCAAATTAAGATGTGTAAATATTTGATTATCTTATAAAGAAGCTATAAATATCATTAGAGCTTATTCTTTTTGGTACAGAAGTCATATGTAGACGCTCAAACGAACGGCACTTGCAGAATGTCGAGAATACTTGTACGAGAGGCTGTATACAAACTGTCAAATTAAGATGTGTAAATACTTGATTATCTTATAAAGAAGCTATAAAAATCATTAGAACTTATTCTTTTTGGTACATAAGTCATTTGTAGACGCTCAAACGAACGGCACTTGCAAAATGTCCAGAATGCTTGTACGAGGGGCTGTATACAAACTGTCAAATTAAGATGCGTAAATATTTGATTATCTTATAAAGAAGCTATAAATATCATTAGAGCTTATTCGTTTTGGTACATAAGTCATTTGTAGACGCTCAAACGAACGGCACTTGCAGAATGTCGGGAATGTTTGTATGAGGGGCTGTATACAAACTGTCAAATTATTATCTCTTTTAGCAAAATGCCATATAACAAAGCTCAGAATAATGCTATAACAAATGTTTTAGCATCTGAAATGTCCTTGTATGACGCTGAAACCTCAGAAATTTAAAAAAATATAATAAAAAAATAATAAATAACTTATTTTATTGATATTGTCAAATTAAGTTCTACTAATATTTTATTATCATATAAAGATACTATAAATATCATTAGAACTTATTGTTTTTGGTACATAGGTCATTTGTAGACGCTGAAACGAACGGCACTTGCAGAATGTCGAGAATGCTTGTACGAGGGGCAATATACAAACTGTCAAATTAAGATGCGTAAATACTTGATTATCTTATAAAGAAGCTATAAAAATCATTAGAGCTTATTCTTTTTGGTACATAAGTCATTTGTAGACGCTGAAACGAACGGCACTTGCAAAATGTCGAGAATGCTTGTACGAGGGGCTGTATACAAACTGTCAAATTAAGATGTGTAAATACTTGATTATCTTATAAAGAAGCTATAAATATCATTAGAGCTTATTCTTTTTGGTACATAAGTCATTTGTAGACGCTCAAACGAACGGCACTTGCAGAATGTCGGGAATGTTTGTATGAGGGGCTGTATACAAACTGTCAAATTATTATCTCTTTTAGCAAAATGCCATATAACAAAGCTCAGAATAATGCTATAACAAATGTGTTAGCATCTAAAATGTCCTTGTATGACGCTGAAACCTCAGAAATTAAAAAAAATATAATAAAAAAAATAATAAATAACTTATTTTATTGATATTGTCAAATTAAGTTCTACAAATATTTTATTATCATATAAAGATACTATAAATATCATTAGAACTTATTGTTTTTGGTACATAAGTCATTTGTAGACGCTGAAACGAACGGCACTTGCAGAATGTCGAGAATGCTTGTACGAGGGGCAATATACAAACTGTCAAATTAAGATGCGTAAATACTTGATTATCTTATAAAGAAGCTATAAAAATCATTAGAGCTTATTCTTTTTGGTACATCAGTCATTTGTAGACGCTTAAACGAACGGCACTTGCAGAATGTCGAGAATACTTGTACGAGGGGCTGTATACAAACTGTCAAATTAAGATGTGTAAATAGTTGATTATCTTATAAAGAAGCTATAAATATCATTAGAGCTTATTCTTTTTGGTACATAAGTCATTTGTAGACGCTCAAACGAACAGCACTTGCAGAATGTCGAGAATGCTTGTACGAGAGGCTGTATACAAACTGTCAAATTAAGATGTGTAAATATTTGATTATCTTATAAAGAAGCTATAAATATCATTAGAGCTTATTCTTTTTGGTACATAAGTCATTTGTAGACGCTCAAACGAACGGCACTTGCAGAATGTCGTGAATGTTTGTATGAGGGGCTGTATACAAACTGTCAAATTATTATCTCTTTTAGCAAAATGCCATATAACAAAGCTCAGAATAATGCTATAACAAAAATTTTAGCATCTGAAATGTCCTTGAATGACGCTCAAACCTCAGAAATTAAAAAAAATAATAATAATAAATAACTTATTTTATTGATATTGTCAAATTAAGTTCTAAAAATACTTTATCATCATATAAAGATACTATAAATATCATTAGAACTTATTGTTTCTGGTAAATAAGTCATTCGTAGACGCTCAAACGAACAGCACCTGCAGGAAGTCGGGAATGTTTGTATGAGGGGCTGTATACAAACTGTCAAATTAAAATGTGTAAATACTTGATTATCTTTTACAGAAACTATAAATATCATTAGAGCTTATTCTTTTTGGTAAATAAGTCATTTGTAGACGATCAAACGAACAGCACCTGCAAAAAGTCGAGAAAGTTTGTTTGAATGGACAGTATACAAACTGTCAAATTGAAACCTATTATCAAAAAATGGCACCTAACTAGGCTAAGAATGATGCTATAACAAAAACTTTGGAATCTGAAATGTCCTCGAATGACGCTGAAACCTCAGATTTACAAAAAAAATTAAAAATAATAAATATTTTATGTAATTTAAACTGTCAAATTAACATCTGTAAATATATGATTATCTTATAAAGAAGCTATAAATATCATTAGAGCTTATTCTTTTTGGTACAGAAGTCATTTGTAGACGCTCAAACGAACGGCACTGTTAGAATGTCGGGAATGTTTGTATGAGGGGCTGTATACAAACTGTGCAAATTATTATCTCTTATAGCTAAATGCCATATAACAAAGCTCAAAATGATTCTATAAAAAAAAAAAAAAAATAGCAACTGAAATGTCCTTGAATGACGCTCAAACCTCAGAAATTAAAAAAAATAATAAAATAATAATAAATAACTTATTTTATTGATATTGTCAAATTAAGTTCTAAAAATATTTTATCATCATATAAAGATACTATAAATATCATTAGAACTTATTGTTTTTGGTAAATAAGTTATTTGTAGACGCTCAAACGATCGTCACTTGCAGAATGTCGAGATTGTTTGTGCGAGGTACTCTTTACAAACTGTCAAATTTAGATGTGTAGATACATGATTATCTTATAAAGAAACTATAAATATCTTTAGAACTTATTCTTTTTGGTATATATGGTCATTTGTAGACGCTCAAACGAACAGTACTTGCAGAAAGTCGAGAATGTTTGTAGGAGGAGTTGTATACAAACTGTCAAATTGAAATCTCTTATAAGATAATGCCACATAACTAGCTAAGAATGATGGTAGAATAAAAATTTTGGAATCTGAAATTTCCTCGATTGACGCTCAAACCTCAGTCGTTTTAAAAAATATAAATAATAAATAACAAATTGTATATAAACTGTCAACTTAAGATGTGTAAATACATGAGTATCTTATAAAGTTATTATTTATCTTTGGAAAAAAGAATCTGTAATAACTGTGAAAATATTACTGTGGGAAAAAAACTTTTTAACGCTTGAACTATTACATTTGACGCTTAAATGCATGGTTTCAAAATAATTAATTTTGGGGGCCGTATACAATCTGTGATTTTAGACCTTTGGAAAAAATAATGCCTAATAAATGTGAAAATATTAGCTCGGAAACAAAACTTTTTAAAGCTCAAACGATTACTTTGAACGCTGTAAAGTATGGTATATTCAGAATTTCAAAATGTTTAATTTAAGGGGCTGTATGCAATCTGTGATTTTAGACCTTTGGAAAAAAACGATGCATTATAACTGTGAAAATATCACTGTTGAAACAAAACTTTTCAAGGCTCAAACTATTATACTGGACGGGGACACTCAAAAGTATGGTATATACAGAATTTAAAAAAAAATTAATTTAGGGGGCTAAATACAAACTGTGATTTTAGTTCAATGCAAAAAATGAGTGTTCTATAAGTGTTAAAATAATAATGCTGATACAAAACTTTTTAACGCTCAATCAATTACTTTTATCGCTGTATCGTATAATATATTAAGAATTTCAAAATACTTAAATTAAAGGGCTGTATAGAAACTGTGAATTTTGCTGTCGGGAAAAATTAATACTTTTATAACTGTGAAAATAATGTCGCTCAAACAATTTTTTTTGTCGCTCAAACGCGCTCAAATGACGCTCAAACCTATGCTGTTTTCAATTGTTAACTTCCATAAAGTCGGGGGGCCAACTTCACGTTTAATTGGCCCTCTGAGTCTATTTTCGCTTATAGCCTTTTTCTGTTTTTCGCTGAAATGAAAATTTTTGTCGCTCAAACACGCTCAAACGACGCTCAAACCGATGCTGCTTTCAGTTTTTAAATTCGATAATGTCGAGGGGCCAACTTCACGCGAAGTTAGCCCCCGAGTTTTATTTTGTTTCTAAACTTTGTAAAATTGTCGCTCAAACGAAAATTTTTGTCGCTCAAACGCGCTCAAACGACGCTCAAACCTATGCTGTTTTCAGTTTTTTAATTCTGTAAAGTCAAGGGGCTAACTTCACGGACCTTGAGGTCCGTGAAGTTAGCCCCCTAAATTAATTTTTTTTTAAATTCTGTATATACCATACTTTTGAGTGTCCCCGTCCAGTATAATAGTTTGAGCCTTGAAAAGTTTTCTTTCAACAGTGTTATTTTCACAGTTATAATGCATCGTTTTTTTCCAAAGGTCTAAAATCACAGATTGCATACAGCCCCTTAAATTAAACATTTTGAAATTCTGAATATACAATACTTTACAGCGTTCAAAGTAATCGTTTGAGCTTTAAAAAGTTTTGTTTCCGCGCTAATATTTTCACATTTATTAGGCATTATTTTTTCCAAAGGTCTAAAATCACAGATTGTATACGGCCCCCAAAATTAATTATTTTGAAACCATGCATTTAAGCGTCAAATGTAATAGTTCAAGCGTTAAAAAGTTTTTTTCCCACAGTAATATTTTCACAGTTATTACAGATTCTTTTTTCCAAAGATAAATAATAACTTTATAAGATACTCATGTATTTACACATCTTAAGTTGACAGTTTATATACAATTTGTTATTTATTATTTATATTTTTTAAAACGACTGAGGTTTGAGCGTCATTCGAGGAAATTTCAGATTCCAAAATTTTTATTCTACCATCATTCTTAGCTAGTTATGTGGCATTATCTTATAAGAGATTTCAATTTGACAGTTTGTATACAACTCCTCATACAAACATTCTCGACTTTCTGCAAGTACTGTTCGTTTGAGCGTCTACAAATGACCATATATACCAAAAAGAATAAGTTCTAAAGATATTTATAGTTTCTTTATAAGATAATCATGTATCTACACATCTAAATTTGACAGTTTGTAAAGAGTACCTCGCACAAACAATCTCGACATTCTGCAAGTGACGATCGTTTGAGCGTCTACAAATAACTTATTTACCAAAAACAATAAGTTCTAATGATATTTATAGTATCTTTATATGATGATAAAATATTTTTAGAACTTAATTTGACAATATCAATAAAATAAGTTATTTATTATTATTTTATTATTTTTTTTAATTTCTGAGGTTTGAGCGTCATTCAAGGACATTTCAGTTGCTAATTTTTTTTTTTTTTTATAGAATCATTTTGAGCTTTGTTAGATGGCATTTTGCTAAAAGAGTTAATAATTTGACAGTTTGTATACAGCCCCTCATACAAACATTCCCGACTTTCTGCAGGTGCTGTTACAAATGACTTATTTACCAAAAAGAATAAGCTCTAATGATATTTATAGTTTCTTTATAAAATAATCAAGTATTTACGAATCTTAATTTGACAGTTTAAATAAAATAAGTTATTTATTATTTTTTAATTTTTTTTAAACGTCTGAGGTTTGAGCGTCTTTCAAGGATATTTCAGGTTTCAAAATTTTTGTTATAGCATCATTCTTAGCCGTGTTATATGGCATTTAGCTATAAGAGATAATAATTTGCACAGTTTGTATACAGCCCCTCATACAAACATTCCCGACATTCTAACAGTGCCGTTCGTTTGAGCGTCTACAAATGACTTCTGTACCAAAAAGAATAAGCTCTAATGATATTTATAGCTTCTTTATAAGATAATCATATATTTACAGATGTTAATTTGACAGTTTAAATTACATAAAATATTTATTATTTTTAATTTTTTTTTGAATCTGAGGTTTCAGCGTCATTCGAGGACATTTCAGATTCCAAAGTTTTTGTTATAGCATCATTCTTAGCCTAGTTAGGTGCCATTTTTTGATAATAGGTTTCAATTTGACAGTTTGTATACTGTCCATTCAAACAAACTTTCTCGACTTTTTGCAGGTGCTGTTCGTTTGATCGTCTACAAATGACTTATTTACCAAAAAGAATAAGCTCTAATGATATTTATAGTTTCTGTAAAAGATAATCAAGTATTTACACATTTTAATTTGACAGTTTGTATACAGCCCCTCATACAAACATTCCCGACTTCCTGCAGGTGCTGTTCGTTTGAGCGTCTACGAATGACTTATTTACCAGAAACAATAAGTTCTAATGATATTTATAGTATCTTTATATGATGATAAAGTATTTTTAGAACTTAATTTGACAATATCAATAAAATAAGTTATTTATTATTATTATTTTTTTTAATTTCTGAGGTTTGAGCGTCATTCAAGGACATTTCAGATGCTAAAATTTTTGTTATAGCATTATTCTGAGCTTTGTTATATGGCATTTTGCTAAAAGAGATAATAATTTGACAGTTTGTATACAGCCCCTCATACAAACATTCCCGACATTCTGCAAGTGCCGTTCGTTTGAGCGTCTACAAATGACTTATGTACCAAAAAGAATAAGCTCTAATGATATTTATAGCTTCTTTATAAGATAATCAAATATTTACACATCTTAATTTGACAGTTTGTATACAGCCCCTCGTACAAGCATTCTCGACATTCTGCAAGTGCTGTTCGTTTGAGCGTCTACAAATGACTTATGTACCAAAAAGAATAAGCTCTAATGATATTTATAGCTTCTTTATAAGATAATCAAGTATTTACACATCTTAATTTGACAGTTTGTATACAGCCCCTCGTACAAGCATTCTCGACATTTTGCAAGTGCCGTTCGTTTGAGCGTCTACAAATGACTTATGTACCAAAAAGAATAAGCTCTAATGATATTTATAGCTTCTTTATAAGATAATCAAGTATTTACACATCTTAATTTGACAGTTTGTATACAGCCCCTCGTACAAGCATTCTCGACATTCTGCAAGTGCCGTTCATTTGAGCGTCTACAAATGACTTATGTACCAAAAAACAATAAGTTCTAATGATATTTATAGTATCTTTATATGATAATAAAATGTTTGTAGAACTTAATTTGACAATATCAATAAAATAAGTTATTTATTATTATTTTTATTTTATTTTTTTAAATTTCTGAGGTTTCAGCGTCATACAAGGACATTTCAGATGCTAAAACATTTGTTATAGCATTATTCTGAGCTTTGTTATATGGCATTTTGCTAAAAGAGATAATAATTTGACAGTTTGTATACAGCCCCTCATACAAACATTCCCGACATTCTGCAAGTGCCGTTCGTTTGAGCGTCAACAAATGACTTACGTACCAAAAAGAATAAGCTCTAATGATATTTATAGCTTCTTTATAAGATAATCAAGTATTTACACATCTTAATTTGACAGTTTGTATACAGCCCCTCGTACAAGCATTCTCGACATTTTGCAAGTGCCGTTCGTTTGAGCGTCTACAAATGACTTATGTACCAAAAAGAATAAGCTCTAATGATTTTTATAGCTTCTTTATAAGATAATCAAGTATTTACGCATCTTAATTTGACAGTTTGTATATTGCCCCTCGTACAAGCATTCTCGACATTCTGCAAGTGCCGTTCGTTTCAGCGTCTACAAATGACTTATGTACCAAAAACAATAAGTTCTAATGATATTTATAGTATCTTTATATGATAATAAAATATTTGTAGAACTTAATTTGACAATATCAATAAAATAAGTTATTTATTATTTTTTTTATTATATTTTTTTAAATTTCTGAGGTTTCAGCGTCATACAAGGACATTTCAGATGCTAAAACATTTGTTATAGCATTATTCTGAGCTTTGTTATATGGCATTTTGCTAAAAGAGATAATAATTTGACAGTTTGTATACAGCCCCTCATACAAACATTCCCGACATTCTGCAAGTGCCGTTCGTTTGAGCGTCTACAAATGACTTATGTACCAAAAAGAATAAGCTCTAATGATATTTATAGCTTCTTTATAAGATAAACAAATATTTACGCATCTTAATTTGACAGTTTGTATACAGCCCCTCGTACAAGCATTCTCGACATTTTGCAAGTGCCGTTCGTTTGAGCGTCTACAAATGACTTATGTACCAAAAAGAATAAGTTCTAATGATTTTTATAGCTTCTTTATAAGATAATCAAGTATTTACACATCTTAATTTGACAGTTTGTATACAGCCCCTCGTACAAGCATTCTCGACATTTTGCAAGTGCCGTTCGTTTGAGCGTCTACAAATACTTATGTACCAAAAAGAATAAGCTCTAATGATATTTATAGCTTCTTTATAAGATAATCAAATATTTACACATCTTAATTTGACAGTTTGTATACAGCCCCTCGTACAAGCATTCTCGACATTTTGCAAGTGCCGTTCGTTTGAGCGTCTACAAATGACTTATGTACCAAAAAGAATAAGCTCTAATGATTTTTATAGCTTCTTTATAAGATAATCAAGTATTTACGCATCTTAATTTGACAGTTTGTATACAGCCCCTCATACAAACATTCCCGACTTCCTGCAGGTGCTGTTCGTTTGAGCGTCTACGAATGACTTATTTACCAGAAACAATAAGTTCTAATGATATTTATAGTATCTTTATATGATGATAAAGTATTTTTAGAACTTAATTTGACAATATCAATAAAATAAGTTATTTATTATTTTTTTTTTTTTAATTTCTGAGGTTTGAGCGTCATTCAAGGACATTTCATATGCTAAAATTTTTGTTATAGCATTATTCTGAGCTTTGTTATATGGCATTTTGCTAAAAGAGATAATAATTTGACAGTTTGTATACAGCCCCTCATACAAACATTCCCGACATTCTGCAAGTGCCGTTCGTTTGAGCGTCAACAAATGACTTATGTACCAAAAAGAATAAGCTCTAATGATATTTATAGCTTCTTTATAAGATAATCAAGTATTTACACATCTTAATTTGACAGTTTGTATACAGCCCCTCGTACAAGCATTCTCGACATTTTGCAAGTGCCGTTCGTTTGAGCGTCTACAAATGACTTATGTACCAAAAAGAATAAGCTCTAATGATTTTTATAGCTTCTTTATAAGATAATCAAGTATTTACGCATCTTAATTTGACAGTTTGTATATTGCCCCTCGTACAAGCATTCTCGACATTCTGCAAGTGCCGTTCGTTTCAGCGTCTACAAATGACTTATGTACCAAAAACAATAAGTTCTAATGATATTTATAGTATCTTTATATGATAATAAAATATTTGTAGAACTTAATTTGACAATATCAATAAAATAAGTTATTTATTATTTTTTTATTATATTTTTTTAAATTTCTGAGGTTTCAGCGTCATACAAGGACATTTCAGATGCTAAAACATTTGTTATAGCATTATTCTGAGCTTTGTTATATGGCATTTTGCTAAAAGAGATAATAATTTGACAGTTTGTATACAGCCCCTCATACAAACTGTTAAAAAACCCCTTTCACAACTCAGTCAAGTCATCAAAAAAGCCTTTAAAGTTCAGCGCAATATGCAAAAAGAACTGTCTTTCCGTGTCAGCGCATCTGCCTTTATAAATCAGCGAACGCACCAACAAACATCTCGCAACATCGTTACTAAACTCGCAGCAGCTGGCGAACGCCTGCATACGAAGAATTTCTCTCGCTGTATCTTCTTCCATCGGCGCGCAAGGTAGTGGTAATACCGGATATTTTTCGACCAAGCTTCCTTCACTCGGAATGGCAACGCATGTGAATGACTAGTGGTTTTTTCAACGAGTGGTGTGTTGCATGCTATAAAAGGACGTGAAAGAGAAGGGTGGTTCCCATTCATATTCGAGATTTTTTCTCGTGTGAGGAGCCACCCTAGTGAGTTTCTATGTTTGTGAAAAGTGAATGTTTTGTATTATATATCAGTGCAGTAAAAATTCATCTTTTAGTCTCAAGAATGTGTTCACAAGTTATAAAGTGATTTGTTGTGAAATGTCTGTCTACAATCTCCAGTATGATTTCGACATCTGCGAAATAGTGAACTTCAAAAATTCTTTTTGTGAGTGTAGACTAACATTAGTGTTAAAATGTGCCTTTCAGTGAATCCAAGAGATGTTTCAGTATCAAAAATAAGTATTTTTATTTAAAATCAATAATATTTATCAGTGGATGCTGTTGGATAGAAGTAATTATAAATCAAACGTAATATGGAGCATCCACGTGCAAAAAAATGTAATCTTTAGGATCACAAATTAATTTGAATGCATTTCTTTAAAGTTAATATTAATTTAATTGTGTAGTGATTAACTTATGTTTTATATATAAATAAATTAATCGAGAATAATCTCTATAGTATTATTATTTTTTGTTTAATTAGCATGAAGTGTTTTATAATATGTACTTTTAGTTTTCAGCTATTTCAGGTTGTTGCTCAGGATGCTAAGGTGGTTTGTTATTGTGGCCAACATTTATTGGTACGAAATCACTATTTCGATCAGGTTTAAGATTTTAACTTGTGTTCCCTTTTGAACATTTAATCGTGTCCTCCTTTAGTTTATTTTTATTTTGCACCATGAAGCCTTTTTCCATCAGCCAAATTTATCATCATTTTTTATCATTTGATCCTGGTCACGGCAGCAAATGATAAAAAATGATGATAAATTTGGCTGATGGAAAAAGGCTTCATGGTGCAAAATAAAAATAAACTAAAGGAGGACACGATTAAATGTTCAAAAGGGAACACAAGTTAAAATCTTAAACCTGATCGAAATAGTGATTTCGTACCAATAAATGTTGGCCACAATAACAAACCACCTTAGCATCCTGAGCAACAACCTGAAATAGCTGAAAACTAAAAGTACATATTATAAAACACTTCATGCTAATTAAACAAAAAATAATAATACTATAGAGATTATTCTCGATTAATTTATTTATATATAAAACATAAGTTAATCACTACACAATTAAATTAATATTAACTTTAAAGAAATGCATTCAAATTAATTTGTGATCCTAAAGATTACATTTTTTTGCACGTGGATGCTCCATATTACGTTTGATTTATAATTACTTCTATCCAACAGCATCCACTGATAAATATTATTGATTTTAAATAAAAATACTTATTTTTGATACTGAAACATCTCTTGGATTCACTGAAAGGCACATTTTAACACTAATGTTAGTCTACACTCACAAAAAGAATTTTTGAAGTTCACTATTTCGCAGATGTCGAAATCATACTGGAGATTGTAGACAGACATTTCACAACAAATCACTTTATAACTTGTGAACACATTCTTGAGACTAAAAGATGAATTTTTACTGCACTGATATATAATACAAAACATTCACTTTTCACAAACATAGAAACTCACTAGGGTGGCTCCTCACACGAGAAAAAATCTCGAATATGAATGGGAACCACCCTTCTCTTTCACGTCCTTTTATAGCATGCAACACACCGCTCGTTGAAAAAACCACTAGTCATTCACATGCGTTGCCATTCCGAGTGAAGGAAGCTTGGTCGAAAAATATCCGGTATTACCACTACCTTGCGCGCCGATGGAAGAAGATACAGCGAGAGAAATTCTTCGTATGCAGGCGTTCGCCAGCTGCTGCGAGTTTAGTAACGATGTTGCGAGATGTTTGTTGGTGCGTTCGCTGATTTATAAAGGCAGATGCGCTGACACGGAAAGACAGTTCTTTTTGCATATTGCGCTGAACTTTAAAGGCTTTTTTGATGACTTGACTGAGTTGTGAAAGGGGTTTTTTAACACAAACATTCCCGACATTCTGCAAGAGCCGTTCGTTTGAGCGTCTACAAATGACTTATGTACCAAAAAGAATAAGCTCTAATGATATTTATAGCTTCTTTATAAGATAAACAAATATTTACGCATCTTAATTTGACAGTTTGTATACAGCCCCTCGTACAAGCATTCTCGACATTTTGCAATTGCCGTTCGTTTGAGCGTCTACAAATGACTTATGTACCAAAAAGAATAAGTTCTAATGATTTTTATAGCTTCTTTATAAGATAATCAAGTATTTACACATCTTAATTTGACAGTTTGTATACAGCCCCTCGTACAAGCATTCTCGACATTTTGCAAGTGCCGTTCGTTTGAGCGTCTACAAATGACTTATGTACCAAAAAGAATAAGCTCTAATGATATTTATAGCTTCTTTATAAGATAATCAAATATTTACACATCTTATTTGACAGTTTGTATACAGCCCCTCGTACAAGCATTCTCGACATTTTGCAAGTGCCGTTCGTTTGAGCGTCTACAAATGACTTATGTACCAAAAAGAATAAGCTCTAATGATATTTATAGCTTCTTTATAAGACAATCAAGGATTTACACATCTTAATTTGACAGTTTGTATACAGCCCCTCGTACAAGCATTCTCGACATTCTGCAAGTGCCGTTCGTTTGAGCGTCTACAAATGACTTATGTACCAAAAAGAATAAGCTCTAATGATATTTATAGCTTCTTTATAAGATAATCAAGTATTTACGCATCTTAATTTGACAGTTTGTATATTGCCCCGCGTACAAGTATTCTCGACATTCTGCAAGTGCCGTTCGTTTGAGCGTCTACAAATGACTTATGTACCAAAAAGAATAAACTCTAATGATATTTATAGCTTCTTTATAAGATAATCAAGTATTTACGCATCTTAATTTGACAGTTTGTATATTGCCCCGCGTACAAGTATTCTCGACATTCTGCAAGTGCCGTTCGTTTGAGCGTCTACAAATGACTTATGTACCAAAAAGAATAAGCTCTAATGATATTTATAGCTTCTTTATAATATAATCAAATATTTACACATCTTAATTTGACAGTTTGTATACAGCCCCTCGTACAAGCATTCTCGACATTTTGCAAGTGTCGTTCGTTTGAGCGTCTACAAATGACTTATGTACCAAAAAGAATAAGTTCTAATGATTTTTATAGCTTCTTTATAAGATAATCAAGTATTTACACATCTTAATTTAACAGTTTGTATACAGCCTCTCGTACAAGTATTCTCGACATTCTGCAAGTGCCGTTCGTTTGAGCGTCTACAAATGACTTCTGTACCAAAAAGAATAAGCTCTAATGATATTTATAGCTTCTTTATAAGATAATGAAATATTTACACATCTTAATTTGACAGTTTGTATACAGCCCCTCGTACAAGCATTCTCGACATTCTGCAAGTGCCGTTCGTTTGAGCGTCTACAAATGACTTATGTACCAAAAAGAATAAGCTCTAATGATATTTATAGCTTCTTTATAAGATAATCAAGTATTTACGCATCTTAATTTGACAGTTTGTATATTGCCCCGCGTACAAGTATTCTCGACATTCTGCAAGTGCCGTTCGTTTGAGCGTCTACAAATGACTTATGTACCAAAAAGAATAAGCTCTAATGATATTTATAGCTTCTTTATAAGATAATCAAATATTTACACATCTTAATTTGACAGTTTGTATACAGCCCCTCGTACAAGTATTCTCGACATTCTGCAAGTGCCGTTCGTTTGAGCGTCTACAAATGACTTATTTACCAAAAACAATAAGTTCTAATGATATTTATTGTATCTTTATATGATAATAAAATATTTTTAGAACTTAATTTGACAATATCAATAAAATAAGTTATTTATTATTATTTTTATTATTATTTTTTTAAATCTCTGAGGTTTGAGCGTCATACAAGGACATTTCAGATGCTAAAATATTTGTTATAGCTTTATTTTGAGCTTTGTTATATGGCATTTTGCTAAAAGAGATAGTAATTTGACAGTTTCTATACAGACCCTTATACAAACATTCCCGATATTCTGCAAGTGCCGTTCGTTTGAGCGTCTACAAATGACTTATGTACCATAAATAATAAGCTCTAATGATATTTATAGCTTCTTTATAAGACAATCAAGGATTTACACATCTTAATTTGACAGTTTGTATACAGCCCCTCGTACAAGCATTCTCGACATTCTGCAAGTGCCGTTCGTTTGAGCGTCTACAAATGACTTATGTACCAAAAAGAATAAGCTCTAATGATATTTATAGCTTCTTTATAAGATAATCAAGTATTTACGCATCTTAATTTGACAGTTTGTATACAGCCCCTCGTACAAGCATTCTCGACATTCTGCAAGTGCCGTTCGTTTGAGCGTCTACAAATGACTTATGTACCAAAAACAATAAGTTCTAATGATATTTATAGTATCTTTATATGATAATAAAATATTTGTAGAACCTAATTTGACAATATCAATAAAATAAGTTATTTATTATTATTTTTATTATTTTTTTTTAATTTCTGAGGTTTCAGCGTCATACAAGGACATTTCAGATGCTAAAACATTTGTTATAGCATTATTCTGAGCTTTGTTATACGGCATTTTGCTAAAAGAGATAATAATTTGACAGTTTGTATACAGCCCCTCATACAAACATTCCCGACATTCTGCAAGTGCCGTTCGTTTGAGCGTCTACAAATGACTTATGTACCAAAAAGAATAAGCTCTAATGATATTTATATCTTCTTTATAAGATAATCAAGTATTTACACATGTTAATTTGACAGTTTGTATACAGCCCCTCGTACAAGCATTCTCGACATTTTGCAAGTGCCGTTCGTTTGAGCGTCTACAAATGACTTATGTACCAAAAAGAATAAGCTCTAATGATTTTTATAGCTTCTTTATAAGATAATCAACTATTTACACATCTTAATTTGAGAGTTTGTATACAGCCCCTCGTACAAGTATTCTCGACATTCTGCAAGTGCCGTTCGTTTGAGCGTCTACAAATGACTTATGTACCAAAAAGAATAAGCTCTAATGATATTTATATCTTCTTTATAAGATAATCAAATATTTACACATCTTAATTTGACAGTTTGTATACAGCCCCTCGTACAAGCATTCTCGACATTTTGCAAGTGCCGTTCGTTTGAGCGTCTACAAATGACTTATGTACCAAAAAGAATAAGCTCTAATGATTTTTATAGCTTCTTTATAAGATAATCAAGTATTTACGCATCTTAATTTGACAGTTTGTATATTGCCCCTCGTACAAGCATTCTCGACATTCTGCAAGTGCCGTTCGTTTCAGCGTCTACAAATGACTTATGTACCAAAAACAATAAGTTCTAATGATATTTATAGTATCTTTATATGATAATAAAATATTTGTAGAACTTAATTTGACAATATCAATAAAATAAGTTATTTATTATTTTTTTATTATATTTTTTTAAATTTCTGAGGTTTCAGCGTCATACAAGGACATTTCAGATGCTAAAACATTTGTTATAGCATTATTCTGAGCTTTGTTATATGGCATTTTGCTAAAAGAGATAATAATTTGACAGTTTGTATACAGCCCCTCATACAAACATTCCCGACATTCTGCAAGAGCCGTTCGTTTGAGCGTCTACAAATGACTTATGTACCAAAAAGAATAAGCTCTAATGATATTTATAGCTTCTTTATAAGATAAACAAATATTTACGCATCTTAATTTGACAGTTTGTATACAGCCCCTCGTACAAGCATTCTCGACATTTTGCAATTGCCGTTCGTTTGAGCGTCTACAAATGACTTATGTACCAAAAAGAATAAGTTCTAATGATTTTTATAGCTTCTTTATAAGACAATCAAGTATTTACACATCTTAATTTGACAGTTTGTATACAGCCCCTCGTACAAGCATTCTCGACATTCTGCAAGTGCCGTTCGTTTGAGCGTCTACAAATGACTTATGTACCAAAAAGAATAAGCTCTAATGATATTTATAGCTTCTTTATAAGATAATCAAGTATTTACGCATCTTAATTTGACAGTTTGTATACAGCCCCTCGTACAAGCATTCTCGACATTCTGCAAGTGCCGTTCGTTTGAGCGTCTACAAATGACTTATGTACCAAAAACAATAAGTTCTAATGATATTTATAGTATCTTTATATGATAATAAAATATTTGTAGAACCTAATTTGACAATATCAATAAAATAAGTTATTTATTATTATTTTTATTATTTTTTTTTAATTTCTGAGGTTTCAGCGTCATACAAGGACATTTCAGATGCTAAAACATTTGTTATAGCATTATTCTGAGCTTTGTTATACGGCATTTTGCTAAAAGAGATAATAATTTGACAGTTTGTATACAGCCCCTCATACAAACATTCCCGACATTCTGCAAGTGCCGTTCGTTTGAGCGTCTACAAATGACTTATGTACCAAAAAGAATAAGCTCTAATGATATTTATATCTTCTTTATAAGATAATCAAGTATTTACACATGTTAATTTGACAGTTTGTATACAGCCCCTCGTACAAGCATTCTCGACATTTTGCAAGTGCCGTTCGTTTGAGCGTCTACAAATGACTTATGTACCAAAAAGAATAAGCTCTAATGATTTTTATAGCTTCTTTATAAGATAATCAACTATTTACACATCTTAATTTGAGAGTTTGTATACAGCCCCTCGTACAAGTATTCTCGACATTCTGCAAGTGCCGTTCGTTTGAGCGTCTACAAATGACTTATGTACCAAAAAGAATAAGCTCTAATGATTTTTATAGCTTCTTTATAAGATAATCAAGTATTTACGCATCTTAATTTGACAGTTTGTATATTGCCCCTCGTACAAGCATTCTCGACATTCTGCAAGTGCCGTTCGTTTCAGCGTCTACAAATGACTTATGTACCAAAAACAATAAGTTCTAATGATATTTATAGTATCTTTATATGATAATAAAATATTTGTAGAACTTAATTTGACAATATCAATAAAATAAGTTATTTATTATTTTTTTATTATATTTTTTTAAATTTCTGAGGTTTCAGCGTCATACAAGGACATTTCAGATGCTAAAACATTTGTTATAGCATTATTCTGAGCTTTGTTATATGGCATTTTGCTAAAAGAGATAATAATTTGACAGTTTGTATACAGCCCCTCATACAAACATTCCCGACATTCTGCAAGAGCCGTTCGTTTGAGCGTCTACAAATGACTTATGTACCAAAAAGAATAAGCTCTAATGATATTTATAGCTTCTTTATAAGATAAACAAATATTTACGCATCTTAATTTGACAGTTTGTATACAGCCCCTCGTACAAGCATTCTCGACATTTTGCAATTGCCGTTCGTTTGAGCGTCTACAAATGACTTATGTACCAAAAAGAATAAGTTCTAATGATTTTTATAGCTTCTTTATAAGATAATCAAGTATTTACACATCTTAATTTGACAGTTTGTATACAGCCCCTCGTACAAGCATTCTCGACATTTTGCAAGTGCCGTTCGTTTGAGCGTCTACAAATGACTTATGTACCAAAAAGAATAAGCTCTAATGATATTTATAGCTTCTTTATAAGACAATCAAGGATTTACACATCTTAATTTGACAGTTTGTATACAGCCCCTCGTACAAGCATTCTCGACATTCTGCAAGTGCCGTTCGTTTGAGCGTCTACAAATGACTTATGTATCAAAAAGAATAAGCTCTAATGATATTTATAGCTTCTTTATAAGATAATCAAGTATTTACGCATCTTAATTTGACAGTTTGTATATTGCCCCGCGTACAAGTATTCTCGACATTCTGCAAGTGCCGTTCGTTTGAGCGTCTACAAATGACTTATGTACCAAAAAGAATAAACTCTAATGATATTTATAGCTTCTTTATAAGATAATCAAGTATTTACGCATCTTAATTTGACAGTTTGTATATTGCCCCGCGTACAAGTATTCTCGACATTCTGCAAGTGCCGTTCGTTTGAGCGTCTACAAATGACTTATGTACCAAAAAGAATAAGCTCTAATGATATTTATAGCTTCTTTATAATATAATCAAATATTTACACATCTTAATTTGACAGTTTGTATACAGCCCCTCGTACAAGTATTCTCGGCATTCTGCAAGTGCCGTTCGTTTGAACGTCTACAAATGACTTATTTACCAAAAACAATAAGTTCTAATGATATTTATTGTATCTTTATATGATAATAAAATATTTTTAGAACTTAATTTGACAATATCAATAAAATAAGTTATTTATTATTATTTTTATTATTATTTTTTTAAATCTCTGAGGTTTGAGCGTCATACAAGGACATTTCAGATGCTAAAATATTTGTTATAGCTTTATTTTGAGCTTTGTTATATGGCATTTTGCTAAAAGAGATAGTAATTTGACAGTTTGTATACAGCCCCTTATACAAACATTCCCGATATTCTGCAAGTGCCGTTCGTTTGAGCGTCTACAAATGACTTATGTACCAAAAAGAATAAGCTCTAATGATATTTATAGCTTCTTTATAAGATAATCAAATATTTACGCATCTTAATTTGACAGTTTGTATACAGCCCCTCGTACAAGCATTCTCGACATTTTGCAAGTGCCGTTCGTTTGAGCGTCTACAAATGACTTATGTACCAAAAAGAATAAGCTCTAATGATTTTTATAGCTTCTTTATAAGATAATCAACTATTTACACATCTTAATTTGAGAGTTTGTATACAGCCCCTCGTACAAGTATTCTCGACATTCTGCAAGTGCCGTTCGTTTGAGCGTCTACAAATGACTTATGTACCAAAAAGAATAAGCTCTAATGATATTTATATCTTCTTTATAAGATAATCAAATATTTACACATCTTAATTTGACAGTTTGTATACAGCCCCTCGTACAAGCATTCTCGACATTTTGCAAGTGCCGTTCGTTTGAGCGTCTACAAATGACTTATGTACCAAAAAGAATAAGCTCTAATGATTTTTATAGCTTCTTTATAAGATAATCAAGTATTTACGCATCTTAATTTGACAGTTTGTATATTGCCCCTCGTACAAGCATTCTCGACATTCTGCAAGTGCCGTTCGTTTCAGCGTCTACAAATGACTTATGTACCAAAAACAATAAGTTCTAATGATATTTATAGTATCTTTATATGATAATAAAATATTTGTAGAACTTAATTTGACAATATCAATAAAATAAGTTATTTATTATTTTTTTATTATATTTTTTTAAATTTCTGAGGTTTCAGCGTCATACAAGGACATTTCAGATGCTAAAACATTTGTTATAGCATTATTCTGAGCTTTGTTATATGGCATTTTGCTAAAAGAGATAATAATTTGACAGTTTGTATACAGCCCCTCATACAAACATTCCCGACATTCTGCAAGAGCCGTTCGTTTGAGCGTCTACAAATGACTTATGTACCAAAAAGAATAAGCTCTAATGATATTTATAGCTTCTTTATAAGATAAACAAATATTTACGCATCTTAATTTGACAGTTTGTATACAGCCCCTCGTACAAGCATTCTCGACATTTTGCAATTGCCGTTCGTTTGAGCGTCTACAAATGACTTATGTACCAAAAAGAATAAGTTCTAATGATTTTTATAGCTTCTTTATAAGATAATCAAGTATTTACACATCTTAATTTGACAGTTTGTATACAGCCCCTCGTACAAGCATTCTCGACATTTTGCAAGTGCCGTTCGTTTGAGCGTCTACAAATGACTTATGTACCAAAAAGAATAAGCTCTAATGATATTTATAGCTTCTTTATAAGACAATCAAGGATTTACACATCTTAATTTGACAGTTTGTATACAGCCCCTCGTACAAGCATTCTCGACATTCTGCAAGTGCCGTTCGTTTGAGCGTCTACAAATGACTTATGTATCAAAAAGAATAAGCTCTAATGATATTTATAGCTTCTTTATAAGATAATCAAGTATTTACGCATCTTAATTTGACAGTTTGTATATTGCCCCGCGTACAAGTATTCTCGACATTCTGCAAGTGCCGTTCGTTTGAGCGTCTACAAATGACTTATGTACCAAAAAGAATAAACTCTAATGATATTTATAGCTTCTTTATAAGATAATCAAGTATTTACGCATCTTAATTTGACAGTTTGTATATTGCCCCGCGTACAAGTATTCTCGACATTCTGCAAGTGCCGTTCGTTTGAGCGTCTACAAATGACTTATGTACCAAAAAGAATAAGCTCTAATGATATTTATAGCTTCTTTATAATATAATCAAATATTTACACATCTTAATTTGACAGTTTGTATACAGCCCCTCGTACAAGTATTCTCGACATTCTGCAAGTGCCGTTCGTTTGAGCGTCTACAAATGACTTATGTACCAAAAAGAATAAGCTCTAATGATATTTATAGCTTCTTTATAATATAATCAAATATTTACACATCTTAATTTGACAGTTTGTATACAGCCCCTCGTACAAGTATTCTCGACATTCTGCAAGTGCCGTTCGTTTGAACGTCTACAAATGACTTATTTACCAAAAACAATAAGTTCTAATGATATTTATTGTATCTTTATATGATAATAAAATATTTTTAGAACTTAATTTGACAATATCAATAAAATAAGTTATTTATTATTATTTTTATTATTATTTTTTTAAATCTCTGAGGTTTGAGCGTCATACAAGGACATTTCAGATGCTAAAATATTTGTTATAGCTTTATTTTGAGCTTTGTTATATGGCATTTTGCTAAAAGAGATAGTAATTTGACAGTTTGTATACAGCCCCTTATACAAACATTCCCGATATTCTGCAAGTGCCGTTCGTTTGAGCGTCTACAAATGACTTATGTACCAAAAAGAATAAGCTCTAATGATATTTATAGCTTCTTTATAAGATAATCAAATATTTACGCATCTTAATTTGACAGTTTGTATACAGCCCCTCGTACAAGCATTCTCGACATTTTGCAAGTGCCGTTCGTTTGAGCGTCTACAAATGACTTATGTACCAAAAAGAATAAGCTCTAATGATTTTTATAGCTTCTTTATAAGATAATCAACTATTTACACATCTTAATTTGAGAGTTTGTATACAGCCCCTCGTACAAGCATTCTCGACATTTTGCAATTGCCGTTCGTTTGAGCGTCTACAAATGACTTATGTACCAAAAAGAATAAGTTCTAATGATTTTTATAGCTTCTTTATAAGACAATCAAGGATTTACACATCTTAATTTGACAGTTTGTATACAGCCCCTCGTACAAGCATTCTCGACATTCTGCAAGTGCCGTTCGTTTGAGCGTCTACAAATGACTTATGTATCAAAAAGAATAAGCTCTAATGATATTTATAGCTTCTTTATAAGATAATCAAGTATTTACGCATCTTAATTTGACAGTTTGTATATTGCCCCGCGTACAAGTATTCTCGACATTCTGCAAGTGCCGTTCGTTTGAGCGTCTACAAATGACTTATGTACCAAAAAGAATAAGCTCTAATGATATTTATAGCTTCTTTATAATATAATCAAATATTTACACATCTTAATTTGACAGTTTGTATACAGCCCCTCGTACAAGTATTCTCGACATTCTGCAAGTGCCGTTCGTTTGAACGTCTACAAATGACTTATTTACCAAAAACAATAAGTTCTAATGATATTTATTGTATCTTTATATGATAATAAAATATTTTTAGAACTTAATTTGACAATATCAATAAAATAAGTTATTTATTATTATTTTTATTATTATTTTTTTAAATCTCTGAGGTTTGAGCGTCATACAAGGACATTTCAGATGCTAAAATATTTGTTATAGCTTTATTTTGAGCTTTGTTATATGGCATTTTGCTAAAAGAGATAGTAATTTGACAGTTTGTATACAGCCCCTTATACAAACATTCCCGATATTCTGCAAGTGCCGTTCGTTTGAGCGTCTACAAATGACTTATGTACCAAAAAGAATAAGCTCTAATGATATTTATAGCTTCTTTATAAGATAATCAAATATTTACGCATCTTAATTTGACAGTTTGTATACAGCCCCTCGTACAAGCATTCTCGACATTTTGCAAGTGCCGTTCGTTTGAGCGTCTACAAATGACTTATGTACCAAAAAGAATAAGCTCTAATGATTTTTATAGCTTCTTTATAAGATAATCAACTATTTACACATCTTAATTTGAGAGTTTGTATACAGCCCCTCGTACAAGTATTCTCGACATTCTGCAAGTGCCGTTCGTTTGAGCGTCTACAAATGACTTATGTACCAAAAAGAATAAGCTCTAATGATATTTATATCTTCTTTATAAGATAATCAAATATTTACACATCTTAATTTGACAGTTTGTATACAGCCCCTCGTACAAGCATTCTCGACATTTTGCAAGTGCCGTTCGTTTGAGCGTCTACAAATGACTTATGTACCAAAAAGAATAAGCTCTAATGATTTTTATAGCTTCTTTATAAGATAATCAAGTATTTACGCATCTTAATTTGACAGTTTGTATATTGCCCCTCGTACAAGCATTCTCGACATTCTGCAAGTGCCGTTCGTTTCAGCGTCTACAAATGACTTATGTACCAAAAACAATAAGTTCTAATGATATTTATAGTATCTTTATATGATAATAAAATATTTGTAGAACTTAATTTGACAATATCAATAAAATAAGTTATTTATTATTTTTTTATTATATTTTTTTAAATTTCTGAGGTTTCAGCGTCATACAAGGACATTTCAGATGCTAAAACATTTGTTATAGCATTATTCTGAGCTTTGTTATATGGCATTTTGCTAAAAGAGATAATAATTTGACAGTTTGTATACAGCCCCTCATACAAACATTCCCGACATTCTGCAAGAGCCGTTCGTTTGAGCGTCTACAAATGACTTATGTACCAAAAAGAATAAGCTCTAATGATATTTATAGCTTCTTTATAAGATAAACAAATATTTACGCATCTTAATTTGACAGTTTGTATACAGCCCCTCGTACAAGCATTCTCGACATTTTGCAATTGCCGTTCGTTTGAGCGTCTACAAATGACTTATGTACCAAAAAGAATAAGTTCTAATGATTTTTATAGCTTCTTTATAAGATAATCAAGTATTTACACATCTTAATTTGACAGTTTGTATACAGCCCCTCGTACAAGCATTCTCGACATTTTGCAAGTGCCGTTCGTTTGAGCGTCTACAAATGACTTATGTACCAAAAAGAATAAGCTCTAATGATATTTATAGCTTCTTTATAAGACAATCAAGGATTTACACATCTTAATTTGACAGTTTGTATACAGCCCCTCGTACAAGCATTCTCGACATTCTGCAAGTGCCGTTCGTTTGAGCGTCTACAAATGACTTATGTATCAAAAAGAATAAGCTCTAATGATATTTATAGCTTCTTTATAAGATAATCAAGTATTTACGCATCTTAATTTGACAGTTTGTATATTGCCCCGCGTACAAGTATTCTCGACATTCTGCAAGTGCCGTTCGTTTGAGCGTCTACAAATGACTTATGTACCAAAAAGAATAAACTCTAATGATATTTATAGCTTCTTTATAAGATAATCAAGTATTTACGCATCTTAATTTGACAGTTTGTATATTGCCCCGCGTACAAGTATTCTCGACATTCTGCAAGTGCCGTTCGTTTGAGCGTCTACAAATGACTTATGTACCAAAAAGAATAAGCTCTAATGATATTTATAGCTTCTTTATAATATAATCAAATATTTACACATCTTAATTTGACAGTTTGTATACAGCCCCTCGTACAAGTATTCTCGACATTCTGCAAGTGCCGTTCGTTTGAGCGTCTACAAATGACTTATGTACCAAAAAGAATAAGCTCTAATGATATTTATAGCTTCTTTATAATATAATCAAATATTTACACATCTTAATTTGACAGTTTGTATACAGCCCCTCGTACAAGTATTCTCGACATTCTGCAAGTGCCGTTCGTTTGAACGTCTACAAATGACTTATTTACCAAAAACAATAAGTTCTAATGATATTTATTGTATCTTTATATGATAATAAAATATTTTTAGAACTTAATTTGACAATATCAATAAAATAAGTTATTTATTATTATTTTTATTATTATTTTTTTAAATCTCTGAGGTTTGAGCGTCATACAAGGACATTTCAGATGCTAAAATATTTGTTATAGCTTTATTTTGAGCTTTGTTATATGGCATTTTGCTAAAAGAGATAGTAATTTGACAGTTTGTATACAGCCCCTTATACAAACATTCCCGATATTCTGCAAGTGCCGTTCGTTTGAGCGTCTACAAATGACTTATGTACCAAAAAGAATAAGCTCTAATGATATTTATAGCTTCTTTATAAGATAATCAAATATTTACGCATCTTAATTTGACAGTTTGTATACAGCCCCTCGTACAAGCATTCTCGACATTTTGCAAGTGCCGTTCGTTTGAGCGTCTACAAATGACTTATGTACCAAAAAGAATAAGCTCTAATGATTTTTATAGCTTCTTTATAAGATAATCAACTATTTACACATCTTAATTTGAGAGTTTGTATACAGCCCCTCGTACAAGTATTCTCGACATTCTGCAAGTGCCGTTCGTTTGAGCGTCTACAAATGACTTATGTACCAAAAAGAATAAGCTCTAATGATATTTATATCTTCTTTATAAGATAATCAAATATTTACACATCTTAATTTGACAGTTTGTATACAGCCCCTCGTACAAGCATTCTCGACATTTTGCAAGTGCCGTTCGTTTGAGCGTCTACAAATGACTTATGTACCAAAAAGAATAAGCTCTAATGATTTTTATAGCTTCTTTATAAGATAATCAAGTATTTACGCATCTTAATTTGACAGTTTGTATATTGCCCCTCGTACAAGCATTCTCGACATTCTGCAAGTGCCGTTCGTTTCAGCGTCTACAAATGACTTATGTACCAAAAACAATAAGTTCTAATGATATTTATAGTATCTTTATATGATAATAAAATATTTGTAGAACTTAATTTGACAATATCAATAAAATAAGTTATTTATTATTTTTTTATTATATTTTTTTAAATTTCTGAGGTTTCAGCGTCATACAAGGACATTTCAGATGCTAAAACATTTGTTATAGCATTATTCTGAGCTTTGTTATATGGCATTTTGCTAAAAGAGATAATAATTTGACAGTTTGTATACAGCCCCTCATACAAACATTCCCGACATTCTGCAAGAGCCGTTCGTTTGAGCGTCTACAAATGACTTATGTACCAAAAAGAATAAGCTCTAATGATATTTATAGCTTCTTTATAAGATAAACAAATATTTACGCATCTTAATTTGACAGTTTGTATACAGCCCCTCGTACAAGCATTCTCGACATTTTGCAATTGCCGTTCGTTTGAGCGTCTACAAATGACTTATGTACCAAAAAGAATAAGTTCTAATGATTTTTATAGCTTCTTTATAAGATAATCAAGTATTTACACATCTTAATTTGACAGTTTGTATACAGCCCCTCGTACAAGCATTCTCGACATTTTGCAAGTGCCGTTCGTTTGAGCGTCTACAAATGACTTATGTACCAAAAAGAATAAGCTCTAATGATATTTATAGCTTCTTTATAAGACAATCAAGGATTTACACATCTTAATTTGACAGTTTGTATACAGCCCCTCGTACAAGCATTCTCGACATTCTGCAAGTGCCGTTCGTTTGAGCGTCTACAAATGACTTATGTATCAAAAAGAATAAGCTCTAATGATATTTATAGCTTCTTTATAAGATAATCAAGTATTTACGCATCTTAATTTGACAGTTTGTATATTGCCCCGCGTACAAGTATTCTCGACATTCTGCAAGTGCCGTTCGTTTGAGCGTCTACAAATGACTTATGTACCAAAAAGAATAAACTCTAATGATATTTATAGCTTCTTTATAAGATAATCAAGTATTTACGCATCTTAATTTGACAGTTTGTATATTGCCCCGCGTACAAGTATTCTCGACATTCTGCAAGTGCCGTTCGTTTGAGCGTCTACAAATGACTTATGTACCAAAAAGAATAAGCTCTAATGATATTTATAGCTTCTTTATAATATAATCAAATATTTACACATCTTAATTTGACAGTTTGTATACAGCCCCTCGTACAAGTATTCTCGACATTCTGCAAGTGCCGTTCGTTTGAACGTCTACAAATGACTTATTTACCAAAAACAATAAGTTCTAATGATATTTATTGTATCTTTATATGATAATAAAATATTTTTAGAACTTAATTTGACAATATCAATAAAATAAGTTATTTATTATTATTTTTATTATTATTTTTTTAAATCTCTGAGGTTTGAGCGTCATACAAGGACATTTCAGATGCTAAAATATTTGTTATAGCTTTATTTTGAGCTTTGTTATATGGCATTTTGCTAAAAGAGATAGTAATTTGACAGTTTGTATACAGCCCCTTATACAAACATTCCCGATATTCTGCAAGTGCCGTTCGTTTGATCGTCTACAAATGACTTATGTACCAAAAAGAATAAGCTCTAATGATATTTATAGCTTCTTTATAAGATAATCAAATATTTACGCATCTTAATTTGACAGTTTGTATACAGCCCCTCGTACAAGCATTCTCGACATTCTGCAAGTGCCGTTCGTTTGAGCGTCTACAAATGACTTATGTACCAAAAAGAATAAGCTCTAATGATATTTATAGCTTCTTTATAAGATAATCAAGTATTTACGCATCTTAATTTGACAGTTTGTATATTGCCCCTCGTACAAGCATTCTCGACATTCTGCAAGTGCCGTTCGTTTGAGCGTCTACAAATGACTTATGTACCAAAAACAATAAGTTCTAATGATATTTATAGCTTCTTTATAAGATAATCAAGTATTTACGCATCTTAATTTGACAGTTTGTATATTGCCCCGCGTACAAGTATTCTCGACATTCTGCAAGTGCCGTTCGTTTGAGCGTCTACAAATGACTTATGTACCAAAAAGAATAAACTCTAATGATATTTATAGCTTCTTTATAAGATAATCAAATATTTACACATCTTAATTTGACAGTTTGTATACAGCCCCTCGTACAAGTATTCTCGACATTCTGCAAGTGCCGTTCGTTTGAGCGTCTACAAATGACTTATTTACCAAAAACAATAAGTTCTAATGATATTTATTGTATCTTTATATGATAATAAAATATTTTTAGAACTTAATTTGACAATATCAATAAAATAAGTTATTTATTATTATTTTTATTATTATTTTTTTAAATCTCTGAGGTTTGAGCGTCATACAAGGACATTTCAGATGCTAAAATATTTGTTATAGCTTTATTTTGAGCTTTGTTATATGGCATTTTGCTAAAAGAGATAGTAATTTGACAGTTTCTATACAGACCCTTATACAAACATTCCCGATATTCTGCAAGTGCCGTTCGTTTGAGCGTCTACAAATGACTTATGTACCATAAATAATAAGCTCTAATGATATTTATAGCTTCTTTATAAGACAATCAAGGATTTACACATCTTAATTTGACAGTTTGTATACAGCCCCTCGTACAAGCATTCTCGACATTCTGCAAGTGCCGTTCGTTTGAGCGTCTACAAATGACTTATGTACCAAAAAGAATAAGCTCTAATGATATTTATAGCTTCTTTATAAGATAATCAAGTATTTACGCATCTTAATTTGACAGTTTGTATATTGCCCCGCGTACAAGTATTCTCGACATTCTGCAAGTGCCGTTCGTTTGAGCGTCTACAAATGACTTATGTACCAAAAAGAATAAACTCTAATGATATTTATAGCTTCTTTATAAGATAATCAAGTATTTACGCATCTTAATTTGACAGTTTGTATATTGCCCCGCGTACAAGTATTCTCGACATTCTGCAAGTGCCGTTCGTTTGAGCGTCTACAAATGACTTATGTACCAAAAAGAATAAGCTCTAATGATATTTATAGCTTCTTTATAATATAATAAAATATTTACACATCTTAATTTGACAGTTTGTATACAGCCCCTCGTACAAGTATTCTCGACATTCTGCAAGTGCCGTTCGTTTGAACGTCTACAAATGACTTATTTACCAAAAACAATAAGTTCTAATGATATTTATTGTATCTTTATATGATAATAAAATATTTTTAGAACTTAATTTGACAATATCAATAAAATAAGTTATTTATTATTATTTTTATTATTATTTTTTTAAATCTCTGAGGTTTGAGCGTCATACAAGGACATTTCAGATGCTAAAATATTTGTTATAGCTTTATTTTGAGCTTTGTTATATGGCATTTTGCTAAAAGAGATAGTAATTTGACAGTTTGTATACAGCCCCTTATACAAACATTCCCGATATTCTGCAAGTGCCGTTCGTTTGAGCGTCTACAAATGACTTATGTACCAAAAAGAATAAGCTCTAATGATATTTATAGCTTCTTTATAAGATAATCAAATATTTACGCATCTTAATTTGACAGTTTGTATACAGCCCCTCGTACAAGCATTCTCGACATTTTGCAAGTGTCGTTCGTTTGAGCGTCTACAAATGACTTATGTACCAAAAAGAATAAGTTCTAATGATTTTTATAGCTTCTTTATAAGATAATCAAGTATTTACACATCTTAATTTAACAGTTTGTATACAGCCTCTCGTACAAGTATTCTCGACATTCTGCAAGTGCCGTTCGTTTGAGCGTCTACAAATGACTTCTGTACCAAAAAGAATAAGCTCTAATGATATTTATAGCTTCTTTATAAGATAATGAAATATTTACACATCTTAATTTGACAGTTTGTA
Source organism: Maratus michaelseni (assembly GCA_963931845.1). Lineage (NCBI taxonomy): Eukaryota > Metazoa > Arthropoda > Arachnida > Araneae > Salticidae > Maratus > Maratus michaelseni. Next base: position 23,133,790 of record OZ007590.1, on the reverse strand, counting down.
TATTGCCCCGCGTACAAGTATTCTCGACATTCTGCAAGTGCCGTTCGTTTGAGCGTCTACAAATGACTTATGTACCAAAAAGAATAAGCTCTAATGATATTTATAGCTTCTTTATAAGATAATCAAATATTTACACATCTTAATTTGACAGTTTGTATACAGCCCCTCGTACAAGTATTCTCGACATTCTGCAAGTGCCGTTCGTTTGAGCGTCTACAAATGACTTATTTACCAAAAACAATAAGTTCTAATGATATTTATTGTATCTTTATATGATAATAAAATATTTTTAGAACTTAATTTGACAATATCAATAAAATAAGTTATTTATTATTATTTTTATTATTATTTTTTTAAATCTCTGAGGTTTGAGCGTCATACAAGGACATTTCAGATGCTAAAATATTTGTTATAGCTTTATTTTGAGCTTTGTTATATGGCATTTTGCTAAAAGAGATAGTAATTTGACAGTTTCTATACAGACCCTTATACAAACATTCCCGATATTCTGCAAGTGCCGTTCGTTTGAGCGTCTACAAATGACTTATGTACCATAAATAATAAGCTCTAATGATATTTATAGCTTCTTTATAAGACAATCAAGGATTTACACATCTTAATTTGACAGTTTGTATACAGCCCCTCGTACAAGCATTCTCGACATTCTGCAAGTGCCGTTCGTTTGAGCGTCTACAAATGACTTATGTACCAAAAAGAATAAGCTCTAATGATATTTATAGCTTCTTTATAAGATAATCAAGTATTTACGCATCTTAATTTGACAGTTTGTATATTGCCCCTCGTACAAGCATTCTCGACATTCTGCAAGTGCCGTTCGTTTGAGCGTCTACAAATGACTTATGTACCAAAAACAATAAGTTCTAATGATATTTATAGTATCTTTATATGATAATAAAATATTTGTAGAACCTAATTTGACAATATCAATAAAATAAGTTATTTATTATTATTTTTATTATTTTTTTTTAATTTCTGAGGTTTCAGCGTCATACAAGGACATTTCAGATGCTAAAACATTTGTTATAGCATTATTCTGAGCTTTGTTATACGGCATTTTGCTAAAAGAGATAATAATTTGACAGTTTGTATACAGCCCCTCATACAAACATTCCCGACATTCTGCAAGTGCCGTTCGTTTGAGCGTCTACAAATGACTTATGTACCAAAAAGAATAAGCTCTAATGATATTTATATCTTCTTTATAAGATAATCAAGTATTTACACATGTTAATTTGACAGTTTGTATACAGCCCCTCGTACAAGCATTCTCGACATTTTGCAAGTGCCGTTCGTTTGAGCGTCTACAAATGACTTATGTACCAAAAAGAATAAGCTCTAATGATTTTTATAGCTTCTTTATAAGATAATCAACTATTTACACATCTTAATTTGAGAGTTTGTATACAGCCCCTCGTACAAGTATTCTCGACATTCTGCAAGTGCCGTTCGTTTGAGCGTCTACAAATGACTTATGTACCAAAAAGAATAAGCTCTAATGATATTTATATCTTCTTTATAAGATAATCAAGTATTTACACATCTTAATTTGACAGTTTGTATACAGCCCCTCGTACAAGCATTCTCGACATTTTGCAAGTGCCGTTCGTTTGAGCGTCTACAAATGACTTATGTACCAAAAAGAATAAGCTCTAATGATTTTTATAGCTTCTTTATAAGATAATCAAGTATTTACACATCTTAATTTGACAGTTTGTATACAGCCCCTCGTACAAGTATTCTCGACATTCTGCAAGTGCCGTTCGTTTGAGCGTCTACAAATGACTTATTTACCAAAAACAATAAGTTCTAATGATATTTATTGTATCTTTATATGATAATAAAATATTTTTAGAACTTAATTTGACAATATCAATAAAATAAGTTATTTATTATTATTATTATTATTTTTTTTTTTAATCTCTGATGTTTGAGCGTCATACAAGGACATTTCAGATGCTAAAATATTTGTTATAGCATTATTTTGAGCTTTGTTATATGGCATTTTGCTAAAAGAGATAGTAATTTGACAGTTTGTATACAGCCCCTCATACAAACATTCCCGACATTCTGCAAGTGCCGTTCGTTTGAGCATCTACAAATGACTTATGTACCATAAAGAATAAGCTCTAATGATATTTATAGTATCTCTATAAGATAATCAAGTATTTACACATCTTAATTCGACAGTTTAAATAAAATCATTTATTTATTATTATTATTATTATTTTCAAATGTCAGAGGTTTGAGCGAATAACGAGGAGCAAGTAACGCCTAGCGCAGAAAGACAACAAGAACGAAAAATCATGCGTCAAGCATAGATTGTGTAACACTTTTCAACACTGCCAAAAAAAAAAAAAAAATAAATAAATCAAATATTTACTGTTTATTAAGGTGAAAGATGATATCTAAGTAAACCAATTAGAAAATGAATAACATATTTTAAAACCCAATTTCAGGAATTAATTACAATATTTGGAAATTATCCCAATTTTTTTGGGCAGTCCTGTATAAGATATATAGGTTTGTATATACACTACATAGAATGCTAAATTTTAGTTAAGTTAGGAAACGCGTAGTTTAGAATTCCCTCCTGGAATTTCCATTAGCAAACGGAAATGTTCTCGAGAAGTTTTTGTGCTGCCTGTATATGATCAATAGAATTTATACACACCAAGTAATAGGCAAAAAATGAGTTAAATATAAAAACGCGTTCAACAACTGAAAATGCACTCCCAGCAATTACTGTTAACACAACTTTAACTGAATTCTTTTGCGTGTTCCTGTAAATGAACGATGCAATACACACAATATTCTGCAGTAAGCATCTTGTAATGCACCTCAGTGATATATATCGATTTCAATATGTTTGGAATAGTGAAACATTATTAAAATAATCCGCAAACAATTTTTCTGCATAGACCGTAATGTAACGAAAAACTTTTGAGTGTCCCTGTAAAGGGGATATAAATGCTATGCACACAATAGTCTATCGTAAGCCTCTTGTAGTGTACCTCTCTGATATATATCATTTTCAATTTGTTTGGAATAGTGTAACATCATTAAAATAAACCGCAAATGATTTTTCCCCACTTACCGTTATGAAACGGAATTATTTTGCATGCCCTGTAAAAAACTATATGTGCTACACACTTCATATTCAATACCGAACATGCCATAGTAAACCTCAATAACATATAACAATTTCATGATAATCTGAAAATATTTATGCAAGTTAGCGCACGGACAGACAGACGTACAGACAAACCGAATTCCTAAACACTTTTCAACTATGTTGGGAAGTGTTAAAAAAAGCGAAAAATTATGAAAGATGTGCAAGATGGATTAAATGATTTGAGTCCTGTAAAAACCTACATTGCAGATATTATCAGTGAAGATGATACAAATGAGATTAGTGACAGAGAAGATTGCCGAAAACGTGAAATGCTCTTAAAAGATGTCCAGAATTTAAATTTTTAGTTAAAATGTACAAGATCTGAATTATCTATATTAAAGAAAGAAAAACATGGTGCATTCAAAATTATTTCACAAAATTAAGAACTCTTCGTTATAGAAGAGAAACAATAGCTGAATTTAAAAAAATTAAAGAGAAAGTTGCGGCTTCTAGAGGAAGAGAACACAAAATCATATATATATATATATATAGAATTTTTATGATATAAATGTCAATGTGCATTGGCCGTTTTGGTAAAACATAGAACAATGACTTTTATATCTCTCTATAAAATTAATAGAAATTGCAAACAAAGCCTAAGAATTAACAAAGTATAACCAAATCAAGAAAAAAATTCTGTCTTTTAAATTATTTTCAAAACCTTAAAATTATTTTTTTTAATTCAATTTAAAAATAAGTCATTGTATTTCTACCTAGAGTGTAAAAATAAATGTATTAAAATTGTTTGTATTTTATTTTAATAATACTTAATTTTCATGCTAAAGCTTCAATTTTTTTAATTTTTTTAAATAAATATATTGAATACACGTCAAAAATTTTTTTAATGTGTCTCCTCCCGAAAGAAAGATTAATCTTGAAATTTAAATATTAAGTGAATACCGCATTTTCAATGCAAAATTTAATTGAATATTCTATATTCGGCAAAAATAACATTCTGTGTATCTCTAGTTTGCTTATTGTGATATTACGATAATCTAAATCTATTTAATATGATTTTGTATTGCTAAAATGATTACCAGTTCATTCAAAAAACAAAAACAATCATTCAAAAAGCAATTCATTTATTCACCCTTTTTAAAAGTTTAATTTTTTATACTAAATTTGATATATTGAAATAAAACACGAATATTGAAAAACACATAACACCCACCCTAGAAAAAAAAAAAAAAAAACTTTCTAAGAAGAACCGAGAAGGACCATTCTACGTCATCAGTCAAAGTTTCCTGTCTTCACTCTTCGGGGACGATTGAGTTCCCCCCCTGATATACATATCTATTACTTACAGACTACCGCATACCTTTGTAGTTTCCGCAGGATGACGGGGGTAAGGACAGCTTGTTATCTACAAAAGACTTGTTATCTCATCTGAAATCACTTGACCAGAAGAGGAGTGGGAGAGAGAATCGGTTTTCAGAATGCCTCGCCCCTGGTATTTCATTTGAACAGGATGTTAGTTTTGTGGATATCTTCAACATTTCCAAAGTTTACAAAATTCAAGATAAAGCTACTGTTTCAAACATAAATCTCTACAGACGCTACTCAGCTATAAATGGGCTTTAAAATGGCCTTGTGTGGGTCAAGTGACACAGATATGCCTTTTTGTAAACACTGTAAGTTATTGTCACAGAGCGGTTTCTGTAATGGAATTTCCTGTCGTTGGATGTCAGTTGTTTCTTTCTCTCTTTTTAGGCGCGTTCGTAATTATATAAATACGTAGCACCTATTGTCGTCGCTTGGTACGTCCGTCCGTCCGTCCGTCCGTCTGTCTGTCCGTCCGTCCGTCCGCATATAACAACGCAAAAACTACCCAACCGAATGGTTTGAGATTTAAGATATATTATCTTTGCAGAATTTTGTCGGGACATTTCAAATTGTATAAAAATCGAATCAAAACTTTAAGAGATATTAATAAAAATATTTATTAAGAAATTTGAATTAAAAAAAAAAAAATCGGTGCTTTTTAGGTGCGTTCGTAATTATATAAATACGTAGCACCTATAGTCGTCGTTTGGTCCGTCCGTCTGTCCGTCCGTCTGTCTGTCTGTCCGTCCGTCTGTCTGTCTGTCCGCATATAACAACGCAAAAACTACCCAACCAAATGGTTTGCAATTTGAAATATATTATCTTTGCATAAATTTGTCGAGACATTTCAAATTTTATCAAAATCGAATCAAAACTTTAGGAGATATTAATAAAAATATTTATTAAGAAATTTGATTTTTTTTTAAATCGGTGCTTTTTTGTTATATGAGCTTCTGATGGATGTTAAATCGTCAAGCGACCGAGATACTTATTTTATGACAGAAATTAATCTGCAGACGATATAATTCATTTCACAGAATTAAAAATCATCAAGATCTGAATATTTATATAACTAGCTGATACATATATATCTGAATATTTATATAACTAGTTAAGATATTTGTATGAACAGTGTCATAAAATATATACTTAACTAGCTGTTTAACCCGTTCTACGCACGGGATATCATGAATTTAATTCTAAAACGTGCGTACGAACGCACCTCGTTTGTAACGTTTGACGTACAATTTCCAACTTGTTTGTTATAGGAGCTTTCGAAGTTTAATCGTCAAGCGACCGAGATACTTATTTTATGACAGAAATTAATCTGCAGACGATATAATTCATTTCACAGAATTAAAAATCATCAAGATCTGAATATTTATATAACTATCTACAGTACGAACGCACCTCGTTTGTCACGTTTGACGTACAATTTCCAACTTGTTTTTTTCTTTTCTGGACATAGGTCCGATTCACTAACATTCTGCATATAAACTCAAGAGAAATTTTCAAACAAATTGTATCCCATTCAGAATGAAAATTGACACCTTAAAATGTGATCCATTAGACCCATTGCATTAGCAAATGAGAAAAATAAACATAAAATTTGGGTTTATTTAATTTCCAGACATTTTTAAGTTAAACATATACAAAAAAAAAAAAAAATAAAATAAAAAAAAAATTGTAATTTAACAAATTACAACAACCATTGGGAAAATGTTCCGAAAGCTTAAAATATATATATATTCGTCGGAACCATCTACAGATAAGCACATTTTGCATTGCTACAGTTGAAGAGATCTTGGTGTTCTCTGCCCTCAAAAAAATATTCGTCTGAACTATCTACACAATCAATCTCTCCATCGAACCCCTGACAGCGTTGAAGGCATTCGTCATTCGATTGTAAGCAATGCGCCTTTCCATCATCGCATGTCGATGTCGCAGATGTTTCAACCAGCAAACGACAAACGTTGCGCGATACATAATGATATTTAACAACATACTGTCTGGCAGAATTGCTTAAAGAGTAAGTTGATAAGAGAAGCAACTGAACGCTATTGAGTAACATTAAGTCGTGCAAATAAAAGGGAAAGTGCTAACCAATATATGTTAACCAATATACCCAAATATTTTGTCGGGTCCTTCCTACAGTTACTTTAACTCTTGTTTAGATTGATGTCTGAGCTAAAGGTATTTTGAGGAAATTAAAGTTGAAGACCACGTTTTTTGCTTTATAAGACGATTTCTCATCCGACGTCCATTTTTGAATTCGGCTTTTTTTCATATCTGATAGTTTGCACCTATCCTTTTTGTATCTTTAATATTTTTGTAACGATTTTATGCATTTCTATTGCCTATTCAAAGAAAAATTCTTCTAAAGTTACCGAATTTCGTTAAAAACTGTTAAAAAAATAAAGTGACGACGCCAAGAGGTACATTCTCGACCGAAAACAACAACCATTTTCCCAATGGTTAAAAACAACATCCCTTATACAACCAGTTTCCTGATATGTTAAAATTAATTTTACAGAATTCCCATAGCAGTTTTTTATAATTTTTAACGACATTTTCATGCGTGACGAATGCACATGTTTATTTAATATGCCATTAGATGCTGTTTAAAAATTCTTTATTTGCATTGATTAGCGTTTATCGCAATAAGTATTTGCCCTTTTTAGGGTTTCGTTCATCTCACGAAACCCTACACTGCAAAAAATAACTGTTGATTTTACAGTATAAAACTGGCCCCCAGCTGCCAGTATTATACCGTAAAATTAACAGTATTAAACAGTAAAATAAGCAGTAATACGCTGCCGCGCAAGCAGTAATACGCTACCGCGCATGCGCTGCGCGGTAGCGTATTACTGCTTGCGCGGCAGCGTATTACTGCTTATTTTACTGTTTAATACTGTTAATTTTACGGTATAATACTGGCAGCTGGGGGCCAGTTTTATACTGTAAAATCAACAGTTATTTTTTGCAGTGTATTACTCCCGCTCCGTTGTCTGTCCGTCACAGAGCCATTCTCAAAAAGTATGCAACTTACAAAGTTGAAACTTCGTGTATATAGATGAATACTAGCTGTGAAGAGCTCAAAATATTAAAATTTGAAAAATTCGTATTATTTCAATAAATAGAGATAAAAAACCAAAATTCTAACAGCCTTTTCCTATTAAATTTAAACATTTTTCGTTATAGCAGATGCCAAAAATTTAAAATGCACAATGAAATTCTTTCTACAATAATTAATTTTCTATCAGACGATTTTCACGTGAAAAATGAAAATGAAATAAAAAGTTTCACCCATTGAAAAAAAGATAAATATGAAATAAAATTGATTGACGTCATAGTGGTAAATAAAACGGAAAATGTCTAAGATTTCTCAATAATACAAGGAGTATGAGTATGTGGATGTACACAAAGCAGATTAATATCACGTCATTAGAGAATTAAAAAGAAAATCTGACGTCCTATTGGAAGTTGAACGAATTTTTGCAGATGTTTGAGAATAATACAAAGCGAGTATCTATATGAATAATAGAGAATAGTAAATATATGAATTTGAGGAATATATTGAATCATGATAAAAACCCGATTATGGAAATATTCGCATACTTTAACATTTTAAAGGCGTCCAACATGTTTAATTTTGAAATTATATATTTTTTAAATATCGCATTTAGTCCGTATGACGGATATTATTATGACAGAATATAATAGCGGGTTTCGCCCGCTATCCGGCTGGTTTAGATTTTCGAAAAAACGGAAAAATAGACCGGTAAATTTTTACTTTATAAAAAACATGACTTTTTTTTGTCGTTGTTGCTAAATTATATTTATTTGAATTTATTAAAGAAAGGATAAAGTGTTTTGAAAGGAATATTAAACGAAACCCTTTGTGCTATCTTCGATCACACTTACCCACTTTTTCTTTTCTTATCACATATAAACAAATAGGGAAAATTCTATGCACACATATGCATTTACACATACATAATGTTTTATGTAACAATTTGTTTTAGGTTAATATTATAAATGCAATGTTTAACAAATGCCATAATTGATATGCTTTTATTTTATTTGACATATATTCATTTTTTTATGCTAATTTCTGAACACGTGAGTACTCAAAAAGAAATTCTATAAAGAGCAAGTGTAGAAAAGAGGTACTACCCTAACAGCATGGCCAGTCGATGTGAAGTCCCATTGACGTCACACATGGTTAGAAGTGTCATAATCGCTACGGTGGATCAAAGTATGGGATATTTCACTGACTTATTATTAATCTCAAATGATTGTTAACATTGAAAAGTCACTGTGACTGTCACTTTGTATTGGATGATCAGGTGACATTACAGTGAAGTCACCTTGTGATTCTCAAGTCACTGTGTCAATGTATCACTATGTCACTGTGTCAATCACTTCATTGTAAAGTCACCTGGTGACTGTTTAGTGGAGTGACCAAATGAGAGTAAAAATGAGACGAATGAAAGATATCACATTTCTGTTCATTGTAGTGACTGTGACAATTGTGACAATTTTTGATGTCAAGAAGACTTCACATCGACTGTCTGTGCTGTTAGGGTAGTACCTATTTTCTACACTTGCTGTTTATAGAATTTCCTTTTGAGTACTCTGTTCAGAAATTAGCATTTTGTGTTTGTTGCTTAAGTTTTGCACAATAGTTTATTATTAGATATATATTTTGGCCACGCACTTTTATATAGTCTACAACACCAATTCATAGAATTTTGGTGACCATGGACTCCTTTTCATATTTCGTGCGTCTTCTCGGACCCCTACGATTTGGAACTGAAGTTACTAATATCTATTAATATATCCAGGGTACGTACGAACCCTACATTCGAGCACCACTGTTTTTAAATAATAATCTTTACCTTATATAATCACATAATTTTAATATATTATCTGCGATTAAATAAGGCAAGATTTCTTTTCGAAGTAGTGGCGCTCAAGTAAAGGTGTTTACTCATCCTATATATCGAATACAAGATATATAAATTATTATGAAACTTAATGTCGTAATTAGAGGCATGAAGAAAGGGAGGGAGGGGGAGCACATTGCAACGTCACTTCCTAATATTCAAAATTGTATATTTTATATGTCAATTTAAAAAAAAGAAAAAGAACTCAAACTTAAAATAAGGGTAGGGTGTCAAAATTTTCAAAAAATGCATTTTTTATTTTTCTAAAATACAACAAATTAAATAAATTAAGTAAAGCAAAACGCGGATTTCTACGATGATTACATCATCAGATATAACAGTTTTTGTGTTCTACTTACATGCCATAAACTAACTACCATCTACTAACTACCATTTATCTCAGAATGGATTTTGTCATTATCTGTCCTGTTTAAACTGACATATATAAACTTTTTTGCATGATGTAGTATGCATGAAATTTTGTACAGAGTTTTATGTTTTGTTTTTAATAAACTGTCTATAGAATTTTTTACTTCATGTGAAAATTTTGAAAATATTTCTCGAAGTGAAGAAATCACTCTCAAACACTTTCTAACATAGTTGAAAAGTGTTTAAGATTTTGGTTCCTCAGGCCGTCTATCTGTCTGTCTGTCCGTGCTCTAACTCACGTAAATATACTCCTATTGACATGCAATTAATATATGTTACTCATATATGTAATGACATGTTCAGTATTGAAAATGAAGTATGTAACATTTATACTTCGTTTACAGGGGGACATTATGATCTGTGGTGGAAAATCCTCTGTAGTGTCTTTTAATGATGTTACACTATTTCAAATATATTAAAATTGATATACGTCAGTGAAGTGTACTACAGGATACTTACAGGGAAACTCAAAAGAATTCCTTTATCTTATGGTCTATGAGGAAAATGAATTTTAATTATGTTACACTATTACAAACATAATGAAATTGATATCAATTTGTGAGATGCACTAAAACATGTTTTCTGCATAATATGGCGTGTAAAGCATTTATCATTCATTTACATGGCCACACAAAAGTAACAATCCGTTGCATAATGGTCTACGGAGAAAAACTGTTTGCAGTGTATTTTAATTACGTTACACTATTTCAAACATAATGAAATTGATATACGTTACTGAGGTTTACTACAAGATACCTGTTGTGTAATATGATGTGCATAGCGTAGCGTTTGTCGTTCATTTACAGGGACGCGCAAAAGATTTCTAATACAGTACCAAAGTATTATCTATAATCGATAGTTGCTGGAAGTGCGCTTTCAGTTAGGTATTCGTTTAACTAAATTTTTGCATATTATGTCGTATGTATAAATGCTATAGATCATATACAGGGTTACACAAAATCATTCGTAATCATTACTACGTATCAGCGTAAATTGCTTAAAGGTTTTTTTTTTTTTTTTTTTTTTTTTTTTTTTTTTTTTTTTTTTAATCGAGTTATGCATGTTGAACGTGAAATATATTTAGTATACTAAAAAACTTTTGTTGAATATAAATAAAATCATAAACAGGGCCAAGCAAAAACAGGATACGTGGCGTATGTATGAAAATTTCTAGAATAGTGAGTTCAGTAGTTTATACCGTGTTTTGCCTGAATTAAACTTTAGCTTAATATGTGACGTGTACAAAAATCTTAAGGAATATACAGAGTGGCACAAAATAATTCAAATATGTTTCCGTCTATTGGTAGAAATTGCTGAAGGCGAATATTCAACTGTGTTATGTGTTTCCTTACTTAACTAAATTGTAGCATACTATATAGAGTATATACAGACCTATAGATTATATACAGGGCTGCACAAAAAAATTGGAGACCTGTAATTGCCGAAATCTGGCTTTTAAATGTGTTTTGCGCTTTTTAAAATGTTTACTTAGGTATTTTATTTACCTTACTAAACAGCGAAGATTTGTTAATGTTTTCTGGAAGTGTTGGAAAGTTTTTCATAATCTATGCTTGAGGCATCATTTTGCTTTCTTATTTACTTATAAATTTTATAAGTAATATATTTATAAATCCTTAAGATGAATTAACCAGAAATATTTTCTGCTCAATTAAAAAAAAAAAAAAAAAGAAACAGATAACGCAATCGGGCAAGTGGTTCATGTGTTACATCAAATATTAAATAAGTTTAAAATTTTAGTTTTTAATTATTTTAAACAAAATATCAAAGTTTTCAAAAAAAATTATCTGAAAAATAATATCTGTATAGAAAGATTGTATCATTAAAAGACACAGCATTATCACTTTCATCATTATAAAAAGCCTATGAATAAAGAAAATAAAATTTTGACCCTGGCACCTTTAAATGTAAGTCTTGATCTAAAATAAATAAACCAGGAAATATTTTTCTCTATACTTATATTTAAGATATTTTACAATGCTTAATACATGTATTATTAAACAATAAAGAAAATTGCGGTAAAGAGCAAATGTTATATTACACAAGTACACGCATGATTACTATATACTATTTTCAAATACATACAGATGAATTATAACGAAATGGTAAGTGACTTAAATTACTTTTCTCCACAAGCATTAAGAAATACTTGCATGAAATATTACAATTAGACTTCATTTTTTATTTATATATTTATTTATTTATTTATTTATTTTTACCCTTGAAAATCAATATGAATTTCAAATATTTCGATGGTTGGAATTTTATTTCATTGCAAAGAAATACTACTTTGCTTTCATCAAAAACACCCCTCCTGATCTCATGATACTTTTCACGATTAAAATTTTCCTTTAGACCGAAAAAAGAGCTTAATGCAGATTACATTGCAAGAATTCCATTCAATGCATAGTTGAAAAAGTATTTTATGAATTTGGTTTTGTCAAACCGTCCGTCTGTCTGTCCGAGCTCTAACTAACTCGAGTAAATATATTCGGATTGCCATGTAATTATTATATGTTATTTAAGCTTACCTTCGCATGTTCGGTATTGAAAACGAAGTGTGTAGCATTTATAGTTCTTTTACAGGGTCATTCAAAATAATCCCGTTACGTTATTGTTCCTGTAAAAATTGGGAAAAATTGGTTGCAGTGTATTTTAATGATGTTACACTATTTCAAACAATTTGAAACTGATATACATCACTGAGGTGCGCTACAAGAATCTTGCTATAGAACAGAGTCTGCAGAAAATTCAACGTTTATTTACATTGACACGCAAAGTAATTCGGTTTCAGTACTGTCTATGAGCGTTAATTGCTGGAAATGCGTTTTCAATTGAGGTATGCTTTTAGGTAGATTTCGTAAGAAATACTACTTATTACATTCTAGCCTATGTTGGAATTTCTGGAAAATCGTTGCTGATCTACGCCGATCATGACTCCCAGAATCCAACCCCCCCCCCCCCCCCCCAGTTCAACACTTTATATATATATATCACTTTTTTATGGACACTATAACTTCAATAATTCTGCACAAATCTATTCCAAACTGATGCATAAAATCAAGAGGCATCAAATCTCGGCCAAGTTCTTTAATTGGCAAAATCGAACCAGGGGGAGGTTGAGGGGGAGGCTTTTTGTGAAAACAGAAAGAGAACCCATAACGTCTTAATTATGATACGTATCGAATCCGTTTAAAGTTATTATTACTTCTAGGAAAAGGGCCGAAAATTTGTGTATGATAAATTTTTGATATCATTAAAAATGGCCTCAAGCGGGGGGGGGGGGGGGGGATAGGGGTTTAAGAAGAAAAAAATTATAACTTAGTCAATTCATAAGATATCAAATCCGCTTAGATTTTATTATAAATCCTCTTAATATTATCCACAACTTTTATATTGACAATTTTTTTATAGGACCAACCCTTACAGAGAAAAAAAATTAAAACTTCCCCTACAGACACAGGTAGATTTCGAAATAGGTGGTCCCAACTGCCGCATCATGGCAAAAATCATTTCTTCTGCAATTCCCAATAATCAGGCGCTCTACGTCCTGCGTCTTCGAATTTTACTTGTGCCTGTCGGCCGAGCCGTCAGAGATTTTTTTTATTTAACTTTTTTTTTATTTTACATGGTGTGTATAATTACTATAGATCATATACAGGGATGCTGATTGTCACTAACATTTTGTTTATAAATCATTTCTCAGAAGTATACAGCTGACTTCTTTATTCCAGATTGATTCAGATAGGAATAAGGCTACTGAAATGTGTAAGACCTGAGATTTAACTTGTGATTTAAAATGTTTACGCTATGAAATAGAGTTTTATTAAGAAACTGTTTGATAAAGTTATTTTTTAATATAGTCCTATTATTCAGAAGAGTGTGTAATGTCTGAAATATCATTATTTTCATTCGAAAATGTTTCACTCTAGTCTATATCATGGAGTGGGGTTCATTTTGTCACCTTTGTGTGTTACAACAATGTTGATAGCTATTTCTTAAGAAATAGCTATCAAATAAAAAAAAATATTAATATTAAGAAATAGCTTGAAAAAGGTTATTATTATTCAGAAGGTATATTATCTAAAATAGCATAATATCCCTTGTAAAATGTTTTTCTATATATTATTGAGCTGTTTTAAAATGTTCTAATTATCATTTATGTTTTCATTAGTTTATAAAAAAAATGTGTGCATTAAAACCTTTATTTCAACTAACCATGTTGTATTAATTTTTTTTATAGTTAATTTAATTTGAAAAGGCATCTTTAAAGAGATTAAAACATTATGAATTTCAACAGAGCCTTTAAAATTATTCATGTAATTGTTATTTCAAACTGCCTCTTTAAAAAATATATTGTCTCAAAGAAAAATTCACAGTTTTCTCAAATGTCATCCTATTAAAAAAAAAAGTAACAGTGTTCTGAATAGCACACTGTTAAAGACACAAAATGGCGTGCATCTTATGACCTCAAAATATACCAAATTACCCCTTGAGGGGTAATTTGGTGTTTCCTGTTTTATATATATATTAAAAATATCTCTAACTTACTAAGTACTGGCTGAAATTCTTTCTTTCTTTTATGAATTTGTCCCTGTAAAAGTATGTTTTGCCTGGTACATTTAAATATTTTTAAAGATCTATAGTTGCTTTTTTTTTAGCTGAAAAAAATTAAGCACCAAATTACCCTACAGTCCTGAAAAGAAAAGAAAAGAATAAACTCTATAGTAAATCATCGTATAAAAATGTCACTGTTACCAACTAATTATTAATAACTCCTATTAATTAATAGTACAGTTAAATTTTGCTTAGAGGGTTATCTACATCAATTTATCTTTAAAAAATTTATAGATTACAATTCGTATTTTTTTCGAAAATTATTTTCGAAAAAATACATAATTTGAAACTAGTTTTAGAAAGAACATATGAATTGTAACTTGTGAATGTTTTAACTGAAATCAATTTCCAAAAGCTTCAAATATGCCTACGTATAATATAATGTTTTTAAATTTTTTTTCACTTTTTTTCTTTGTCCCGTTTTCCTTGTCACTTTTTTTCTGCTCTTGATTTCACTGTCAATTTTTTTCCCGGTAACGTTTTTTCCTAGATTCTTATAAAATTACCCGCACTGCATTTTGTGTTGGGACGATAAAGTATCAATTTAACATTAGAGTTCCAGGCTTTAAACTCATATAATTCTTAAATTACTTGATCGAATGACTTTCCGTTTGGTATTAGAAGGTAATTTTTACCGAAGAATTTAAACATGATGTCAAAATTATGTATTATTATTGGAAATTGTATTATTTTTGTTCAATTTTTGTATGTAGGTGACCTGATAGGCAAAATTTAATTATAGTTTTAATTATTCGGGGGTATTAATAATCGATTAGTACGCCAGTCACATTTTCATACCATATTTTTTTTTCTCAGAGTTAGTATGCAGTGATTTTTTTTTCTATTACTGTACATATATTATAGCGTATGCGCATACATATATACACACATATATGATATATATAATATAATGTCAAACTGTATAATCTCTCCTTGTATTAAAATTGGTTGAAAATTTTATTAGAAGTGGGAGATTTTAATTTCAACTTAAAAGAAGTAGGTTGTACAGATATAATTAATGAAAGTAATTTGCAGACGAAAAATTTTTTATACATTAAATTTGCGGGGGGAACAGAAACTTATAATTTAAAATGCATCTATTTTAATGAAAATTAATGAAGGTAAGAATTATAATAGCTTAAAAATAACCAAATTTATTATTCTAGACTATTTTGCTCGATAGAAACACTGATTTGTTAATTATGAAGAATTAAGGTAACGAATGGAATCTGAAATAAGCAATATATGCTATTTGAAATATTCTGCGAATAGATAGGCTTCTTCGAGATTTACTTCTGTCGTTTACTTTACGAGCGAACAAAATTCTCTTATAGCGGGGGTAAGCAGGGGGAGTGGAGTTTTCCACGCCCACAACTAAAATAATGCAAGGGGGCAAAAAGTGTTAGAAGATCCAAGGCAAAAAAACTCTCGTTAGTGGCCGGCAAATTTTTTGTTTGTCCAGTTGTTGTGTTAAAAGAAGATCCTACTTCAATACATTTCGGGTCAGTTTGCTGAAGGCGGTATCCTACGAAACTAGTTCTAAGTTTTACCAGCAAATGAAATTTTTAAAATGCCACGGAAATCTAGAATTCCGCATAATGAAATCTTGAACTTTTTGAAAGAACATTATTTGAAAGAACATATTTTTGATATCGAAGGTAAACTTGTCACTGCTACGAACAGTATTTGGAATAGTTTAAGTGAAAAAATAGGTAAAGTCCATACGCCAAAATATTTACATTTCTATGTACAACAAAATAGGCACAATATATTTGATGATTTAAGGCATCACTACAACATTCAAAAGAAAACTGAGCAGCCTGATTTTGTTAGCAGCAAAGAATCTTCATCAAGCCATTGTGATGAAAGCATCTGTTCCGAAGCAGACGAAAAGTTGATAAGACTGTCTTTTGAAGACTGGATTAATATAAAACCAGAATCTTCAAGGCAAACAAATTTGAGCTTGCGTCCAAATGCATGGACTTATGTGATTTCAAAACGAATATGGGAGCAGCTTAGAATTCCATGTGCATTCATATTTAAAAGAGCGAAAATTGCAAAAGATTTGACGCGTAGTAAATACTATTGTGAAATAGAAGGAAGGTGCAAAGAATGCAAGAATAAATTGATAGGGTATATCAGAGAAGAACCTAAAGAAGAGTCTGATATAGTATTAAATATAAGAACATCAGACACGGCAAGCATACCTCATGAACTTAAAAGGCCTTTAACAGGAGAAAATAGAAAAAATGTTGGAAAAGAACTTATAAATGACAGCTGCTCAATGTGGCGGGTAAAACGCGCAAATGAAACTATGAATTTTGGTGAAGTATGCAATCCTGAACTGTACAATTTAAACGTTTTAAGAAAATTAAAACAAGAGACTAATGATAGGACTTATGGTTTCAGTACTGGAGATCCCATAAAGAATATTTCCATTATGAAATATTCCATTCCATGGATTGGAACTATTCATGATATTGGGTTGGATAAATTCTTTGTCCATTATTGGACACAATCTCAAATGTTTGTGTACAAAAAATACATAAAAAGTACAAAAACCAGCAGAGCTGCAATCGATTCAACTGGATCCATTGTGAAAAAAATAATTCATGCAAAAAATAAAATTTCAAGACATATTTTTTTGTATGAAATTGTTATAAACAATGAAAAAAATCAATGCTCTGTTTCACAAATGCTGACAGAGCGACATGACACGCTCACGATTGCATTTTGGCTTGGACAGTGGATGAGAAGTGGAGCCCCACCTCCCCGCGAAGTAGTGTGCGATTTTTCGCTTGCATTACTGGGAGGAATATGCCGGGCATTTAATTTAACTAGCTTAGACCGGTATAAAAAAGACTGTTTTGAAGCTCTTATCCTCGATAAAGAAGTTCAATTTCAAACATACATCCGCCTTGATGTTGCCCATTTTATAAACATGGTTAGGAAATGGGAATGTTTTGCAAATTCATCTCAAAGAATAAAAGATTTTTATATGTTTTGCATCGGGCTTCTGATAAATTCTGAAGATTTAGAGGATTTCAGTGACATTATTTTAAAAATTATAATATTGTCAACAAATGAAACTGCTGGAAAAGCCATTAACACGGAAGAAGTAACGCCAGCTGAAATATGCAAAAATGATCTTGTCCATTTAATAGAAAAGGCTAATTTTAGTAGTGAATTTTTGACTACTAAAAATAACAAAACCATAAACACAATGGAAGAAGACGAGGAATTAGATAAAGAGTGGGAAAATGAAATGTGGGCTATAGCTGAAAGTAACATAGTGGAAGGAACAGAAATAAATCCCTATTTTAACTTTAATTTCAGTGAAAAACTAAAGAAAATCTGTGATTCCGTCGTTTTATGGACGAGTATAATGAATAAAAAATTTCAATCTTCTTTCAAAACGGGCTCTTCCGCAGGTGTAGAAGGAGATTTCGGAAATTTAAAAAACAGAGTGTTAAAAAATGAAATTTTGCCTCTCAGAGTGGACAAATTTCTGAAACTGCATATTGATTACCTAGAAGGCTCGATGAAAATTATAGAGGCCGATAATATAAAAGTTGAAAAAATTAAAATAGAATCAACATCTGAAGATACAATAATTACAAGTAAAAACAAACAAACCTACATAGAAAAATTGAATGAAAACAATATGAAAGATGAACATAAGAAGAATATACCAGAAGAATCCCATTGTAACGTTAATAAAAATTATCGCGGCCTTTTTGATGAAACTAAATATGTTCGACTAGAAAAAAAATCTTCAGAAAATAAGAATGAAGAAAATAGAAAAAGAAAAGCCCGGACTGAGAAAGAAGAAATAAAAGCTGAAGATAAGTGGCGAAAATCTAGAAAAAAGAAATCAAGATACCTAAATTCAAATCAAAATATAAGAAGCTTGATATTAGCATCTAATAGCTCAAAACTGAACAAATCATTTCCTTTACTCCAAAATGGATATAAATGTCCCCCAATAAGTATAAAAAATTCCGCATTTGCTATCAAAATGACCTGTCCATTTGATAGCATTGTTCAAAGTTTATGTGTAGCAATGGCAGACAATGAATCATATTTCAGATATGCGGAATCTACCAAAAATGAAACTTTGAAAATTGCTCTGAATCTTTTTAAAGGCAAAAGCTTAACTGAATTATACAAAATGAGAGGGCATCATTTATATAATTTGTACCCGAAAACACCATCAGTTATCAGTACCAGTATAACTGATATTGATGCTACTGACAATATTATCAATTATTTTGAAACAAATTTTACAGATGAACCTAGTGTTACGTCTATAAAAAAATGTGACACATGCTCAGCTTTCAGAATCCAGTTGAACCCTGTATTAAGAATTGACAGGGATATTGTCATCGTAGACGGGCTGGAGAAATTAGAAGAATCTATAAAAGAACACATAAAAAATACCAGTACTCAGCTCTGTAGAGTTCCAAATTGCAAAGGAATTTGGAACATTAAGCAAATATTTGGAAAACACATATTTATTGAACTAGACATTTTAAATCTTAATGGTATTGATACTCTACCCAAATCAAGTGAAAGTGCTAATTTCATAAAGCTCTCAGATTTTCCAGCAGAAATTAAAATTGATGATTTGAATTTTTCACTTGGCTCGGTAATTGCTTTTGAACCTGCACATTACGTCGCTTATTGTCGTCGAAATAGTGGAACATGGGAGCTATATGATGACACCAAGGATAAGATGATCAAATGTAGCGAAAAAGAAATTATCAATCCTCATTCTGCTTTGTATTTTTTGAGTACAGTATGAAATAACAAGGATATTGATAATAGTATTACTATTGTTAGTAGCAGTCGTGTTTAATAATGTAAGTAATCTATCATATTTTTTTTTTATTCCTCTGTTTAATGTTCTTATTTATATTTTAATGTACAAAATTATGTTACGTTGTGCTATCATCAATACTTTAGAAATTTATTTTTAGCCTATTTTGCTTTCACATTGTTATTCGTTGAGTTTTCGGTGTTAACCCATGTGTTACAGTACTTATAAACAAACAAACAAACAAAAAACTAAAAAACATTCTTAAAATTGTATATATGTAAATATGTAAAAAAACAGTTTTTAAATATTTCTTATTTTATAAAATATATGGCAATAGTCTTCAGCTATTTTAAATTAAATTTTAACATTTTTATGTTAAGCATGTTTCTTGTTAATAATAAGATCAATTCTAAGATTTCTCATGTTCCAGAAAATTTCTTGCATAAAGCATGTTGAAGGTGATCAAATTCAAAACTTTTTGAGAATTTTTTTATTACATGTTCATAATAATTCATTACGCATTACTTAACTGTCATTTACCAATGACAATTCACATTGTCTTTTATAGAGTTGAAAACTTGCTATTTGTAAAAATATGTACTGATTTTAATAGTTATTATTTTTTTGTATAATTTGTCAAATTGATTTAATATGACAATGACATCATAAAAAACTCTCAAATATTCAAATATATTCCAAGAATATGAATAATTTGCCCTTAGAGTCTTTTATTTCATTGTTTAATTTTATGTATATATAAATTATATTGTAATGTACAGTGAAATTATAAATCCTTGTACATGGAAAATAATATTGAAATGCTTATGGAAAAAAAAATTCTATCTGCTCTCTCGAATACAATCTGTCAGTAATTGTACATATCACGCACATGTTTTCAGATATTACTTTTAATTACTTTTATTAAATTAATCGTGGTAACTAGAGAAAAAAGTGAAAACTGATTGTTTTGGTTATTTGTATATATATCTGTATTTAAATTTTGAAAACTCTCATTTAAATTTGGTTCAAGAAAATGAATAATTTGTCCATAGAGTCATTTTTTCATTGTTTAATGTTCTTATTTATATTTGAAAATGCCAAATCCTATTATATTGTGTTAGTATCAATACTTTAGACATTTAGTTTTAGCACGTTTTGCTTTCATATTGTTATTTATCTAATTTTTGGATTTTTCCATGTGTTACAGTATTTATAAGCAAACAAACAAACCAAAAAAATAAAAAAATAAAATAGAAAACCTTTTAAAAATTGTATTGGGTTGTACCGAAAGTTTGTGCCGTTTGGGAAAATCAAATAGTACCGGAAATTTCTCCCCGTTCCTTATTAGACATTATATATGGGAATCAATGTCTAATAATTAAATGATAGAATTTTCCGGTACGAATTGATTTTCCCAACCGGTCTGAACTTTCTGGACAACCCAATATACATATATATATATGCATATGGAAAAAATTCTTTAAATAGTTCTTGTTTTTTAAAATGCATGGTAATATGGTCTTCAGCCATTTTAAATGAAATTTTAATATTTTTACTCTAAGGACGTTGCTTATGAACAATAAGATGAATTCTAAGATTTGTTATGTCCCAGAAAGTTTCTTACATGAAGCATGTTGAAGATGATCAAATGCAAAGCCTTTTAGGGATTTTTTTATTACAGGTTCATTATTGACTATGATTCATTAAGCATTACTTAACTTTCGTTTACCAATGACAATATCAAATTGTCTTTTAAAACAGTTGAAAACTTGTTATTTGTAAAAATATGTACTGATTTTAATACTACTATTTTTTAGTATGATTTATCAAATTGATTTAATATGACAGTAACATGATAAAAAACTCACAAAGATATTCCAAGAATATGAATAATTTGTCCATAGAGTCTTTTATTTCATTGTTTAATTCATCATCATCATTATCATTAACCGTTTTCAATCCACTGCTGGATGTAGGTCTCCCACAAATTTTTCTATTATTTCTACTTTAGTCATCCAGTCAACAACGTCCACTTTTCTGATTTCGTCACTTCATCTTACTTGAGGTTGTCTTATTGGTCGTTTTACATCTCTGGGATACCACTGTAGGGTGTTTGTACTCCATCTATTGTCTTGTCTTCTTGCAATGTGCCTAGCCCATTTCCATTATATATATATATATATATATGAATTGTAATGTATTTCGGAATTATAAATGTTTGTAAATGGAAAATAACATTGAAATGCTGAAGGAAAAAATATTTTCTATCTACTCTCTCGAATACATTCTGCCAGTGTTTGTATATATCGCGCACATATTTTCAGATATTACTTATATGTAATTTGTTTTAATTAATCATGGTAGAGAAAAAACTGAACACTTATTATTTTGGTTATTTGTATATATACATATATGTATTTCAATTTCAAAAATCTGCATTTAAATCTTGTTCTTGAATATAAATAATTTGTCCATAGAGTTTATTTCTTTGTTTAATTTTATATAGATGTGAATTATATTATAATGCACATTGAAATTATATATGTTTGTAAATGAAAAACCGCATTGAAATTCATATGCAAAAAATATTTTCTATCTACTCTCTCGAATACTTTCTGTCACTGTTTGTACATATGAACGGACACGTTTTCAGAAACTACTTTTAATTAATTTTTTTTAATTAATCGTCGTAAAAAAATGAAAACTGAATATTTTGGTCGTGTGTATATATGCATCTGTAGTTATATTTTGAAAACGTTCATTTAAATCTGGTTTAATAATATAAATAATTATTCATAGACCCTTTTATTTTATGATTTAACGGTATTATTCATATTTTGAGAACGAGATCATGTTAATTCCGTTGTATCAGCACAATGAAAAATTCTTTAGTAGTTTATTTTCAGCATTATTTGCCTTCCCATTTTTCCAACCGAATGATAAAAAATGTCCAGGCCGGAGTCGAATACAAAACTCTTCTAGTTTAAATTGCCAATGCTTTGTCAATTAAGCTAATACCTAGACCGACCAATGGACGACACAATTGACTCAGAAAACCTTTTTGGTAATAGCACTTGATATGTTATCTGAAGCAGCTTAACAGAATATACTGCAGGTAATGGAACTCTATTAAATGATGGACACAAAGAATACGAGGTCCATAGTTTAATGGATTCTCATTACTTATAGTATATTTCGTTGAATTGTTTCAGATAACAAACTAGATTGCCAAAAAAGTTTTCTTAGTGAATTGTGTTGACCGGTTGTCGGTCCAGGTAGCTCAATGGGCAGGGTGTTGGTAATTTAAGACAGAGGTTTTGTGTTCAATTCCCGGCCTGGGCACTTTTTCACTCAGTTGGAAAAAGGTTCATTCGTATGATGTCAGCTCTATTGAGTTAATAAAAGTATTTCACATTGTTAGCTATCTATTTGTCGTTGTTTTCCAATACGTTACGGTAAATAAAAAAAGATTAAAAAAAATAAATAAAGTGAAAAAAAATAAAAACTGCATATTTACAGATGCGGAAACCATGCGCTTTAAGTCAAAAAGTATATTGTAGAAAGCTCGTTGAATTTCATCAAGTGAGGATTCGTTTTCTAGAATTTTTTATTACAAGTTCTTATTGATTCATTACCACCTTCTCTACCTTTTCCTGTCAACAATATCGCATTATCTTTTATACAGTTGAAAACTTGTTATTTGTCATTCTTATTACTGTTTTTAATATTTTATTTTTTTTAGTATGATTCATGAGATTGATTTGGTGTGAGATGTTATAAAACTATCTAAAAATTTCTTTATAAAAATATAGATAAAGAATATACGTATGGCCTAATTGTTTCTTAGTTTCTAGTCACTATGATCTCAATATAAATATTTTAAAATTTTATTTTTACATATCAATGTAGCCAAAGGTTCACGTTAATTTTAAATAAGCTTAACGATTTTTCTAATTTTTCAGAATATTTTCTGCATGTATATATTAAATATATATGAATTATATTTTTATTTGATTATATTTTTAATTATTGTAATTTGTACGTCAATTGAAAAAATTGATTACTTCATACTATTTTACCATCAAATTATCGTATAGTGATTCGAGAGGTACCATTAAATTGTAAATTGTGTCGTATACAAAGTAAAATTTGTACGAATTTTAAATTTTCAATTGGAAACACGCATTTTTGACATCGTTTTTCAATTTTTTGGATAAAAAAAAGCCGAAAAAATATATAATTTATGTACTTTTTCTTAAATCCTCATAAAGCCATAAAAGAAAATTTGCTTGGGGTAATTTAGAAATACAATGGTACCAGGAAAACTAATGGAAATACTCAATTAGTTAGGAGAGATTTTATATATTTAGTTTAGTTTTTACATAAAATGAATTATTTATCAGATTAGTTTTTACATAAAATGAATTATAATCGTCGAAAACGCAGGTGTGTCAATGTAGAGCTTATTCCAATAATTAGTTTTCGAGTTATAGAGAAATTTTACGTTTCGACGGCTTAAGAACACCATTTCATGCTATCAAAGCTACAACAATATATATATACGGCTTAAGAACACCATTTCATGCTATCAAAGCTACAACAATGGCATGAAATGGTGTTCTTAAGCCGTCGAAACGTAAAATTTCTCTATAACTCGAAAACTAATTATTGGAATAAGCTCTACATTGACACACCTGCGTTTTCGACGATTATAATTCATTTTATGTAAAAACTAATCTGGTTAGATTTTTGAATATGCATTTATTAATCCTTTTCGTAATTAAAAATATATTTTTAATCAAAAATATTCTAAAATATGTTTGCGTCTACTCATTGTATTTCATAAAAAAAAAATAATAATAATAAAATTGAATGATTTTTTTTGTCAAGATATAAATTAAAATTTCTCATGTTTATTTAACATTAGTATCCTCAAACTTCGGCCTCTTCTAACCCTATGAGAATTAAGAAAAAGTAAAGTAGCCATGCCTTTTTTCGGAATGCCTTGATTCAACTCAAACATGGTATCAAAAGTAGATATAACAATTTGAAAATTCACAGTTGGTACAATTTTTAATATGCAGACGACACCTATTTAAAAAAATTTATTCATATTCTAAAAGTAGATTCAATTCCCAGTCGAACGGTACTTTACAGTCACACATCTCTATATGATAACTTGATGATAAAATATAAATCGAAGCCGCAAAAAAGGACAATCCCCTTTTTACACAGAACTAAAGATTACTGTATTGATATTATATGTATGAATATATTTTTTTTTCCATATGAATTATTATCGCGAAAAGTTTTGTTGAAACACGGTAGCAAGAAATGTGGAGGAAAATTTCTTTTCTTCAATATGCAGAGTATTTTCAGAATAATAGGTATTTAATAGACTATATTGCCAAAGGTGACCGGTCACTTGCGATTTTGGACGTTTTGTTAACATCTAGAAAAATACATGAGGAATTAACCTGAAACTGCAGGTGTGTAAACAGTATAGTATAGGTTATATATTTCTGTGAAGATTTTTTCACGAAACTCCATAGGGGACTGTCAACAAATTGAAACAGAACGAATATCTTTTGGATAACCCTGTAAAAACTAATGTAGCAAAGGCGTTCAAACTCGAGATTATTAATAAGTGGTATTTTTTAATATACTGTGTTCATTTTTATGAGGATAGCATGTATACTCGTAGAGAAATTAAGGTTTTTATAAAAACAGTCCCAAAATTTGCCTAGTTTTTTACTTATAATTTGCAGAGTTCTTAAAATAAAAAAAAGTTCATTTCAGAAAATATGACAAACAACATTGTACATAATACTCTGCAATCAGAATTAAAAAATTATAAAAATTGGATGAAAAATGAACAGGTTTACCAAAAAATGTTTCACTGCGCATGCGCGAATGCAATCAAATTATAATATGCATAATGTATTAGCTAAGTATATAGAGCAACTTTTGTCAAAGTCTCAAAATCATAGCTTGAAAATTCTGAAAATTATCGTTGATAGAATAAGCTCGAAATCCGTTGTTTCCAAAAAGAAGCAAAAAGGTGAGGGGTTGTATCAAATATCTGTTGATTAGTGCCAAGATAGCGTACACAATATTACACGTACTACTATATTTCAATACAACCTCTCATATTCAGAGTATTATGTACAATGTTGTTTGTCATATTTTCTGAAAAGAACTCTTTTTTATATTAAGAACTCTGCAATTATAAGCAAAAAACTAGGCGAAATTTGGGACTGTTTTTATAAAAACCTTAATTTCTCTACGAGTATATATGCTATCCTCATAAAAATGAACACAGTATATTGCAATAAGCTACTTATTAATAATCTCGGGTTTGAACGCCTTTACTACATTAGTTTTTACAGGGTTATCCAAAAGATATTCGTTCTTTTTCAATTTGTAGACAGTCCCCTATGGGGCTTCGGGAAAAAAATCTTCAAGGAAATATATAACCTATCCTATACTGTTTACACACCTGCAGTTTCAGGTTAATTCCTCATGTATTTTTCTAGATAGTTAAAAAAACGTCTAAAATCGCAAGTGACCGGTCACCTTTGGCAATATGGTGTATTTCTGTTCGGAGAGATCTAAGAATTATTTTGTAGTGATGCCTAAGTAATTTCATTGGATGATCAGAAACATTTACAACCTCAGCATAATTTCCAAAATTGTTATGCGTGATATTAGATATTTTGTACCTTGAAATTTTAACACCATTTTATAACCAGTATATGAAAAAAAAAAAAAAAAAAAAATGTAGAAATTAACTTGACCTTTTTAATATAATCCGCTATCTATATATATAAAAGAAAGTCCTTTCTGGCTAGATGATCAACGCACAGCCAAAACTATTGAATCTACAAAGACGAAACTTGCAGGAAAAATACTTCTTAGTATGTAGAAGCGCACTAAGACTAGATTTTCAAAAACTCCACCCCTAAGGGGGGTAAAAAGGGGAACAAACTTTTAAAAATTTACTTAAAAATCGGGTATTACAGTTACGTGACAAATGATAACATATTTTAATGCATTTTTGTATGCTGAATCGAATAGTATCAATTAAATACTCATTAGTCAAATAGTTCGTGAGATATTGCACATTTTTCTAATTTGGCGAAGTCTTTGACGTCAAAATCTAACAATTCTAACAATGCAAGTGATAATTTCTAAAAATACGTCCGTTACTATAGCAGCGGAAGAAATTCAAATTAAATCTTTTTGTTTATTTTTGCAGATAGAAATATTAACTGCTCAATTGGGAATTGAATATTATTCTTACGGATATTTATGTAATTGTGTATTATTATTATTATTTCTACAAATGCCACGATTTAAAATAAAATGTGATTGCTAAAATAAAGTGTACATCTCAATTATACCGTTGACCACTTTTCATAAAAAAAAAAAAAAAAAAAAAAAAAAAAAATCATCGCCAAACATGAATTCCAAATTAACAAATGGAAGAATGTTGCCATTGGAACATCAAAATAAATAATTAAAATAAAATAAATTCGGAAAAGCCCCACTCACCAAATTGTCCAGTAAGTTTTAACACAAAAAATTACAATATATTAATGAAAATAGAAAAAAAATCTTGAATATTTTTTTATTTACGTTATTTTTCTTAATTATCCTTCTCGGCTGGTGAATAAATGTTTGTGACGTCAGTTGAAATTGATCTATTGCACTTAACTATGAAACCGCGACCTACGTTATACACGGCCAGTGCATGACGTTTAAAACGTCACATGCATTTTTGTACTGCGATTGGGGCAAAGTGGCGCACTCCCCGTTTTGCACCAATCGCCGTATAAAAATGTTCCACTCCATGTGACGTTTTAAACGTCATGCACCGGCCGTGTATAACGTAGGTCGCGATGAAACGCAACATTTTTACAATGCATTTTCTCTTTTAATGTCATGGCACAGTCGTTTAAGGACGCAATTTTTATTTTAATTAACGAAATAACTAAAATATCAGAAAAACAAAATGAAAAATATAGGTAAACTAGTATATAACCCCGTCAAAAATGACAGATTGTTGATCTGCGTTTCTTTTTCATAAGACTTCATACAAACAAACAGCATGAAGACTTTATTATTGAAAGGTTTGTACTGTAAAAAAGTACATTTTAAAAATGACAAATGATTTCTACAAATAAAAATTATGAGGATATATATATATATGTATGTATTACTCAGTATTAAATTTCGGAAGTAGTTCAACGATTGGACAAAACATTCAAATTAAATATTAACAAATAATCCATGTGCGAAAGTTTTTGTAAAAAAGTGTTATCAATGAGTTTCTAAGCCGATTGACTCACTACATAACTCATTGTTTGATTACATAAGCAAAATTAAATGCAAATTACGTTGTACTATGTATTCCTTAAATTTTAATTACGTTTGATAAGAAAGAATCATTTTACAGTACATGACACCTTATCCGGAATTCCAAAATCCGGAAAACCCCGAAGTCAGCAAAAAAATTTCGAAAATTTCTAAATTTGTATATTTTTACAAAAATTTTATAATTTTTGAAATTTTTCGAAAATTTTACTGATTTTTAATTTTTTTTCAGTCCATTGTGTTTTAGTGTGTAATCACTAAAATATTGTTACTTCGGTAGCG
Source organism: Maratus michaelseni (assembly GCA_963931845.1). Taxonomy (NCBI): domain Eukaryota; kingdom Metazoa; phylum Arthropoda; class Arachnida; order Araneae; family Salticidae; genus Maratus; species Maratus michaelseni. Next base: position 23,105,784 of record OZ007590.1, on the reverse strand, counting down.
GGTGAACACGCCCCCCCCCCCTTCTTCCCGAAATTAGAAACAAATCATTTTTCTCTCAAATTTTAGTTTAAAATTAATTTATATTACGATTCGTTTGAAACAAAAAATAGTTATATATTTATTTCATCAAGGGTGATTCTGTTCCGAATTTTCCTAAAAATGTAAGGCATTCGGTTCGAAAATTTTAGTCTTCAGTCCAAAGATTCGAACATAACAAAATCTCGAATTTTGAGCGATTGTCGCCGAAAAAAACAATTATGTCTATCGTTCGAAGAAAAAGTAGACAATTTCTTCAAAGGATTTCGGAAACAACTTGAATTTTGTCAAAGGATTGAAAAAAAAAACGCTAATTTTGTTAACAAATCGCAGAAAATACGCGATTTCTGACAAAGGCTTGCGAAGAAAACGCAAATTTCTTCCAAGGACTCCGAAAAAATGTAAAATTTCTTCAAGGGATCACAAAAAAAAAACACAAATTTTGTTAAAAGATCGAAAAAAAAAACGCGAATTTCGTCAAAACTCGGAAAGCCTTTGGTCCAGAGGATTTCGCATAATAGGTCCTGTACTGTATTTAAGATGGAAGCAAAATTTCAAAATACGCCAATAGATGGCGCCAATGTACTGGATTGATCACTCAAATCCTCCGTACGAAAGAATTCACCGCTATTTCTGAAAAGAAAAGTGCTGACAGAAAAAATGTATACAGAAATGTTAATATACGTGTTTTATATGAAATAGTTTTTGAAGGTTTTAAACAAAATTAAAATATTTAAAAGCTCTAATATGCTTTTACAGATATTTTAACAGCAGAATCGGATGAAGCATAGCTTTTTCATTAAGCCTAACATGGCGTTTAACTATGGTCGATTCGCAGATCAGAGTGGTCGAGCCCGGAGCCGTTACAGACACTTTCTTGCCTTTGGATTTTATTATAAGTAAGATGTCGAATTAAAAACCACTTCATGACATAACAAACACGTTTAATACTTCTGACGTCAAGTGAATGGGACTGCATTTTTGGCGTTAAATCTTATAGTTTGGCGATAGTTTTTTTTTTATGAAAAGTGGTCGACGGGATAATAGAGAAGTACCAAATAAAGTGTCCAAGGTCTGATTAGTATTATGTATTACTTCTTTATTTGTTTTCAGTCTTCAGCCATGTTTCTCTTTTTCTTTGCGTACGATTCATACGATTTCGGGCTAATTTTCCGCAATCGGATACCTCGCCAATTGGCGTATTAGCCACAATGTTGAAAGCATCGTTTATGTTTGAAGCGAAATCTTCATGATGAATCCTGTTACAGAAAATCATATCATCATCTACTATGAGTATAAACCGCATATTCACATTTTAATCAGGTAATGTTTTTTGAAAGGTTTTAGCGCATAGCTATTCTACGTTGCTTTGTTATAGAGCTAAAGAGGAAAGCTCTAAAATTATCTAAACCCGATTATTAAAGATTACTTACAAAAAATTGTACTGAACAAATTTTAATGGAAGTGATTTTTCAGGTATGATTTGATTAATGACCCTATAACATATCATTCTATGTTGCTTAGTGATAGAGCTAATGAGAAAGTGATTGGGAAAGGTGAATGCAACTATGAAAGATATATCTACTAAGTAATTAAAATGCAAATTCGTATTTCATTCCGACCGTTTATAATTTGAGTTATGCTGTACGGACTTTGGTGGGATTTACACTGCAATGCCAGTAAACAGTTAGGCAATTTTGTGGGGATGGTTGGTACTTCTCTGGAGCAAAGTTTTCGTCTGCGTTGTGTTTTCTGAAGCGAAAGCTTGACAACGAATCCGATTACAAAAATCATATCATAATCATCTATCTATACTAATATTATAAAAGAGTAAAGATTGTTTGTTTGTAGGGGGAATCTCTGGAACTACCGAACCGTTTTCAAAAGTGATGGTGGCAAATAGATGGTGACAACCCTTGCTCCCACACAGGCTATATTTTATGTCGGTGCGACTAAACCCAGGGGGGGTGCATGAGCGAAAAACATTCTAAAATTGCGATCTTTTCTATACTGATGGAGCTAGAAATTTGAAATTTGGCGTTGTAGTTACTTATAAGATGTAAATGCTCTCTAAGAATAAAATAAAAATATATTTGAAATTAAAAAGGGTGAAATGAGCGAAAAGCGTTCTAAAAACATTCTAAATTACAATGGAATCTCTGGAACTACCGAACCGATTTCAAAAGTGATGGTGGCAAATAGATGGTGACAACCCCTGCTCCAACATAGGCTATATTTTATGTCGGTGTCACTAACCCCAGAGAGGTGCAAGAGCGAAAAACGTAAAAAAATTGCGATTTTTTTTATACTGAAGGACTTAGAAATTTGAAATTTGGCGTTGTAGTTACTTATAAGATGTAAATGCTCTCTAAGAATAAAATAAAAATATATTTGAAATTTAAAAGGGTGAAATGAGCGAAAAGCGTTCTAAAAACATTCTAAATTACAATGGAATCTCTGGAACTACCGAACCGATTTCAAAAGTGATGGTGGCAAATAGATGGTGACAACCCCTGCTCCAACATAGGCTATATTTTATGTCGGTGTCACTAACCCCAGAGGGGTGCAAGAGCGAAAAACGTAAAAAAATTGCGATTTTTTTTATACTGAAGGACTTAGAAATTTGAAATTTGGCATTGTAGTTACTTATAAGATGTAAATGCTCTCTAAGAACAAATTAAAAAAAAAATTGAAATTTAAAAGGCTGAAATAAGCGAAAAGCGTTCTAAAAACATTCTAAATTACAATTTCTATGGAATCTCTGGAACTACAGAACCGATTTCAAAAGTGATGGTGGCAAATTGATGGTGACAATCCCTGCTCCAACATATGCTATATTTTATATCGGTACCACTAATCCCGGGGGGGGGGGGTGCAGAAGCGAAAACGTTGTAAAATTGCAATTTTTTATACTGAAGGAGCTACAAATTTGAAATTTGGCATTGTAGTTACTTATAAGATGTAAACGCTCTCTAAGAATAATAATTAAAAAAAATCGAAATTTAAAAGGGTGAAATGAGCGAAAAGCGTTCTAAAATCATTCTAAATTACAATTTCTATGGAATCTCTGGAACTGCAGAACCGATTTCAAAAGTGATGGTGGCGAATTGATGGTGACAATCCATGCTCCAACAGCTTTTTTAATAAAAAGCAATGCGTTGCTGACGACTGGGTTTTTTCGTTAATTGTTGCCACAGATTAATCTCGGAAAATGAAACATTTGAAGTTACTGAAAAAAATAATAGCTCGATTGAAAGGTAAAAAATTGTATATTTCTTGATATAAATTTTAAATCATATGATTATGCCATTTTTTAAATATTGAATTTAAAAATTACCAACTTTCACAATGGAGTACCATAGCGAAACCTTCATGCGTAAAAAGATAATGATAACGGCGACGTGTCCTGACGTGTATTTTGGCACGAGTCTCAAACTATAGTAGCCTTATTATTCTGTTAAAATATAAGAGTGAATTATGAAATGTCAATATTTTGTTTGATTAAAAGTTCGTTAAGAGAAATTGACCAGCGTAGCGGGCGTAGCTTGCTAGTTCATCTATAAATTTAATTTGAAGATGCTCTGATACGGATATTTCGTCCCCCTATGTCTAACACTTATGTCTAACATTGGTTCGTATGAAATGTTTTCGATGTCATCAAATGCAATACAAAAAAGTTGTAAGAGTATTGGGATGTATGTATTATTTTTAAAATGTCATCTAAATTTTATACTTTTAGCAGAACCGTAATATATTTTAAACAGTTGAATATTTGCAAATGAAACTTTTCCCCAGTAAAATAAATTAAAATGAATTATTTAAAATTAAGATGCACTGTTTGATTGTTTTTTTTTCAATTACTCAGTTAGTTTAGAAATTTTATAAGGTTAAAAAAATTATAAATTTTGTTCATGAATTTTTTTAAAATCTCGGATTTTTGTGCTTACATTTTGAATAGTTTTTTGTATAATAACTGTTTATGACAGATCATAATATTTTCATATAAATGTTTTTTACTAATTATGCAGCTTTTTATTCTAATTCCAAAAACGAAAATTTGATATGCAAGAAAATCTTATATTCAAAACTAAAGAGTTAATTTTGTAACAAGTCAAAGTTTTTAAAGTTTTATAATAATAGAAATAAAATAAAATAAAATAAGGTATTTTAATTTAACGCAATGTAATTTTATTTATTTCGGTGTAGAAAATAAGAGTTTATTCATGAAAATAACATAAAATTGTTTTAAATAAAAGATAAATTTTGTGAATTGCGCTATTTTAATTAATATATAAGAGTGACTTTTCTGATGGGCGTACGTTATATTTTAGTATTAACATATACACATAACTGTAGGAGTTCACACTATCATGTTCAACAATTGAAATCCGGCAAAATATGATGAAAGTATTCATTTTGAACCACACTGGGGCAAAAGGGGATATAAGTATACAGTATGCACGATACTGTAAAATTAATTTTTGATTGATTATTTATACTTAAAAATAAAAATAAAAAGAAATATATTTTAATCCTCAAAATTCAGCTAATTAAATAAGGCAAAAAATACTTAATAATGGTAGTACTAATACCCACTCAAATCTGCCAGCTTCTGAACAAAGTTAAAGTAAATTAAAGTTATTTATAAAAAGGGAGCCGGTTATTAGGGCTTTAACTGAGTATATGAAACATCCTATCAATAATAAGAGATAACTTCTGTAATTAATTTTTTTATGATGTAAATATATGATTATTTTAATAAGACATTGATGTATTGTTGAAATAATATAGAAAATATATAATTGAAAAATAACATAGAAACTCAAAAGTAATGAAACGTTGCTCGAAAACAAGATAATCAAGATATGCTTGAAAGATTGGAAAGTGTTTCATAATACATATCTTTCATAATTTCATAATTTATGTCTTTTAAAAAGCGCTACACAGGTTTTTTTTTTTTTTTGTATGCGTGATGCGTGTATATATATATATTAATTCTTTTAGAAAGTTTCTTTTTTACAACTTTGAAGAAAGGGAGGATAAAGAACAAAAAACATTTATAACAGCCAGCATGGTAAACCAAAAGCAGTTCTGAATTGCGTTAGTAAATGCATTTTCAAAGAGCCTTTTCTAAGTACACTGATAGCATTAATAAAGCTTATTTATTTGCTTTACTTACAAAAGGGGAAATATTTTTCTAAATCATAATTTGTAAAACATTTTTTTTTAATGAAAAGAAGTCAATAAACATAGAATAATTTATATATTTTTTTAAACTTAAAATGCCTGAGAAATTCGCAAAAATAAAGCCTTTCGAGGGTTTTTGGTATACTAACAATTAGAATTATTGCTTTTTTAAGTAGAAACTATGTTTGAATGTCCTATATGAATTAAACAAAATAATTTTCAGTATTTCTCCTAATTAATCAAATTGCTAATTCAGTCTTCTGATATTGGTTGAGAAATATTCATGACATCCTTCCTTCATACCGATTTTGTTTTCTGCACTATAAATTTACAAGAATATTGTAGTCTAAACTTAAGACTGTTTCAAAATCAAAACAGACTACTTTCAGGCACATTTATCAATTCATTTTTGTCTGGAAACGCATGCTATTGCATTTGCAAACTCTCTAAACGTAATGCTCTTATTCATAAAATATTATATTTTTTTAAACATAATTTAAAACATATTTTTTTATTTTTGATAAAGGCAAAGGATCTGACAGAAAATACTCTCAAAGTTGACGTTTTTGAAGAGATTTTCTGGACATGACAACGTGGGAAAGGAAGAAAACTACCGTCACTGGACAACAAACGCATATAACGCAAGATATAATTCAGTTATCAAAAATTAAAAAAAAAAAAAAATGATTCCAAACCACTTCAGTGAGACTTGCCTGCAAGTCTCATGCTGTTATGTTTAAAAATGAGTCAGATATGTCAGAAAGTTCCACGTTATAATAGAAGGGGGAAATATTTTCTTTTTAGAACACCTTTAACTTAAAAATGCTGAAATAAAATACTTTACTTTGATCTTTATTGAGAAAGATCTGTAATAATGACAGATTTTTATAAAATTAAATAATTAAAACATTGTCATAAATAAATAAAAATATGTTTTACTTTTAGGTATATTTTTTTATAAATTAGAAAGTAATTGATCTTAAAGTTTATACAAACTAGATTTTTGTAAGATTTTCACGATTAAATACGGAAAAAAATATAACAATTTTTATTATTAAACATTTCTCTCTGATAAATTAAACATTATAGTTTATAACATGTTATTCAATTGTTAAAATAACTATTTTAATTGTATTTTCCACTTTAAACGATACCATTAACACTAATTTTGAAATAACTGTAAAACCTTGGAAGTTTGTACTTTGAAACAAATTTTAATTGCATTGTACAGTCTGCCCCCTCCCCCCCTCCAACTTTTTTTTTTAATTTAACTATTTTTAATTTTATTTTTCCTATTTTTTAAAAGTTTTTTTTTAGTCTAAACATTTATATTTGAGTCTAAAAAGTAACCATGTCAACTTCCAGATTTCTAGCCAGGAATTGTAATTTTAGAAAGTTTTTGTTCTTGCTTTCCCTTGGAGGCAGTGGCACCGATATAAAAAGATAGTCTTTGTTGGACAAAGATTGTCAATATTGTTTTCTTTTCTTTTCTTTTCTCTTTTCTTTCTTTCTTTCTTTTCCTTTTTTTTTTTTTTTACGAAAGAATTTTTGAAATTGTCTCGGAAATTCGAGTGGTTACCTCATGCAAATAAACAAACGTTTCTTCTTAATAATTTTAATATTAAGAATAGATTGTGCACTATGTGTTTGTGCGCAGCTTAATAAATTGTATACTTGTTTTTACTTATTAAGTTTAAAATATTTTTATTTTACATAAATATATATGTATAAGGTACAGCCAGGAGAGATGGCGCGGTCGGAGAGATTGCGCACATAGAGGTTCGGGAGAAAGGAATAGAGTGAGCGCGCAGTGACTCCAGGTAGTTGTACAACAGAAATAGTGGAGTGTCTACTTGAAAGTGCACGTTGATTGTTTTGAGTGTCTAAGATAAAGCATTGCTATTTTGTTTTGTTTTCCCAAAGTAAGTGCTTGAATTTTCATAGCTATTTATCAAAATTTTTATACAATGTCAGCAGTACAAAATATTTTTAACTTAAACAATTTCTCATAAGCTACTAGTCTAGACTAACAATGTGAACATCAACGGTTCGTTTTAGTAGCGGCCATGTTTAAATAAAAGGGCGCACAATATCTCCTATGGAAATTGGAGAGTTTGCGCATCTGCTACTTAGGAGAGATGGCGCGTCGTTCCCATTAGTTTCTATGCTAGGTGAGATCACGCAGCTTATTGGTAAATTTGCATAAAAAATGAAAAATTAAAATGGACTAATTTTAAGTTAAACGAGTTTTCAAGTAACTTAATGTTATTTTGTAAGCTTATCTGGACTTGCTTTTCCTGATTCTTTAATTTTTTTCCACTTTAATTCAAATTTTTTTATCGCTTTTAAAATTATTTCATTTTTTTTATTCTTTAATCATTAGCTTGAAATATTCACTCCTAATACAATAATATTTGTTCACAAAAACCTTACAACAATATCATTTAAGTGTAATTATTATTGTTAACAATTTTACCGTAGTTATTATTAGTAACAATCTCTCCTACCCATGTGCGTAATCACACCAACCCTGTAAAGACAGATTGCGCAAAATAACTTTCTTGGTTTTATTACAACTGTTCTATTAAATTACAACATAACAACAAAATAGCAATGGAAATGCATAAAAAACAAATGAAGTGAAAATTATTCACGGATAGTTTAGTAAAAAATTAATATTTAGATTTTTTATTGTTATTCTTTTGAATTGTGCGCAGACTATCCTAGCTTTACCTTATACATATAAAAAAGAAAACAAAATCAATCCTTTTGAACTACTTTTTAAAAACAATTTGAATACTTTGAATATATTATATGTTTTGAATTGTTTTTTCTTGAAATATTTTTCATTTATTAGTGTGTTGCATATATAATGTATGTTTTTGCCCTTTCGGTAATAATGATATTTTAAAATGTATATTTCAGTATCTATGATGTTTAATTTGTATTTTTAAATTAATTATTTGTGTCGTGTACGCGTGTCAATATATTAATAATATTTTATCACTTACTTTTATGCGTTCTTCGTTCTTTCTTAATGAATTTAAGCGGCCTTTAAATGACACATAAAGTATTTAACATTCTTATATAATTATGTGCATACAGTTCTTACTTGGTAAATACGCATGATGATGATTTTGAATCGTGTTGAAAGTTTATTTAACTTATAACTCTTTTTCTTTTCTAAATACATTTTTTGGAATAATATATATAAAATAATGTATAAAATTTATATATTTAAAATCATTTTTGATGCTGTTAAAAAGTTTTTGTACTGTTATTTCAAATTTCATGTAAAACTATTGTAAGTACTATTTATTTTTATTTTAAACCTCTTCAATTGCAATTTAAGATTTAACGAAATTGTATTAATATCATAATCTTATTTGAAATATGTTATTCGAGTTAGAGGCTTGAGAATTCCAAGCTAAAGAGGACCTTAAAAATAATAACATTTTACAATAATTATTTCACATACAATTTTAAATGCACCAGTATATATTCGTATTATGTTCAGTAAAAGAGAAAAGAAAGAAAAAGTTAGCCTTTTGCATCCTTACACTAAATGATCAAGTTTACAAATTCTATTTAGTAATATGTTAATAAAATATTTGATCACCAATTGTGTATGTTCTTTGTACCCTCTAGTGTGTTTATTATGCTGAACTGGATATTGGAATTTACTTATGAACAGACTAAATACACAAATTAATGAGAAATTACAAACTTTGACTTCACATTCTAATTCAATTGTGTATGTTGTTTCAAATATTTTTTTTAGCCCACTGACACTACTAAATTCAGAGTATTATTCTCAAAAGAACGAATTGCTTTAGATCATGAAAATAAGATCCTATTTAAACACAACATGCGTACAATCTAATGATACTGGGATTAAATGTAGGGAGATATTTCCCTTTTCGTTTATGCTATGTCTTATACACACAAACACACATACACACACAAGAAATGAGATTTTTAAATACTCTCTTCAAACTGAATTAAGTATTTAAAAACCCCATAATCAACTCTTCATAATTACTGCGAATATTTAATCTAAATAATTTTTGAAGTTGTTTTATGTCTGTACTACAGTCAAAGAACTTCTAACGTATGTATTATAAGTTCTGTGGTAGAGCATAGTGAAATATCTGCAACAGATTATTTTTCACTAGGTTTTACTTTCTTTGAAACACCGAATCTGTACGGACCGACTTTATGTATAAAGTTTCGTACAGCTGCAAAATCAAGTATCAGCTATCTTTTTCGGTATGGTTATTTAAAGTGTCATGTATTGCCTGAAATAGGAGTGCCGCCGTGACTAAATTTATGGCTCAAGGAGACATCGTATATCGTCCTATGGGTCATAGGCCGTGGGGCGATCCCGGAAAAGACGCTTAGAAACAGACTTCCGTTGCAACTTTCGGGGGACAACTTAATTTTAAACTTTTATGTTATAAAAAGTTCTTAAACATTGAAATTGTCAAAGTTCTGGATTCAAAAGTTGCACATTAATTAGAAATCGATAAAAATATATCGCACTATTTTCTCATGACATCTAACAACCGATTGGCTCAATCTCCCCCGTCTCTCACGTTTTAACCAATCGGAAGCGTGCGTTTATGAATTCGCCGTGGATAGCGTAAAAAACTAGAGAAATTTTCCCTTTTCTGTTTAAAACAAACTTACTATTTTCCAAAATGAATTATTTTGTTAAAATTATTTTGTGATCATATGTTATAGCATATTTGCAACTTTAAAAGTATACCAAGGCTAATTTTATTAACATTTAACTCTAGATTTCTATCTCACTTTTATTTATTGTGACTTTTTTAATTACTAATATTAATGAAAACAGCCAGATTTCCAGTTTTGCTAACCGAACATCTGGTCTATTACGTATTATACTTCATAATAGTGTAGAAAAAATATATTCTTATATGAAAACATTTTTTTTTTTTTTTTTTTTTTTTTTTTTTTACAAATCTTTAATATTTGTTGAATAATTTTATTCAACCAAATTGCCATAAAGACATTACCCAAGTAAGCCCTTTTCTAATGTCTCCTAATTTTATTATAGTTTCAAATACAGGTGCAGATTAACAAAATCTGAAATAAGGAACCATTGACTCCTAATTCTCAAAAATCTAGTGACCACAATAAAAAAAAAAGGGCCATAAAGAAGGCTGTGAAATAATGCATGCATAAAAACAATCCTGTAAATATATTCTAATTTTTTCGTTTCCAGACATTTGTCAGTTAAACGTTTAAAAATCATTGTATACTTAAGTGATATATACATGCAGTTACTTCTTAACTTGTACTGTAATTATTTATTCATATATATTTGTGTGTGTTTTTGTTTAGGAAAAATCATTTTAAAAGTAGAAATATTCTTCAAAGAAAACACATAGGTAAAAAAAAAAAAAAAAAAAAAAAAAAAAAAATTTGCCACACTTATGAAAAATATAAATTTTATTTTACTTGACATACATTTTTAAAAACTTTCAACACACTTTTTTATTATTGACCAATATTTTATAAGTTGTTCAAAAGTTTTTCATCATAAATTTTTTAACTTAAACATATTACATTAAATTACTTCATCTGCAAATTAAATATCTTCTGTCAATTTGCTGAACAGGTACTAGTTAAAAAAAATCTTATATGCAGTGTACAACAAAAGCATAATTAAATAGATGTTATATGAAATGAATGGATATTTCTTTCAATTGCAAAATATTTATTAGAAATTGAATTCTAGCTTAAATATACTTACTGTTAAAAGACTATTGTCAAGCAATTATTTTATCAGGTTTTTGTACAGACATACATTGTTTTATTTTTTTAATATATACTGAAAATGTGTATTCATTTTTAATGTTTAGTAGCAGATAATCTCAAAAACAGTTTTTTTTTTTTTTTTTAAATATATAAATAGCTAAGTATCACGACAGGACACAAAAGTTTTATCATCGAAATAAGGATGTTCATAATAGACATTTATATCTATAATTCGCTTAATATTTCAAACCTCTTTAAATACTAATACTTTGCTTTTGCAAAAAGAAGTTTTATTTTATTTTATTTTAAACTCGCTTTACCGTTGTTATTGTTTACATTTTTTATCTGCAGATGGCGCCAAAACAATTCCAAGGTTTTAGCTGGATGGAAAGAAATTGAAAATAATTTATTTTGCTTTTATTAGGGTGTTCACTCACTTGATATTTTCTGGACAATATGACCATTACATTATCCAAGCATGCAGCTGGTATAATGAGATCTATAAATCCTTTTTTTTTTCTTATAGTTTGTTTACATTCTGTCACCGCCAAAACGTTTGAAACACCTGTTTTTATTGGCTCTTGACTGTAAAAATGCGCCAATCGGAGATAGCTTTATAAAACCTATTTAAAAAGAGTTCCACATTTTTATTATAATTATTAATTAATGTGCAACTTTCGAATCTAGAACTTTGATGATTTCTAAAGTATTAAAGATCATTATACTAATCCTGCAGGAATTGAGTTGCCCCTCAAATGTTGCAACGAAGTTGAACGATAATGCCAGTGGCCCCACGGCCTATCAAGAGTGCATAGCAAAGCAATGTAACTAACTCCCAGCATACTCTCTTCTTCAAAGGGGTGGGGACAGAAAAGGTTTTATGGATTCAGTAACAGATTAATAGTTTTTTGCCCATTTCTCCATTCATTATCGGGTGTATCATCGTGTGAATGTTAAAATTCAGTTATAAAATGGGTTTTCTAAGTCTGTATTGATATGTTTAAGACATTTAAAAAAAAATTAAATTCAGAAATGCAATGGACATATAAGATGAGGTGAAATTATTTCAGTTCTTTTCCACTAAGCTATTTTTTCTTTCATTTTTAACTTTAACAGAAAAAAGTCAATTATACCTGTAGAAAATTCTTATTCTAGAAAATTTTTAATTACATAGGTATAAACCATTCATTATTTTCATTTAAAATTGTTGTCAAATTGTTGACATTAATTAAAAATTGGTATATTTGACGGGAGTTGGAAAAACAAACCATAAAATAATAATAATAATAATAATAATAATAATGTAGTAATTCTTATTATTAATCCTACAGTTCCTTAAGCATTCACTTAGCTTACAACTACTAATGAATACATTTCTCCAGTTTTCAATTTTATACAATTTTTATTAATTACTCGAACTATGGAACAACAACCTAGTTCTCGCTCACCTCTCACATAAAAAAATAAAAAATAAAAATAAAAAAAATAATTTTTTTAAACTTTCGAATTCAGATGTGTAAATACTTGATTATCATATAAAGATACTATAAATATCATTAAAACTTCTTCTTTTTGGTAAATAAGTCATTTATAGACGCTCAAACGAACGGCACTTGCAGAATGTCGGGAATGTTTGTATGAGGGGCTGTATACAAACTGTCAAATTAAGGTGTAAATACTTGATTATCTTATAAAGAAGCTATAAATATCATTAGAGCTTATTCTTTTTGGTACATAAGTCATTTGTAGACGCTCAAACGAACGACACTTGCAGAATGTCGAGAATGCTTGTACGAGGGGCTGTATACAAACTGTCAAATTAAGATGTGTAAATATTTGATTATCTTATAAAGAAGCTATAAATATCATTAGAGCTTATTCTTTTTGGTACATAAGTCAATTGTAGACGCTCAAACGAACAGCACCTGCAGAAAGTCGAGAATGTTTGTATGAGGGGCTGTATACAAACTGTCAAATTGAAACCTCTCATCATAAAATGCCACATAACTGAGGTAAGAAAGATGTTAGAACAAAACATTTGAAGTCTGAAATGTCCTCTAATGACGCTCAAACCCCTGACATAAAAAAAAAAAAGAAAAATAATAAATTAATTAATTTTTTAAAACTGTCGAATTCAGATGTGTAAATACTTTATTATCATATAAAGATACTGTAAATATCATTAGAACTTATTGTTTTTGGTAAATAAGTCATTTGTAGACACTCAAATGAACGGCACTTGCAGAATCTCGAGAATGCTTGTACGAGGGGCAATATACAAACTGTCAAATTAATATGCGTAAATACTTGATTATCTTATAAAGAAGCTATAAATATCATTAGAGCTTATTCTTTTTGGTACATAAGTCAATTGTAGACGCTCAAACGAACAGCACTTGCAGAATGTCGAGAATGCTTGTACGAGGGGCTATATACAAACTGTAAAATTAAGATGTGTAAATACTTGATTATCTTATAAAGAAGCTATAAATATCATTAGAGCTTATTCTTTTTGGTACATAAGTCATTTGTTGACGCTCAAACGAACGGCCCTTGCAGAATGTCGGGAATGTTTGTATGAGGGGCTGTATACAAACTGTCAAATTATTATCTCTTTTAGCAAAATGCCATATAACAAAGCTCAGAATAATGCTATAACAAATGTTTTAGCATCTGAAATGTCCTTGTATGACGCTGAAACCTCAGAAATTTAAAAAAAATAATAAAAATAATAATAAATAACTTATTTTATTGATATTGTCAAATTAAGTTCTACAAATATTTTATTATCATATAAAGATACTATAAGTATCATTAGAACTTATTGTTTTTGGTACATAAGTCATTTGTAGACGCTCAAACGAACGGCACTTGCAGAATGTCGAGAATGCTTGTACGAGGGGCAATATACAAACTGTCAAATTAAGATGCGTAAATACTTGATTATCTTATAAAGAAGCTATAAATATCATTAGAGCTTATTCTTTTTGGTACATAAGTCATTTGTAGACGCTCAAACGAACGGCACTTGCAGAATGTCGAGAATGCTTGTACGAGGGGCTATATACAAACTGTCAAATTAAGATGTGTAAATACTTGATTATCTTATAAAGAAGCTATTAATATCATTAGAGCTTATTCTTTTTGGTACATAAATCATTTGTAGACGCTCAAACGAACGGCACTTGCAGAATGTCGAGAATGCTTGTACGAGGGGCTGTATACAAACTGTCAAATTATTAACTCTTTTAGCAAAATGCCATATAACAAAGCTCAAAATGATTCTATAAAAAAAAAAAAAGAAATAGCAACTGAAATGTCCTTGAATGACGATCAAACCTCAGAAATTAAAAAAAATAATAAAATAATAATAAATAACTTATTTTATTGATATTGTCAAATTAAGTTCTAAAAATATTTTATCATCATATAAAGATACTATAAATATCATTAGAACTTATTGTTTTTGGTAAATAAGTTATTTGTAGACACTCAAACGATCGTCACTTGCAGAATGTCGAGAATGTTTGTTCGAGGTGCTCTTTACAAACTGTCAAATTTAGATGTGTAGATACATGATTATCTTATAAAGAAACTATAAATATTTTTAGAACTTATTCTTTTTGGTATATATGGTCATTTGTAGACGCTCAAACGAACAGTACTTGCAGAAAGTCGAGAATGTTTGTATAAGGGGCTGTATACAAACTGTCAAATTATTAACTCTTTTAGCAAAATGGAATATAACAAAGCTCAGAATAATGCTATAACAAATATTTTAGCATCTGAAATGTTCTTGTATGACGCTCAAACCACAGAGATTAAAAAAAAAAAATAATAATAAAAATAATAAATAACTTATTTTATTGATATTGTCAAATTAAGTTCTAAAAATATTTTATTATCATATAAAGATACTATAAATATCATTAGAGCTTATTCTTTTTGGTACATAAGTCAATTGTAGACGCTCAAACGAACAACATTTGTAGAATGTCGAGAATGCTTGTACGAGGGGCTGTATACAAACTGTCAAATTAAGATGTGTAAATATTTGATTATCTTATAAAGAAGCTATAAATATCATTAGAGCTTATTCTTTTTGGTACATAAGTCATTTGTAGACGCTCAAACGAACGGCACTTGCAGAATGTCGGGAATGTTTGTATGAGGGGCTGTATAAAAACTGTCAAGTTATTATCTCTTTTAGCAAAATGCCATATAACAAAGCTCAGAATAATGCTATAAGAAAAGTTTTAGCATCTGAAATGTCCTTGTATGACGCTGAAACCTCAGAAATTTAAAAAAAATAATAAAAATAATAATAAAAAACGTATTTTATTGATATTGTCAAATTAAGTTCTACAAATATTTTATTATCGTATAAAGATACTATAAATATCATTAGAACTTATTGTTTTTGGTACATAAGTCATTTGTAGACGCTCAAACGAACGGCACTTGCAGAATGTCGAGAATGCTTGTACGAGGGGCAATATACAAACTGTCAAATTAAGATGCGTAAATACTTTATTATCTTATAAAGAAGCTATAAATATCATTAGAGCTTATTCTTTTTGGTACATAAGTCATTTGTAGACGCTCAAACGAACGGCACTTGCAGAATGTCGGGAATGTTTGTATGAGGGGCTGTATACAAACTGTCAAATTATTATCTCTTTTAGCAAAATGCCATATACCAAAGCTCAGAATAATGCTATAACAAATATTTTAGCATCTGAAATGTCCGTGTATGACGCTCAAACCTCAGAGATTTAAAAAAGAATAAATAAAAAAAATAATAAATAACTTATTTTATTGATATTGTCAAATTAAGTTCTAAAAATATTTTATTATCATATAAAGATACAATAAATATCATTAGAACTTATTCTTTTTGGTACATAAGTCAATTGTAGACGCTCAAACGAACAGCACCTGCAGAAAGTCGAGAATGTTTGTATGAGGGGCTGTATACAAACTGTCAAATTGAAACCTCTCATCATAAAATGCCACATAACTGAGGTAAGAAAGATGTTAGAACAAAACATTTGAAGTCTGAAATGTCCTCTAATGACGCTCAAACCTCTGACATAAAAAAAAAAAAAAGAAAAATAATAAATTAATTAATTTTTTAAAACTGTCGAATTCAGATGTGTAAATAATTTATTATCATATAAAGATACTGTAAATATCATTAGAACTTATTGTTTTTGGTAAATAAGTCATTTGTAGACGCTCAAATGAACGGCACTTGCAGAATCTGGAGAATGCTTGTACGAGGGGCAATATACAAACTGTCAAATTAATATGCGTAAATAATTGATTATCTTATAAAGAAGCTATAAATATCATTAGAGCTTATTCTTTTTGGTACATAAGTCATTTGTAGACGCTCAAACGAACGGCACTTGCAGAATGTCGAGAATGCTTGTACGAGGGGCTGTATACAAACTGTCAAATTAAGATGTGTAAATACTTGATTATCTTATAAAGAAGATATAAATATCATTAGAGCTTATTCTTTTTGGTACATAGTTCATTAGTAGACGCTCAAACGAACGGCACTTTCTGAATGTGGAGAATGCTTGTACGAGGGGTTGTATACAAACTGTCAAATTAAGGTGTAAATACTTGATTATCTTATAAAGAAGCTATAAATATCATTAGAGCTTATTCTTTTTGGTACATAAGTCATTTGTAGACGCTCAAACGAACGGCACTTGCAGAATGTCGGGAATGTTTGTATAAGGGGCTGTATACAAACTGTCAAATTATTAACTCTTTTAGCAAAATGCCATATAACAAAGCTCAGAATAATGCTATAACAAATATTTTAGCATCTGAAATGTTCTTGTATGACGCTCAAACCACAGAGATTAAAAAAAATAATAATAAAAAAAATAATAAATAACTTATTTTATTGATATTGTCAAATTAATTTCTAAAAATATTTTATTATCATATAAAGATACTATAAATATCATTAGAGCTTATTCTTTTTGGTACATAAGTCAATTGTAGACGCTCAAACGAACAACATTTGTAGAATGTCGAGAATGCTTGTACGAGGGGCTGTATACAAACTGTCAAATTAAGATGTGTAAATATTTGATTATCTTATAAAGAAGCTATAAATATCATTAGAGCTTATTCTTTTTGGTACATAAGTCATTTGTAGACGCTCAAACGAACGGCACTTGCAGAATGTCGGGAATGTTTGTATGAGGGGCTGTATAAAAACTGTCAAGTTATTATCTCTTTTAGCAAAATGCCATATAACAAAGCTCAGAATAATGCTATAAGAAAAGTTTTAGCATCTGAAATGTCCTTGTATGACGCTGAAACCTCAGAAATTTAAAAAAAATAATAAAAATAATAATAATAAACTTATTTTATTGATATTGTCAAATTAAGTTCTACAAATATTTTATTATCGTATAAAGATACTATAAATATCATTAGAACTTATTGTTTTTGGTACATAAGTCATTTGTAGACGCTCAAACGAACGGCACTTGCAGAATGTCGAGAATGCTTGTACGAGGGGCAATATACAAACTGTCAAATTAAGATGCGTAAATACTTTATTATCTTATAAGGAAGCTATAAATATCATTAGAGCTTATTCTTTTTGGTACATAAGTCATTTGTAGACGCTCAAACGAACGGCACTTGCAGAATGTCGGGAATGTTTGTATGAGGGGCTGTATACAAACTGTCAAATTATTATCTCTTTTAGCAAAATGCCATATACCAAAGCTCAGAATAATGCTATAACAAATATTTTAGCATCTGAAATGTCCGTGTATGACGCTCAAACCTCAGAGATTTAAAAAAAAATAAATAAAAAAAATAATAAATAACTTATTTTATTGATATTGTCAAATTAAGTTCTAAAAATATTTTATTATCATATAAAGATACAATAAATATCATTAGAACTTATTCTTTTTGGTACATAAGTCATTTGTAGACGCTCAAACGAACGGCACTTGCAGAATTTCGAGAATACTTGTACGAGGGGCTGTATACAAACTGTCAAATTAAGATGTGTAAATACTTGATTATCTTATAAAGAAGCTATAAATATCATTAGAGCTTATTCTTTTTGGTACATAAATCATTTGTAGACGCTCAAACGAACGGCACTTGCAGAATGTCGAGAATGCTTGTACGAGGGGCTGTATACAAACTGTCAAATTAAGGTGTAAATACTTGATTATCTTATAAAGTAGCTATAAATATCATTAGAGCTTATTCTTTTTGGTACATAGTTCATTAGTAGACGCTCAAACGAACGGCACTTTCTGAATGTGGAGAATGCTTGTACGAGGGGTTGTATACAAACTGTCAAATTAAGGTGTAAATACTTGATTATCTTATAAAGAAGCTATAAATATCATTAGAGCTTATTCTTTTTGGTACATAAGTCATTTGTAGACGCTCAAACGAACGGCACTTGCAGAATGTCGGGAATGTTTGTATAAGGGGCTGTATACAAACTGTCAAATTATTAACTCTTTTAGCAAAATGCCATATAACAAAGCTCAGAATAATGCTATAACAAATATTTTAGCATCTGAAATGTTGTTGTATGACGCTCAAACCACAGAGATTAAAAAAAATAATAATAAAAAAAATAATAAATAACTTATTTTATTGATATTGTCAAATTAAGTTCTAAAAATATTTTATTATCATATAAAGATACTATAAATATCATTAGAGCTTATTCTTTTTGGTACATAAGTCAATTGTAGACGCTCAAACGAACAACATTTGTAGAATGTCGAGAATGCTTGTACGAGGGGCTGTATACAAACTGTCAAATTAAGATGTGTAAATATTTGATTATCTTATAAAGAAGCTATAAATATCATTAGAGCTTATTCTTTTTGGTACATAAGTCATTTGTAGACGCTCAAACGAACGGCACTTGCAGAATGTCGGGAATGTTTGTATGAGGGGCTGTATAAAAACTGTCAAGTTATTATCTCTTTTAGCAAAATGCCATATAACAAAGCTCAGAATAATGCTATAAGAAAAGTTTTAGCATCTGAAATGTCCTTGTATGACGCTGAAACCTCAGAAATTTAAAAAAAATAATAAAAATAATAATAAAAAACTTATTTTATTGATATTGTCAAATTAAGTTCTACAAATATTTTATTATCGTATAAAGATACTATAAATATCATTAGAACTTATTGTTTTTGGTACATAAGTCATTTGTAGACGCTCAAACGAACGGCACTTGCAGAATGTCGAGAATGCTTGTACGAGGGGCAATATACAAACTGTCAAATTAAGATGCGTAAATACTTTATTATCTTATAAGGAAGCTATAAATATCATTAGAGCTTATTCTTTTTGGTACATAAGTCATTTGTAGACGCTCAAACGAACGGCACTTGCAGAATGTCGGGAATGTTTGTATGAGGGGCTGTATACAAACTGTCAAATTATTATCTCTTTTAGCAAAATGCCATATACCAAAGCTCAGAATAATGCTATAACAAATATTTTAGCATCTGAAATGTCCGTGTATGACGCTCAAACCTCAGAGATTTAAAAAAAAATAAATAAAAATAATAATAAATAACTTATTTTATTGATATTGTCAAATTAAGTTCTAAAAATATTTTATTATCATATAAAGATACAATAAATATCATTAGAACTTATTCTTTTTGGTACATAAGTCATTTGTAGACGCTCAAACGAACGGCACTTGCAGAATTTCGAGAATACTTGTACGAGGGGCTGTATACAAACTGTCAAATTAAGATGTGTAAATACTTGATTATCTTATAAAGAAGCTATAAAAATCATTAGAGCTTATTCTTTTTGGTACATAAGTCAATTGTAGACGCTCAAACGAACAGCACCTGCAGAAAGTCGAGAATGTTTGTATGAGGGGCTGTATACAAACTGTCAAATTGAAACCTCTCATCATAAAATGCCACATAACTGAGGTAAGAAAGATGTTAGAACAAAACATTTGAAGTCTGAAATGTCCTCTAATGACGCTCAAACCTCTGACATAAAAAAAAAAAAAAGAAAAATAATAAATTAATTAATTTTTTAAAACTGTCGAATTCAGATGTGTAAATAATTTATTATCATATAAAGATACTGTAAATATCATTAGAACTTATTGTTTTTGGTAAATAAGTCATTTGTAGACGCTCAAATGAACGGCACTTGCAGAATCTCGAGAATGCTTGTACGAGGGGCAATATACAAACTGTCAAATTAATATGCGTAAATACTTGATTATCTTATAAAGAAGCTATAAATATCATTAGAGCTTATTCTTTTTGGTACATAAATCATTTGTAGACGCTCAAACGAACGGCACTTGCAGAATGTCGAGAATGCTTGTACGAGGGGCTGTATACAAACTGTCAAATTAAGGTGTAAATACTTGATTATCTTATAAAGTAGCTATAAATATCATTAGAGCTTATTCTTTTTGGTACATAGTTCATTAGTAGACGCTCAAACGAACGGCACTTTCTGAATGTGGAGAATGCTTGTACGAGGGGTTGTATACAAACTGTCAAATTAAGGTGTAAATACTTGATTATCTTATAAAGAAGCTATAAATATAATTAGAGCTTATTCTTTTTGGTACATAAATCATTTGTAGACGCTCAAACGAACGGCACTTGCAGAATGTCGAGAATGCTTGTACGAGGGGCTGTATACAAACTGTCAAATTAAGATGTGTAAATACTTGATTATCTTATAAAGAAGCTATAAATATCATTAGAGCTTATTCTTTTTGGTACATAAATCATTTGTAGACGCTCAAACGAACGGCACTTGCAGAATGTCGAGAATGCTTGTACGAGGGGCTGTATACAAACTGTCAAATTAAGGTGTAAATACTTGATTATCTTATAAAGTAGCTATAAATATCAATAGAGCTTATTCTTTTTGGTACATAAATCATTTGTAGACGCTCAAACGAACGGCACTCGCAGAATGTCGGGAATGTTTGTATGAGGGGCTGTATACAAACTGTCAAATTATTAACTCTTTTAGCAAAATGCCATATAAAAAAGCTCAGAATAATGCTATAACAAATATTTTAGCATCTGAGTTGTCCTTTTATGACGCTGAAACCTCAGAAATTTAAAAAAAATACAAAAAATAATAATAAATAATTTTATTGATATTGTCAAATTAAGTTCAAAAATATTTTATTATCATATAAAGATACTATAAATATCGTTGGAACTTATTGTTTTTGGTAAATAAGTCATTTAAAGACGCTCAAACGAACGGCACTTGCAGAATGTCGAGAATGCTTGTACGAGGGGCTGTATACAAACTGTCAAATTAAGATGTGTAAATACTTGATTATCTTATAAAGAAGCTATAAATATCATTAGAGCTTATTCTTTTTGGTACATAAATCATTTGTAGACGCTCAAACGAACGGCACTTGCAGAATGTCGAGAATGCTTGTACGAGGGGCTGTATACAAACTGTCAAATTAAGGTGTAAATACTTGATTATCTTATAAAGTAGCTATAAATATCATTACAGCTTATTCTTTTTGGTACATAAGTCATTTGTAGACGCTCAAACGAACGGCACTCGCAGAATGTCGGGAATGTTTGTATGAGGGGCTGTATACAAACTGTCAAATTATTAACTCTTTTAGCAAAATGCCATATAACAAAGCTCAAAATGATTCTATAAAAAAAAAAAAGAAATAGCAACTGAAATGTCCTTGAATGACGATCAAACCTCAGAAATTAAAAAAAATAATAAAATAATAATAAATAACTTATTTTATTGATATTGTCAAATTAAGTTCTAAAAATATTTTATCATCATATAAAGATACTATAAATATCATTAGAACTTATTGTTTTTGGTAAATAAGTTATTTGTAGACACTCAAACGATCGTCACTTGCAGAATGTCGAGAATGTTTGTTCGAGGTGCTCTTTACAAACTGTCAAATTTAGATGTGTAGATACATGATTATCTTATAAAGAAACTATAAATATTTTTAGAACTTATTCTTTTTGGTATATATGGTCATTTGTAGACGCTCAAACGAACAGTACTTGCAGAAAGTCGAGAATGTTTGTATGAGGAGTTGTATACAAACTGTCAAATTGAAATCTCTTATAAGATAATGCCACATAACTAGCTAAGAATGATGGTAGAATAAAAATTTTGGAATCTGAAATTTCCTCGAATGACGCTCAAACCTCAGTCGTTTTAAAAAATATAAATAATAAATAACAAATTGTATATAAACTGTCAACTTAAGATGTGTAAATACATGAGTATCTTATAAAGTTATTATTTATCTTTGGAAAAAAGAATCTGTAATAACTGTGAAAATATTACTGTGGGAAAAAAACTTTTTAACGCTTAAACTATTACTTTTGACGCTTAAATGCATGGTTTCAAAATAATTAATTTTGGGGGCCGTATACAATCTGTGATTTTAGACCTTTGGAAAAAATAATGCCTAATAAATGTGAAAATATTAGCGCGGAAACAAAACTTTTTAAAGCTCAAACGATTACTTTGAACGCTGTAAAGTATGGTATATTCAGAATTTCAAAATGCTTAATTTAAGGGGCTGTATGCAATCTGTGGTTTTAAACCTTTGGAAAAAAACGATGCATTATAACTGTGAAAATATCACTGTTGAAACAAAACTTTTCAAGGCTCAAACTATTATACTGGACGGGGACACTCAAAAGTATGGTATATTCAGAATTTAAAAAAAATTAATTTAGGGGGCTAAATACAAACTGTGATTTTAGTTCAATGCAAAAATGAGTGTTCTATAAGTGTTAAAATAATAATGCTGATATAAAACTTTTTAACGCTCAATCAATTACTTTTATCGCTGTATCGTATAATATATTAAGAATTTCAAAATACTTAAATTAAAGGGCTGTATAGAAACTGTGAATTTTGCTGTCGGGAAAAATTAATACTTTTATAACTGTGAAAATAATGTCGCTCAAACAATTTTTTTTGTCGCTCAAACGCGCTCAAATGACGCTCAAACCTATGCTGTTTTCAATTGTTAACTTCCATAAAGTCGGGGGGCCAACTTCACGTTTAATTGACCCTCTGAGTCTATTTTCGCTTATAGCCTTTTTCTGTTTTTCGCTGAAATGAAAATTTTTGTCGCTCAAACACGCTCAAACGACGCTCAAACCGATGCTGCTTTCAGTTTTTAAATTCGATAATGTCGAGGGGCCAACTTCACGCGAAGTTAGCCCCCGAGTTTTATTTTGTTTCTAAACTTGGTAAGATTGTCGCTCAAACGAAAATTTTTGTCGCTCAAACGCGCTCAAACGACGCTCAAACCTATGCTGTTTTCAGTTTTTTAATTCTGTAAAGTCAAGGGGCTAACTTCACGGACCTACATAACTGAGGTAAGAAAGATGTTAGAACAAAACATTTGAAGTCTGAAATGTCCTCTAATGACGCTCAAACCTCTGACATAAAAAAAAAAGAAAAATAATAAATTAATTAATTTTTTAAAACTGTCGAATTCAGATGTGTAAATACTTTATTATCATATAAAGATACTGTAAATATCATTAGAACTTATTGTTTTTGGTAAATAAGTCATTTGTAGACGCTCAAACGAACGGCACTTGCAGAATGTCGAGAATGCTTGTACGAGGGGCAGTATACAAACTGTCAAATTAAGATGCGTAAGTACTTGATTATCTTATAAAGAAGCTATAAATATCATTAGAGCTTATTCTTTTTGGTACATAAGTAATTTGTAGACGCTCAAACGAACGGCACTTGCAGAATGTCGAGAATGCTTGTACGAGGGGCTGTATACAAACTGTCAAATTAAGATGTGTAAATAATTGATTATCTTATAAAGAAGCTATAAATATCATTAGAGCTTATTCTTTTTGGTACATAAATCATTTGTAGACGCTCAAACGAACGGCTCTTGCAGAATGTCGAGAATGCTTGTACGAGGGGCTGTATACAAACTGTCAATTTAAGGTGTAAATACTTGATTATGTTATAAAGTAGCTATAAATATCATTAGAGCTTATTCTTTTTGGTACATAGTTCATTAGTAGACGCTCAAACGAACGGCACTTGCAGAATGTCGAGAATACTTGTACGAGGGGCTGTATACAAACTGTCAAATTATTAACTCTTTTAGCAAAATGCCATATAACAAGGCTCAGAATAATGCTATAACAAATATTTTAGCATCTGAAATGTTCTTGTATGACGCTCAAACCACAGAGATTTAAAAAAAAAATAATAAAAAAAATAATAAATAACTTATTTTATTGATATTGTCAAATTAAGTTCTAAAAATATTTTATTATCATATAAAGATACTATAAATATCATTAGAGCTTATTCTTTTTGGTACATAAGTAATTTGTAGACGCTCAAACGAACGGCACTTGCAGAATGTCGAGAATGCTTGTACGAGGGGCTGTATACAAACTGTCAAATTAAGATGTGTAAATACTTGATTATCTTATAAAGAAGCTATAAATATCATTAGAGCTTATTCTTTTTGGTACATAAGTAATTTGTAGACGCTCAAACGAACGGCACTTGCAGAATGTCGAGAATGCTTGTACGAGGGGCTGTATACAAACTGTCAAATTAATATGCGTAAATACTTGATTATCTTATAAAGAAGCTATAAATATCATTAGAGCTTATTCTTTTTGGTACATAAGTCATTTGTAGACGCTCAAACGAACGGCACTTGCAGAATGTTGAGAATGCTTGTACGAGGGGCTGTATACAAACTGTCAAATTAAGATGTGTAAATACTTGATTATCTTATAAAGAAGATATAAATATCATTAGAGCTTATTCTTTTTGGTACATAAATTATTTGTAGACGCTCAAACGAACGGTACTTGCAGAATGTCGAGAATGCTTGTACGAGGGGCTGTATACAAACTGTCAAATTAAGGTGTAAATACTTGATTATCTTATAAAGTAGCTATAAATATCATTAGAGCTTATTCTTTTTGGTACATAGTTCATTAGTAGACGCTCAAACGAACGGCACTTTCTGAATGTGGAGAATGCTTGTACGAGGGGTTGTATACAAACTGTCAAATTAAGGTGTAAATACTTGATTATCTTATAAAGAAGCTATAAATATCATTAGAGCTTATTCTTTTTGGTACATAAGTCATGTGTAGACGCTCAAACGAACGGCACTTGCAGAATGTCGGGAATGTTTGTATAAGGGGCTGTATACAAACTGTCAAATTATTAACTCTTTTAGCAAAATGCCATATAACAAGGCTCAGAATAATGCTATAACAAATATTTTAGCATCTGAAATGTTCTTGTATGACGCTCAAACCACAGAGATTAAAAAAAAAAATAATAAAAAAAATAATAAATAACTTATTTTATTGATATTGTGAAATTAAGTTCTAAAAATATTTTATTATCATATAAAGATACTATAAATATCATTAGAGCTTATTCTTTTTGGTACATAAGTCAATTGTAGACGCTCAAACGAACAGCATTTGTAGAATGTCGAGAATGCTTGTACGAGGGGCTGTATACAAACTGTCAAATTAAGATGTGTAAATATTTGATTATCTTATAAAGAAGCTATAAATATCATTAGAGATTATTCTTTTTGGTACATAAATTATTTGTAGACGCTCAAACGAACGGCACTTGCAGAATGTCGAGAATGCTTGTACGAGGGGCTGTATGCAAACTGTCAAATTAAGGTGTAAATACTTGATTATCTTATAAAGTAGCTATAAATATCATTAGAGATTATTCTTTTTGGTACATAAATCATTTGTAGACGCTCAAACGAACGGCACTTGCAGAATGTCGAGAATGCTTGTACGAGGGGCTGTATGCAAACTGTCAAATTAAGGTGTAAATACTTGATTATCTTATAAAGTAGCTATAAATATCATTAGAGCTTATTCTTTTTGTTACATAAATCATTTGTAGACGCTCAAACGAACGGCACTTGCAGAATGTCGAGAATGCTTGTTCGAGGGGCTGTATACAAACTGTCAAATTGAAACCTCTCATCATAAAATGCCACATAACTGAGGTAAGAAAGATGTTAGAACAAAACATTTGAAGTCTGAAATGTCCTCTAATGACGCTCAAACCTCTGACATAAAAAAAAAGAAAAATAATAAATTAATTAATTTTTTAAAACTGTTGAATTCAGATGTGTAAATATTTTATTATCATATAAAGATATTGTAAATATCATTAGAACTTATTCTTTTTGGTACATAAGTCAATTGTAGACGCTCAAACGAACAGCATTTGTAGAATGTCGAGAATGCTTGTACGAGGGGCTGTATACAAACTGTCAAATTAAGATGTGTAAATATTTGATTATCTTATAAAAAAGCTATAAATATCATTAGAGCTTATTCTTTTTGGTACATAAGTCATTTGTAGACGCTCAAACGAACGGCACTTGCAGAATGTCGGAATGTTTGTATGAGGGGCTGTATACAAACTGTCAAGTTATTATCTCTTTTAGCAAAATGCCATATAACAAAGCTCAGAATAATGCTATAACAAATGTTTTAGCATCTGAAATGTCCTTGTATGACGCTGAAACCTCAGAAATTTAAAAAATAATAATAAAAATAATAATAAATAACTTATTTTATTGATATAGTCAAATTAAGTTCTACAAATATTTTATTATCATATAAAGATACTATAAATATCATTAGAACTTATTGTATTTGGTACATAAGTCATTTGTAGACGCTCAAACGAACGGCACTTGCAGAATGTCGAGAATGCTTGTACGAGGGGCAATATACAAACTGTCAAATTAAGATGCGTAAATACTTGATTACCTTATAAAGAAGCTATAAATATCATTAGAGATTATTCTTTTTGGTACATAAATCATTTGTAGACGCTCAAACGAACGGCACTTGCAGAATGTCGAGAATGCTTGTACGAGGGGCTGTATGCAAACTGTCAAATTAAGGTGTAAATACTTGATTATCTTATAAAGTAGCTATAAATATCATTAGAGCTTATTCTTTTTGTTACATAAATCATTTGTAGACGCTCAAACGAACGGCACTTTCTGAATGTGGAGAATGCTTGTACGAGGGGTTGTATACAAACTGTCAAATTAAGGTGTAAATACTTGATTATCTTATAAAGAAGCTATAAATATCATTAGAGCTTATTCTTTTTGGTACATAAGTCATGTGTAGACGCTCAAACGAACGGCACTTGCAGAATGTCGGGAATGTTTGTATAAGGGGCTGTATACAAACTGTCAAATTATTAACTCTTTTAGCAAAATGCCATATAACAAGGCTCAGAATAATGCTATAACAAATATTTTAGCATCTGAAATGTTCTTGTATGACGCTCAAACCACAGAGATTAAAAAAAATAATAATAAAAAAAATAATAAATAACTTATTTTATTGATATTGTGAAATTAAGTTCTAAAAATATTTTATTATAATATAAAGATACTATAAATATCATTAGAGCTTATTCTTTTTGGTACATAAGTCAATTGTAGACGCTCAAACGAACAGCATTTGTAGAATGTCGAGAATGCTTGTACGAGGGGCTGTATACAAACTGTCAAATTAAGATGTGTAAATATTTGATTATCTTATAAAGAAGCTATAAATATCATTAGAGCTTATTCTTTTTGGTACATAAGTCATTTGTAGACGCTCAAACGAACGGCACTTGCAGAATGTCGGAATGTTTGTATGAGGGGCTGTATACAAACTGTCAAGTTATTATCTCTTTTAGCAAAATGCCATATAACAAAGCTCAGAATAATGCTATAACAAATGTTTTAGCATCTGAAATGTCCTTGTATGACGCTGAAACCTCAGAAATTTAAAAAATAATAATAAAAATAATAATAAATAACTTATTTTATTGATATTGTCAAATTAAGTTCTACAAATATTTTATTATCATATAAAGATACTATAAATATCATTAGAACTTATTGTATTTGGTACATAAGTCATTTGTAGACGCTCAAACGAACGGCACTTGCAGAATGTCGAGAATGCTTGTACGAGGGGCAATATACAAACTGTCAAATTAAGATGCGTAAATACTTGATTACCTTATAAAGAAGCTATAAATGTCATTAGAGATTATTCTTTTTGGTACATAAATCATTTGTAGACGCTCAAACGAACGGCACTTGCAGAATGTCGAGAATGCTTGTACGAGGGGCTGTATGCAAACTGTCAAATTAAGGTGTAAATACTTGATTATCTTATAAAGTAGCTATAAATATCATTAGAGCTTATTCTTTTTGTTACATAAATCATTTGTAGACGCTCAAACGAACGGCACTTGCAGAATGTCGAGAATGCTTGTACGAGGGGCTGTATACAAACTGTCAAATTAAGATTTGTAAATACTTGATTATCTTATAAAGAAGCTATAAATATCATTAGAGCTTATTCTTTTTGGTACATAAATCATTTGTAGACGCTCAAACGAACGGCACTTGCAGAATGTCGAGAATGCTTGTACGAGGGGCTGTATACAAACTGTCAAATTAAGATGTGTAAATAATTGATTATCTTATAAAGAAGCTATAAATATAATTAGAGCTTATTCTTTTTGGTACATAAATCATTTGTAGACGCTCAAACGAACGGCACTTGCAGAATGTCGAGAATGCTTGTACGAGGGGCTGTATACAAACTGTCAAATTAAGGTGTAAATACTTGATTATCTTATAAAGTAGCTATAAATATCATTAGAGCTTATTCTTTTTGGTACATAAATCATTTGTAGACGCTCAAACGAACGGCACTCGCAGAATGTCGGGAATGTTTGTATGAGGGGCTGTATACAAACTGTCAAATTATTAACTCTTTTAGCAAAATGCCATATAAAAAAGCTCAGAATAATGCTATAACAAATATTTTAGCATCTGAATTGTCCTTTTATGACGCTGAAACCTCAGAAATTTAAAAAAAATACAAAAAATAATAATAAATAACTTATTTTATTGATATTGTCAAATTAAGTTCAAAAATATTTTATTATCATATAAAGATACTATAAATATCGTTGGAACTTATTGTTTTTGGTAAATAAGTCATTTAAAGACGCTCAAACGAACGGCACTTGCAGAATGTCCAGAATACTTGTACGAGGGGCTGTATACAAACTGTCAAATTAAGATGTGTAACTAATTGATTATCTTATAAAGAAGCTATAAATATCATTAGAGCTTATTCTTTTTGGTACATAAGTCATTTCTAGACGCTCAAACGAACGGCACTTGCAGAATGTCGAGAATGCTTGTACGAGGGGCTGTATACAAACTGTCAAATTAAGATGTGTAAATATTTGATTATCTTATAAAGAAGCTATAAATATCATTAGAGCTTATTCTTTTTGGTACATAAATCATTTGTAGACGCTCAAACGAACGGTACTTGCAGAATGTCGAGAATGCTTGTACGAGGGGCTGTATACAAACTGTCAAATTAAGGTGTAAATACTTGATTATCTTATAAAGTAGCTATAAATATCATTACAGCTTATTCTTTTTGGTACATAAGTCATTTGTAGACGCTCAAACGAACGGCACTCGCAGAATGTCGGGAATGTTTGTATGAGGGGCTGTATACAAACTGTCAAATTATTAACTCTTTTAGCAAAATGCCATATAACAAAGCTCAAAATGATTCTATAAAAAAAAAAAAAAAATAGCAACTGAAATGTCCTTGAATGACGCTCAAACCTCAGAAATTAAAAAAAATAATAAAATAATAATAAATAACTTATTTTATTGATATTGTCAAATTAAGTTCTAAAAATATTTTATCATCATATAAAGATACTATAAATATCATTAGAACTTATTGTTTTTGGTAAATAAGTTATTTGTAGACACTCAAACGATCGTCACTTGCAGAATGTCGAGAATGTTTGTTCGAGGTGCTCTTTACAAACTGTCAAATTTTGATGTGTAGATACATGATTATCTTATAAAGAATCTATAAATATCTTTAGAACTTATTCTTTTTGGTATATATGGTCATTTGTAGACGCTCAAACGAACAGTACTTGCAGAAAGTCGAGAATGTTTGTATGAGGAGTTGTATACAAACTGTCAAATTGAAATCTCTTATAAGATAATGCCACATAACTAGCTAAGAATGATGGTAGCATAAAAATTTTGGAATCTGAAATAACCTCGAATGACGCTCAAACCTCAGTCGTTTTAAAAAATATAAATAATAAATAACAAATTGTATATAAACTGTCAACTTAAGATGTGTAAATACATGAGTGTCTTATAAAGTTATTATTTATCTTTGGAAAAAAGAATCTGTAATAACTGTGAAAATATTACTGTGGGAAAAAAACTTTTTAACGCTTAAACTATTACTTTTGACGCTTAAATGCATGGTTTCAAAATAATTAATTTTGGGGGCCGTATACAATCTGTGATTTTAGACCTTTGGAAAAAATAATGTCTAATAAATGTGAAAATATTAGCGCGGAAACAAAACTTTTTAAAGCTCAAACGATTACTTTGAACGCTGTAAAGTATGGTATATTCAGAATTTCAAAATGCTTAATTTAAGGGGCTGTATGCAATCTGTGATTTTAAACCTTTGGAAAAAAACGATGCATTATAATTGTGAAAATATCACTGTTGAAACAAAACTTTTCAAGGCTCAAACTATTATACTGGACGGGGACACTCAAAAGTATGGTATATTCAGAATTTAAAAAAAATTAATTTAGGGGGCTAAATACAAACTGTGATTTTAGTTCAATGCAAAAATTAGTGTTCTATAAGTGTTAAAATAATAATGCTGATACAAAACTTTTTAACGCTCAATCAATTACTTTTATCGCTGTATCGTATAATATATTAAGAATTTCAAAATACTTAAATTAAAGGGCTGTATAGAAACTGTGAATTTTGCTGTCGGTAAAAATTAATACTTTTATAACTATGAAAATAATGTCGCTCAAACAATTTTTTTTGTCGCTCAAACGCGCTCAAATGACGCTCAAACCTATGCTGTTTTCAATTGTTAACTTCCATAAAGTCGGGGGGCCAACTTCACGTTTAATTGGCCCTCTGAGTCTATTTTCGCTTATAGCCTTTTTCTGTTTTTCGCTGAAATGAAAATTTTTGTCGCTCAAACACGCTCAAACGACGCTCAAACCGATGCTGCTTTCAGTTTTTAAATTCGATAATGTCGAGGGGCCAACTTCACGCGAAGTTAGCCCCCGAGTTTTATTTTGTTTCTAAGCTTGGTAAGATTGTCGCTCAAACGAAAATTTTTGTCGCTCAAACGCGCTCAAACGACGCTCAAACCTATGCTGTTTTCAGTTTTTTAATTCTGTAAAGTCAAGGGGCTAACTTCACGGACCTAGTTTGAAATTGAAATAAACATTAACCGCCAACGGACTCGGACATCTCCTGACAAAGAACACACTTTCTCAGCAAAGAAATAGATATGTCAGCATTTCTAATGATGAATCACGCATCACTGACACAGCCAACTCGTTAAAGTTTTTATCCGCTTTCAAACCTTTTTTTTTCTTTTTTATTTATTTATTTATTTTATTTTGTGAAGCGTTACATTTATCAATTATCTGATTATAATTATTAGAGTTGTTATACGTTCGCTTATAGAAATTTTGAAACCTGGTTCTGTTTAAAATATCAGCTAAAAATTATTATTTTAAAAATATGATATTAAATTGTTTTTAAAAATGATAAAACTTATTATTCCCCACTGAATTTATAATAATTAAGCACCAAGAAAATAAGGAAGGGAGATTTTTTCGTTAGGAGAAGGGGACTCTGTCCCCCTGAATCCACCGTAGAAGTCAATTTTTATTTTTTCCCCCTGTTCATATTGTCGCGTAGGTATTAAATGAGAACGAGTGAAGACAACAAGCATGAACCAACTCAAAGCTTTATTTCCCCAACTCAAGGCTACATCAGCTTAAATACACTCGAGGGGTGCTTTCTCGAATGGAACATTCCGAGCTTGGAAAGTTCTAGAAATTAAATAACGATTAACATAAGAATTAACATAATAACAATTAGCATATTTCCGAAGGAAGTAGAAACAAATACAAAGCAATCTTTAAATCAAAACGAAACTTAGGACACTTGCCTTCAACGGGGATCGACCTCACCACCTTCTGGTCTGTAGTCAAGCACTTTACCTCGGAGCCATAGGTTCACACAACAGATAATTCCATTTTAGCTATATTTAGTGAGTTCGGCCTTGATCAACCAGCAGGCTCTCCCGAGCACAGAATGCTAGTTTCGTTACATTTCCCCTTCCTTTGGAGAAAGCAGCGTCCCACTGCAGTCTACTCTGACTCCTCGTGACAGGTCCCCTTGAATTCCTGTGCGTTTCTTCATCAGCTATTTGCTCTTTTGGATCAAAATAGGATTTCAGCCTCAGAATATGGACTACGTCCTTTAAACTTCGTCGCCTTTTATTCTCCTCCATGCTCTCTACTTCGTATGACACATCAGATAGTCGTCGTGTGATTCGGTATGGTCCGAAGTAACGCCTTAGAAGTTTTTCCGAAAGCCCAACTTTTCGTATGGGAGTAAAAACCCAGACTAAGTCTCCGACATTATAGCTGATTGGTCGATGTCTTTCGTCATATCTTCGTTTGTCACTTGCTTGAGCCTCGAGGATGTGAAGTCTCCCTAGCTGTCTAGCTTCCTCTGCCCTGGTGACTAGATGTTGCGCATAACTTTCGTTATAGGGTTCTGCGAAGTGAGGAAAGATCACATCCAGAGGAGTCTGGATATCTGTACCATGTACGAGAAAGAAGGGACTGAACCCGGTGGTATCTTGTTTTGCTGAATTGTAAGCGAAAGTCACAAAAGGCAAGACTGCATCCCAATTTCTTTGCTCAACGTCAACATACATAGAGAGCATGTCGGCCAATGTTTTGTTAAATCTTTCGGTCAGTCCATTGGTTTGTGGATGATAGGCTGTCGTTAGAAGATGAGATGTTTGGCATAGTTGATTAATGTCTTTCACAATATTGGATAGAAAAGAACGTCCTCGATCACTTATCATCTCTTTGGGAGCGCCGTGCTTGAGTATGATTTCTTCAACTATAAATTGGGCAATTTCAGTAGCCTCAGCAGTTGGTAATGCCTTTGTAACTGTGAATCTCGTCAGGTAATCCGTGCAGACGATAATCCATCTGTTCCCGTTCCGAGTAATTGGGAAGCGTCCAAGTAAATCTATTCCAATTTTAGCGAATGGTAGATCAGGGGGCTTTATTGGATGAAGTTGTCCAGGTGGAAGTCCAGATAGAGATTTCCGTCTTTGGCACTCTCGACAGTGTGCCACATAACGGCGTATGCTGCCATATAGTCCTGGCCAATATTATTTCCTCTTTATCCGATCATACGTTTTGGCGAATCCGAGATGACCTGCAGTTGGAGCATCATGAAAACTCGTTAGTATGTCACAACGGAGTTGTTTCGGGACTACCAAGAGCAATTGCTGTCCCATAGGGTCGTAATTTCTTTTATAAAGTACTCCGCTTCTCATTTGATAACCTCGGCATCCGTCGCCTTTTTGGGTAGTTTTAATTATGGATTTCAACTGCTTATCTTTTAGCTGTTCTTTTCCGTAGTCTGCGATGACAGCAAAGAAAGGGATTTCTCCATTGTCCTCGGCTGCTGTCTCAGCAAGGGGCTTTCTTGACAGTGAGTCAGCGTCGGAATGTTTTCGACCACTCTTATGGATGACGTTGATGTCGTACTCCTGTAACCTCAAAGCCCAACGAGCAAGTCTTCCAGATGGATCTTTAACATTAGCCAGCCAGCATAAAGAATGGTGGTCCGTCACTACAGTAAAGGGTTTTCCAAAAATGTATGGTCTGAATTTACTGATCGCCCAAATGACAGCATGGCATTCTTTTTCGGTTGTAGAATAGTTCTTTTCAGCTGCGGTCAGGGATCTGGAGGAGTAGGCTATTGGTCTTTCCTTACCATCTTGATCCTGTACTAATACTGCACCGATGCCATAGCCACTAGCATCTGTATGTATCTTCGTTTCAGCGTTTTGCAGGAAATGTGCCAAAACAGGGCCACTGGTCAGTAACTTCTTGAGCATTGCGAAAGATTCCCTCTGCGATGTGCCCCAAGAAAACTTTGCATCTTTCTTTAATAACTCATGCAAGGGCTTTGCGATATCGGCGAAATTCCTGATGAATCGTCTGTAATACGAGCACAGGCCTAGAAAACTTCGAACATCTGCAACATTTTCTGGGAACTTTGTCACAGCAGCTGTCTTTTGTGGATCGGGATAGATCCCATGTTGATCTACTAGGTGTCCCAATATGGTCAGCTTCTTTTTGCCGAACGAGCAATTATTAGAGTTAAGCGTCAACCCTGCCTCTCGAATACATTTGCAAAACTTTCCTCAGGCGTAACTGGTGCTCTTGAAAATTTGGTGCATATACAATGATGTCGTCTAAATAGCAAAGACAGATGTTCCATTTGAGTCCTCGCAGTTCTGCATCCATAATTCGTTCGAATGTAGCGGGGGCATTGCATAGCCCAAACGGCATGACTTTAAACTCATAGAGGCCGTCTGACGTCACAAAAGCTGTCTTTTCTCGATCTTTTCATCAACTTCAATTTGACAGTAGCCTGACTTCAAGTCCATCATAGAGAAAATTGTCGCACCGGCGAGACAATCTAAAGCATCGTCGATGCGTGGCAGCGGATAGACGTCTTTTTTAGTGACTTTGTTCAATCTTCTATAATCGACACAGAAGCGCCATTCACCATTTTTCTTCTTCACAAGCATGACGGGAGATGACCAGGGACTGTTTGATGGCTGTTCACGTCTTCTTTTAACATCCGCTGTACTTCATTTTCAATTATTCGTTTCTCAGTTGCTGATGTACGATAAGGTCTCTGCTTAATTGGAGCGCTGTTACCTGTGTCAATCTTGTGCTTTACACCATTGCATCTAGATTTTCTCGATTTTCTGTTAATGTCGAAAATATCACTATACTCTTCCAGCAGATTTAAGAGCGCGTCTACTTCTTGAATAGTTAGCTCATCATCTAACATTTCTTTAAATTTTCCTCGAATCAGTGTCTTTCTGGACCTATGTCTTTTGGTATGTTCTCTATCAGTATCATTCAGCGAACAGATGGAGTTATTTTCGATTACTGTTAAACGAGCTATATTCATTCTCTTTGGTATTATCTGAGTTCGTCCAGAGAAATTCGTTACCCATATTTTACAACAATTGTTTTCTACCGTAATGATTGATACTGGTATGGATAGCTCTCTTTCCCACATGAGAGTTATGTTGCCAATAACCATTGCTTTATCTGCTTCTTGAATTTCTGGACTAGCGGCACATATTTGCTTTGCTGAATTTGTCTCAATTACGTAATCTGCTGCGGCAAGCAAGGGAGAGTCAGATTTACATACCTCGGGGTCTGGGAGAATTTCCGATAGTTGAAGATCTTCATTCCCACAATCTATAACAGCATCGGTGGCACGGAAAAAGTCCCATCCGAGTATCATTTTATAGCTACATCGTGGAAACACAAGAAAGTCAAATGGTTTCACAATTCCATTCAAGTTGACTTTTAATACACAATGTCCTGAGGCGGCTACAGGCTTTCCAGATGCAGTCTTCAATATAGGTCCATTTTCACTAAACATAGATACATTCAATTGCCTGCGAAATGCTTCAGATATAACCGAATAATCGGCACCAGAGTCGACGAGGGCTTTTACACACTGTCCATTTACGGTAAAATAGGTGGTATTTTTTTGTAACTTGGTTATAATGTACGCCGGAGGATTTTCTTTTATTGCGGCCTCACCTCCTGCATAGGTCGCTAGAGCTAGTTTTCCTCTTTAGCTCGGCGTGGAGAATAGCTAGAGCGACGTATAGGCGACTGCGACTGTCGGCGACTAGAAGAGCGACGGGGATAAGGCGAACTATTTCTGAAACTAGAAGATATGGGCTGCGAATAATTCTCGTCTGAGCTGCGTAGGGAGTCAGTGTCCATATCTCGTCCGGGATTGGATGTCCAAGAGGTGTTTGCATCCGCGAATACCCTGCGTCTTTCTCTACAGTACCTGAGCACGTGCCCTGGACGTCCACAATGGTAACAAAGGGGTACATTATTGGAAGTTCTCCATATATCTGTCTTTCGTTGCGGAACGGTGCTGTTTCTGGATTCACGTCTTGGTTGAGGTCTGACCGGAACTGTCCGTCGGGGGGTGAAGGTACGTCTTTTTGGACCCGTGAGTGGTGCCAATGCCTCCATAACCTCTTCTCTTATTAACGAAGCAACGTCCGTTGGAGATTCGCATTCATCGTTTGTGCAGCAACTCGTTTCCGGCAAGAACTTTTTAAGCTCTTCCTGCACAATTACTCGTATCAATTATTTTATGTCACCTAAATCTGCTTCGGCTGACATTGTAGCAACATTAGGAAGCCTCTGGAATCTTGGCCGGGTGACACGTTTACGTCGAAGAGTTTCTATTTGACGGCAGCGTTTCACGAAGTCATCAACAGTTTGATAATCCTGAACCAACAGGACCTGGTACAAATCTTCTGCAATCCCTTTCATGAGATGAGCCACTTTCTCTCCTTCTGGCATAGAGGAGTTAACTTTACGACACAGGGCAAGAACGTCTTGGATGTAAGATTCGGCCATTTCACCAGTTTTCTGCACCCGTGTAAGCAACAGTCTCTCAGCTTGTCTCTTTACGTCGTCCGTTCGGCAGAACGTGTTTTCTAAGGAATTTTTAAATGCAGTCCAATTAGTAAAACTTTTCTCATTGTTGTCGAACCATTGACGAGCTGTTCCAGCAAGATAGAAAATAACATTCACCAGACACATCGTTTCATCCCAACGGTTATAGGTGGCAATTCGTGTGAAGTCTTTTAGCCACCTGCTGACATCTTGTTCGTCCTCTCCCGAAAAGATGCACGGATTCCGAGGTAGCTGGTATGTCATGATGGGTACAGGAGTAACGTTAGCTGGAACGGTACTAGCCTTTTCTGGGACACTGTCCTTATCCTCACGCATCTTTCTTCTAACTCTCCTTGGATCGGGTAAGAGGCCAAACTCAGGAGACAGTCCTTGAAGACGTTGACATCTGCGTGGCTCTTCCGTAGTTTGTATAGTAAACGGCGCCTCCACCAAACTGTCGCGTAGGTATTAAATGAAAACGAGTGAAGACAACAAGCATGAACCAACTCAAAGCTTTATTTTCCCAACTCAAGGCTACATCAGCTTAAATACACTCGAGGGGTGCTTTCTCGAATGGAACATTCCGAGCTTGGAAAGTTCTAGAAATTAAATAACGATTAACATAAGAATTAACATAATAACAATTAGCATACTTCCGAAGGAAGTAGAAACAAATACAAAGCAATCTTTAAATCAAAACGAAACTTAGGACACTTGCCTTCAACGGGGATCGACCTCACCACCTTCTGGTCTGTAGTCAAGCACTTTACCTCGGAGCCATAGGTTCACACAACAGATAATTCCATTTTAGCTATATTTAGTGAGTTCGGCCTTGATCAACCAGAAGGCTCTCCCGAGCACAGAATGCTAGTTTCGTTACAATATGATTGAAATTTATCTGAAATAAGAGATCAGGGGAACTGAAACTTTCTAACGAAAAAAAGCATAAACTTATTTTTGAATATTTAATGTGTTACTTTATTGTTAAATTTTTTGTATTGTCTTTTCTATATCGGTATGTTTAAAAATTGTCCTGCCTTAAGATTTCTGCCACTAGATTCTTAGTTTGTTTCATATTTATATTCTGCATTTAAAAAGTTGACTAGACTGTGAACCACAGGCACAGATTTTCCAAAATAATGCCCTTTGCTACGTCTTTTCTGCTGACACTCATATCTCTTAGTATTTCAAGCTATATATCTCAGTATTTTCAAAGATTTTGGAGGAAGGGAGGCAACCCTTCACTGCACTCATCCTGCGTACACCCACGACTGTAAGTAATTTTTGGAGAATTTTATGTTTCGTGAAAGTGTATTCTTTAACTACTTAATACACCGAAAATAACTTGATATAAATAACTTGATGATAATTTGAACACACGTTCTATGCTCTAATCAAGTTACTTCTTTTAATATAAAGTAATCCAAATCTAGTGGTTGGGGAAAGTAATTTAAACACCTTTAATCTGTTTGAAAACATTCTCTGATGGTGCTAGCATATATAAAGATACAATTGTATCACAGTCATTTCGCATGTGTTACAATTATATCACATTCAGACATTTAAATGTCGATATTCCTAAATGTCTTATTTTCAGACATATCATCATTTTTTAGACATGTTTTTCAGTTCGTTCATACCATGATCATAGTAAGACCCTTAATTGTCTTAAATTCAGACATCTATGATGTCTGAAATTTTACATTCAGACACTTAAGTGTCTGAATTACTTTTTCGGACGCATATGTGTCTGAATTTAAGAGGCTTCTATTTGCAGTGAAATCACAATTTCGAGCACTACTTACTTCACATAACCTTCTTTACAATACTTTTGTGTTTGTTTTCATAATTTATTTTACTCAACTAGCTTGTAAAGCATATTAATCAAAACGGATCATATGCTGTTTCATTATTATTATTTTTTCTTTATGTTTTTTCATGCAATCTGTTTAAACAAATTTAAAGGTAAAATGATTTGTGACATTTTTTACACACTTTTCTCTTTTTCTATTAATTCTAATTTGTTATATTTTCTTACAGGAAGCTGCATCATTATTGCATGAGAATATATGCATTTGACATCAGATCCCAATATAAACAAAATATCAGTCTGAACGGGATAAAATTCTGAGACGTGGTAATACATCTGACGAAAAGAAAAAACAATATCCCTTATGCACTGAAATAAAATTAAAAAATTAATTATGTCTATAAACGTACCTCATTATCGTCGATTACAAAATCAACTTGAATTTTTAACTGAAAATGTGTGGGAAATTCGAGTTCCTCGACGTGATAACATAGAATGGGCAATTGTTCTCTTTTGCCTGCTTTCAAAACGTTTATTCGAGAAAATTAAACAATTTATTAAGCCAGAAGAAAATATTGAAAGTATCATTGAAAATTTCAATCCTTTCATAGACAGGTTTTCATTTTCTCAAAATGATATTTTAGAGAATATTGTGAAAAGGTTTAAAGATAAACTTCTTGCAAGCGCTGATAACGAAGCCAGTAAAACGGAAATGGATCCAAAAGTAAAGTTAAAACGTGCTTCCGAATTTCTCAGTTGCAATATATATTTATTTACAAAAGATATGAAATCATACGATCCTTTTTTTCCACAAGGTACACCTTCAGACAGCATTACATTGTTTAAATCAGGACAAGGTGAAGTAAGGAATAGTTTTGGTTTGGCAGAAAGCCACTGTGAAAAATGGAGAGAAGACGCTTTGAAAAATGTGCTATTCAAGATAAACGTAAATGAAGAAGCATTCGAAAACATATGGCAAACTGTAAAAGATAGTGAAAACTTTTTAATTGCTATTCTGAAAAGTGATGAAAGAGATATTATTGAAAGTTTGTGTGACTCTCCTGCTATAATAAGCAAAGTGATTGACGCTGGTTTTCAAGTAGATCCCGTAATAAAAGACCTTAATGGACGATCCGCCTTTTACCATGCCTTAGTCAGCGGAAAGACTAGCTTATGCATCAGTGTATATCACCTTGGAATTTTTTGTTGTGCAGAAGATAGTTTATCAATTAGAAAACCAAGCAAGCAAGTCATTGCTAACCTGGAGAAATTGAAAAAAACTTTTGATGATGACTTAAGACAATTAGATGAAGATGATAATGCTAAGATTCTTCATTCATTGATTATTTTAAGAATTAAAGTTAATAAAGAGATTCTCAAGATTCTTGAAAAAACGAAGCCTTCCACTTCAGATCAAAATAATGATACAAAGTTTCAAATTGAACAACAACGTGATATACTGATTAAAATTTTAGAAATATATTCAAAAAGGCCTTATTGGGTTAAGAAAGCAAATTTAGAAAATTATGTGGCATACAAATGCTATTTTGATGTAATTGATGTCGATGTTTCTTTGTTCTTTTTTGATTATATTTTCAAACTACAAAAGAATTTAAAGTTAGCAAATGAATATAGGTATGCCGAAACGGAAACCAGTTTTTTTATTTTCCTTCTGTATCATAATATATTTAATAGAAGAATTAAAAACTGTGACTATTTTAAAAAATTGGAAAACATGTCTTCTACTAGAGCTTACGAAATTTCATTCACTATTCGAAAAAACGAGCTTGACAAAATACAGCCTTTTTATAATGATTTGAAAAATACTGCAATAGATGAAAATGTTATGAGAAATAATGTGCCATTAAAGGAGATTTATCATACTTTGCATGAATATCCAGAAATTAAAAACTACTTTCTCATCAAACGATTGACTGATTATATAAAAAGCGCCTTAAACATAATAGAGAAGACTAATCGGAAAATACTGTCGGTGTTTATTATTGAAAGAGTTCTTCAAGTAATCGGAGAATTTATTAAAAAGGAACCAGATACTGACTTTGAAGTTAAGTGGTTTATATCTTTATATATACCAAAGAATGTCAGAAACATTTTCCATGATTTAAGAAATAAATTATCACACTTTTCCAGCGAAGAATTTGCGCAAAAAATAGAGCTCGAGAAAGATATGTCTCTATTTAAAGGTATTGAAGATGATATTAGAAGACTGCATGATTATTTACAGCCTCTGTTAAATGTTATGCTTGAAAGAAATATCATTCATATAGAGAAAATATTGTTGGATATAAAAGAAAAAATAAGCCACTCTGGACCTTACAAACAAGCATTTGAAGACAGCATTCCAGCAATGATCCAAAGCATTCTAGATCTTCAAAATGAATGTCGTCCCAGTTCTTCTTTTAACAACTTGATAAATGTATTTAAATATATTTTAGAACATATAGAAGAGCAATTTTCTTTAAAAATTAGAGAATTTGGAGAGGGTAAATCCAACAGTTCGGAAAAGAAAGTATTAAAAAACCTGAAAAAAACACTGGAACCTACACAATATCTTTTAGAATTGTTGAAGAATAAATTAAAAATACATGCAGAGGATAGAAACCACTACGAAACTGTAAATAAAATACTAAATAAATTAGAAAGAAGCAAGAATTTTAAGCATTTAAATGACTTCAGCGATGTCTCTGATACTATGATAGAGGACTGTAAAACACTCATTTCTAGCATGAAAGTACCTCAAATGATTAATAAATTAAACGAAATTCAGAACATAGAAAAGTTTATCAAATTACTTAAACCTTCGTCTCATTCAACGAATGAAGATAAAGAAAACATAAAATACAACATATTTGAGGAAATAAGAATAAGGGGAGATTTTGAAAAAAGAAACCAACTAATAAATAGCATAAATAACAATTCTACGATTAATGAAGATGAACTCTCAAAACTAAGAATTTCATTTTTATTTCAAACAGAATGGGGCGACTTTTTGAAATTTTATAAGAAAAAGGAATATCAGAAGGCTTTTGATATCCTTTATAAATTTGATCCGGAAGAAGAACTTGAAACTTTTTTTGCAAAAGAATCCGTAAAAAGAAGAGACTTTGATAGATTTTGCAGGAGACTTAAACTTTCAGATGATGATCGTAAAAAGCTTGATGATCGTGTTTATAACCATTCACAAAAAAAAGTATTGAGCAATCGTTTGGGTCATCTTTTAGATCGTATCAAACATTTTGAAAAAATATTAATAAATGAAGAAAACGAATGCTTGGACTTATGGACAAGTCAAAATCTATTTCTGGAAAATCACATGTTTAATCGTTATGTGGAAGATGAAAATGCTCGGATAGCAACCGAAATGTTGGTTTTGGATTGCATGAATATCTTTAAGAAAAAAACTAAGCAATGGGAAAAATCTGCAGGACTTTTTGAAGGTATTGACTTGCGCAATGTTATTGCTCATCAAGGCATCATAATTCAGAACATTTGTGAATGGTTCGACCCCTCTGACTTACCAAAAGATATTGTACGAATTGTGATTGACTTTTCCAAAGACAAAAAAGCTATTGAGGATATTCTTGATCTATTCAAAAAATCAAAGGAAGATTTTACTGCATTTTCAGAACTTTTGAAGTCTTGTGGCAGAAGAGTAAACTTACTTAATGAAGAAAATGTTCTGTTTGAAAAATATGAGAAATATATTGGCTTACTTCCTGGTGCAGATAAGGTTTTATTTGCAAAGCAAGATGAACTAGCATTAACAGAAATATTAAACGAATAAATTGAGCAAAATAAATATACTATACAAGTGTGATATTCTTATAAATTCATCTTTTTAAAATATCTATTTTTTATATTGTATGTACATATATATTTTTTGTAATCTTCAATCGCAAATTGTTCTTCTTTCTTTCTGAAAGCAATTGTCCCATTTCCAGAAAAGATACTTATAATTGAAAAAAATTTTAAAGATAAATAAAATGTTTATATAAATTTTTTAAATGTGTTTAATGAGAAAAACTGTTTATCAGAATTTGCAATCATTCAAAAAAATTTTAAATATAAATAAAGTGTTTATATAAATTTTTTAAATGTGTTTAATGTGAAAAACTGTTTGTCAGAATTTGCAATCAATATATGCAGCATGCTTTCCTACCTTTATGTTTACCAGACATTATTATTTTCAAGAAAAATTTTAAAGATAAATAAAGTGTTTATATAAATTTTTTAAATGTGTTTAATGAGAAAAACTGTTTATCAGAATTTGCAGTCAATATATGCAGCATGCTTTCCTACCTTTATGTTTACCAGACATCATTATTTTCATATTCTTTAAAATAATTTTAACACATTGAAGGACATAAGGAACAGGTGAAGTTCGAAAATTGACACTACATGTTTTTGTAATTTTTAGAATATTAGAAGTATAGTTTTACTCTTTCTGCTTAAATAAACTTAATTTTGATTAATTCAGCACCTTTAATTAGGTTGCACTACTCCCTTCACAACCACGTCAGGGTAGCTTGTGGTCAGGGAAAAATATAGTCAAAAAAGTGATAAACACCAATATATTCTTATAGAAAAATTTATGTTCATTATTCGATCAAATAATCAATTTGAATTTTTCTATAAGATCTGCAGGACTAATAATCTGCAGGACTTTTTGAAGGTATTGACTTGCGCAATGTTATTGCTCATCAAGGAATCATAATTCAGAACATTTGTGAATGGTTCGACCCCTCTGACTTACCGAAAAATATTGTACGAATTGTGATTTACTTTTCCAAAGACAAAAAAGCTATTGAGGATATTCTTGATCTATTCAAAAAATCAAATGAAGATTTTACTGAATTTTCAGAACTTTTGACGTCTTATGGGAGAGAAGGAAACTTGCTCAATGAAGAACATATTCTGTTTGAAAAATATGAGAAATATATTGGCTTACTTCCTGGTGCAAAAAAGATTTTATTTGCGGAGCAATATGAATTAGCATTAACAGAAATATCAAACGTATAAATGGAGCAAAATAAATATAGGGGGGGAGAGTAGCCGAATTTGGACCATTTCACTTATTTTCAGCTGTAACTCACTTTATTTTTGGAATATATACAAAATATCACTACACGTAGTCAGTATATTCATCTACTACCCAAATAAATCTTTAGAACAATTTCTTTTTGAAAATATTAAGTTTTATTTTTATTTGAAAAATTTGTCAAAAGTGGTCCAAACTCAGCGATTGGTCGTTTAAGTTGGACCCCCAGTCTGCTAAAATGGACCAAACAATATTAGGCTGTTTTAATGAGTCGGAAATATAACTAATTTTATTAAAAGCAAAGTTTGCGTTTAATGAAATAATCAAACAAAACAAGAGCAATAAAACATAATGAAATCAAATGTCTGATCGTACGAGTAATTATTTTAAATCAAAATGTATTAAAAATATAAATCAAAGTTATAAGTAATTAGGAATAGAAATTATCGAACTAATTGCCTGTTACTTGAATATCTTGTAAAAAGTGACGCAAGGCTTTACACATGAATTTCTTTTGTTCATTTTTTTATTCCAGCGCACACAACATGGAACCATATTCGGCAATCTGAACACTGAATCATTTCTAATATTTTATTTTCCTTAAGGCTAGATTTCATCGAAGAATAATTTCATAGAAGATTTAAGGCTTATTTCCCTAGGAAATAGGCAAAACCAATCATCACTTTCGTGATTTTTCTTTTTAGATTCTCAATCATTAGACATTTTTTTTTCAACAGAAGTTTTCATTACCTTCTGTCTGTAGTTCTTCCCTTGCATCTTTTCCATTCCAATTGAATTTTAAGCCTAATTT
Source organism: Maratus michaelseni (assembly GCA_963931845.1). Lineage (NCBI taxonomy): Eukaryota > Metazoa > Arthropoda > Arachnida > Araneae > Salticidae > Maratus > Maratus michaelseni. The sequence goes on along the minus strand of OZ007590.1, from coordinate 23,061,312 downwards.
TTAAAACTTGATGTTACAATTGTTTTTGCGCTTTGAAATCTTCTTTTTTAACTCTTTTTTGTTGTTGTTGTTGTTGTTTCATTTCAAAATTCACTTTATATGGCGAAGATGTTCACACATCTGTTTTTTGGCTCCTTCTACACTTTGACTTAACTGATTTTGGCAAGGGAGATAACATTTCTAATGAATCGTTGGCTTTTTTTTTGGAGGGGTTTGTAGCTGCAGCCTTCTTGTGGGTCAGTCTCTTCAAAACTTACTCTTTCCTTTTCGTTTCCTATATTTTTGACAACTTTTGCTATCACTGATGTTTTTCTTCCAGATTGTTTGTCTGTGTCGTTTTCATCATTGTCTTTACTTTCTTACATTTTGTAGGTTTCATGATTATTGACTCTGAATCCGAAAAATAGTGTCCAAAGCATACAGCCCTTGAAATCCATTATTTACTTTTCAAATTTATGTATGATCGCATATGTGGTCCAATTTAAGCAACTCAAGTTGGTCTAATTAAGTAAACTGCATCATTTTTTAAACCAGATAATCTCAAGGCTAAGAACAAAAACGAAAGCAAACAAATCCGCGTGAAAAATATGCGCAATAAACACGTGAATGTAGATATGTATATGAAAACATAACAACTTTTCTTAGTTTTAAACTATTCTATTACGTTTAGTAGGAAAAAAAATAGATCAAAACAGCTAATTTTACGTTTTTTTAAATTGTCTGAAAACAGCACGGTGGAAGGCGGGTGGTTTTTCTAATCATAAATGACGTCATTCTGATGTGTAGGATTTCAGTGGTATATGGCGTCTCTTTCTGTAATTAACGGCAGAATTGTAGCAGTCCATTTAAAGCGGTGGTCCAAATTCGGCTACTCTCCCCTACTATAAAAATGTAATATTCTTATAAATTCATATTTTTTAATAATCTTCTTTTTCATATATTGCATTATATGTATTTTTTAATCTGCAATCGGAAATTATTCTGCTTTTTTCTGAAAGCAAATGTCACATTTCCAGAAAAGATACTTCTAATTCAAGAATATAATTTATATAAAAAAATTAAAGATAAAAAATAAAGTGCTAATTAATTTTTCAGCAGAGCTGAAATTACGCTGTAAATTACTCAAATACAAAGGATGTGAATTATCCTCTTTAATAAAAAGGTATGTGTTTCTGACGACTGGGATTTTCGCTAATCGTTGCCACAGATTAATCTCGGAAAATGAAACATTTGAAGTTACTAAAAAAATTAATTGCTCGAAAAGTATTTGTCAGAAAATTGTTAGACAAACTGCGTTAGAAAGGTAAAAAATTGTATTTTTCTTGATATAAATTTCAAATCCACTGATTATGCCATTTTTCAAATATTGAATTTCAAAAATTACCAAATTTCACAATGGAGTACCATAGCTACAGCGCCTAGAATACATAGTGTGGAAACCGGCAAATGGTGTAATGCTTTAAAAAGTGCTAAAAAGTTGTAGCCTATAAATGTGCAACGGTGCTCCTACGAAGCCTACGATAATGTTGCAACCAGAGACAAAAAAAATGCGTATCACGTTTTTTAGCCATGCTTTCATAATTTTAAAAAAAACTTATAAAAATCACTAAGTCAGAGGAGAAAATGATATAATTTAAGTATTTAAAATACTTACCACCAGCCGAAACATTCTAATACAATGTCAAGAGCTAGCAGATGGCGCTGCGAACCCATCCTAATATTTTCAGCAACGTTGTACATTTATTGGATACAATTTTTTAGTACTATTTTGTAGCCGGTTTCCACACTATGTATTCTAGGCGCTGTACCATAGCGAAAACTTCACGCGTAAAAAAAAAAATAATAATAACAGCAATGTGTCAGCACTCTTTAATAGAAAGGTATGCGTTGCTGACGACTGGGATTTTCGCTAATCGTTGCCACAAATTAATCTCGGAAAATGAAACATTTGAAGTTACTAAAAAAATTAATTGATCGAAAAGTATTTGTCAGAAAATTGTTAGACAAATTGCGTTAGAAAGGTAAAAAATTGTATTTTTCTTGATATAAATTTCAAATCCACTGATTATGCCATTTTTCAAATAGAATTTCAAAAATTACCAAATTTCACAATGGAGTACCATAGCGAAAACTTCAAGCGTAAAAAAAAAAAAAATAATAATAATAACAGCAATGTGTCAGCACGAGTCAACAAATTATACCAACCGTATTATTCTGTTAAAATATAAAAGTGAATTATGATGTCACGAGTGCATGATTTTTATTTAATTCTCGACAAATACTAGATGCGCCATTTCTTTTTAGTTGTGAATAATATAGGTTAATTCACGTTATTAAAAAATATAACTATAAAACATATAAATCAATGGAAAACGGTAGGTAATAAATTGTAAACGTAATAATAAACCGTATTTAAAAAAAAAAAAAAAAAAAAAAAAGAAAAAAACATAACTCAGTGAAATAAGTATCCGTTTTTATGTTATTTTAGGATATTTCAGGTAAAGGTACAGATTACTTTAAAATACAAGATTAAATTCCCGGATGTATTTCGTTTGATTCAAGGTTCTTTTGGAGAAACCGACCAGCGCAGCGGGCGTAGTCTGCTAGTCACTTTACTAAACAGCGTACAACAAACAGAGTGAAAAAATGTCCAGACCGGGGTTCGATCCCGCATCCCTTGGTATCCGGGATCGAATCCCGGTCTGGACATTTTTTCAATCTGTTGGTTGTACGCTGTTAAGTAAAAATATAATTTCCATCTTTTGTATTTCAAAAATGAAGTTTTTATATAAAATTTTTAAATGTGTTTAATGAGAAAATCTGTTTATCAGAATTTGCAATCAATATATACAGTTTGCTTTCCTGCCTTTATGTATTACCAGATTTTATAAGTTTCATATTCTTTAAAATAATTTAAGAAAGCTCTGGAAATAAAACAATACTAATTTTTTAGGAAATATTTATTTTTGGGATTTTTTTATATCAAAACAATCTATATATTCATAGATAAGCCAAAAAATCTCAGAATAAAAATCCCATTTGAATAGTAGGTACTGTTGTTTTAACAAATACTAATCAACTGTTGAAGCTACTAAATAAAACCTTTAACCAAATTATCTCGGTTTCAGTTTATTTTTATCGTTTTTTTTCTTTTAAATGTTGAGATTTTGTCAAATATTTATTAAATTTTGCCATTTGATTTTGTATGACATGTAAAGAGCTGTAAGGTTTCTCGGGTCTTTTAAAACACATTTTGGTTTATAATGTGTTACAGGGATGTTTGCAATTATAATTTTAAAAAAAAATCTGAAACTATATAAGGGGAAGAAGAGTGGAGGGTTCGATTAACACTTTTATCGTCACCTTTAATTATAACTATTAAAATACACTAAAATGTCTTGTAAATATTAAAAACTCTATCTATTAAATTTTCAGTTATTTTCTTAATTTGCGGCACAAAATATTTTCTTTTAAAACTCATTGAATTTTTTTTTTATCCTGAAATCGGAACAAACTCATCCACACAATCATCCATGGTTTTAACTTTCATTTCAGTTTTTACGATACGGGAATTTTTGCCGAAAAAAATATTAATTCTGGTTCCCGTATAATATTTTTCGTAAAACATTCATAGTTTAAATTGCTTAGAAATGTGTGGGAAATTTAATTTGAAATTTTATATAAAACTACTACTTGCAAGATTCTGACAAAAATTTTGGAAGGGATATAAAATGGAAATAAATCTCTACTGGCTTATAAAAGCCGTCTGTCACTCTCGAATAAATTATTACTGTATAAGTCCTTCATCAGATCAACCATGACCTACGGGTCAGTTATCTCGGGTTCGGCCTGTGAAACTCGGATGCAGAAAATTTAAATTTTTCAAAACTCTTTATTACGTAGGATTTGCAAGGCGACAATGTTTGTCCGCAATGACGTCATCCATACTGATCTCAAAATTAGGCCTATCTTGCAAGTTATTAAAAAACTTGCACAAAATTTCCACAGAGATCGACTTTTAATACCCAACGAAGCGTTGCGGTCTATTCAAACTTACAGTGTACATAGCAGTAGCGGGAAGAAGAGAGCGCTTGTCATCTTGAGTGGAGATGACGAGTTTCCACTGCCTACCAAAAGAAGGAAAAGGGAGCCACCCTAAACACTTCGTTGTGCTATTCTAAATTCAAAATTTTATGGTACCAGCATTGTTATTCTCATTTGACACTCCTACACTAAAATTTTCCTTTTGACGTCTTCCCATCTTGCTTTTGTCATCGGGTTCTGTTAACTTTTCTACTTAGCTCTCTTGCTATTGTTATGAATATATATATATATATATATATATATATATATATATATTATTTTTTGCATCTTAATTGTAACTATACTTAATTTTCTTTGCATCTTACATAATTTAATTATATGGATCTTATATAAACTAATTGTTTGCATCTCATTTAAAATAAATTCTTAGCATAATTTACTAGATTAAAAAAAATAATAATAATTAAAAAATGTATGGCTCTGATGGAGCCTGTACCCCCCCCCCCCTATGTTCACCATTCGGACACCAATCAAAGCATCAAAGCGCACATCAAAATTTCTCCTACATCAACATCACTCCACCGCAGCCTGCTGCGAGAGAACTTTTATATTTCTGAATCTTCTGATGCCATCTCCATAGACTGTTTTCATCTAGATGTGAAGTAAACGTGGGCATTACGTCCCACGTAGGCATTCTTCAGTAATCGTCTTTAATCTTTGATCGAATTGTAATAATTTATCAGTTTTATCAGACTGAATTCAAACCTTCAAGGAGACACCCCCACCCCACTTCACCCCATCCAAGAAAATGCAAAGCAATGTCTTGAAAGAAAGAAAGAAAAAAGAGAGAAATGAGGGCGTTTCAAACACGGTCTCTTTGTAATATTTACAATTCAGTCCGTTTATTTCTTTCTTTCTTTAAATCCTGACTTTAGGTCATATTATCCAGCCTTTTAATGTATGACACTGTTAAGATAAAAAGGATATGTGAAATGAATAGGCCGAAAATTGCCGTAACTTTTGCAATGTTAGCTGAATTTTTCGTGAAAAAAGGGAAGTGATCAGTTACAATACGTAGCAGTCCGTAGTCAGTTACAATACGTCAGTTACAATAGTAGTCCTTTAGAATTACAACTTCTTTAGAGGGTTTGACTTCAGTGTGCTTTTGTGTAAAGAAAATGATACTCACAATGATAATACTGAATATTTTATATTAACTTTATGATATTGAGTTAATTTTAGTATTGGAATAATTAAAGCAGCTAAAAGTAGTCATTAGTTTAATTATGTGTCTGTTTTTAAGATTTTTATTATCTTCAGTCGTATATACGAGTAACGGTTAGTTAGAAGATTTTTATAATTCTCTTAATTCTCGTATTAACCGAGTTTGACTGCCATTTATATCATTTTGGTCGAAGTATCTGGAGTTGGATATATAAGGATATTTACATTGTGCAGACAGACTCTGGCAAGACTATGGAGATCACTAATAACACGATTGATGGATTATACTAGTAGAATCAAAAAGTTTGGAGCCTGCTTATATCTCTAACCTGATTGGAGGATAGACACTATTTTAACATGATTTAGATCGATGTGGTACGTCAGATGAAGTGAGGAAGAAATACATTCGTAATGCAGGGTGTCTAAAATGTGATTAAAATTGAAATAAAATCCAGGTGTCACTGCTAATTCACACTCCTCAACAGTGAAGTGAAATGATTCCAGTATTGTAACTGAACCAACGATGCAATGATGTTCAGAACCTTCTAAAACGTATAAATCTGTTGAAACCAGAAGTGAAAATTTTTCATGAATCTAATACTTTCTTGTAAAAATAGAAGAAAGTAATAAACATTTAATAAACACTTTAAACACTGAAACTAATAATTATCAAAAATGTTTTCTAAAGACTTGCTATTGCAACATTCTATAAGGGAGAAATTTATCATTAATAAGTATTTTGGCTAGATTTAGAAATATATGTGAAAAAAAACTCTATGAATTGCTTCTCAGCTGCGTACAGCATGTGATTAAAAAAAATTCGTCAATCTCAAGGCTAGAAATTTAGTGCTAAATTCTCTCTTTAGCCTAAAATTTAAGGGGAATTTTTTTCTTTTTTTTCAGGGGTGAGGAGGTGTAATCAATTTCCTAATTATTTGATTTGATAATTTTGTTTTATTAGTGCCACATTACATTTACTCCAATCGTTATAATGATTTTAAATTATTTGCATTATTAAACGAAATTATATATAGAGTATGCTCTTAAAAATCTCTACAACCTGACACTAGAGTCCTGCCAAGATTGGGTTGTAGCCGACCCGAATCCTGACTTTAACCCGACAGACTTCAAGCCGAATCCGAAATATTCATACCTGAACCCGAAGTGAAAGAAAATTAATGCATATTTTAATACATTTATGGAAAAGTAATCTACAAGTCTACCGCTTATGTACAAAAAATCACACATGTACACCCATTAATATTCAAATATATAGTTTTTTCATTGGAAAATTATTCAAAACCTCCTTTTGTATAATCGGTTCATCTCGAACACGATTCGAAAGAGACAAAGCACAACCCGAAGCGTATAAAGTTTACTCGACCCACAAAGAAAAAAAATAATCAAACAAACCCAAAACGAAATGCATTTCGGGTAGCCGATGCAGGACAGCAATTTCCAGTAAACCCGAAAACGTCCAAAAATTTTTCATTGACAGCAACCCCACCCGAAATGAAAAAAAAAAAAATCCATATTTCAATATGATTATGGAAAAGTAGACTACAATTATATCTCTAATAATAATTTTACCTTTTAAGTAGAAAAATGTTTTTTTTTTCATCTGAAAATATTTAGGATGCCTTTGAAAACTCAAGCAACACGAACCCGACTAAAAATAGTTAAAACCCAATTTGAACCCAATACAATTAATCTTTTGATAACGGACCAGGATTGACGACTAATTTTGCATTCAATCGTTCAACAATTTCAAAAAAATTCCTTGTGACATATTTCTCTTGAAAATATCCTAATATAAAAGTGTATGACAGATTTGAAAAAGTCGTACTAATAGAATTTCAAATAGTCCACTAGGACATATATGTCCGAACCGCAGTCAAATGTTCCAAGTCAACCTGACCCGCAACGAAAATAAGCCACGACCCATTGCAGGAGCAAGGGACCTGAGACCAAGGGTTTTGGAGATGTCTGTTTTGTATGGAATTTAGATCATAGTCTGAAGAGGAAAGCAGAAAATGATTGCGGAAAATTTTTACTGACAGAAAATCATTAATGACAATTTTCTTATACCTATGGAGAACTACATTTGCAAATTTCGTAACTTATTGATGGTGTACGTGTGCTGATTACCTCGTGACCGATTGAGTTGGGTTGGGTTGATTATTGACGGCCAATTATCTACACTAGGGATATAGGCCCGGGGGGAGTGCCCTTCGTGGGGGTCTTTCTAAGGGAACCTAATCCGTATTTACGCATGGATAAATCCACGGCTCGAAGAAAACCACGAAAAATCCGAACGATTAGGCCGACGGGCGCGATTGGGATCGAACCCAGCACCTCCCGTCTACCAGCTTCGAGAGCACAACCTCTCAGCCACTGGTGGGGCCCCCATGACCGATTGAAATTCACGACTTTTTTCCGTGATTGTTTCATAAGTTTTTTTGTGATAATTTTGCAAAATTAGTTATTTTTCTGTTAATTATTGACGAAATTGAATTTTCGACCATTTGTCTAAATTCATGACTTTTTTTTTCTGCAACCGATCGACGAAATTCGCTATTTGTTCTCGCCATCTTTTGACGAAATTCGCGACTCTTTCCTACGAACTGAAAATTGCAAGCAGACCAACGCCTTTTACTCGTCGTAACACTGGAACAAATCTTGTCTCGATTTTGATGGCGAATGAAGCAATGGTGAAACACATTCAAACGTGTACAGTTTCTGAAGCATGACGTCAACTTGGAGATGATAGCAACTGGTACGTTACTCTGGTGGAACTGGATGCTTTTTTCGTCCTATTATATGCCCGTGGGGCACTAAGTCATTCAAAACTTTATGCAGAAGATTTTTGGAACAAAAATTAGGGACCACCTGTGTTCAAAGAGACAATTTAGAACAATCACTTCCGTGACATCATGCGGTATCTCAGATTCGATGTGCGAAGTAGCACTGCGGAGCACCTGGGAACGAACAAATTTACCCTCTCTTCTGAGAGCTGGTACAAGCTGATTGAAAATTGTTATTTGTGCTATAATCCGGGAGAAGAAATAACTATTGATGAAAAGTTGTTGCCGTGTAAATCAAGGTGCAGATTCATCTAATACATGGCAAATAAGCCGGACAAATTTGGCATCAAGTTTTGGCTAGCAACTGATGTAAAATCCAAATGTGTTTTGAATGATTAACCTTATTTGTCCAAGAATGAAGGGCGGTCAACTGATTTACAATTTAGGGAAAGTGTAGTGCTCAGATTACTGCAACCACATCTAAACTCCCGAGTCAATGTCACTACTGGCCTTTTTTTACGTCTGTAAAACTTGCAGATAAACTTTCTGCGAAGAAAACACAATCATTAGGACGATGCGTCTGAACAAGACAGAATTATCTCGTATTGCCCGCGACACATCGTCGCCACGACATTCATCTTCTGCGCTGAAAAATGGGAATAAAACACTCACGATATGCATGTGTGAGAGCAAAAAGAATGTCATGATTCTTCGCACAATGCGCACAAATGTGCTTGCAGATAACAGTGCAAATGAGAATCCGAACACTGTCACTTACTACAATAAAACTAAATGTGGTGTAGACGTAACACACCTGATGCTAATGAAATATATTACAAGATTTGGAACTCACAGATGGCTTGTTCATGTTTTTTGCAACGTCAATGACATTGCTGTGCTAATGCTTGGATAATTTTCAAAGAATTCTCAAACACCTCCATTTCACATCGATAGGTTATTCGTGCCTTTGCAAAAGAATTACAAATTGGTGCTTTCTGCAGCAGGTGCCCTCCAATTAATCGAGTACAGACCCTAAAACGAAAGAAATGTGCTTTTTAACGTTGCAAGGGACAAAATAGAACTGCTGCAAGCTGTGAGGGATGCCAGAAACCAACTTTTGGTAAATGTGTTGCTGTCACTGTTAAGTGTGCATATTGTTGTACTTGCGCTAATTTCTAACTCTTTGGAACACATTTATGTGTTTATTCCTGGTTTATGTTTTTTTTTCTCACTTTGAAACTTGTCGTGTGCTAATTTGTATTCTTTGCATTTGTAACTTTTGTTTGTTTTCATATCACTTGTACACCTGCTAAGGAATATTGCGTAATAAAATATATTGCATTCTTTAATGTCATTTATAAAAAACAAATTTCTATAGCATGGAAAAAACGAACTCTAAAAACTAAATAAATAAATAAAAAATAAAAAATTTTTAAATCTTTAAAAACTTTTATATATTGTAATTTCACCATCATTTATTAATAAAAAAATAACTTACTTTCACAAGACTTGAATTTCTTATGAGGGTCAAATTGACCCCCAACGGCGGCTTTAGGTAATTCCAAATTCGGCTGCTCTTGTGTTAGCATCATTAAAATAAACCGCAAATGATTTTTCTCCATAGACCATAATGTAATATAATTCTTTTGAGCGTCTCTGCAAAAAAAAAAACTATAAGTGCTACACGCTTCATTTTCAATACCGAACATGCCATAGTAAACCTCAATAACATATATCAATTGCATGACAATCAGAAGATATTTACGCGAGTTAGAGAACGGACAGACAGACAGAAAACCGAATTCATAAACACTTTTCAACTATGTTGGAATGTGTTCAAATATAAAATATGCAATGATTCATTATCCTACAATATTCCAAAATTATGGTATAGACTCTTGAAAATGGATCAAGATGAAATGTGATTATAACATCTCCTCCTCCCTCGTCCCCCTTGTTGTTTTGTGCTAATGGTTTTTTCCATTCTCCAGCAGTTACACAATGTATTTCACTGGATTTAGTCGTTTGTGTACTTGTGTTTGTTTTTGTAACCCCCATGATGAGCAAAGGTTTGCTCAAAAGCGCCCTGTTTTATGTCGACGACATTTGCTAGTTGTTTTCGCCATGTTTTGACGAAATTCGCGACTCTTTTCTAAGAACTGAAAATTGCAAGTAGACCAACGCCTTTTACTCGTCGTAACACTGGAACCAATCCTGCCTCGATTTTGATGGTGAATGAAGCAATGGTGAAACACATTCAAAAGTGCATTTGCTGAAGCATGGCGTTAACTTGGAGATGATAGCAACTGCTATGTTACTCTGATGGAACTGGATGCTTTTTTGTCTTATTATATGCCCGTGGGGCACAAGGTCATTCAAAACTTTGTACAGAAGATTTGTAGAACAAAAATTGGGGACCACCCGTGTTCAAAGAGACAATTTAGAGCAATCACTTCCGTGACATCATGCAGTATCTCAGATTCGATGTGCAAAGTAGCACAACGGAGCGCCTGGCAACGAACATATTTACTCTCTCTTCTGAGACCTGGTACAAGCTGATTGAAAATTATTATTTGTTCTATAATCCGGGAGAAGAAATAACTGTTGATGAAAAGTTGTTGCCGCGTAAATCAAGGTGCAGATTCATCTAATACATGGCAAATAAGCCGGACAAATTTGGCCTCAAGTTCTGGCTAGCAACTGATGTAAAATCCAAATATGTTTTGAATGATTAGGGGAGAGTGGGGGCTAATGGGACAAGGGTCTAATGGGACGGTGGCCAAATTTTATTGAAAATATTATTTTTTTGAAAACATTATGTTACACCTAAATGGCAACACCAAAGCTCCTATCTTCAACAATAAGAAGTCAGCCATTTGCAATTATTTGAAAGAGTGCATGAAGAAAGTTTGTTTTCATCTATAAAAAGTAAGTTTGATTTTTTTTTACTTTAATGACATTTACAATTTATTATAGTCTGAAATTGTAAATGAGGCTACTAATAAATATAACACAAATATTCCATTTTATAATAAACCTAGTTAAATTGTCTTTGGATAAACATGTGCTATGTAAATTAGAAAAATATAAAATATCAGCATATGGGGACTACTGGGACAACTGGATTGGTGATGCATAGGTACTTATTAGTGATAGGTATGCATTTTTTATTTAAAAGATTATTGTCTTATTAAAAGGTTTTATAAAAATAAGTTATAAAAACAAGCAACTATGAAGGAAATTAGTTAGAATTAATATTAATTAACAAAACAATACATTCCAAAGATATGTATTAACAAAATGTGCTTAACTATATTTGTCAATAGATCATTTTGAGCTAATACTAACTGCTGAATATATATAACTTTAAGCAACTGTAAATGAAATAAATGAAGGCATAAATAAATTATTTTATTTTTTCCAGTTGGAGAACTTTATTAATTTGAAAAATATAATAAAATTTGAAATGATTTAAAATTTACAATGCATTTAAAGCTTTTTTTGCATTTCATTTCAGATGCCACGCAATAAAATAAGAAAAACTAAACGACAGCGGGCATCCGAAGAAGCTATAAATGCTGCTATTAAAGCAGTTCTCGGTGAAAATTTACCAATTCGAGTAGCAGCTGAAAGGTTTAATATATCAAAATCAAAACTTTCTAGGCATGTCTGTGAAGCAAATAAACAGGAGGGGTCATTTGTTCTAACACCGAGGACAGTACCAAATAAAGTGTTTTCCCAGAAACAAGAAGATGAACTGGTTGAATATTTGGTAATGGCATCAAAAATGCACCATGGTTTAACAACACTGGAAACTAGAAAATTGGCATTTCAGTTTGCTTTAGCAATAGGAATAAAAGTTCCGGAGAATTGGCATGTTGTTGATAAAGCAGGTCGCGATTGGCTCTATGGTTTCATGCAACGCAATAAGAGTTTATCAATCAGAAAACCAGAGGCTACAAGCCTGGCCCGATCAACCAGCTTTAACAAATTCAATGTTGATAAATTTTATTCAAATGTAGCAGAAGTCCTTAAAAAATACAACTTTGAACCACAAAGGATTTTTAATTGTGATGAGAGTGGTTGTACAACTGTACAAAAGCCACCAAATATTATTGCAAAAAAAGGGATGAAACAAATTGGCCAAGTCACGTCTGCTGAGAAAGGCAAAACAGTAACTATTTGCTGTTTTATTAATGCTACAGGAAATACCATACCGCCTGCATTTGTGTTTCCTCGTAGTACAACTACCAATTTTTTGATTCATGGGGCACCATATGGAAGTCTTTCACTTGTACACAAGTCTGGTTGGATGACTGCTGAAAATTTTCTTAAGGTATTGGAACATTTTGTAAAGCATACAAATGCAACCAAAGAAAATCCTGTCTTGCTCACACTTGACAACCATGAAAGTCTTGAGGCCATTAAATTTGCGAAAGAACATGGAGTGGTTATGCTGACTTTCCCCCCACATTGTTCACATAAATTACAACCATTGGATCTGAGTGTCTATGGACCTTTTAAAAAGTATTATAATAGTGCATTGAATAACTGGATGCTTACTAACTCAGGCCAAACCGTCACTTATTATCATGTGCCCAGCATTGTAAATGAAGCTTTTACTCTTTCCATGACGCCAAAGAATATTCTAATTGGATTTTCAAAAAGCGGAATATTTCCTTTCAATGCAAATAATTTTACAGAAACTGATTTTCTCTCTTCTTATGTGTCAGATCGTCCAGAACCAGCAACAACAAGTGAAGTTGATACTCGAGATGTTGATATTTTAAAGCTTTCAATGAATGACATGAGTTTGACAACCATACAGGCACATAGCTCTGCTGCATCATCTTCTGTACCAGTTACACCGGAGTCAGTTAGGCCATTTCCAAAAGCTCTCCCTCGAAAATCTGATACCAAACGAGGAAGAAAACAAGAACGAAAAATCATGCGTCAAGCATAGATTATGTAGCACTTTCCAACGCTTCCAAAATAATTTTACAAAACATACCGTTTAATAAGCGAAAAGATAACATCTAAGTAAACAATTTGGAAAACGCATAACATATTTAAAAACATAATTTCAGGAATTTCCAACAGATACAATATTCGGAAAAATATCCGAATACTTTTATTCAGCCCTGTATATGATCTATAGATTTGTATATGCTAGGATGCTAAATTTTAGTTTAGTTAGGAAACGCGTAGCACAGTTTAAAATTATCTTTCTGGAGTTTCTGTCAATAAACGGAAATGTGTTCGCGAACTTTTGTGCTGCCCTGTATAGGATCTACAGAATTTATACACACCACGTAATAGACAAAAAGCGAGTTAAAATTAAAATTGCGTTTAGTAACTTAAAACGCACTTCCAGGAATTAGTGTTAACAAACAGTAGAGAATTCTTTTGTGTGTCCCTGTAAATGAACGATGACTGCTATACACACACTATTCTGTAGTAAGCCTCTTGTAATGCACCTTAGATATATATATATATAAATTTCAATGCGTTTAAAATGGTGAAACATTATTTAATTAAACCGCAGACGATTTTTCTCCATAGACGTCATGTAACGGAATTCTTTTGACTGTCCCTGTAAAGTAACTATAAGTGCTATGCACACCCTATTCCATATTAAGCTTCTTCTAATGCACCTTAGTGATATATATAAATTTCAATGCGTTTAAAATAGTGAAACATTATTTAAATAAACCGCAAATGATTTTTCCCCATAGACTGCAATGTAACAGAATTCTTTTGAGTGTCCCTGTAATCAAACTATAAGTGCTACACACTTCCGTTGAAATAGGGAACATGCTATAGATAACGACAATAACATATAAAAATTGCAGAGCAATCCGAGCATATTTACGGGAGTTAGAGCACGGACAGACGGCAGACGGCCATACGGCCAGACAAACCGAAGTCATAAGCACTTTTCAACTAGGTTGGAAAGTGCTAAAAAGGAACAACAAGAATTTTGACAAAAACACCTGAAAAAGTAGTGGATAATACTAAAATAGCACAGAAAAAAAACTCAAAAATGCCTAATTTAATATCAAAAAAGAGGAAGCGTGTTTCTTCTTCAGAAACACTTTGTACTAAATGATTCTTCAAGTAATGAAGACTTTCCAAAAAGAATTGATGTCGAAGAAAATGCTCTTTTAGAACAAATATCTGAAAATGATTTTGTCTTAGTAAAATTTGAAGGGAAACGTTCTATATCTCACTATGTGGCGGTTGTTACTGAAATAAACCGTGGAATTCGAGAATTGTTTCTGAGTTACCTCACAAAAAGATGCGATTCACAAAAGTTTGTCTATCCTGAAAAAGAAGAAAAATACTGGACTGAAATTAAAGACATTGTAAAGAAATTGCCTCACCCTACAATCGATCAGAAAACTATTCGTTCATCAACTTTAATGTCTTTTGATTTTAATTTTTCAAATTTTAATATGCAATAATTTATACTGTAGTGTTTATGTACATTTTATTTTGAATTAAAATGTGCTGTCTTTAAATAGGTACTCCAACTCTACTTTTTGTGTTGATTTTGATATGTCCCATTAGACCCACAGGGTGTCCCAATAGACCCCAACATAGGGGACTAATGGGACAAGTACACTAGTGTATAAAAATCATTATAGGTAAAATATAACAAATGCTATTTTTTCTAATTATTTTTTTTATAAAGCCAATACTTTTCTTTTTATGCATAAAAAAAAAATGTAAAAATTTGTTGATTTCATTTTATAATAATTAAAACATTAAAATTGTCCCATTAGCCCCCACTCTCCCCTATCATTATTTGTGCAAGGATGAAGGCGGCCAACTGATTTACAATTTAGGGAAAGTGTAGTGTTTAAATTACTGCAACCACACCTAAACTCTCGAGTCAATGTCACTACTGACTTTTTTTTACGTCTGTAAAACTTGCAGATAAACTTTCTGCGAAGAAAACCACAATCATTAGGACGATGCGTCTGAACAAGAGAGAATTATCTCCTATTGCCCGTGACACATCGTCGCCACGACATTCATCTTCTACGCTGAAAAATGGGAATAAAACACTCACGATATGCAGGTGTGAGAGCAAAAGAATATCGTGATTCTTCGCACTATGCGCACGAATGTGCTTGCAGATCACATTGCAATTGAGAAACCGAACACTGTCACTTACTACAATAAAACTAAATGTGGCGTACACGTAGCAGACCTGATGCTAATGAAATATACTACAAGATTTGGAACTCGCAGATGGCCTGTTCATGTTTTTTACAGCGTTCTTGACATTGCTGCGCTCAATGCTTGGATAATTTTCAAGGAATCGTCAAACACCTCAGTTTCACGTCGATAATTTATTCTTGCCATTGTAGAAGAATTACGAATTGGTGCTTTCTGCAACAGGTGCCCTCTAATTAATCGAGTACAGACCCTAAAACGAAAAAAATGTGCTTTTTAACGTTGCAAGGGCCAAAAATAGAACTTCTGCAAGCTGTGAGGGATGCCAGAAACCAATTTTTGGTAAATGTGTTGCTGTCACTGTTAAGTGTGCATATTGTTGTACTTGCGCTAATATCTAACTCTTTGGAACACATTAATGTGTTTATTCCTGGTTTATGTTTTTTTTTCTCTCAGTTTGAAACTTGTCATGTGCTAATTTGTATTATTCGCATTTGTAACTTTTGTTTGTTTTCTTATCATTTGTACACCTGCTAAAGAATATTGTGTAATAAAATATATTGGATTACATAATGTCATTTAAAAAAACAAATTTCTATAAGCATGGAAAAAAACGAACTCTAAAAACTAAATAAATAAATTTAAAAAAATTAAATCTTTAAAAACTTTTATATCTTGTAATTTCAACATCATTTATCAATAAAAAAATAATTTACTTTCATAGGGCTTGAATTTGGGTCAAATTGACCCCCCAACAGCGGTTTTAGGTAAGTCCAAATTCGGCTGTTCTTGTGTTAACATCATTAAAATAAACCGCAAATGATTTTTCTCCATAGACCGTAATGTAATGTAATTATTTTGAGCGTCTCTGTAAAAAAAAAAAAAACTATAAATGCAACACACTTCATTTTCAATACCGAACATGCCATAGTAAACCTCAATAACATACATCAATTGCATGACAATCCGAATATATTTATGGGAGTTAGAGCACGGACAGACAGACAGAAAACCGAACTCATAAACACTTCAACTATGTTGGAATGTGTTCAAAAATGAAAGTTGCAATGATTCATTATCCTACAATAATCCAAAATTATGGTATAGACTCTTGAGAATGGATCAAGATGAAATGTGATTATAACATCCCTCCTCCTCCCTCGTCCCCCTTGTTATTTTGTGTTAATGGTTTTTTCCGTTCTCCAGCAGTTAAACGATGTATTTCACTGGATTTAGTCGTTTGTGTACTTGTGTTTGTTTTTGTAACCCCGATGATGAGCAAAGGTTTGCTCAAAAACGCTCTGTTTTATATGTAAATACAGTTTTGTCTATAAAGTTTAAACACCTTTAGTAGTGAATTAAACACATATAAAACAAAATTTTATTTAATAAAAGAAAGCAACCATTTTAAGCTATACGTGAAATACCACTGCATCGATCGATCGATGGTGTCTTTTTCTTTTAAATATTTGAATTTCAATTTTTACTTGTGTTGTTTCTAATCCCAGATGGTTTAGCACTGCTAAATCATCCCCACGAAACCGAAGACCTCCAGAATCATAGTAAAGGGAAATGGAGCAACTTCTGTTAGTACAAGATACCAGGAGTACCCAAGGGTAGAAGTCTGACTTTACTCCAAACAGGTCTCCTAATTTTGAACCAATTCCAGATGAGAGACCTGCATCTGGATTGGCACCCCAGCCCCAGAGGTAACGCTTGGAGGACTTTGGAGCCACGAACAGATTTCACGTGCACCAGCTCTCATTAACGTACACGGTCCCACAGCAGAGGCAGACGAGAGAGGATAGACGATGCACCCTCCCAAGCATTGACCGTGGCCGATGCTGCTTGGCTTTCGGCGATCTTACGAGAGCCGAGCTTTTACCGGCCGCGCCACTGCGGGACCAATTTTACTTGTTAATCAAAAATATAAAATAAGCCTATGCAGAGGCGTTCTACTTTTTTTTTGTACTATTTATTATTATTTTTTAATAATCATTGTAGAAAACGACAAAATGCGGCATTTTTTTGGCAACCTTGATTTGAGAAAAACCTTTGATTTCATTTATGAAAACAATGCTGATTTAATTTTTTATTAACTGCAATTTTTAAACAAAAAATATTTTTTAACGAAATGTGAGTGTTACTATGTTAGAAGCTGGTTCAAAAATCTCTCAAATGATGATACCTCATTCATTGTTGAGCGTTTAGTAAATGCATAGAAAAAGGAATGTTGACGACAAAAATAATATATATGATTATTAAAAATTTTACAGTTTGGTACAATTCCTATATGTACGCAACCTCTTAAACAAAGTTTACCTATAATAATAATTAGTAAACGTTATTACTAATCAAGTGGTACCAGACATATTTTTAAAGGCTGGTTTGCGGCAGAGTTAGTTTGGCGGTATACCTTTATTTCGCCCCGTCAAATGATCTAGTCGCTTCCTCCTTCCCTAGGATTTGATATTCGGAAGACGTGGCACAGTAATGGGAAGTGGGAGTGTTCAACATGGGCTTAGGACCCGGCTCCCCTATGGGATCCTGGCTACGAGGCTGTAGTTCACTCCCACGTTCCGCCCAAGTGTGAAATAGTGGTGTCCTCTAGCTAAGGCTCCACCGTATCGCTTCGACCTCTGTCGTCAACTCATTTGGGAAAGGGTGACGAAGTGCAGGTAGGCTCACGCCCCCGCTTCTGCCCCGGCTGAAGAGCACCATCTAGAGGGTGCCCGGGTAAACCGGCCCCTTCTTGGTCGTGTCTCGTATGGGCTCGCGAGGGCCTGGTATCGGCGGTGACGTGCGGCTGACTTCGGCAGCCGTAGCTTTCATTTTCCCTGCTGTACAATGTTTCTGTCAGCGTTATTTCCAAACGCTGGCAGAATTTCATATTCGTAGTTTGTTCTACAGACTTCAGTTTTGCTTTCATCGAGGAAGATTTACTACTACAATTCACCGGCATGCGTTGATTGAAAACACCCTGTATAGAAAACTCTGGCATGATTCCAATTTGTTTTCGCCGTGTTTCAAAACTTCAAATGGAAGCATAGTGAAAGGCTGAAAAAGAATAAGGAAATTCTTTTCCGCACACTAAACAACAAATATTTATTTCACACACCTACACCATATTATAAGGATCGCTTCTTCAATAATCAAGCAGGGCGGTCGCTCTGCCAAGCCAAGCTTAAAAAAAAAAAAAACGCCACACAAACAACGCCAAGAACTGAACTAGACCGCTACTGCTTATTTACAGGAATCAACTTCGCAATGTTAAATCGACAAAACATGCCAGATTAAAATATCAGATAACAAATAAACCAAGCGTCGCAGAAAAAAAAAACGAAAACTAGAAGAATCTAATGAAGAATTTCTTCAATTTAAGACCAAACTCATCTTCATAAGTGATTTATAAACAGAGATATAGATTTTTTTTAAAAACGTCGAGATACTTAAAATGATCACTTTTTTCTTCGTCAAACTTTTTTTTTCAAACAACCTACAGACCTTAATATTCGGCAGAATAAAAAAAGGATTGCATCTTTGGACAAGTAATTACGTAATCTATGTGCTTTTATAAAATTCAGTGTAAAAAAATATTATTTTCTATCCTTAATTAGCAAAAAACTGTTAATTAACTTGGCGATTAAAAAATTATGCCAAAACAGAGATAAAACATGCCAACGACCATGTACCATCTCTATAATGAAACCGTAAGTCATGTGACTGTCATCAACAGTTCCGGGATGCCCGTATCGCTTTTTCATATGCCAGGCGGCCATTTTTATTCAAAATTATTTTTTCGAATAAAACTTCATAAATGTGACATTTTTAGAAAGATCGTTCAAAATAAATTAATATTTGAGAGATGACTTACGTTCAATTAGGTATATATTCTGCAATAACTTCAGTTCAAATTAGTTTCGCAGCTCAAATTCTCTATCCATGAAAGTAAACAAAAAAAAAAAAGATTCATTCGTCGTGAAGTTTTAAAATATTAAACCATTAAATCATGGAGATAATCGTTCGTAAAATAAGTTTTCCATGAATGATTTTTGGAGCGCTGCCTGGTGTCAAAAAAGTAATTTGCACCAGGACCTGTAAGACCATCAAAGTTTACCATGATTCTGCTTGATGAAGTGCTTTACAACTCAACTTCCTTCGGAATCTTTTCTTGACAAAGTTGAATGTAAACAAATACAAGTCATGTAATAATATTTAATGAATCAAATTTCGAAACGAATTGTCAGTTAATTTGATATTTATGTATTATATGTGGCAGGAAGAGAGATCACCTAAAATGATTGTTAATTGCCAATCATATTTAACATTGTTAATGACCAATCGCATTCCAAAGAGTAATTTAATATACATTTATAAAATACATAACATCATTAAGTACTTTTATGTTATTTGGGTGCAAATCTCGCCAATATCATTTTTAAAATCGCCAATACCAGCTTTTATTCTTCACGTGTTCAAATTAGAAACGATACTTTGATTCTGAAATCAAATGTTTTGATTTATGATATTATTTTTTGGTACTTTTCCTTTATACGGACACCATTGTCGCCAAGCATACATTTACATACATTTACATACATTATGCATTAGCATACATTTTGGCATGGTGTCCGTATAACGGAAAAGTACCTATTTTTTATTTATCTATTTTCTATTTTGAATGAAAAATGTGAACGGCATGCATTTTAAATTGGAAAAGCTGTCACAGACGCTCCGTTGTTGGCGCGATTTTTGTTTTGCGCCATCTTGGCGAGAAAATCCCATTTTCAGACACCTGTTAGAGATTGCTAAAACAGCATGTTACTTTTATTTTATTATGAAATAAGTCATTTTATATTTAAAAAAACACACAATTTTATTTAAAAACACACACAATCATTAATTTGTTATAAAACACACAATATTCAATTTATTATAAAGCATGCGGAATCTGCTCTACCAGGTTGCCATACGAAGCAAAATCTAGCCTAAGACGCCAGGTTGGCCAGGCATAAAATCGCCATTTTGGCACCAAAATGATACCCCGATGCGTCTGCGACAACTGTACCCAAAAGGACCCATCATTAAAAATGGTTAATAATATAGAATTAAAGTAAAATAATGCAGAAAATTATTTTTGTATACACTTACTAAACACATAAAATCATATTGATGGTTTTTAGATTAGACATTTACGATGGAAATTTTATTTGGGGTATGTTATATCCAACGGAATGAATATGAGATATATATATTCTAATCACATATTATATACCCATGAATATACTATACATATCTATATCTACTATATCAATAGAACCGTCTTCAATAGTCTTTTATATTTCTACTACGTAATATTAACTATAGAGTTACAATATAGAGAGAAAAAACGGGTTGCTGTAATTAGAATTATAGATGCCAATGTTGGCGCGGCGTATTTTACCTGTTACGAATCTTAATAGTCAGTAGACATTAAGCAGACATGCCGAAATAAGAGAATTACGCTATTATAAAAACTCCCGAACTATATCAAGAAAGGGGAGCAGAGAAAAACAAAGTCGTACTAGGCATCTAAAAGGAAGCTCGCGAATTTTAATCAGATTGTACGTCATGGGAAAAAAGTCCTGACAGAAAATATGGTTTAAAGGGAATGCGATTATCAAAACTGGCCTTCAAAAGTTCAATTTTCCACCAAACTATACTCGAAAATTACGTGTAATAATATGTAGCCCGATTATGGCACATTACTCAAGACGTTTTAGATGAGAATAATGATAGATTTTATAATCTTTCGCAATCGAGTCTACAGCCAAAGTTAACGAAAAACAAAAACAAATATTAGCAACAATATGGTTCAGTGTAAATGTGGATATCATTAAAGACTTTCACAAAATAGACTTCATTGCATCAAATCGTATTAACTAAAATACGCCAATTGGCAATGGACCCAATTACGAAAAATTACTTAATATGTTTAAGAATCTCCGCCTTAGCGAACATATTGCAACTGATAAGCAAACGGACATGAAGGACAAATGCTTAAGGATGTTAAGCGGTTTTTATCATGGAAGATGAAATACATAACAACAAAAAATATGCAAAATGCTACCATGATCACAAAAGTTCTTGATTTGTCTATTAGAATCATCCGGTTTGGCGAAGGATTAAGGAAAAAAATTAAATTATGAATAAAAGGAACGTGTTACAATGCTTAACATACATTTAAGGGAGACCAAACTGGTCGCCAGTGGCGGATAGTCTGTATTATAATAGCACAATATCAGTTACAAGTTATAACAACATCAAATTTCATCTGCAAGTCAGCCATTTTCTTCTGAAGATATTTTTTTTAAAAATAAAACTTCATAATTATAAGAACACACATTTTATCAAACAATTAAATATGACTGCAAACTGTGGCAGATGACTGTTTCCAACATGAATAAGTATGAGAAATTCCCGTCAAGCGTATCGATCTGGGTAGCTCAGTCGCAGAGCGGCGGCACGGTATGCGTAAGGTCCCAGGTTCGAGTCCTGGCCCAGGTCAATTTTTCACTCGTGTTTGTTTAGTGCATTTAATTGTCTGATAAAATGCGTGTTCTTAAAATATTGTAAAATAAAGTAATCAGACGTAGTGTTTATGCTTTAAAAAATATTTTAAATATATAATATACGTTTTTGAAAGATCTTTAAAAATAAATTAGTTTTTGAGGGAAGATGCACCTTCTAAAATGTATACATTAAGAGTTATCGGCATTTAAAATTTCTTTCCAAACGTAAACAAAACTTTTGAAATGAATTAAAGGTGATTCATTTATTTCTTAAAAAAAAAAAAAAAAAAAAAAAAAGGTAAAGGACAGGCATTTCGTTCGCAGGAATACCTTTCACGTCATTTTTCTATAAATTAATGAAATCCAGTTGTTAAATTATTTTTGTTTTAGAAGTGAAGTTTCCATTTAAATTTATTGTAACAGTACAATGTTTAATTGAATAAAATAATGTAAATCTAAGAAATTGCTAAGAAATTCCAAACATGCACAGGGCAATGCAAAAAAAAATAAATAAATAAACAAAAAATAAATAAATAGATAGATAAATAAATAAATAAATAAAAATCAGCTTTCATAAATTCTAAAAATTGTTCATATATCTCAATTACAATCTAAAGGAGGGTTTATTTCTATATTATTCTACATATAATAGTAATTTCAGCAAATATATTAAATTCCAATGCGATCTGTTTTAAACTTTAAGAGGGTTTATAACACATGATAAAAAAATTATAAAAAAGAATGGCGCGTCACAGTTCGGGGAGAGGATGGGGAGGAGCGTGAAAAAAATTAGGAAGTATAATAAGGCTATCTGTTTGAAACTTTACGATATTTTATAACACATAACATAAATTTTAAAAATAAAGCTGCGTCAAAAATTACAGGGAGGGGCGGAGCGCGTTTTGCCAACACAAGGGGGGGGGACACTTTTCTAAATTTAACGATATCCGTCATGTCACATATCGTTACAAAGGGCTGTGACCACTTATTCATGTTATGTACCACAGGTGAAACCCCCACATTTTGCGCCCCCCCCCCCGACTCATGTGATATATTGTTCGAAAGGCCTGTGGCCGCTTATTCATATTATGTATCTTCGGGCTCCATCCTCCCGCTTTCACCCCCCCCCCCCCCCCCCAGAGGGGACACTTTTCTAAATTTTGCCGACACCTCTCATGTGATATATCGTTGGAAAGGTCTGTGAACGCTTAATCAAATTATGCAGGTGTGTGTGGGGGGGGGGGGGTATTTTCTGAATTTTGCACATATCCCTCATGTGATACATCGTTGGAAAAGTCTGTGACCGCCTAATCTGATTATGCATCTCCGGTGTTCATCCCCCCACTTTGCCCCCAAACGCGATTAGCTTTCACCACCAGTAGGCGCTTTCCTATCTCTGTTTCTATGGGTCGGATCACGACGGGGTATGGCTCATTCGACTCGACATCTATAGAGCTTTCCGATTTTAGTACGTTTTTCACCACCAGGGGGCACTTTCTTATCTCTGGTTCTATGGGCTAGATCACGACGGGGTATAGCTCATTCGACTCGACATCTATAGCCTTAACGATTTCAGTGCCCGAGGTTCGTATAGAACAGATTGCGCTACCTGGTGGTGGAAGATAGAACTTGAGCGTGCGCAGCACGACTGCTGTCCGTGTCGGAAGTGTCGGACCCGTGTCGGAACTTCGTTTGTTTACAGGTTTATACAATTCGATGTGCAAATTAAGGGATTATCCGGTGCCGAAGGCAGCGTGGAACCAGGTCGGAGGTTCGTGGTTTATCTTATTCAAGGTTTTAAAAGGATTGAGGCCCCGGTGTAAATTAGGGGCCCGCTAGCGGGCGAAGCCAGCTAGTGCTAATAATAAAAGAGCGTGATATCACGTTTGATTTCAAATGCAGCGCTGACACGCTATGTACATATTCCATTTTTATTCATTTAATGGATTAGTCAGTGATATTTTTTAACGGAGGATAACAAGTATTATAACAAGCCACATTTAGTATGTTGTTTTTAAGAGTGTAGTTAATTTAATTGAAAAATCTACTGGTATTTCTAGTTAACCCTTTAAACAATGACTGAAAGTAAAATGTATTTTAAAATTATTTCTCAGGATTTGGGTGGTTAGAATTTTGTGAATAATATGCAAAGATGGCCGCCAAGCCCATCATGCATAATTTGAAAAAAATTGAATTTTCAGAAACTCGTTAGGATGTATTTAGTACAGGAGAAAACGATTTCTATTAACATATACGTAGGCACTCGACTTATATATATGATAACTTATTTAATAGAAAAAAGTTAAATAAGCAATATAATAGCTTGGAAATTCGATATCACACCATTTTTTAGCCACAACTTTTTTTTTTTTTTTTTACGCTTGGCCTTTTTTTACTTTTGAAAAGTTGTTTTTGTAGATATATATATACCGCATGCATATTATAATTTCAGCTTTTAGTTTTAAAGCTTTTAACACAAACATAAACATCATTGCATCGTTGGTTCAGTCACAATACTGAAATTATTTCACTTCACTTCACTGGTGAAGAGTGTGTATTAGCAACGACACACCTGGATTTTTTTTCAATTTTAATTACATTTTCGACACTCCTCACCTGATAATTTTCAAAATTATCACTATAAAACTATAATCTAATTTTTACCAATAATCAATTTTAATAATTAAAGTCATACAATATGCAATAATTCAAACAAAAGATTTTATAAACATTTACCTTTAAGACCTGAAATAAATCACGTGAAAAGAGTAAACAAATATAATATAAATACAAATATATGTTTCTTACCACTATATCTAGATAAATATACCTTGATTTGGACAGGATTTTTTGCAAGAAACTTTCATTAAATGTTATAATAAATGCAATATAAGTAATATCAAGAATATTTATAGTATAGCTAAGAATATATAAATATATACATATATATGTACAGCAATAAATACAGTAAAATATTATTATTTACATATTTATACATACACAATACTAAAATTACCATGATATCAATTCACAGAAAATTTTATTTACAAAATATTTAGTTAATCACCAATTTCAAAAGGATATACAGTAAAACCTCCAAAGTTGACCACCTCTCTATATTGACCACCTCTCTATGTTGACCAAAATTTATTAGTTTGAATGGTCCCAACGCATTTTCAATGGAGATTTACCTCTCTATGTTGACCACCTCTATAAGTTGTATATTGACCACTTTTTAGTAGGTTTTACTCTCTGTAACTTGACCACTGATATTTTCTTGAATTTGCTTTTCCCCCCGTTTGTTCTCCATCTGGTTTCCAGGAATTTCTTTATCAGTCATTCGGCTTATCTGAGCAACACTCCACCCCCCACCCTCATGGTACTCCATTTATTATTCACTTCCAGTATAATACAGTGGGAGGGAAATGCCACAATTCCTGAAATCTGTCGAAAAATGTCAGGGGAGTGGGGGATGTGCGTAGCGGTGTAGCTATACGTAAAATTGGAAAACTACGTGTATTGCTCACATGTGAAACACATTTCGTTCTTTTTTTCTGAATGTCACGTCTTGATGGGACTGGTTGTTTATTTGCGAATTTTCATTAAAAATGGCGCAAAGAAAAGCTCTAAAAGAACTTAAATTAAAGAAAGAGGATCTTCTTAATTTTCTGGAAAGCAGCAGCCAAAGAAAGACAGGGGAGAAATTTGGTGTGAGCAAGACAACTGTGAGCAACATTTTAAAACGCAAGGAAGAATATCTGAAAAGGTATTCTTCCGAAAACGGGGGACTCCAAAGAAAACGCAGAAAAACGTGTCTCGACGCTGTGAACGAAGCCACGTTTCATTGGTTTAAAGAGATGAGATCAATCAATGCAAGAATATCGGGAGTTATGCTTCAGGAAGTAGCAAAAAAAATTGCAAAAGAATTCGAAATAGAGGACTCCCAAGCGTCAGCAGGTTGGCTTGAAAAATTCAAACTACGATACGAGATTTCTCAAAAAATTTTGAGTGGGTAATCGAATGAGGTTTCAGCTGAAGTGGTGGAGAAGTTTATTGAAAAATTCTCAGAGTTTGCTAAAGGTTTTAAAGATGAGGACATCTTTAATGCTGATGAGTACGGTCTCTTCTTTAAAGCAATGCCTGATAGAAGTCTAGTAATGAAGGGTGACACTTTCAAAAGAGGAAAACTTTCAAAATAGCGTTTTACTGTTCTTCTATGTGCTAGTATGACTGGGGAAAATTTGAAGCCTACGGTGATCGGCAAATCCGCAAAACCTCGTGAATTAAAAAATGTAAAAGGTAAAAACCTTCCTGTTTTTTGGAGAGCGAATAGATCCCTTGGATGACTAGTGCTTTGTTCAAAGGTGGGCTCGAGGAATTGACGCAGAAATGAGGCAAAAGAAGCGGTCTATTCCATAAAAGTACCGTGGACAACTGTCTCAGCAACCCTAAAGTGAATAATCTCACAAATGTGAAGCTAAAATTTTTGCCTCCAAACACAACTTCGAAAACTCAACCTTTAGATCAAGGTCTTCAAAGTGCACTACAGAGCTCAACTTCTGGAATGGGTGATCATGAAAGCACAAACCTGTGGTCCTTTAGCATTAGCATCGTCAACAGCTGCGTCAGTAAATGCTTTGAATGCTGTTCTTTGGATTAATTCTGCTTGGAATAAAATTACGCAAACCACGATTAAGAACTGCTTCAAGAAGTCTGGATTTGTTACGGCTACAACATCGGTGCAAGAGGATGAGCTTCCTCTATCTCCCTTGTCAGTTTTTGATGGAGCTGATTTTGAAGATTTTGTTACCATGGACGATGAGTTAGTAACATGTGTTGAACCAGACCCAAAGGCAATCTTCAATGAGATACTCTCTGCAAATAAGCACAGCGAGGACTCTGAGGTACAAGAAATAGACGGCGAAGAGGATGATGATCCAAGTGACGACGGAACTGCAAAGTACCCAACTCTGAAGGAAGACGATGTAAAGCGCATGATGGACCAACTTAAAGATATCGCTGCAGAAAAATGCCCAAGCATGCTTAATGGACTTGTAAACTGTGAAAGTGCTTTTTGCACTTACTTAATGAACAAAAAGAGGAGTCAAACAAAAATTGAATTATTCTTTCAAAAATTGTAAAAATGTGCTGTACCTTGAGAAAAAATAAAAATGAGTAAGTGCTAATATATTTCTAATTTTTTCCTAAAAAAATACGAAAAAAGTTTATTAAAGTTTTTCTATTATTGTACTAAATATTTTATAAAAATTCCCTAAGTTAACCACCTCTGTATGTTGACCACTTAGTTACAGTCCCTTGGGTGGTCAACTTATGGAGGTTCTACTGTATAAGCTGTATAGCTCGTCTTAAATTTCCCTTTTTGGTCTTAATGACACAAGACCTGACTAGATCGTCAGGACTTTTATTTACCTCGATAATTCATTCTAAGTTCCATAAGAACTTTGATTTAGTCGGTCCTTCAATCAAAACAATGTCATTGACTTTCAAGTCCTTTTGAGTATTAGGAGTTCCGAAAGAATGTAAACTTTTAGTCGCGAGTAAATATTCAGATTTCCATTTCTCCTAAATTTGACGCAGACGTTTTTTCTGATACACTTTTCTCTTAATTAAGCTGGTTTTAGTAACAGAGGTGTTAAACACTTCATTAAAGTTAAATGGGTATTCTACCTTGTGTCCAGCAAACAAGATGTGGGCAGGTGTGAGTGGTTCAGGTTCAGAAGCGTCATCATAGACATATGTTAGAGGCCTGTGTTTAAGAACATTTTCTACCTCTGCAAGCACAGTCATAAGTTCTTCAAAAGTTAACAGAGCTTTTCCTAATGCTTTACTTAGGGAATCTTTAATACTTTTCACGAGTCTCTCGTAGAAACCAGGGGCGCGCCTGTATTCGACGCCTGTGTGCAAAACTTCGGTTGGCGCCCTATGTCCCCCTCCCCCGTCCCGGATTTTCTTTTCTTTCTTTTTTTTTTTTTTTTTTTCCAATGAGTATAATTGCATAGCTGCCAATCTTCTGTTGTTTTTTTTTTCTTTTTTTTTTTTTTCCAGGTTAAGTAAACATATTTAAAACTAGAAAGTTTATTTAATGAAATGTGACTTGTTTCTATAGGGGTCTTATTTGATTACATTTATTAAATACAATTTCTGGTTCAAAATAGGATTATTTAACTTGAAAAATAACTAAGGTTGGCAGCTATGTAAATAAAATTTGAAATACAGTAAACATACCTGTTGAATGATTTTATATATTTAAACGAAATTCTGTTCAAACGTTAAACGTTTTTTTTTTTTTTTTTTTTTTTTTTTAAGGTTTAGTATTAATATATTTTTGAACCCAAGACGTCGTTATAAAGAAAAATGAACTCTAATTAACTGAATATTTCTTTTATATTTCAAAACAAGAAAATGAATGTCGATTTTTAAAGTCTGCACTACGAAATCAAAAACGAAAATCAAGTAGCAAAAAATAAAGTTACTTTCGAAATCAAACCCTTTTGAAAGGGTTAAAATTGGTATTTTTTCAAGCAGATTACACCATTCGACAGACAAATTAAAGTAGCTATGGTTCGTTTTTTTTTTTTTGTTTTTTTTTTTTATTTCGATTTCCAGAATTGATGCACATTTTAGAAAAATGCAGAAAAAACGAAAAACCCCGAAATGTCATTCGGAAATGGATTTTTTTGAAAGGGTTAATAGTAATATTTTTTGAAACATTGCACCGTTGAAGAGACAAAGGTACCCAGATTAAGTGGGTATTTGTTTTCGTATTTCGAAAAGTTTAGCCGATGCAGACTTGGAAAGATGAGAGAATAAAAAAAAAAACGAATTCAAAGTTTCGATTTTTTTTTTTTTTTAAAGAAAATATTAATATATATTTTTTAACGGATTGCACCGTTAGAAAGAAAAATGTACGTAGCTATAGTTTGTCATGTTTATTTTGTTCATATTTTGAGTAGTTAAGCCAATTTCGCCCGGCCATTGTCGAGCAAATCAGCTAGTAGAACATAAAATGCACGGGAAATTAAAACTATCTTTTATATTCGGTTTTTCAGGTATTCTTTAAGACTGTTATAACCTCCTTTCTATAAAGCACTTCTGAAGAGCATAGGTGTATTACAGTGAAACGTGTCTAAGCGAAACCTGTCTATAACATAATTCTTTCTCAAACGAGAAAAAAAATCAAGTTTCTACGAAAAAAACGCCGTAGAATTATATTCACTAAAATGGAGACCTGAACTTTTTTTTAGGGACAGCGGTTAAAATAGCTTGCAGTATTGCCCAAATCATGCACAAAACAGAAATGGGCCCCTACAATAAAAAATGAAGTGTGAGATTTTGCCTTCTTATCTTAACTTCTTTCACAAAAACTTCTTGGCGGAACGAACTGTAATTTTGTATTCGCATATTTCAAACTTCTAGAAATCGATTTCTGGTGAACATTTATAGGTTACAAATCCTATTTATTTCGAAAACTTACTTTAAAAAAAAACAGTTTTTTTTTAAATATTTGAATTGTAATTCATAATTTTTTTTTATCAGAATTTTAGAAGTTTTCAAAAATGCAAATCAAAAATTACAGCTCATTCAGCCAAGTACTTTTTGAATTATGTTTAAAAACTACCCGAATTGTAATCTGTTTTGTAACGATTAAAAATGAATTTAACGTTAGGAGTTTCAAATTTTATCTTCATAATTCAAAACTACTTAATGGAATGCCTTACCATTTGGTATCAGGTAAAATTAGGTGAAAAAAAGTCAAATAAAATGTCAAATGTAAGTATTCTCATTGAAAATTTTAGAATTTGGTGAAATTTCACTAAGAAGACGCCTCCCTGAGCTATTTAAAGAAAAAAAAGAAAAGAAAAAAAAAAGAAAGAAAGAAAACAATTTTTAGACAACCGGCAGTTTTCGCTTAATTTCTGTGAAAGTTAAAATATTGAAATGTCTGGGGCTTCCCCCCCCTTTTTTTTTTATCTCTCTCCCGACTGTGCATATATGCAGTTAGATAACGCTTATTCATAAACACTTTGATTCACAAGATATCAAATCCGCTTAAATATATTATAAATCCTCTTAATATTATCTAAAACTTTTATATCTACAAGTTTTTTACCTTATAGCAAGAAAAAGAAGAAAAAAATCCCTGACGGCTCCGCCTGCAAATAAGTTAGATTTCGAAGTCGGCGGTCCCAACTGCTGCATCTTGGCAAAAGGGTCATTTCTTCCGCAATTCCCAACAAACAGGCGCCCCATGGTCTGCGTCTTCGAAATCTACCTCTGCCTGTAGACCGAGCCGTCAGGATTTTTTTTTTTTTTTACTGCGACAGTTAAAATATTAAAATGTAAAGTGCGTTCTCCGAATTTTATTATTATTATATTATTATTATTATTATTTGCTGCCGATTGTCCATTATATGCAATCAGGTAAAGCAAACACTTTGCAACAAACAAACATTTTGCATCTATGTTCGACAGTATTAAAAAGAAAGATCGCGCATCACTTGATTACGTCACATATCAGGTTTCTGAATACTGAAAAACAAAACAAAAAATAAATGAAGGAGAGGAGATGTTTGAGTCTCATAAAAGTTGAACGGCTAGTTGGACAGTTGAACTGAATCAGAAACAGTGTCGCCTTTGGAAGTAGCTGAGCTGGCAAATGTGGAATGCCTGTTTCATCTGTGTTGGATTTTAATCCTATTTGTGTTTGTGTACAAGAAGGCAAAAAAGTTTATAAGAATAATTACTGTAAGTATGAAGTATATTATGCTAATACTTTAACATATGCAAATTAGTTACTTTTTTTTTTTTTTTTAATTCTTTGTATTCTGAAAATGCGAATATGATACACAAAACTGTGTTGCTACCAGGGCTGCGGAGTCGGTGGAAAAACTGACCGACTCCGACTCCGGGATGGCTAAAGTACTAGTATTGCCTGTTGATTCCTATTATTCAGATTGCTTCATTGCTGTCACTTGTTTTGAAATAATAATAGTTGCTTTATTAAATTTCTCATTAAATGAAGGAAATATTACTATTTTTGAAAAAAGTGGCTGCAATCAAGCAATCAGAATAAAACTTAAACTCAACTGGCAACACTGCAATCTGCTGTTACATTCCTGTAAACCTTGAAGCATATGATGTGCATATCAACCCAGGGGTCGATGCAGGTTTTTTTTCTTACGGCCTATTTTATGAAAAGTAAAGCTTATTTTTGTGAAATTTCTTATATTTTTGGGGAAAATAACATCTTGTAACGAACTATATACTAAATATAAAATATAAACTAGATATTTCAATTTAAAGCAGTTTTCATACATGCTGTACACTGGACAGTATATTGGGACTGTTTAACCTGGGTTTCTTTGTATATATAGTCCAAATATAAAAATAACAATTCAGTTTATAAATTTAAAATTACATAGAATTGGTTTAATTTCACTTCAAACTGTCTAAAAAACAAAGCTGGAGTCGGCCTGTTTTTTAATGACTCCGACTCCGACTCTTTTGCCCAAAAATGGGCCTGACTCTGACTCCGACTCCGACTCCGACTCCACAGCCCAGGTTGCTGCCAACAGAACATAATACTTTTCGAGAATGTAGCAGATAATAGTTAAATGTCTTAGGCCAAGTTTTACTTTTATGGTTAGATACAAGCCTTATTCAAACAAGTTAGGATTAGTATCTCATATTTTGCCCCGCAAAATGTATTTTGTAAATTTCGACTTTATTTTTTATGACATCTGTTATAAGTTTATGAAAAGAAAATATCTTCACTTCTTGTTTATATTTTCACATATATAAACCGCCTGTAATCCGAAAGTTTATAACATAAAAAAGCAACAGTAAATTTATTAGAGAAAAAAAATGCACCTGTTTACGCTCTTAATTTCACAGAAAAATATTTTCTGAAAGTGTAAATATGAATATGTATGTGTTATTACAGCATTTATTAACAATTTCTGCTTGATTGTGTTTTACAGTGTCATAACTGTTACATTGATTTTAGTGTTGATTATTAGTGTAATGCATGAAGCAGATTAGTTTTTGATTTTTTTTTTAATGTTTACTAATATTGTTTTACTTTATTTACGTCACAGTGGCGTTAATAATGCTTACAAATTTGACATTATATATATTTTTCTTCTTGGTACTATGTTTTTTATCACTTTATTTAATTATAAACAGTTTACTTCTTTTATACATCGCAAATTTTGCATATTGAAAAATAAACTAAAACTTAGCTTTCTTACTTCGATACATTTTCAAAAGTAGGCCAAAGCTTCAATTTTCAAAAATACTTTCCCGAATTTTCTTTATATTCTTTAAGTATTTTAATAAAAATGCAGCTGTAAAACCTGCAGATTTATAGAGAAGCAAACTGCTTTAAAAGTACTGTATAAAAGTGAAATATGAATGCTTTATTTTCATTATTTTACATAAATTTTGATTGGTAAAGACATAATTGTATATAATACATTCAACTTAGATTACTTTCATTAATGAATTAATAGTCTATTTTTCGAAATAAAGCCCTAAAATTACCACGTTGTTTGTTGTTTGTTGATACATAATATATTATTCCTTATAAATATGTTTGTCACTTATAGAATAATAAATTTAGCTTCAGAGGAATTTTTAAAGAACTTAGTAAATATTCATTCGAGTATAAAAATTTTCAATTAGGTACTTATAACGTATTTTATCCATGTGCTTCAAATACAATCATAAGTCTTTCTTTTTTTTTCTTTTCATTCAAGAATATAATTTTTTTTTAAGTAGTGCATTTCTTTTTAGAACAAAGCAGTATTTGCAAAAGAGCCAACATACTTTTTTTTTGTAAGGCTGATGCCAAAAAAATTGAAAAAAAAGGATACTGAGTTTTATAGAGATAAAAATGGTTATGAATTTAAATCTGAGAATTTTCATGTTGCCCTGTTATTAAACACTTAACACTTTTCAAAGAATATCCATCTTGTCCTCATTTTATCTAATATAATTGTCTATCTATGCTAATGAAAACGTAGCAGTTAAATATGCAGATTTATATTGAAAAAAAAATCTGTTATGATAAATAATACAGTATGAAATTTTAATATAAAATTTGCCTGGTTGTCCTTTGATTGGGAATTCAAGTAGCACATATAACTTAAATGTATTTCATTATTCATTTATTAGGTTAATTTTTTAAAAAGCCAACAATTATCATCATAGTTAGCATTTTTTATTATTATTATTCGACATAAGTGTCGTGTTTTAAATACATACTTGAAAAGAAAAATAGCCATATTAGAAACTTTTTAGCACCTCTAAAAATTACGACTTCATTTTAAAGAAAAGTTTGTCGTTGCTGTTGATATTATTATTGTTTAGTATTGATACATTATTTTATATTATTCCTTTAATCCTTGCGTGCCGGGGAGTCATCCGGGGGAGGCTGTAACGTTCAACGGCATGGTTCGCCAAGCCGAGTGGCCTCCCTTAGGCATTAAATACATATTATTCCTTATACAGAAGTTTACAACTTTTAAAACCGCAAGTTTATTCTCACGGCAATTTTTAATTAACTAGTAAATTTTTATTCAAATAAAAAATAGATATTCGATATTTTGTATATGTAGAATAAATTCTGGAAAAAAAAAGAGAAAGAAAGAGAGAGAGAGAAAGTACATTCTTTTTTTTCCTTTATATTCTGAGAAGATAAATTAATACTTTGAATTAAAAACAGCCCATGTGTTTGAAGACCAAAGTAGCATTTAGATAGATGTTCATTTTGATTATTACAAAATATAAAATGTATTGTATAATTTTATCGTATAAGTTATTGTACACCGAAAAGAATTCAGTTCAGTAGCAGTGTTGAATTAAGGGGGTGGCCCGGGGAGGGACATCCCCCCCGGAAGATTAGAGATTTTATGTTTTTAATGGTTAAAAAGTGCAATTCCCCCCTCCCCGGAACTATATAATGCCCCCCCCCCCGAGTCACAGAAATCCCTCCCGGAGAAAAGTGTCTGAATTCAACACTGTTCAGTAGTGTATATGAGCAATATTGCTGGAAGTGCGATTTCCATTGTTGTGTACATTTTTTAAAATTTAACTAATTTTTTGCATACAAGGCTGTAAAGAAGGTTTCGAGTTCATTTCCGCTTATTGACAGAAATTGCTGAAAGAAAATTTTCAACTGTGTTCTGCGTTTCCTAATTCATCTAAATTTTTGCATGCTATGTGGTACACATACAAATCTATAGATCATATTACCGAGTTCAAAATAATTCAGATATTTTTTGGGACTATAGATGGTAATTTCTGAAATTGCGCTTCCAAACGTGTTATGCGCTTGCCAAATTGTTTACTTAAGCATAATTTTTCGCACTGTAAAATAGTGAAATTTTTTTACTGTCTTCTTAATGTTTTGGAAAGTGTTTCATAATCTATGCTTGACGCATGATTTTTCTTTGTTTTATTAAAAAACGCGTCCTGAAAATCACAAATAGGGCAATTATTATTTAACACAGTACAATTTTTTCTTTTTATGGAATGCTATACTTTGACATTTAAATATTTTGCCTTTCTATGTAAAATTATAAATCTTTATCTCTTCACAGGCTTTTCGTAAAACAGTCACTGTAATAATAAAACAAGTAGTTCCAATTATGCTGTGAATATCACTCAAAATAACAAAATATGAACTACTCTCCATCGAACATGCCACAACAAAAGTCTCAAACAAATTATTAATCTATTTTTATGCAAATTGGATTAATATACGTTTGCTGCTGTTTTAGTAATAAGTTTAAAATTACTAAACTAATAATTCGTACTTTTTTTTCTTCGTACAGTTAAATGAATCAAATTATCGAAAGAAAATTTCATTAATTTAACGACTGATTCCATCATACAGGAAAATCTCATTTTGATATTTGTTCTTAGTTATTTAATGAATTAAAATGACTAAATATATTATCCAATGTTTCGTATAAGCAGCATATCCTGCAACATATTTTTATGTTAACCTAAGACATGTTACAAGGTTAATAGATGTTGCTTGTGAATTTTTGGCACGCGTAAGTTAAAAAGTTCACCACCCCTGACATAGATCATATATTTATTTCATTAATGATTTATAAGGCTTTTTTTTTTTTTAAGAAGAACCTTATTATTATTATTATTATTATTATTATTATTACTTTTTTGTTGTTTTCATTTGACACTCTTTCAAAATTTTGCTAGTAGAACAATTTTTGCCATAAAGCGTTTAACGTCTATGTGAAAATTAGGACCTCATTTTGAATATTTAAATTATAATTTGTTGTTGTAGTTGTTACTGTTGTTTTGTATTTTACATATTATATTATTACTTAAGAGATGAACTTCTGAGTTTATTTGTTTTATAGAAGAGATAGAAGTTAATCTCTTCTTATTTCTCAAATTCTAACGTTCTGAGAATAGACTTATAGAACCATAAGTTTATTTGGTACTTCTCTATTATCCCGTCGACCACTTTTCATAACAAAAAACTATTGCCAAACTTTAACGCCAAATAAACGGGAGAACTTTGCCATTGGAATATCAAAATAAATAAATAAAATATAAGAATTTAAGGACACAATTGTTATTTTAATTAATGAAATAACTAATAAATCAGCAAAACATAATGAAAAATACACGCAAATGTCGAATTGAAAACCACTTGATGATATAACAAACACGTATAATGCTTCTGACATCAAATAAATGGGACTGCATTTTGGCGTTTAATCTTACAGTTTGGCGATAGTTTTTTGTTATGAAAACTGGTCGACGGGATAATAGAGAAGTACCGTTTATTCTCAGACGAGTTTCTTTCATAACTAGTAATTATTATAGAAATGTAAAATAAACTACTTACTGTTTGTAAACACATGTGTCTCATAAATAATTCTGCAAAAGAAGAACAGTAGATCCGTTTTAGCTTTAATTTTGAGAACATAAATCAATGATTTAAATTTTAAAAAAAAAGCTCATGCGTTTTTAAACCAAAGTAATATTTACGTAAATGACAATTTTGATAATTTTTATTAAAAAATATAAAATTCATTATAAAAAACTTTCAACAATGCACATTTATATAGAATTATATAACTTTTCTGCCGTTTATGTTAAATGAAAAAAAAATATTTAAGTATCTGAAATACTATTGTGTTAGTTTAATGATATTTTTTTCCATTAACCTCTAATAATTGTAATAATAACAACAATAATGTATGAGTGTATAAATATACAGAGTGTTCCAAAACTTTAATTTAAGCGTTTAGAGGTGTCAATCACGTCAAGTCAAGACAAATAGAGATATTAAATTTTCAAAAAATCTTACCTTTATTATTATTATTATTATTATTATTATTATTATTATTATTTAATGTGTCATTGAAAATGCAGCAATAAAACGTGCTCATTTTTTTTTCAAACAAACTGGTACGATAGTAATAAAAAATTTCGCATGAAATTTTGTCCTATTTTACTTGTTTTTATAGTCTACCTTCTTGTCTAGTGGTTAGAGCGCTGGCTACTGGACAACAGGTGCCGAGCTCGACTCCCGACTCAGGATTGTTTGTAGTGGTCGAATTACATTTTAAACGGCAGTCCCGGTCTATGTTCAAAAGATGACCGTCGTGCTCTCAACAAACCAAACCTTTTTTTTTATATACATGTTTATCGCTTGGGGAAAAACAATAACTTATGTAGCACAGATAGCACAAATTTCTTTCATTAATGATTTTTTTGGCTAATTGAAGAAAGGCCTTAAAATAATTACAGTAAGTAACAGAATAGTTTAATATTATTATTGTCATTATTTTTCTTATTAGACACCATTGAAGATTTTTTTTTCTTTTTTTTTAATGTGCCTTAAAATAATTATAGTAAGTAACTAAATAGAACATTAGTCTTATTCTTATTCAACATCACTGCAATATTAAAAAAAGCCTTAAAATAATTATAGAGTAAGTAACTAAAGAGAACATTAGTCTTATTCTTATTCTTATTCAACATCACTGCAATATTAAAAAAGGCCTTTAGATAATTATAAAAAGTAACTGATTAGCTGTATTCTTATTCTTATGTATATATCTCTTATATAGCATCCAGGGAAATGTCAGTTTTGATCTTTTTTTTTATAAAACATAAAATTAATCATAAACTTTAAACAAAAATTAAAACATTTAAACTAAATTGTATAACGTTATCCGTCACTTGTCGTACGTGGGGAAACTATTTAACAATCTCTGATTACACACTAGTGTGCAAAACTTAAGCAACAAACACAAAATGCTAATTTCTGAACACTTGAGTACTCAAAAGGAAATTCTATAAACAGCAAGTGTAGAAAATAGGTACTATTACCCTAACAGCACAGACAGTCGATGTGAAGTCTTCTTGACATCACAATTGTCACAGTCACTAAAATGAACAGAAATGTGATATCTTTCATTCGTCTCATTTTTACTCATATTTGGTCACACCACTGAACCGTCACCATGACTGCTGTTTTTTGACGAGTCACCAGGTGACTTTACAATGAAGTCATTTTGTGACTCTTATGTGACTGTCATTTTGACACTCCATTATAAAGTCTTCATGATAACCGTTCTGTGACGAGTTCCCAAGTGACAGAAAATGAAATCATCTGGTGACTTTTCACAAAGGAGTGCAATGATGACTTCACAATAGAGTGTCGATCACCGGAAAGTCACCATGCGACTTCATTGTGACATTATTTGGCGACTCGTCACAATGCAGTGCTCACAATGACTTCAAAGTTCAGTCTTCAACTGACAGTGACTTGAGAATCACAAGGTGACTTCATTGTAATGTCACCTGATGACCCATCACAAAGCGACAGTCACAGTGACTTTTGAATGTTAATAATCATTTGAGAGTAATAATGAGACAGTGAAATATCATATATTTTGATTCACCGTAGCGATTGTGACACTTCTAACCATGTGTGACGTCAAGGGGACTTCATATCGACTGGCCGTGCTGTTAGGGTAGTACCGCTTTTCTACACTTGCTCTTTATTGAATTTACTTGTGAGTACTCACGTCTTCAGTAATTAGCATTTTGTGTTTGTTTCTTAAGAGTCTACATCAGTCATGCGAAAAAACGCACAAGCTAATATTAAGTCTATGGGAAGGTTCTTGCACGATTTCTCGCCCGCATTTTAATATTTTTAAATGATTTTTTTTTTTTTTTTTTTTTTTTTTTTTTTTGCATAGGATAGCTGAGGTCAGTGTCTAACGTTGTTAGTTATTACTTTTTTGATTTTGGGAACAGTTTTTTTTATAAGCGGACATTTTAAATTTTGGAACCGGTTAGAACCGGTTCTGAAAGTGAAAGTACCCTTATATAAAAAAAACTGGAACCAAAATCGAAAAAGTAAAAACTAACAACGTTAGATATCGACGTCAGCTATCGTATGCAAAAAAAATCATTTAAAAATATTAAAATGCGAGCGAGAAATCGTGCAAGACCCTTCCCATAGACTTAACATTAGCTTGCGCGTTTCTTCGTGTGACTGATTAAGGCTCTTAAGTTTTGCACGTAATAATAATATCATCATAACTTTTGATAATAATAGCAATAAATATATATATACTAAAATATAGAGTTCCAAAAATATTATTTCAAATATTTAGAGGTGATAATACATATCAAGAAAAACTGGTATCTTCTTCAATTTTCAAAAATTCTTATACTGATTTCTTTCAGTTTATTTTTCCTTTATGCGTTAATTATGCACCAATAAAATGTTCAGATTTATTTATTAAATTAAACGAAATTGTATAATACTGGTGTAAGGAATAAATGTAAAGTTTCCCTAATTTCCATTATTTTATATGTGTTTCGATTGAGAAAAGACAATAACTATACAGCACATATGGCCTAGATTTACTTCATAAATGATATATTGTGATATTTATTTTAACTTATAATTACTTATTTTATATGATAACTTATTTTATATTATTATTATTATTATTATTATTATTATTATTATTATTATTATTATTATTATTATTATTGCTATCATTATTTGACAAGACTACAAAGTTTGCTGGAATGTATACTTAACATAATTATATCCATAGAAATATTTAGCGTCATTGAAAATGGGCTATATTTTAGAGTTCATGATTGCTGCTATTGTTGTTCTGCATTGATATATATTAAAATATTCCTTATAAAGACATATATGTAACTTGCATAACAATAATTTTACTTGCAGAAAATGTTTGAAATAACTTGTAAAATTTTATTCAAATATTAAAAGAACTTTTCTGTTTATAAATGCGTACGTGTTTCCTAAATAATACTCTAAACAAGGAGAAATAAATTCTTTTTTCAACTTTATACAGTGAATACAAATTTATGATTTGAAAAAAAGAGAAAAGTTCATGTAATTTTCTACCAAAGCAGCTACATAACTGCCCATTTTTATATTTTTACTATAAAATTTATTAGACAGTTATAAAATATAAAACATTTATATTGAATTTTGTAACATATAACTTGTTTATTTTATTTTAAAAATATAACTACCAAAACCTGCAGCTTTGCTTGTGTAATTCTTGAAAAATGCCAAGTGGTATTCGTTGGCCTATTTTCATTAGAGGAAATTTTACTGCAACATATAATTCAGAAATTACTAATTAACCCACACAAATTAAGCAAATTTCTGTAATGACTATATCACAGAATTTGCCATTTTTAAATTTTTCGGTTCCTGTTCACATTAAAATTTCAAAATTTTTAAAACTTTTATGGATGCATTTGTATCTCTAACGTAACAGTCATGTAAAATTTCAAGTTTCTATCCCTAACAATTTCAGATAAATCATTGTTTAGAAGGTTTTTAGAATTTTTCAGCTTATTTAACTTTTTTTTTTTTTTTTTAGAAATCGTTTTTATCGAGCACTGAAATTTTAAAAATAGCCACCATGCCAAATTTCAACTTCCTATACCAGCAGCATCACTAAAATCGCAATTTTGAAATGTTTTTGGTTTCTGCACCTTTTTTTAATTTCGAATTTTTTAAAAACTGTCCTGTGGAAGTATTTACGTATAAAAAATATCAGGCATGTTAAATTCTAAGTTCTATTGCTAAAAATTTAGAAAAAAAAAAAAAAAAACATAATTTATAACGTTTCCGCTCAGTTTACACCTTTAAACTTCGAATTTTTAATAGACTGTTTATACCGAGCGTCTGCATCTTAAAAGTTATAACTATACTAAATTTCCAGTTTCTAAACCGAATAAATCCAACTAAATCATAATGTAGAACGTTTTTAGACCGTTTTCCGCTCATTCTAGCCTGTTAAATTTCTATTTATTTAGAAACCGGTCTTAGCGAGCATTTGCATTTTAAGAGTAACCACCATGCCAAATACGAAGCTTCAATACCAGCTGTATCACATAAATTGCAATTTTAGTACTTCTTTTTTTTTTTGTTCCTGTCCATTTACATTTCGAAATTTTAGTAAACTGTTCTGGGTGATCATTTACTTGAGTAACAGCCAGGCGAAATTTTAAGTTTCTAGCCTTAATAGTTCCAAATAAATCATAATGTAGAACGTTTTTAGAACGCTTCTCGCGCATTTCACTCTTTTAAATTTCTATTTTTTTTTTTCCAAATTCTTCTGTGCGACCAAATCAGCAGCCATGTAAAATTTTCTACCCCTAACCATTCTATAGTAATTGCAATTTAGAACGCTATTCAAACGCCTTCCGCTCATTTCACACTTTGAAATTTTGAATTTTTTTACAAACCATTGTTAGCGAGCATTTGTATCTTAAAAGTAACCTCCATGCCAAATTTGAAGTTTCTAATCCTGTTAATTAAAAAAAAAAAAAAAAAAAAAAAAAAAAATCGTAATTTAGAACTTTTTTCCTTTTTCACCCTTTTAAATTTCGATTTAAAAAAAAAAAACTGTTCTGTGTGCGCACTTGTGTCTTAAAAAGTATCAGCCATGTCAAATTTCAAGTTTCTGTCCTTAACAATTCCATATAAATCGTATTTGAGAATGTTTTTAGAACAGTTTTCCCTCATTTCACCCTTTAAAATTTCGAACTTTTTAGAAACTGTCCTTAGAGAGAGAGCATTTACATCTTATAAGCATGCTAAGTTTCTAGTTCCTTCAGTATAAAAAAAAATCGAAATTTTAGAACGGTTTTCAATCGTGCACCCCTGTGGTAGTGGCACCGATATAAAATATAACCTAATGTTACAGCAGGGACTGTTACCATCAATTTGTCACCATCACTTTTGAAAAGGGTTCTGTAGTTCCAGAGATTCTATAGAAATTGTAATTTAGAATGTTTTTAGAACGCTTTTCGCTCATCTCACCCTTTTAAATTTCGAATTTTTTAGAATTTGTTCTTAGAGAGCATGTACATCTTATAAGTAACTACCATGGCAAATTTCATGTTTCTAGCTCTTTCAGTATAAAAAAAATCGAAATTTTAGAATGTTTTTTACTCCTGCATCCCCCTGGGTGTAGTGGCGCCGACATAAAATATAGCTTGTGTTGGAGCAGGGATTGTCACCATCAATTTGCCACCATCACTTTTGAAATCGCTTCGGTTAGTTCCAGAGATTACCCCCTACAAACAAACAAACAAACAAACAAAAACAATCGTTACTTCTTTATAATATTAGTTTAGATATATCAAATCGTTCTATAGTATATGCTAGAAATATTTTTATATTTCTGTAACAATAACATTAATATATGAAAACACCATGAGCTATATTTGTACTATTTCATTAAGTAATAAATTAAAAAAATTATATTATTTTAAGTTAATTACCTTAATTTATTACTTTTACTGCCTATTTTTTAGCCTTATTTTTCACCAAATTGTAATGCTGTTTTTAAAGGAGTCTCACATATTTAAAAATATATTTTTAAGGAGTCTGACACTCGTAATTAAATAATGTCAATAAAGTAAAAAATTATGATTGTTATGAACGGAATTAGTTACCATTAATTAATTCAAATGAAAAATTATTCAAGCACATAACTCAGCAATTTTATCGAAGTCACTGAAAACTGAGTATAGTATGATAAATTTTATGCAATTTTTATTGATGTTTTTTATCTTTAATTTAAGGTACGAAGATATCGTTGGTAATGTATATGAAAACCAAACTCATAAACATAATGGATGAGTAGTTGGATAGAAATAAGTTTATCTCAAGCTGATGCTGCTAGAAGGTCGATAGGGTAAGATAACTTTGAAATGTCACAAGTTACTGAAATTTTAAAGCTTTATTATTAACGCCCTAGTTTTAAAATTAAAGCCCAACTTTTAAAAACTTTAAAGGACTGTTTGCACAACCCCTACTGTTTTGAATTCAGATTTTTAAAAAACTAAATATTAAAAATAATAATAATAATAATAATAATAATTGTCAGTTTTAAGTAGATCTATATTTGATATATTGCTCTCATAAAAACATTCATATAATTCAATCGTATAAGCTAAATTTTAATATTTAAGCCAAATAGTGTTTAATTAAAATCATCTTTTGTTCAAATAAAACTTGTTTTTATTTTTATCGATAAAGCTGAAAGCTAAAAAAGGTACTGCGTTCAATCAAAGCCAATAGGATCGAAGATTCTAATCTCGATCGATTCTCTAATGATATATTTATTGTAAATGGTAAAAGGTGTAAACTAAAAACATAATATACAGTAAAATAACTTTTATTAGATTGCTGACATGTTTCGGCTTACTCCGAGCCATTATCAAAAACAAATGAGAATATAATTCCACGGTCTTTATTTCAAATGCTATCATTCTTTGTAACCATGGAGTAACTCGAGTCACAATTTTGGTAAGTTAAACGTTGATGCATCGTTACATATTGTATTTTTGCGTGTTAGTGTCTCTGTGGTTTCTCTTATTATGGATGGATAGTATAGACTGGAGAGAAAAATTATTTTACTTTCATTGAAATTTATTTGTGTGGTTTCTTCTTGATATAATCTTGCCATGTCAATATCAAGAAGAAACCATCCAACTAAATTTCAATGAAAGTAAAATAATTTTCCCTCCAGTCTGTACTATCCATCCATAATAAGAGAAACCATAGAGATAGCAACAGGCAAAAATACAATATTTAACGATGCAGCATCCTTTAACTTACCCAAATTGTGGCTCGACTTTCTCCATGGTTACAAATATGGAAATAAACAACCAAGTAAAAATAAAAAGTAACGTGCGTCATTTTAAAAAGTCCTTCCGGCCTGTACCGGGAGGAAAAGGTAGCTTTCATAATCCAAGTTTTTAAAAATTAACCTTATTTTACTCAAACACCCGAAGCTAAATTGCTTGGAACTGGATTACAGAGAACTCAATCCCGGTTTTCGTTAGTACTGAATTTTAATGCGAATTTCAGCATAAGAGTTACAGCATAACAAAAATTAGATTGTTTCACAAGGTCAGCCACCCTAGAATATCAAACTGCCATATCTCTGCCATTTTTTAAGATAAAACTAAAACAAAAAATGTTCCGGAATCCTTGTATCCCGATCTAACAGTTAACGGAAACAACTTTTTCAATTTATAATTTTTTATACATGTTTTTGTTTTGTTTTTTAAATTAAAAAGTTTAACTTGCCGCAAGTTGTTCCAGAATCCTTGTATCACGTTCTAACACTTAACACAAAAAATTTTAATTTATAATTTTTTGTACATGTTTTTGAATTTTTAAATTTTTTAACTGGCCGCCATTTTGAAACAAGATGGCGATGAAGCTGGCCAACGAACTCGGTCGAGACCTTGGTATGTCCTAAACACATACTCAATCACATCCAAATCGGTTGATAAATAAGAGAGTTGAAAATGTCATGACCGGTGAAAATATACCAAATTTTTTTTGGAATTGCTTTCCTCCGAACGGCTGCAATAGGTAGCTTTTTGTAATGAAAGCTAACTAAAAGTATATAAAAATTAAATGGTAGCATTTCAAATAATGACTTCAAAAAACATGCAATTATAGAATATTCTCATTTGTTTTTCATAATGGTTCGTAGTGAGCCGAAACATGTCAACAATCTAATAAAAGTTATTTTACTGAATATTACATTTTTAGTTTACACCTTTTAGCATTTAAAAGAAATATATTATTACAAGGTGTTATAATTTATTGTATTTTTTGCTCTAATGATGTCATAGATTTCAAAACCTACCAACTCAATTTTTTTTTAAATATCTGAATTTATTGATTTTAAACTTTATATATATAGGAAGTTACTAACATAGTGAAAGACATAAACTATTGTTTGTCATTTAAAGATGTAGATTTTATACAGTTTTCTAAATTTCATTATTTGAATGCAGAATAATTAACATATTTCATATAAAATGATTTTTATAATATCCTGTTGCCATAACAGTGTCATAAATTAAAAAAAATAAGAATACATTAAATTTCAGATAATTAATACATGA
This sequence comes from Maratus michaelseni, assembly GCA_963931845.1. Classification (NCBI taxonomy): domain Eukaryota; kingdom Metazoa; phylum Arthropoda; class Arachnida; order Araneae; family Salticidae; genus Maratus; species Maratus michaelseni. The sequence continues at coordinate 23,016,992 of OZ007590.1, read as the reverse complement.
TCTTTTAATGCGAAAGTGACGCTATATTTACTTATGAATCAGGGATTTTTTTTTAAATATTAAAACGAAATAATTTAAATTAATAAAACTGGAATATGTTATTATGACGTCTTTAAATCTTCACAATTTTTATTCAAAGAAGACAGGAAAGAAACAAAAGACAGGTTGTATCTTTAACTTTTGAAGGCCAAACGCATGACCAAAACAAAGTAATTTTTGTTCAATGTATATCATTTTCCGATAAATTAATGCCCCACCAGTGGCTGAGAGGTTCGGCTCTCGAGGCTGGTAGACGGGAGGTGCTGGGTTCGATCCCAATCGCGCCTGTCGGTTTAATCGTTCGGAGTTTTCGTGGTTTTCTTCGAGCCGTGGATTTATCCATGCGTAAATACGGATTAGGTTCCCTTAGAAAGACCCCCACGAAGGGCACTCCCCCTGGGCCTATATCCCAAGTGTAGATAATTGGCCGTCAACAATCAACCCAACCCAACCCAACCCGATAAATTAATAGTACACCATGTTTCTCTCTGTTATCTGCTAACATATAGTTTTTAGAATACGGCTATTAATACAAACTGCTTTTATTTGTATTATTGGGGTTTTACGCACAATGACAGATCTACTCACACTTCGCTTACATTTGCAGTTCGCTTCAGTAGAAACTCGTCTGGGTCACTGCCTTCAAAATTTTCAAGGCCAACTGGCGGGAAAATAACATCATAGCTAAGGGACCGACATACCCTTCAACCTTCAACATTCTGGAAAAAAACAGAGAGAAAGACTTGGAAGACTAGAGCAGTTTTTCTCAATCAGTATGTCGTAGTGTTGGGCGATACCGAGATTTTTAAAATGATGTGTGAGATGTGTTAGATTTTTCAATCAAATTTTTCGATTGCTTGAATGTCTCAATGGTTTTCGATTGTTAAAACGACTTCAGATTGTTGACTTGGTGCTTCTTTTCAAGTGAGAACAAGTACGCCATTTGGGGAAGCTAGAGAGCGAGCGATTGCAACCCCCCCCCCTTCCCCTAAGGAATTTGATATTTCAGAATATATCAGTGAACACATTCCCAACTAAAAAAAAAAATCAGAAATGGCACAAAAAACTTGTCAGATTTAACTAAATGGAAACATTATCATTAAATAAACACTTTAAACACATAAGTTATATCATTTATTGAAGTCTTGGTATTGAGACATTTTTAAAGTGAGACACATTTATCATTAATTTGACACATTTATCATGAGTACTTTAGTTACTTTAAAAATATATATGTGAGAATAAAACCATGGCATGCTGAACCGATTGCTTCTAATTCGACCCCATACTAGACTGTAATCTACTCTCGACTTTTCATGCACACACCAACACATTGCAATATATCATATGTATAACATCACATTGCTTGTTTAACAGAGATCAGCAGTTTTTTATGTAATAAAATTACACAGCGCAAGTTGTTTGTGCTTTTAGGACAAAATTAGACTTTATGTTATTTTCTAAAGTGAATTGTTTCTTAAGTTACTAAGAATTATTAGAAACACATAGGAACACCGCGTAAAATAAATTTCTTTAGTATTGTTGACTTTCAAGGAAAGTTGGATTCATTAACGCAAGTTCAACTGAAAAATAAATAAATAAATAAATAGGGAAACACTTGATGATTTTTTTAAGAAGAAATCCAAAAGCAATTTTTTTTTTTTTTTTATATAACGGATCAAACTGCCCTACAATAAAGCATTCGGCGAAACAAGGATGCTAAGTATTTTGCAATAATTCTCATTTGTCTAACATTGATCTTTTACAAGATCAGTTACCGGGAACAAATGCCGATGGTATTTAGATACGTAGCTGATAATGTTGTAACAGCAACAGCCATGTCGCTGTGGTTCATTATGATCAATACTAGCTAAGTCGAAATGAGCATAAGTTTAAGTAAAATCCAACAACTTTTATATAACATCTTTAAAAAGGCAGGGATTTGATTAAGCACTGCTTAATTTGCCTTAGGCCAAAAGAAAATAATTTCAGAAAAATAAAACTTCAAGTAACAATAACAATAAAGAGATAACTTCGAAATATCACTTACAACTTGGACGAGCGTCAAAACGTCGGTTAAGATGTTTTCAGCAAGATTTAACTTCTACTATGCAAGCTAGTCCAATTCCAACTTCAAGATGTCCACCTACGACAGTTCTGAAATCAGCACTCCGTGAGCTCCAAACTCTTTTATTCAATTAGCACAAAAATAAGGTAAATCTACTCTTACCAACGGGCGACACTCCTTCTCCAACGCAAAATAGTACAGTCAACTAGACAGATCGCAAAAGGCCACAATGGGAAATAACTTGATCCAAAGTTTCACTTACCCAACGCGTGCCAGTGCTTAAATACTGCTATATCGATTTACCAGATGCAGAAAATTGCATAAATATCGAAACGAAGAGAAAATTCAGAACTTCCGAGGTTTTCACACTCATTCATCGAAAGATGGACTTGATTATGTTTACGCACATTGACTATTATTGGACAAATCTACGTTCCCAATCGGAACTTCGCCTACTCTTATAAGTCAGAGTAGTCGACACATCATAGTGTATAATCAAACGTTCCATAAAGTATATGTGAATATGTCATCAAATGTTTCGAGATAGGAAATATCACAGGTGGAAAATTGTACAAAATGAAGCTGCTGAACTTCGTTGTACACTGGAAGAGTTGTAGAAAACGCTGATGATGCTCAAGGAAAAATTAATGCTCAATCATTAGTCAGTCAAATAATAAATTACAAATTTATGGCCTTGCTAGTTTTCTGGCACTGCTTACTCTATCAAGTAAATTATGTTAGTAAATAACTTCAAGGTTATATCACGGATTTGTTAGAGGACTAATTCTCTAACAAATTCAAAAACAGCTTTTTGAGTGCAATGCTAACAGAAGTTGTAAATAAAGGTGTAATATCAAAATTTATTGAGATTCTTCTGAAATTTTCAGGACTTATTTAAGGACACCATAGGTAAATGTAGAACAGATCGCAAAGTGGGATTGACATGGTAGAACTAGCCAATACAGAATCACAAAACTGTCTGATATAGATGGATAGATGCTTTGTGAGTAAATGGAAACACTAAGCCAATTCTATCATCAAAGATTCAAAATATCATCGAAATACTTCAATTCTTTGCTTTCAATAATATATCTACCACATTTCAAAGTTTATCGATTTCTGTTTGGATATTCTTGTCATTTTAAGCGTCTGTGGCATTTGAAGAGAACAGTTTTTCTAATATAAAACTTATTTGAGATAACCAATTCAGCAAGAACGTTTGAAGAGCTTAGCGATTTTGTTCGTTAACTCTCCAATTATCAGGAGTTTAAACTTCGACAGAATTCAAAGAGAATTTTCAGAGAAATAGCAAAAAAGCAAACTTTCCATAATATAAGGCAATAATAATGGCTGATGTTTCATTTATATTTTTGGAATTTTAAGTGATTTTTAGAAGTCCATTAAATATATTTTATTAATAGCAGAGCGGACATAAATTCTATTTTTTTTCCCAAACAAAATTAAATTAATATTTTTACTGAATCACTTGACTGTCACTATAGGACAAGTAGTATTAAACTATGTAACTTTTCAGAGATAGAATGGTAATTTCTCTTGATATTTATAGACTAACCTGTATTTAATTTTATATTAACATACAGCTTGCATATGTTTGATTTATCAGCTTGCACGCAATTTTTAAGCGCACTTTTTTATTGCTTTCCATTCTACTACAGGGACATAGTCTATATTGAACTTGTTTTTAATAATTTTATGACTATTATGGACATTGCCAGAGCTTGAAAAATACGGTCGCCAGGTCGCCACTGTCGAACAATTTATTTAATGTGGCTTTTTTTATATACAAAAATTGACCTCAGAAATGAGCACAAACGACATTTTTTCTCTTTCCCACCCCTACTGGTGAGTGGCAAGTGGTAATTTTCCTCTTTTCTCGTACTTTTATTTGAAGTACAAAGTTAAAAAAGGCATGTTCCATCTCATGTACAGAAAACGCCATTCTTTGCCGCTCTAGCCAGCTAGCATGTCGCTTGACTAGAATGTGGGGGATTAATAAAACAGTAAGAAATAGTGTCAATCCAGACTCTGTAACATATAAAATCAGATACAATGCTAAAAATTGCTCATGTTTTTTGTAAGTTTAAAATCAGATTTTTGTGTTCAGAATTAAAACTGATTAATCTATCACACTCATTTTAAAGAATAATAACATATAAGTGATTATAATTCATTTGAAGTAAATCTATAAAAATAAATTATGTATTATTGTAAACTATGTAACTAATAATTCTAAACTATACTTGTTTTTATTTTTTCTAAGTTAATTCCTAAAAAAAAAACTTTTGTGGATTTTGAAAATTAATGACGGGAAGTGGGGGTGGGGGATATTTTTTTACTCGCGACTAGAACTTTTTGCTCTGTACCTGATTTTGTGAAATTTGTAAAGCTCTGGACGTTGGTATATATTGGCTGGTGATCGCGCGGTGCGTAGAAGCGTTTAATTGTGAGTACCACTATTTAAGAGTAGTGATCATCGAAGAATTATTCAATTATGTACGATTAAAAAATAGTGGTTCCAAAAAATAAGCACCTCTATACACCCTGGACCTGGGGCCGACCAAAATCATACTAAATCGTGACTCGCTCTTTCTAAGACTAGCCCTGAAAAAAAAAACTCCATTAATTTTAGATGTGCACAACAAGATCAAATAAATTGATTGCCTCCCTCCAAGAAAATTCTGAAATAGCGCCCCTAAGTGAGATGCCAAGTTGTGGATTTTATATTAATATACAAGAGCAACCACAAGGGGGCGAGAGAGTCACTCTTTTACAGATTTTTTTTAATGTAATAAGATATCAAATATTGACTGTGTGACGTGGCGTTGCGTAGTGTACCCTAGCTAGCACAGCGATAAGACCAGAAGTAAGTTAAAGTCAACTTTTATTTAATGTCTCAAGAAGAGGATGGTGTGTGAGCCTCCTTTACTAATATTTAAACTCTCATTAAACACTGTTAGCTGAGTAACCCCACTTAAGTGATGCGCGTACTTAACTATAATATATGTCTCAAGAAGAGGATGGTGGGTGAGCCTCCCTTACTAATATTTAAACTCTCATTAAACACTGTTAGCTGAGTAACCCCACTTAAGTGATACGCGTACTAAACTATAATATATGTCTCAAGAAGAGGATGGTGGGTGAGCCTCCTTTACTAATATTTAAACTCTCATTAAACACTGTTAGCTGAGTAATCCCACTTAAGCGATGCGCGTACTTAACTATAATATATGTCTCAAGAAGAGGATGGTGGGTGAGCCTCCCTTACTAATATTTAAACTCTCATTAAACACTGTTAGCTGAGTAATCCCACTTAAGCGATGCGCGTACTAAATTATAATATATATCACTTGATTAAGTCGATTAAATGAAGCTTTAACTTACATGCAGACGAGGACTGGCTGTATTACTTCAGAACTCCTTCCGCAGTGGTACGCCACCTTCCAAAGCTTCCTGTACAGGGTGGCTAGTGGTCAGGGAAAAATACAGTGAAAAAAATGGTAAGTACCAGTATATTCTTATAGAAAAATTCAAATTGATTATTTGATCGAATAATCAACATAAAGTTTTCTATAAGAATATACTGATGTTTATCACTTTTTTTTACTGTATTTTTCCCTGACCACTAGCCACCCTGCTGTACGAACTATCAAAGTAGCTAAATAAAGTAGCACGTTTTCACAAAATTACTTTATTGGTCTTAACCCCTTCACGACTAGCGTCCTTTATAGAATTTTTAATCTTTTGCCACCGGTTTTTCAAAACAGAAATTTTCGCGTAATTGAATCTCAGAAATGCTGTCATTAAATAAGGCAAAGTTTACAATAAAAAGTTACTGGTGGGAAGAATCGAGATTCTGAGCACCTTATGCGTCACGTATACGTGTCGCTCGTCCCCAAGGTGTTAACTGTTAAATTCTATTACCAACTCCAGATCTAAGCAACCATCAGAACAGGCATTCACTTCCTTCTGATATCAAAAGCAGTCTGGGCTTCCCCTTAGTGCGAGATGCGACCAAAACCAACGATACACACACTTTCACTAGCTTAAATACATAGCTAACTGACTAGAGAAACCAAAATTTGCATAAAATAGCTGCGAAACGCAGAAAACCCACAAATTCCGAAAGACACATGTATTCGTCGAAAATTACAGTAAAAGAGAGTATATAGATGTCGTTGCACGCACACAGATGTTATTTTCACAATACGATCTCGATCAAAACAAACGGCTGCCTTTATGAGGACTCGCCAATCCACTACAACTGTAAGCATCAATTTTTTTTTTTTTTTTTTTTTTTTATTTGTTTGTAATCCGCAATGAATTTACTTTCATAAGCACGGCAATAAAAATTATGTGATAACTTCAACAAATCTCATTACTTTCGTAACCCTTACAGAAGTGCATAGTTACATTTCTATTATAAAGCGGCGAACTGAGAAACACGCCCATTCACAAGTTGGTCTTTCAATTAGCTTAAACATCATCTGTAGTGTTTATTATATGTCAAAAATCCCTTCTGTCTCTTATTTCAATACTTTTTGTAAAGTATTTATCATTATATATACCTATACTAATATTATAAAGAAGTAACGATTGTTTTTTTTGTTTGTTTGTAAGGGTAATCTCTGGAACTACCGAAGCGATTTCAAAAGTGATGGTGGCAAATTGATGGTACCAATCCCTGCTTCAACATAGGCTATATTTTATATCGGTGCCACTACCCCAGGAGGTGCAGGAGCAAAAAACGTTCTAAAATTTTGATTTTTTTTTAATACTGAAGGAGCTAGAAACATGAAATTTGGCATGGTAGTTACTTATAAGATGTAAATGCTCTCTAAGAAAAAATTCTAAAAAAATTCGATATTTAAAAGGGTGAGATGAGCGAAAAGCGTTCCGAAAACATTCTAAATTACAATTTCTATGGAACCTCTGGAACTACAGAACCGTTTTCAAAAATGATGGGGGCAAATTGATGGTAACAGTCCTTGCTGTAACATAGGCTATATTTTATATCAGTGCCACTAACCCCAGCGGGTTGCAAGAGCGAAAAACGTTCTAAAATTTCGATTTTTTTTATACTGAAGGAATTAGAAACTTAAAATTTGGCATGGTAGTCACTTATAAGATTCCTAAAAAGTTCGAAATAATAAAGGGTGAAATGAGCTAAATGTGTTTTAAAAACATTCTAAATTACAATTTCTATGGAATCTTTGAAACTACCGAACCTATTTTAAACGCAATGCTCGCAAATTTATAGTGACAGTCTTTGCTCTAACACAGGCTAAATTTTATGTCTGTGCCACTACCCTCAGGGGTTGCAAGAGCAAAGAACGTTATAAAATTGCAATTTTTATTATACTGAGGGGATTAGAAACTTGAAATTGGGCAAGGTAGTAACTTAAAAGATATACATGCTCTCTCTGGACAGTTTCTAAAAAATTCGAAACTAATAAGAGTGTGTGAGGGAAAACTGTTCTAAAAACATTCTAAATTACGATTTCTAAGGAACTTGAAATTTGACATGGCTGATACTTTTTAGGACACAACAGCACACACAGAACAGTTTTTTAAAATAAATCGAAATTTAAAAGGGTGAAAAAAGAATAAAAGAATAAAAGTTCTAAAATACGTTTTTTTTTTTTTTTTTTTTTTTTTTTAGCTAACTGGATTAATTTAAAACTTATTAACTTCAAATTTGGCTTGGCGGTTACTTTTAAGATACAAATGCTCGCTAACAATGGTTTGTAAAGAAATTCAAAATTTCAAAGGATGAAATGAGCGGAAAGCGTTTAAAAAGCGTTCTAAATTGCAATTACTATGGAATTGTTAGGGGTAGAAACTTAAAATTTTACATGTCTGTTCCTTTTAAATCATATATGGTCGCACAGAACAAATAAAAAAAAATCGAAATTTAAAAGAGTAAAATGCGCGAGAAGCGTTCTAAAAACATTCTAAATTACGATTTATTTGGAACTATTAAAGCTAGAAACTTCAAATTTTGCCTGGCTGTTATACTCACGTAAATGATCACCCAGAACAATTTACTAATAATGCGAAATGTAAAAGGACAGGAGCAAAAAAAATCGTACTAAAATTGCAATTTATGTGATACAGCTGGTATTGAAGCTTCGTATTTGGCATGGTGGTTACTCTGAAAATGCAAATGCTCGCTAAGACTGGTTTCTAAAAAAAATAGAAATTTAACAGACTGAAATGAGCGGAAAACGGTCTAAAAACGTTCTACAATATGATTTAATTGGATTTATTCGGGTTAGAAACTGTAAATTTAGTATAGTTGTAACTTTTAAGATCCAGACTTTCGGTATAAACAGTCTATTAGAAGTTCGAAGTTTAGAGGTGTAAACTGAGCGGAAAACGTTATAAATTATGTTTTTTTTTTCTAAATTGTTAGCGATAGAAACTTAGAATTTAACATGCCTATTATTTTTTATACGTATATGCTTCCACAGAACAGTTTTTACAAAATTCGAAATTAAAAAAAGGTGCAGAAGCAAAAAACTTTTCAAAATTACGATTTTAATAATGCTGCTAGAATAGGAAGTTTAAATTTGTCATGGTGGCTATTTTTAAGATTTCAGTGCTCGCTAAAAAATGTTTCTAAAAAAAAATCGAAATTTAAAAAAGTGAAATAAGCTGGAAAAGTTCTAAAAACCTTCTAAACAATGATTAATCTGAAATTGTTAGGGATAGAAACTTGAAATTTTACATGGCTGTTACGTTAGAGACAGAAATGCATCTAGAACAGTTTTTAAAAATTTTGAAATTTTAATGTGAGCAGAAACAGAAAAGTTTTAAAATTGCAAATTCTATGATATAGTTATTACAGAAATTTGCTTAAGTAGTGTGGCTTAATTAGTAATTTCTGAATTATCTTTGACAGTAAAATTTCCTCTGATGAAAATACGCCACCGAATACCACTTGGCATTTTTCAAGAATTACGCGAGCAAAGCGGGTTTTGCTAGTATAAAATAAAATGTAATTCTTGCAAAATTCAGTACGCAGGACAAACATCACTCACATTCCATATGTTCCCTTACATAAATCAACAACAATTATACTACAACTAAAAAACTGTAATTTTACTATTGAATCCCCTTAATCGATCATTCGTAATCTGTTATAATCATAATCTTTTCATAATGTGATGGTTATTATGACCCTCTTTATCATAGGAGAAAATATTAATTAAATGCATGATTATTTTTTAATTTTTTTATTTAGTACTAGCAACCTATGCCCTCTGCGCCGTCAGTTTCTCTTAACGAACCTTTAATCAAACAAAATATTGACATTTCGTACTGCAATTTTATATTTTAAGAGAATAATAAGGGTACTATAGTTTGTGACTCGTGCTATAGCCATTATACACGTCAGGACACGTCGCCCTTATAATTATCTTTTTACACGTGAAGTTATGGTACTCGATTGTAAAATTTGGTAATTTTTGAAATTCAATATTTGAAAAACGGCATAATCATTAGATTTGAAAATTATATCAAGAAGAATACAATTTTTTACCTTTCTAACGAAGTTTGTCTAACAATTTTCTGACAAATATTTTTTAAGCTATTATTTTTTTCAGTAACTCCAAATGTTTCATTTTCCGAGATTAATCTGTGGCAACGATTAGCGAAAAACCCAGTTGTCAGCTACGCATAGCTTTTTATTAAAGAGGATGTTGGAGCAGGGATTGTCACCATAAATTTGCCACCATCACTTTTGAAATCGGTTCTGTAGTTCCAGAGATACCATAGAAATTGTAATTTAGAATGGTTTTAGAACGCTTTTCCTTCGTCTCACTCTTTTAAATTTCGAATGTTTTTAGAATTTGTTCTTAGAGAGCATTTACATCTTATAAGTAACTACCATACCAAATTTGATGTTTCTATCTCCTTCAGTATACAAAAAATCGAAATTTTAGAACGTTTTTCGCTCCTGCACCCCCCTGGAGGTAGTGGCACCAACATAAAATATAGCCTATGTTGGAGCAGGGATTGTCACCATTAATTTGCCGCCATCGTTTTTGAAATCGCTTCAGTAGTTCCAGAGAACCCCCTACAAACAAACAAACAAGAAAAACAAAAAAACAATCTTTACTCCTTTATAATATTAGTATAGATGATCTACACATTACTTCACATTATAATTACAGATTCATTTTAATTTTTTTAAATTACATGGGTTAATATTTTACTTAACGCCTTATTCAAGCAAATTTCTGTCAAAAAAGTAAGGTTAAAATTTCTATTCGTTTTTACTGGTGGAAGTTTGCTCCGGAGGTAATCGTGCCCTGCAGGTTAGTCATAGAGGCTTGCTGTAATAAAATGTATTTCTTACCCATTTATGCATTATTTTCTTAAGGCTGTTCTCAAAACCAAACTGACTACTTTATGACATATTTTTTAATTCATTTTTATTCGGAAACGCATGAAATTGGCATTTACTCTTATTCAGAAACAATTGTAATTGAAACACGTTTTGTAGTTTTTGGTAAAGGCAGAACATATTTCAGAAACTACTGTCAAACTCGACGTTTTGAACCGAATTTTCGCCGTGCCGAAGCGAGCAAGGGGAAAATCGCGTTGTCACGTGACACGAATCGCTTATAATTCGGTAAGTAATTTATTTATCAAAACATGGAAAACTCCTTTCGATTCCAAATCACTTCAATATCCCGGCTAGCTAATTTTACGCATTTGCATTTAAAAATGAGTCTGAAATTATGTCAGAAAGTTTCGCGTTGTTGAACAGGTCATTTGAGAACCGCCTTACTACCATTTAGAGCATAGATAGAGGCTATATTTAGAAGAGTATATGTGCTATTTTTGCTAAAGTAGTTGTGTGTATAGCGACTGGTTATGAATTATTATTTTAATTAATTTTAATTGGGGGACTTAGAAATCTTTTGAAGCAATTTTTTTTCAACTATAGTATGGTGGGGTGTTTGGATGGGAAACATTTTTCGAAGTGTGGTTTGTGAATGAAAATTACATTTAAAAATATTAATTAAAAATGGTCATTAATTAAGAGATATGTTAATTGGAGAACTTTTTCGAGATTTTTTTTTTCTCAACGAGAGTACGCAGTTTGAATATTAGCATATGCAGTAGATGTGAATAATTAATTAAAAATAGTCATTAAGCAATAAATTAATTTTAATTGCAGAACTTAAGAATTTTCACGAGAATTTTTTTTATCAACTAGAATATGTAGTTTGAATATTAGAGTATGTAGTAGAAAGGTGGAAGTTAATGAATAATAAATTAAAAATAGTAATTAAGAAATAAAATAAAAATAGTAATTAAGAAATAAAATAAAAATAGTAATTAAGAAATAAATTAAAAATAGTAATTAAGGAACTTAAGAATTTTCGTGATGAATTAAAAATGGTCATTAATTAATTTTAATTGGAGAACTTAAGAAATTTTTGCGAGATTTTTTTTTCTCAACCAGAATATGGAGTTTGAATATTAGAGTATGTAGTAGAATAGTCGAAGTGAATGAATAATTAATTAAAAATAGTAATTAAGAAATAAATTAATTTTAATTGAAGAACTTTAACATTTTTGGGGTAAAAAATGGGTTTTAATTAAATTGGTTAACCAATTCGATACATGTTATGGTATAAAATACAGGGTCCCGTATGAATTATACTGCACTAAATTGAATAGCTACCCCCCCCCCCCTTCCCACTTTTACGCAAGTGCATCTAAAAATTCTACAGCGCCTATTTTTTCTAAAAGGCCCTTTGAGCATCGTTATGCTGAAAATACCACAAAATACAGAGAGCCATCAAAAATTTTACAATAACTATTATTTCTTGCAGGTCCCCTTGAAAAAAAAAAGCATTTAGCCCACTTCACACATAATAAAGAGAATAATTTAATAACATCAGATTCCCCCGCCCCTTTTTTATTCCCCTGCAAGAGCCTTTACCCAAGTTCACCTTAAAACATACCCTTTCACACAAGCGCAACTATAAACAAGAACGAAAAATCATGCGTCAAGCATAGATTATGTAGCACTTTCCAACGCTTCTAAAATAATTTTACAAATCATTACCGTTTAATAAGCTGAAAGATGACATCTAAGTAAACAATTTGGAAAACGCATAACATATTTAAAAACGTAATTTCAGGAATTTTCAATATATACAATATTCGGAAAAATATCCGAATACTTTTATGTAGCCCTGTATATGATCTATAGATTTGTATATATACATAGGATGCTAAATTTTAGTTTAGTTAGGAAACGCGTAGCACCGTTTAAATTCTCCTTCTGGAGTTTCTGTCAATAAACGGAAATGTGTTCGCGAACTTTTGTGCTGCCCTGCATAGGATCTACAGAATTTATACACACCACGTAATAGACAAAAAGCTAGTTAAGATTAAAATCGCGTTTAGTAACTTAAAACACACTTCCAGGAATTATTGTTAACAGACAGTAGAGAATTCTTTTGTGTGTCCCTGTAAATGAACGATGACTGCTATACACACACTATTCTGTAGTAAGCCTCTTGTAATGCACCTTAGTAATATATATAAACTTCAATGCGTTTAAAATAGTGGAACATTATTTAAATAAGCTGCAGACGATTTTTCTCCATAGACGTAATGTAACGGAATTATTTTCACTGTCCCTGTAAAGTAACTCTAAGTGCTATACACCTACTATTCCATATTAAGCTTCTTCTAATGCATCTTACTGATCTATATAAATTTCAATGCGTTTACAATAGTGAAACATTTTAAAAATAAACCGCAAATGATTTTTCCCCATAGACCGCAATGTAACGGAATTCTTTTGAGTGTCCCTGTAAGAAAACTATAAGTGCTACACACTTCAGTTCAAATAGGGAACGTGCCATAGATAACGACAATAACATATAAAAATTGCAGAGCAATCCGAGCATATTTACGGGAGTTAGAGCACGGACAGACGGCCATCCGGCCATACGGCCAGACAAACCGAAGTCATAAGCACTTTTCAACTAGGTTGGAAAGTGCTAAAAAGTAGACCGGTAAAAGATACTGGTTGTTCAAGGCACGGCCAAACTCGATCTTTCTCTTTCCCTCATAAGAGGGAGGAGAACGATCGAGTTAGGCCGTGTTCAAGGACAAACTTCCTGCTTTCTTATCTCTCCGTTGTCATGGCACTGCAGCAGGACGCAAATTTCTCGTCTACTTTTTTCCACTGCACTTTCGCAGAAACAAGTTTCCCCATGCAAGAGTGAGTTACTGAGGCATTCAAAACTCGCTTTAAGGCTGGTCTCAAATCCAAATAAGCAATTTTCTGACACATTTTTAAATTCATTTTTGTTCGTAAATGCATGAAATTGGCAATGTTTTTAGCTGGTGCACAGTTTGCAGATTATAGAATTTTGCGGAATCCTTTGTTTTCTTTTTAAACTGAACTATAAGTTACTAATATTTGTATAAAGATAACAATATAAAAAGAAATAATATAACTCAAAAGTAATTTAATAATTTTAAGTATGTTGGAATTATTATAAAATTTAAAATTCATTAGCTGTTATTTATTTTTTTGAACATTTACTCAATGGGAATTTAAGTTTTGGCTCAAATCTGCATATATATATATATATATATATATATTCATTGCCCTTGAAAAAGTTAATTACATTATAAGCTTCCATATGTGTTTATACTTTTGTTTCTTTTTTTTTTTTTTTTTTCATTTGAATTAATAATATTTTATTTATTAGGACTATATAATATATTTCGTAATTTGACACTGCTATATGGCATATATATATATATATATGTATACAGATAGTTTATAAGACAACGGAAATCATTGTTAAATTCATTGAAATCTGAATTTTAATATATGGAACTGTTTTGTTGAATATAGGAAGCGATACATCCAAATTTGAATCCGGAAATTTGAGATGTCACTGACCAACATCCTTAAAACGACAAAATAAATATTTAAAGAGGGGGGGAGGAAGGTAAGTGTGGCTCAACCAAATCGCAGCACTATAGGAGCAAATTCATTCTTGATAAATCTAAAATAATTCCTGTTCTTGGTGTGATGTGTAAGTGGGGGGAGGGGGAGGAGTATAATTAAATTTCATATTACATTCTGCATTATTAGTTCCGAAATCTTCAAGTGGAGGGATAAGTTTAAACTTACAACTATATGTTTTAATGTGACTTTTTTAACAGCATTTTCTGAAAAATACTTTATTTCTATCAAAGAACTCAAATCTTTGTTCCATTTATTGAAATCTGAGTAAGAAAAACTTCATGTATTTTGTTTTCATGTAGGGAAGTGTTCTAATGAATGTTGCGAGTAATACATTCAGATTTTATTCCGGGAATTTGTGATCTCACTGACCCTTAAAACGACAAAAAATATTTAAAGAGGGGGGGGGGGGTAAGTGCGGCCCAACCAAATCGCACCACTGTAAACGGTGGTGCCTTGGTGTGTGGGCATTTTACATTCTGCATTTTTTGCCTCAAAATCTTTCGGGAAAGGGGGTAAATGCTTGATTTAAAGTATGTGTTTTAAAGTGAAACTTTCATTTTATTTTTTAGCCTTGGGTAAGGCTTAGTCCTTAAAAGGACTTTTTTATAGTCCTTAAAAGGGCTTTTTTGAATAGTTTTTGAATTAACGTAGGTGATTCACGCAGTTCGTTTTGGTATTCACACAATTATAACCCTTTGAAAATGGATAAGGTTATTTTAGGGTATATTAAAGAATTTTTGTATGGGTATTAGATTTAGCGATGGTTATTTAAAAATAATAACAAAGAATTAAATTAAAGATAATAATTATAAATAATATTTAAGCATTTCTGTAAGATTATTGACGGTATATGAAAGATGTAGACCCCTTCGAGTAAGTTACGTTAAAAAAAATACAGGTCGTCCTATAAAATCAATTACACTTATAAGATAGAAACATATGCCCCCCCCCCCTTTTTTTATCTTTTAGTTTGAGTGTCCTTCGAAATACGATAAACTAAAAAATACAGGGTGTCCTTCAAAAATTAAGTATATATTACAAATCTGCATGGGATTAAAAATATATCCATTCCGTATTTTACGAAAGAAAATTAAACTGAGAATTTATCATGTTTCATTTATTCTACACAACTTTCAATATTTTTATCACATTTTTAGACATTTCTTTGCATAAAGTATAATATTAAAATGATTTAGCACTTAGAAAATGTTTGTGAAGGGTCCTGTTTTGAAGGTGAAAATTTGTGTGAAGGGTTTGAATAAAGCGAATATAATTATACACTTTTCTATATAGTGTTCAACTAATATATATAAACTACTCAAATATTTATTACATTTTCTAATAAAATAAAAAATAAAACTTTCGCAAGTTTTTTTTTTTTTTTTTCTCACACATATATTGAAAGAATGATCAAAGTTTAAATGATTTTAACAGATTTCTAATGGATAGAAAAAAACTATTTTGCGATTAAAGATCCTTATTCTTTAATCACTCGTTTTAACAGACGAACCTGAATAAAGATTTATACTATTTCTCCCTTTAAGACAATATGAAAGAAAAATTTATAATGACTCGATTAACCAATCACGTATGTTTACTAATGAACCAATCACGTATGCTGTTATATGCACACGAGCATATGTAATGCACGAATACGTAATGTACGCGTAAATGCACGAGCATACGTAATGTACGCTCGTGCACGAGCATGTGCACGAGCGATGGTATAAATTTGCGTGGAATGAGATAATTTCCTTATTCTGTGCACTGACACCATCGTGTGAAGACGCTTTGACTGTTCTGTATTATTACTTTACATTAAAGTTATTATGGAACAAACCATACATACTTCTTTGCTAAGTGATTCCATGATGATTAGTCAACCCCTATCACCAGGTTTAAAGGATCACGACATGGACATAACCAAAGAAGCTCCCGTTTCGAATTATGAAGTCAAACCCACCTCATTAGAGCTGAAGAAACAGAAGTTACCCTTTGTTTGTGATGTTTGCAGCAAGTCTTTTTCCCGAAAGTTTGTGTTAATTAGACATCAATTTCTGCAAATTTCATAAACTAAATGACTTTGTTAAAGTACCAAGGAGATTCGCAATGTTCAGTAGTATTATTATTTCTTTCAAGAACAGCCTTAAATACATTAAATTCAAAATATTGCCAAATAATAATACAACATAAAAAAAAAACTCATACTACTATTTTTCAGTTTTAAATTGTGCAAAAATCTTATTGTTTGTTTGTTTAAGTTTAAAATAAGTGCAAGCAATGACGTGATATAAATAAAAATATTTTTCTTGCTGCAGTTTTGCATTCTTTATTTAAAGAAGCATTGTAACTAAGAACTTTTTTTAATACAAGTGCGAAGAAGTATGTGAACATCTGTGTCACAGGTGTCACAGGGAAAACAGAATGGAAGAGTCCTAGAAGGGGCTGTACATTTAATAGAAAAGGTAAAAACCAAGAGAAATTTCCTGCTTTTCGAAAGGAGATCAATCATTCGCTAATGACCAACAACACCTGAAGTTATAGAGAAAGTAATTACGCATCAAAATGGCGTCGTTCCTGCTTTTTTCAATTTCTGAAAGGGGTACCTGTCACTTGACACTAATGGTCATTTAACGGTCTTCCTTTTGGATCAAACCGGAATACTTGGAAATTTCATCTGGAGAAAAAACCTTCTATGTGTGACATCTGTGAAAAACAATTTGTTCAAAAGAGTGATTTATTAAATCATAGGAAGATTCATTTAAAGACCCCTCTGGTGTATAATTGTGATTTATGTGCTGAAGTATTTTCACGGAAGTACGAGTTACGCTAACACAAAAAGATTCATAGACCTCTCAAGCAATATATTTGTAATGTAGGCAACGAAAAGTTCTCAAGCAAGAATGACCTATTAAAGCATAATAAGATTCATAGATCTATCAAGCAACATAATTGTGAATTGTGTGACAAAGTATTTTCAAGAATGTAGGACTTGTTGAAACATAAGAAGATCCACAACTCTCCAAAGCAGTGTAAATGTGATCAATGTGCTGAAGAATTTTCATGGAAGTACGATTTAATATAAGGGCTGCGCATAAAGTTTCATCTAACCCAACTCAATCTTCTGCTTTAAAGGATGCATTATTTGAAAAAGTAAAACATCTTAAAAGACAAAATGCCCTTAATGTATTCACTAATACTATCATCGATTCTAATGAGGAGAACGATAAAGATTTTAATATAATTTTTAATAATGTAAGATTGGACGTATTAAATAACCTAAATTTTCAATAAGAAGAAAAAGGGTCAATGAAATGGTATGGAACTGTTCAAGTAATCGTAGGTCGTGCAACACATGATGGTCGTCATGAAACTGCCAAACCCTTCTTCCGTTCGAACACTATATTTGAATTGATGAATGGAAACGTATCTATGAATGTAGAGAAAGCTTTTTCAAATATTGTTGACTCATTTGACAAGTACACACTATTGGGATCTGGTTGGACATTGGAAAAAATATTGCATTTAGAACTGTCTATAGTTAAATGCAGCATAGCTTGAAATTTGTATCATTTTTTTAAAAATATCTTCGCTATTATAACTTTTTAAACGATAAATAAACAGTATGTGAATGAAAAAGCTTAGTGTTTTTATTTTTGTATTTGAATATATTATTTACATATTACATAAATTACTTGGAACATATTGTAATCTTACCTAAATTACTTTTTAGCATATATTATTTACAGAATGTACCTTACATAAATTACTTTTATCATATTGAAGATCTTACTCAAACTTCATTTTCAGCATTTTTCATCGAGCTAAAGGAAATACTCTTTAGAGATTATTCTTTAGACCTTAGTATATATATATATATTTAAATGAAGCCATTTCGAGGTAATGGTACATGTATAATGGAATGTATACAATTTAGAAAAGCCAACGATTAATTAATACAAAAACGACTATTAGAAAATACATTTTAAAAATTCTTACCTTAGGAATAAAAGCTCTTATCGTAAAAACTTCTTTATCCTAGGTATGCGTCATTGATTTTATCACATAATACAATCGAATGTAGGAGAACCTTATCTGTGCGTCATCTACCTTCCCTACCCAACATGCTTTAAAAAGCATGGTTTATGACTAAAAATTAATATTTTTGAATATTTGAAAGATGATTTCTAGATTTTTTTAAATGAAAAATTATATCCAAACTTGAATTAAACCATTATCTATGTTAAGCCTTGGAAAGTAATTTGGTATACAATTCCTTTGATAGTTTAATGGTATTTTATCGAATATATGTAGAATTCGCCATAGTTTTAAAACTAAACAAAATAAATCTTCATTCGTTTATGCTTTTTGTAACTTGTATATTAAAGTACAGTAAAATTATACTAAATTGGGTTTTTAGTATTCTGGTCTAAAAATTTCTTTTGAGAAATGAATAGGATAAATAAATAACTAACCTTTTGACTTTGATTTTATAAAATATATATTCTAGTATTTAGTTTGTCTATTATTTCAAAAAAAATTTGTTTTTAATATCTTACCTTATTAAAACGTATATATATAAACTTATCTTAACTAAATTCTAACTATGATGTACTGGACTTGACCCAAATTCGAACTTCTATGACACTTGTCTTAAAAGGACTGAACGGAAACGTGTTCGCTTAAATCGCAAGACCCATGGGATACTTCTAATCTATGATATCATTGACAGGTGGATTCAAAACTGTATGAGGTATAATAGAATAGGTATTATTGCAATGAGCATGTTTCCTCTAATCGATTAATAAAATTATTATTTTAATTATTTTTATAATACATAATATCTATACATTACATGGCCAACACACAAAGCCAACGTTATGGATTCTTCACCACATAGTAGATGTAGTAACATCACGTGATTTGACGATATCACGGATCGCGATAACATTCTAGATAAGATTCACTGATAAGAATACATTTCAATTCATTTCTCCCAAAGCAAGTTTACACGCCGGTCTAAGTATGTAGATATATAGTAAGTTAGTAGTAATATATTTTTAAAGTTATTTTTATTATATGTTAAAATTAAAAGAAATAGTTATTTTTCCTTATGTAGGGTAGGGAAAAAAGAAAACACAAGGTATTCCATTTTAAATTTAATCTCTAGTAATATAGAGACTTCCACCCTAAGAAACGCATGCATACTTTTAGTTATTTTCATGCAGACTTTAAGATATTTTTTTTTTACCATAAAACATATGGTTTTTTTTAATGTATGTCACTTGACTATCTAAAATTATGATAAACTAATTCACTAATCATAAATTTTATTTCATAAACAATCATCTATACTAATTTATAAAATTTCAACCATGTACATCTCCTATAATTATAAAGTGGAAAATTTTTTGCTAAGGATTTTCCAATAACTCATGCGATAAAATGTTTGTGAAACTGAAAATTAGATATAATCCGTGTTCTATTTGTAAAAAAAGTATTAGGTTAGAAACACACACGTGACCACAATCATCGACGAAACTTGAAAAGTTCAAAGATCATGAAATTGGTGTGATTGCCTCCTCTCCTATGAAGAATTATATAACCTTTAAAATCAGGAAGCCAACATGTCCTATTCATAGGGTCTTTATATATTATTTTCGTTTGCGCTGGTTTTGAACCCGCGAACTTGAGCTCGAACTTATTATTTTATTATTGATACGTTAACCATTGGGCTGTCCGTGCCCCGATGATTTCTTGCTTTTTTATAAATATTATCTATTATAATCACACTTTTTCTGCTCGTGATACATCATTCAAAATATTATTTTTTTTTTGTTCTAAAAATACCTCGAAGAATACTTTTTAAGGAATTAAATTAAGTTTTAGAGAATTTATAATGGTATCAAAATAATTATAAAGTTTCATTATAGAAATTTTTAGACACATTGTGAAATAATCTTTTATTCTCGAAGAATACTTCTTTCGCGAAATAGATTCACCTTAAAAAAAATTTTAATCCGGAAAAAAACTAGTTCTGTACAAGAAAAAGAATGCGTTTCGAATAGGAATTCCTCTTTAGTACACTATGCATCTAACACATATACCGAAATTCGTAGAATTTTTCAATGCTGCTATCAATGGGTTATAGTTTATGCTTTTCAGTTTAAATAAGAGTGAGAATATATATATATTGAAAGTGATTGCGTGGTTCTAACCCTAGCAAACCTAATCATGACTCAGTGATTTTTTTTTTGTATCTTAACCACTGAACCATGATTGCGTCCCAGACAACCACAATCGTCCTTCGGACGATCTATAATGATCCTGAAAATCCTGTAGTTGTCATATCTTATAAAACTATCCAGTGAATATCCGGAAGATAGTTGACAACGGACCGTCTGAATACATTGTCCACAAAACAGCCGGCGAATGTCATAGAACGCACATCCGCAAATTGACTTTCTTCCTTGGCTTCCTTCCTCTGCACGCTACGCTAAGGAATCAACCAACCTACCTACCAGACAAGTTTATTTTCCTTGTTGGTGAATGAAGAAACGTGATCGGCTTTTCGGAATCTGATTAATAAATAGTAATCTGATGTCAATAAAGGTAAGAATTATCTTTTTCATTTGTAATTCTATTCTTTATAACTTCCGTTTATATACTTATATTTTCTTGTGTAAAAGCGAAGTGTATATCAGACCTAATTATTCATGTAGGCTTAATGGTAAATGTTAATAGAAATGGTAGTGTAAACGCAACAGTAGTTAGTGGGTTGTATTTTAACAGTTTGATAAATTATTATAGAAATTACAACCACTTTGAGTATTTTCTAAGAATTTTCAAGTTTAGATTACATTTTCTGTGTGAAAATGAAGATTTACTTACAGCTCCAGTTTGAACTTTTTTTTTTTTTTTTTTTTTTTTTTTTTTAACTTCAAACACTTAAAAAACCAAAAATATGTTTTTCCCTCATTCTTTTTAACTTAAAACACTTTAAAAGCAATTAAAAAATGCCCCCCCTCTTTTTTCTTTTACAATTAATTCCCATTACTTTAGAAATACTTATTTCTTTACATAGATTTTAATGCATATTGATATATATTCATTAAAGCAAATGTATATATTCAAATATATATATAATATATATGTATGTATTTGCTAAACATTTTAATAATATTTATTAAATCTTAACAAATTAATACATTTTTAACCACTTTAAAATTATTGTCACTTAAAAAGAAAAACATACTTCTAAACGTAACAGTTAATGTTTTAATTTAGATGACAATGTCAGATTTTCTCACAGTTTTAGAAAAGCGTAGAGTGCTGGTAGTTGGAAAAGGGCACATTTTTGACTCTGAAGGGCATTTTTTAGATCCATATGAGCACTTTTTATATTTTTTAAATTCATTCTTTCAATTTTAAATGCACTTTTGATATTTAAATGTTACAACACTCCTATCGAATTGCAACAATGTGTCAATTTTTACTATGCAAGTAATTTTTGTTTACAAAACTGTAAAGGCTTAATTTTCTTGGTTGGAGGGCAAGAAGAGCACTAATTTTTTGATGAGGGGCAAGAAGGGGGATGTTTTTTAAACCAAAGGGCAGCCAGCATGGAGATAGAAATAAGAAGGAGAACAGTGAAGATAGGCTTTCAAGATCACAACATGGACCGGGAATTAGTACCCAGTTTGTGGCGCTGGTGCTCCCAAAGGCCGGTCATGTGACCTGTCAAACATGACAAATTGTCGTCTGCTCTTCCTGCACTTTGGTTTCGAGCATGGTAAAGAGATAGAGGGCGCTACACTTCCTAAAGGCCCAAAAGACCAGAAACGCCGCCATACTAGGTACCGCTTTTAGTTCCATAAGTAGAAACATTATCTTTGTTCTCCTTCTTTCTATCTCCCTGGCAGCCAGGGTGCAGCACCTTCCTGAAACTGCCTACAGGAAACTCTGCAATTTGAATATAAAATAGCTTGTGATCAAAAGTAGTGAAATTACTGTAGCTGCTAATTATTTTCTTAGTTTTGTGTAACACGTTACTTTTTGAATAAAAGTGAATGGGGCGAATAGCACAATACAAAATTTAGTTGTTTGTTTGTAGCAAGCATCAACATTTCTTTGAACACAATTTCCAGAAACAAATGAAAGTCTTCTTTAACAATTGTGTGGTCACCCATGGTACTATTATTTAGGAAATTGGTAACAAATTGGCAGTGGGAACTGCCATATATCTGTAAACAAATACCAGTTTTAGAGTTTAACAAAGCACTATATAACCATTGTATGTCAGAAATGTTCTTGTTTATGGGGTTATAATTTTGGAATGCAACTTTTGTGAAAAATGAACAAACATATTTTTAAATAAGCAATTTTTACTTTGAGATAGTGCTAAAACAGAAGATGCTCTGATGATCACACTAAAAACATTATTATCCTTTAACTGTTTTTTATTTTCATAATTTTCAGGGTTAAAGTTTACTTGTATTTTACACAGAAATCGCAGAAAATTTTTGAACCATCACTCAGATTTTACAACAGTGAGTCAAAAAGTGACTCGCAGATATATTATATATCCCACTTCTCTCTTTTTTTTAAAACTTCAAACACTTGAAAAACAGTTAGAAGATCACCCCCCCCCCCTTCTTTCTTTCGCTTTCAAAACAATTTCTGAAAGTGAAAGTATCTTAATAAAAAAAACTTGTAATCAAAATCGAAAAAGTATAAAGGAGTGTGCATAGAGATTGACCTCAGCTATCCAATGCGAAAAAAATCATTTATAAATATTGAAATGCGAACGAGATATCATAAATTATTTCTCCCATAGAATTAACATTAGTGAGTGGGTGTTTTGGCCTAAGTGAAGTAGCCTCTTAAAGCTAAATAAAGAAATTGATATTAAAATTTACTAATTTTTTTTCCTACATTCACTATGAGTTTCTCTTATGCATGTGTGACTTTAATACTGATGTTTTCAATATTGATAAATAATGCTATTAAATTCTAGTGCAATAAAATGCCTAATATATATATATTAGTTACAGGGGTCGATGCAGGTTTTTTTTCTTGGGGCCCATTTTGTGAAAAGTAAAGGTTATTTTTGTGTAATTTATTATATTTTTGTGAAAAATAACATTTTGTAACGAAAGTTGAAATCCAGTTGGTCAAATTTGAACCAAGCATTTATAAACAAAAACTTTTTTTAATCCTTTTGCTGAATTTTTCCTATCTGGTGAACTTCTTTGTTCAAATTACACATTTTAAAACAACACAAAATAAAAAATAAATAATAAAAAGTAAGTTTTTATGGAATAGAATTTTGTGAAGTGTATGTTTTATCAAATTGATTTTTGTGAAGAGGCCCATTTTATTAAATAGATTTTTGTGAAGGGTCCCTAAATAACCCAAATTTTCCCTGTATCGACCCCCGAGTTAAGCTATAAAAATTTTTATCTAAAGATTTATAGCTTATAAGTAAAATGCTTTACAATGTAAAAGCTAATGGCAGTTAAAACTAAAATTAGTAAAAGCCACTTTTTAAACATTTCAAGCTGACTTTTTTGTAATCCTGCTTTATATAATACACAACTAATTTGAAATTGATACTTTTAGCCTGAGCTGGTTTTTGAATTCGTACAATCAGAGTTTCCCCCAGACAGTTTCAGAAGGGTGCTGCACCCTGCCTGCCCTTTGGTTTACAAAATAGCACCCTTCTTGCCCCTCATAAAAAGAATTAGCACCCTTCTTGCCCCCTCCAGTAAAATAATTAGCACCCTTCTTGCCGCTCAGTAAAAAAAGTGCCCTTTCTCCTTTTTGCATTAAAAAATTTGCTTTCATAGTAAAAACTGACTCAATGTTGTCTTAAAAAGTGTGCATTAACTTTTAAATATCAAAAGTGGCTTTAAAAACAAAAAGAATACCTTTAATAATTAAAAGAAGTGCCAATAAGAATCTGAAAAGTGCCCTCAAGAATCCAAAAAGTGCCCTTAAAAATAAAAAAAGTGCCCTTTCCTCACCAGCAGCACCCTGCCCTTTTTTAAACCTGAGGGAAACTCTGCGTACATTATTATTAAATAATACTAGGGAATCGAACTCGGGCTTCCCGGGTTACAGAACATCGCTGAAAACTGTTTTTTTTTTAATTTAAAATTCTAACAGATTTTTTATATTTAATATATATATATATATATACTAAAAAGAAATGGCGCATCTAGTATTTGTCGAGAATTAACAATTTTCTGACAAATACTCTACGAGCTATTAATTTTTTCAGTAACTTCAAATCTCTCATTTTCTGAAATTAATCTCTGGCAACGATAAGCTAAAAAACCAGTCATCAGCAACACGTAGCTTTTTATTAAAAAAGATTATGTATTAATTTATCCTTTTTTTTTCTTCTAAATTCTGTTCTATAAAACTCAATCTATTTGAGATTACTTTCATAAAGAGAACTCTGTTACTTTCCTTAATTTCAGATATTTCAATTTCAAATCATAATTAAATCCTAGTGCTAATTAATAATTAAATAAAAATTGGAAACATTTCTATTGAAAACTTGGTTCTTAACCCGTCAGCACACGCGCCCCTTTCCATTACGTTACTACACGCGCAGGATAAATTTTACCCCAATGGGTTTTCTTGTGTCAATTTCCCCCCGGTTTGATTATAAGCAAAAATTTATATTTTGAAATAAACTGTAAATCAATAAAGAAAATAATTTAACTTAAAATAAGAGGTTTTTTCATATTTAAAGAAAAAAAAACATAAAATCTAGCATTAAGATTTTTTTCTGCATATCATTACATACAAAGTTTTTTCAATCCAAATTTAGCCATAAAAATACAAAAAAATATAAAACTGATATATAGAAACTGTATGTGCAAGAGTTGTTAATGTTTAAAAGAAAAATTATATTATTATTTGCACACTATATTTTTTACATAAACATTTGCATTAACATTTTCCTATCATTATGGGTTACGTTATAACACGCGTGGGGTAAATTTCCTCCCACGTGATATTTTTATAACAAAAGAATGGAAAATCTCACAACCGGAGGTAAATTCTTTTTGGCCACATCTTTATCTCTTTCAGCTTGAAAGGTACTGTAAAGCTCAGAATGATCTCGAACGATTTACGCACATTTTTAAGTAATAGTTCTGAGCTGGGGTAAATTTTATCCCAGTGTGTATGCTGACGGATTAAAATGTTAATTTGACACATTTATTTACACATGCTTCATTTCAAAGTTATTTCTTTATTTTAGAGACTATGCAAGTAATTTTTGAAAAATCCAGCTGTAAATTGAGCTAAATGCAGGAAAAGAAGTCTGCAATGGACTCTAAGCAGTGGTATGTTTAATTGATTTATTATTATTATTTCCTTTTCTTAAAAATAAAAGAATATGTGAGCATGTAGTTTTATAGCTTTTATTGAATTGTCATATTTTTGCATTTAAGCATATTTATGAATTGTTGTGCTTTGGAACATTTTTACTTATTTATTTATTGAAATGTTTATATTCCATGGCTTGTTTTTGAAAACTGATTTTTTTTTTTTCGGTAATTTCTAAAATATTCAGTTAACATTGATAGATCTCCCAAATTAATTTTTGTATTGGTACCCATACAAAACGAAATTCAGCCCGGCCCGATACAAAAATTAAAAGTTCTACTAGCATACCTGTCAAAAGGCAATAAATATCTTTTTAGCAGTCATATAAGTATAGAAAATCTTCATTTTATCTTAAGGTACATTTAATTCAAACTATTTTTTTTCAGAAGAAATAAACCATAATTTTATGTTAAAGTTTTTGGTACTTTTCGGTTAGCCGGGTGCCAGTGACATATGTACATATATATAATATGTATTTGCAGATATATGGTATATATATACATGTACATATATCAGTGGTAGAGGTCTGCACGGGCCGAAATTTCCAGGCCCGGCCTGATACAAAAATCTAAAGTTTGGCCCGAGCAAAAAAATATTGGCCTGACCCGGCCCGATTTAAAAGTAAGTTCGTCCCGGTATAAAAGCTAAAAGGCCGGCCTGAGTTAATTTCCACAAAACATTGATTTTTACGATGATTTGGTTAAAAATTTGCCTTGTAGGAGTAGATCTAACCAAAAATTCCTATCTAAGCTCTTTTTTTTTTTTTTTTTTTTTCATGTTTACAATCTTCATTTTTATAGAAGTGCCGCAGTCTGCGATATTTATTTTTTTAATAAATCTCTATTTGTTGTATGTATGTGTTTAAGTTATCATTAATACTGTTAATCCATATTCCATGTATTGAAGTGTTAAAAATCAGAAAAATGCTATACATTAAAATCTTCTAAGACGGAATTGCATAGGGGAAAAAAAATGAGTTATAGACAATTTGCCTTCTTAGCAGGTGTAAATATATTATATATTATTTTCTTACGTATTAGTATATTCATTTTGCATGGATCAACACATTTTTCAGTTTAAGACAGGATTCCGTCATAAGCAGGTTCTTTTTCACACGTTTCACTATATTTTAATTTAGCCATATTGTACAAATCTACTTTTCTTTAAAAATAATATATTTTAATGTTTAATTGTAGAATAATGGCAATTTAAAAATATATGCATTTTTTTCAAAGATTTTTGTGCCAGGTCTTATTTTACTGACCTTCGAACGGACCAGGCCAGCCGAGACAATGATTTTTATAGGGTCAAAACCAGGACTGAAAATTTTGGGGTGTGAAGACTAGGAAGGATGAAACCAGTCCCGGCTCTGTACGGAAAAAATAATTTAAGACACGGCCTGATCCTTCAGGAAAAAAGAAAGGCCCGAACCCGGGCCATAAAGAGTAATCACTAGGCCCGAGCTCAGCCCAAAACGAGTGGAGACCAGGCCTAGCCCGAGTGCAGTGAAGGAAAATAGGCCCGAGCCCGGCCTGTGCAGATCTCTAATTAGTGGTGCCTGGCTAACCGAAAAGTACCAAGATTTTAAGTATATTGACATTTATTTTAAATGTAAACATTCTGCAGCACTTTTTGATTATTAATATTCAGGGCTGGAACTAAAGGCAGCACAGAGGGGGCATGTGCCCCGGACGCCAGAATGGAAGGCATGGGGGACGACAAATGAACATTTGGTTTGTTGCTTGATACAAAAAAAAGTATATGAAATTTGGGCAAAAATGCTTTGTAAGTTGGAAAATTCAAAAGAAAAACTGAGAATTCATGGGACACTAAAAAGTAAAAGGTAGAAAATTCACATAATAAAATACTTATTAAAAACTTTTTTTTTTTTGTTCCGAGTCACTATTATAATTTGGAATTTAGGTTCAGGAAAGTATCTAAACATATTAGTCTATAAATAGGAAGTGCAGTATAAATGACAGCTCCATGAAACTGTATGTAGATAACATACAAAGATGTTTTACAGTATTAGAATTCATTGTTATATTCCTACAGAAAATTCTGGTTTTTCAGTTCTTACGACATTATGACTTATAACACTAGGACTTTAAACATCTGTTCAATTGTAATGTAATATTATAACTACAGTAAAATCTTTCTGTAATAGAATCCTGTCTTAAATGAAAAAAATACACGGATCCAACAGTAACAATAGCATCAATTCTATTTGCTAAGACGAAAACTTGTATAAAACTGAATTTTGTCTTGTTCCTTTTGATTCTGTACTCACAGGTTTTATTGAATAAGTATTTGACAAAGCACAGAGTTCAGTATTACGTATTTTATGATTACATATTTTTCAGTTTAAAATAAGTTAGCTATTAAAAACTTAGTAAAAGTATCTTTGTAAATTTACTTTGCGAGAAAGGTAGGGTTAGTGGGGGTGCAAAAATCCCTGTTTGCCGCTGTGAAAAAAAAGCTAATTTCGGCCCAGAATATTTAAATTCTAGGTATCTCTAAACTGTGTTATATCAACACTATTGTCGTCACGCGTAATAGTTAGTGCCAAATGGGAAAAAAATTGAGCTTCAAGCAAACGGAAAAAATAATTAAAAGAAAAAGAATGAAAGGCAAAACCTGTTTTTACCTTACTATTAAAAAAAATAATTGATATCTCCATCGTCAATTGACGAAATTTGTTCAAGTTTTCAGCAAGTTCAATAATAGTAAATTAGGCTGTGTAACAAACTTTTATTAAAAAATAATCAATTATTAGAAAATGAGAGCATCTCCACAAAAAAGCAACTGCAAAGAAAAAGGAGAGAACTATCTGTGGTTTTTGTTTTGTTTATTAAACTATTTGCAGTCGGAAGTCGCCGAACGTTATCAGAATAAGATCATCAGCTTCTGATGGTATAGATTAAATACTGTATTTTTCTCTGTTTGATTATTGCTTCGGTGACGAAAAGGTGCTTTTAGCAGTAGTCAGGGGAGTTAACATAAAACTACATATTTTAAAAATGTTTTCATAATGGTTTATTACATAACATTTTTCAGTAATATTTTGCTTGTTTAAATTTTTTTGTCATTTGCATACCTTAAATCTAACATGTCTTTTGTAAAAAGGAATCTCCCTCCGCCCTTAAAAAAA
Organism: Maratus michaelseni; assembly: GCA_963931845.1. NCBI lineage: Eukaryota > Metazoa > Arthropoda > Arachnida > Araneae > Salticidae > Maratus > Maratus michaelseni. The sequence goes on along the minus strand of OZ007590.1, from coordinate 22,988,294 downwards.
AAAAAAAAAAAAAAAAAAAAATTACAGGAACACTGCTTTAGTTATGCTACAGTAGTTTCGGCACAAAGTCTCTATATGATATCCTTATTCCTTATATATATATATATATATATATTTTTTTTTTTCAGCACTTAAGTTAAATTATTTATATATTACTAACTAATATTACAATAGTTCTTTATATTTAATTACTAGTTTAATTTTTTTTTTTTGTGGCATTTAAGTGAAAATATTTATACGTAAATTTGAGTTCCTTGGGTGCGGCACTATACATTTTTAAAAAAGAGATTTTTACAGGTGCGCCGCTTACGTGGATATACTTTTTTTAAAACAGATTTTCATTGGTACGGCTGATATTCCCAATAATACGGTAGATATGTAAGTATATTAAGCCCTGACATCATTTTAATGGTTAAAAAAGCATTTTCTCACCATATTACATTTGCCGTGTGTTCAAATACAGCACACATTGTTATTTTCTTTTTAAATTTTTTACTCCATACAAAAATAAGCCTTATTTTAGAGCATTATATCTTATAAGTTTGATAAATCATAGCTTTTATAAAAATAAATCTTATGTTCTCATAACAAACACCAATTCAGCATAAGTGCAACAAGCATTTTAAAATGAAACAGCAGGGGTCGATCCAGGAAAAATTTGGGGCCTATTTAGGGCCCCTTCACAAAAATCTATTTAATGAAATCGGACCCTTCACAAAATTCAATTTGATAAAATGGGCCCCTTCACAAAAATCAATTTGATAAAATGGGCCCCTTCACAAAAATCAATTTGATAAAATGGGCTCCTTCACAAAATGCTATTCCATAAAAACTTACTATTTATTATTTTGTGATTTTTAAAATATGTAATTTGTAAACAAGCAAGTTCACCAGAGAGGAAAACTTCAGCAAAAGGATTTTAAACGGTTTTTGTTTTTAAATGCTTGGTCTGAATTTGATTAACTGGATATCAACTTTCGCCACAAAATGTTATTTTTCACCAAAATATAATAAATTTCACAAAAATAACCTTTACTTTTCACAAAATGGGCCCCAAGAAAAAAAAAACCTGCATCGACCCCTGAACACACAAGTTGTAGTTTGTTAATCTGTAAAGTATAGGATTGCTGTACTAAATCTGGTGCAGCGGAACGGCAAATACCGTTTAGTGTCAAACCAATATTGATGACTAAAATTGTGCTTCTACAGAAACTTCTCCATCAAGTGTTTCCTTCACTAACGCAACCCGGTATCCAGACCCGAACACAGCGAAGTATAGAAAGATGTACGATAGGCATAACTAGAAGCGATAGAAAGAGAATAACCTGGATGAGAAGTTAGACGAAAGTTTTTGACGTCATTGAAAGAATTAAACGTCTAAAATGGAAAATGGGCGGGGCACATTGCAAAAAGATAAGACAGTAGATGGAGCACAAACACCCTACAGTAGTATCCCAGTGATGTAAAACGACCAAGAAGATGACCTCAAGTAAGATGGAGTGAAAAAATCAGATAAGTTGTCAGTGTTAATTGGATGACTAAAACACTAGACAGGAAACAATGGAAAAATCTGGGTGAGAATCCAGCAGTGGATTGAAAACAGTTGATGATGATGATATCTAATCTTTATTTAGCATACTTACGCCTTACACATTACTAAATACATACTTGATCTTTACTTTTTATATTTTAATCAAGTTTTACATTTTCTTAATATTTAGTACTTTATTGTTTTACTTAATAATTTACTTTATTATAGACATATTCATTGTAATTTCAAATGCATTGTTACATTCGTATTATTGCTTAAAAAATGTAAATAAACCAGAAATCTGCAAATAATTCAAAAATTTGCACAATTTTAGTGTTATGATGGACTCATGTGGATTTGGGGAGTCTACTGTAGTACATTTTGCTTGTAATTACCATCATTTTTAATTATTAAAAATATGACATTACCATCAGTTATAAATATTAAGATTTTTTTTTTTTTTTTATTCGACACAAAACAAGGCAGGTGCTTTCATTCTGTATGACGTTTTTCGACATAAAATAAGATGTGCTTTTACTTTTTCATAGTTGTTCAAATATCCCATAAGGCTTAAATAGTAAAGTTCCTAAAAATAACTTAATAAATTTTACTGTAAGATCTTTTGAAGAAACAAACGCTAAGAAATTATTGTATATCTTGTGTATATATGCTGATTTATTCATTTTGAATGAATGTGATGCACTTATAAAGTTAGGTAGAAATGTATATTTTTTCTTTTCTTCTTTACAGATGTGTGCCGAGCAGAAATTTCTGTGACAACAGCAAGGTGGAAGAAACCAGATTGTTGCAAAGAAAAAAAAAATTATGTTTTGTGATGTGGAAAGTTGTAAATAAATATTTGTTTTGTATTTTATTGTGGAAAGTTATAAATAAATATTTGTTTTGTATTTTATCGTGAAAGTTGTAAATAAATATTTGTTTTGTTTTTAATGTGAATTTTTTTATTGTGCAATTTGTAACATTATAGAATTTTAAAAAAATAGTAAGATTATTCAACAGCGGGTATCATTTTCCCCATACTATCTTTCATGACATTGTGAAATATATTTTTTAATTTTTATTCCTTTACTGATTTCCAATTAGATTGGGAGTACAATTTAAAAATTTTCAGGTATTCACTTCTGATGACTTTTGCATAAAGATTTAATTTTTGTATGTCATATAATTTAAGTTTATTATTTTATATTGAGCACTTAGTGTAATATGTGCAATTATTTAAAATACAGAAGTTGTTTATTCATTAAAGTTAGAACAATGAAAGCAAACAATATCTTAATATTGCTCAAATTTGTGTTAATACTTTGTGACATATATCAAATGCACTTTCTGGGCCATTAGCATTTACATAATCATGGTACTGTCTCATTTTGTTAAAGTAAGGTAATGTATTTAAGTACAAAGGTAAGTAAAACAAATTGAATCTGAAGCTGTATAGCCAAATTATCACAGCAGTAAATGTGTGCTTCGGTCACTAAATATGAAAGGGCATGCTTTTCTGTCCTTTATTTGTTTTGAATGCAAAAGTATTAACAGATGACTTATGCAGTAGCTTTATTCTAGAAAAACAATGTAAAACCATCATCAGAGGGACAAAACGATACTTTTAAATTTCATGTGGCACCTTATCAGAGGACGATCAAATGCATAACATTTGTTGCATATACCGGGTGTTCCTAAAGTGGATCAGGTATTTACATGCTTTTTGTAGTAAGTAAAACAAATAATTGCAAAGTAAAAAAAAAATTGTTATTTAAAAAAAAACTTAAGGGTGTATTCAAATCCAAACTGCTTATTTTGAAACACATTTTTAAATTCATTTTTGCTCGAAAATGCATCCAATTGGCAGGTTCTCTTATTCAGAAACTTTATAATGTCCGTGTTGTCTCAATTTTTTGATAAAGGCAGAATATATTTTTTAAAATGCTGTCAAAGTGGACATTTTGAACCGAATTTCCCGAAGCAATAGCGCTGGAAACAAAAAAAAAAAAAAGTACTTTGAAAATATTTGTATGTAAATCAATTTCTAATTAATTGAACAAAAAATAAAAACGTAGGTCCCTTATAAATCTCTTCATAAATCACGCCGCCAAGTTTCATGTGTTTACTTTTAAAAATGAGTTTGAAAATGTGTCATAAAATTTTGAGTTGTTGAGCATGGAAAAATATATTTTTTTGAATACTGCCTTAAGTTTTTATATGACTTCTTACGACAAGAATGATAAGTTCCACTTAAGACATAGCACTTAAAAAAAGGTCATGAAAAATTTTTAAATTGCATCATTTTATATAATATTTGCTCAAATTAAGAATAAAATATGTAAAAAATAATTATACAAGTAAGGAATTTTACAAAATATCTTAAATTTTCTTGAATTTTATCGAGAATATAAGATGAAAGGGCTATATAATTATATATGATATATATCAATATATATAAGTAAGAAATTTTACAAAATTTCTTAAATTTTCTTGAATTTTATCGAGAATATAAGATATCTTCTGCCTTCAATTTGCATTTTTAAAATTCATATATACCTCAATATATTGTTACTGAAAACATTTTTTATTAAATAAATTATATAGTGTATGAGATCTTTGTTAGATTGGATATTTTTTTTTTTTTAAAGAAAGATTATTCAATAACCTTTCTTAAAAAATAAAAACTTTTATTCCCTCTAATAAATCTAATAAATGAAGATATTTTTAAACTATAAAATTTATTAAATAAATGTTTTCAGTAACAATAGATCTATGCATTGTCATATGTTTATGTACATATGAATTTCAAAAATGCAAATTGAAGGCAGTAATATCATGAAAACCATCCACAGGATGCTGACAGGTGTGACATTTTGACACCCAGAGGATGCCCTATAACCATCCATAAGGTGTTGTGTAATGACATCCATAGGATATTGACAGGTGTGACATTTCGACACCCAGGGGATATCCTATAACTGTCTACAGGATGATTTCATCCATCCGCAGGATATCAGCTTATCCTAAATATGACATTATGTGGATGCTTTTAGGATATCAATAGGACCATCCAGAGGATGTAATGCAAGTGTCCTATAACCGTCCAAAATGTGTCATGAGATGACATCCATAGGACGTTGAAAGGTGTGACATTTCGAAACTTAGGGGATGTCCTGTAACTGTCGAGAGGACCATTTCATCGGTCCACAGGATATCAGCTTGTCCTAAATATGACATCTTTTGGATGTTTTTAGGATGTGTTTGTGTTGTCTGGGAATATCATAAAAACCATCCACAGGATGCTGACAGGTGTGACATTTTGACACCCAGAGGATGCCCTATAACCATCCATAAGGTGTTGTGTAATGACATCCATAGGATATTGACAGGTGTGACATTTCGACACCCAGGGGATATCCTATAACTGTCTACAGGATGATTTCATCCATCCACAGGATATCAGCTTATCCTAAATATGACATTATGTGGATGCTTTTAGGATATCAATAGGACCATCCAGAGGATGTAATGCAAGTGTCCTATAACCGTCCAAAATGTGTCATGAGATGACATCCATAGGACGTTGAAAGGTGTGACATTTCGAAACTTAGGGGATGTCCTGTAACTGTCGAGAGGACCATTTCATCGGTCCACAGGATATCAGCTTGTCCTAAATATGACATCTTTTGGATGTTTTTAGGATGTGTTTGTGTTGTCTGGGGTACCTTCGAAAGAGTATTTAAAGAAGAGGTTGGCTAATTTAATTAAATCCACTATCCTTCAGATTTCGCTTTTAAAAAAAAAGAACTTTTATATATGTATCTCTGATATTATAAGGCAAAGCAGTTTTATTTATCTCTCTCTACATATATATGTGTATATCATATATCTAATAATATAGGGCAAAGCTATTTTTATTTATCTCTCTCTCTCTCTCTCTCTCTATATATATATATATATATATATATATATATATATATGCGTGTATATCGTATATCTAATACTATAGGGCAAAGCGATTTTATCAATCTCTCTCCCCAGACAACACAAACACATCCTAAAAACATCCAAAAGATGTCATATTTAGGACAAGCTGATATCCTGCGGACTCATGAAAAAGTCCTCTCGACAGTTACAGGCCATCCCCTAAGTTTCGAAATGTCACACCTTTCAACGTCCTATGGATGTCATCTCATGACACATCTTGGACGGTTATAGGACACTTGCATTATATCCTCTGGATGGTCCTATTGATATCCTAAAAGCATCCAAATAATGTCATATTTATGATAAGCTGATATCCTGCGGATGGATGAAATCATCCTGTAGACAGTTATAGTATATCCCCTGGGTGTCGAAATGTCACACCTGTCAATGTCCTATGGATATCATTACACGACACCTTATGGATGGTTATAGGGCATCCTCTGGGTGTCGAAATGTCACACATGTCAACATCCTGTGGATGGTTTTTATGATATTACTGCCTTCAATTTGCATTTTTGAAATTCATATGTACATAAACATATGACAATGCATAGATCTATTGTCACTGAAAACATTTATTTAATAAATTTTATAGTTTAAAAATATCTTCATTTATTAGAGGGAATAAAACTTTTTATTTTTTAGAAAGGTTATTGAATAATCTTTCTTTTAAAAAAAATATCCAATCTAACAAAGAACTCATACACTATATAATTTATTTAATAAAAAATGTTTTCAGTAACAATATATTGAGGTATATATGAATTTTAAAAATGCAAATTGAAGACAGAAGATATGTTATATTCTCGATAAAATTCAAAAGTCAAAATTTTTTGTAAAATTCCTTACTTGTATATAGTTATATTTTACATATTTTATTCTGAATTTGAGCAAATATTATATAAAATGATGCAATTTAAAAAATTTTCATGACCTTTTTTAAAGTGCTATGTCTGAAGTGGAATTTATCATTCTTGTCGTAAGAAGTCATATAAAAACTTAAAGCAGTATTCAAAAAAATTATTTTTTCATGCTCAACAACTCAAAATTTTAAGACACATTTTCAAACTCATTTTTAAAAGTAAAAACATGAAACTTGGCGGCGTGATTTATGAAGAGATTTATAAGGGACCTATGTTTTTATTTTTTGTTCAATTAATTAGAAATTGATTTACAAACAAATATATTTTTTTCCAGCGCTATTGCTTTGGGAAATTCGGTTCAAAATGTCCACTTTGACAACATTTTAAAAAATATATTCTGCCTTTATCAAAAAATCGAGACAACACAGACATTATAAAGTTTCTGGATAAGAGAACGTGCCAGTTGAATGCATTTTCGAGCAAAAATGAATTTAAAAATGTGTCTCAAAATAAGCAGTTTGGATTTGAATACACCCTTAAGTTTTTTTTAAATAACAATTTTTTTTTTACTTTGCAATTATTTGTTTTACTAACTAAAAAAAGCATGTAAATACCTGATCCACTTTAGGAACAACCGGTATATGCAACAAATGTTATACATTTGATTGTCCTCTGATAAGGTGCCACATGTAATTTAAAAGTATTGTTTTGTCCCTCAGATGATGGTTTTACATTGTTTTTCTAGAATAAAGCTACTGCATAAGTTATCTGTTAATACTTTTGCATTCAAAACAAATAAAGGGCAGAAAAGTATGCCCTTTCATATTTAGTGACCAAAGCACACATTTACTGCTGTGATAATTTGGCTATACAACTTCAGATTCAATTTGTTTTACTTACCTTTGTACTTAAATACATTACCTTACTTTAACAAAATGAGACAGTACCATGATTATGTAAATGCTAATGGTCCAGAAAGTGCATTTTATATATGTCACAAAGTATTAACACAAATTGGAGCAATATTAAGATAGTGTTTGCTTTCATTGTTCTAGCTATAATGAATAAACAACTTCTGTATTTTAAATAATTGCACATATTACACTAAGTGCTGAATATAAAATAATAAACTTAAATTATATGACATACAAAAATTAAATCTTTATGCAAAAGTCATCAGTAGTGAATACCTGAAAATGTTAAAATTTTACTCCCAATTTAATTGGAAATCAGAAATGGAATAAAAATTTAAAAATATATTACACAATGTCATGAAAGATAGTATGGGAAAAATGATAACCGCTGTTGAATTATCTTATTTATTATTTTTTTTTAAATTCTATAATGTTACAAATTGCACAATAAAAAAATTCACATCAAAAACAAAACAAATATTTATTTACAACTTTCATGATAAAATACAAAACAAATATTTATTTATAACCTTCCACAATAAAATACAAAACAAATATTTATTTACAACCTTCCACATCACAAAATATAATTTTTTTTTCCCTTTGCAACAATCTGGTTTCTTTTACCTTGTTGTTGTCACAGAAATTTTTGCTCGGCACACATCTGTAAAGAAGAAAAGAAAAAATATACATTTCTACATAACTTTATAAGTGCATCACATTCATTCAAAATGAATAAATCAGCATATATACACAAGATATACAATAATTTGTTACCGTTTGTTTCTTCAAAAGATCTTGCAGTAAAATTTATTAAGTTATTTTTAGGAACTTTATTATTTAAGCCTTATGGGATATTTCAACAACTATGAAAAAGTAAAAGCACATCTTATTTTATGTCGAAAAATGTCATACAGCATGAAAGCACCTGCCTTGTTTTGGGTCGAATAAAAAAAAATCTTAACATTTATAACTGATGGTAATGTCATATTTTTAATAATTAAAAATGATGGTAATTACAAGCAAAATGTACTACAGTAGACTCCCCAAATCCACATGCGTCCATCACAACACTGAGGTTCTGCAGATTTCTGGTTTGTTTACATTTTTTAAGCAGTAATAAATATGAATGCACTTGAAATTACAATGAATGTGTCTATAATAAAGTAAATTATTAAGTAAAACAATAAAGTACTAAATATTAAGAAAATGTAAAAATTGATTAAAATATAAAAAGTAAAGATCAACTAAGTATTTAATAATGTCTAACGTTTAATAATGTATGCTAAATAAAGATTAGATATCATCATCATCAACAACTGTTTTCAATCCATTGCTGAATTCTCCCCCAGATTTTTCCATTGTCCTAGTGCTTTAGTCATCCAATTAACACCGACCACTTATCTGATTTCGTCACTCCATCTTACTTGAGGCCGTCTTCTTGGTCGTTTTACATCACTGAGATACTACTGTAGGGTGTTTGTGCTCCATCTACTGTCTTATCTTCTTGCAATGTGCACCACCCATTTTCCATTTCAGCCGTTTAATTCTCTCAATGATGTCCAAAACTTTCGTCTAACTTCTCATCCATGTTATTCCCTTTCTGTCTCTTCTAGTTATGCCTAGCGTACATCTTTCTATATTTTGCTGTGTTCAGGTTTGGAGATCAGGTTGGGTTAGGTGAAGGAAACACGCTCGATGGAGAAGTTTCTGTAAATGCACAATTTTAGTCATCAATATTGGTTTGAATTTGACACTAAACGGTATTCGCCGTTCTGCTGCGCCAGATTTAGTACAGCAATCCTATACTTTACAGATTAACAAACTACAACTATGTGTGTTTCATTTTAAAATGCTTGTTGCACTTATGCTGAATAGGTGTTTGTTATGAGAACATAAAATTTCTCTTTATAAAAGCTATGATTTATCAATAAGTTATAATACTCTAAAATAAGACTTTTATTTTTGTATGGAGTAAAAAATTCAAAAAGAAAATAACAATGTGTGCAGTATTTGAACGCACATCAAATGTAATAGGGTGAGAAAATGCTTTTTTAACCATTAAAATAATGTCAGGGCTGAAATGGCTAATGATAATATACTTATATATCTACCGTATTGTTGGGAATATCCGCCGTACCAATGAAAATCTGTTTAAAAAAAAGTATAACCACGTAAGTGCTGCACCTGTAAAAATCTCTTTTTTTTAAATGTATATCCATGTAAGTGGCGCACCCAAGGAACTCAAATTTATTTATAAATATTTTCACTTAAATGCCACACACACAAAAAAATTTAACTAGTAATTAAATGTAAAGAACTATTGTAATATTATTAATATATACATATAAATAATTTCACTTAAGTGCTGAAAAAAAAATATATATACAGTCCTCGGCAAAAGTTTAGACACTGATGAAATTTAACCTTTAAATAAAAAATACGAACTCTTGGATTACACAAATTGGTATACTTATTTTAAAATATATTTTAAACATTTTAGGATGGAAATAATGATTTTAATGTAGGATAATATTTAATTTAATTGAAAAAGTGAAATTTGCATATTGCAAAAGTTTAGACACTTTCTTGCTTTTTGGCAACTGTTCACGGAAAAATGCAAATGTTAAAACTATGAGGTCACATGCATGAAGTATTTAAATGCACCTTACATTAGCATCTGTTACTGAAGATGCCGCGAGCTAGAGAGATTCAGCCAGATGAAGTAATTGAGATATGGAAGTTGAAATTGAAAGGGAAGACTGTTTCAGAAATTTCAGCTACTTTGAAACGTTCAAAGAAGTCTGTCTATCGAGTATTGTCTAAGGATGACTCCTACAAAGCAAAATGTAGATCTGGAAGGCCTCGTGTGACCAGAAAACGAGATGATAGAAGGATCCAGAAACTGGCATCTACACAAATGATGAGTGCTAGTCAGATTAAAAGTAAGTCAGGACTTTCTGTATCAACAGATACGATTCGTAGGCGAATTAAGGAAAGAGGTAAATTAGTTTATAGGAAAATGAAAAAACAGCCAGCTTTGAAATCTCACCACAAATTAATGAGAATGCAGTGGGCTCGTAAACATATGTCATATAGACACCCCAGTGGCGTACTGTGATATTCAGTGACGAAAAAAAGTGGAATTTGGATGGCCCAGATGGGTGGGCCTATTATTGGCACGACTTGCGTAAAGAGCCTAGGACTTTCTTTAGTCGACAACAAGGTGGTGGCTCTTTAATGATTTGGGCCTCATTTTGCTTTAATGGTCAAGTAGCTCTAGAGTTCCTCAGTGGTCGTCAAACAGCGCAAGACTACATACATACATTGGAGAACAATTTACAGCCATTTGGGGAACTTTTAGCTAGTCCAAAGTATGTATTTCAGCAAGATAATGCATCCACTCATATTGCATACAAAACAAAAACTTGGTTTAACTCTCAAAATATTATTGTTCTCGATTGGCCCGCGTGTAGCCCTGACTTGAACCCAATCGAAAACCTTTGGGGCAGCATGTCTCGTAAGGTCTATGCAAATTTTCGACAATACTCCTCTCTTAATGAACTTCGAGCTGCTGTTGAACGTGCTTGTTACGAAATAGATCCCCAAGTGATGCAGGATTTAATTTTTTCGATGGAAAGTCGCTTTTTTGAACTAATTGCAAACAATGGAGGTGCAATTCGATTTTAATTTATGGTTATTTTAATGTAAATATATAGATTGTCTATATTTTTGCAACAATGTTAATTTTCTTTTTTTGTCATTATATATTATGTAAAGTGTATAATTTAAAATTTATTGTTTGTGAATAAAGGATAAGTCACAAGCAATATATGGCAGTTGACTTGCAACAATTCGTTACATACTTCTCAGTACAGAAGCGTAATCGACCATTGTCTAAACTTTTGCTGCGCGCTGTATATATATATATAAGGATATCATATAGAGACTTTGCCGAAACTACTTTAGCATAACTAGAGCGGCGTTCCTGTATTTTTTCTTTTTTAAAGGGGGGAGGGAGATTCCTTTTGACAAAAGACATGTTAGATTTAAGGTATGCAAATCACAAAAAAATTTAAACAAGCAAAATATTACTAAAAAATGTTATGTAATAAACTATTATGAAAACATTTTTAAAATATGTAGTTTTATGTTAACTCCCCTGACTACTGCTAAAAGCACCTTTTTGTCACCGGAGCAATAATCAAACAGAGAAAAATACAGTATTTAATTTACACCATCAGAAGCTGATGATCTTATTCTGATAACGTTCGGCGACTTCCGACTGCAAATAGTTGAATAAACAAAACAAAACCACAGATAATTCTCTCCTTTTTCTTTGCAGTTGCTTTTTTGTGGGGATGCTCTCATTTTCTAATAACTGATTATTTTGTAGTAAAAGTTTGTTACACAGCCTAATTTACTATTATTGAACTTTCTGAAAACTTGAACAAATTTCGTCAATTGACGATGGAGATATCAATTTTTTTTTTAATAGTAAGGTAAAAACAGGTTTTGCTTTTTATTCTTTTTCTTTTAATTATTTTTCCTGTTTGCTTGAAGCTCAATTTTCTTTTTCCATTTGGCACTAACTATTACGCTTGACGACAATGGTGTTGATATAACAGAGTTTAGAGATAGAATTTAAATATTCAGGGCCGAAATTAGCTTTTTTTTCACAGGGGCAAACAGGGATTTTGGCACCCCCACTAACCCCACCTTTCTCGCAAAGTAAATTTACAAAGATAATTTTACTAAGTTTTTAATAGCTGACTTATTTTAAACTGAAAAATATGTAATCTTAAATTCGTAATAGTGAACTCTGTGCTTTGTCAAATATTTATTCAATAAAACCTGTGAATACAGAATCGAAAGAAACGGAACAAAATTCAGTTTTATACAAGTTTTCGTCTTAGCAAATAGAATTGATGATATTGTTTCTGTTGGATCCATGTATTTTTTTCATTTAAGACAGGATTCTATTACAGAAAGATTTTACTGTAGTTATAGTATTACATTACAATTGAACAGACGTTTAAAGTCCTAGTGTTATGAGTCACAATGTCTTAAGAACTGCAAAACCAGGATTTTCTGTAGGAATAACAATGAATTCTAATACTGTAAAACATATTTGTATGTTATCTATATCTACAGACAGTTTCATGGAGCTGTCATTCATACTGCACTTACTATTTATAGACTGATATGTTTAGATGCTTTCCTGAACCTAAATTCCAAACTATAATAGCGACTCGAAACAAAAAAAAAAAAAAAAAAAAAAAAAAAAACCAAAAAATAAGTTTTTAATAAGTATTTTATTATGGGAATTTTCTACCCTTAACTTTTTAGTGTCCCATGAATTCTCAGTTTTTCTTTTGAATTTTCTAACTACAAAACATTTTTGCCCAAATTTCATATACTTTTTTTGTATCAAGCAACAAACCAAATGTTCATGTATCGTCCCCTCTGCCTTCCATTCTGGCTCCTGGGGCACATGCTCCCTCTGCGCCCCCTTTAGTTTCACCCCTGAATATTAATAATCAAAATTTTGCTGCAGAATGTTTACATTTAAAATAAATGTCAATATAGTACTTAAAATCTTGGTACTTTTCGGTTAGCCGGGCGCCACTGATTAGAGATCTGCACGGGCCGGGCTTGGGCCTATTTTCTTTCATGGCACTCGGACTGGGCCTGGTCTCCACTCGTTTTGGGCCGGGGGTGGGCCTAGTGATTACTCTTTACGGCCCGGGTTCGGGCCTTACTTTTTTCCTGAAGGATCAAGCCGTGCCTTAAATTATTTTTTTCCGTACAGAGCCGGGACTGGTTTCATCCTTCCTAGTCTTCACACCCCAAAATTTTCAGTCCTGGTTTTGACCCGTATGAAAATCATTGTCTCGGCGTGGCCTGGTCTGTTCGAAGGTCAGTAAAATAAAACCTGGCACAAAAATCTTTGAAAAAGAATGCATATATTTTTAAATTGCCATTATTCTACAATTAAACATTAAAATTTATTCTTTTTAAAGAATAGTAAATTTGTACACTTATTAAAATATGGCTAAATTAAAATATAGTGAAACGTGTGAAAAAGAACCTGCTTATGACGGAATCCTGTCTTAAACTGAAAAATGTGTTGATCCATGCAAAATGAATATACTAATACGTAAGAAAAGAATATATAATACATTTAAACCTGCTAAGATGGCAAATTCTCTATAACTCATTTTTTTTTCTTTCCTATGCAATTAATTCCGTCTTAGAAGATTTTACTGTACAGCATTTTTCTGATTTTTAACACTTCAATACATGGAATATGGATTAACAATATTAATGATAACTTAAACACATACATACAACAAATAGAGATTTATTAAAAAAATAAATATCACAGACTGCGGCACTTCTATAAAAATGAAGATTATAAACATGAAAAAAAAAAAGCTAAGATAGGAATTTTTGGTTAGATCTCCTCCTACGAGGCAATTTTTTAACCAAATCGTCGTAAAAATCAATGTTTTGTAGAAATTAACTCGGGCCAGCCTTTTAGCTTTTATACCAGGCCGGGCTGAACTTAACCACTGATATATATACATGTATATATACATATGTATTTATATATGTACATATGTCACTGGCACACGGCTAACCGAAAAGTACCAAAAACTTTAACATAAAATTATGGTTTATTTCTTCTTAAAAAAAATACTTTGAATTAAATGTACTTTAAGATAAAATGAAGATTTTCTATACTTATAGGACTGCTAAAAAGATATCTTTGCCATCTGAGTGTTGATATTTATTGACAGGTATGCTACTAGAACTTTTAATTTTTGTATCGGACCGGGCCGAATTTTTTTTTTTTGTATGGGTACCAATACAAAAATTAATTTGGGAGATCTATCAATGTTAACTGAATAGTTTAGAAATTACCGAAAAAAAAAATCAGTTTTCAAAAGCAAGCCAAGGAATAAAAACATTTGGGCAATTCCAAGCCAATGTTACCATTTCTAGTATTTTATTTTTTACATCAAATAGGTAATATATATTTTTTCTGATAGTATTAAACCTATATTTTTTATATTTGCAATGCATTTTATAAAATTTTGAATAAATAAAATTCATTATAATGGCTTCTTTTTACATGTTTATTTGTTCGTCTGTTACATGTTAAATGTTGGTCTGTTACAGGTAAGATTACATATTTTTCATAACTATCTTATGGCAACAGTCAAATTTTGTGAAAGATATATGTTTCAGAACGCCCTCTGAATGAAAATACATTTTTTTTTTATAATAAATCGTAAGTTATTTTATAAGTAATATAAGGGAGACTGGTACACTGTGGACCAGTTTTTCAGTTAATATTTTTTAACTGATCTGCATGAAAATATTTTTGAATATTCCTTAAACCTTTATATATATTCATTATAATTTTCTCAAAACATAGTTTTCAATACATTTAAAAAAAAAAATTCTTATATGCACTCATAAAGTGGACCAGTGTGTCCCAGAAATGGGGCACACTGGTCCACCCGCCGGAGCACAGTGAACCGCTATTAGGTATTACCTGAAATACAATATAAATCTATTTTTCATTAATCTAATTCTTCTTTATTTCCCCTTTACCCGCAAAATAACATAGTAATATAAATTTTGAAGCAAAAACAAAAAATTTATTATATTTTGAAAATAATAAATTAATACAAGAACAATTGCAATTTAGTTGAAGTTATTACTTAAGTACAAAAAAATCAGCACACATTAAAATTTGCAAATGAAATTCCAAAATACTTATGAGTAAGATTGAGCCTGGAATTTTCCTGAAATACTTTTGGGTCTGGGAGCAACATTATGAAATCTTTCACATCAACAACAGATTCATCTACAGTTTCGAGAAAACTAAACTAATTTCCATTCAATTTGCATCTCATGAATCTTACTTGAATAGAATCATCACCAATTAGACTACAGTTATATTTATCAAAGGCAGTAAATACAAAACAAAATATTTCTTACTATGTTAAACAAATTGTTATATTTCTTTGTTTACTTTATTTTACAGTTAAATTTACTTTAAAACAATATTTCTTTTTAGAAAATAAGCAATTATTAAATATTTTGAACATTCTGCATTACAGGAGCAGAGTGGATTGTGGACCACTGTGCCCCAGGAGTGGGTGTTCCACTGTGTCCCATGTTCAAGTTCAATAAATAATCATATTAATATTGTTTATAGCTTTCTTTTAAACATATTAACTTTAAAGTTAAATAAAAACAAGTATCTTAGCTTTACAAAAAATCTGTTTTATCTTATTTATCTACAACCTTTAATTACTAAAAAAATAAAAATATGATGAGGAAAAATTTTACTTTTAGAAGCTCAAAACAACCAATCAGGATAAAATAGTTCAATCTGAGCTAAACATATTTTCTGAAGGTTATAAATAATCAGTGCAGTGCTGTTGTCTATTAGAATAGAAGAGAAGCTTTAAAAAAATTTAAATAAATAAAATATTAGGGGGTGGTCTACTGTGCCCATAGGTCCAGTGTGTACCGGTCTCCCCTATCGATAAATATCAAAGTATCTGAAAAGCATGGTAATTCATGTTTGTCTGTTACATTAGCATTTTTTAAACCATAATTATTTACATTAAATAATTTATTCATATTAATTATATTAATTTATCTTCTAATATCATATGCTAATTGTAGCCCTTTTTGAATTGCATAATTATTATTTTTAAAATAAGATAAGGCCTTTTTTCCACTATGTCAATTAGTCTGTTACAATGGAATTGCCCATTTAAATAAATAAATAAGTAAAAATGTTCCAAAGCACAACAATTCATAAATATGCTTAAATACAAAAATATGACAGTTTAATAAAAACTAAAAAACTACTTGCTCACATAATCTTTTATTTTTAAGAAAAAGAAATAATAATAATAAATCAATTAAACATACCACTGCTTAGAGTCAGACTTCTTTTCCAGCATTTAGCTCAATTTACGTCTGGATTTTCCAAAAATTACTTGCATAGTCTCTAAAATAAAGAAATAACTTTGAAATTAAGCATGTGTAAATAAATGTGTCAAATTAACATTTTAAGAATCAAGTTTTCAATAGAAATGTTTCCAATTTTTATTTATTAATTAATTAGCACTAGGATTTAATTATGACTTGAAATTCAAATATCTGAAATTAAGGAAAGTAACACAGTTCTGTTTATAAAAGTAATCTCAAATAGATTGAATTTTATGGAACAGAATTTAGAAAAAAAAAAAGATAAATTAATACATAATCTTCTTTAATAAAAAGCTACGTGTTGCTGACGAATGGTTTTTTAGCTTATCGTTGCCAGAGATTAATATCGGAAAATGAGAGATTTGAAGTTACTCTAAAAATTAATAACTCGAAAAGTATTTGTCAGAAAATTGTTATTCTCGACAAATACTAGATGCGCCATTTCTTTTTAGTATGTATATATATTAAATATAAAAAATCTGTTACAATTTTAAAAAAAAACAATAGTTTTCAGCAATGTTCTGTAACCCAGGAAGCCCGGGTTCGATTCCCTAGTATTATTTAATAATTATGTACGCAGAGTTTCCCCGAGGTTTAAAAAAGGGCAGGGTGCTGCTGGTGAGGAAAGGGCACTTTTTTTATTCTTAAGGGAACTTTTTTTATTCTTAAGTGCACTTTTTGGATTCTTGAGAGCACTTTTCAGATTCTTATTGGCACTTTTTTTTTAATTATTAAAGGTATTCTTTTGGTTTTTAAAGCCACTTTTGATATTTAAAAGTCAATGCACTCTTTTTAAGACAACATTGAGTCAGTTTTTACTATGAAAGCAAATTTTTTAGTGCAAAAAGGAGAAAGGGCACTTTTTTTACTGAGCGGCAAGAAGGGTGCTAATTATTTTACTGAAGGGGGCAAAAAGGGTGCTAATTCTTTTTATGAGTTTCAAGAAGGGTGCTATTTTGTAAACCAAAGGGCATGCAGGGTGCAGCATCCTTCTGAAACTGTCTGGGGGGAACTGATTGTACGAATTCAAAAACCAGCTCAGGCTAAAAGTATCAATTTCAAATTAGTTGTGTATTATATAAAGCAGAATTACAAAAAAGTCAGTTTGAAATGTTTAAAAAGTGGCTTTTACTAATTTTAGTTTTAACTGCCATTAGCTTTTACATTTTAAAGCATTTTACTTTTAAACCACAATTCATTAGATAAATTTTTTTATAGCTTAACTAATATATATATTAGGCATTTTATTGCACTAGAATTTAATAGCATTATTTATCCATATTGAAAACATCAGTATTAAAGTCATACACGCATAAGAGAAACTCATAGTGAATGTAGGAAAAAAAAATTGTAAATTTTAATACCAATTTCTTCATTTAGCTTTAAGAGGCTACTTCACTCAGGCGAAAACACCTGTTCGCTAATGTTAATCTTGTGGGGGAAATAATTTATGATATCTGATTTGCATTTCAATATTTTAAAATGATTTTTTTTCGCATTGGATAGCTGAGGTCAATCTCTATGTACACTCCTTTATACTTTTTCGATTTTGATTACAAGTTTTTTTTTATTAAGATACTTTCACTTTCGGAAATGGTTTTGAAAGTGAAAGAAAAGAGGGGGGGGGGATCTTCTAACTGTTTTTAAAGTGTTTTAAGTTAAAAAAGAAAGGAGAAAAACATCTTTTAACTGTTTTTTAAGTGTTTGAAGTTTACAGGGTGACAAGAAATAACTTGGACACACATGATACATTATAACTTTAATGCTAATGAAAATATTACGACCAAATTGCAAAATAAGTATGAATACATTATTTCGTCTAATATATTTACAAATTTTTAAAGTGGCTACCTTTAGCCTTAATACAGAGCTTTAAACGTGTCACAAAATTTTCGGCTGTGGGCCGCAACTCACTTACTGATATTTTATTCCATTCCTTGCATAAGGATTTCTTTAGGGATGCCAAAGTTTTATGAGGTTTAGCACACACCTTTGTCTCTAAAATGGACCAAACAGGATAATCCATTGGGTTCAAATCTGGGGAATACGGTGGCAATTCTTGAGCTCCAATGAAGACAGGAAAATGTGTCTTGCACCAATCTTGAGTGCCTTTAGCTCTGTTTGCAGGTTTGGAATCCTGTTGGACGGTCCATCTTTTGTTTCCAAAGAACTTTTGTGACCAAGGTAAGACAACATGTTCCAAAATGAGTTTATGATATGTTTGTTGATTAATCTTTATCCCATGATCAACAAAAACAAGTGCATTTTCCCACTAACACATATCCCACCCTAAACCATTACAGATTGGGGTCGTTTACGCCGTTCAACAATGCAAGAAAGTCCAGGGGCTTCTGCTGACCAAACTCTATCATTATGGCTATTGTGAGCTTCTTCAATCGAAAACAGTTTCTCATCTGTGAAGACAAATGTTTGCGATCGATCACCTGTGGCCCGCTTTAACTGTTCTTTACACTTTTGAAGTCTTGTGCGTTTGTTCTCTGCTGTTAGCTTTTGAGCCTCTTTCATTTTGTAAGGGTGAAGACCAAGCTCTACTCTTGCCATCAAACGTGTGGTTTCTCTGTTGATCTTCATCTCTCTAGCAACCTTTCTCATTGAAACCCTAGGATTTCGTTGAACTCGCTTTTTGATAACTACCTGGTTTCCTGATGTGTTAACTGTGTGCTTTCTTCCTCTTGCTGGCCTGACACCATCATGTCCGAGTTCTTTAAACCTTTTGATTGTGTATGAAACCGTCTGCTTATGCACTTTCAAGCGCTGAACAATTTCACATTGTTTCATTCCTTGCTTATGTAATTCAAGTATGGCTGATGGTTTGTTAACCATAATGGTTATCACAACTAACTTACTTACACTTGTTTAGTAGCTTTTAAGAATCAATTCCCTATGACAATAACTTTAGAACTTTAGTGGAAGTTACAGATTTTTGGTTTGAAACTTCGTCCAAGTTATTTCTTGTCACCCTGTAAAAAAAAGAGAGAAGTGGGATATATATCTGCGAATCACTTTTTGACTCACTGTTGTGAAATCTGAGTGATGGTTCAAAAATTTTCTGTGTAAAATACAAGTAAACTTTAACCCTGAAAATTATGAAAAAAAAAACATTTACATAGTACCATCCAAAAATTCACTTGTCAGCGACAAGTAGATTTATGTAATTTTTCCATGATGACTCCTTTAAATATTGGCTAAAGTTCCATAAGTGGGTAGGTTGCTAAGCATAGCATAAAAAAAAATAATAATTGTTAAAAGACAAAATTTTCAATACTGATGATACAAGTTTTTTCATTATAGATGATTATTTTGGTTAAAATTCCCTACATTTTTTCTAATTAATTGCTAATATTATTAAATAAATAACTGATAATAATAATAGGATATGCTAACAGTTAAAGGATAATAATGTTTTTAGTGTGATTATCTGAGCATCTTCTGTTTTAGCACTATCTCAAAGTAAAAATTGCTTATTTAAAAATATGTTTGTTCATTTTTTTTCACAAAAGTTGCATTCCAAAATTAACCCCATAAACAAGAACGTTTCTGTGTTTCTGACATACAATATGGTTATATAGTGCTTTGTTAAACTCTAAAACTGGTATTTGTTTACAGATAATATATGGCAGTTCCCACTGCCAATATGTTACCAATTTCCTAAATAATAGTACCATGGGTGACCACACAATTGTTAAAAAAGACTTTCATTTGTTTCTGGAAATTGTGTTCAAAGAAATGTTGATGCTTGCTACCAATAAACAACTAAATTTTGTATTGTGCTATTCGCACCATTCACATTTTTCAAAAAGTAACGTGTTACACAAAACTAAAAAAATAATTAGCAGCTACAGTAATTTCACTACTTTTGATCACAAGCTATTTTATATTCAAATTGCAGAGTTTCCTCTAGGCAGTTTCTGGAAGCTGCTGCACCCTGGCTGCCCTTTGGTTTAAAAAACATCACCCTTCTTGCCCCTCATCAAAAAATTAGTGTTCTTCTCGCCCTTCAACCAAAACAATTAGGCCTTTACAGTTTTGTAAAAAAAAAAAATTGCTTGCATAGTAAAAATTGACACATTGTTGCAATTCGATAGGAGTGTTGTAACATTTAAATATCAAAAATGCATTTAAAATTGAAAGAATGAATTTAAAATATATAAAAAGTGTTCATATGGATCTAAAAAATGCCCTTCAGAGTCAAAAATGTGCCATTTTCCAACTATCAGCACTCTACGCTTTTCTAAAACTGTGAGAAAATCTGACATTGTCATCTAAGTAAAAACATATTAACTGTTAAGTGACAATAATTTTAAAGTGGTTAAAAATATACTCATTTGTTAAGATTTAATAAATATTATTAAAATGTTTAGCAAATACATATATATATATATATATATATATATATATATATATATATATATATATATTATATATATATATATATTTGAATATATACATTTGCTTTAATTAATATATATCAATATGCATTAAAATCTATGTAAAGAAATAAATATTTCTAAAATAATGGGAATTAATTGTAAAAGAAATAAGAGGGTGGGGGGCATTTTTTAACTGCTTTTAAAATGTTTTAAGTTAAAAAAGAAAGAGGAAAAAACATCTTTTTGGTTTTTTAAGTGTTTGAAGTTTTTTTTAAAAAAAGGAGAGTTCAAATTGGAGCTGTTAAGTAAATCTTCATTTTCACACAGAAAATGTAATCTAAACTTGAAAATTTTCAGAAAGTACTCAAAGTGGTTGTATTTTCTTTAATAATTTATCAAACTGTTAAACACAGCCCACTACTGTTGCGTTTACACTACCATCTCTGTTCACATTTACCATTTAAGCCTACATGAATAACTATATACTTCGCTTTTATACAAGAAAATATAAGTATATAAACGGAACAGTTATACAGAATAGAATTACAAATGAAAAAAATAATTCTTACCTTTATTGACATAAGATTACTATTTATTAATTAATCAGATTCCGAAGCCGATCACGTTGTTTCTTCTTTCACCAAAAAGCAAAATAAACTTGTCTGGTAGGTAAGTTGGTTGATACGTTAGCGTACCGTGCAGAGGAAGGAAGCCAAGGGGAAAGTTAATTTGCGGTTGTGCGTTCTATGACATTCGCCGGCTGTTTTGTGGACAATGTAATCAGACGGTCCGTTGTCAACTATCTTCCGGATATTCACTGGATAGTTTTATAGGATATGACAACTACAGGATTTGCAGGATCATTGTAGATCGTCCGAAGGACGATTGTGGTTGTCTGGGTCTATATATATATACGTATATAGGTGTATATATATATATATATATATATATATATATATATATATATATATATATATATATATATATATATATATATATATATATATATATATATATATATAGAGAGAGAGAGAGAGAGAGAGAGAGAGAGAGAGAGAGATAAATAAAAATCGTTTTTTCCTATATTATTAGACATATGATATACACGTATATATGTAGAGAGAGATAAATAAAACTACTTTGCCTTATAATATCAGGGATACATATATAAAAGTTCTTTTTTTTAAAAAAAAGCGAAGTCTGAAGGATAGTGGATTTAATGAAATTAGCCAACCTCTTCTTTAAATACTCTTTCGAAGGAACGCAATCATGGTTCAGTGGTTAAGATACAAAAAAAATCACTGAGTCATGATTAGGTTTTGCTAGAGTTAGAACCACGCAATCACTTTCAATATACAGTAATTTCGCGCGTATGCGCCGCGGCTTAGTTAAGTCTTTTTCAAACCGGAAATTTTATTGAGAATAAGAAGTCAAATAAGTGCTAAGCAGAAGTATGTCACATTTTATTTAAAATAAATTCTGGTAGGAAATCGAATTATCTGAGGTGCGGCGTATACGCGCGACATTACGGTATATATATTCTCACTCTTATTTACAAAATACTTATTAAAACTGAAAAGCATAAACTATAACCCAGTGATAGCAGCATTGAAAAATTCTACAAATTTCGGTATATGTGTTAGATGCATAGTGTACTAAAGAGGAATTCCTATTCAAAACGCATTCTTTTTTTGTAAAGAACTAGTTTTTTTCCGGATTAAAAAATTTTTAAAGTGAATCTATTTCTCGAAAGAAGTATTCTTCGAGAATAAAAGATTATTTCACAATGTGTCTGAAAATTTCTATAATGAAACTTTATAATTATTTTGATACCATTATAAATTCTCTAAAACTTAATTTCATTCTTTAAAAAGTATTCTTCGAGGTATTTTTAGAACAAAAAAAATATTTTGAATGATATATCGCGAGTAGAAAAAATTGTGATTATAATAGATACTATTTATAAGAAAGCGAGAAATCATCGGGGCACGGACAGCCCAATGGTTAACGTATCAATAATAAAATAATAAGTTCGAGCTGAAGTTCGCGGGTTCAAAACCAGCGCAAACGAAAATAATATATAAATGCCCTATGAATAGGACATGTTGGCTTTCTGATTTTAAAGGTTATATAATTATTCATAGAAGAGGAGCCAATCACACCAATTTCATGATCTTTGAACTTTCCAAGTTTCGTCGATGATTGTGGTCACGAGTGAGTTTCTAACCTAGTACTTTTTTTACAAATAGAACACGGATCATATCTAATTTTCAGTTTCACAAACATTTTATCGCATGAGTTATTGGAAAATCCTTAGCAAAAAAATTTCCATTTTATAATTATAGGTGATGTACTTGGTTGAAAAATGTACATCACCAAATGTAAATTAATATAGGTGATTGTTTACGAAATAAAATTTATGATTAGTGAATTAGTTTATCATAATTTTAGGTAGTCAAGTGACATACATTAAAAAACAAGTTGGAAATTGTACGTCAAACGTGGCAAATGAGGTGCGTTCGTACTATAGCTAGTTACATAAATATTCAGATCTTTTCTGATTTTTAATTCTGTGAAATGAATTATATCGTCTGCAGATTAATTTCTGTAATAAAATAAGTATCTCGGTCGCTTGACGATTAAACTTCGGAAGCTCCTATAACAAAAAAGCACCGATTAAAAAAAAAATCAAATTTCTTAATAAATATTTTTATTAATATCTCCTAAAGTTTTGATTCGATTTGAATAAAATTTGAAATGTCTCGACAAAATTCTGCAAAGATAATATATTTTAAATTGCAAACCATTCGATTGGGTAGTTTTTGCGTTGTTATATGCGGACGGACGGACGGACAGACAGACGGACAGATGGACAGACGGACGGACGGATGGACAGACGGACGGACCAAGCGACGACAATAGGTGCTACGTATTTATATAATTACGAACGCACCTAAAAACATATGCGTTATGGTAAAAAAAACATATATCTTAAAGTCTGCATGAAAATAACTAAAAGAAAACATGCGGTTCTTAGGTTGGAAGTCTCTATATTACTAAAGATTAAATTTAAAATGGAATACTTTGTGTTTTCTTTTTTCCCTACTCTACATAAGGAAAAGTAACTATTTCTTTTAATTTTAACATCTAATAAAAATAACTTTAAAAATATATTACTACTAACTTACTATATATCTACATACCTAGACCAGCGTGTAAACTTGCTTTGGGAGAAATGAATTGAAATGTATTCTTATCAGTGAATCTTATCGAGAATGTTATCGCGATCCGTGATGTCGTAAAATCACGTGATGTTACTAATCTACTATGTGGTGAAGAATCCATAACGTTGGCTTTGTGTGTTGGCCATGTGATGTATAGATATTATGTATTATAAAAATAATTAAAATAATAATTTTGTCAATCAATTAGAGGAAACACGCTCATTGCAATAATACCTATTCTACCATACCTCTTACCGATTTGAATCCACTTGTCAATGACGTCATAGATTAGAAATATCCCATGGGTCTTTCGATTTAAGCGAACACGTTACCGTTCAGTCCTTTTAAGACAAGTTTTATGTCATAGAAGTTCGAATTTGGGTCAAGTCCAGTACATCATAGTTAGAATTTTGTTAAGATAAGTTTATATATATATATATGTTTTAATATGGTAAGATATTAAAAACAAATTTTTTTTTTTTTTTTAAATAATTGACAAACTAAATACTAGAATATATATTTTATAAAAACAAAGTCAAAAGGTTAGTTATTTATTTAACCTATTCATTCCTCAAAGGAAATTTTAAAGCCAGAATACTAAAAACCCAATTCAGTATAATTTTACTGTACTTTACTATACAAGTTACAAAAAGCATAAACGAATGAAGTTTTATTTTGTTTAGTTTTAAAACTATGGTGAATTCTACATATATTCCATAAAATACCATTAAACTATCAAAGGAACCAAATTACTTTCCAAGGGTTAACGTAGATAATGGTTTAATTCAAGTTTGGATATAATTTTTCATTTAAAAAAATCTAGAAATCATCTTTCAAATATTGAAAAATATTAATTTTTAGTCATAAACCATGCTTGTTAAAGCATGTTGGGTAGAGAAGGTAGATGACGCACAGATAAGGTTCTCCTACATTCGATTGTATTATGTGATAAAATCAATGACGCATACCTAGGATAAAGAAGTTTTTACGATAAGAGCTTTTATTCCTAAGGTAAGAATTTTTAAAATGTATTTTCTAATATACGTTTTTGTATTAATTAATCGTTGGCTTTTCTAAATTGTATACATTCAATTATACATGTACCATTACCTCGAAATGGCTTCATTTAAATATATATATATACTAAGGTCTAAAGAATAATCTCTAAAGAATATTTCCTTTAGCTCGATGAAAAATGCTGAAAATGAAGTTTGAGTAAGATAGTCAATATGATAAAAGTAATTTATGTAAGGTACACTCTGTAAATAATATATGCTAAAAAGTAATTTAGGTAAGATTACAATATGTTTCAAGTAATTTATGTAATATGTAAATATTATTTTCAAATACAAAAATAAAAACTCTAAGCTTTTTCATTCACATACTGTTTATTTATCGTTTAAAAAGTTACAATAGCGAAAATATTTTTTAAAAAATGATACAAATTTCAAGCTATGCTGCATTTAGCTATAGACAGTTCTAAATGCAATATTTTTTCCAATGTCTAACCAGATCCCAATTATGTGAACTTCTCAAATGAGTCAACAATTTTTGAGAAAGCTTTCTCTACATTCGTAGATAAGTTTCCATTCATCAATTCAAATATATAGTGTTCGAACGGAAAAAGGATATGGCAGTTTCATGAAGACCATCATGTGTTACACGACCTACGATTACTTGAACAGTTCCATACCATTTCATTGACCTTTTTTCTTGTAATTGAAAATTTAGTTCGTTCAATACGTCCAATCTTACACTATTAAAAAGTATATTAAAATCTTTATCGTTCTCCTCATTAGAATCGATGATAGTATTAGTGAATACATTAAGGGCATTTTGTCTTTTAAGATGTTTTACTTTTTCAAATAATGCATTCTTTAAAGCATAAGATTGAGTTGGGTTAGATGAAACTTCATGCACAGCCCTTATATGTTTAATTAAATCGTACTTCCGTTAAAATTCTTCAGCACATTGATCACATTTATATTGCTTTGGAGACTTGTGGATCTTCTTATGTTTCAACAAGTCGTACTTTCTTGAAAATACTTTGTCACACAGATCACAATTATGTTGCTTGATAGGTCTATGAATCTTATTATGCTTTAATAGGTCATTCTTGCTTGAGAATTTTTCGTTGCATACATCACAAATATATTGCTTGAGAGGTCTATGAATCTTTTTGTGTTGGCGTAACTCGTACTTCCGTGAAAATACTTCAGCACATAAATCACAATTATACACCAGAGGGGTCTTTAAATGAATCTTCCTATGATTTAATAAATCACTCTTTTGAACAAATAGTTTTTCACAGATGTCACACATAAAAGCTTTTTTCTCCAGATGAAATTACTTGTGTCTAATTAACATAAACTGTCGGAAAAAAGACTTGCTGCAAACATCACAAACAAAGGGTAACTTCTGTTTCTTCAGTTCTGATGAGGTGGGTTTGCCTTCATAATTCGAAACGGGAGCTTCTTTGGTTATGTCCATGTCGTGATCCTTTAATCCTAATGATAGGGGTTGACTAATCCTCTTGGAATTTCTTAGCAAAGAAGTATGTATGGTTTGTTCCATAATAACTTTAATGTAAAGTAATAATACAGAACAGTCAAAAGCGTCTTCACACGATGGTGTCAGTGCACAAAATAAGGAAATTATTTCATTCCACGCAAATTTATACCATCATAGGGGGCACTCGTGTGCATATAACAGCATATGTGATTGGTTCATTAATAAACATACGTGATTGGTTAATCGAGTCATTATAAATTTTACTTTCATATTGTCTTAAAGGGAGAAATAGTATAAATCTTTATTCAGTTTCGTCTGTTAAAACGAGTGATTAATGAATAAGGCATCCTTAATCGCAAAATAACTTTCTTCTATCCTTTAGAAATCTGATAAAATTATTTAAAATTTGATCATTCTTTCAATATATGTGTGAGAAAAAAAAAAAAAACTTGCGAAAGTATTTTTTTATGTTATTAGAAAATTATAATATATATTTGAGTAGTTTATATATATTAGTTGAACACTATATAGAAAAGTATATAATTATATTTGCTTTATTCAAACCCTTCACATAAATTTTCACCTTTAAAACAAGGCCCCTCACAAACATTTTCCAAGTGCTAAATCATTTTAATATTATACTTTATGCAAAGAAATGTCTAAAAAATGTTATAAAAATATTAAAAGTTGTGTAGAATAAATGAAACATGATAAATTCTCAGTTTAATTTTCTTTCATAAAATACGAAATAGATATATTTTTAATCCCATGCAGATTTGTAAAATATACTTAATTTTTGAAGGACACCCTGTATTTTTTAGTCTATCGTATTTCGAAGGACACTCAAACTAAAAGATTAAAAAAAAAAGGGGGGGGGGGCATATGTTTCTATCTTATAAATGTAATTGATTTTATAGGTCGCCCTGTATTTCTTTTTTAACGTAACTTACTCGAAGGGGTCTACATCTTTCATATACCCTCAATAATCTTACAGTAATTGCTTAAATATTATTTATAATTAATATCTTTAATTTAATTCTTTGTTATTATTTTTAAATAACCATCGCTAAATCTAATACCCATACAATTTTTTTTTAACCTACCCTAAAATAACCTTATCCATTTTCAAAGGGTTATAATTTTGTGAATAACAAAACGTACTGCGTGAATCACCTACGTTAAAACTCGACCGAACATGCATTATCAATTAGCTTATCCCACAGTTGTGAGTCATGCGAATGTTTAGTTGCGCTTGTGTGAAACGGTATGTTTTAAGGTGAACTTGGGTAAAGGCCCTTGCAGGGGAATAAAAAAAGGGGAGGGGGAATCTGATGCTATTACATTATTCTCTTTATTATGTGTAAAGAGGGATAAATGCTGTTTTTTTTTTTCAAGGGGACCTGCAAGAAATAATAGATATTGTAAAATTTTTGTAGGCCCTCTGTATTTTGTGGTATTTTCAGCATAACGATGCTCAAATGGCCTTTTAGAAAAAATAGTAGGCGCTGTAGAATTTTTAGATGCACTTGCGTAAACGGGGGGGGGGGGGTAGCTATTCAATTTAGTGCAGTATAATTCATACGGGACCCTGTATTTTATACCATAACATGTATCGAATTCATTAACCAATTTAATTAAAACCCATCTTTTACCCCAAAAATGTTAATGTTCTTCAATTAAAATTCATTTATTTTTTAATTACTATTTTTAATTAATTATTCATTCACTTCGACTATTCTACCACATATTCTAATATTCAAATTGCATATTCTAGTTGAGAAAAAAAATCTCGTTTGTAAATACGATCCGGAGGAAGAACTTGAAAAAATGTTTGCAAAAAAATACGCAAACATTGATACATTTTGCAGGAGACTTCAACTTTCAGATGATCAACGTGAAGAGCTTAACGATCGTGTTCGTAATCATCCACCAGAAAACGCATCGAGCAATCGTTTGTCACATCTTTTAGACCGCATCAAACATTTGGAAAAAATATTAATAGATGAAGAAAGAGAATGCTTGGATTTATGGACAAGTCAAAATCTATTTCTGGAAAATCACATCTTTAATCGTTATGTGGAAGATGAAAATGCTCGGATAGCAACCGAAATGTTGGTTTTGGATTGCATGAATATCTTTAAGAAAAAAACTAAGCAATGGGAAAAATCTGCAGGACTTTTTGAAGGTATTGACATGCGCAATGTTATTGCTCATCAAGGCATCATAATTCAGAACATTTGTGAATGGTTCGACCCCTCTGACTTACCAAAAGATATTGTACGAATTGTGATTGACTTTTCCAAAGACAAAAAAGCTATAGAGGATATTCTTGATCTATTCAAAAAATCAAAGGAAGATTTTACTGCATTTTCAGAACTTTTGAAGTTTTGTGGCAGAGGAGTAAACTTACTTAATGAAGAAAATGTTCTATTTGAAAAATATGAGAAATATATTGGCTTACTTCCTGGTGCAGATAAGGTTTTATTTGCAAAGCAAGATGAACTAGCATTAACATAAATATTAAACGAATAAATTGAGCAAAATAAATATACTATACAAGTTTGATATTCTTATAAATTCATCGTTTTAAAATATCTATTTTTTATATTATATATACATATATATTATTTGTAATCTGCAGTCGCAAATTGTTGTTCTTTCTTTCTGATAGCAACTGTCGCATTTCCAGAAAAGATACTTGTAATTCAAAAAAAAATTTAAGGATAAATAAAGTGTTTATATAATTTTTTTAAATGTGTTTAATGAGAAAAACTGTTTATCAGAATTTGCAATCAATATATGCAGCATGCTTTCCTACCTTTATGTTTACCAGACATTATTATTTTCATATTCTTTAAAATAATTTTAACACATTGGCCCAAGGTTTTATTTGCGGAGCAAGATGAATTAGCATTAACAGAAATACCAAAAGGTATAAATGGAGCAAAATAAATATAGGGAGAGTAGCCGAATTTGGACCACTTCACTTATTTTCAGCTGTAACTCACTTCATTTTTGGAATATATGCAAAGTATCACTACACGTAGTCAATCTATTCATCTACTACTCAAATAAATATTTAGAACAATTTCTTTTTGAAAATATTAAGTTTTATTTTAATTTGAAAATTTTGTCAAAAGTTGTCCAAATTCAGCGATTGGTCGTTTAAGTTGGACCCCCAGTCTCCTAAAATGGACCAAACAATATTAGGCTGTTTTAATGAGTAGGAAATATAACTAATTTTATTAAAAGCAAAGTTTGCGTTTAATGAAACAATCAAACAAAACAAGAGCAATAAAATATAATGAAATCAAATGTCTGAAAGTAAGAGTAATTATTTTAAATCAAAATGTATTAAAAATATAAATCAATCATTGTTCACAAGTAATTAGGAATAGAAATTATGGAACTAATTGCCAGTTACTTGAATATCTTGTAAAAAGTGATGCAAGGCTTTACACATGAATTTCTTTTGTTCATTTTTTATTCCAGCGCACACAATATGAAACCATATTGGGCAATCTGAACACTGAATCATTCCTGATATTTTATTTTTCTTAGAAAATAGGCAAAACCAATCATCACTGTCCTGATTTTTCTTTTTAGATTCTGAATTATTAGACTTTTTTTTTTCTTTACCTTCTGTCTGTAGTTCTTCCCTTGCATCATTTTCATTCCAATTGAATTAAGCCTAATTTTTAAAACTTGATGTTGCAATTGTTTTTGCGCTTTGAAATCTTCTTTTTGGACCTTGTTTTTTTTTTTTTTTTTTTTTTATCCATTTCAAAGTTTACTTTATATGGCGAAGATGTTCACACAGCTGTTTTTGGCTCCCTCTATACTTTGACTTAACTGATTTTGGCAAGGAAGATAACATTTCTAATGATTCGTTGGCTTTTTTTTTTTGGCGGGGGGGGGGGGGCTGTAGCTGCAGCCTTCTTGTGGGTCAGTCTCTTCATAACTTACTCTTTCCTTTTCGTTTCCTATATTTTTGACAACTTTTGCTATCACTGATGTTTTTCTTCCAGATTGTTTGTCTGTGTCGTTTTCATCATTTTCTTTACTTTCTTAGATTTAGTAGGTTTCATGATTATTGACTCTGAATCCGAAAAATAGTGTCCAAAGCATACAGCCTTTGAAATTCATTATTTACTTTTCAAATTTATGTATGATCGCATATGTGGTCCAATTTAAGCAACTCAAGTTGGTCTAATTAAATAAACTGCGTCATTTTTTAAAACAGATAATCTCAAGGCTAAGAACAAAAACAAAAGCAAACAAATCCGCGTGAAAAATATGCCCAACAAACACATGAATGTAGATATGTATGAAACAAATTAAAAAAAAATTTCGCCGTTGGCCTCATTAAAACTATAATTCTGTGTAAATCCCATTACTCTAAATTATTTTCTCGTTCCAATATTTCGATTATCAATATTCCATCTAGCTAAAAATACTTTATTCTAAATTCATTCTCTTAAAAAAATGGCTTTGATCGCGGTGATCTATTAAAATTACGCACTTTTGTTTCATTAAATAAAAACATCCTAGAATTTAATTCTTTTAAAAAACACCTGTCTCCCAGCTAAAAATATTTTAACTCTCTTGAATTAACAACTTATATCTTTTTATTTTCTTATTTTTATTTCCCTATGTTTTCTGACAAAACAATATTCTTTCTCAAAAATTATGAAAGCTACTTCAGTCTTAATGTAAAAATTATCTTGGCATCTTGCCCATGCTCGATAAACCCTAAGTTTTTTTAGGTAGATTTCGTAAGAAATACTACCTATTACATTCTCACCTAAGTTGGAAATTTTGAAAAAATTTTGCAGATCTACGCCGATCATGACTCCCAGAACCCAAAACCACCCCCAGTTCAAAAGTTTATATATCTATCTATCTATCTATCTATCTATGTCACTTTTTTCTGACCACGATAACTGGAAAAATTCTGCATAAATCTCTTCCAAACTGATACATAAAATCAAGGGTCATAAAATCTCGGTCAAGTTCGTTAATGGGCAAAATCGAACCAAGGGGGGGGGGGAAATGGGGGGGGGGGGCTTTTTGTGAAAACAGAAAAATCCTCATAATTTCTTTATTATTATACGTATCGAATCCGTTTAAATTTATTATTACTTCTAGGAAAAGGGCCGAAAATTTATGAATGACAGATTTTTGATATAATTAAAAATGGCCCCAAGGGGGGAAAAAAGGGGGGGTTTTAGAAGAAAAAAAATCATAGCTTCGTCAGTTCACAAGATATCAAATCCGCGTAAATTTATTATTAATCCTCTTAGTATTATCTAAAACTTTTATATTGACAAGTTTTTTATAGGACCAACCGTTATAGCAAACAAAAATTAAAAACAAAAAAAATCCCTGCCGGCTCCGCCTGCAAACAAGTTATTTTTCGAAGTAGGCGGTTCCAACTCC
This sequence comes from Maratus michaelseni, assembly GCA_963931845.1. NCBI lineage: Eukaryota > Metazoa > Arthropoda > Arachnida > Araneae > Salticidae > Maratus > Maratus michaelseni. The sequence continues at coordinate 22,956,413 of OZ007590.1, read as the reverse complement.
CGCATCTTTTCGAAACTGATACATAAAATCAAGGGGCATAAAATCTCGATCAAGTTCGTTAATGGGCGAAATCGAACCAAGGGGGGGGGGGGCTTTTTGTGAAAACAGAAAAAAACCATAATTTCTTAATTATGATACGTATCGAATCCGTTTAAAGTTATTATTACTTCTAGGAACAGGGCCAAAAACTTATGTATGACAGATTTTTGATATAATTAAAAATTGCATTAAGGGGGGGGAGGGAAGGGGGGTTTTAGAAAAAAAAAATCATAACTTCGTCAATTCCCAAGATTTCAAATCCGCTTAAATTTATTATAAATCTTCTTAATATTATCTAAAACTTTTATATTGACAAGTTTTTTATAGGACTAACCGTTATAACAAAAAAAAATTAAAAACAAAAAAATCCCTGCCGGCTCCGCCTGCAAACAAGTTATTTTTCGAAGTAGGCGGTTCCAATTCCCGCATCTTTTCGAAACTTATACATAAAATCAAGGGGCATAAAATCTCGGCCAAGTTCGTTAATGGGCAAAATCGAACCAGGGGGGGGAATGGGTTTTTTTTTTGTGAAAACAGAAAAAAACCCATAATTCCTTAATTATGATACGTATCGAATTCGTTTGAAGTTATTATTACTTCTAGGAGAAGGGCCGAAAATTTATGTATGACAGATTTTTGATATAATTTAAAGTTGCCTTAAGGGGGGGGGGGGGGGGAGGGAGGTTTTAGAAGAAAAAAATTCATAACTTCGTCAATTCCCAAGATTTCAAATCCAAATTTATTATAAATCCTCTTAATATTATCTAACACTTTTATATTGACATGTTTTTTATAGGACCAAGTCTTATAGCAAAAAAAAAAAAAAAAAAAAAAGCAAAAAAAAAAAAATCCTTGCTGGCTCATCCTGCAAACAAGTTTGGTTTCGAATTAGGCGGTTCCAACTGCAGCATCATCGCAAAATGGTCATTTCTTCCGCAATTCCCGACAAACAGGCGCCCCACGTTCTGCGTCTTCGAAATCTACCTGTGCCTGTAGGCCGAGCCGTCAGGGATTTTTTCTTTTCATCTCTTCTTATTTATTCGAAGTAATGAGACTTTTCGGTAATATTCTGGAAGCATTTGTTTCCCGCGTTTTTTTTTTTTTCAGCTTACGGTAAAATAGCATCGAAATAAGAGCGCCGAAGAAGTTAATCCGATAGCGCTGATTGGTCGAAAGACGTTTTAATGACAATGTATTCTGGGGCGTTCAATAAGAGACATACGTTGAGTTTTCCGCCTTAGCGTCCGATTGTTCCTGGATCCGGTGGTGGATGCAACCCCGGCGCGTACTCCACGATCATGAAATTATCTCCTTGGCTGCCGATAGATAGAAAAGAACACTGCCTATAAGAACCAAAATGTCTTCTTAATTTAAATTAAGTCACCAAGTTTTCTTCACGGTATTAAAATCATCATGTATGGATTTGGCATTGTGATGAGTAAAGCATAGCCATTTTCTATTTGATTTTCGAATAAAAAGTGAACTTGAATGGACTGTCTCTTGTTTGAGTTCTGTACGCACACTATGAAGTGAATTCTCGGCGCCGGTCTGCAAAATCCTTCAAAGGAAGCCCTTGCCTGGATAATGATTCTACAAAAATTATGGTGATACACGTTAAATCGTGACATGTATATGAAAACATAACAACTTTCCTTAGTTTTAAAGTATTCTATTACATTTAGTAGGAAAAAAATAGATCAAAACAGCTAATTTTAGGTTTCTTTAAATTGTTTGAAAACAGCACGGTGGAAGGTTTTAACAAGGTTTTTCTAATCATAAATGACGTCATCCTGATGAGTAGGATTTGAGTGGTATATGGCGTCTCTTTCTGTAATTAACGGCAGAATTGTAACGGTCCATTTAAAGCGGTGGTCCAAATATGTCTACTCTCCCCTACTATAAAAATGTAATAATCTTATAAATTCATATTTTTTAACAATCTTTTTTTATATATATTGCATATATATGTATTTTTTAATCTGCAATCGGAAATTATTCTGCTTTCTTTCTGAAAGCAAATGTCACATTTCCAGAAAAGATACTTGTAATTCAAAAATATAATTTATATAAAAAATTGAAAGATAAAAAATGAAGTGCTAATTAATTTTTCAGCACAGCTGAAATTACGCTGTAAATTACCAAAATACAAAGGATGTGAAATATCACTTTACTCAACAGCGTACAACCAACAGAGTGAAAAAATGTCCACGCCCCATTTTTTCACTCTGTTGGTTGTACGCTGTTGAGTAAAGGGATAATTCACATCCTTTGTATTTCAAAAATGAAGTGTTTATATAAAATTTTTAAATGTGTTTAATGAGAAAATCTGTTTATCAGAATGTGCAATCAATATATACAGTTTGCTTTCCAGCCTTTATGTATTACCAGATTTTATAAGTTTCATATTCTTTAAAATAATTTAAGAAAGCTCTGGAAATAAAAAATTACTAATTTTTTAGGATATATTTATTTTTGGGATTTTTTATATCAAAACAATCCATATATTCATAGATAAGCCAAAAAATCTCAGATAAAAATCCCATTTGAACAGTAGGTACTGTTGTTTTAAGAAATGCTAATCAACTGTTGAAGCTACTAAATAAAATCTTTAACCAAATTATCTCGGTTTCAGTTTATTTTTATCGTTTTTTCTCTTAAATGTTAAGATTTTGTCAAATATTTATGAAATTTTGCCATTTGATTTTGTATTACATGTAAAGAGTTGTAAAGTTTCTCGGGTCTTTTAAAACATATTTTCGTTTATAATGTATTACAGGGATGCTTGCAATTATATTTTTTAATTATCTGAAATTATATAAAAGTAAGAAGAGTAGAGGGTACGATTATCACTTTTAAGGTGACCCTTAATTGTAACTAATAAAATATACTAAAACGTCTTGTAAATATTAAAAGCTCTATCTATTATTTTTCAGTTATTTTCTTAATTTGCGGCACAAAATATTTTCTTTTAAAAATCATTGATTTTTTTTTTTATTATTATTTCTGAAATTAGAATAAACTTATTCACACAATCATGCACGGTTTTAACTTACATTTCAGTTTCTACGAAACGGGAATTTTTGCCGAAGAAAATATTAATTCTGGTGCCCGTATAATATTTTTCGTAAAACTTTTATAGTTTAAATTGCTTAGAAACGTGGGGTAAATTTAATTTGAAATTTTATATAAAACTACTACTTGCAAGATTCTGACAAAAATTTTAGAAGGGATATAAAACGGAAATAAATCTTTACTGGCTTATAAAACCCGTCTGTCACTCTCGAATAAATTATTACTGTATAAGTCCTTCATCAGATCAACCATGACCTACGGGTCAGTTATCTGGGGTTCGGCCTGTGAAACTCGGATGCAGAAAATTCAATTTTTTCAAAACTCTTTATTACGTAGGATTTGCAAGGCGACAATGTTTGTCCGGAATGACGTCATCCATGCTGATCTCAAAATTAGGCCTATCTTGTAAGTTATTAAAAAACTTGCACAAAATTTCCACAGAGATCGACTTTTAATACCCAACGAAGCGTTGTGGTCCATTCAAACTTAAAGTGTACATAACAATAGAGGGAAGAAGATAGTGCTTGCCATCTTGAGTGGAGCTGACGAGTTTGCTCCACCTACCAAAAGAAGGAAAACGGAGCCACCCTAAACGCTTCGTTGTGCTATTCTAAATTCCAAATTTTATGGTACCTGCATTGTTATTCTCATTTGACATTCCTACACTAAAATTTTCCTTTTGACGTCTTCCCAATGAAATAAATCTCTCGTCAAAATGAATTTAACATTAGGAGTTTCAAATTTTACTTAATAATTCAAAGCAACTGAATGGAATGCCTTACAGTTTGGTATCAGATAAAATTAAGCGGAAAAAAGCCAAATAGAATGTCAAATTTAAGTATTGTCATTGGTGTGACATTGAAAATTTTAGAATTTGGTGAAATTTCACTGAAAAGACACCTCCCTGAGCCCGCTATCAGTCGCAAGCTAGCTAGTGACTACTATAATAGTGCAGTCTTAAGCTTAGCACATCCAGTATGATTTCATATAAACTAGTTTCACTGTCCTTAAGCGCTGTTTTTTTTTATCAGCGTTGCGACTGGCGATTGTTGAGGTTAGTGAGTAGTGACCTTGTAGTATACATCTCCCCCGCCCCCTCTCTACAGCTGACTGCTGTTGATTGATGCAAAACTACAACTATTGAAGGAAGCACTCAAGCACTGCCAATTCAACTACTTTTCTGTAGCAAGGTTTTTTTTTTACGTGGTACGTGTAAGTCTACTCTAACTAACATTTTAATATGTTGTGTTTTTATTGCCTATAAATGAAAAAACGGTTGCTGAAAGGCCATTTTGTTCGAGCTACTAATTTGGATTGATATTTTTCCATTTGCCTTCTTTATTTATGTAGGCTACTTATGATTTCTTTCAACGCTTTTTTAATGTTATATTCATGTTTCAAATCTTCTGCAGGTGGCCCTGTAATCAATAATAAAGGCGAATAATTCCAGTTATTTACCTTATTGTGATTCGCTGAACAGTTTGTTTACATTCGCTCAATGTATTGTGATTCGCTCAACATAACTGAAATAAATATTTAGAACATCTGCCACCAGGTTGCGTATTAGATCGCTGGAATCGCGAATAGTGAAGGAAGAAATTTAAAAATAAATAAAATGTCATTGCTTCTGAGGGCCAAATTGGTCGATAAGCGAGATTGTAAACCATAATTGAAATTCGAATAGCATACGTACATTTTACTGTATTACTTTTAAGAATTTATTACAACATATCGTACAATCGCAGCTAGGGTGATTGATTACATTTATTTTCAGAAACTGAAGATCGAAATTCATTTCTTTCAATTAAGCCCTTCCTGGCACTTTGTCTTGTGGATATGAGAGCAAAGAAACTACGCTTACTTGCAATCAACCACTTTTAGATTATCCATCAGTAACATCGGCTTCTCTTGGCAGTGATTCTTCAAGAATACAGATCTGACACAGAAAATGATCATGAAGCAAACCACCAGGAGACACCTGATGCTGCTCAGAATGCTTCTAAGCAACACTTTGTATGTTTCATCTGCCCCAACGAAAATTACCCAGTTTGAATTAAAAAAGCTTTTATGGAGAAGCACTCTATTCAAATTTATATTAAAATCATTAAAATTACAAACATTACATTACATTTACGTAATAAAACATTAAAAAGATATTAAAATTGGACGTTTCGGATTTACTTGAAAATTCCTTATCAGCAAAAATTCACTCTATTCAAGTTAGTGAAGAGAAAGGAGCTAAATTGCCATTTGACTCTTCAAAACTTTAATAGCGACATTTATCAAAGGGTGATAAAATTCACAGAAAATGGTTATATTCGATTTGGCTCAACAGGATGTATTGCTCCAGCTGTATGGCTTTTAGGGGTAAAGATCATAGAGATTGTAAATTTATTACCGGACATAACTTTTTCCCTAAGCATATTTATAAATATGTTGAGATTCATGACGACTCCCGTTATCATCATCTCGCAGCGAACCAACTTTTCAAAGCCAATAAAGGTCGTGATATTTCAACTCTTCTTACTAGTAACCAAACCAAAAAGCGGGGAAGAGAAGTTCACATCAGATGATTGGTTGTTCAACGTTAAATTGATATAGTTTTGTTTATTGGAAAACAAGGCACTGCGTACAGAGGAGATAAAGTAGAAAGGCTGAGAAGCTGCTTCAACAAGTAAGGGATAAGAGTGATAAACACTTTCAGGATCTGTATTCAAAAACAAAATATTATGCAAGTACAGGTAATACCAAATTAGAAGATAACATGTAGAATTAGAATTCGATTTCAAGGGAAAATGAACTTCAAAGTAAAAGATAATGCCTGGTGCAAAATCAATAGACGAAACTCTTGGAATCTCAACTTGCTCAATACTATAAATTGGTCTTTTTCAGTGTTTTAAATTGTGCCAGGACAAGTATCGAAAAAAAAATTTAGTCCAAACAATTAAATCGTAGAAGATTGTTCCTGTGGTTAGACACAAACCCAAAGAAATTTAATGAAATCGTAATGATTGATAGTTTTCCTACAAAAGTCCTTTGTAGCATCTCTAAACTTTGTAAAGATGAAAGAAGTCGGTTATTGATAAAGCTGAAACAGTTTGCAGATCATTACGTAGGTTTTACAATGGCAGAAAAAACTAACAGTGAAAGAAAGCAAGACAATCTGAATGGAGCTGAAGAAATCTGCAAATATGACGATGTAGAGTCAGAATTGAAGAAGACGACAATCTTTGTGGTTACTGCTCTGACAGGAAATAATGTTTTCGGTGTTTATCATGCGCCTTTTCTGTTGTTTTGAACTCTCACAATCTGGAATGTTTACCAACCTGTATGTTGCTTACAATATTGTACTAACCATATCTTGTATACTAAAAATATCAACGTTTGACACACAATAACATCGTGTAATAAACAGACGCACGTTTCATGAGTATCATGGACTCACTTCCTCAGTGTAAAACCTAAACCCTATTGTATCCCCCAAAGACATGAAAATGAATCTAAAAACCCAAATGAAAAACAACAACACACCGAGAAACTCCTCCAATCTGATTAAGTCGGTTGGTTGGTTGTAGAGGATTCACTATGACAAAGTAACTCAACCCAGAAAGGTGAGATGTACGGTACACTTGAAAAATCATTAACCAGGGAGTTACCAAATTTATGAATATAAACTGCCTCAAAGAAGTCTAAATCTAATGGAGTGTTACATTTCTTAATAATAGTGGCTGAGTCGAAGTTAAGATTATGTCCCTCACTCCAACAGTGACAGGCAATAGAGGACTTATGTAATTCTTTTTTCTTAATGTAATTTCTGTGTTCATTGAGTCTGAAACGGAGTTGTCGTTTAGTCTGTCCTATATAGGACAAACCACATTGACATTGGATATTGTAAATGCCCCAAAAGTTTTGATGTGAAATTTTATCCTTTAACTGTGAAAAATTTAGTTTATTAACTGGCTTAAAAACAACCTTAAAATCATATTGCCTTAAAATATTAGCTATTTTATAGCTAATGCTATTGTGAAATGGTAAAATAATGAGGTTAGAAAAAGATTCTGGGACATCAGAAGGAACAAGATTACTATTTTTATTTAGACAACGAAAAATTAAACGGTTGATATAAGTCAAACTAAAACCACGATTAATAGCAACAGATCTAATATAATTAAATTCTGTACCAAGGGAAACATTATCAGAACAAATGGAAATTGCTCTATTAATAAAGAAATGAAAAGCCGAGGCTTTCTGAGAAGGGGGGTGACACGAATTAAAATGAGGAGGGAGTGAGACTGCAAAAGGTTTCCGGTATACACAGGTATCAAATGTATTAGGCTGACGTGTGACTAACACATCAAGAAAGGACAATTTATTTTCAACTTCAACTTCATATGTAAACTGAATAACAGGATCTATTGAGTTTAGAATAGTTAAGACGTTATCAATGGATGAAATAGACAGGTCCAAGAGTGCAAAAGAATCATCAACATATCTGCAATAAAATGGAAAATTTATAAAATTAAATAATTTATCCTCAAAATAATGCATATACAAATCTGCTAGGAAAGGACTTAAAGGATTACCCATCGCTAAACCATCTGACATAGAATAAAATTGATTTAAAAACTGGAATGCATTTTGCGTTAAACAAATACTGAATAACTCAATAATGTGGTTTATCTCATAATCTGGGTAATGGAATTCTTTTAATCTTAAAGTGAGACACTGGAGTGCCCCTTGGACAGGAACATGGGTAAACAGTGAAATAACATCAAAGGACACCATGCGTAATGAGGGGGAGGGGGGGAAGTTCCTAATACGGTTAACAAAAGCACTTGAATTATGAATAGTATATAAATTGGAAACTGAAAGAAAAGAAAACCGTTTAACCAAATATTTAGCAAGTGGGTAAGAAGCAGAACCAATATTTGATACAATAGGACGGAGGGGGACACCAGTTTTGTGTACTTTTGGAAGAGCATAAAAACGACTGCAGTTAGCTATGGAAGGAGTTAAAGAATTTATAGTATTTTCATCAATACATGGAGAAGTTTTAATGAGTTTTCTAGTACTCAGAAGATAACTGTTAGATGGATCCCGGTGTAATTTAACATATGGACCAGATTGTAAGAGATCGTGTACTTTATTAAAATAATCTGATTTATCCTGCAACACTATTTGACCCCCTTTATCCGCTTTAGAAATAACAATGTCTTCGTTGGACTTTATTGTAAGTAATGCATTACTGAGATCCTTGTTAACATTCGGTGTAAAATTCACTGCGTTATGCTCAATAGTATTTTTAATCAGAACTCTAATAGAATCCTTTTGAGAAACAGATAGTTTGCTAAATTTAAAGCTTCTCTCTACTGGAGCAATAAGGTTAGGTAAATCCGGGCGTTTAGAAAAAGAAAAATTACAATTAAGCTTAAGTGCTTCCTCCTGTGATGGTGTCAATTGGTGAGAGAAAAGGTTAACAATAGCATTATTATTAACCATTGGAAGCTCCGAAGGGGGTGTAGGAGAATGAAGGAGCAAATTTGACAGTTTTTTAACCAACGAAAGTTTATGAAAAGCAGGCATTTTAATGGCACGAAACCATGATGAACGATCAAGTGTGTCGAAATTTATCATTGTGTTTCCAAGTGAAATATGTAAATGGCAGAGTTCTCTCTCAACAAAAGCCAGTTTCCCACGAGTATCCTGAATAATGGCACGAAGCAAAAGTAATTTACAGTTGTGTATAGACCTAGAGAGACGTTTAGTTAAAGGAAGATTAAACTTCAAACAAATAAAATCAGGAACAACACCAAGACGTTTACAACTACACAAAAAATGCAAATGATTTAAAAGCCTTTCACGCTTTAATCTAAGTTTGCAAAAACGGTTAAAATCAGACATGATAAAAAATCCCCAAAAGGTCCGTTGAAACCAACGATAATGAAAGAAATCTTGTGTGGATAAATATACTAAAAATATCAACGTTTGACACACAATAACATCGTGTAATAAACAGACGCACGTTTCATGAGTATCATGGACTCACTTCCTCAGTGTAAAACCTAAACCCTATTGTATCCCCCCAAAGACATGAAAATGAATCTAAAAACCCAAATGAAAAACAACAACACACCGAGAAACTCCTCCAATCTGATTAAGTCGGTTGGTTGGTTGTAGAGGATTCACTATGACAAAGTAACTCAACCCAGAAAGGTGAGATGTACGGTACACTTGAAAAATCATTAACCAGGGAGTTACCAAATTTATGAATATAAACTGCCTCAAAGAAGTCTAAATCTAATGGAGTGTTACATTTCTTAATAATAGTGGCTGAGTCGAAGTTAAAATTATGTCCCTCACTCCAACAGTGACAGGCAATAGAGGACTTATGTAATTCTTTTTTCTTAATGTAATTTCTGTGTTCATTGAGTCTGAAACGGAGTTGTCGTTTAGTCTGTCCTATATAGGACAAACCACATTGACATTGGATATATCTTGTACACAAGTCACCTGCGAAAAGGGGTTTTCTAAACTTAAAATAGTTAAGAATACTTAGATCTTAAAATTCTTAGATCTACTTTAAGCCAAGGCATTATGTTTAATCTTCTTTTCATGAATGTAGAAAGAGACGTATTTAATAACTTGGATAAAGATGTTATTATAGACTAGCATGCTACGCCCGCTGCGCCATTTTTCTAAATGTACCTTAAATCAAACGAATTGGACTTGTATTTTAAAGGAATATGGATCTTCACCTACGGATGCTACCCCAGTCAAAATTTCCAAACGAACCTTGAATCAAACGAATTATATCAATGGATTTGAGCATGTATTTTAAAGCAATACGGACGTTCACCTGGTTTTTCCTTCAAAGCTATAAACGATGCGAACAACATTGCTTTATATTGTATTATACATTTGACAAAATTTGGGCTAATAAGAAGCAACTCATTTAATTGATTATTTATAGTAGATTTTGGTAGGGAAATGAGGCCATTATGAGATTATGACAACAGGAAATATAATGTTCTCTAGTCAACATACTGCTAAAAGAGAGAGCATTACAATGATTGCATAGATTGACCATTGAATTTAAGTAATGTTCGGGTGATTCATTTTCGTCTGTAAGTTCTTGAACCCCGTCCCTCTTTCTTGTCTCTATGTGAGGTTCTGGTAACATAAGTACAATCTCACTCTATGTTACGTTATATTTCGTAATATACGTCCTCTTCTGCCAGATCTACTACGGTTTTTCATCTTTCGATTCCGGCAGAGTAAATACAGTCAAAAATGTAATAAATTATTTGCACATAAAAAACAGAGTTTAACTTTCATATTTAAAACAAAATGGTGAAACATAAAAAGTGCATTTTTAAAGCTGAATAGTTTGAATAAAATTAAATGACGCCCTTTTCACTGTCTTTCCCTTTTTTAGAACAGTTGCATTCGTGTAACCATTAACCTGAAAAAAAAATATGTATATAAATTCTATAGATCATATACAGGGTTGCGCAAAAGATGTCGAGTACATTATCTTTCATTGACCGAAATTGAAGAATGGAATTTTTTAACTTTACTGTGCGTTGCCTAACTGAATTAAATTTTAGCATATTATGTGGCATGTATACAAATCTATTGATCATGTATAGGGATACACAAAAATAAATAAATAAATAAATAAATAATAAAAAATTCAGATATTTTTTAAATTATTCATTTTAATTACTGAAACTGGGATTTCGAATATGATATACGTTTTCGAGAATTGTTTACTTAGATATCACATTTCACCTTATGAATCTATGAAGTTTTGTTACAGTATTCTGATTGTGCTGGTAGGTGTTTCATAGTCTATGCTTAAGACATGATTTTTCGTTCTTCTTAAATATAATTTCAATTTTAATTACTTATAAATGTAAGCTAATTAACAACTAAACTTTTTAAAGTCTTAGAAAAAAAAGATTTATTTTTTTTTTAATTTAAATTAAATAAATCCAACTTTGATTTGGTCTGAACTCCGTAATTGCTTAGGAACTCAGCTGGAAAATTGGTTTCTTTTCAAATATTTTAATAACAAAGAATAACTTTTTTCAGATCCATTGCAATTTGTAACATATAATCATGATCATCTTTATGTATGTATAATACATTCCCAAAATTCATTAAATGAATATTGTATGTATTCCAGAATATTCTATATAATCCGGAATAGATGTTTTTAAAGGAATTCTGTACCTGTTTCATTCATAACGGTTTTTTTGTTTTATAAATATAATTATCTTGTATTTTAAGATTTTTAATTTAAAAAATTGGTATTAAAAATTTTTAGCTTTTAGTAATGAAGGGTGCATATGATTTTTAATTTATTAAATGGGTAATTTAAAGTGGTATGTATTTTTTATATAGAATAGTATATATTTGTTAAATTGCAGTTTAAGCAAGTGATCATATAACACAAAATAATTCGTTTTATTTATTTCATATTTTCAAAAGTAAAAGATAATTCACCTTTGCATATTAAATCTGTTTCCATTTCTCCATTTTTTGTAACTGTAATATTTAATTATTCATATGATTAAAATATTTCAAATTAACCAAGTGAATGAGTATTTTTTTTATTTCAAATAAATTTAAATGAGCATTTTTGTTAATTTTAATGATTTTGTAAAAAGGTTATTTTACTTTAAAAAGTGTAATTAAAAAAATTAAATCTGATTTAAATTTAAAAAGATGCGAATTAAATAAATAAAAAAAAATTCCGATTTATTTATTTATTTATTTTTTTTTTAATACTTTTAATACTTCGAAATATACCTGCACCGGTAAAGTGGAGCCAGCAAGGATTTATTTATTTATTTTGCTGTAAGAGTTGGTCCTATAAAAAACTTGTCAATATAAAACTTGTAGATAATATTAAGAAGATTTACAATAAATTTAAGCGTATTTGATATCTTGCCAATGGATGAAGTTATGAATTTTTTCTTCTTAAACCCCTATCCCTCCCTCCCCCCCCCCCCCCCCCCCACACACACATACCTTGAGGCCTTTTAATGATATGAAAAATCTGTCATATAAATAAATTTTTGGCCCTTTTCCTAGAAGTAATAATAACTTTAAACGGATTCGATACGTATCATAATTAAGAAGTTATGATGTTTTTTCTGTTTTCACAAAAAATTAATGATTAACGAACATGACGAACTTGTCCGAGATTTTATGTCGGTTGATTTTATGTATCACTATGGAAGAGATTTGTGCAGAATTATGGAAGTTATCGCGTCCATAAAAAAGTGATATAGACATATATATATATAAAGTTTTGAACTAGGGTTGGTTGGGTTGTGGGAGTCATGATCGGCGTATAGATCTTTAAAAATGTTTCAGGAATTCCAACTTAGGGGAGAATGTAATAGGTAGTATTTCTTACGAAATCTACCTAATATTTATTTCAAAAGTTTGTCGACAAATTAAGTACTAATCCAATTTACGTGTAAAAGTGGATTTGGTATGTATGAACGTTATTGGTGGTAAATAAAAAAGAAGAAATGAAATAAAAAATCATGAACCTTGCTTTTAGGACGCTTCTGGAGGGGAAAAAAATCCCCGACTCAATAATGCAAAACTCTAGCACATTTCAGTGATTTGAAATCGAATATATATTTTTTCATTTTTCGAGAAAATAATATCTTGAGTTATAAGCAATTGTTGTCTCACAACGACCTTTATCGAGCTGTCGCATCCAGAAATTCTGTTAAAAACGCCATTTTTCACAAGTTTTTCTGAAAGACCTTCTATTTTTAACGAAGAATGGAAAAGCTATTCGTTTCCTGAACAACATGGTTTCAAACAACATAGCAGCACCTGCCAATCTCATGCGTTTGCGATCAAAGATGGATTCATATATATTTCGGCTCATCTGAGCATTACAACACAATCAAATTTCATTCTTACACAAGTATTTTTACTGAAATTGAGACATTCAGAGTGCGAACGAACATAAATCTGACAAACAAAAGTGAAGCAATTTTTCATTTTCATTCGAAGTGTAAATAGTGGTATTTTTCTGGTATTTCGAGGCGAAATTTCTTTTCATAAAGACATTACTATAATTTACAATAATTATATTACTCTAATTTACAGAAAGTCTGAGAAAAATTTTAACGATGACTTCGTTGAGAGAATTTTTGAAGAATATCCATGCAGTCAACTGATTTTATTTCAGTTTCATCAATCAATTTTCATAGGGTCATAAATTATTTTATCTTTACCTTTTTTTATTCAACTTAAAATTTCACAACTTGATAAAGTAACTACGCATGTTTATACAGTTTAATGCTTGCTAAGTTTTAGTTTTTAATTATTATTAGATTTTTATTTTTTTATCAAATATCTTGCAGGTCTGAAATATAACCGAAGTCTGTATTTTTGTTGTTGTTGTTTCTTTAAATCATTAAAAGTATTTTTCCAAAATATATGTAATGAAATCATACGAGTATATTAGAAGTGACTTTGTACAATATTCCTATGTCAATGTTCCATTTATTAGCATATTAGGTTTAAAGTGATATCACACCTTTCCAGATTCATATGTAGTGTATTATCCCTTGACTCTTCTCCCTCAAACAAATGTTTTGGGGTAAAAGTGCCTGTTTATAAAATGAAATACGTGTTTGAAATAAAAGTCTAAATAATGTAAATCAACACCTTAAGTCTATTTTTCTTATTTTCTTGATAAATTCTCTGAATGTTAAAACATATGGAATTACTTGAACACCAGGCTATAAAAAAGTTGACAATAAGTTTTACGAAAAAAACTTTGACGCAATCCGTAAAGATTCATTGATGCCGTGATATTCAGTCTTCATAAATCCATTCTAGGTTAGTATTAGCATAAAACATGTTCTTTAATTAATAATAAAAGAAAAATATTTTTATTATTATCCTAATAAATCTTCAATGATGGTGTGAGAAATACATTCTACATTATTTAAAAACAAGATATAAGGACAAATAAAATGGAAGTTTAAAAAAAAAAAAGAAAAAAAACTGGGCATAAATTATGTAATAATTTCTAAATTGATATATTCGTGTTGTCCCTCCCCCCCCCCCCCCCGCTGAATTGTCATTGCAAAATATACAACATTCAAGTTTAATAATAAATCCTAAGTTCATTCACTTTTAATAATAATGTTTAAAAAATAACCTTAATATAATAGTTTAAAATTTAACAATTTCGTCTCAAATAGAATTTGTTCCTATTTCAGTACTCATGTTTAAAAGATAAAGTTTTCGAAGTTTTCTATAAAAAGCAAATATTTTAACAAAACCGGGAAAGAGTGCAGGTGTGCAGGTGCCTTTTTACGGAAGTTAAAATAATCATTTTTAGTTTCCAAAGATGGAGAACATGTGGTATTTATTATCATCGCTCTGCGGCTTTGAAGGGACTATCTCAACCAAGAAATTTGCCTAAATGCAAATAGTTCAGTCCGCTTAGAGTTACTGGCAACCTTATGGTTAAAGAGGTAGTTGACGCACCCTTTCACAGTGTTGATTGATAATACCCGTGAGATTGTCGTTATCCCGGACCAGCGAGGAACTGACCAAAAAGCTTTAAGGTTAATAAACAGCCGTTCACTACACATAACTTTTCTTAGTTCGTTGTATCTGTACCAAGGTATTCTAGAGCCATTTTTCTTTTATTATAAAATCCATTTTACAAATTGTAACAATTAAATCAAAATTAAAGAGGACATTGTTTTTTTCCCCAATAGGTTTTTTATTACCGTTGTGCCTCTTTTTAATAGTTACGTAGGTATTACAGTAGGATTTAGATTATTATGGCCTTCAACACTGTGATTTGGTTGCCTAAAACTAAAAAATATTTCTCACTCTCATATTTAAGTAATAAACAATTCGTAATTAATTAGTATACTTAATTTTTTTAGCATGGAACTAGTTTAGGTACGGTATATAAAAGTAATATAAATATTTATTGTGAAAGTAAGTGAACTACATCAGAAAAAGCTTATATTTTTACTCAATTATTTTCCAAGTGACAAAATAACTAACTGTGGTTTTTAGGCATGTAAGACAAATTTTCAAAAAATAAGTGTTCTAATATTCTATTCCCTCTAAATTATCCTTTAAGGGGCCCCCTTTCAGTCTCTAGCCGAGGGCCCCAAAAGGAGACAGTACGGGCCTGCTTGATTACGTCACAGATCAGGATTCTGAATACACTGAAAAAAAAAAAAAAAAAAAAAATGAAGGAGAGGAGATGTTTGAGTTTTGGAAGTTGCTGAGCTGGCAAGTGTGGAATGCCTGTTTCATCTGTGTTGGATTATAATCATATTTGTGTTTGTGTACAAGAAGGCAAAAAAGTTTATAATAATTACTGTAAGTATGAAGTATATTAGGCTAATACTTTAACATATGCAAATGATTATTTTTTTTTTCATTCTTTGTATTCTGCAAATGCGAATATGATATACAAAACTGTATTGCTACCAACACGACTTAATACTTTTCGAGAATGTTGCAGATAATATTTAACTGTCTTAAACCAAGTTTTACTTTTAGGGTTAGATACAAGCCTTATTCAAACAAGTTACGATTAATATCTCATATTTTGCACCTTAAAATGTATTTTGTAAATTTCGACTTTATTTTTTATGACATCTGTTATAAGTTTATGAAAAGAAAATATCTTCACTTCTTGTTTATATTTTCACATGTATAAACCACCTGTAATCCGAAAGTTTGTAACATAAAAAGGCAGCAGTAAATTAATTAGAGAGAGAAAAAAAGCACCTGTTTACCCTCCTAATTTCACATAAAAATATTTTCTGAAAGTGTAAATATGAATATGTATGTGTTATTGCAGCATTTATTAACAATTTTTGCTTGATTGTGTTTTACAGTGTCATAACTTTTACATTGATTTTAGTGTTGATTATTAGTGTAATGCATGAAGCAGATTAGTTTTTGATTTTTTAAAAATGTTTTACTAATATTGTTTTACTTTATTTAAGTCACAGTAGCGTTAATAATGCTTACAAATTCGACATTATATATTTTTTTCTTTTTGGTACTATGTTTTTTATCACTTTATTTAATTATGAACAGTTTACTTCTTTTATACATCGCAAATTTTGCATATTGAAATGTAAACTAAAACTTAGCTTTCTTACTTCGATATATTTTCAAAAGTAGCCCAGAGCTTCAATTTTCAAAAATACTTTTCCGAATTTTGTTTATAATATTTTTTGCTACATTTTCAAAAGTAGCCCAGAGCTTCAATTTTCAAAAATACTTTTCCGAATTTTGTTTATAATATTTTTTGCTACATTTTCAAAAGTAGCCCAGAGCTTCAATTTTTAGAAATACTTTTCTGATTTTTATTTTTATTTTTTTAAGTACTTTAATGGAAATGCAGCTGTAAAACATGCAGATTTATAGACAAGCAAACTGCTTTAAAAGTACTGTATAAAAGTTAAATATGGATGCTTTCTTTTCATTATTTTACATAAATTTTGATTGGTAAAGACATAATTGTATATAGTACATTCAATTTATATTACTTTCATTAACGAATTATTAGTCTATTTTTCGAAACAAAGCCCTAAACTTGTGCCCATGTCGTTTGTTGTTTGTTGATACATATTATATTATTCCTTATAAATATGTTTGCCACTTAGAGAATAATAAATTTAGCTTCAGAGGAATTTTTAAAGAACTAGTAAATATTCATTCGAGTATAAAAATTTTCAATTAGGTACTTATAACGTATTTTATCCATGTGCTTCAAATACAATCAATAGTTTTTCTTTTCATTCGAGAATATATATATATATATATATATATATATTAAATAGTGCATTTCGTTTCAGAACAAAGCAGTATTTGCATAAGAGCCAGAGTCAGTATACTTTTTGTTTATTTATTTATTTATTTATTTGTAAGGCTGATGCCAAAAAATTGAAAAAAAAGCATGATACTGAGTTTTATAAAGATAAAAATGCTTAAGAATTTAAATCTGCGAATTTTCATGTTGCTATGTTATTAAATACTAACTTTCGTTTCAAAGAACTTATTTGTTTTAAGATTGACAGTTTTTTGTAGTATAAAATGAAAGGAAATCCAGTTTATTTTTCATATTTTTAATCTTCAATAATAGCTAAAATATTTATTTTTAAAATGATATTATCCTCATTTTATCTAGTATAATTGTCTGTCTATGCTAATGAAAACGTAGCAGTTAAATGTGCAGATTTATATTGAAAAAAAAAAATCTGTTATAATAAATAATACTGTATGAAATTGAAATTTTAATATAAAATTTGCATGGTTGTCCTTCGATTGGAAATTCACGTAGCACATATAACTTAAATATATTTCAGTATTGATTTATTAGGTTAATTTTTAAAAAGTCCAACAATTATCATCATAGTTAGAATTTTTTATTACTATTATTTTACATAAGTGTCGTTTTTTAAATACATAATTGAAAAGAAAAATAGCCATAGAAACTTTTTAGCGTCTGTAAAAATTACGACTTTTTTAAAGAAGTGTTTGTTGATAGAAGAGTTAAAGAAGAGCTGTTGATATTATTATTGTTCTGTATTGGTATATTTTATGTTATTCCTTATACAGAAGTTTATAACTTTTAAAACCGCAATTTTTTTCTCACGGCTATTTTTAATTAACTATTAAAGTTTTATTCAAATTAAAAATAGATATTCGATATATTGTATATATATACAATAAATTCTGAAAAAAGGGGGGGAAGAGAGAGGGTATACTTTTTTTTCGTACATTTTGAGTAGATAAATTAATAATTTGAAAAAAAATAGCCCATGTGTTTGAAGACCAAAGTAGCATTTAGATAGATGTTCATTTTGATTATTACAATATATAAAATGTATTGTATAATTTTATCGTTTAATTTCTTGTACTACCCAAAATAATTCAGTTCAGTAGCAGTGTTGAATTAAGGGGGTGGCCCGGGGAGGGACATCCCCCCCGGAAGATTTGAGATTTTATGTTTTTAATGGTTAAAAAGTGCACTACCCCCCCCCCCGGAACTCTATAATGCCCCCCCCCCCCCCGAGTCACAGAAATCCCTCCCGGAGAAAAGTGTCTGAATTCAACACTGTTCAGTAGTGTATACGAGCAATATTGCTGGAAGTGCGATTTCCATTGTTTTATACATTTTTTATTTAACTAATTTTTTGCATATAAAGGGCTCTAATGAAGGTTTCAAGTTAATTTCCGCTTATTGACAGAAATTGCTGAAAGAAAATTTTCAACTGTGTTATGCGTTTCCTAATTCAGCTAAATTTGTGCATGCTATGTGGTATACATACAAATCTATAGATCATATACCGAGCTCAAAATAATTCAGATATTTTTTGGGACTATAGACAGTAATTTCTGAAATTGTGCTTCCAAATGTGTTATGCGTTTTCCAAATTGTTTACTTAAACATAATATTTCTTACTATTAAATGGTAAAATTTTGTTACAGTCTTCTGAATGTGTTGGAACGTGTTTCATAATCTATGCTTGACGCATGATTTTTCTTTGTCTTATTAAATAACGCGTCCCTAAAATCACAAATAAAGCAATTATTATTTAACACAGTGAAAAATTTTCTTTTCATGGGATGCTTATAACGTATTTTATGGTAATATTTATTGATAATAATTTAATAATTATTGATTTATATCTATACTAATATTATAAAGGAGTAAAGATTGTTTTTTTTTGTTTGTTTGTTTGTTTGTTTGTAGGGGGTAATCTCTGGAACTACCGAAATGATTTCAAAACTGATGGTGGCAAATTGATGGTGACAACCCCTGCTCCAACATAGGCTATATTTTATGTTGGTGCCACTACCCCAGGGGGGGTGCAGGAGCGAAAAACATTCTAAAATTGCGATCTTTTCTATACTGAAGCAGCTAGAAATTTGAAATTTGGCGTTGTAGTTACTTATAAGATGTAAATGATCTCTAAGAACAAAATAAAAAAAAATCGAAATTTAAAAGGGTGAAATAAGCAAAAAGCGTTCTAAAAACATTAT
Source organism: Maratus michaelseni (assembly GCA_963931845.1). Lineage (NCBI taxonomy): Eukaryota > Metazoa > Arthropoda > Arachnida > Araneae > Salticidae > Maratus > Maratus michaelseni. Next base: position 22,937,225 of record OZ007590.1, on the reverse strand, counting down.
AAATTACAATTTCTATGGAATCTCTAGAACTACCGAATCGATTTGAAATTTGGCGTTGTAGTTACTTATAAGATGTAAATGCTCTCTAAGAACAAAAAAAAAAAAAAAAAAAAAAAAAAATTCGAAATTTAAAAGGGTGAAATGAGCGAAAAGCGTTCTAAAAACATTCTAAATGACAATTTCTATGGAATCTCTAGAACTACCGAACCGATTTGAAATTTGGCGTTGTAGTTACTTATAAGATGTAAATGCTCTCTAAGAACAAAATAAAAAAAAAATTCGAAATTTAAAAGGGTGAAATGAGCGAAAAGCGTTCTAAAAACATTCTAAATTACAATTTCTATTGAATCTCTAGAAATACCGAACCGATTTGAAATTTGGCGTTGTAGTTACTTATAAGATGTAAATGTTCTCTAAGAACAAAATTAAAAAAAATCGAAATTTAAAAGGATGAAATGAGCGAAAAGCGTTCTAAAAACATTCTAAATTACAATTTCTATGGAATCTCTAGAACTACCGAACCGATTTGAAATTTGGCGTTGTAGTTACTTATAAGATGTAAATGCTCTCTAAGAACAAAAAAAAAAAAAAAAAAAAAAAAAAAAAAAAAAAATCGAAATTTAAAAGGGTGAAATGAGCGAAAAGCGTTCTAAAAACATTCTAAATTACAATTTCTATGGAATCTCTAGAACTACCGAACCGATTAGAAATTTGGCGTTGTAGTTACTTATAAGAAGTAAATGCTGTCTAAGAACAAAATAAAAAAAAATAGAAATTTAAAAGGGTGAAATGAGCGAAAAGCTTTCTAAAAACATGCTAAATTACAATTTCTATGGAATCTCTAGAACTACCGAACCGATTTCAAAAGTGATTGTGGCAAATTGATGGTGACAACCCCTGTTCCAATATAGGCTATATTTTATGTCGGTGTCACTAACCCCAGGGGGGTGCAGGAGCGAAAAACGTTCTAAAATTGATATCTTTTTTATACTGAAAGAGCTAGAAATTTGAAATTTGACGTTGTAGTTACTTATAACATGTAAATGCTCTCTAAGAACAAAATAAAAAAAAATCGAAATTTAAAAGGGTGAAATGAGCGAAAAGCGTTCTAAAAACATTCTAAATTACAATTTCTATGGAATCTCTAGAACTACCGAACCGATTTCAAAAGTGATGGTGGCAAATTTGTGGTGACAATCCCTGCTCCAACAGCCTCTTTAATAAAAAGCTATGCGTTTCTGACGACTGGGTTTTTCGCTAATTGTTGCCACAGATTAATCTCGGAAAATGAAACATTTGAAGTTACTGAAAAAAAATAGTAGCTCGAAAAGCATTTGCCAGAAAATTGTTAGGCAAACTGCGTTTGAAAGGTAAAAAATTGTATTTTTCTTGATATAAATTTCAAATCTAATGATTATGCCATTTTTTAAATATTGAATTTGAAAAATTACCAAATTTCACAATGGAGTACCATTGCAAAACCTTCACGCGTAAAAAGATAATGATAAGGGCGACGTGTCCTGGCGTGTATATTGGCTATAGCACGAGTCACAAGTTATAGTAGCCTTATTATTCTGTTAAAATATGAAAGTGAATTATGAAATGTCAATATTTTGTTGGATTAAAAGTTCGTTATAAGAAATTGACCAGCGTAGCGGGCGTAGCTTGCTAATACTTAAATATTTTGCCTTTCTATGTGAAATTATAAATCTTTATCTCTTCACAGGCTTGTCGTAAAACAGCCACTATACAATAATAAAACAAGTGGTTCCAATTATGCTGTGCATATCACTCAAAATAACAAAATATGAACTATTATGCATCGAACATGCCATAACAAAACTCTCATAAACAAATTATTAATCTATTTTCACGCAAATTGGATTACTACAAGTTTGCTGTTGTTTTAATGATAAGTTAAAAATTACTAAACTAATAATTCGTATTTTTTTTCTTCGTACAGTTAAATGAATCAAAATATCAAAAGAAAATTTCATTAAATTAACGACTGATTCCATCATACTGGAAAATCCCATTTTGATTTTTGTTCTTAGTTATTTAATGAATTAAAATGACTAAATATATTATTCAATGTTTCCTATAAGCAGCATATCCTGCAAACCCCTGCAAGCTTTATGTAAACGTAAGACAAGGTTAATAGATGTTGCTTGTGAATTTTTGGCACGTGTTAAATTAAAAAGTTCACCACCCGTTGACATAGATCATATATTTATTTCATTAATGATTTATAAGGCTATTTTTTTAAAAAAGAAGAACCTTATTATTATTATTATTATTATTATTATTATTATTATTATTATTATTACTTTGTTGTTGTTTTCATTTGACACTCTTTCAAAATTTTGCTAGTAGAACAATTTTTGCCATAAAGCATTTAACGTGAAAATTAGAACCTCATTTTGAATATTTAAATTATAATTTGTTGTTGTAGTTGTTATTATTGTTTTGTATTTTATATATTATATTATTACTTAAGAGATGAACTTCTGAGTTTATTTATTTTATAGAAGAGATAGAAGTTAAACTCTTCTTATTTCTCAAATTCTAACGTTCTGAGACTAGACTTTAGAACCATAAGTTTATTTGGTACTTTTCTCTTATCCCGTCGACCACTTTTCATAACAAAAAAATCCCTGACAGCTCGGCCTACAGGCACAGGTAGATTTCGAAGACACAGAACGTGGGGCGCCTGTTTGTCGGGAATTGCGGAAGAAATGACATTTTTGCGATGATGCTGCAGTTGGAACCGCTTACTTCGAAACCAAACTTGTTTTCAGGCGGAGCCAGCAAGGATTTTTTTTTCTATAAGAGTTGGTCCTATAAAAAACATGTCAATATAAAAGTTTTAGATAATATTAAGAGGATTTATAATAAATTTAAGCGAATTTGAAATCTTGGGAATTGACGAAGTTATGAATTTTTTTCTTCTAAAACCCCCTCCCCCCCCCCCTTAAGGCAATTTTTAATTATATCAAAAATCTGTCATACATAAATTTTCGGCCCTTCTCCTAGAAGTAATAATAACTTCAAATGGATTCGATACGTATCATAATTAAGAAATTATGGGGTTTCTTCTGTTTTCACAAAAAGTCCTCCCCATTCCTTCCCCCCCCCCCTGGTTCTATTTTGCCCATTAACGAACTTGACCCAGATTTTATGGCCCTTGATTTTATGTATCAGTTTCGAAAAGATGCGGGAGTTGGAACCGCCTACTTCGAAAAATAACTTGTTTGCAGGCGGAGCCGGCAGAGATTTTTTTTGTTTTTAATTTTCTTTTTGCTATAACGGTTGGTCCTATAAAACAACTTGTCACTATAAAAGTTTTAGATAATACTAAGAGGATTAATAATAAATTTACGCGGATTTGATATCTTGTGAATTGACGAAGCTATGATTTTTTTTCTTCTAAAACCCCCCCTCCCCGCCCCCTTGGGGCCATTTTTAATTATATCAAAAATGTGTCATACATAAATTTTTTCGGCCCTTTTCCTAGAAGTAATAATAACTTTAAACGGATTCGATAAACGGATTCGACATATAATAATAAAGAAATTACGAGGATTTTTCTGTTTTCGCAAAACGCCCCCCCATCCCCCCCCCTTGGTTCGATTTTGCCCATTAACGAACTTGACCGAGATTTTATGACCCTTGATTTTATGTATCAGTTTGGAAGAGATTTATGCAGAATTTTTCCAGTTATCGTGGTCAGAAAAAAGTGACATAGATAGATAGATAGATAGATAGATAAACTTTTGAACTGGGGGTGGTTTTTGGTTCTGGGAGTCATGATCGGCGAAGATCTGCAAAAATTTTTCAAAATTTCCAACTTAGGTGAGAATGTAATAGGTAGTATTTCTTACGAAATCTACCTAAAACTATCGCCAAACTCTAACGCCAAATAAACGGAAGAACGTTGCCAGTGGAATATCAAAATAAATAAAATATAAGAATTTAAGGACACAATTGTTATTTTAATTAATGAAATGACTAATAAATCAGTAAAACATAATGAAAAATACACGCAAATGTCGAATTAAAAACCACTTGATGACATAACAAAAACGTATAACGATTCTGACATCAAGTAAATAGGACTGCATTTTTGGCGTTTAATCTTACAGTTTGGTGATAGTTTTTTGTTATGAAAAGTGGTCGACGGGTTAATAGAGAAGTACCGTTTATTCTCAGATGAGTTTTTTTAATCACTAGTAATTATTATAAAAATGTAAAATAAACTACTTACTGTTTGTAAACACATGTATTTCATACAGAATTCTGCAAAAGAAGAATAGTAGATCCGTTTTATCTTTAATTTTGAGAACATAAATTAATGACTTAAATTTTAAAAAAAGATCATGCGTTTTTAGACCAAAGTAATATTTACGTAAAGGCCAATTTTGATAATTTTTATTAAAAAAAATATAAAAATTCATTATAAAAAACTTTCAACAATACACATTTATACAAAATTATATAACTTTTCTGCCTTTTATGTTAAATGAAAAAAATATTTAAGTATCTGAAATACTATTGTGTTAGTTTAGTGATAATTTTTTCCATTAACCTCTAATAATTGTAACAATAATAACAATAATGTATGAGTGTATAAATATACAGAGTGTTCCAAAATTATTAATTTAAGCGTTTTGAGTGGTGTCAATGCACGTCAAGTCAAGACAAATAAAGATATTACATTTTCAAAAAATCTTATTCTCTTTTTTTTTCTTTTTCTTTTTTTTTTTTTTTTTTTTTTTTTTTTTTACAATTTTATTTTATTTTATTATTAATGTGTAATTGAAAATGCAGCAATAAAACGTGCTCATTTATTTTTCAAACAAACTGGTACGATAGTAATGAAAAATTTTACATGAAATTTTGTCCTATTTCACTTGTTTTTATAGTCCACCTGCTTATCTAGCGGTTAGAGCGCTGGCTATTGGACAATAGGTGACGAGCTCGAATCCCGACATAGGCAGGTTTGTCTTTGTAGTGGTCGAATTACACTTTAAATGGCTGTCCCGGTGTATTGAGCCCTCGTGTTTAAAAGATGACCGTAGTGTTCGCGAACTTTTGTGCTGCCCTGTATATGATCAACACAATTTATACACACCAAGTAATAGACAAAAAATGAGTTAAATTTAAAATCGCGTTCAGCCACTTAAAACGCACTTCCAGGAATTATTGTTAACATACAGTAGATAATTCTTTTGTGTGTCCCTGTAAGTGAACGATGACTACTATACACACACTATTCTGTAGTAAGCCTCTTGTAATGCACCTTAGTGATATATATAAATTTCAATGCGTTTAAAATAGTGAAACATTATTTAACTAAACCGCAAACGATTTTTCTCCACACTGTAAAAGAATTTTCGGAAAAGTTTCCGGTAGGAAACGGAATTCCAATTACCCTTATCGGTAAGGAAACTTTTCCAAACCAACACGGACTAAAATACGAAAAAAACAGAAAGTTTTTTCTTTCCGTCAGGAAACTTTTCCTGTTTGATTCGGAAACTAATCTTTAGACACAGAATGAATTCCTGGGTCTTACGGAAATCTTTCCTTATGTGCAAAGAAAAGTTTCTGAAGAGTAAGAAAACTATCCTTTTTAAAAAGAAAACTTTTCTGCATCTGTAAGTAAACTAATATTTAATGACAGAATAAATTCCTATAAAATAAGGAAAACTTTCCATTCACATAAAGAAATGTTTTGGAAGAATGGAAGAATGGAAGAATAGATAGAAAGTATTCCGTTTTAAAACGGAAACTTTTCCGTAAAGAGTAGGAGCAATAGCAGATGAAAATATTCCTTTTGGACACTGTTTTGATTTCCTTTTATCTCAATTAAATATTATTAAGAACTTTTTTGAATACATACACACATTTTAAGTATTTTGTTGTCATAAAATGCATTACATTGGTAATGTATTTTGTTATCATAAAATGCATTATCAATGTAATGCATTATCAATGTAATGCATTTTATGATAACAAAATACTTAAAATGTGTGTATGTATTCAAAAAAGACCGTGCAGCTTCAACACTATGACACAGTTCATCAATCGTAGTGACGGGTGAGTGGTGGCGGGCCAATCGCTCAGAAGCCATTGACAGCACATTTTCAATTGGTGAGAAATCAAGAGAACGTGCCGGCCAGGACAACAGTCGAACATGATCTGTATCTAGGAAGGTCAGGATAGTACGAGCAACATGCGGTCGTTCATTGTCCTGCTAAAACGTAGAGTTGCGGAGGCATCGAAGATAAGGCAGAACCACCAGCCGTAACACATGAGAAATGTAACGGCTGCTGTTGAAATTGCCGGCAATGCGAACAAGAGGTTATCGAGACGTGTATCCAATGGCACTTCATTCCGTCACTCCAAGTGATATGACAGTATGACGATTCGAATGCAAGCTGGCAATGTTCGTTTTCCACGATGCCACCAAACATGGATGCTGCCATCATGATGCTGTATATGAAGTAGGATTGGCGTCTCACGTCGTCTTTGATGAATCTAGGCTCTGTATGCAGCATCATGATGCTAGCATCTATGTTTGGCGGCATCGTGGAAACTGCACATTGCCAGCATGCATTCGAATCGTCATACTGTCATATCACCTGGAGTGACGGTATGAAGTGCCATTGGATTGAAGTGCCACGTATCGGTAACCTCTTGTTCGCATTGCCGGCAATTTCAACAGCAGCCGTTACATTTCTGATGTGTTACGGCCGGTGGTTCTGCCTTATCTTCGATGCCTCCGCAACTCTACGTTTTAGCAGAACAATGCACGACCGCATGTTGCTCGTACTATCCACAGAGTAAGACAGAGATCCAACTTCGCCTGAAAAGAGCGACTGCGGCGGATGACATAAGAACTAAATCATCGCTTTGGCGATTTTTATCTTCGTGATTTCCGTTTAAGTGTAACCCTATTCTGCTTGGCGTCTTTCTGTTGTCATTTGCGCATGTGCAAATTTTCGGCGTTCGCTAATTGATTTTCGAATCTTGTTTATTACTTACTATTAAAATTATTCTTTGAAGATCAAATAGTTGATTATAATTATTATCATTCTTCACGAAGAGAGGAGTGTAATTGTTTGCAAGAACAAGACGTCAAAGTTATTTTTTATTCCTAAGAATCGGTAAGTTGTGGTTTATTTCTATGTGTTATTTTTGTTTTTATTTTTCAAGTTCCATTATGTATGAAATATTTTATATATATTCAGTGTTGGCAGATTTTTAACAAATTTTGACTTTATATTATCGTTAAAATAACTGCCATACCATAAATCTCATTCATGTTAAAAAAATTTCTCTATATAAAATTTTATTCATATACATTTTCTATCGCTGGTACTAAGTTCTTTCCTATACTAGTAAATCTGCAGATCATTTTTTTAAAATATCATTTTAACTTCGTACAATCCTCAATTATTATTTTTTCAATTGCATGCATGTTTACGCATATAAAATTTTTCGAATGTTCCAGAAATTAGAATCCTTAAATTAAAGTGGTAAGTAAAAATAAATGATTTTAAAAATTGTAAAAAATATGAAAGTAAGATGTTTATATTTCCCGAACAGATGCAAAAACATTTTCAAATATTTTAAGCAATTAATTTCTAACTTCTATTAAATTTATAAGCAAAATTTTAAAACTATTGGAAATCCATATCGAAAATTTAACATTCATAATTTTACATCTAAATCCATTACGCAAATATTCCATTTTCATTTCAGATAAAAATGAAATTTGAAAAATCGTCTGCATCCCCATAAGAAAGCATTATGACCTAAAAAAAATATTCTATATTTTCCGAACGAATGAACCAAATTTAACCAAAAACTATACAGCTAATTCCGGATACCTCGCCAACATACCTACTAAAAATCAACCTAATCGGATCATTTTTACGGCAAACAGACAGACGGAAACCAAAAACATTTCGCGTCTCCACAGTGAGCCTTAACATGACGTTTCGGCACAAATCTGTCAACACTCAATATATATAAAATATTTCAAACATTATGGAACTTGAAAAAACAAGAACAAAAATAACACATGAAAATAAATCACAACTTACATTTTAAAGAATTAAAAAAAAAATCAAATTTTCCTTTCAAACTTGGAAAAAAAAAAGTTGTTTTACCACAGCACTTATTTTAAAATAAAGTTGAATTCCGATTGTTTCAGAACATGTTAAAAATAATAAATCTGTTTTCATTCGCGTAGATAGATAATCGACCGTCTTAAAATCAACCACCCAACCAACCAAAACGAGAAGCAAGTAGTCGCCGAATTTTTTTTTTTTTTTCCCTTCCCTCATTTGTCGCCAAGAAAGCGATATATAGCTCTATTTAGCAACCTCTCTTCTGTTACGGCTGTAGTTTTCGCGTCATCCGCAGCTAGCGCCACTGTCTATGTGTAATCCCATGTTAAAGAAGTTACCATTGAAGTCTATGAGAGTTGATTCTCTGTTTAAATCTCCTTACTCTGTGGTACTATCCTGACCTTCCTTGATACAGAACATGTTCGACTGTTGCCCTGGCCGGCACGTTCTCCTGATTTCTCCCCAATTGAAAATGTCCTGTCAATGGCTTCTGAGCGACTGGCCCGCCCCACTCGCTCGTCCCTACGGTTGATAAACTGTGGAATAGAGTTGAAGCTACATGGACTGATGTACCCGTACATGACATCCGATCTCTGTTCGACTCCCTGGCTAGGCAGATAAATGCTGTTATTGCGGCCAGAAGTTGCTGCTTTGGGTAGTATTTTCTCAGCATCTATACCACCAAATTTTCTGAAAAAGTAATCACTTGTCCTTCCCATTATAATATACTAGCTGTTACCCGTGACTTCGTTCACGTATCATTAAAAGAAGAATAAATGCATTAATTAAGCAAAATACTTCATTCCCGATAATTAGAAACGTAAATAATTAACTAACTCTTTATCACATTCCATAGGAAGGAGACAATGAAGTATTTCTATGTTATAGAGGCCTTGACATAACTAAGTTTTAAAAAAGTGAAATTTTGTGACAAATAATCACGAAAAGGAAACTGCAACCAATGAAAAAAGGCGGGCCAAAAAAAATCGGCGAAATCGGCGAATTATATAAAAACATATGTCAAGTTTACCTGGTAAACTACAGGGTGTTTATAAAGTCCCGGACCCATTTTGATGTTTAATAACTGATAAAATAATAAAGATAGATTAAAATTAACAACATAAACGGTTAGATAGACTCAAAAAGTTTCATGACCCTTGTCAATGAACTTCCACGTGTGCACGTAAATTAATAAGCAGACGATATTTAGAAAAGTACAGATATTTAGACTGGAAAATGAAATTATCTGAAATTAACCACACGCGCAGACGATATTTACAAAAGTAAAGATATTCAAACCTGAAAAGGAAAAAAATATGAGTTATTCCATCAATAAATGCCATAAGTTTGTTTATATCTTCATTATTTTATGAGTTATTAAACATCAAAATGGGTCCGGGAATAATTTCCTTTTTCCAGTCTAAATATCTGTACTTTTCTAAATATCGTCTGCTTATTAATTTACGTGCACACGTGGAAGTTCATTGACAAGGGTCATGAAACTTTTTGAGTCTATCTAACCGTTTATGTTATTAATTTTAATCTATCTTTATTATTTTATGAGTTATTAAACATCAAAATGGGTCCGGGACTTTATAAACACCCTATAGTTTACTTTTAACGCCTTTGTGAAACGTTTTAATAGCAATCCTTTAAAGATAATGGAAATAGTATATTCTTTTTCATTAAATTCAATTCTTGTGAATAGGGAGAAATTATTGTAGACGTAAATGCAAGGATCTTAAATTTGCCTCCTTGATTTAATCTATAACTGAAAAAAAATCTTTATTTCTAAATGAAAATATGTTGACAGACGATTTTTGTTCTCCAGAATAAATTGATTCATGAAGTTTGAATATGTGAAAATACGTTTTTATTTTTCAAAAATTTTACTGCAATAATTTTTTTTTCTTTCACTATCTATTCAAATTGAAAATAAATTCTATTTTTTTTCAATTTTAATGAGAGAAAATATATTAATCCGTTTTATTTCTTCTTTTTTATCCACAAAAATGGGATAATTTAGTTGCCATTTTTAGAGAAACTTCGTTAAAATTTACAAAAAAATAAATAATAATAATAATAATATCTCGGAATTTAAATCATTTTTTTTAATTCTGAGAGTTTATGACATCCTCGGATGAATGATAACCGGTATTAAGTAAATCGCGTTGCGTTCGACAATCTGAAAAGAGTAGTTGCGAAATACAAACAGGCGGTCAGATTTTAATGTAATAGATTCGTATTTATTTTTCTTTTCCTAATAACCATGGTGTGGTTTTTGGCAAAAAACTCTCATCTGTATGTAACTGATATTCATCCTTAATAATCGGTATAGATAAAAAAACATTTCAATTTTTCGTTTTAAATATGTCGTGAAACTAATCTACTTTCTACACTCTAAAAAAAATCCGTGAAAATACAAGAGATTTTCCGTAAAATTTTACGGAGAAGTTTCATTTTTCCAAAACAACAGTACAATTTCCGTAAATGACATTAGTTCGGTAAAGGAGATTTCAAATCCGTAGATATTCAGAAAGTTTTCCGTAAATTTGATGGATTTTTTTCAAAATAGTACAATGTCCGTATTTCCCCATTTCCGGAAATAACGTTCAGAGGTTTGTATACAGATATGGTCTTTTTTGAAATGCGAATTAAGATTGTTGTATTTACTAGGGTACAGGGTCTTCTAGGATCCAGGCCTGGAACGGTCCTACCCGTGGGCTTAGTTTCTGTCATTAGACTCGGGCCAATAGCTCATTCTAACCGGGCCCGTGTCTGGACGGTAATTTTTTGTGAAAATAATAATGATATTTTTTATTTTTTAGTGAAATCTTTAGAAATTTACTTTATTTATAATAAATTACAGAATTTTTTTTGTTTTAAATCTACTTTTTTTTTCTTTATAGTGTTTCAAATTATAAATTTTTTCACTGACATTTTAAAATTTTATTTTTATTTTATTAACGTGAGGCAATATTAGGTTATTAAAGGTTTCGTAAAATAATATTTTTGCAAATTATTGGTATTGAACAAAACTGATTTGTCTTATAAATTTGTGAATTAAACTAAAATTTATTATTAGTAGTGGGAAAAGGACAGTTCTGGGTCAGCCGGAGGATTTGAGGATCCGCTCCTCCGGCCGCTCCTCCGACCGCACCGCTCCTCCGGCTGCACCGATCCTCCGGCGGGGAAAAATAATTTTCTACTGTAACACGAGGGGTGAAAATAAGAACTCTAAGAAGAGGTTAAATGGACAAGATTATCATACTATAAGATGAATATTGATTTTATATACTAATTTTGAATGACAAACACCTTAATGAGTAACACTAATTAAGCGAAACAATGAAAAAATATAAATTTTAACGAAAAAAGCTGATTTCTTAAGAATTTTTCAATTATAAAACGAGGATACCAAATCATAAACCGAAGATTAAACATATATATTAATTTTGAATAACGAACATCTTAATGAGTATTACTAATTACACGAAACAGTGAAAAATATAAAATTTTAGCGAAAAAGCTGATTTCTTATGAATTTTTCAAATATAAGATGAGAATATCAAACTATAAGATGGATTTTAAACTTATATTATAGTTTCTGAACAATGGACACCTTAATGAGAATAATAATTAAGCAAAATAAAACATCAATTTTAACGAAAAAATCTGATTTCTTACGAATTTTTCAACTATAAGATGAGGATATCAAATCATAAGCTGATAAGATTAAACATATATATTAATTTTAAATGCTGAACACTTTAATCAATATTAAAAAAAAAAAAAAAAAAAAAAAAAAAAAAAATACTAATTTTCAAGAAAAAAGATGAATTTTACGAAAATTTTCAGATTTGATTGTACTGTAAGGACCTAACATGTACGATTTTATCCTTTAAATGACCATAATAGAAAGAAATATTGAAATTTAGATAGTATTATGTTGAAAATTTTATAAGAATTAATTAAATTTAATTGATTTTCTATGTTTTAATTTACCATACGTAATTTTAGTCAACTTTTTAGTTTTATATAACTGTATATTAGAGAATTAAAGTATTATTCTTCCAAAATTTTATTTATATTTCATGAATTTAAATATAAAATGAGGCAAACAACACCCCTGTTCTTATGAATGCATTCACTTGTAACATCGAACAGGTGCAAGCCCATTCCCCCTCTTTTCGGAAGCTTGAATAGAGTGACGTCACTTGTTTACTCAACTATAGTCAGTAGAAAGAGAAGAAAAGATACACCAATTATTTTCTTATGTTATCAATATATATATATATATATATATATTTTAACAAACAACTAAAAGTTTAAAATAAGAAAACGTACATTTATATTACATATATATTTCGCTGCTATTAGAAAATAGTAAATATTCACTCTTAACTTACTTTAATAGAAATTATATGAATTTATTATAAGTTTTATACACAATTTCTTGAAAATGTAACAACAAAATTAATTTTTACTATAAAACTTGAATTGACTTACTTTATATTTTAACATTATATAATCTAACAAATAATTTTTACGTACAGTCTAAGTTAACTTTATCACAGAGTTATTTTCAATATATATTTTCAACACAATTTTACAGAGATATTCTTCTAACATACAAAACTGTACTTTGAAGTAGATGTGTCTAAAGATCTAATTTACATAAATAGTTTAACACACTTTAAGAAGTTACCCCTCGACAAATAAATATTTTTAACAACAGATGGGTGACACACATATGTTTTTCACTCACATTACCATATAAAGAAACAGAAACACTTATAAAAGAAAGGCTTTCAGAGAGGACTTTTGAAGGAAAAGTGACTCGAATACCCAATTTTACACAAGAAAACTCTATCTAAGTCATACTGTTTTCAAACCACATACCTGTTTTAATATAGCTTAGATGATGTAATATAATATTTTACCCATTTCTTTCAGAAATACACATATAAAAAATATGGATTTACCGAGTAAATATCCAATTTTAGCTTTCACTTAGCGATTTTTTACACCATTTCAATGATTTCAAGCTATTTTCATGTCACAGAAACGAAAAAATAATTGAATACAGACGAGGGTAAATAATATTTTAATTGTATTTTCCATTCAAAGATTTGAAACTCAAGTTAAAATTTATGTTATAAGTATTGATATTCACATTTAGTTATGCTTTTACTTGAAGCCATGTGAACTTGTAGAACCCTGCTTACGCATATGGAGTTTAGTACATCACACTGTTATCTAAATGAATATAAATACTACCTTATTGTTTTAAATTTTCCAATTTTAACAGAATATGCACGAATATAAACTTTAATTTTATCTTAACATTTTATTTCAAACAACCTAGTTTATGAAAACGATACATATTACCAAATATTAGACAACATTTTAACATGAACTTAGATACTGCTCACATACCTATTTTTAAGATAACTTAGATGATATAATAGCATTTGACACATTTCTTTCAGAAATATACATATAAATTTATGGACTTATCGAGTAAATATCAAATTTTAGCCTGCATTTAGTAATTTTTTACACCATTTCAATGATTTCAAGCTATTTTATATCACAGAAACGGAAAAATATTTGAATATAAACGCCGGTAAAATAATATTTGAACTGTTATTTCCTATTCAAAAATTCAAATCTCAGGTTAAAATTTATGTTCTATCACTTATCAACTATATATATCCAACATAATTTTTACCATAGAAACATCGTAGAAATTAAATTTAAGTTAAATGAAAATAATAAATTGTAAGTATCTAAAAGTATCAAACACAAAAACTATTAATCAAAAATTAAAAGGTTTTTACAAAGTTAAAAAAAAATTTCAAAAAAAAAAAAAAATACAAAACTAAAAAAAAGTTTTCACAAAAAAAGTTTTTACAAAAAAGTTTTTACAAAAAAAAAAAAAAGTTTTTACAAAAAAAAAAAAAAAAAAAAAAAAAAAAAAGAAAGAAAAAATTTTTACAAAAAAAAATTACAAAACAAAAAAAAAATTACAAAATAAAAAATAAAAAATTACAAAATAGAAAAGTAAGTTTTTACAAAAAAAATTCTACAAAAGTTTGAAAAAATTACAAAAATTATCCATTTTTTAAACTTTTAAAAATTAGAAGTTTAACTGCTACCATTGCCGCTATCAATCAATAAATGATTATTTATCTATTAATTCTTTTCTAAGTATATAATTATATTTCTTTTATTGTATAGATGTTACACCAAGGTGAATCAAAACAGCAGAAACTCTCTTTACCAGAAATGGATATCCCAGATGATTCGTCGTCAACACATATAGAATTAAAGAATAATATACATGTGAGTACTTATATGTGAAATATTAGAATACATATATTAAACATAATTAGAGTGAATTTACAATAAAATATTATATCAGGTGTTTTATAAAATGTACAATGGTTGGGCAACCATTGTACTACTCTTTAAAATAACACTTTAAACAACCGAAATCTAGAAAAAAATGTGATGTTAAATTTTGGTCTGGTCCTGCTGTTCAACATCGATCACGTGATCAACTTGGATACCTGAAACAGTTGAATGGGGTTTCACTTTCTTTCTTTGAAGGTAAATATTTTATTGGTTGTGTAATTTGAAATCACTCTTTGTAGAATGTCGTGAATTTCTCAAGCCATAAGCAGATACATATGTTTAAGTTATACTCCGATTTGAATTCTCGGTTCAATTTCAACTCAACATATAATTTACTTGTATGCATATCTATCCGAAATGAACTGTATTCATCATTTGAAGCAATAACATAAACTAAAAGTCCACTATACTCATTATCTGTATTCTTTGATTAGTCACTTCTGAACCGATGGATATGTTTTTATCTACACTTCAGTAGGTACGTCTAAAGGAAACTCTGAAGCTTATTTATTAGATTAAGACAGATATAAATTGTTTCTTGTATCTGTTTGTAATGGCACCACCCTTAAAGCATCTCTATCTGTTAGTATTTGGTTACTGTTACTGTCGGTAACTTTCAGATTTATTGATTGAAATAACATCAGCAAAATGCGTCCCATCAGTTGCTGATACATTAATGGTTTACTCATGCATATTAAATTTGTCCAAACCACACATGATTCTTAATATACCATTTATTGGTTCCAACATAGATTATCATTTGCAGGTATTATTTTATATTTTTACAGTGAACACTATGATTTTAACAACTGAAGTGGAAAAAATGCTATGTTAGACGTAGGTCCGATCCGGACTTTTGTGTAAATTTATGTTTATATGTAAATATTTTTAGAAAAACTTGAAATTTTTGTAATTTTTTAGTTAATTTTTTAAAATTTGGTAAAAACTTTGTAAAACTTTTTTTTAGTTTGTAAAAACTTTTTTAACTTTGTAAAAACTTTTTTTAATTTGTAAAAACTTTTTTTTTATTTGTAAATATTTTTTTTTTGTAAAAACTTTTTTTTTTTATTTGTATTTTTTTTTAATTTGTAAAAACTTGTAATTTATTTTATTTGTAAAATAATTTTTGTAATGACTTCTATATATTTTTCATTAATCTGATTAATCTGATATATAGTATTATCAAAAGTCGATTTTCATATGTATGTGTAAACTGATATTCACTGGTGAAAATGTTGTTTCGTTGAACAAGTTATGATAAATCTCAAGTCTTACGTAAAGCAGAATTAGTTATTTACAGTCCTATAGAAATTTCATGTTAAAAATCATACAATATATTTTAAGAATGAAATATGTTTTATAAAAACAAACACAGACATGTATAGATACATTTTTTATTATGGGTATTTAAACAATGTGAATATTACAAGTTGTAAATTTCCAACTGGACGAAAAATGTCCGGGCCAGGATTCGAACCTGGGATCGCTTGGCTGAAGCCGCCACGCTCTACCACCGAGCTATCCCGGTCGAATCTGGAGGGCATAATTCATCCAGTTAACCTTATTGATCAAAGCATCTGGTCTGATATTTTAATCAGCTCAACAGAAAAGATCGCAGGTAATGGAACTCCAGTAAACGCTGGATACGTGAATACACTGGATTATTTTTTAACACAATTATTAAATTGGTAAAGTAATCATACAAGTTGTAAATTTCCAACTGGACGAAAAATGTCCGGGCCAGGATTCGAACCTGGGATAGCTCGGCTGAAGCCGCCACGCTCTACCACCGAGCTATCCCGGTCGATTCTGGAGGGCATAATTCATTCAGTTAACCTTATTGATCAAAGCATCTGGTCTGATATTTTAATCAGCTCAACAGAAAAGATCGCAGGTAATGGAACTCCAGTAAACGCTGGATACGTGAATACACTGGATTATTTTTTAACACAATTATTAAATTGGTAAAGTAATCATACAAGTTGTAAATTTCCAACTGGACGAAAAATGTCCGGGCCAGGATTCGAACCTGGGATCGCTCGGCTGAAGCCGCCACGCTCTACCACCGAGCTATCCCGGTCGAATCTGGAGGGCATAATTCATCCAGTTAACCTTATTGATCAAAGCATCTGGTCTGATATTTTAATCAGCTCAACAGAAAAGATCGAATGTAATGGAACTCCAGAAAACGCTGGATACGTGAATACACTGGATTATTTTTTAACACACTTATTAAATTGGTAAAGTAATCATACAAGTTGTAAATTTCCAACTGGACGAAAAAATGTCCGGGCCAGGATTCGAACCTGGGATCGCTCGGCTGAAGCCGCCACGCTCTACCACCGAGCTATCCCGGTCGAATCTGGAGGGCATAATTCATCCAGTTAACCTTATTGATCAAAGTATCTGGTCTGATATTTTAATCAGCTCAACAGAAAAGATCGCAGGTAATGGAACTCCAGTAAACGCTGGATACGTGAATACACTGGATTATTTTTTAACACAATTATTAAATTCGTAAAGTAATCATACAAATAGTAAATTTGCAACTGGACGAAAAATGTCCGGGCCAGGATTCGAACCTGGGATCGCTCGGCTGAAGCCGCCACGCTCTACCACCGAGCTATCCCGGTCGAATCTGGAGGGCATAATTCATCCAGTTAACCTTATTGATCAAAGCATCTGGTCTGATATTTTAATCAGCTCAACAGAAAAGATCGCAGGTAATTGAACTGCAGTAAACGCTGGATACGTGAATAAACTGGATTATTTTTTAACACAATTATTAAATTGGTAAAGTAATCATACAAGTTGTAAATTTCCAACTGGACGAAAAATGTCCGGGCCAGGATTCGAACCTGGGATCGCGGGATAGCTCGGTGGTAGAGAGTGGCGGCTTCAGCCGAGCGATCCCAGGTTCGAATCCTGACCCGGACATTTTTTCGTCCAGTTGGAAATTTACAACATGTATGATTACTTTACCAATTTAATAATTGTGTTAAAAAATAATCCAGTGTATTCACGTATCCAGCGTTTACTGCAGTTCCATTACCTGCGATCTTTTCTGTTGAGCTGATTAAAATATCAGACCAGATGCTTTGATCAATAAAGTTAACTGGATGAATTATGCCCTCCAGATTCGACCGGGATAGCTCGGTGGTAGAGCGTGGCGGCTTCAGCCGAGCGATCCCAGGTTCCAATCCTGGCCCGGACATTTTTCGTCCAGTTGGAAATTTACAACTTGTATGATTACTTTACCAATTTAATAATTGTGTTAAAAAATAATCCAGTGTATTCACGTATCCAGCGTTTACTGGAGTTCCATTACCTGCGATCTTTTCTGTTGAGCTGATTAAAATATCAGACCAGATGCTTTGATCAATAAGGTTAACTGGATGAATTATGCCCTCCAGATTCGACCGGGATAGCTCGGTGGTAGAGCGTGGCGGCTTCAGCCGAGCGATCCCAGGTTCGAATCCTGGCCCGGACATTTTTCGTCCAGTTGGAAATTTACAACTTGTATGATTACTTTATCAATTTAATAATTGTGTTAAAAAATAATCCAGTGTATTCACGTATCCAGCGTTTACTGGAGTTCCATTACCTGCGATCTTTTCTGTTGTGCTGATTAAAACATCAGACCAGATGCTTTGATCAATAAGGTTAACTGGATGAATTATGCCCTCCAGATTCGTCCGGGATAGCTCGGTGGTAGAGCGTGGCGGCTTCAGCCGAGCGATCCCAGGTTCGAATCCTGGCCCGGACATTTTTCGTCCAGTTGGAAATTTACAACTTGTATGATTACTTTACCAATTTAATAATTGTGTTAAAAAATAATCCAGTGTATTCACGTATCCAGCGTTTACTGGAGTTCCATTACCTGCGATCTTTTCTGTTGAGCTGATTAAAATATCAGACCAGATGCTTTGATCAATAAGGTTAACTGGATGAATTATGCCCTCCAGATTCGACCGGGATAGCTCGGTGGTAGAGCGTGGCGGCTTCAGCCGAGCGATCCCAGGTTCGAATCCTGGCCCGGACATTTTTCGTCCAGTTGGAAATTTACAACTTGTATGATTACTTTACCAATTTAATAATTGTGTTAAAAAATAATCCAGTTTATTCACGTATCCAGCGTTTACTGCAGTTCCATTACCTGCGATCTTTTCTGTTGAGCTGATTAAAATATCAGACCAGATGCTTTGATCAATAAGGTTAACTGAATGAATTATGCCCTCCAGATTCGACCGGGATAGCTCGGTGGTAGAGCGTGGCGGCTTCAGCCGAGCGATCCCAGGTTCGAATCCTGGCCCGGACATTTTTCGTCCAGTTGGAAATTTACAACTTGTATGATTACTTTACCAATTTAATAATTGTGTTAAAAAATAATCCAGTGTATTCACGTATCCAGCGTTTACTGGAGTTCCATTACCTGCGATCTTTTCTGTTGAGCTGATTAAAATATCAGACCAGATGCTTTGATCAATAAGGTTAACTGGATGAATTATGCCCTCCAGATTTGACTGGGATATCTCGGTGGTAGAGCGTGGCGGCTTCAGCCGAGCGATCCCAGGTTCGAATCCTGGCCCGGACACTTTTCGTCCAGTTGAAAATTTACAACTTGTATGATTACTTTACCAATTTAATAATTGTGTTAAAAAATAATCCAGTGTATTCACGTATCCAGCGTTTACTGGAGTTCCATTACCTGCGATCTTTTCTGTTGAGCTGATTAAAATATCAGACCAGATGCTTTGATCAATAAGGTTAACTGGATGAATTATGCCCTCCAGATTCGTCCGGGATAGCTCGGTGGTAGAGCGTGGCGGCTTCAGCCGAGCGATCCCAGGTTCGAATCCTGGCCCGGACATTTTTCGTCCAGTTGGAAATTTACAACTTGTATGATTACTTTACCAATTTAATAATTGTGTTAAAAAATAATCCAGTGTATTCACGTATCCAGCGTTTACTGGAGTTCCATTACCTGCGATCTTTTCTGTTGAGCTGATTAAAATATCAGACCAGATGCTTTGATCAATAAGGTTAACTGGATGAATTATGCCCTCCAGATTCGACCGGGATAGCTCGGTGGTAGAGCGTGGCGGCTTCAGCCGAGCGATCCCAGGTTCGAATCCTGGCCCGGACATTTTTCGTCCAGTTGGAAATTTACAACTTGTATGATTACTTTACCAATTTAATAATTGTGTTAAAAAATAATCCAGTGTATTCACGTATCCAGCGTTTACTGGAGTTCCATTACCTGCGATCTTTTCTGTTGAGCTGATTAAAATATCAGACCAGATGCTTTGATCAATAAGGTTAACTGGATGAATTATGCCCTCCAGATTCGTCCGGGATAGCTCGGTGGTAGAGCGTGGCGGCTTCAGCCGAGCGATCCCAGGTTCGAATCCTGGCCCGGACATTTTTCGTCCAGTTGGAAATTTACAACTTGTATGATTACTTTACCAATTTAATAATTGTGTTAAAAAATAATCCAGTGTATTCACGTATCCAGCGTTTACTGGAGTTCCATTACCTGCGATCTTTTCTGTTGAGCTGATTAAAATATCAGACCAGATGCTTTGATCAATAAGGTTAACTGGATGAATTATGCCCTCCAGATTCGACCGGGATAGCTCGGTGGTAGAGCGTGGCGGCTTCAGCCGAGCGATCCCAGGTTCGAATCCTGGCCCGGACATTTTTCGTCCAGTTGGAAATTTACAACTTGTAATATTCACATTATTTAAATACCCATAATAAAAAATTTATCTATACATATCTGTGTTTGTTTTTAGAAAACATATTTCATTCTTAAAATATATTGTATGATTTTTAACATGAAATTTCTATAGGACAGAAAATAACTAATTCTGCTTTACGTAAGACTTGAGATTTATCATAACTTGTTCAACGAAACAACATTTTCACCAATGAATATCAGTTTACACATACATATGAAAATCAACTTTTGATAATACTATACATCAGATTAATGAAAAATATATAGAAGTCATTACAAAAATTATTTTACAAATTAAAAAAATTAAAAGTTTTTACAAATTAAAAAAAAAATACAAATAAAAAAAAAGTTTTTACAAATAAAAAAAAATATTTACAAATAAAAAAAAAAGTTTTTACAAATTAAAAAAAGTTTTTACAAAGTTAAAAAAGTTTTTACAAACTAAAAAAAAGTTTTACGAAGTTTTTACCAAATTTTAAAAAATTAACTAAAAAATTACAAAAATTTCAAGTTTTTCTAAAAATATTTACATAAAACAAAAATTTACACAAAAGTCCGGATCAGACCTACGTCTAACATAGCATTTTTTCCACTTCAGTTGTTAAAATCATAGTGTTCACTGTAAAAATATAAAATAACACCTGCAAATGATAATCTATGTTGGAACCAATAAATGGTATATTAAGAATCATGTGTGATTTGGACAAATTTAATATGCATGAGTAAACCATTAATGTATCAGCAACTGATGGGACGCATTTTGCTGATGTTATTTCAATCAATAAATCTGAAAGTTACCGACAGTAACAGTAACCAAAGACTAACAGATAGAGATGCTTTAAGGTTGTTGCCATTACAAACAGATACAAGAAACAATTTATATCTGTCTTAATCTAATAAATAAGCTTCAGAGTTTCCTTTAGACGTACCTACTGAAGTGTAGATAAAAACATATCCATCGGTTCAGAAGTGACTAATCAAAGAATACAGATAATGAGTATAGTGGACTTTTAGTTTATGTTATTGCTTCAAATGATGAATACAGTTCATTTCGGATAGATATGCATACAAGTAAATTATATGTTGAGTTGAAATTGAACCGAGAATTCAAATCGGAGTATAACTTAAACATATGTATCTGCTTATGGCTTGAGAAATTCACGACATTCTACAAAGAGTGATTTCAAATTACACAACCAATAAAATATTTACCTTCAAAGAAAGAAAGTGAAACCCCATTCAACTGTTTCAGGTATCCAAGTTGATCACGTGATCGATGTTGAACAGCAGGACCAGACCTAAATTTAACATCACATTTTTTTCTAGATTTCGGTTGTTTAAATTGTTATTTTAAAGAGTAGTACAATGGTTGCCCAACCATTGTACATTTTATAAAACACCTGATATAATATTTTATTGTAAATTCACTCTAATTATGTTTAATATATGTATTCTAATATTTCACATATAAGTACTCACATGTATATTATTCTTTAATTCTATATGCGTTGACGACGAATCATCTGGGATATCCATTTCTGGTAAAGAGAGTTTCTGCTGTTTTGATTCACCTTGGTGTAACATCTATACAATAAAAGAAATATAATTATATACTTAGAAAAGAATTAATAGATAAATAATCATTTAATGATGTTTTACAATGATATAGTACAACTTACTTTATTCGTTAACAGAGAAATTGTTTCCCTAACTGGGTTAAAATCAGGAAATTTACTGGAGCTACACATATACAGTCATTTTCATGTAAGACTTTGACTTGGGGAATGACAACCTTTGCATCACTTTTCAAAATTTTATATTATCATCAGTTAAATTGATCATGTGACAAAACTGCGCATGCGTACTTAATAAAAATAATCAGTATAAAAAGCTTTATCATGGAATCTTGCTTAAATATGGTCTTATATTAAAATGGTTAGTATGGTCTTAATTCTGAAATATTAATTATACATATATGAAAGTAGCAGATATACACAACTTCAAATGTTTGAGGAAAAAGTTACTATACAC
This sequence comes from Maratus michaelseni, assembly GCA_963931845.1. NCBI lineage: Eukaryota > Metazoa > Arthropoda > Arachnida > Araneae > Salticidae > Maratus > Maratus michaelseni. Next base: position 22,914,899 of record OZ007590.1, on the reverse strand, counting down.
GGAAGATGTTAATTGGATATTCACCAAATACAGTATAAAATTTGGTTTATGCGAGTTTAATAATAGCGTTGGTACAATTGTAGTTGAAATTTTCCTTATAGTGAAGTCTAGATTGTTATATTCTGAGAAGTGATAGCGGCAATGGTAGCAGTTAAACTTCTAATTTTTAAAAGTTTAAAAAATGGATAATTTTTGTAATTTTTTCAAACTTTTGTAGAATTTTTTTTGTAAAAACTTACTTTTCTATTTTGTAATTTTTTATTTTTTATTTTGTAACTTTTTTTTTGTTTTGTAATTTTTTTTTGTAAAATTTTTTTTTTTACAAAAACTTTTTTGTAAAAACTTTTTTTTTTTTTTGTAAAAAGTTTTTTTGTAAAAACTTTTTTTGTGAAAACTTTTTTTTAGTTTTGTATTTTTTTTTTTTTTTTTTGAAATTTTTTATAACTTTGTAAAAACGTTTAATTGTTTAATTTTTGATTAATAGTTTTTGTGTTTGATACTTTTAGATACTTACAATTTATTATTTTCATTTAACTTAAATTTAATTTCTACGATGTTTCTATGGTAAAAATTATGTTGGATATATAGTTGATAAGTGATAGAACATAAATTTTAACCTGAGATTTGAATTTTTGAATAGGAAATAACAGTTCAAATATTATTTTACCGGCGTTTATATTCAAATATTTTTCCGTTTCTGTGATATAAAATAGCTTGAAATCATTGAAATGGTGTAAAAAATTACTAAATGCAGGCTAAAATTTGATATTTACTCGATAAGTCCATAAATTTATATGTATATTTCTGAAAGAAATGTGTCAAATGCTATTATATCATCTAAGTTATCTTAAAAATAGGTATGTGAGCAGTATCTAAGTTCATGTTAAAATGTTGTCTAATATTTGGTAATATGTATCGTTTTCATAAACTAGGTTGTTTGAAATAAAATGTTTAGATAAAATTAAAGTTTAAATTCGTGCATATTCTGTTAAAATTGGAAAATTTAAAACAATAAGGTAGTATTTATATTCATTTAGATAACAGTGTGATGTACTAAACTCCATATGCGTAAGCAGGGTTCTACAAGTTCACATGGCTTCAAGTAAAAGCATAACTAAATGTGAATATCAATACTTATAACATAAATTTTAACTTGAGTTTCAAATCTTTGAATGGAAAATACAATTAAAATATTATTTACCCTCGTCTGTATTCAATTATTTTTTCGTTTCTGTGACATGAAAATAGCTTGAAATCATTGAAATGGTGTAAAAAATCGCTAAGTGAAAGCTAAAATTGGATATTTACTCGGTAAATCCATATTTTTTATATGTGTATTTCTGAAAGAAATGGGTAAAATATTATATTACATCATCTAAAGCTATATTAAAACAGGTATGTGGTTTGAAAACAGTATGACTTAGATAGAGTTTTCTTGTGTAAAATTGGGTATTCGAGTCACTTTTCCTTCAAAAGTCCTCTCTGAAATCCTTTCTTTTATAAGTGTTTCTGTTTCTTTATATGGTAATGTGAGTGAAAAACATATGTGTGTCACCCATCTGTTGTTAAAAATATTTATTTGTCGAGGGGTAACTTCTTAAAGTGTGTTAAGCTATTTATGTAAAGTAGATCTTTAGACACATCTACTTCAAAGTACAGTTTTGTATGTTAGAAGAATATCTCTGTAAAATTGTGTTGAAAATAAATATTGAAAATAACTCTGTGATAAAGTTAACTTAGACTGTACGTAAAAACTAGGACTTCCCTCAAATGGATTAGTCTGAGTGATATTGCTGAGAACATAAAGTTAACAATTACGATATAAAGAAGATATCAACAAGAATCTAAGTGAATATACAGCATATGATAGCCAAGAGATAGATAAAGATACAACATATGAAAAATAGCAAATTAAATGATATAATTACAAAATATCATATATAAATTCATGTACTGTTATGTTTTCATATGCATTTTTTTATAACATTTGGCAAATAATCTCATTTTCTTAAGCGGGAATTGCTCAAAACTTAAAAAAAAAAAACCGCCAGATCTTTTAAAACGATATTTTTAAAGTCACATAATCAGATTTGCAGCCAATAGCGTATTTTAGCAAGCGTAGTTTAACGCAAATTTAATTTAATTTTTGCAACATTTTCTTTGTGACAAATATCCAAATAAAATATTAAAAAATAAAATATTAAATATTGAAATATTAAATCAAATATTTAATATTTGAATTAAAAAAAATTCCTTTGTTTATTTGTATAACTATTTATAGAAACTCGTATACTTCAAACCACATTGATAACATGCTTTGCTACAAACGTGTCTACCAGTCTAACTACTCGTATGTCTTAGCTGTGTCTCTCTCCGAACTCATCTGTCTACTGTCTCTCTACTCTTCTGTATACCCGTCTCAGTATCCGTCTGTCTTTCTACCCGACTCTTTAATCGTGTCTCTACCTGTCTCGCTTCCCGTTACACTACTCGTTTATCAACACGTCTGTCTGTCTATATAACCCTCTCTCTACCCGTCTGTCAAGTTGTCTCTGTACTCGTCTCTCTATCCACCACGCTACCCGTCTCCCTACCCATCTCACTACTCCTCTGTCAACCCTTTTTTGCACCTGCCTCGCTACCCGTCTGTCTATTCGTTTCGCTACCCGTTAGCTTATCTCTGTCGCTATCCGTCTCTCTACCCGTCTGTCTACCCGTTTGTTTACACGTCTATCTATCTCTCGCCAACTCTTCCTAATATTTAAACAATTTAGTAAACGGAAGCCGTTTATCTGTTATTAAATGCAAACAGGAGTAATTTATCTAAAGAGTGTAATCAGATGCAATTTTTTTAAATACATACATAAACCAGCATAATAATTCACCAGTTTTATTTTCATAGTAGTTTATGTCATTTGACAGTAAATCTCAACTTCTTCAACCCGAACTGCGTCAAGCTTTTTAAAAAAGCCCCAAGGTCCGTATAACTGGGAAGGGGAATTGTCCTCAGGGCTATTAGATACATGTTATTAAGTTAAGTGAAAGTTTCGTAATCGGGTTCGCAGCCAATTTCTTATGTCAGAAAGGGTTGCTTCACGCCATTTTAAATTCATTTCTGTAACTTTCTTTTTCTTTTTTTGGTGGGTGGTTGGGGGGGGGGATTCCAAATATATACACTTAAATTCAAACTTTTGCCCCCATGTTAATATTAGTGTTGTTTGTATTATCAATTAATACTTTGTTGATCGAGCTTCATTCGAAACAAATGTAAAAGACTTCTACAGTTTTTTTTTTCTAGGAGAAAGTTCCTAAGCTAATCGGGGAATTTAATATCATTATTGTTTCTAACTCTTATAGAGTTAAAACAATATTGTTGCTAGCATTACTCTTGTTTGTGACCAACCTCTTCGGTGTATCTGAATAGGGAAAAGTTCCGTATCATGTACTGGTTGTTGCCAAAGGCAGTTGTAGAATCTTACAAATTTTTCTAGAGAGCGGAAAAACATGTTTTTTAAAATATTTACAAATATACGTTTATTAAACCATATTTTTGAGCCATTTTAAAAAATTAAGTACGGTGCTAAAATAAAATTTTATTGCCATTTTCGATATTTTAATAAGAAATGAAAATACATAACAAACAAATTTAACAAAACTAAGCCATTTTTGGGTACTTCTCTATTATCCCGTCGACCACTTTTCATAACAAAAAACTATCGCCAAACTAAGATTAAACGCCAAAAATACAGTCCCATTTACTTGATGCCAGAAGCATTATACGTATTTGTTATGCCATCAAGTGGTTTTTAATTCGACATTTGCGTGTATTTTTCATTATGTTTTACTGATTTATTAGTTATTTCATTCATTAAAGTAACAATTGTGTCCTTAAATTCTTATATTTTATTTATTTTGATATTTCAATGGCAACGTTCTCTCGTTTATTTAGCGTTACAGTTTGGCGATAGTTTTTTGTTATGAAAAGTGGTCGACGGGATAATAGAGAATTACCCATTTTTTGTGATAAATAATTGTTATTGCCAGGGGGGCAAATTGTAAACAATTAATAAGCGAACTAAAAAAATTACCGGAAAAAACTTGTGGGAATCTCAAGAAAGAAATATCTGATATAAATAGCATTTAAAATCTTAAAATGGAGAAGTGGTCCGTATAAAAATGCAAAACATTATACACCTGATATAAGAATTTTTTAATTTTTTTATATTTCCGAAAGCACAGATAAAAGGGTAAAAATCCCGGCACAGATGCCATATACTCAACACGTTGGCGCGATTTTTCCCCCGCCCCTTTGGCGAAAACTGTTTGTTGTGTTTGTTTACTTTTATTTTTTATTTTAATTCTATAGATTATTTTTATATGTATATCAATATTAATTTAGGCACAGATGTCATATACGCACCAGATTGGCGCGATTTTTCCCCCGCCAATTTGGCGAAAACTTTGTTTTTGAATATTAGTTACAAATACCATACAATAAAGGCATGTAATTTTTTATTTAAATATAAAAATAAAATAACGTAATAAATGAAATAGCTCCTATTATTCAAAAATGGGAAATAAAAATAAATAAATGGTAGTTTGATATAAATAAATATTGATATATATAATAAAAACAATTTATAGAATTAAAATAAAAAATAAAAGTTAATAAACAACAATTGAAACAAAATAACCGGGTTACCATGTGAGGCATAAAATTGCCATTTTGTTGCAATCGCGCCAATGTGGTGCGTATATGACATCCGCGCCTTTATTTATATCAAACTATTATTTATTTATTTTTATTTCCTTTTTTAAAATAATAGAAGCTGTTTCATTTATTACGTTATTTTATTTTTATATTGAAATAAAAAATCACGTGTACTATTTGTCACACTATTTGTAACTAATATTCAAAAACAAAGTTTTCCCCAAGCTGGTGGAGGGAAAAATCGCGCCAACGTGGTGCGTATATGACATCTGTGCCTTGTTTCATTTCACATAGAGGTACTGCTCTATTATCCCGTCGACCACTTTTCATAACAAAAAAATATCGCCAAACTGTTAGATTAAACGCCAAAAATGCAGTCCCATTTACTTGATATCAGAAGCATTATACGTGTTTGTTACGTCATCAAGTGGTTTTTAACGCGACATTTGCGTGTATTTTTCATTATGTTTTACTGATTTATTAGTTATTTCATTCATTAAAATAACAATTGTGTCCTTAAATTCTTATATTTTATTTATTTATGTATTTTGATATTTCAATGACAACGTTCTCCCGTTTATTTGGCGATAGTTTTTTGTTATGAAAAGTGGTCGACGGGATAATAGAGAAGTACCCACATATGTATTGGTACTTTTATGTTAACTTGGCGCAGTTGATAAATCGCCAAATATTTTTCTCATAACATCTTCATATTGCATTCATTTCATTTAAATATAAATCTTTCACTGATTTCATTTGAAATACATACATTAAAAATACACGTCTTTCACTCATTTAATTTAAAATACCCGCCTTTCACTAATTCCATTTAAAATACTAAAAAGGAAAAGAAAATAAGAAATAATGCCACAAATCGAAACCTTTTATTTAAACATCAAAGAATTGTTCCTAACATACACACGCGAAATAAAAAAGCTGCTAATGGTGTGATTTACGCCAAATCTCTAATACTAATACTTACTAATCTCTAATACTTTTCAAACAGAAAAAATTCCAGATTAACTTTCCATTTTATTAAATTGAAATATATTTTATTGTGCTGAATACTAGTGCTTGCATATTTTTTTGCTCCATGTATTCCATGAACTTTTCAATTCCGATTGTCTACGAAAATCTCCCGCCGGTGAAAATGACGTACGCACAAAATTTAGTGACGTATGTACTTTAATTGTGCTTTTTTATCTATTTTTTTAATATAACTTCCAAACGGTTTGACACTTATTCTTGGTAATAAATAGACGACGTTGTCACCTTTATAGGTATCTGCTGTAAAAATTTGAACGAAATCCATTAAATATTTTTTGAGTTATGCTTGACGAAAGGTTTTAATATCCATCGTAGCTATATATGGGGCAAAGTAATACTGCGCTGTGTATGAGTCTTCGTTGCACTCAGACAATTATTTGTTAGATTATATAATGTTAAAATATAAAGTAAGTCAATTCAAGTTTTATAGTAAAAATTAATTTTGTTGTTACATTTTCAAGAAATTGTGTATAAAACTTATAATAAATTCATATAATTTCTATTAAAGTAAGTTAAGAGTGAATATTTACTATTTTCTAATAGCAGCGAAATATATATGTAATATAAATGTACGTTTTCTTATTTTAAACTTTTAGTTGTTTGTTAAAATATATATATATATATATTGATAACATAAGAAAATAATTGGTGTACCTTTTCTTCTCTTTCTACTGACTATAGTTGAGTAAACAAGTGACGTCACTCTATTCAAGCTTCCGAAAAGAGGGGGAATGGGCTTGCACCTGTTCGATGTTACAAGTGAATGCATTCATAAGAACAGGGGTGTTGTTTGCCTCATTTTATATTTAAATTCATGAAATATAAATAAAATTTTGGAAGAATAATACTTTAATTCTCTAATATACAGTTATATAAAACTAAAAAGTTGACTAAAATTACGTATGGTAAATTAAAACTTAGAAAATCAATTAAATTTAATTAATTCTTATAAAATTTTCAACATAATACTATCTAAATTTCAATATTTCTTTCTATTATGGTCATTTAAAGGATAAAATCGTACATGTTAGGTCCTTACAGTACAATCAAATCTGAAAATTTTCGTAAAATTCATCTTTTTTCTTGAAAATTAGTATTTTTTTTTTTTTTTTTTTTTAATATTGATAAAAGTGTTCAGCATTTAAAATTAATATATATGTTTAATCTTATCAGCTTATGATTTGATATCCTCATCTTATAGTTGAAAAATTCGTAAGAAATCAGATTTTTTCGTTAAAATTGATGTTTTATTTTGCTTAATTATTATTCTCATTAAGGTGTCCATTGTTCAGAAACTATAATATAAGTTTAAAATCCATCTTATAGTTTGATATTCTCATCTTATATTTGAAAAATTCATAAGAAATCAGATTTTTCGCTAAAATTTTATATTTTTCACTGTTTCGTGTAATTAGTAATACTCATTAAGATGTTCGTTATTCAAAATTAATATATATGTTTAATCTTCGGTTTATGATTTGGTATCCTCGTTTTATAATTGAAAAATTCTTAAGAAATCAGCTTTTTTTGTTAAAATTTATATTTTTTCATTGTTTCGCTTAATTAGTGTTACTCATTAAGGTGTTTGTCATTAAGGTGCCGGAGGAGCGGTGCCTCTGGCCGGAGGAGCGGATCCTCAATCCTCTGGCTGACCCAGAACTGTCCTTTTCCCACTATTATTATTTTACTAGCTAACCCGCCCGGCGTTGCCCGGGCCCGAATTAATTACAATCTCAGAGAAAGGCGTTAACCCCCTCCCTCCCCATACCCGCAAATATAATGAATAATTTCTTCAAGAGAACCACCGTCACCTACATTAACGCGATCATTAAAAAAAAATTACTTTTTTCTGATAATTAGAACATAACGAAGACGCTACGCTAAAATGGCAGGCAGATGACACCCCTTCCCGACCTCAATTTCGAATCAATATCTTAATTAGTTACCTAAATTTTTGTTCATTAGTAAAAAATGGCAATTATTTCCTTTCATTTTCGCAAACTAATTGGAGGGATTTTCCCGAGAAACAGATCTCTTTGTAGTTCAGTTTTTAATGAAAGGCGATCCCTGTCTGAAACTTTCTGGGATCGTTTTCTCTGGCGCCTGCAGATTTTTGGCAGTTTTTTGCGTAAATTAAAAAAAATTACCAACCGAATTTTTCAAAAATCACATAGTCAGATACAGAATATTTTTTTACATATGCTCAGAAATTTTCAAATTGATATCTCAATTAGTTTTCTTAAAATTCGCTAATTAGTTAAATAATTTCGAATTCGTTCATTTCCGGTTTCAAATCCAATGCGCCAGTCCGTTTCTTTCGCCATTTTGATTTAAAAGATGACATTTTAGAAGCGATGGTTAATGATAATCTAATTAATATCTAGGCTAATTATCAAAATATTAAAATTCTGAGGCTCAGGTGCACATGGCCAGACCTTGGACTCTCTATACCTAAATTTCCAGCCTTCTAGGTGGGCTAGATTTTCCTAGCCATTGCCAACAGACACACACACACACACACACGCACACACACACAGACACACACACAGAGCGAAAATTTCTTTTATTAGTATAGATTAGTATAGATATGTTGACATCATGACTCTTTTGAACATTTTTTATTTCTTGAAATTTGAACAGTATTAACACGTGCATTTAAATACATGACAAGATTTAGTTAAATGAAAGCAGAAATATGAAATAAAATCAAGTAAGATATATATATATTTTTTTTTTAGAACTTTACATACAAGACAGTTTTTATATAAATTCGAATGAAAAATAATACAGAAATGTAACAAAAGCTACTACAGTTTTTTTTTTTTTTTTTTTTTTTTTTGGATGAATGAAGAATTGAAGCTTTATATTTTTGAAATATTAAAAAAATTAGGCCTTCTGAGGGTTTATTCTCCTTGAACCCTATTAAAAATAATTTTTCAAGACATGAACACAAAATAAAAATCAGAACAAAAAAAAAATCCCTGACGGCTCGGCCTACAGGCACAGGTAGATTTCGAAGACGCAGACCGTGGGGCACCTGTTTTTCATGATGCGGCAGTTGGCACCGCCTACTTCGAAACCTAACTTGTTTGCAGGCGGAGCCGGCAGGGATTTTTCTTTTTTTTTTTTTTTTTTTTTTTTTGTCCTATAAAAAACTTGTCAATATAAAAGTTTTAAATAATATTAAGAGGATTTATAATAAATTTAAACGGATTTGATATCTTCTGAATTGACGAAGTTATGAATTTTTTTCTTCTAACCCCCCCCCTTCCCCACCCCCTCTTGGGGCCATTTTTAATGATATCAAAAATCTGTCATACATCAATTTTCGGCCCTTTTCCTAGAAGTAATAATAACTTCAAACGGATTCAATACGTATCATAATTAAGAAATTATGGGATTTTTCTGTTTTCACAAAAAGGCCCCCCCCATCCCCCCCATGGTTCGATTTTGCCCATTAACGAACTTGACCGAGATTTTATGCCCCTTGATTTTATGTATCAGTTTGGAAAAGATTTATGCAGAATTTTACCAGTTATCGTGTCCATAAAAAAGTGACATAGACAGATAAATAGATAGATAGATAGATAGATAGATAGATAGATAGATAGATAAAGTTTTGAACTGGGGGTGGTTTTGGGTTCTGGGAGTCATGATCGGCGTAGATCTGCAAAAATTTTTCAAAATTTACAACTTAGGGGAGAATGTAATAGGTAGTATTTCTTACGAAATCTATCTAATTGTCTTCCTTTCCACATGTGACATAAGGTTCTGCAGTGGAGACATCCCCCCCCCCCCGTCCATCTCTAATGACAAACATGTTTGCTTTTTAACACTTTCCAACCTAGTTGAAAAGTGTTTATGACTTCGGTTTGTCTGCCGTCTGGCCGCCTGGCCGTGCTCTAACTCCCGTAAATATGCTCGGATTGCTCTGCAATTTTTACATGTTATTGTCGTTATTTATAGCATGTTCCCTATTTCAACGGAAGTGTACAAGATTTAGTTAAATGAAAGCAGAAATATGAAATAAAATATTTTATATAGGTTTTATAGGTTTTATAGGCACTTATAGGTTTTTTACAGGGACACTCAAAAGAATTCCGGTACATTGAGGTCTATATAGGGAAAAATCATTTGCGGTTTATTTAAATAATGTTTCACTATGTTAAACGCATTGAAATTTATATATATCACTAAGGTGCATTAGAAGAAGCTTAATATGGAATAGGGTGTGCATAGCACTTATAGTTACTTTACAGGGACAGTCAAAAGAGTTCCGTTACATTACGTCTATGGAGAAAAATCGTCTGCGGTTTATTTAAATAATGTTTCACTATTTTAAACGCATTGAAATTTATATATATCACTATGGTGCATAACAAGAGGCTTATTACAGAATATTGTGTGTATAGCAGTCATCGTTCATTTACAGGGACACACAATAGAATTCTCAACTGTCTGTTAACAATAATTCCTGGAAGTGCGTTTTAAGTTGCTGAACGCGACTTTAATTTTAACTCGTTTTTTGTCTGTTACGTGGTGTGTATAAATTCTGTAGATCCTATGCAGGGAAGCACAAAAGTTCGCGAACACTTTTCCGTTTATTGACAGAAACTCCAGACGGAGAATTTTAAACTGTGCTACGCGTTTTCTAACTGAACTAAAATTTAGCATCCTATGTAGTATATATACAAATCTATAGATCCTATACAGGGCTGAATAAAAGTATTCGGATATTTTTCCGAATATTGTATCTGTTGGAAATTCCTGAAAATATGTTTTTAAATATGTTATGCGTTTTCTAAATTGTTTAGTTAGATGTTATCTTTTAGCTTATTAAACGGTATGATTTGTAAAATTATTTTGGAAGCGTTGGAAAGTGTTACATAATCTTTGCTTGACGCATGATTTTTCGTTCTTGTTTTCTTTTTCTGCTTATTTTAAATTATTGGAAAATATTAAATGTCATTTTTTATTTTCAGAATAATGTAAGAAAAATAAATTTAGCCAATTAAAAAAATTGAATATCCAGGGCGAAGCAGTTGATCTCTGCTGCCCAAAATGAAAAACTTCTGTATGCAAGCTTTTACAGCATGAATATAGATAACAACCTCAAGACAACCTCTAGAATAACAACCTCAAGATATTGAGCATATTCAACTTTACGTTTGTTACAACGAAAATTATGTCTGCTATGCAAAGACTACTGAAATTTATTTTACCATATACCGATATAAATTTCATTATAGCACCCTAACATAGAGTTCTCATTTATTAATCAACATTATAGAATTTAAAGGACTCCCCTTTTCAATTGAATTTTAATACACTACAAATAATAAAATGTTAAATTGATTCTATAATAATGTAGTACCTGAAAAAAAGACAATATGATTCTGATATGGCATCGAACATAGAAAAATCTCATGAATTTATTTTAGGATCATAGGTATGTTATTGATGTCTTCAGTGCTGAATTAAGACATTTTTCTCCGGGATGGATTTCCGTAGTTCCGTGGGTGGGGGGGCATTATAGAATTCCCCGGGGGGATTGCACTTTTTGACCATTAAAAGCATAAAATGTGAAATATTCTGGGGGGATATTTCAATGCTCCGGGGGGGGAATGCCCCCCGGGCCACCCCCTGAATTTTAACACTGGATGTCTTACAGAATTAAACAAGGAATTTAATTTAGAATAAGTTAAAAACTATTTAAAAAACAGCCTACAAAAATAAGTTTAATTAAGATAATATCTAAGTTAGAAATATCTGGCTCATCAAAATATTTTTTACTTTGGAGGTATTTTTCTCATGAAAAATAAACTGAGCTAATAATAAGATAATATGCATTTTATTTCTCAGGCCACACAGCTCCTTAAACATGTTATTCGATTTGATAATCCTGCACCATAAATATATATATGTACACATCAAATCCAAAATATTAAAAACCACATAAATTTTAGTACTTACCATTGCGAAGTTATAACTACGTAGAACAGTTGTCCAATATTTAACAACATGGCACATGGCGGCCATCTTCGTCGAAAATCTCGATTCTGTTCTGTTACCCATCACGTGACGCAACGCCTTTCACACGCCAGCAGAGAGAGAGACTGCGCAGTAAGTCTGGCGATTGCTGTTTTCCATCCTTTCGTAAACTAATCCGATATAAAGAGATTATTTTTATGACTGTGGGAAAACTTTCTGTTGCGATTCGGAATAATTATTTTATCGGTTGCTTTCTGTATCGTAAAGAAAATTTATCTTTTACGAAACGGAAAAAGGTTGGAAAATTTTTACAGTGTACGGTAAAATCATTTTCAATATTCATTTTATAATGTTTACAAGAGTTGTGTATTATCCATTACAAAGTACTGTTACGTATTTTGTAAATAGGTAGTGTTTGTGCTTAAAAATAATGTAAATAGTTCAATTAAGCTCTATTCATAAGCCAATATTAGTTTTTGTTACATTGAAATATTTGAATTTGTTGATTTTCTGCACCCTATTGGATTACAATGGAAATCTATGGGAAATTGGCGAAATATTGGTGATAGCGCCAAGTTGGCGTCACTTTTGGCGACATGTCGCCAAGCTGACGACAAACTTTGCGATATTTTGCGTCAGAATGGGGTCCCCCTTCCCCCCCCCCTCCAAAAAAAAACTAATAATAATAATAATAATAATAACCACACTTAAAAGTACGGAAATGCATTAAATAATGTTCCGTGTTTTTCGAGGGGATTTCAGAAAATTCTAGCACAGAATGTTGTGGAACGATCTCGAACATTCTCACGCTCCTACATATATGGGCCGAGAAGCAGAGCGGAGAGAGTTAGTTAATCGCATTTCTGAATGCCGAGGGGGAGGGGTGGATAAGTTCAGAGCGATTTCCTGTAACGCGGGTTTGCTTGACTTTGTGACTTATTTATGTTGTTTAGCATCTGTTACTGTGTTGAGACGATGTGTAGAGAGTCTCTGTAAGATATTTAACCTGTATTTGAACTGAACGCTTGATTTGATTTGTTCAGTTATTGGACTTTTTCCATAGTTTTAGTGTTATTTGTGAGTTACAAAGACTCTGTTGCTGTGAGCAGTTGTGAATAAATTACTTCGCTCTTTAACCCTATCACTATGTCCTGGGGCCCACGCGGACCCCAGGCACTTCTAAGCCAATATTTCGAATATGTTAAAATTAATGTAAATTTAATATTTTTGGGTATAAATAATAAAGTTTACTATGAAAACATCAGAATAAGCGTTAATTATGTTTAATCTAACTAAATAAATTAAAAAAGTAATTTATAAGATATTTAAACCATATTAAACATGTGCATTATAGTATGGGGTCTGTGAGGACCCCAGGTCACAACAGGGCATGTTTCGATAGGACATAGTGATAGGGTTAAAGACTGTTGTTCATTTGAACCTGATGCACCGTAAAATCAGAAGAACCTCTATATACGCTACAATACGTAGGATTATCTGAGACTAAAATAGTTTCGAATACGTGGCTGTGATTGGAATTTTATAGGTGTTTTTATAATTCTTTTTCTCGGATTTTGAATTTATTTTACTCGTTCTTTTCTAAATTTATATATGTGAAGAATATCAGGGAATACAAAATTTAGAATTAAAACACAGTTTGAAGTAATGTAAGGAAACGATGTAAAAAAAAAAAAAAAAAAAAAAACAGACAGGTTGCTTTTCAGTCTGAATATAAATCTTAACTCTATTGCTAATGGCATATTTTTAAAACTTTTTCAGCAAATGCACAACACATATGCATTTATAAGAAACTTTCTTATACCGCAGAAAAAAATAGATTGATTAGACTGGAGAAGTAGCTAGAAATTCAATTAAAGGTAACAAAAAGGTAATGAGTAAGATTTTTTTTTTTAAGGTAGGACTGTTAATTTTTTTAAAATGAGCTTTGTTAATTTAAAAATAAAAGCGGAACTAATTTATATAATTGAAGTAAAATTACATGTCATGTAAATAGGATATACGTAATTTTAATTAAAAAAAAATTAAAAGCAGACACAAAAAAGTAATTTAAAAAAATCTAATTCTAATCAACAATAAAATGACTAAAATATTTCTTTAAATAATGCTTTTTTGCACATCATAGACGGCCCCCTAAACCAGCATCTTGTCGTTTTTTAAGCATAATTTGAAAGCTACTTGGAAGGCAAATTTCAAATTTTGAGTGCGTATAAAGCAGGACATACTAAATATAATGAGTTGATATTGTAAATCCATCAAAAAAATTGTAGGTTGCAATTCATAATTTTTTCCAATATTAATTCCAGAATTCAGAATTCATATTATCAAAATTACAAATTCAACGTATTTTTCTTTGGGAATTTTAGTATTATAACCAAACAAAAAATTAGCACATTAGGATTATAATTTCAGGAGATATTAGTAAAAATATTAAAATATAATTTAACATTCGAAGCTGAAAATTTGGAATGTTTATAATTCAAACACCAAATCCGAATGACTTGAAATTTGGCATAGTTTGAACCGAAGATGTAAAATATCGTGTCAAAATCGGATGTTGCCATTGAAAGAAACAATGTTTGAGCTGGTTTTGATATGTAGATGGCCCCTAAGCAAATTTTATATGCATCATTTAAAAGTAGACTTTATTTCCAATCGTTTGGTACCAGTAACTTTATTCTACGACAATTTGTTGCAGAGTTAATGACAGATGTTCAATTTTTTTCACCACAACTGCACATTGAATTGCTATTATAACATAAGTTTCCACTGAGAGTGGATCCTGCTTATCCTGTTATATATTTTTACATGAAACATAATAATTGTGATACTTTAATCTGTGCGTGTACTTAATGCTGTTTTTTATGTTTCAGGTAAATTTGTTGACGGATCAGAAAGATGCACATTTCATTATTTATACTGGAGTCCAAGTAAAGTATGCATGACGTATAATCAAAAGCATAGAAGTATTCTATTTCCTTATGGCAAATGTCTCCAAAAATTTTGCCAATAATCTCCTAATAAATATGCCACGTGGTATTTGAGACGATATTAAACGATTAGGACTTTTGGTAATTACTTACATTACCCAAATTAAAAGATGGTGCTAAAAATACCACAGCATCACAAATTTCCTCAAACTTTAAAGGAAATAATTTTCAATAAAACTGGATGCTCTCTACCTGAATGGGAAATCTCTGTTCCGAAAACTCATGATCTTACATGGTCGGTTGTTTTATCATATTTGATGTCGACAAATTACAGGGAACCTGGGGATTTTTCAAGGCGGCTGAAAACATTAACAGGCAGCGACAAAGATGCGAAAATAGTAAATAAGTCTATCCGACGGTTTAATCCTTTTAGGGATAGATGGTCTTGTTTCTATGATGAAACTCTAAAAAATTTAGTAAATAATTTCAGAAAGCAACTTTGCTGGGCTAATTTATCAGATGTTTCTGAAGAATTATTAGAGGCTTATTCCGAGGCTCTGCAATGTCCAATATTACTTATAAGAGATTATTCCAAATCGGAGAATTATCAAATTTTTAAGAAAAATGTGGGAACAAATCAAAACTTGATAGTTTTGATAGAATCTTCGTTCGAGGATTTCGACAATTCCAAGCTCGCTGTAACTGTTCGTAACTTTATGATTGACGATATAGCTGGGCAAAGAATGAAAAAAGCTGCTTTACGTTATTATTTAAAAAAAACTGATATACCAAAAAAAGTAATTAAAATGTTACCATCTATCATTGATAAAGAGGAAACTTTTATAAAATCAGTTTTAAGTAGTGAGTTAAAAAATGTTATCTTAGACATATACAAATCACCTTACATCGTGTCAAAATTGTCTGAAGCTGGGTATGAAATGGATCCTAAGTCTAAAGATACCAACGGTTTTTCTGGTCTGTTTTATGCTTTAAAGCATAACGATACTGAAATTTTATATAAATTGTATTATTTTGCTGTTGACGATTGCAGTCCCGATGAGGTGTCCTTCAGAAACCCCGATTCTAACATAATATCAAACCTTCAACGCATCAATGGTCTACTTTTAAATGATATGAAAAAGCTGAAAAGTTTAAAATATCATGAGCTGTACACTGACATGGAAACAAAGTTTAATGAATTGCTGAAATTGAACGAATTTCTGACAAAACTCAACAAAAAAATTCTAGAAATTAAAAACAGATTAAATGAATGTGAATCTGATTTGGTATGTGAAGCTATCGAAAGAAGAGATGTTATTGTTTCTTTACTAGATATGTATAAGGACTTTTTCGAATATCCAGATAACTCATCTTTATCTCCCCTAGATAATTACATTTCTCATAGCGATTATTATCTTTCAGTGGACGTGGTTGCTGCGAAAATTTTCTTCGATAATATATTTCTTTTAAAAGAGAGATTAAAGCTTGAAAATGATAAACAGTTTTCGGAAATCGAATCCTCTTTTTTCTTTTTTACTGTATACTACTTAGATGGTAAAGAACCAAAACTCATAAAAACTATCAAAACTTTGATATTTCCTGCCGAAACTATGCACATATTTCCTTTAATATATCGTAAAATTAATTTCAATAAATTGGATAGCTTTAGAAACCTTTTGCATAATATTGATATAAATCAAGCTAATGTTGTTAATCATATCCCCGAAAGTGAAATTCATTCAATTTTGCATTTTCACCCCCATACAAAAAATGTGCTTGAAATGAACAGATTATTTAAATATATAACAAACAGCAAACGTATAAGAGTAATGGATGTTAAGTCTGTTTTAGCAATTGAACGCGTTCTACAAGTTATAGGCGAATATATAACACCGGATAAAAAAGATAATTTATCGTTTAAGAGATTTCTTTCTTTATGTTTGCCAAAAGATCTTGCACAAATCCTTCGTAGTTTAAGAAACGAATTATCGCATTTAAAAGGTCACGCTTTTCCATCTAAAATTGAATGTGAGAAGAATTTTTCGTTATTTCGGTCTATTTTAAATGAAATTGACAAAATAGAAAATTATTTTAGGCCAGCGTATGATATTATAAAGTTGAGTTTTAAAGTTCAATCAGTCGGACAATTTGTAAAAGATATTAACATAATAAACTATTTCGCACATTTATATTCTCATTTACCATTTTTTGAAGGTGAACACGTTGTAATAACTGATGGTATTCCCGGTAAATTTTTACAACGAGTTGGATCAAGTTGCCATGCTTTCTTAGAAGAAGCTTTAATAAATATAGAAGACGAAATCGGAGAAAAATATTGTAATAATGAGAGTAATATTGACGACATAAAGCGCAACATCATTTCTCTGCTACAGCCTTTACAATGTCTGCTGAAACTTTTTAAAAAGTGTGAAATGAAATGTGTTGTTACTCCCTTAAATACATTTAAAGAAATAGAATCAAGTCAAATTGATTCTCTAAAAAAACTGAAGGCAAAAACTGACAATTTCATAACAGAATGTTACGAAGTCACTTCAAAATTCAATGTTATTGAAAAACAAAAGATGACAAAGAAATTAAAACATGCAAAGCACATTGAGTACTTTAGGTCAATATTAAAGGGTGTTATTTACTTATCGAATGAAGATAAGGATGAAATAAGGAAAGAAATTCCAGAAAGAATAAAGCAACAGGTGTCTATGAAAGATAAACTTATTCGATCTATAGAAGAAGGATGTCCTTTGAAAGTTGATGTAAACTCAGAAGAATTTGAATTAACTTATCTCCCTAAAGCAAAGATGAGAGATTTGAGAAATCTGTATGAAAGTAACGACTCGTACGTCCTTACTGTTTTAAAAACGCAAGATCCTATTGCAGAACTCGAAGAAATATTTAATAAAAATACCGTTAATAAGAAAAGATACGATGCTTTATGCGGAACAATGCAATTTACGGAAAAAACAAAGAGAAATCTTGGTAAGTTAGTTGCTGGACAAAGAAAAAAACTTCCGACAAACAATCTCATAAATTTATTCAAAAGAATACAGCTACTGAAAACGATAATCATAAATGACGATGAAGAAATACAAAAACTTTGGCTTACAATTAATCGAGAAAAATCTTGGCAGTTAATTGACGAAAAGATTGTGCGACGTTATTTGCAAGATTTTCAGTTTCGAGCAGCAGTGGAAATGCTTTTGTTCGATTGCATGATACTATTTGAAGGAGTGAAACTTCCTGAAAAATTATGGACCAAGTCATCAAAACTTTACCAAGGAATCGATATGCGCAACATTATTAGCCACGGAAATCCTTTAGTAGAAAATCTCTGCTTGTCTCTTGATCCGGAAGAATTGCCATCTGAAATCGTCAAGAAAATTCTCATATTAATCAAAGGTGAAGAGGCTGTAAAAGCGATTCTTGAGTTATATGAGAGCGTTAATAATGATTTTACAAAGCTGTCTGAAATAATCAATTGCGATGAGAAAGATAATTATTGTGAATTACGTGGTCGTATCAAAAGTTGCAATGAATGGAAGAACTATGCACTGCTTCTGCCTGACCCACATAAAGTACAAATTACTTAGATTTAAAAAACTATAATTGCAGGACATGTGAAAAAGATTATGTCACATAAAATATATTTTGCCTTCCATCTATGTATGTAAATCAAATTTGAAAACATTAAACAGACTTTATTTAGCTAAAATATGAAACTATTTTTCTCCACTGCGTTGTAAGTCACTCAGTGTGAAGTTTTAAACTGGATTTTATTTAATTCAATTAAACTATTAATTACTACTCATACTTTTATTAAACTTGTGTCTATATATTTTTATATAATCAAATATTTTAGATTAATCACTTAAAAAATTTAAAATGAAGCGCACTTTGAAGTTTATTAAATTCATTCCAGGTAGTCCTATTCTTACAAATTAAAAATTTTATCCACAAATTTCGCATGTCACAATATTTATACATTACATTTCTTAACATTTATATGCAAGTACACCGCAGTCTAGAAAATCAAATTTTGGTGTTGCCGCAGCATATATTCCAAAAAGAAGAAAAAACGGTGCAACTGGCAGTTGATACGTTTTTGCTTAAATAAGTTCAAATGTGTGTAAGTTTAAATTAATCAACTTGTTTTACAATACGTTTTAAATAAATTATTTTAAATTTAAAAAATAATAACCTAATGTTAAGAAAGCTAACATAAACAACCTAAAGAATTGTAGTAATACAGAATAAAAATTTAAATTAACTTTTTAGTATTTCTTGATTGTTACTTATTAAATTAGCTTATGGGTTTCGGCTATCGAAGTTCATGAATAAACATTTTAAAATTTTTCAAATGAAGCTGTAATGTGTACTTACCAACAATAAATAATACAGAAGAAAAATTATATATTGTAGTATATTACGTACATTACACTGCAAATTTTTTATTTTATTTTATTTTACGGCATAATACTCCCCAACTGCCAGTATTATACCGTAAATTTAACAGTAATAAACAGTCAAATAAGCAGTAATACATTGCCGCGCATGCGCGGTAACGTATTACTTCTTATTTTACTGTTTATTACTGTTAATTTTACAGTGCAATACTGCCATCCCAGCTGCAAGAATTATACCGTAAAATCAGCAATTTATTTATTTATTTATTATTTTATTTATTTATTTTATTTTATTTTTTATTGCAGTGCAGATTAAATTGTTTAATAACTAATAAATTATAGAATTCTCTGTTAGAACTTTGTAAAATTTAAAACTGAGGATTTATTTTCATTTACGGAAGTAATTAAAATAGAGTACATGGAAATGAATCAAGCCTTCCATATGTAATGAACGCTTCACATGTTTGTCGCTTCATATATTGTTATATTATATTATCCCACAATTTTTTAAGAATAGTCATCACTTGTACCAAACGAAGGGAAATGTATGCAAGTGGATAATATGAAGAAAAATAATCATTTAAATAAAGTTTACATATGATTTTGGATAGCCTGGCACAAAAGCTAAATCAATTTATTGTAATAAATACATTTCAATGCATAATATAGGTTCAGTGAAAGTAATCTATTTAACAGTGTATTGGAAAATTATAAGCATTTTTTGTATGTGTAAATATACTTTAGAAGACAAACCAAAATAAATTTTAATTGAATTTTAAAATAATACTATTAAATTCATATGAAGGTGTCGCTCGAATTTTGATATCATTTCTTTTAAAACCCATATTTAGAATTCAGGAGAGATGTGAATGAAAAAGCATCAGCGATTAAATTTTATATATATTTTCATGTCAAAAATAATAATTGCATCTGTGAATTTTGTAAATAAAACAAAAAAGAAAATGATGATATATTTTTTTAATTATTAACATAGCGTCACTCAAATTTGATATCATTGCTTTTAAGACCCATATTTAAAATTCTTAGAGCCAAAAGAAAGTGCTGCGTCAACACTTTTAACCCGTTAAGGGTTTTTGTACTGATATATATACAAACATATAGAAAAATATGTATAAAAAATGCACAAAAAAGTATTTGGATAATTTTACATTTACAAAAATTATCGTTTAAAAAAAAGCAGCCTCAAAGGCTGAAGATTGCAACAACCACATCGAAACATTTATCTTATAAAAAAAAAAAAAAATAAATAAATAAATAAATCGCCAAATCTACTGGCACAGGATATGGAATTTTTCTCTAAACTTTGTATATAAGAAGATTTTAACATAGAAAAGGACATGGACTATTTTTTATGTAATTTATGCATGTAGAAGTAGACAATAGTTTTCAAAACTTCGTCATTTGAATGCAGAATAATTGGCATATTTCATATGAAATGTTTTCTATAATATCCTGTTGCCATAAAAAATTAGCAATATAGAAAAAAAAAACTTTTTTAGCAATACATTAAATTTCCAATAATTAATACATCATTTTAAATGCGAAAGCGACGCTATATTTGTTTATAAAACATGCATAATATTTTTATTTAAATATAAAAACGAAATAAACATTTAAATTAATAAAACTTAAATATGTTATTATGATGGCTTTAAATCCTCACCATTTTCATACATTTTTTTCGTCCACGACAACCAAAACATTCTACTAAATGTCTGAAAATGCACTTTTTATTCTGTTAAGTCAAAATAAAATAACAGGACCCTTAATATTAGAGTACACAGAATGAAAACTATAATGGACGAATTCATTTAATACAGATACAGTACATTGATTCAAATGTATATTTTCCATTAAACATGGCGTCATTTTTACTGGTCAATTTTTTCCCACAAAACCGTAATTACACTCAGAAAAAGGGATTGATTAAAACTACAAAACATGTTTTGTTGAGTACATTTTGGTTGTTTTAGAAAAATTCAAGTAAAATTGAACCATTTTACTTGAATAAACAAAACATTTTTTGCTGACGATACAAACATTTTTTTTGGAATTGCAAAAAAAAAATTTTTTTTGTTGATTCAAATAAAATTTCCATTGACCTATATTTAAACAAAATTTTTGTTTAAATATAGGTCAATGGAAATTTTGTTTAAATCAACATTTTTTTTTTTTTTTTTTTTTTTTTTTTTGCAATTTCAAAAAAAAAAAATTTTTGCATCGTCAGCAAAAAAATGTTTTGTTAATTCAAGTAAAATGGTTCAATTTTACTTGAATTTTGCTGAAACAACCAAAATGTACTCAACAAAACATGTTTTGTAGTTTTAATCAATTCCTTTTTCTGGGTGTAGTCCTACACTATTAAACATTGAAAATATCAAACGAAGCTTGGCTTACAAACGATTTATGGTACAAACTTTAAGGGTTGGTACAGGACACACAACAGCCATTTATTGTATAGGAAACCAGGGTCGGAAATCCATTTATTTAATCAAAATTACAGGGCGTCTCACTCCAATCTGAAGTCGCGTTTTCGTTCATAACTTTAATGGTATTGAAGATACTTTAATGAAATCCTTACAATATTCTTACAATTCATACAAATATGAGTCTGTTGCGAATTTTGTTAAAATATCACTACTGTTAAAGTTATGAACGAAAACGCGACTTCAGATTGGAGTGAGACGCCCTGTAATTTTGACCAAATAAATGGATTTCTGACCCTGGTTTACTGTACAATAAATGATTGTTACAGTGTCCTATACCACCCTTTAATTTTATGCAATGAATTCCGGATCCACCTGTATTTTTTTAGATTTTGCAATGAAAATACCAAAAAACATTATTATATGAAAAATGTCAATTATGTATTCAAGTGAAATTTTGAAATTAAAAATGATGCTTTTCTGTTAGCTGCATGCCACGGGTTAGTAGCAGAGGAAATCTCCAACGATTTCACTATCTACAGCAGCCTTTTTTAATCTGATTATTTCAGTTCTTAAACGCGTAGTTCGATTACATATCTGTTGAATTTGTGTTTCATTTATTTTATATTAATTAATTAATTTATTTATTTATTTATGAAGCGGTTATTTCGTTATGGATTATTATTAGGAAACAATTATGAGCCAATTATATTGTTGTAAGTACAAACTGGTTAAGCTTACATAGATATGATGCACGCGATAGAGATACGTTTTTTTAAATTTATACTTGAAAATTACTTTAAAAACCATTAAAAAAAAAATCATTAAATTGTGATACAGTTTGCAGACAAATTGTATTTTAAAGTACATTTTTTCCTATTCGAAGGTGTAAGTATGGAAATTGTGCGATCATTAGAAGTTAATAAATTCGATAAAAGCAAAATTGATTACTTAGTCGTTGCCATCGTCAGTAGAACGTCATCGTTACTCACGGACATGTTTTTGATTTATGATATACTTTTAAGAGAGAAAATGTGCCTACACCAGTTTATCTGAGAGTAGGGGGAAAACGGGACTGCGGCCCCAGAAGGAACAGGAGTCGGTAGCCCCTTTTCGTTAGTCTCTTCCTGGTCCTTCCGAGGGTAGACTATCATCTAAGACGATGGATTTGATCTAAGAAGGTATTATCTGACATAAGACTTTTTATCTTAGAGAATGAATTTTTCATGGGAGATTTTTTTTATGTATGTTTTGTTTTGGGGAAATAAGGCAGATTTTTTTTTAATTGTTTTCGATTCGTAGGATGCAGATTAATTTAAAATAAATTTACCGATTTAATTAGAGAATGGTACAAAAATAAATTATTCTCACGTGGAATTTTTTTTTTTTTTTTTTTTAGTGAATGACTAATAATGACTGGGCTCTTTTTTACTTACCCATCATACGTAGTATAGGGTAAGTCTTGTAATCGTTTTGAAAATCGAAAAAAAATTTTTTTGACGGATTAACACGTTTCAGACACTGGAGATTCCGAAAAACATATTTTTAGAAAAAAAAATTTGCCGTCCGTCTGTGTGTCTGTAAACGCTCTATCTCCCGAAAAAATTGAGATAGAGACTTGCAATTTTGTATGTACTTAGTATGTAATAATGGGAAGAAGCCTATTTCATTTCAATAACCTCGATTAACCGGAACAATTTTTTTCGGACTCTCGAAATATTCGTTCTGATAAAAGGTATATAAAAATTTTCGAAATTGTTTATTTTAAGAAATGAACATAAAAGACAATAAAAAAACATAAATTTTGCATAAAGCATGAAGTCGATCGGATAATGATATGGTGTGGTTTGGTGATTCATATGGATTAGTTGGTGTAGTACTCGGGATCACAAATTCCGTGAAATTATGTCGGAGAAAAAGTACTATTGTAACTAATAAGTACAAAGAAGACATGGAAATTGGCCGATGAATAAAAGCACATCTCACGTTGTGTTCGCAATTATCCGTGGCGACGAAGTTCTGGGATCGAACTGAACTGAAAGTAGTTTTTTTTGGAAGAAAAGGAAAGTCACATAAGTTAGCAAAGTTCGTTTAATGCAGAGATGTCACAACAAGACAAGTTATCCATAAAAGTCATATCACACCTAAATTTGATACGGCACATTGAAATATAGCACAGGGTGACATCCTTCTTGATAAATCCAAAAATCGTGATGACACTTAGTTTGCAATTTTAGGATGAACGCCGAATTTTGATATCTCCTTAGGTGGCACAGGGGTGAGAGCAATTTTTTTGGGAAGTTGGTCTGCTGGTGATCAGAGGGCAAGTGTCCTATCCGATATGAAAGCGGGCGCAAAGATAACACGCCAAGCGAGTTACATTTCAAGCCAAGATAATCGCATTTTTTGCGTGGGAAATGTAACCGTTACATATACAGCATATCAACTTCATAATTGACGTCATTGGAAGGGAAAAATCTTTTGGCGAAGATTGCACTTTGGCTAAAAAGAGAGATTAAGAATTTTACCATTAATTATTGTTTTGGGAACAGGGTTTTCGAGGAATGCAGCAAAGGCGCCGTTTAAATGCTATAGACATCTGGATACAATATGCTAGACAAAGCTGACCATGAAAAGGAAAACATTTTATGCCTTGTATAATTTCATTTCTTTTGATATGTAGGAGACCGAATAAGTACGTTAATGATAATTTAAAAACAATATGCATGATTTTGACTAAAAGTCTTTCGTTGAAAGAGAAAGATAAAAAGGGTGCGCTTTTTAACAGCCGGGAATGTATATGAATTACGATTATGCAGAAAGGGGAAAATATATTTGATAAAATACATAAAATATAGATTGCTTTAATTTTTTGAAAGGAATATATATGGTATCTTTACCATATATATATCACCCCTTCACAAGATTTTGAAAAATTTAGAATGTCACCCTGTAAATATAATACAAAATATCAAAACAGAAAAATAATAATAAAAATAAAATAAGTATGCATACAATAATGTAAATAATAATATGTAGTACTACAATAATATCTTCATATTAGTATAATAAATGGCCATACATCTTTCAAATTGCAGCAAAATATACTTTTAAAGTCTATGAAAAGTCCTTTATCCATATTAGTACAATTGTTAGCTGCAAACATATTTTTTGTTTATTTTATAAATATAATGGTGCACCTATATAAATGAACTTTTCGTTGTTCTTTTTACACAGTCCTTGAAAGGAGTTCAAGAATGAAAAATTACAGTTGTATTTTTTTTTTAAGGTTTGCTCACGTGATTTCATTTATCAACAAACATAAGCATGATAAATGAGTCTTTAGTGCACAAAATTTTTGTATTTGCTTAAAAAGTTCACAAGTTTGCACTATATTATTAAAAATCTTAAATGAAATGTAAATACAAAAATTTCAAAATAAAGAAACACAATTACAATTATACAATGATAATATAGAGATTATAAAGATTATAAAGATACATATATAAAATGTTAAACGTAAAAAAGTTTTCGTGTAAAGACACAGGAGAGATAAAAATGATGCAAGACATGGGCATCGATAAAAAATATCTCCCCTTAAACTTGTTGTAATAACAAGGAAGAGACCGCAGTTTAGGACATTGGTCATATTCGGGACAGGGCGTATTTAGGGAGAGGGGTTTATTTTTGGTAAATCCACCCCCCCTTGCTCCGCACATATTTGGAAACTCCGCCTATGATTGGAGCTACTCGGATTCATCAACGGGTTTGAAAAATAGTAAAATTGGGTATACCAATTTTAACAAAGTTTTTGCTCTCATACACAATGGAATAAAGACCCCCACATGGGTAATAATTTTGAACGGGGCTTATTCCGCAAGGGCGAATAAAAACTAAAAAAAAAAAGAAAAATAAATCAAAGTTTTTTTTTTGTTCAAAAACCTAAAAATCCTTCAATAGACACGTTCTAGAGTGTAGAGAGCATAAAGTCATAATCGGGATATTTATATATTGTTTAGAAAATTAAATTCTCAAAATAACAATTATTTTATTTTAAGTTATTTTAAAAATTAAAAGTCTAGATTAGAAAAAAATAAATGTTAAATTCAGATGAGGTAATTAATTTGAAATTTTAACAAAATGATAAGTATCTTTAAAAATGCAGCAAGTTTTAATGGATTTGTCAAATGTTTAAATTTATGGCAATAACTAATATTCTTTTTTTTTACAATAAAAAACAAACAAGATTGCAAAGAATATGGGAAAAATACCTTTTGTCAAATAAACAAATTCTGCAGTACTGCAACATAACACATAAACAATGGACCAGCCATATCACAAATAAAAACAAATACTACAATACTACAAAACATGCATGCATAAATACACCTATATCGCGAAGAAGGAGCATTCATGAATTCGACAAATTGAAAATTTTACCTACACATTAATATTTTATTGCTTTTCGAGGACGTAAATTATAGTACCCAACACTGGTTATTGCTAGGAGGATTGTTATGAACATTATGATAATTTAAGTCAAATAAATGGTTATTTCTAGGAGGTGCAAGTAAAAGTCTGTCAATATGAACTCTGAAAATTGAATTGTTAACATGAGAATTCAGTTGTTGAATTGAAAAAGAAACAGGTGAGTGTTTCTTTACAACTATATAAGGTCCTGTATACCTTGGCTTAAATTTATCTGATGATTTTAGGTATACAATGTCTTTCTCAGCAATTGGCCTGAGTTTTGCCTTTTTTTATGATATTCGTTTCTCTTAATTTGAGATGCTTTTATATTTTCATAAGCTTTGTAGTAAATACCATTTAAATCATGAAGAAGATTGTAAAAGTCTACATTTTGGTCTAGAAAGGGTTGATTAGCATTTAAATCATATGTATCAAATATTAGAGATAGTTCGCGTCCAAAATGTAAAAGATTCGGAGAGAAAGAAGTAGAAGAATGTTTAGAACCATTATAGAGATTTTTATGAATAGCAATGGCATTTTCAAAGGAATGTCCTTCTTTCATTAAAGTATTGATTGAGTATTTAAGAGATGTGTTTATCCTCTCGCTTATAGAATTGCTAGCTGGGTGTGAGACAGAAGAGTGATTTATTTTAATACCTAGAGTATTATTTAAAGTATTATACACATAAGAACGAAATTGGGGCCCAAGGTCTGATAATACGCAGGCAGGACGCCCGAAAGTTGTCATATAGGCAAATAAACACTTTACAATTTTAGGTGCAGTTGTATTGTAGAGAGGGTACAGTTCAATATGTCGAGAAAAATGATCCGTGACTGTGAGAATAGTTTGACCGTTTTTAAAAGGACCAACAAGATCAATTGAAATGGTATTTCTGGTTGTTTAGGGGTATATGTTGGTTGCAGTGGGGCATTAGGTACACGATGATGTTTAGCCTGAAGACATAATAAACAAGAAGATACATAATTTAAAGTATCGGTGTACATACATTTCCAACAATACCGTGAAGAGAGGAATTCATATGTTTTAGCTAAACCAAAATGAGATAAATGGGATATTGTTAAAACTTTAGGTTTTAAAGAATTGGAAACCATAATTACATACACAAAAGTATTATCCGCAACATTATTTTTTTTTAACATTAAAACCTTAGAATCGGGATGAATGAAATAAGATGGGAATTTTTTTGAAGAACCTGTTTTTAAAATCTCTTCATATATTGGAGCTAATTGTGGATCTTTTAATTGTTCTTGAACAAAAGTTTCATTAGAAATTTCAAGCAAAGCATCCTTTTTATTTTTACTATTAATGACTAAGCAATTCACAATTTTGTTGTTGTTATTTTCCTCAAAGTCATTTTCAACAATAGGTAATGCCTGTTTATCTTCAGAAATGAGATTAGGATTAGAATTCAAAGTTTCAATATTTTCTTCAGTAAATTCGCATCGGGATAAATAATTAGTAGAACATTAGAAACACCTGGAATATGTTTTAAAGTAAAGGTGAATTTTGATAGTTGCATGAGCCAGCGAGTGGTGATATCTGCCGGATTAGTGGTTTTTTTGTATTTATCAAGAGGTTTACTGTCCGATAAAATTATGAAAGGACGATTATAGATATAGTAATTGAAAGCATTTACAGATTTTACAATGGCCATAAGTTCTAACTTTAAAGCCGGTATTTCTTTTCGGAGGGTTTGAGAGATTTTGAAAAGTATGAGACAGGAAGCAACTGATTATTATGCTCTTGTAATAATACACCAGAAATAGCGATACCTGAAGCATCCGTGTTCACGTAAAATTCTTTGTCCCAATCTGGCAGACGTACCCTTGGTGGTTGAAAAAAGATTTTTTGAATATTATGAAACACATTTTGATGCACATCAGTCCATTTAAAAGTTGAGGATGGTTTAGATAATTCGATGAGAGGCTGAATAAGTTTAGAAAATTCAGGAATTAAACTCTTATAAAAAGTAGCTAGTCCTACAAAACTTCTTACTTGCTTTTTTGTTTTTGGAACAGGAAATGACCTAATTTTTAGAATATTAGCTTGAATTGGAGAAATAGTGTGGTTGTGAATATGAAAACCCAGATAATCTATATTATTCTTGTGAAAATAACATTTAGAAGGTGACAAAGTCAAGTTGTATTTACCTAAGATTTCAAGAATTTTTGTTAGTTTATCGTACGTTTCCTGAAATGAGTTAGAGCCAAAAATTAAATCATCTTGATAGGCATAAATTCCTTCTAACTGCATTTCATCCAATAAACTATCCATAAGGGCTTGAAAATATGCACTTGCATTTTTTAATCCAAAACATAGTCTTTTATATTTAAACGATCCAAACATGGACGTGAAAGTGACCTTATCCTGATATTCTGAAGGAAGGTCAATTTAATGGTAAGCCTGTTGGAAGTCAAGGGACGTGAAAAATTTATATTTAGATAAGTTGGAAATAATATTTTGTATTTTAGGGAGAGGGTATGAAGAAGATTGTACAACTGTGTTTAACATCCGTAAATCCAAGGCAAGACGAAATTTTTGTGTACCTGATCCATCAGGTTTTTTTTTGACAAGAAGGATTGAACAAGACCATTCCGAACATGAGCGTTTAATGATACCTGCATCAACTAATTGGTTTATTTGTGTTAATGCTTCTTTTTGAAGTGCTTGAGGAATGGGAAAAGGAAGTGTTTTAATTGGGAAATCATTAATAAATTTAATGTTTCGTTTAAATTTATCAGTGTGACCTAATGTTTTCATAGATTTTCAGAAAACAGCAGAATTATTCAGTAATAACTCTTTTAATATTTTAGTCTCTGCATTCGGTAAGTGTTGTAAATTAAAGTCATCTTGTGAGAGATCAAGTTTTCGTTGGTTTAAAATATCAGTAGATGCCTGAATGAAATTCAAAAATTGTTTGGTTTCTTCTTTGAAATTACTTTTAACAGCCTCTAGCTGTTGGGCATCTTCCACAATCTGGTCAATTGGCGTTAAGAAACCAATATTTGCTCTTTTATTTACATGAACATTTTTAGTTGTCATATTTTTTACATAAATTTTAAATTCATGTGGGTTTGATTTATCAGTTTGAATCTTCGTGTTCGTATTACACGGACGGATCCAAGCAGGAGAACACCACAGTAGGCTGTGCGTTCCTTGCTGTGTCAGAGAACCAAGTACTTGCGGAGAGCCAGTTCCGTCTCTCCGACGGGGCGGAAGTGTTTGCGGCGGAGGTCCACGCGATCAAAGAAGCAATCACCCATGCCCACAGGAGAGGTCTCGGGGAGCTCGACGTCTTCTCAGACTCGAGATCGGCGCTTCAAGCGCTTCACGGACTTGTGCCTCAGCACAAAGCCATTGCCGAGATTAGGGATCTGATTAAAACAACAGGAATTGAGGATCATCTGCATTGGGTCCGGGCCCATGTTGGTCACATCTTCAGCGAGAGGGCGGACAAGTTGGCAAAAGAAGCCACTGCTCGACATGACGTCGATGTAGTGATTCCAGTCAAGCGCCGCCAAGCCAAAAAAGACCTCTTTGGACGTGCCTTGTCCAAGTGGCAAGAGAGATGGGACCAATCTGGGACCGGGCGCAAGACCTATGAATCTTTCCCACGCGTCGGCATCCGTCGACTGCAGGGCGATTTCTTCATTAATCAGGTCTTCACGGGGCACGGCACCTTTGGCGATCATCAGGCTCGATTCTTTCACCACGACTCTACATGTTTTTGTGGGGTTGAGGTGTGTGACATCAGCCATGTGCTCTTCCGGTGCGAGCTCTGGAAGTCTGTGCGGGAAAAGTACTTTCCTCGTGACTTTCGGACGCGAACGCCGCGCGATCTCTGCCTGTGTGGCTACGCCAGAAAGGGTGTCAGGTTGATCATTCACCGACTCCTTATGCGTACACTAGATCGCAACCTTGGTCGCCAAAGAGCAGGCCGTAATCACCGAGCTCTTCCACGCCCACACTTGAACGCACTGCGAAATGCCCGTGGTCCCCACGGCGCAGGACGTAGAGGTACAGGTAATGGTGCAATAAGTACGCAGGCTTGAGACTCGTCTCATAAGCCGGCAGTCGTCTGTGATAAATGGGCTAGTCACAGTTATGTATATATATATGTTGTTGTAGTTAAAGTTTGTTGTTGAAGTTTGAAATATTTTAAGCATTCTAGTCAGTAGTTGTTGTTGTTGTAAATTTAAAGTTTATATGTTGTTGTACTAATCCTTTCCCTTTCAGGATCCACTGCAAAAGGGAACGTGACAACCTCTGTAGGTTGCTCACACCCCTCGAGCTGTGGTAAAGCAAGAGCCGTTGTGGTAGCTCGACATATGACCTAGCGACCGTCTCCCCCTATGGGGTCTCGCGAACGAAGTCGTCGGGGGTTCCATGGCGGTTCATCAAGGTTCCCACTCTGCGGAAGTTTCCTCCGAGATGCGGGGTTACTGCCGTGACGACCTATGTCACCAACCTTGGTAAAATGACCTGGGGGTCCGCAGTTGGGGAGCGGCCTCAGGCCGATCGCAGCGCCGGGCGAGACAAAGCCCTTCAGAGGCTTGGGTGCGATGGTCGTTTACGCGCGTCGGCGACCCCCGTGGGCGCTTGACGGCGCAGGATAGTTTTATCAGTTTGAATAATCGAATCAAAAGAAAGAATGTCTTTTACAAGCATGTCATTCTGAAATAAATATGGGGTATCATGAGAAATTTGTTTTGCGCGTACTGAAATACATTTTACCTCATTTGGAAAAATAACCAGTTTGTTTACTAGACAAACATTATGAGAGATATCAGTTTGTACATTTACGTTATGACATTCCGCTGACTCTGAGTTATCATCTATGTAGATAAAGGGAATTCTCAGATTATCAAGTTGCATTATTTTGTTACCTAGATCTAATGTGATGTTAAATTTCTCAAGAAAATTTAATCCCAAAATACCATCAAATTTATACTCTTTAGGAATGTCAACAATGTAGAAGTAATGCGAAAAGTGTTTTTGTTCAATTTTGAATGAAATTCGAATACATGCTGTAAAATCTATCTTAGAATTAACGGTAGTTAAAGTTACATTAGTCCCTAAATGTTTATACTTAAGCACATGTTTAAGTTTATCAAATAACTGTACAGATAAGAGGCTAGTTGTACTTCCAGTATCCACAAGTAAAAAGGTATCTTGTTTTGCGATGGAGGCCTTTATAAGGGGAAGTGTGGGAGAGTACTTATTGACATTCAAAAGAATTTCATGAAAGGAATTACCGGTCGGTGTTGTATCAGTGACACTGTGAGAATCAATAGAATTTTGAGGAAAATCAGTTTGTACAGCAATTGTATTTGCAATGGAAATATGCTGAGAAGTTTGAGAACCTGTTGAATTAACCAGTCTCTCAGCCGACAATTTTGGAAGAGAATCATCAATGTATAAACATTTATCACTGTGTGCTGACTCATTTTCACATGCAGACATACGCTGGTCAGCCTTAGCATATGTCTCTAGGGGTTTAAATTTTTATTTTGTGGAAACCTGTCATTTCTATCACTGTAATATTTACTAAATTTTTTATCATAACGCGCGTTCGCTCTTTGCCATCTGAAACATTTCTGCGCTATATGCCCAAAACGAAAACATAACTGGCAACGATCATTATTTCTGGCCCAATTATTTTGTCTAGTTTGTGGCGCTCTATGAAATTTTGACTTATAACGAACCTGAAAATTTTGTCTGTTGTCATGTTTACATTGTTTTGGAGATTCCGGTTTTCTTGATGTTTGAGCAAAATTTAAGTTATTAATTTTCTCCGTTAATTCCTTAATTTTACTTTCCAATTGATTGCATTCTACATGTGCCGAACCGCTAGCAGACAAAACATTGTTATTTATGAAAATCTCTTGTAGAGATTGTGCCCTGTCAATTGCCTTATCATATGTGTTGATGCCTTCTTCTTGCAACTTAATTTTAATGTCCGAAGGTAAACAATACATAAATTTAACGTATTTTATTTTATTTAATGCATCCTTGTCATGAATTTCGGGATATACCTTTGATACAAGGACATTAAGTCTATGAGCAAAATTTTTTACTGTCTCCTGTGGTAACATTGTTAAACAATTTAAGTCATTTAAAGTTGCGGCCGAAGAATTCTGTGAAAAGAATTTTTGAATGCGATCGCGAATGAATTCAAAGTCTTGAGCGTTATAAAGTACAGGGTCCTCCAAATAATATTTTTTGGCGGGAACTTTCAGTTTAGTCTTAAGATAATCGACAGTTTGTTCATTAGTTATTTCCTTAATTTTCTGATAAGTTAAAATTTGGTTAAAGAAATGGTTAATTAATTCGGGGTCGCCGTAAAAATCATCAACAACGTACTCAAAATTCTTAGAATTAGCCATGATGATATCACCTTAAAAGTTTAATTTTTTTTTTTTTTTTTTTTTTTTTTTTTTTTTTTTTTTTTTTTTTTTTTTAGACACAGGTAAAATATCATAAAATAAGCAAAATAAAAAAAGCAACAATTTAAACAAACCACACTTGATATTTTATTTAAAAAATCATTAAATATTTAATCTTAGAAGTATTAAAGAAAAATTAACTATAAATCATAAATAGTGGTTTCAACTACAAAAATAAATATAAGATACCAAAATATAACACGGAGAAAAATATACTTTTCCGTCATGAAAAATTTTAGCTATAAAATGCAATGTTTATAAATATCAAAATTTGAAAGTCTATGAATGTTAAAAAGCCATTCTGTCTTACCTGAACACAATTATACCTTTTAAACCTTATTATTATTTTTTAAACATCTACAGCAAAAAAAAATTTTTATTAAATAAATAAAATTCAATGAGTTCTTTTTAATCGTTTAAACATATATTGCTCATATTATATATCTAGATCCTCTTAAAAATATAAAAACATTACTTGAAACTATACGGAAATAATATTTCATCAATGTAAAAGTTCTAGCAAAATTGAAAATTTCCTTCTTTTATCAACCTTTTACAAAATAAAGACTTACCTCTATAAAAAATATCCATAGCGCTTTTTTTTTTTTTTTTTTGCAAAACATATTAATAGAAAAAGAAAGCACAAAATACTATATTTAAATTGCTATTCCGGATCGTATTCGCTAAACTTTAAATCACTGAATGAATTAAAAAACGAAAACAAAAGTTTTCTTTGTGGTTATTCATTGAGAAAGATATTTCTTTCATAACGTGAATTTTTATCTTGTAGCTGAATAAATTTGGATTGTCTGAAAACAAAGTTCACAAGAGTTCGCTAAATTGTGGTACTCAGCTAAACACAAGGTCAGAACGCAGCGTTGAATTAGATGTAGATAATATTCATTTCTTGTGTTTTAATTGTTGCACGGCGATGAAAATCAATTTTTCGATGACTGAGAAGAGAAAAAGAACACAATAAGAAGTTCACAAAGTTCAAGATAAAATAGCATTTTCACTTTAGGTGCGGGCGAAGATTTTATGAATGAAACATCACTCATTGAAGAAAAACCACATGTTGAAAATCACAGATTGCATCAGGGCTTTTGAATATCATTTTTCACGGAACACGATGCAGCATAAAACACTGAGATGAAATAATTCGATGGTGCTCCGACGCTGTAGTCTATTTAATTATTATTACAATCGCATATCTCACAGAAATATTTTTGAAGTTTTCTTTTTTTATTCACAGAATGGTTGGAGCAGAAGGCTGTGCATATTTCACAATTCGTTGAAAGTTGAAGACGCACGAACACATATACGGAGACAATTCGGGACAGTGCGCGGGCAGGCACCGTGAACTTTTTGTAGATTTTAGCA
Source organism: Maratus michaelseni (assembly GCA_963931845.1). NCBI lineage: Eukaryota > Metazoa > Arthropoda > Arachnida > Araneae > Salticidae > Maratus > Maratus michaelseni. Next base: position 22,881,019 of record OZ007590.1, on the reverse strand, counting down.
GATATGAATGAGAAAATTCTTTTTTTTTTTTTTACAGTCACAGAAGAGTCATCATGTAGAAATTCCTCCAGGCACAAACTAGCGTAGCGTCCCCTGTCCACATATTTCACAAAGTTATGTAGCAGACGTATTTTTGGATCAGAAGTTATGCATATATCCTTACAGCAGGGAGTCCAGCACTAGGAGCTTATGTAGAATTCCGTATAAGTTTTTGAATAATTATTTTTCATTTTCAGACTCCCCCCAGGCGCACCCTAGGAGAACATAGAAGATAAGAAGGTCCAGTTCGATAATTGAATAGGCATCATATTCGTATGGTGTGGTTTGGTGATTCATATGGATTAGTTGGTGTAGTACTCGGGATCACAAATTCCGTGAAATTATGTAGGGGAAAAAGTACTATTGTAACTAATAAGTACAGAAAAGACATGGAAATTGGCCGATGAATAAAAGCACATCTCACGTTGTGTTCGCAATTATCCGTGGCGACGAAGTTCTGGGATCGAACTGAACTGAAAGTAGTTTTTTTTTGGAAGAAAAGGAAAGTCACATAAGTTAGCAAAGTTCGTTTAATGCAGAGATGTCACAACAAGACAAGTTATCCATAAAAGTCATATCACACCTAGATTTGATACGGCACACTGAAACATAGCACAGGGTGACATCCTTCTTGATAAATCCAAAAATCGTGATGACACTTAGTTTGCAATTTTAGGATGAACGCCGAATTTTGATATCTCCTAAGGTGGCACAGGGGTGAGAGCAATTTTTTGTGGAAGTTGGTCTGCTGGTGATCAGAGGCCAAGTGTCCTATCCGATATGAAAGCGGGCGCAAAGATAACACGCCAAGCGAGTTACATTTCAAGCCAAGATAATCGCATTTTTTGCGTGGGAAATGTAACCGTTACATATGGAGCATATCAACTTCATAATTGACGTCATTGGAAGGGAAAAATATTTTGGCGAAGATTGCACTTTAGCTAAAAAGAGAGATTAAGAATTTTACCGTTAATTATTGTTTTGGGAACAGGGTTTTCGAGGAATGCAGCAAAGGCGCCGTTTAAATGCTATAGACATCTGGATACAATATGCAAGACAAAGCTGACCATGAAAAGGTAAACATTTTATGCCTTGTATAATTTCATTTCTTTTGATATGTGGGAGACCGAATAAGTACGTTAATGATAATTTAAAAACAATATGCATGATTTTGACTAAAAGTCTTTCGTTGAAAGAGAAAGATAAAAAGGGTGCGCTTTTTAACAGCCGGGAATGTATATGAATTACGATTATGCAGAAAGGGGAAAATATATTTGATAAAATACATAAAATATAGATTGCTTTAATTTTTTGAAAGGAATACATATGGTATCTTTACCATAAATGAGTTGCCGAAAAAAATTGGGAATCCTATTTACCACACTCTTCGATTTTTCATGACCCTGTATTTCATCCAAATTTCACTTCAGAGATATATTTTAATTGGAAATTTGACGCTTAATCAGATGCAATAAACCGCTAGTTAATAGGATTATTATTTTTGGAGTTATAAGGAAAAACCACTTTCAAGCAATTCAGTAGTCGAGCCTTTAAAGTTTATGACGTCATCAATCCACGATTTTATTTGAATTGCATTTTATAGGTAGTTTACACATTTTTATTTTAATATTTTACATTATGCATATCCATGATGGGTAAGTATTACGGTGGCCCCCAACGACTAGTTACTTCTGAGTTTAAGCCATACTCTGCAACCATCACTAGTTTGAAACTATAAAAACAAAAAATTTTAAGAGAATTTGTTTGTTGATTGCTTAACTAATTATTATTTTTATTTTTTTTATTTTTTTTTATTTTTAGAAAAAAAAATGCCAAGCTATTAATAAATTGATCAGTGGAAATATATTTAAAACAAAATTCAAAATTCTGTAACATAAAAGCGTTTACACGGCTGTGTCTGAGATTATTTATCGACAAATGTTCTCTGTTTATGTAATCGATAATTCACTGTTTTTTTAATTCAAAGTATCTTTTAGTAGACAGTAATCAAACAGCAAAATTGTATTGCGTTTTTGTTTTTTTGTTTTTGCCAATGCAAAAAGCGATTTCATATCCGTCTATGCCATTTTTGTACTTCTAGTTCTTATTTTTATACTGCTGTCCTTTGAAATTATCTATAGAATACAGAAATGGATTTTTTTTCTTTATATCTTCCTATGTTATGGTTTACTCATGCTTAAACAATTTCATATGCCATCTTTCAAAAGAAGTTCTGTTGCGTAAAACATGGATGTTTTTATAATCTTCCAGTATTAAAACACTAAAAAATATCATTTAAGGTTACTTTTTTGATTTTTAAAAGTATATCTTGCATTATGTAAGGACATTTTTTAAAGATATTTAGGTTAACAACATCTAGAACCTAGTCATAATAAATACATATCAAACTGAATCATACTTCTATTTGATGTTAATCTTTAATTTTCAATGAGAAATTTATGAATAAAGTGATGATATGTTTAATGATGCCATTTTTTTTTCTTGAGTGATACAATGTAGCACGCTTTTTATTTATTCTAATTTTTTTTTTTTTTACAGGAAGCTATACCATTGTTACCTGGAAATATATATAGGTGGAAGAAAAACAAAAGGTAGCAAGACAAAAAACTGAATAAGACTCTAAGAAATTATATCAAGTCTGTGAATGATGAATCCTATCAAAGAAGAATTTTATACATATATTCAAGAAAAATGCACTGAATAATCTCAAATTTTTATAATATGAATTCTCCGTCTAAATTTTAACAAAATGTGAAACTGTTGCACTGCAGTCATATAAATTTCGTAATATTATGGCTATAAAAGTGCCTCAGTATCGTCGTTTTCAGAATCAGTATGAATTTTTAACTGAAAATGCATGGGAAATCAAAGTTCCGCAAAGTGAACATATTGAATGGGCAATTGTTCTGTCTTGCCTATTTTCAGACAGTTTATACGACAAAATTAAAGAATTCATGGGACTAGAAGAAAACGTGAAAGGAGTCGTTGAAACATTCAATCCTTTTATAAATAGATTTTCTTTTTCTCAAAATTGCACGTTAAAAAATATTGTTAAAGAATTCAGAGATAAACTCAAGGAAGCACTTGTAAGGACACCAGTACAGTTGAAATAGATGTAAAAGTAATGTTAAAACGTGTTTCAGAGTACCTGGGTTGCAAAATATATTTATTTTTAAAGGATATGAAATCATTTGATCTTTTTTCTCCAGATGATACTCCTCCTGGCGTCATTATATTATTCAAGTCCGAACAAGGTGGTGAAGTAGAAAATAGTTTTGGTTTGGTGGAAAGTTATTGTGAAAAATGGAGAAAAGATGCTCTAAAATATATATTGTCCAAAACAGCCGTAAAAGTACAAACTTTTGAAAATATATGGCAAAAAGTAAAATGTAACGAAAATTTTCTAATTACGATTCTTAAAAGTGATATAAGAAATGTCATTGAAGATTTAAGTGACTCCCCATTGATAATAAGAAAATTACATGAATGTGGTTTTCAGATAGATCCCACAATAAAAGATCAGGATGAACGGTGTGGTTTTTATCATGCTTTATCCAGAAATAATTCTGATTTGTGCGTCAGTGTGTATCACTTTGGAATATTCTGTTGTACAGAAGATAATTCATCCACAAGAGAACCAAGCAGGGACGTAATTCATAATCTGAAAGTTTTGAAAAAAACTCTGCTTAACGATATGGAAAAATTGGCTGGAGAACTTGAATCCGATAATGCTCAGTTGCTAAGAAGTATTTACAAAAAGTACCTGATCTTTAACTCACTGATTTCATTAAAAATTAAAGTCAGTGAAACAGTCCTGAAAGCTCTGGGAGAAACTGCTGCTATCTATCCAGGTGAAAGAAATGATGGAAAGTTTCAAATCCAAAAACATCGTAACATAGTGATTTCTATATTAGATGCATATTTAGAAAATTCAAAAAGATTTTATCGCGATAATAAACATAAGTTGGAAAATTACGTGGACTATAAATACTATTTTGACATTATTGATGTAGATGTTTCTTTATATTTCTTTGACTATATTTTCAAACTAAAAAAGAAATTAATATTAAAAGACGAACATACATATGCTACAGCAGAATCCAGCTTTTTTATTTTCCTTCTTAATTATGTTGTATGTAACAGAAAGCTGAAAAAATCAGCATGTTTCAATACGCTGTGTAAAATTTCTAAGAGCAACACTTACGAAATTCCATTTATGATAAGAGAATATCATCTTGGAAAAATAGAGTTCTTCTATTATGTTTTGAAAAATACCGCAGTAGATGACGAAGTTGTAAGAAATGAGGTACCAGCAAAAGAATTTTCGCTTTTATTGCATGAATATGAAGAAATTAGAAATTATTTTCTTATAAGAAGATTAACTATTTATATGAAAAGTGGGACAAATGTTATAGAAGAAACAGATTGTAAAATACTACAGGTGTTTATTATTCAAAGAGTTCTTCAGGTGATTGGAGAATTTATGAAAAAGGAACCGGATGATGACTTCACTGTCAAATGGTTGTTATCTTTATATTTTCCTAAGTATGTAAGAAAAGCTTTTCATGACCTAAGAAATGAGCTATCCCATTTGAACAATCAAAAATTTGGCATAAAGATAAATGTTGAGAAAGACATGAATTTTTTTAAAGGTGTTCAAGACGATATTAGCAATATGTATGAATACATACAGCCCTTTTTGAATGTTATGACTGAGATGATCATCATATATATTAAAGAAAAGTTGATAGCTGCATCAAATGAAATGACAGCATCTGATAATTGCAGAGAAGTATTCCAATATAACATTAAAACGATTATTGAAATTATTCTAGATATTCCAGTTCAGTTCTTCCAAAAGAAATCTTTCGATGATTTAATAATGGTTTTTGAAAATATTTTGAAACATTTGGAAGAAAAACTGTGGGAAAAAGAAGACGAATTCAGAAAAATAAAATCCAAAAAAATGCAAGATGAAGAAAAAATTATACTTTCATCCATGAAGAAAATGTTTCAACCGATAAAATATCTTTTAAATTTATTGCTGTATAAATTTGAATTACTTCATCAGATGTATTACAAACCCCATGAAGAACATTACAAAACTGTAAAAGAGTTTTTACGTCGTTTCGAAATATGTAATAATCAGCGTAATTTATCTAACTTCATAAATGATTCCAAACTTCTAATAACAGACTGTATACGCATTATCTCACAAGTTAGAACATCACAAAATATTAATATTATTCAATTAAAACCCATTCAGAATACAGAAATTTTTTGTAAAATATTAAAGACTTCTACTTTTTTATACTATAACGATGAAGAAGAAATAAAACAATATTTTCACACAAAATTGAAGGATGATTTTTCAAGCAGAGAAAATATTAAATGCCATATACTTGAAGGTTTCACAATGAATGAAGAAGATCTTGAAAACAATAGAATTTCATATATGTTAACAGAGGAGTGGACAATATTTTTAAGCCATTACAAGAAATAAAAGAAAGGGAAAGCTTTAAACAGCCTTGAAAGACATGATCCGCTGATGAAGCTTGAAGATATTTTTAAAGAAAACTCTGTAAATGAGAAAGAATTGGAACTACTTTGCAAAAGAATTCCTCTTCCTTGTGATATTCGAGGAAAACTTGGGAAATTTATAAAAGGTACACAAAAAAAGACAATGGGAAATAGCTTATCACATCTTTTAAATCGCATCATAAATTTGGAAAAAGTATTAATAGGCGAAGAAAATACAGCTTTAGATCTGTGGATAAGTGAAAACCTTTTTCTTGAAAAACACATTTTTAATCGTTTTGTCGAAGACAGACATGCTAAATTAGCAACTGAAATGCTGATTTTTGATTGCATGAATCTTTTTAAGAAAAAACTGGACGAATGGGAGAAATCTTCTGGCCTTTTTCAAGGAATCGATTTACGCAACATTTTTGCTCACGAAGACCTCGTTATTCATAACATTTGTGAATGGTTTGACCCCAGTGACCTGCCATCGGATATTGTACGAACTGTAATTAGTTTTTTGAAAGATAAGCGAATTATTGTCGCTATTCTTGAATTATATGAAAAGGCAAATAACAATTTTAACGAATTTTTGAGACTTTTGGAGTCAGAGGGAGAAAAAAGTGGTTTAGTTGACAAACATAATGTTATACTTGAAAACATTAAAAAATATGTTGAGCTACTTCCTTACGCAGATAAAGCTCTCTGCATGTCGTGACATTTAGAAATAAATAAGAAAAATTTTTAAAAAATCTACAAGCAAAGATAACAATTGGTAACGTTAATTTAACGTTTCAATCATGTACCGAAGTTCTCTAAATACTTAAAGCATGAATTATTTTTTCCTGTTAAAAAAACAAGGCATCTGTGAACTCAAAAAACAAGTGAAATGAATTTGAAGTTTTGATTAATTACAATTTATTTGATTGACTGCATATAGTGAATGACATTTTAAAAAATTTTAGTTCTATTTCTTATATCTAAAATTATAACAAACGATTTTTGAAGAAACAATGCTTTGAATTCTAATTTTGATAAAACTTGAATGAAATTTTAAAAAGTATTTTATATCATAGTTTTTCTTCAGAATTAATTGTAAAAATTTCAAGATTTTGCGTTAATGAAATATTTATCCAGCATATTTGCACACTAACAAATAATGCATAGATTTTGTTAAATTCAACGCTACGATTTATCGGACATGTTTTGGTAAATCGTAATAATTACAACGAAATCTATTAAGGATTCCGTTAAAGCTCATCTACGCCATCATTCAAATTTATGAATATTTTCTCGAATAAAAAAATAATTATTTTTTATTAATTAAATTTTTCCAAGATATTTCCACTAATTTTTAATTTAATTTACATCAATGCTATTAGCTAATCTTTTATGTTAGTACCTACCCTGCTAGTAAAAGTCGATAGGATAATAAATGGCCTTTCATTGGCAATAATTGGAAAGCCAATGACCAATGCCCGTAAACTAACCCCATAAATATTGGAATTAAATATTGCCCCAAGATTAGGGTGCTTGTATTTAATCAAAATATTTTTTGCCAATATAGTTCCAATATTAGTAAGTATTATTTCTCCATTTTATTGCTCATATTTTCAATAAAAATCTATTTTATGCAATATTAGCGTTTAATAGCAAATATTTTCGATGTAAATTTAATATTTCTGTGATAGGTGGCATTTCATCGTCAGCATTTTCAATGTACAATAAAGATTTATGCAATATTAGTAATTTGAAATACATTCCAATGAATACTTCCAATGTATAGCTAATATTTTTAAATAGTGGCATAATAGAGGCATTTCATTGCAAATATTCCCAAGGTAAGAAAATATTTAACCAATAATGGTATTTCTTTGGAGGTTTTTTCGACTTATACAATACTAGATGGATATTGCGACCCAATATGTTCAATATAACCAATATTGCTTTGCTAGTAGGATTTATCACTTTCATCAGATGCCTGATATGTAAGATAAAGAAAAAATAATAATCATCTTTTAAATAGGCATTAAAAAATGCATATTTTATTTCTCTTATTAATAGACAGTTATATAAGTTTTGTATCTCTATATAACATGTAAATATTTAATTTTCTCTACTATGGAAATTTTCTAATTGACTAAAGATATTTGGTTAACATTAACTTCCAAAATCATCAACCTATCAAAATCGATCTGTAACTTTTAGAGATTAATGCATTCTGATGCAAGCAAGTAAACATACAAGCATATTTAATGTTGTTCTGTAAATTTGTATCAATTGTAAAATAAAATTTATATTTATTTGTATACATACATTCGTTGTTTTCTTTGCTTCTATTTTTAAATTCAGCATTTTTACAAGTAAAAAACAAAATAGTGAATATGCCTGGAACATGCATTTCTTCAATAGATACTTATCACTGATGTTTTTACTGTTTATTACTGTTAATTTTACGGTATAATACTGGCAGTTAGGGTGCCAGTATTATACTGTAAAATCAACATTTTTTTTTTTTTTTTTTTTTTTTTTTTTTTTTTTTTTTGCAGTGTACGTTTGAGACCCACTGAAATAGAATGAAAATGTGTATTTAAGACTGAATTAACTAAATACTAGTTTGTTTAAAATTTCTTGGACATCAACTTTATTGTTTTAATTTGAAACATTATGTTGATAAAAATTTATTCATTACTGAAACATATCCTAACTAAAAACTGTAACAAATAAGTATTAATTTAAAGAGTTGCATGATAAAATATTTGCCGAAACGTCAGTTGAGGCTTACTGTGGAGACCCGAAAAGTTTTTGGTTTCTGTCTGTCTGTCTGTCTGTCTGTCTGTCTGTTTGTCTGTCTGTCTGTCTGTCTGTCTGTCTGTCTGTCTGTCTGTCTGTCTGTTCCGCACTATTTTGTCTTTTCTGATATGGTACAAGTGAAAGTTCATTTACGATTTACATCTCTTTTTTTTTTTTAAATTGTTATCATCTTTAGTTTGTCTTTATTTCTGTCTGTAAATTTTGAAGAAAAATGCTGGTTATTAAGGGCTATTTCAGAATGTTTTAAACGAAAAAAACAAAAGCTTTGTTTGTGACGTTTATTTTTATTGCCGAAACGTCAGTTGAGGCTTACTGTGGAGACCCGAAAAGTTTTTGGTTTCTGTCTGTCTGTCTGTCTGTTCCGCGATAACTGCCGCAAAAATGATCCGATTAGTTTGATTTTTGGTAGGTATGTTGGTGGGATACCCGGAATTAGCTGTATAGTTTTTAGTTACGTTTGGTTCATTCGTTCGGAAAATATAAAACATTTCATTTTAGGTCATAATGCTTTCCTATGGGAATTCAGACGATTTTGAAAATTTTCATCCATTGAAATAAAATGGCGCATTTGATTAATGTATTTAATGTGTAAGTTATGAAGGCTAAAATTTATCAAGTCAGGTATTAAATTATTCAAATTAATTTGAAAATTTGTTAATACATTCGTCAGATTTTTTAAATTAGGTGTACAATGTTTGGTGCAATTTTATACATCTGTTCTAATAATATAATACATTTTATTCTATGATTTTTTGCAAATTTTAAAATGTACTTATTTTTATTTTCCTCTTTAATTTAATCGTAACCTAGCAACTACATTTTAAAGAATATCAAAATAATAAAATTCAAATAACTCAAGCTATTCTGCTACAATATTTTATTCGCAAAATAAAGTAGTTTTGAGTGATTTTAATATTTTATTGAAATAAATGAGAAATTATTTTGAAACAAGTTACCTTTTAACTACCATAGAATGATAACCGAAACATTTTTACATGAGATATTCATTTTCTGGAAGAGATATGGATTTTTCGTGGTTCAAAATTAGTATTACTTTTAAAATAGGATATAATATCTCGAACAACGAGATGGTTAATCTAAAGAAATTAGCTTAGTAAAACGCATCCATACAGCCTGAAATAGCACTATTACTGGAAACTGAGATCATACAAAGTTATCACAAAAAATACTTTATAGCGCCAAACCACGGTTGCTATTTAGTGAATTGGCAGTGGGCACGATTATGAATGATTACCCAATAAGTTTAAAAGTTTCTAAATAAGCCTATTTTGGGGAGATTTTAGTATGCTATTGCCATCGAGTTAGATCAGGATGTACTTAGGTAAAAGAAATATTATAAAATGACCATCAAAACTGTTTTACGAAACAAAAGTTGCAATAGCACTAGATTTCTGAAATAGATATAAGTGAAAAGATTCAGTTTACATTTCCATAAGTTGCTTTTGTACCCGAGATATTATTCAACCTATTTATCAGATGCGAGTGTTTCGTGGTTGGCAGGTAAGTAAATATTGCTATTTAGGCATTAGGATAACATGAAATTATTTTCGAAATGTTTGCTTATTCTAATAAAACCACTGTGTAGAACGAAATCCAAGATATACTAGAATCATTCACACAATCAATAGTAAATCACGAATATAAATTTGTTAAGATTAGGGGGAGGAGGTTCAGGGGGGCTCTGCCCCCTGAAGAAATGTATTTTTTTAATCTAAAACATAGAATAAGAAGTTCATAAGAATGTCAGAATATTATTGCATAAACCGTGTTTAATTAAACGTTTCTAATTTCTGAAGCCTTCAAATTATTTTAAAAGCGTATAAATATATATGTAGTAATTTAAAAAAAATAATTTGCGGATTGTAAGATGTTAAATATTATGAAAAGTGAGATAAAAAAAACATTGACTTTCAGAGCTGACGTTGAGGCTCCTGATCTGTAGATTTACTAGTTTTTCTCCTTTTTCTTTCTTTTTTTTTTTTCTTCTTTTTGAGAATTTTAAATGCCGAAACGTCAGTGAATGCTTGCTGTTGAGACGCGAAAAGTTTTTGGTTTCTGCCTGTCTGTTCCGCGATAACTGCCCCAAAAATGATTCGATTAGGTTGATTTCTGGTAGGTATCTTGGCGAGGTACCCGGAATTAGCTGTATAGTTTTTAGTTACATTTGATTCATTTGTTCGAAAAATATAGAACATTTCTTTTTAGGTCATAATGCTTTTCAATGGGAAGTCAGACGATTTTTTTTAAATTTTAACATTCACCGAAAAGAAAATGTGGCATTGGGATAATCGTAAATGCTATATTATGAATTCTAAATTTACAAAATGGAGATCTTAATTTAATCCTATCGCTTTGAAAATTCTCCAATATATTTATTAGAATTTACTTTTAATGCCAATGGATCTCATCAGTGTTACCTCACGGACGGAGAACAAGTTGGAAATCGGTGGCGTAACTTTAGCAATCTATATAATATGTTCCATACATAGAATCTTGTTATTTTTCCCTATAAACGATTATTGTAAATATATAACGAAAGCAAAAAAAAAAAAAAAAATTTAACAAATAAGAAAAATATACACGTTTTAGATTTATTGTTAATCCTTATAAGTGTATTCTTTCTTTTTTAATTTAAAAAAGTATATATTTATTAAAATTTATACTCAACGTATACTCAAATTGCGCCCGGGGTGTCAAATGTTGTTCTTTCCACTTTGCTAATGTTTTCTACTCTGTGTTAATGTATAACGCAATTTCATTTTTTTTAACCATGACACTCGTGGTATTTTTTACACAAAGTGTTTTTTACACATTACAATATATTACGTTTTAAGTATTGTTGTTAGTCTTGACAAATTTCATTTTTTGTGTTAGTAGTTATAAATTTCGATTCCTTATAGCCTGAGAAATAATCGTCACTGCAGGTTTCAGAACGCAATCACACAAGCTTAAAATGACTTGCTTTCTGTTTTCTTTTTTGCTGTAAAACGTATTTTCAAAATATTTTTAATATAGAAAAAAAATATTCTTAAATAAAATAAAAGTATGTTTAGTTAATTATTTTTACGACGGTTATCTGCACTACGGATATAGGCTAGTGAGGGGAGTGCCCTCCGTGGGGGTCTTTAAAATAAAAATAAGATTATGAAACTTCCCAGGAGTTGGATTGATCAATGTCAGTATAAAATATGAAGACAATGTAAGTTTGTGTTCTGCAATACAAATGTTTCGGGCGAAATGTGCACGCCATAAATCAAAATAAGCTATGTACGTCTGTTACAGATATGCGAAATGTAAATCATTTCATAATTAATAGTTTAGATTTGAGGAAGAGGAGGGGGGGGGGGGGGAACAAAATCTAAACTAAAGAAAAAATATTCAGGTTTTTTTTTTTTTGCAAGTACCGACTGCACAGGACACAGCGGATGTTTCTCAAAGTGTCTCTGATCCACAGACCAGCAGGAGAAAGGCATAATTTTTTAAGCAATCAATGAAAACCGTTTAAACGTTTATACGTTTAACTGCTGGTGTAAGTTCCGTATATACGATGTACCGTATATGCTGTTTCGTATAATACGTATAACCGAGTTGGTCTTATCATACGTATCTAAAATCTGCACCCCGTATGATACGTATTATACGTATACTCGTATAAACGTTTAATAGGGAGCACTAGTTTCTATCACCAGCGGTGTAAGAAATTGTATCCATAACATCTGTTTGGCAACTCAGCATACACACAAGCGAGCCGAAATCCTTTTTTTACTATGTTCCAATATGAAAAAAAACCCAATTAGAATAATATCACGTATCACTGGATTACGTCACAGTTCAGCTTACTGAATACAAGGAAAATGAAAATGAATAAACGAAGGGGAAGGGGATGGGGTGTTCTAAATTCATAACAGTTGTACGACTGTCTGAATAAGTTCTCAGGGGAAAGATAACTGTTAGAAGAAGGGTTGTCGCCTTCTGCAGCTCAGTCCTTTTCATCAGCGAAGCGGTCTTGTCAACATCGTCGGAAATAACCAGTATTGAATCGACAAGCCTGTTTCTGTGCTTTTATTAATCACACACCCATTGGATAATAATTAAAACTGATTTGATTTTAATCCGACTTGTGTTTGTGTATCAGAAGGCTGAAAAGCTTACAAGAATAAAAGCTGTAAGTATAAACGGTTTTATGCTAATATTTTATGCAAATTAGTTTTTAAAAGTCTTTGTATTCTGTAAATAAAAACACATTACATAAAACTGGAGAGGTAGCGACACAATTTGATATTTTTAAGGAGTGTGGTAGATCAATATTTTATATTTACTGTTTTTAATATCTCAAGCTAAGTTTTATTTCATGACAGATTCATATTCCAAAATTTTCACCTCAAAATACGTTTTATACATTTCAGTTTTACTGATTTTTTCATTATGTGAGAAGTTTATGAAATATATATATATATCACATAGTTTAGTATATAGAAATATAGTTTTTTATTCATATGCACACATGTATTAACCACCTGTAATCCTAAAATTAATATTATAAAAAAGAAACCGTAAATTTATTAGTATTAGGCACAGGGCTTTGCTCACATAAAGTAAATATAAAAGATGAGTATGTACTACGTGTAATTGTAGTTTATATTTGAATATATTTGCTTAATCGTATATTATAAAAACATAATAGTTGCTTTTTTTAATGTTGTTTACTCGTACATAATCAGTGAAGCAGATTACTTTTATTTTATTTTTTGATGTGTTACCAATATTTTCAGTGTTGTTAAGCCATTTCAGAACTGATTATGCTCATAAATTTAAAATTAGATATTTTGTTTGTTGGCCCCACATTATTAAAAATTCCTTTATTCAATTACAAGTACTTAAGTTATTATTTTAAGATTCAAATTTTACACATTGTAATGTAAACTAAAATTTAGTTAATTTGTCTTTTGTATAATATTTTTTCTTCAAAAGTAAATTTCATCTTCAAGAGTAGATGAGAAAATCAGTTTTCAAAAATACTTTTCGGCATTTTCTCTCCATTTTTAAAATATTATAATGGAAATGCAGCAGTAAAACGTGCAGATGGATTATGATATTTTTCCACGTTTTCTCCTTTTTATTTTTTTTAACTTTATAATAGAAATGCAGCAATAAAACGTTGAGATGAATTATGATATTTTTCCACATTTTCTCTACATTTTTTAAAATATTATAATGAAAATGCAAGAATGAAACGCGCAGAGGATTTATGAGCAAGTATTGTATGGAAATTAAATATAAAAGGATGTGGTCAGATAAAGATTATTTTTGGACCAAAATTTAAAAATAGGGTCAAAATTTTGCTTCCTTTTTTCTAAAATGTTTTTAATGTTTTAGTGTACTTTGGGATGCATATATTTAATTCCTCTCTGATTTATTTTTGTTTGAAGATTGTTTAAATGTGTTTAAATGTGTTTAAATGTATTATACAAGGTCATAAACAGAAGTTTATTTTGGAAATTTTAATGAGTTTATATTACATTCAAAAATTTTCAATTTATTAATATTTCTTTAAATAAATTTATAATTAGTCTTCAATATATGAAGCGCTCATAACACCATCGTAATTTTTTATATATTTTATACTTTTATACACATATTAACAAATATAAAAACTACGATTGTGTTATGGGCACTTCATATCGAAGACTAATTATAAGTTCATTTAAAGAAATATTAAAAAATTAAAAAATATATTAATATAATATAAACACATTAAAGTTTGCTAAATAAACCTCTGTTTTTGATACTATGTAATGCATTTAAAAATTCTTCCAACAAATATCCATCAAAGAGGCAGTCAATATATATCTTAAAGTATAGTAAACAGTCAAAACATCTTAGAGCAAATTTTAATGTGCTTATATTGTATTTTAAAAAAAATTAATTTACTAATATATATATATTTTTTATTTTATAATATAAAATTACTAACTAAACAATTAATAATATAAAAACAATAGTAATATATTATAAACACACTAAAATTTGCTAAATAAATCTGTTTCTGATCCTGTATAACTCTTTTAAAAATTCTTCAAACAAAAATCAATCAAAGAGGCAATAAATATATATCTTAAAGTATAGTAAAACTGTGAAAGCATCTTAGAACAAATGTTAATATCTTTAATTATATGAATACTCAATAAAAAAAGAGATGATTTTATTTACTAATATATATTTTTTAATTTTATAATATTAAATTATTAACTAAAATATTAATAATCTAAAAAATATATTTATATAATATAAACATTTTAAAATTTGTTAAATAAACCTCTGTTTCTGATCCTGTATAACTCATTTAAAAAATGTTTAAACAAAGAGGCAGTAAGTACACATCTTAAAGTATTGTAAATCAGTCAAAACATCTTAAAACAAATTTTAATTTGTTTATATTTTATTGATATTTTTTTAATCTACTAAAACGTATTTTTTAATTTTATAATATAAAATTATTAACTAAAATATTAATTATCTAAAATATTATTAATATAATATAAACATTTTGAAATTTTCTAAATAAACCTCTGTTTCTGATCCTGTATAACTCATTTAAAAAATGTTTAAACAAAGAGGCAGTAAATACACATCTTAAAGTATTGTAAATCAGTCAAAACATCTTAAAACAAATTTTAATTTGTTTATATTTTATTGATATTTTTTTTAATCTACTAAAACGTATTTTTTAATTTTATAATATAAAATTATTAACTAAAATATTAATTATCTAAAATATTATTAATATAATATAAACATTCTGAAATTTGCTAAATAAACCTCTGTTTCTGATCCCGTATAATGCATTGATTTCTGCAAACAAAAATCAAACAAAGGGGTAATAAATTGCATCCTAAAGTATAGTAAAACAGTCAAAACATTTTAGAACAAATTTTAATAGGCTTATATTATATTAATATACATTTTTTAATATACTAGTGTATATTTTTTAATTTTATAATTTATTTTCGATATGAAGCGCTCATAACACCAGCGCAAATTTTTATATATTTAATTTTTTGATACACATATAAACATATGTAAAAACTACAATGGTGTTATGAGCAATTCATATCGAAAATATATACAGGGTGTCCGAAAAGTCTGGAATCGGTCGAATAACTCGAAATATATACATCGTATTGAAAAATGGAAAAATACATTTCAGTATTTTTGAAAAAATCTGTTGTTGTTGTTGTTTCTAATCCTAAATGATCTAGCCTGTTGGCTAGATCAAATCCATGAGCCCAAAAATTTGGAGGAAGTCTAAAACGATGAAAGGACACTCCAAAAGGCCACTCATAGTCAAGTTCAAACAGGAAAAGAGAGGGTACGGTGCAGTCTTGCACTTTCCACAAATGGGGAAATTCTTGATACCGTTATCAAATTTCATGTACCTCAAATGTCCACTCAAAAATCTTGAAATAGTAGACTGCTAGTCACGGCTACCTACAAGAGTAATAGCTCCTCCAGGCTTTTCGCCACAGTACCAGTTTGAAAAATCTATTTAGGGATATCAAATTTCCCCCCTCAACTCTGCCCTCTGGGAAGAAAGGGGGGCAACTTTGAAATCTTAAATGATACCCCCCTCCCCCTTTTTTTATTGCAGATTCTTATTCTACGGAAAAAAATACGTAACTTTTGTATTTAACATTTTCTTCGGAAAATAGTAGATGGCGCTGTAATCGAGTAAAATGCAGTGAGAATTGTTTCCATTGAAATTTCTGGAAACGGTCGAATAATTTGAGAAATATACATCGGATTGAAAAACGGAAAAATATATGTTCAATATTTTAGAAAAATCTATTTAGGGATATCAAAGTTGCCATTTTTATATTAAACATGTATGTTTCCGTGTTTCAATCCGATGTATATTTCTCGAGTTAATTGACCGTTTCTATACTTTTCAATGTAAACGATTTTCACTCCATTTTACTCGATTACAGCAGGGGGGGGGGGGTAACATTTAAGATTTCAAAGTTACCCCCTTTACCCACAGGGGCAGAGTTGGAGGGTACAACTCTGATATCCCTAAATAGATTTTTCAAAAATATTGAAAATGCATTTTTCCGTGTTTCAATCCGATGTATATTTCTCGAGTTATTCGACCATTTCCAGATTTTTCGAGCACCCTGTATATGAAATTATTAACAAAATTATTAATAAATTTAAAAAATATTAAGTATGCAAACACGCTTAAATTTGCTAAATAAACCTCTTTTTCGGATGTTTTAAAACGCATTTAAGCAATAAATATACATTCTAAAATATATTAAAATCGGGGTTACAAAAAAGTCGGCCTTTTTTGGCCAAAATTGGGTTTTGTACAGTGAAGCATTTTATTTATAAACTGTACATTTTTAAGTGTTTTTTAAATAATTTAAAAGACATTATATGGATTTAGAATATAATAAATATCCTAATTTCTCATTAATGAAGACATAATATTGGAATAACAGATAGCTGACTAGTGATTTGTGTCAGAATTTGAAATATGTCAGCTAAAATTTAAAAATGCATACCAATTACTTAACTATTGCCTTTTTTAAAATTAATTTACAGTTTTTTTCTGTTTTACTGCTTTAAATAATTAAATACGACAATAGTTGCTTAATTACATATTTTATTAATTAACTAATTTTAAGAACTATTGACCCACTAGCAGAAACTATACAACATAACAGTAGGCACTGCAGAATTTAGGCGTAGAAGATTAATCTAATAGCTTACAGAAATGCTGTACTTGACTCTTTCAGGGGCAAAGTACTTATGTTTCTAAAATATTGAAATCATTGATTCACACCGAGATTTAACAATAAATTTATTTCGAAATAAGTAAAAGCTTTTCTTCATGCATATTATGAAAGCAAAATTTGATTAAAAAATTATGGTGTCATTGTGGCGTTTGGTAGTTTGGTATTTACAATTAAGTGGGATATATTATATCCCACCTCCCTTCAAGGAGTTAAAAGAAACTGCTAAATACTTTGTTTCTTGATTACTGTAATCTTCTTACTGGATTTTCTTCGTAAATGGAAATTTTGCTTATTTTATAGGTTTCTATTATTTCTTATGGTAGTAGACATTGTTGTGTCATAGATAAATTTTGTTTTGCTGCAGATTGACACACACACACACACAAATCAGTTACTGGGGCTATTGATATGAAAGTCTTTTTTTTTTTCTCTCGTAAGTATTTAAAACCATACATAAAGCCATTTAATATAAACACTATTTTTCACTGTTAAAAACAGTAATATGAATAACATATGCATGAAGAAAATAGCAAGAAGCTTTTCGAACATTTATTTCAACAAGTTTTATTTTGAGAACATTTTTTTTTATTGTTCTCTCTTTTTATACACTTACATCTACTAATATCTCCTCAAATATTATATATTCTTCCTAATTTCTCTTTCAACGTTGATCATCCTATAATTTAATCTCATCATATGGACTTATCTGGAATGCGTTATGTAATTGCTTAGTTGAAAAAAAAATTAAATATATTTTTATAAGACATTAGAATACCGATTACTAACTAAATATGTATGTTCTCAAGTATTATATCTGATAATTTCATTTATTAAATATATAAATTATTAAGTATTAATCAACTTTAAAAGTAAATAGCAGTATCTAAGAACTTTTCTTTTTTGATTGTGATGTTTTATTGCTGTTTAATTAAATATAATCTTTAAAATGTATAGTATATGTCGAGCTGTGTAATATAGAATTTCAAAACACCACCTTGCAGTCTAATTTAATGTATTATTTTCAATGTGTATATAATTTTCTTTTAGACATATCGCCTGCATAGTTGCCTTTTGACAGTTATAAATACTTGTTTATTAGATAATATTTAAGAAAAGTTTATAATTTTTTTAGCAGGAAACATTTATTAGTGTATTAAAAATAAATTAATGCAAATTTAATGTGAATTAGCTGCAAACCACCTTCCTTTTAAATAAAAGCCACCTTTTTTGAAGTGGTTAGAACCAAAAAAAGCAATTCGGCTTTTTCTAGCCTGGCTGATAGCCCGCAACCCTGCTTAAAACATGCAATTAAATAAACAAAAATGCTTAAATCAACAAATCTTAGAACAAATTTTAATGTGTTTATTATATATTACTAATTCTTAAATTTTGCTAACTCATTTGAAAAGTGTTTATGACTTCGGTTTGTCTGTTCGTGCTATATCTCTTATAAATATACTCGGATTGTCCTGTAATTTTTGTATGTTATTAACGTTAACGATCACTATTAAAAATTAAATTTATAACATTTATAGTTCTTTTACAGGGACAGTCAAAAGCATTTCGTTATACTATGGTCAATAGAAAAAAATCGTTTCAAGTGCAATTTAATGATGTTACTTCATTTCAAACATAATTAATAAGCATCTTACAACATGCATTTGGTATGTATTTACAAAGAGCACTAAAGCATGCGTTCTATAAAATATGCGTCGTAAGGCATTTTTATTCATTTACAGGGGCCACACAAACGAATTCCGTTACATAATTGCCTACGGAGAAACACAGTTTGCAGAGTATTATGTAATGAAATTGATATGTATTACTGAGGTTTACTAGAAGATGTTTGCCGTAGAATATGATGTTTCAGGTTCATTTGTCGTTCATTTAGAGGGACACACAAAAGATTTCGGGTACAGTACTATTTCCAATGCATTGTATATTAGCAATAATTGCTGGAAGTGCGTTTTCAGTTATGAAATGTATTTATGGTATTTTTAATTAAACTAAATTTTTGCATACTACGCGATGTGTATAAATGCTATAGATTGTATACATCGATGCACAAATGAGTTCGTAAGCAATTACAGAGCTTGGGTGTGAGTTGTTTAAAGTTGTTTTTTAATTGAGTTATGCATTTTTAAGCTAAACTATATTTAGTACACTAAAAGACGTTTGTAGAATTTAATAAAATCATATACAGGGCCACGCAAAGAACTGGATGCATGGCTGCCAGGGCTGTAACAAAGGAATTCAAGCCTCTTTCCGTCTATGCTGAAGGTGAATTTTCAACCTATTATGTGTTTTCTTACTAAAATAAATTTTAGCATACTATGTATAATATATACAAATATATTGATTAAATACAGGGATGTACAAAAGAATTGGAGCACTTTTCCGTTTATGGGCAGTAATTGCTGAAATCTGGTTTTCAAATGTGTTATGCGTTTTCTAAAATGTTTACTTCGCTGTTTAATAAGGTAAATAAAATATCTAAGTTTTGATAAAGCATTCCGGAAGAGTTGGAAAGTGTTTCATAATCTAAGCTTGATGCTTGATATTTTTTTTCCTGTTTAATTTAGTAATATTTTTAAAATAATTTTATAATTTTTCTTTCGATGTGAAGCGCTTATAATACGATCGTATTTTTTATATTTTTTTACTTTTGGATATTAACATATGTAAAAACTAGTATAAAACGTAAAACGTCGAAATTTATTTTAAAACAAACTGCCGCAATGACACTATATGATATTTAAATATCAAATTTCCATACTTTCCTGATTTTATGGATATTTAATTTCGAAATAACATTATCATATATAGAACATATAACCTACATTTATTCCATTTCAGATTTACTAATCTATTATTATGTTTCAAATCCCTAAAATTACCACCATAAAGAACTATTTGTTATTATCATTATTACTATTTAACATCACTGCAGAATAAATTCCTTTTTAAAAATATGCACGCTAATCATTTGTTGCATAGTACTGATCAAACTCTTTCGTGCTTAAAATTAAACAAGAACGAAAAATCATGCGTCAAGCATAGATTATTAAAAACTTTCCAACATATTCAGAATACTATAGCGAAACTTCACCGTTTAATAAAGTGAAAGATGATGTCTAAGCAAACAATTTGGAAAACGCATAACACATTTGAAAACCCAATGTCAAAAATTACCGTCAATAGTCGGTGATGGAAAGTCAAGTACTTTCACAGCATTCGCAATAATGCGAATACAAATTTTATATTCTTCTTCCAAAACGTGACATGAACTATATATCAATAAAGATAATTTTTAAATATCTCCGGAAATAACAATCGTAAAATTACTGACTTTATATATCTATAGTTTTGTGTAAAGATAAATATTAACATTAAAATTTATCTATTTTTATGTATATTTATAAATTAAATTAATTTGCATAACGAACTCAATAAAAGTTCGCAGCAAACTGTAAACAGCACCTGAGCAATTAGTTCGCAAGCTGCAGAGAGCTATAAATTCACATTGGACACCATGAGTCTACAACATATTTACATTGTGACAATGGTGGATTTACAATATTTTCAAAATATATATTATGACGGAGAGCAACTAAGAAGTTGGTTAAAGGTCACCTAAGTTTCAGGAAGAAGGGGGATAGAAATTTCCAAGCCAGGAATGAAATTAAACTCTGACCACTGGCACAACAGCAATAGAGGAAGGTGAACTCGAGAATTGGCAGAGATAGAATAAAGGTGAGCCCAAATTTCACCATTATACGAGAGGATCTCTTACAATCATCGTGGGGAAAAAGAGAAGCAATGAGAACATTTTGTGTAAATATATGTTATATTATCTCTAGATCAGAGCTTTGAGAATCATCAGAGCATGAAGAGTCCTCAGTGATCATTGCATTAAGAGTTTTCGGTGAAGAAGGTCGCTTAATAAGAATTGTAAAATGTTTTAAAGTATTCTGATAAAATCCTAAAGACGTATGAATTATCTAGCAATGAGCTTTATTTCCAATGAGTATGTACGGCGAAGTATATGTTGGCGATGAGCCAGTTGTTGCAATTATGCGTGTAATCAATAACACATAGAGTAGACAAAAACTACGAGCATTTAATAGTTATCCTTATAAAAGCAATAATAAACATAAATCGGGAACTTTTGCTCCAGTCTGTTAAAATATGTAACAAAGATTTTAATCAACTATATCACCGATGATTTATTATGAATTTTGAATTATTAAACTCAATTTACAAGCAAATATATGATTGTTGTCAACCTGTTAAAAATTAAACTTGTGCTAGCTAGTCGTTGTATGACCAATTACTAATAAATCTAAAAATGTCTTTTTGTAAATATTCTTCAATGTATTTGTATTTTAGTGTATGTAATGTTATTTCTTTTTTATGTTTTGTAAATAAGTTTTTTGTTTTAATTAATTAATGTCAACTTATTTGTGGTATCTCAATCTTTAATTTTAATATATTTTTAGCACGTAAATGTGTACCAGCTGGGCGATTCATAAAGGTCTCTGTTGTCACGAAATCACACAACGCTTTCTGAACTTATTAATTTAATATTAGGAATTAGTTATGATTTTAATTAATATTTTTAGTAACTTATGGGAAAATGCCTAACATTTTCTAACCATGAACCCAGAATCTACGATCACGTTTTATTTTATTTTATACCCAGCTAACTGACACATAAGAGCTTTGGGATTCCTAAATAGAAGAGAGATTTAACAGGTATTTTCGTAACGTCCCTGTACATATCCAAAGGGGTAAACTATCTCTCCAATAGTCGGAAAAGCATCCTAATTATTTTGTGCAATCCTGTATAGGATCTATAGATTTGTATATATAGTGCATAGTGTGCTACAATTTACTACAGTTAGGAAACGCATAGCATAGTTGAAAATTTTCCTACAGCAATTTCCACCAATAAACGGAAATGAACTCTAGATCTTTTGTGCAGTCCTGTATAGCATCTATAGAATTTATATACACCCAAAATATGCAAAATATTATTTAAATTCAAAAACGCATACCACAACTGAAAACGCACTTCCAGCATTTATTATTGATAGACAGTACTGTAACTCAATTCTTTTGTGTGTCCTTGTAAAAGAACAATGAATACTATTTACAACTTATTGATAGTAAGTATCTTGTAGTGCACCTTAATGGTACATATCAATTTCAATATGTTTGAAATAGTGTTGTAACATTATTAAAGTGCACCCGAAACGATTTTCCCCATAGACCCTATTGTCACTATAGAAATGGTATTCCTTTGAGTTGGTCTGTAAATAAACTATAAATGCTACACACTTCATTTTCAATACCGAACAAGAGACAGTAAACATCAATATCAATTGTATGGCAATCCGAGTAAATTCAAAGGAGTTAGAGCTCGGAGAGACAGCTATACATACCGCAGACAGACAAACCAAATTCATAAACACTTTTCAACTATGTTGGAAAGTTTTTAAAAAGTCGAAAGTGGACCTGTCTTTTTGCAACACCTCAAAAATAAATAAAAAATGTATTTTTATGTTTTGTAAATAATTCGTAAAAGTGTTTTTTTTTCCCTTACTCTCACAATTTTATATACGAAAATGTCTAGAATTTGTTCAAAATGAAAATTTGTTGAAAATTAATTGAGTTTTTAAGGGTGGACCAGTCATTACATATATGCGAAGTAATGTGTGTGGTCACTTGAGCCATGGTCAAGTGAATTAGCTTAAAATTTCCTTAATTCTTTCTAAAATCCTTTTTTGCGGGCGACAGTTGAATATACGCGATATTAAAATTTTCTAACCCCCCCCCCTCCCACACACACACACACACGCGCGCGCATAGGTAATAACATCGTGAGATTTAAAAAAAAAAAAAAACTGTTGGTATAATAAAACCGATTTAAAAGGCAACATACAATGTTCAAATCTATATATATAAAAGAAAGTCCTTTCTGGCTAGATGATCAACGCACAGCCAAAACTACTGAACCTACAAAGACGAAACTTGCAGGAAAAATACTTCTTAGTGTGTAGAGGCGCACTAAGACGGGATTTTCAAAAACTCCACCCCTAAGGGTGGTAAAAAGGGGAACAAACTTTTAAAAAATTCCTTAAAAATCGGGTAATATAGTTACGTGACAAATGATAACATATTTTAATGTATTTTTGTATGCTGAATCGAATGGTATCAATTAAATACTCATAAGTCAAATAGTTCGTGAGATATTGCACATTTTTCTAATTTGGCGAAGTCTTTGACGTCAAATTCTAACAATTCAAACAATACGAGTGATAATTTCTAAAAATACGTCTGTTACTATAGCAATGGAAGAAATTCAAATTAAATCTTTTTGTTTATTTTTGCGGATAGAAACATTACTAACTGCTCAATTGGGAATTGAATATTATTTTTACGGATATTTATGCAATTGTGTATTATTATTATTATTTCTACAAACGCCACGATTTAAAATAAAATGTGATTGCTGATATAAAGGGTACATCACAATTATATCGTCGACCACTTTTCATAAAAAAAAAATAATAATAATAATAATAATCATCCCCAAACATGAACTCCAAATAAACAAATGGAAGAATGTTGCCATTGGAACATCAAAATAAATAAATAAAATAAAATAAATTCGGAAAAGCCCCACTCACCAAAGTGTCCAGTAAGTTTTAACACAAAAAAATTGCAATATATTAATGAAAATAGAAGAAAAAAATCTTGGATATTTATTTATTTACATTATTTTTCTTAATTATCCTTCTCGGCTGGTGAATAAATGTTTGTGACGTCAGCTGAAATTGATCTATTGCACTTAACTATAAAACGCAACATTTTTACAATGCATTTTCTCTTTTAATGTTATTGCACAGCTGTTTAAGGACACAATTTTTATTTTAATTAACGAAATAACTAAAATATAAGAAAAACAAAATGAAAAATACAGGTAAATGTCGAATTGAAAACCGCTTCATGACATAACAAACACGTTTAATACTTCTGACGTCAAGTGAATGGGACTGCATTTTTGGCGTTAAATCTTATAGTTTGGCGGTAGTTTTTTTTATGAAAAGTGGTCTACGGGATAATGAAGAAGTACCAAATAAAGTGTCGAAGGTCTGATTGGTATTATGTATTACTTCTTTATTTGTTTTCAGTCTTCATCCATGTTTCTCTTTTTCTTTGGGTAGTTATTCATACGACTAGCCGCCACTGGCGACCAGTTTGGTCTCCCTTAAATGTATGTTAAACATTGCAACACGTTACATTTATTCATAATTTAATTTTCCCTTAATCCTTCGCCAAATCGGAAGATTCTAATAGACAAATCATGAACTTTTGCGATCATGGTAGCATTTCGCATATTTTTTGGGCACAAATGTCACATGCGCACGTTGGCGCGATTCCCCCCCCCCCCCCTCCCCAGCCAATTTGGCGAAAACTTTGTTATGGAAATTGTTGTTTATTTACTTTTATTTTTTATTTTAATTCTATAAATTATTTTTGATATGTATATCAATATTTATTTACAACAAACTATCATTTATTTATTTTTATTCTTTTTTTTAATTATGAGTATTTTTGTTAGCCGGGAGCAGATGATAATTCGCCAAATATCGTTCCCATCACCGTCATTCATACTACAATTAATTTAATTTTAAATTATAAACCTGTCACTCATTTCATTTAAAATACTTAACTTTAATCTAAAATGCTTATATTACATAAATTTAAAATACTTCACACTTTTCATTTAAAAGAGAAAATAAATAAATAAATAAGAAATAATATCATAAATCAAAACATTTGATTTCAAAATCAAAGTATCATTTCTAATTTGTACACGCGATAAATAAAAGCTGTATTAGCGATTTTAAAAATGCTAAAAATCTGATTCATTAAATATTATTACATGAGTTCAATTTACGTCAAGAAAAGGTCCGAAAGTTGAGTTGTATAGCACATAATTATGGTAAACTTTGATTGTCTCACTGGTGCGAATTATTTTTTTGACGCGAGGCAGCGGTCCAAAAATTCATTCGCGGAGAACTTGCTTTGCGAATGATTATCTCCATGATTTAATATTTTAAATGTTCACGACGAATCAATCTTTTTTTTGTTTACTTTTATGAATAGAGAATTTGAACTGCGAATCTTTCGACTGAAGTTATTGCAGAATATATACATAATTGAACGCAAGTCATCTCTCAAATATTAATTTATTTTGAACGATCTTTCTTAAAATGTAACTTTTATGCAGTTTATTCGAAAAAATAATTTTGAATAAAAATGGCCGCTTGGCATATGAAAAAGCGATGCGGCATCCCGGAACTGTTGAGGACAGTCACATGACTTACAGTTTTATTATAGAGATTTCGGGCTAATTTTCCGCAATCGGATACCTCGCCAATTGGCGTGTTAGCCACAATGTTGAAAGCATCGTTTATGTTTGAAGCGAAATCTTCATGATGAATCCTGTTACAGAAAATCATATCATCATCTACTATGAGTATAAATCGCATATTCACATTTTAATCAGGTAATGTTTTTTGAAAGGTTTTAGCGTATAGCTATTCTACGTTGCTTTGTTATAGAGCTAAAGAGGAAAGCTTTAAAATTATGTGAACCCGATTATTAAAGATTACTTTAAAAAATTCTACTGAACAAATTTTAATGGAAGTGATTTTTCAGGTATGGTTAATGACTCTGTAACATATCATTCTATGTTGCTTAGTGATTGTTGAGAATGAATGTAATCGCACACTGTATCTGTAACCTTATAGCTAAATTATGTTAATGTAAGTGGCAACAGCTTTGTAGTTTTAGTCTGGAGGCACGGCAGTGCCTCCGCCAAGTCGAGAGAGGACAGCCGTAAGCATACTTTTCTGGAAGCAACTCAGGGCACTTTTGACCCCCCCCCCCCCATATCTCCGCGCTGGAGTATCCCAAAAATTTTAAACTTCAATTATAGAGAGTATTTGGCCCACAGGACCAAAATTTAAAATTACAACTTTCTGTCTTTTCTAGTTCAGGCGATATATGAACTCAAACATTCGATTTTTTGTCACTTCTTACTCACTCGTTCACGCGTCATCAAAAAGATTGGGTAGATCCCGTAGCCCCAGAAACTTGACATTTGGAAAAAAGGTAGTGTTTAGGATACAAAGAAAGGAAAAATTATAAAATCCAGAAAATTCGAAAAAAAAAACATTCGAAAATTCAACAAATTCCATCAAAATTGAAAATAATACGATCTTGTAGTCTTGGAAACTTAAGATTTGGTGTGAAGGTAGTGTTTAACATCCAGAAAAAGAAAACATCAAAAACACCAAAAAAATCGAAAGCAAAATTGAAAAAATCGAAGAAATTGAAAAAAAACCGAAAATTTGAAGACAATCCGATTTTGTTGCGCTAGAAAATTCAAATCAGGAATAAAGGTAGTATTTAGGATACAGAAAAAGGAAAATTAAAAAAATCCAGAAAATTCGAAAAAAAAATAAAAAAATTCGGAAAAAATTGAAAAAATGAAAATAATTTGATACGATAACGCTCGTATTTATAAATTAATTTGGATGAAACTAATTGTGTGTATTAAGCTCACCAATGCCTCGACCGAGTTCGTTGGCCAGCTTGGTCCGCCATCTTGTTTCAAGATGGCGGCCACGGAAAATTTTAAAACTAAAATAAATATCCAAAAAAGTTAAAAAATCAAGTTTATTTTTTAATTAGGTGTTAGGACTTGATACAAGGATTCCAGAGCATTTTTTGTTTTACCTCTATGTTAAAAATTGGCTGAGATAGAGCAGTTTGAAATTCTAGGGTGGCTGACATTTTGAAACAAAACAGCACATTACAAAAAACCAACGATAAATTTATGGTCAATAATGGTCAAGCAGGTGCAATCCCGAATGAATACTCCGTGTTATTATAACTGTAACTTTGACTTCGAAATTTTGATACGTTGCATTTTCTATTTGTTGATATTTTTGAACTATGATTTACGCTAAGTGAAATGTTGTTGTTGAAGAGGGATTTTCCATGTAAATCCGAAACGTCCAATTTTAATATGTTTTTAATGTTTTATGAAAGTGTATTGTAATGTCTGTAATTTTAATGATTTTAATATAAATTTATAAGTTTTAGTGAACGCGATTTCTCGCAAATTATTTTCTTTCATTGTTGTAATCATTTTCCCAATCATACGCATAAAACTATATATTCATATCCATTAGCGCCAAATTCTCGCCAAACTTGGCGACAATTGGCGAAATCTCGCCAAATTTGGCGACAAAAATAAGTCTTCATAAATGAAGCCAACTTGGCTATAGCTCAATAATTTGGCGAATTTCTTATTCAAATTCAGTGTAAACGAATCTTTTGTAAACGGTTTCTTTGCATTTTAACTTGCTGTTTTCGAGTAACATTAGCTAAAATTTTAAAACGAAGATATAGGAAAGCTACCTTTTCCTGCCGGTACAGGCCGGAGGACTTTTTTATGAATTGTCGGATGCAATCTATGTTTTGCATTAAATAAAGTAAAACATTGAAAAACAAATCCCACAGGATGGGGATAGTTTGTTTTAGATCTGGAGGCACGGCAGTGCCTCCGCCAAGTCGAGAGAGGACAGCCGTAAGCATACTTTTCTGGAAGCAACTCAGGGCACTTTTGACCCCCTCATATCTCCGCGCTGGAGTATCCCAAAAATTTGAAACTTCGTTTTTCTAGAGTATTTGGCACACAGGACCAAAATTTAAAATTAAAACTTTCTATCTTTTCTAGTTCAGACGATATATGAACTCAAACATTCGATTTTTTGTCACTTCTTACTCACTCGTTCACGCGTCATCAAAAAGATTGGGTAGATCCCGTAGCCCCAGAAACTTGACATTTGGAAAAATGGTAGTGTCTAGGATACAAAGAAAGAAAAAATTATAAAATCCGGAAAATTCGAAAAAAAAAAACATTCGAAAATTCAACAAATTCTATCAAAATTGAAAATTGAAAATAATACGGTCTGGTAGTCTTAGGAACTTAAGGATCGGTGTGAAGGTAGTGTTTATCATCCAGAAAAAGAAAACATCAAAAACACCAAAAAAATCGAAAGCAAAATTGAAAAAATCGAAAATCGAAAAAAATCGAAAAATTTCAAATAATCCGATTTTGTTGCACTAGAAACTTGGAATTCGGAATAAAGGTAGTATTTAGGATGCAAAATAAGGAAAAATTAAAAATTCCGGAAAATTCGAAAAAAAATTTCAAAACTTCGAAAAATTCGAAAAAAAAATGAAAAAATTAAAGTAATTTGACCTTTTAGCCTTAGAAACTTAAAATTCGCAGTAAAGATAGTGTTTAGGATTCAGAATAAGTTAAAATAAAAAACCAAATAAAATTCGAAAATAAAACAAAAAAATCCAAAAAATCGGAAAAATCGAAAAATAAGGAAAATTTGAAAATAATTCGATTTCATAGCGCTAGAAACTTGAAATTTGGAATAAAGGTAATATTTAAGATACTAAATAAGGAAAAATTCAAAAATATGGATAATTCAAAAATACCCATAAATTAGTGCAGACGATATATGAACTCAAAGTTTCGATTTTTTGTCACTCACACACTCACTCACTCTCGCGTCATCAAAAAGATTGGGTATATCCCACAGCCACTGAAACTGAAAATTTGGAATAAAGCTAGCATTTCGGATACAAAGAAAGAAAAAAATATAAAATCCGGAAAATTAAAAAAAAAAAAAAAAAAAAAAAAAAAAAAAAAAAAAAAAACATTCGAAAATTCAAAAAAATCGAACAAAATTGAAATTTGAAAATAACACGATCTTGTAGTCTTAAAAACTTAAAATTTGGTGTGAAGGTAGTGTTTAGAATTCAGAAAAAGAAAACATCAAAAACACACAAAAAAAAATTGAAAATAAAATCGAAAAATCGAAAAAAATCGAAAAATTTCAAATAATCCAATTTTGTTGCGCTAGAAACTTGGAATTCGGAATAAAGGTAGTATTTAGGATGCAAAATAAGGAAAAATTAAAAAATCCAGAAAACTCGAAAAAAAATCAAAACTTCGAAAAATTCGAAAAAATTTTTAAAAAATTTAAATAATTTGATCTTTTGGCCTTAGAAACTTAAAATTCGCGGTAAAGATAGTGTTTGGGATTCAGAATAAGTTAAAATAAAAACGCAATAAAATTCGAAAATAAAATTAAGAAATCGAAAAAGATCGGAAATTTTAAAATAATTCGATTTTGTAGGTCTAGAAACTTAAAATTTGTAATAAAGGATACAAAATACGAAAAAATTATAAAATCCAGAAAATTATAAAAAAAAAATGCGAAAAAATCAAAAATTGAAAATATTTTTATCTTGTAGTCTTAGAAACTTAAAACTTGGTGTAAAGGTAGTATTTACTATTCAATAAAAGGAACGATTAAAAAATTCGAAAATAAAATCGAAAAATTGAAATATGTTTAAGAAATCGAAAATTCGAAAACAATTTGATTTTGTACTGCTAGAAACATTAGTTATAAGATAACTGTCCTATTAGCTAGTACAACGCCCCTAATTGTTTTATGTTATTTCCTCCGGATTATGGTTTTCTTTTCTTTCGTTTACGAAATTCGTTATAGAAAAGTTCCGCTATAGACTGGCTACGATATAGGCGATTTCTTTATAGACAGGTTTGTTTTCTTTCACATGTTGTACTCTATTTACTTCACATATAAAATATGGATTGTTAAATGATGTTAGCCCCACAAAAATTTTCACAGCTCCCCCTACCCTCCCGACATTACTGGCTGGTTATGGCTTGATAGTCCTTTCTAAATAAAATCATGGTGACTCGAAGATTCACTTGATTTATCTCTAAATTGAACCTAAATGATCCTAAGAAGACGGATCAAATAATTACTATATTAGCATGACAATCAGGTAACTTAGAATTAAAATCGAAAAATCAATAAATTCATAAAAAGTCGAAAATTTGAAAATAATTCGATTTTGTAGTCCTAGAAGATTGACATTTGGCAGAAAGGCAGGGTTTTGTACACAAAGTAAGGAAAAATTAAAAAACCCGTAAATAATAAAAAAAAGTCTTAAAAAAAAAAAAAAAAACGGAAAAAAAACCATCGAAAAAAGGAATATAGTTTGATTTATTGGAAATTTCCGGAAATTTTAATTTTGGCTTTCTTTTTATACTAAAAAGTTCTTTTATGTTAAATATCAAGTATCTAGGGCTGCGAGTTATATCTCAGATGCATAGCGCCTATCCTGGAAGCAATTGAGAGTACTTTTGACACTCCCCCTACCATAATTTAGTGCTTGCCTAGGAACCTGAAATCTCTTTTTGTCTACAGTACTTTGCAAACGAAACTAAAGCTTCAATTTTTTGATACCTGTAAATAATAGGGACAGAGTGTGGGCTTAGCGAAAATCAGTGGATGATCTCCAAAAAGAACCCAAAATCAAGAAAAGGAGGGTTACTTACAAAAAGAAGTGAAATCTCATCAAAAAGTCACCTGTAAAAAATGCAGCCAAGTCTCGTAACTCATTTACCGTAAAAAGTACTGAGATCGTATAAAGCCAAATTTAACTATCTTATTAACTCTGAAATTTTCATTCACAAAATCACTCCTAGTCTCTACATCTTTAGTTAATTATTATTTTGTGACTTGGCAATTACGCAGCACAGGGAAGTTATTACACCTTACTATGTTATGGGATGGGATGGGATAATTTAACTAAAGCAAATTATATACGCACAGGGAAGTTATTACACCTTAATATGTTATAGTATTATTTGATTAAGACTAACTATATACATCACATTCTCGTGCTAAGTAATTGCCAAGTCACAAAATAATAATTAACTAAAGATGTAGAGACTAGGAGTGATTTGTGAATGAAAATTTCAGAGTTAATAAGATAGTTAAACTTGGCTTTATACGATCTCAGTACTTTTTACGGTAAATGAGTTACGAGACTTGGCTGCATTTTTTACAGGTGACTTTTTGATGAGATTTAGTTTTCTAGATCTTACCTTTTTATGTCAGTGTATGTGCGTTCTATATGTTGCTTTTGTAATAAAAGCTTGTGATGTTATTCATCGGACTCTGATAAATTATTTCAATATCTCAAGAGCAGAGCGGGGTTCAGATATTGGAAATATAGAACACGCGGTAATTTATTTGCTCACGGTAGTTAAAAAAAAAATTGTTTTGAGTTTGTGAGCATGGCGGCCATTGAAAGTGGTATTAAATACGGAGTTGAGCCGTTTGATGGAAAGAATTTTTCTTTATGGCGTAAACGTGTTGAAGCAATATAAAGAACTTGCAAGCATATTTAGCAAGGGAAGCTGATGATACAAAATCAGAAGAAGTACTGGAGGCAAAGAAAGCATACGCTTTTCTACTTACCTTGTTAGATGATAAAGTACTGGTGGCTATGGGTAGCGAGGTAACTGCGCATCAGATTTGGGATAAATTGAAAGTAACTTATGCTAAAACAAGTGCAGTTAATCAAATTCTCGCACGAAAAAGACTTGCTACGATGAAGAAACGAAGAGAATGTTCTATGCAACAACATATTGACGAACTCATGGGTGTAGTGAACGATTTGCGACTTGCTGGAGTAGAACTTAAAGATATGGATGCTGTCGTGTACTTGTTAATGTCCCTTCCATCTGAATTTGATGTAATTAAGGCTGCTATTGAAAATCAACCAAACGAGAATCTGAGTTTTGATTTCGTCACTCAAAGACTTATAAATGCAGAAGCTCTAATGCAAGATAAGAATAGTCTCAGAGGAAATACTTCAAGTAAGAATGTTTCTGTTATCTCTGATACTGTTTTTAAGGCATCTAGGTCTGATATTATTTGCCGTAAGTGCAATAAAAGTGGTCATTATGCCAGGGACTGTAAAAACAAAGTTGTTTGTTATGCATGTGGTCGCGTTGGTCATTTAAAAAGAAATTGTAGAGTTAAACAGAAAAATGAATCAAAAATAGAATCAGCTGCAATCACTTTTGCTGTCGGAAAAATTGAAGGAAATATTTTTCTGTTGGATTCAGGAGCCACGTCCCATATGTGTAGCAGACGTGAATCGTTCGATGACTTAAAACCATTTTCTGGAACGGTAGCATGTGCATCTAAGAATGATAAACTAACCATAGGTGGAATAGGGACTGTTTCTGGAACATTGAAAGGGAGAGAAATTTCACTAAAAAATGTATTGTTTGTGCCAAATCTGAATGGAGAACTGATATCTGTCAAAAATATACAAAATGCTGGCTACAGTGTTACTTTCAAAGACAACAAAGCTATTGTTAAAAAGGGTCAGGATTGTTTTGTAATTGCTAAATTAAATGATAAAGGTCAGTATGTTAGTGAATTTTTACCTGTTAAAGCTGCAGCTCTTTGTGTTAATGAAGATGCAGATTTGTGGCATCGTCGGTTAGGACATTCATCAAATAAGGTTCTTCAAGAAATGGGCTTCCCTATATCCGAAGACTTTTGTGAGGAATGTGTTGTAGCTAAGCAATCAAATGAGCCTATAGGTAAAGGTCCCAGACAACGTGAGGATAATCCAATGAGAATGATTCACACAGATATTTGTGGTCCTATAGATCCTCCAACCAGTACCGGCGAAAAGTACTTTGTGACAATAATAGATGACCACTCTAGATTTTGTGTACACTTATTGAGAAACAAGAGTGATTTAGTAGAAATTTTGAAGTTTTTCTTTAAACAAAATCCTGAAATACGGAAAGTAAGGTGCGATAACGCTAAAGAATATGTTTCTGGTGAACTTTCACAATGTTGTAGAAAATCTGGAATTCTAATAGATCCAGCACCACCTTATACTCCCACTTTGAATGGAATTGCCGAAAGAGCAAATAGATACTTGCTGGAGAAAGCTCGTGCATTGATATATGATGCAAAACTTCCCAAAACATTCTGGGGTTATGCTGTTCAAACAGCTGCCTATTTGAAAAACCGAATACCTTGTCAAAGTATACAGAATTGCATCCCATTTGAATTGAAATATGGAAAGTTACCTAATCTTGATATCATCAAAGTGTTTGGATGCGATGCTTACATGAGGATTCCAGATAGTCAAAGGAAGAAGCTTGATCCAAAATCTAAAAGAATGATTTTTGTAGGATATTCCAGTATGGGATATCGTCTTCTTGATCCAGCTACTAAACGTATTGTAATTTCTCGTAATGTGAAATTCAATGAAGCAAAGAAAGTGTACGTTACAGACTTAGTGCGTGATGAAATTGCTGTAGATGAGGAGAAAGATGTATCAGCAATGGATGAAATTGATGCTTCAAGAGAAACAGAAGTAGAAAGTATAAGACCTAAGAGGAATATTAAATTACCTGCTGAGCTGGATGATTACTATGTTTACGAAGCCTTTACAGCAAGCTTAAGTTCAGTTTCCTATGACGATTTAGTAAAATTAACTACAGAAGAGCAAAAATCTTGGAGAAAAGCAATGGATGATGAAATAGATTCGATGAACAAAAATAGTGTTTGGGAAATGGTAGACTTGCCAAAAGATGAAAAAGTAATATCCTGCAAGTGGATACTAAGAAGAAAAAGAAATGTTTATAGAGCACGATTGGTGGCTAGAGGTTTTCTGCAAACAGAAGGTGTTGACTACAGTGAAACCTATGCACCTGTCATAAATATGCCTTCACTTCGACTGATACTTGCTATTATTCTCCAGAAAGAGTTGAAAATGTTTGCATTAGATGTGAAAACTGCCTTCTTAAATGGTGAATTGGATGAAACTATTTTTATGGAGCAACCAATAGGATATAACGACAATAGTGGTAAAGTTTGTAAACTCCTTAAAAGTTTATATTGGCTTAAACAAGCTCCTAGACAATGGTTTCGAAGATTCAGCAACTTTATACTTCAACTAAATTTTCATCAGCTTAGTAATGAAAACTGTATTTTTGTGAAATGTACTAACAGAAGTGAGATAATATTGGTGTTATATGTTGATGATCTACTAATTGCAGGCAGTGATCAATCAGAAGTCAATATCGTAATTAATCTACTCAGAAGTGAGTTTGAAATGTCAAAAGCAGAAGTTGCTACTGAATTTCTTGGAATATGCTTAGATTATTCACCTGATCGTCTTTGTTTGAGTCAAGAAGCATATGTGAAAAGACTCTTAGAAAAGTTCAGAATGAATGACTGCAAGCCTTGTGATACACCACTTGCTCCAAAATCAACATCTTCAGATTTTGATAAAGGTGAGAAATTTCATGGACCTTATCGAGAACTGGTTGGTGCTTTGCTGTATTTGTCAATGACAACTCGTCCCGATATACTTTATTCTGTGAACTGTCTGAGTCAACTACTAGAACTGCCAACATATGCTGCATGGACTGGCCTAAAAAGAATACTGCGTTATTTGAAAGGAACGTCTGGATACAAATTAGTGTTTCAAAAATCTAATATTCATGATCCTATTATTTCTAGTTTTGTAGATGCAGACTGGGGGTCTGATGCAAGAGATCGAAAATCTGTTTCAGGGTATATAATTATGTTTAATAACTGTTCTATAGCTTGGAGTGTCAAGAAACAAACCTGTATTGCATTATCTTCAACTGAAGCAGAGACTTTGGCTTTGGCAAACGTGGTACAGGATTTGATTTCATTGCATGATGTAACTAAAGAAATTTTGAAGTGTACAAATGTAAATGTAAATATTTTTGAGGATAACCAGTCAGTTATTAAAGAAGTACTTAATGAAAATCATTGTGGTAGGCTAAAGCATTTAGACATCAAGTTAAAGTATACTCGAGAAATTTTGAATTTGTATAACATCTCTATAATAAAACTGTAAGTCATGTGACTGTCCTCAACAGTTCCGGGATGCCGCATCGCTTTTTCATATGCCAAGCGGCCATTTTTATTCAAAATTATTTTTTCGAATAAACTGCATAAAAGTTACATTTTAAGAAAGATCGTTCAAAATAAATTAATATTTGAGAGATGACTTGCGTTCAATTATGTATATATTCTGCAATAACTTCAGTCGAAAGATTCGCAGTTCAAATTCTCTATTCATAAAAGTAAACAAAAAAAAGATTGATTCGTCGTGAACATTTAAAATATTAAATCATGGAGGTAATCATTCGCAAAGCAAGTTCTCCGCGAATGAATTTTTGGACCGCTGCCTCGCGTCAAAAAAATAATTCGCACCAGTGAGACAATCAAAGTTTACCATAATTATGTGCTATACAACTCAACTTTCGGACCTTTTCTTGACGTAAATTGAACTCATGTAATAATATTTAATGAATCAGATTTTTAGCATTTTTAAAATCGCTAATACAGCTTTTATTTATCGCGTGTACAAATTAGAAATGATACTTTGATTTTGAAATCAAATGTTTTGATTTATGATATTATTTCTTATTTATTTATTTATTTTCTCTTTTAAATGAAAAGTGTGAAGTATTTTAAATTTATGTAATATAAGCATTTTAGATTAAAGTTAAGTATTTTAAATGAAATGAGTGACAGGTTTATAATTTAAAATTAAATTAATTGTAGTATGAATGACGGTGATGGGAACGATATTTGGCGAATTATCATCTGCTCCCGGCTAACAAAAATACTCATAATTAAAAAAAAGAATAAAAATAAATAAATGATAGTTTGTTGTAAATAAATATTGATATACATATCAAAAATAATTTATAGAATTAAAATAAAAAATAAAAGTAAATAAACAACAATTTCCATAACAAAGTTTTCGCCAAATTGGCGGGGGAGGGGGGGGGAATCGCGCCAACGTGCGTATGTGACATTTGTGCCCAAAAAATATGCGAAATGCTACCATGATCGCAAAAGTTCATGATTTGTCTATTAGAATCTTCCGATTTGGCGAAGGATTAAGGGAAAATTAAATTATGAATAAATGTAACGTGTTGCAATGTTTAACATACATTTAAGGGAGACCAAACTGGTCGCCAGTGGCGGCTAGTTAATCTTGAATATATATCTAGTGAAAATCAGTTGGGAGATATATTTACAAAAAGCTTGCCTAAGCCTAGGCTATGTAACTTAAGATACAAATGTGGCATTATGTACGATTAAGAGGGGGGGGGGGTGTTGAGAATGAATGTAATCGCACACTGTATCTGTAACCTTATAGCTAAATTATGTTAATGTAAGTGGCAACAGCTTTGTAGTTTTAGTTTAGTTTTCTAGATCTTTCCTTTTTATGTCAGTGTATGTGCGTTCTATATGTTGCTTTTGTAATAAAAGCTTGTGATGTTATTCATCGGACTCTGATAAATTATTTCAATATCTCAAGAGTGATAGAGCTAATGGGAAAGTGATTGGGAAGGGTGAATGCAATTATGAAAGATATATCTACTATGTACTTAAAATGCAAATTCGTATTTCATTCCGACTGTTTATAATTTGAGTTCTGCTGTATGGACTTCGGTGCGATTTACACTGTTAGTTAGACAATTTTGTGGGGATGGTTGGTACTTCTCTGGAGCAAAGTTTTCGTCTGCGTTGTGTTTTCAGAAGCGAAAGCTTGACAACGAATCCGATTACAAAAATCACATCATAATCATCTATAATATTTATAAAACGCAAATTCTTATTCCATTCCGATCGGTTAAACCTCAGGTTCTACCGAACAGATTTTTATATGATTTAACTGTTAGTTAGGTAATTTCTTTTAGAAAGGTTTTAAAATAAAGCACATTGTTCTACATTGCTTATTTATAGAGCCACGGGAGGAAGTTATAGATAAAATTAGGTGAACCCGATTATGAAAGATTACCTTTTTTAAAGTTCTACTGAACGGATTTTGATGGAAGTTTCGCAGTGTGATAATATTTCAGGAATTTATTTTCTACATTGTTTAGTTATGGAGCTATGGGGGAAAGATGTCAGTGGTATAGTCTATTACTTTTAAATGCTGAAGGTGTAAAATTAACAACTATAATATAAATTAAAATAACTTTTATTAGTTGTTATACATGTTTCGACTCTTTCTGAGTCATTTTCAAAAACAAAATGAGAATATTCTAAAGCTATATTATGTGCTATAAAGCTATAAAGCTTTAAATCTATATTATTATATCATCTCATTTTGTTTTTGAAAATGACTCAGAAAGAGTCGAAACATGTAAAACAACTAATAAAAGTTATTTTAATTTATATTATAGTTGTTCATTTTACACCTTTAGCATTTAAAAGTAATATACTATTACAAGGTGTTATAATTTATTATAGTGGTGTAGTCGTAAAAAAAACAGTGCATATACTCACTGTAAAACATTTGGTGTAACGTTACTCCATAAAACTGGAGGCAGCATTGCTGCCTCCAGTTTTACGGTGGTATTTAACTGATATAACTGGTGTAACATTACACAGCTATTGTGTAAGTTTACACCATAATATTGTGGAACATATCACAATTTCTGTGTAAGGTTACACCACAATTGCGCGTAAGGTTACACCATAATTGCGTGTAAGCTTTCACAGTAATTGTGTGTAAGGTTACACCACAATTGCGTGTAAGCTTCCACAGTAATTGTGTGTAAGGTTACACCACAATTGCGTGTAAGCTTTCACAGTAATTGTGTGTAAGGTTACACCACAATTGTGTGTAAGGTTACATCACAATTGCGTGTATGCTTTCACAGTAATTGTGGTGTAACCTTACACACAATTACTGTGAAAGCTTACACACAATTGTGGTGTAACCTTACACACAATTACTGTGAAAGCTTACACGCAATTGTGGTGTAACGTTACACAGAAATTGTGATATGTTTCACAATATTATGGTGTAAACTTACACAAGAGCTGTGTAATGTTACACCAGTTATATCAGTTAAATACCACCGTAAGATTGGAGGCAGCAATGCTGCCTCCAGTTTTATGGAGTAACGTTACACCAAATGTTTCAGTGAATACTGAGAATCCATTTTAGGCAGTATTTAATATCCAATTTGGTTATACACCCAATATGAATACCACTAAGTACCCATTTTGGCCATGCTAACACCTATTTTGCACAATCTTAAATATCTATTTTAGAACACATGAATACTCAATTTGGGCGCCTTTAAATACCTGTTTTAGGATGAATTCAACATCCAATTTTGATAAATTTAAATACCTTTCTTGACACATTTAGTGCCTATTATTTTTAACATTGCACAATCATCCAAAATGCTGGATACAGTATTTATGAATTTATTTTAAATGTTTATTAGTGTACAGCTTCATAACTTATTGCTTTTATTAAAACATTACAGTAAAATTTTAAAGTTAAAATCGTACCTCCAAAAATTATTCATATTTGAAATATAAGACAATTAGCTCAATTTCGATGAGATTCCAATAATAAATAGCTGAATAATTTTCTCAGCAACTTCTGGAATTTTCTCAATATTTAGAATCCTTCTTCTCGGGATCTTGATTTGAAACAAAATTATGACTTTCTTATGAGATAAACTACCAAATTAAATGTGTTATGACACCAGCTTTTATGATTTCTTTCATTTGTCATATTAAAAGAAAATTAAGATACAGATTTGTACTAATTTTTGTCTCTCATTTTTTAAATTTCTTAGAATATTGATAGAATATTATTCTTACCACAAGCAATAGATTTGCTTTTAACATTAGAAAGATCAATTGGGGTTACTTTGACTACTATGTCGAATAGGGAAATCATAATTGTTATTTATCACGTACATAGTTTTGTGATATTTTATATATGAATATAATATTCAGGCCTTGTGTCGATGCTTAAAATGCTTATAAACCCACATTTAAATGGAATAGAGTTGATAAAGACTATATCTTTTAAAGACTATAGTACCCCACGTTTACTCAAATATTATTTTCAAGTAATTATATTTTATTCTTGCTGACTATTACATTTAATCT
Source organism: Maratus michaelseni (assembly GCA_963931845.1). Taxonomy (NCBI): domain Eukaryota; kingdom Metazoa; phylum Arthropoda; class Arachnida; order Araneae; family Salticidae; genus Maratus; species Maratus michaelseni. The sequence continues at coordinate 22,841,817 of OZ007590.1, read as the reverse complement.
TCAAATCTTTGTTTAAACAGATTTTAATAATTTAATAATTATTCTTAAAAAATATGAAAAAAATACAGTAAAATATATTAGGTACATTAGGAAATTTTATTGTCTAAACATTTATATTCAGCTATTGTGTATTTAGCATAGCTTAAAAAAAAAAAAAAAAAAAAAAAAAAAAAAAAGTGAACTCATGCAAGAATTTTGCACTGCAATCTAAACTTTTTATTTATAGATTTAAACTTCTAATGAAACAAAACCATAGTGGTACAGATGTCACGGATGCACCGGGGTTTCTTTTTGGCACCAAAATGGTGATTTTTTGCTTGGTGTGGTAACCTGGTGACTTTTGCATCATATGACAACATGGTATTTTATAACAAAATGAAATGTGTATGTATATAAATTTAAAATAATTACTAAATAAAATTAAATACACGTGTATTAAAAATAATGTGTTTTAAATAAAACTGTGTAATAATAAAATTAAATGTGCGTGTTTTAAAATAAAATTATAATACAATTTTATAGGCCGTCTAACAATTATTCGAAAATGAGATTTTCTTCCCAAAATAGCACCACAAAAAATTTTTAAGCAACCCTGGAGCGTCTGCGATATCTATTCCATAAGATTAGTCAAGCCAGAATATCAACTCATTCCATCAAACTTACAAAAAAGCATGCGCGAGAAAAACAAAATAATCGTAAACTGCATTAGATGACATCATTCGCTTAAAAAAGGTACAACATGGACAATCTATGGTATTTTTTTCTCCTAAACATTGAAATTCGAATTTTGCTTTTTTATCATAAATATAAAATAAACATGTGCAGAGATGTCACACTTTATAAAAATATAAATAGTATAAAAAAGATAATCATTGTGAGTGTGATATACTCCGGAATTTAATTTTTGTGGCAAGACAATTTGAAGAAAACCTATCGTTTCATTTATGAAAACAATGCCAATTTAATTTTTAATTAACAGCAATTTTTAATCAAGAAAGATGTTTTAGGAAAATGTAAGTGTATATGTCAGAAGCTGCTTTTAAAACCTTTTGAATGATACTTCATTCATTGTTCTGCGCTTCGTAAATTCATAGAAAAAGGGATGTTGACAACAGAAATAATATATATGATTGCCATGGATCACCACTTTGTTAAATTTACTTGTGATCATGCTTAAATTAAACTTAGGAAGTTTTAATGGTCATACAATATTAAATTTGGGGCCACTTAATCAGACATTTTTCAAGACAAACAAATATTAACACAGCTTTATAACTGTTACTTATAAATATAAAATGTTGTATTTGATATTTAATTATTTAAAGGGAGTGGAGAAAAATTTAACTTGATAATGGCAATGAAAAAAAGTAATATGAAATCGTAAATAACTGCTAAACTCCACAGTACATAATACAATTAACACATAAGGTTTAAAAACTACATGATGATTTAAAATTTGATAAAAAAAAAATATTAACACTTGCTTAATATTCTTGACTTGTAGTTCTTGGCGCAGTACAGACAATATTCAAAACAAAAAGCATAAAAGCAAATATGGTGCTCATAATTTGCTTTATGCCACACAAATGTAGGAATGCTGTTAACAGCTAAATTATACTCTTAAAACTGTGTCTCTGATATAAAAGGTACATTTGGAATGTTTGCGCCCCTGAATATTCAGAGACACATTTGCCTTTGAGATTAAGAGGCACATTGTGCCTTTCAATTTATATGATAGTGCTTCTTATGTAAAAATATATTCTGTGCCTCTAAAGATGGTGGTACATGTTTTTATTGTACATCTCATTTCCAATATAACCCAAGTCAATAAATTAATACTTATACAGGGTGTCCCTCTTAATTATTTTTTTTTTCTTTTATGACAAAACTAACAGAATTAGGATACTTTGAATTTTATGAATATTCAGTGTTTACAGGTTCTAAAAACAAAGACTCTTGTATAGAAAAATACTGAAAATTAAAAGAATAGAAAAAGTCAGTAGGATTTTGCCGTAAAGGAAAGAATTTTGTTTTTACTTGTAAAGAAATGAAGGAAAATTTTCTACATATAACTCTAGAATGCAAGGAGCACACAAAAAATTTAAATTTTTAATGTTTAAAAAAAAAAAAAAGAAGTATTTAATAAAAGTAAAGTTTTTAATATGATAAAGAACATTTTGAAACATTTTTGCAATTAGAAATATACTTTTAAAGCTGCTTAAGAACTTGGTATGGGATAACAATAAGAGGAACAGCTTGAATAAAAGAAATTAGACATATAAATAACAAAAGTAAAAAATCTTATGATATACATTTATTTTCACAACTTTACATTTATAAAACTTTTTTTTCTTTTAGATTACAAATTAATGTTTTCCAGTTTAAGATTTAATCAAAAAATAAGTTTAAGAGATTATATCTTAACATCTTATTTTTACTCTTCTATCATAAAAAATCCCTTTATATCAACCATCTACTTAAATTAAATAATTTTCATACCTCATTTTATTAACTCTCTCTCTCTCTTTCAGTTGGAAATATTCATTATATGGCGTGTAAATAAATACATTTTATAATTATACATTTACAGTAAACTCTGTCTACCGCAGAAAGATTTTCAAGTCCCAGTGAATTTATAGACGTAGAGTAAACTTTGCTGAAGGTAAAATAATATGACGGAAAATGTTCTTAGTCCTAATTAATTTCACATTAGACAGAAGAGAAGGTTACAGTATTTAATACTATTTCTCCCGTCGTCAAATGATAACTTACAAAGTTTTGATTTGTTTATTTTATACATAATTTTTAAAGCTAAGAAGCATAAAAATAATTCATCAACATATTAAAAATGATTTGTGGTTGATTTAATCTAAAAAAAAAGGGTGGGGGGGGGATATAAAACATAACAGTGAATTGGTGTATCAGTGGTCACATTTAATAAATTTGTGCTGGATGTCAAATAGTTTATATATATATATATATATATATATATACTCCCAGCATTTAATGTTTATTTTACCATTTTGTCCCATGTTTTCTTTTATCCTTCAAAAATTATATCAAAAGAGAGAACATAAAAATTATTGTCATTACTGATGCCTAAGAGCTTAAATACTTTAAAAGAAATAAAACACAATAGATGGGAAAATAAAAATATAAGACATATAAATAAAATATAATTTATTAAATTTACTGTAGATGCAATAAAATTTTAAATGCAATATAAAATCTAATAAAATAGTTGCACAGTCTAATTAAAAATTATATACAATTGGTCAAAACAGACGGCCATTTCAAAAAACTTGGAACAGGTCTCTTCTGTTGAGAAGTAGTATATTCACCCTAGGGAGAAATTTATAAGAAAATAATTAATATTTAATACTTGATCATATCTACAAATTCACACAAATTCTAATACCTGTTTTTAAAAAAATTCTATTACTAGAGTAAATTCCTGACTAAAATGTGTTCAGGTTGAGAGTCAAACTTGAAACCTTTCACTTAAATTGACAACGCTCTGCCTATTGAGCTACCTGGACAGACAACTGTTGGCAATAACATCTGTTCTGAATTCAACAGAATAAACTACAGGTAATGGAACTTAATTAAAAATGGATGCTAACATAATCGCCAATCAGGTTATCTAAGTGAAATGTGTCTGCTGGCTATCGGCCCAGGTAGCTCAACACAGACAATTTATCCAAAGGTCTTGATTTCGACTCTCGGCCTGGACGTATTTTCACTCAGTTGGAAAAATGTCAATTCATATAATATTTTTATCAATCAGTTTGAGTTAAAAATTAGAGCCGTACCGAGTACTCTGTATATACTCTGTACTCGGCCAATTCCGAGTAGTTGCAAGAATTTCATTTTTTAAGCATATTTGAAGACAAATTAATTTATATGTGATCTATAAAAAGGTATTTGAATATAAATGTATAATATATGCCCTAATTCATAAAACTATTTACTCGGTACATAAAAATTTATCTATAAAACATAGCAAAAGGTAAGAACCCCCCCCCCCCCCCCCTGCAAAATTAATGTAAATTAAAGTTTAGTTTATATTTAAAAAAAAGAAAAAAGTCATTTTTAAAACTGTAGGAAAAGACTGATTTTGGATAAAGAAGCAGTGTGCAGAAACAGAAAATACAATAAATGCAATTAAAAAAAATAATACCGTATATACTCGTGTATAAGTCGACCCCCCCCCCCCCCCCAATTCTTACGCAAAATTTTGGAAAAAATTGAATTTTCGTGTAAAAGTCGAATCACATTTCTGGCAGTATGTTCAAAAATGATTTGTAATCCAGGATTTAAAGAAAAACCATTCATTAAATTAGTATTAGTATTTTTTTTTTTTTTTTTTTTACGTTTCTAATCAGACTTTTTTTTTTTTTTTTTTTTAATTCAACATTTTAAAATTGTATAATTATGTATAACTAAAGAAGCTTAAACTATTTTGAAAGCTATTCACATCAATTTAATGATTACTTACTTTTTTTTTCTTGTTAATCTATTCAAGCCTTATTTACAAGGTAAACAACTTCTTAAACTGCTAAAATATAGTACTTCTTTGTATTGTAGGACTTTTAGGAGAGAAATCTAGTAGCATTCTCAAGTTGAACTCTTTTTGAAAAGGTGATTAAAATGTTGAAAGGAATGCCCCTGTATTGAAGGGAATTCTATCCCAAGAGAAAATGAGTGCAGAACAATTACAGAAGCATTATTGTTGAGCTTTTTTTTTTATCAATCACCATTGTCTGCTTTTATCTGTCTCTCCAACCTAGACCCATATGTGATTAATTAAAAGACTTGCACATTCACCAACTATCTGCGAAAAACATATGACTCCGGTATTTCACTCCGCTATTTTTTTTTTTTTTTCTACTTACTCGTGTATAAGTCGACCCGCCATTTTCAGCTCCCAAATTTTGTCTAAAATTCTTCGACTTATACATGAGTATATACGGTAATTAAATTTGCTGTATGACAAATTATGGTACAAAAACACTACAATCTTTCTACATTTTCAGGAGATAGGGCATTTCTTTTATTGATGTAAATTTGGCCTGCACTGCAAAAAATAATTGTTGATTTTACAGTATTAAAACTGGCACCCCAGCTGCCAGTATTATACCATAAAATTAACAGTATTAAACAGTAAAATAAGCAGTAATACGCTGCCGTGCAAGTAGTAATACGTTACCGCGCATGCACGATAGTGTATTACTGCTTGCACGGCAGCGTATTACTGCTTAGCTGGGATGCCAGTTTTATACTGTAAAACAACAATTTTTTTTTGCAGTGTGCTTCAGAAAAAATGGGTTCACTGCGAGCACTTATAAAATAGCATTTTAGCTGTACATTACAAACACACACAAAAGAGAAAAGAAAAGAAACTGTAAAGCCCCGCCCCCTTTTTTGATGTTTTCGTGTTATAGCGGCCTCCACAATTACAATTATGCCAAGGTTTCAGCTCTGATTTCGCCAAGATCATCGAAAAGCTTATATATGCATCATATATACACATATTATTCCAAACACCCATTATACGTCATTACATACATATTATTTACGTTTTATATGCCATATATATACATCCTATACAACTTATGCACATGTTATATGTATACATCATATATGTGTTATATATGACTAATAACTTGGCCATATACATCACAAAAGTAATGATTTAACGTAAAAATATATCATATTATGTCATACATGCTTTATAATTTGGCGATAAATCTTGGTCGCTTGGCGATTCATCCTCAGGGGCTGCTATTACACAAAAGTACCCAATTTTTTTAATCAAAAGAAAATAAGCTACTTTTAAAAAATATGAAACTTTTGCATTATTCAAAGGTATTGTTACAGCAAGCAAAAACCATTTTTGATAGACAGATTTCAGGTATCAAAATGACAAATGGGTAAAGTTGTGTTGAATAATCAGTTTTAATTTCATATTGGTTAATTGAACTTTTTATATATCAATTCTTTTTATATATATAAATTTTAAATAATGTTACTGTTTTAAAATTTTTGAATATACAAAAATTGTCTTTAAAAGGTCCACAATAAATAAAATTTCAAAAATTGAAGTTAATTTTATAAAATATGATTAAATTATATGCTCAAGATGCATGTTTATAAATAGGTATATATATATATAAACACACACACATAGAAGTGTTACCACTAAGCACACTTCATGTTCGAATCAGTGATTCTTTCTGAAACACAATTACTCGGTATTCACTCGGTACGCGGCCAAAGCACTACTCGGTACACCACTATTAAAAATAATAATATATAATAATGTATTGATATTGTTTTTGATGTATTATTGTTAGAAAATACATATTACAGCTTGATTTGAACCTTTAAGAAAAGTATCCAATTTCCATGAACTGCCATTAACATAAACATGTGAGCTAATTTAATAAGTAACAATCGAGAAACGTTGAAAAGTCAATTTTAATTTTGCAATACTAGGTTTTTCTTTAGGTTATGTATGTTACTTTATTTACCATTAATTTAATCTTTATAAATTTGATAATTTATAAGCTATTGTAATACAATTTGATTACTTTAAACTTAATTTTTTTTATTTATTATTTAGTTCAGGGTTGGTAAGTTTGTGCTGCAGGTGGAAAAAACTGCGGTAAAAACCGTCCTGGCAAAAAATCATAAATTAAAAAAATTATAAATGCATGTTTTATTTCTTTTACTTATCTTAAATTAACAATCACAGAATAGTAGTACAATGCATTATGATGGTAACTTAATATACTCTAAATAACTGAGAAATTATTAATTTCACCATAAAAAAAAAAAAAAAAATTAATTGAAAAAAAGCTATTGTTAGTCTGATTTTTATGCTGCAATAAATTAACAATATTGCAAAATCTACAGAAATTATAAACACTTCTAGTTTTAAAATAAGATGTATCAACCTATCAATCAGCATAATGCAATAATTCAGAGATGCAAAATATAAGCAATAGTAGTGAGTACATGTATTAATATATTGTGTTCAAATAAGTGAAATCTTAAATTTCTTTTAAAAAATTAAATATTTTAATAACATAAGAAATTACACATTCAACATTAAGCGGCACTTTCATCACCATCATCATCATTACAAAATAATTATTTTTTCAGCATTCCATACCAAAAAACAAGTTCGGAAACATTACTTATTGTCAACCTATTTCGAATTTTTGAGTGGACAAAAGAGAAGTTGGAAAATATTCTGTCGATTGCAGCACTACTGGCTGGGCATTATAGGTGCATCCCAAATTTGGGTTTCCAAAATTTGGAAGGAGTCACTGGCTTCTAAACCCAAAAAATCCAGTGGCCACAATTGTAAAACAAACGCATAAAAACAATAGTGTTTAAATGGGTTAAAAAAAAAAAAAACTCAGGAATTTAAAGTGTAAAGTAATTTATTTAATATAAATACATGTACAACAAAACTTGAATATTAATTAAATCTTAAATCATGTACAGTCAGTCAGAAGATAAAGTTGGGCAAGATACGGTTTTAAAAAAAAAATGTATAAGCTAAGCAATCATGATAGCGAGGAATATCAGAAAAACAATATTCTTATTTTGATTTTGCCAGACAAAAGTACATATGAAAGAAAATCTGAATTTGTAAGATTATTTCGCACTATAAAAATCAAAACACACTTCAAACATTTATTTATATATGCATATATATATATATATATATATATGCATATATATATATATTTAAATCACAGTCTATGTAATTTATAGTGCCTAATTAGAATTATGAAGGTAGCGTCATGCAATGTAGCAACATGTAATATGTCACATATAACAATGCTAAACAAATATTTAACACAGACATATGCAAATCAATTTAAAAATACCATTGTTATTGCACTTCATGTAGCTCTTTCTGGCTGCATCAGTTTCTTGATTATGCAAAGAATTAAATATGCAGTCCCTCTTGAATTTCCTTCTCCATGAATGAAGCAACTTATATCCAGCTGAAAAAGATTAAATAATTTATCATTAGTTTTTAAAATAGTAAAGACACATGCTGAGCTATAAAGCCACAGAAAAAAACGCAATCTAATTTATGTTAAAATCTAATCCCTTATCTAATTTATGTTTATAAAAAAAAAAAGAGGTTGTGTAAAGCTAAAGTGGCCATTATTCAATGACTGATCATAAGTTACCTAGATTTTTAATTTCTAAATGTTTGTTTTTGTACATATGCAACACAAATGTTCTCTGAGTAATTAAATGAATTATAATATGAAACCAATATAATTAAACATTCTTTAAATCAATAACTTAAAAGAAGATGGTTTGTTATTTTCAATATTTACATATCTAATATCTTCAATTTTATTATGTTAAATTCAGTTCAATCATTTAGAACAATGTTTATGTTAAATTTTATTTTTATAAATTATAAAAAAGTCCCTGCACCCCTTCTTTTTTGAGCATGTTATTTCACGTTTGTAGCTGTAAGCCTAGCCTTAATCCTTAGTTTGTAGAATGTGCATTTGCAAGCAAAGAACAGGTAGCCTTTTTTCGGTACTTTTCGGTTAGCCGGGCACCAGTCATACATATACATGTATATATACACACACATATATATATATATATATATATACACTTATATGTATGAAAATATATTATATATATACTTACATATTTATTTATTTATATATATATATATATATATACACTTATATGTATGAAAATATATTATATATATACTTACATATATATTTATTTATTTATATATGTACATAAATCATTGGCACCCGGCTAACCGAAAATATATGTATATACACACACACATATATATATATATATATATATATATATATATATATATATATATATATATATATATACACACTTATATGTATGAAAATATATTATATATATACTTACATATTTATTTATTTATATATATATATATATACACTTATATGTATGAAAATATATTATATATATACTTACATATATATTTATTTATTTATATATGTACATAAATCATTGGCACCCGGCTAACCGAAAAGTACCATTTTTTCTTTGTTTGGATTCTATTAAGCTGTACCTGCAATGGTAGGTGGGAAAGCTTAAAAAACCAATATAACAAGTTAATTTATACAGCTCATGGAGTTGCATTCCAGTTTCCAGTCCATGCAGTTCAGCATCAATTGTGCAATATTTTCCAATTTTGGATTTATCCACTCCTAATTGCAAAACAAACTTGAAGAACAGAAAGCATCCAAACTAGTGTTTTGCTACAACATGTTGTTCCATAGAAAAAAAGACTTAGAATGAGACTAACATTAAAACAATATAAAAATCTGAATATTATTTATATAGGGTAATTTTATACAATAAATTATGCAAATATTTTCACAATGTACTTTCATTTTTAAAAATTAAAGTATTTAATAGTAGTTAGAAAGGGTCTATTTATATAAATCAATTCCATTCCCTCTAATCTCCAAAGTTTGGGATTAAAAGTCATGTAAATTATACAATTTTGAAGATTATTGTTAATTATTTGTTATTATTTCTCTTTTGCATATGTGTTACATTTAAATACACAAATCAAAATACACATTGACCAATGATTAGTTTTTATTTTATGAAACATTGATGTATTAGTTGTATATTTCAGTAATTTAGATTTCTGTTTGGAAATTGTATCTAGCAAGTAATGAAAAATATGACATTCCTTGTTCAGAAATGAAAGACTGCTTCGATAAAATTGAATACAGTAGACTCCCTAAAATCTGCACATCATTACAAATGAAAACAATGAAACTTACAGTTGAGATGTAGGGAAAAAATTCAGGATTTTTTAAATGATTATATCATTCCATGTACATTTTAATATGTAATTCTTATTAATTGGCTGAACATGCTTTCTCATCAAGGAAGTATAACTTTATTTCTGAAAAAAAAATTCAAGACAGTGCTGTTCTCAGTGGTGATTGTGATCTTTTTACCAAATAAATTAATGTATTAATCGAGAACTTTTGGATATTAAGTTTGCCTAAGCATGAAATAAAACTTTTATTTTATGATTTTTATGTAAATTATTAGTGTAACTTTATCAGGCAAGTTTCATTGAATAATTAAAAGAAAAAAAATCTCATCGTTATTATGCCTATTTTTAGTTATGTATTATTGTGTACTTGACCTTTACCTTTAAAATTTTAATCATGTTTTAAATTTTCTTACTTTACTTAATTATTTTAATATTTTACTTTATTGTAAGCATTCATTATAATTTACAGTGCATTATTACATTCAAATGACTGTTTAAAAAATGTAAACAAAACAGTGACCAGAAATCCGCAAAATTCTAAAATCTGCACAATCTTTGGTTTCAAGTTATGCAGATTTGAGGGAATCTACTGTACTATATATATTTTTAAACTGTTGATTTAATTATCGTTTAATTTATGGTTCCAGGAGAAGCAAGGATTAAACTGAAATTTTCATTGAATTAATGTTTAAAGAAATAGCAGTAACTTTCTGTAAAAAATGGTTTAAAAAAAGTTTCTTGCTGCCTTTTTTGTTTCAATATCTTTACTTTCAATTTTATTGTTTACATTTGAATATATATTTGATTTTTTATTTTAATTATATTAAAACAAATATATTATTCCAAGAAATTCTTATATTTATGAATCTTAAGATATGTTTAGTTTTGAAATTTTAAATAATAACAGGCTATAATAATTACGTTTACCAAATATTATTTGTTTCTTATTATGCTAAATAAAAAATGAGCACCCATTGCTGAAAAAAAGCAATGAACATTTTAATTTAGTTTTCAAAAACACATTTGTGCAACAAGACTTTTTATTTGTCACAGCAAATAAAATAGTAACTTGACCACTTTCTGTTTTTCAGCAACATCATTCGAGCCAAAACCAATCAGATTATTTGAAAACAAACTAGAGCAAATATCAGAGTTTCTCCCAGACAGTTTCAGAAGGGTGCTGCACCCTGCCTGCCCTTTTCTTTACAAAATAGCACCCTTCTTGCCCCTCATAAAATAATTAGCACCCTCCTTGGAAAGAACTAGATCTTTCGAAAGGCCTAGCGCATTTAAAAAAAAAAAAAAAAAAAAAAAAAAAAAAAATTATGGTGTTTTTAAAGAAGTTATTTTAGTTCAAAATAATACCTTTTAACAATTAAAAAAAAGTGCCTTTAAGAATCCAAAAAGTGCCCTTAAGAATAAAATAGTGCCCTTTTCTCACCAGCAGCACCCTGCCTTTTTTTAAACCTGGGGGAAACTCTGCAAATATTAGGGGAGACTGGTACACAGTGGACCACTTTTTCAGTTAATTTTTTTTCTTCTCTGTAACAGGTAAACTGATCTGCATGAAAATATTTTTGAATATTCTTTAAACCTTTATACATTCAGCATAATTTTCTCAAAACGTAGTTTTCAATACATTTTTAATTTTTTTTTTTATATGCACCCATAAAGCGGACCGCCCACCCACCGGGGCACAGTGGACCGCTGTTAGGTATTATCTGAAATACAATATAAATCTATTTTTCATTAATCTAATTCTTTTTTATTTCCCCTTTGCCCGCAAAATAACATAATAATAATATAAATTTACAAGTAACATTTTGAAACAAAAACAAGAATAATTATATTTTGAAAATAATAACAGATTAATACAGGAACAATTGCAATTTAGTTGAAGTTATTACTTAAGTACAAAAAAAATCAGCACACATTAAAATTTGCAAATGAAATTCCAAAATACTTATGATTATGAGTAAGATTGAGCATGGAATTTTCCTGAAATACTTTTGGGTGAGGGAGCAACATTATAATATCCTTGACATCAACAGCAGATTCATCTACAGTTTCGGGGAAAATAAACTGATTTCCATTCAATTTGCATCTCATTTGCATTGAATTTTACTTGAATATAATTATCACCAATTAGACTACAGTTATATTTATCAAAGACAGTAAATACAAAACAAAATATTTCTTACTATGTTAAATAAATTGTTATTTTTATTTGTTTACTTTATTTTACAGTTAAATACTACTTTAAAACAATATTTCTTAATAGAAAATAAGCAATTATTAAATATTTTGAACATTCTGCATTACAGGAGCAGAGTGGATTGTGGACCACTATGCCCCAGGAGTGGGTGGTACATTGTGCCTCATATTGAAGTTCAATAAATAATCATATTAATATTTGTTTATAGCTTTCTTTTAAACATATTAACTTTAAAGTTAAATAAAAAAGAAGTATCTGAGCTTTGCAAAAAGGCTGTTTTACCTTATTTATCTACAACCTTTAATTACTAAAAAAATAAAATATGATAATGAAAAATTTTATTTTTAGAAGCTCAGAACAACCCATCAGGATAAAATATTTCAATCTGAGCTAAACATATTTTCTGAAGGCCATAAATAATCAGTGCAGTGCTGTTGTCTATTAGGATAGAAGAGAAGCTTAAATTTTTTTTTAATAAATAAATAATTAGGGGGTAGTCCACTGTGTCCATAGGTCTAGTGTGTACCGGTCTCCCCTACACTAAATATGCAATACTTAGATAAGCTTCAATTAAATTGTAACAAGTAAACAAATTTTATTACAATTAAATAACCTTTAAAGATTTATGTTGCGATTAAATAAGAATTTTGTTAGATATTAAACAGATACATTTTATTTCTTAAAAAAATGGCAGTTCTCTGACCGTTATAGTACACAAGTACTATTTTATGTTCCACAAAATATCATCATGGTGATCCGCAGAACTAAAAATTATAAATTTACTGGTCTGTGAGATTCCAAAGGTTGGCGACCACTGATTTTAGATGACTGATTATTACAATAAAAAATTTAAATTTTGTGTGCTGCTGAAGGGGGGGGGGGGAGGGGGTAGATTTTCTTAAAAAAAAAAAAAAAAAAAAAAAAAAAAAAAAAAAAAAAAAAAACAGACATCTGCAGAAGTGCGAAAGATTCAGAGCTCTTAACCTGAAAGGTATGTGTAGTGATAGTTTGCTACAAAAAATAGTTTTTCTCAACCACTGACCATAAGAAATAATGACAATCTGTGGCCAGGACAGGTCTTAAATGTTTGCTTATTCACCTCCGACCAAAAAAAAAAAAAAAATAAATAATAATAATAATAATAATAATAATTTTAATTAAATTTATAGTAGCAATGAAACTAGTAAATCTGCAGATCAGTGGCCTCGAACGTTAATTCTACAATTTTTTTAAAAATTATTTTACTTATTATTTAAAAAATTCAATCCGCAGAAAAATTTCTTTTATATTTGTAATACTAATTACAACAAATAATATATCAAGTAGTTTCGGGGAATTTAACTGTTAAAAATAGTGGGAATTATACGAATCTATGTAAAACTATTCCAAAACTTTTTTTGTTCAGATTTTTTTTGTTATCACCCCCCCCCCCCCCCCCCACTCTCTCTCAATTTGACAACTGTAATTCCCTGATATTTAGTATTTTAAAACATCTATCTAAAATAATTAAAATACTGATATTGTGATAATCATTGATATCATAATTGGTAAATTTACTTTAATATAACTATTTTTTTTATTAGAATGTTTTCATTAAATTCTGGTACTAAATACAGTCATAAAAACAATTATATTTATTTTCTTTTTTGTGGGGTGTCAATTACTGGAATTTTGATATTTTTCTGTTATTTACAATTAAAGTTCGATTCATATTTTTTCTGTTATTTACAATTAAATTTTTATTTATAATAATAATGTACATTGGTCTTAAAACTTTAAAAATAAATTTTGTAAATGGCCGTGAGTATATAAAATTCAGTTACCAAAACAAACACATCCAAATTTTGAAAGAAAATATAGAATATATAAATTTATTAAGTGAAGCTAGCTCTTAGCATGTTCATTAAGATTTTCCCTGAAAAACAGTGGAACTTCGGAACATCCCCCCCTACCTCCCCATTCCCGGCGACACTTTAAAAAAAAAAAAAGTAGGTTTATTTGATGAGTTGACAAAGTTGTTTGGGTGAAAGTTTCAAGTTTACAAAAAAAAAATTAACCTACAAGAATAATCAAGAAAATGAATTACCGTCCACTTTCTCAAATAAGCATTTGTATAATTCACAAACATCTATGATCCACAGTTTATGTTGCAGAATAAATAAAGACGTCTTTTTCAAAACTCGCCTTATCCAAAATCATAAAAATTGTGTTTTCCCTAAAAGTCTGGTAATCAAGGGCCCGCCCGCTTAGGACTTACATATAGGGGAAGCCCGACGTCACACAGGGGGGGGGGGGAGATATAACAAATTATTTGAAAACAATATATATATTATAAACAATATTATTTGAAAAGTATTTGATTAAGGAAAAAAAATAATCAGCCACATAATTTGTGGGCCCAGGGCCGAGGCCCGTGCATTAATCAGGCCCTTAAAATACTCTATATTTTGCATAAAAAATATTAAGAAAATGACAACTTACTTAATATTTAAGTTTCTTCCTGAAATGGCGACTAGTAACTTGCAACAGCGTCCTTTCCTTCACGTTATCGCATTTGTTTCTGCCTCGTTTCTTCATTTCCCGCCTGTCACGTGTGAGAATATTTATCATTGCGCATGCGTTTGGAATTTACGTCATCCATTATTCCGGAGAACGGTATCTTCACACAGCACTGTGAAACGTTTCACCGGCGATGTGTGTTTTTAAATAATCAGAAGGGGTTACTCCAGAATTTGTGTAATGTTACACAGATAAACCATGGTAAACTTACACAAATGTTTTACAGTGCTCTATAGACAGAGGATATATACTAGAGAGTATATATTATAGCTACGGACGGTGTGCAGAATTTCGTCTTAAAAATTCCAGAAGGTTGACGGCGTATATACCAGCATATACTTTCTACAAAATCCCTGAGAGTTCTATCAACAGGTGAAGATGATTATGAAAGATACATTTATCTGTCTACTGTATCTGTATAATGCAAAGGGAATTTCGATTCTGCCGCTTATACCTTGAATTCTGCTGAATGGATTTTGCTGGAACTTGCACTGTTAGTTAGCTAAATTTTGAGGGGAAGTTTTAGTGCATAACATATCATTCTATGTTGCTTAGTTAAAGAATTAGGGGGGTGGGGGGCATTTCTATAATCAGTTGAACCCAATTATGAAACATTAGACTTTTTTAAAGATACTGCTGAATGGATTTCTATGGAACTTGCATTGTTAATTTTCCAGGGATAGTTTTAGTATATTGCATATCGTTATATCGTTCTTTAGAAAATCATACCGTAAAGGATTAAATAAACGAGTTGGTCTTTAACAGCCTAAATTTCGTGTAACACATTAGAAAATATAACAGCGTAATGGCTTTCGTATCGTTTTACACCAATGCGGAAGGACATGAAGGTAAAAGTTCATGTTTCTTTTAAAACACACAATCAAATTCACCGATATATTTCGTTTGATTCAAGTTTTTTTTTTTTTGAGAAACCGACCAGCGTAGCGAGCAAAGCCTGCTAGGTAATAATAATGGTTAATATTACCTGTATATAAAATTCTATATTATGTAAAAGAAAGTCCTGACTTGGGAGATCATCAACGCACAGTCCAAACTACTGAAGCTGCAAACACGAAAATTGCGGGGAAAATACTTCTTAGGATGTAGAGGCGCAATAAGAAAGTTTTCCTAAAATTCCATCCATAAAGGGGTTAAAATGGGAACAAACAACAATAAAATTTCTTAAAAATCAGGTTTTATATTTATTTGTCAAATGATAACATATTTCAATGTATTTTTGCATGCTGAATGGAATGGTACCAAATAAAAATATTCTAACTCCAACAATTTGTGAGATATTGCACATTTTTGAATTTGGCGTTGCCTTTGGCGACAAAACCTTAAAATTTATTGCATTGATCGCCAAGTGATATTTTCTAAAATACATTCGTCATTGTTAAAGATCAAACAATACTTGGCGATTTATAAGATTTTGGATAAGAAAAAAATCACCTGATATTTTGATTATATGAAATCTCAATAATGCCAGTTTTCGGGCTCTTTGCTTTAACTTTTTTGTTTGCTTCGGGAATTTGGGATTGATTATTATTCGGCATTTTTATGTTAGCTGGGTGCCAGTGACCGCCAAAATTTTTTTAATCTCGCCAATCCTTTTTTTTTTTTTTTTTTTTTTTGCTAATCTTTTAACGTTAGCTAATAACAACTAGCCATTATTTTAACATTGCGATATATCTTTAAAAAACTTAATTAAAATAACTAAAATATAATCATAATAAAATACATAAACACAAACATATCAGTACAAATAAAATGTCACGCAAAATGTTCCAATTCAATGATGCCAATTGAAACAAGATTTGGTGAGTTTTTACTGGCGCCCAGCAATATAAAAGTACCTATTAGTATTACGGATATTTATGTAATTGTGATTTTTACATAAAATATGCTTGCTAAAGTAAAGTTTCGATGGGTCTGTACGGTTTCGATATTGCACATTTTCTATAATTTGGTGATACCTTTAGCGCCAACTCATCAATATTTCTAACATTACAAGTTATAATTTCTAAAAATGTATCCATTACTATAATCTTCTTTACTACCGCCACTGCAACATATCCAGGGAGTCTCATCCTGCCACTTCAAGAGACAGCACGAGGTACAGGGTAGCTGAGATCCGAGATCAACAGCCTTATTCCTGAAATAATCAATATGAGGTTCATAATTAAAGCCAGACAAATACTTAGTAGTCCAAGGCAATAATTTGATATGCGATCTCTTTTCATATTTTCCTGTAGCTGTCTAAAAGCGTACATTGTTGGATGAATGCAATTCACCGGTATATTTAGTTTGATTCAAAATTTGTTTGGAGAAACCGACCAGCGTAGCGGGCGAAGCTTGCTAGTATTTAAATAAAAAGCATTTACTATTACAAAAATATAAAAAGAATTGGTACTTACGTATTATCCGAGCCAGAAGATAGATCGCCAAAAATGATTGACAATTGCCAATCTTGCTTAGCGTTGCCAATCATGTTCAAAACAGTAATTTAACATTATTTAATACATAACATTGTTCAAAATGTAAATAATATAAAAGAAATAAAGAAATAAAATATAATAAAGAAATAACAAAAAACTATAAACTATAATTAAAAAAATAAACTATAAATCAAAATAAACATTAAATTATAAGAAATAAATTAACTATATACTTGTCAAAAAGTGAGGGTTACTCTAATCAGTATGATTGGAGCTGTTGTATCTAACCTGATCCGGATAATACGTAAGTACCAAAGAATGATATAAACCAATTAATGTGGAGTTTAATTGTTAACATAGTATTATTCAGCTTTCGAGAAAAAGTTAAAATTAAAGACTGACTTGACTTGGAATCTGTTTCTGTATATTTTTATTTATTTATTTATTTATTTATTTATTTATTGAATACCAGCCTGTTTCACACTTTAAGTTGAGACAAATGCATTAAATATTTATTGCATTGCACTTTCCAGATAAAGATGGGTACTGCTGTTGGCAAGAACCCAAAAACGAACCATCACATTTTCCAGACTCCTTTTACAAAGACCGACATTTTCTTTTCGAGTCTTGCATTTGAGAACCACCCCGATAGACAAATATACGATGACAAAGGCAATTTATTCATATTTTAGGCGCGTTCGTAATTATATAAATACGTAGCACCTATTGTCGTCGCTTGGTCCGTCCGTCCGTCCGTCCGTCCGTCTGTCTGTCTGTCCGTCTGTCTGTCTGTCTGTCTGTCCGTCCGTCCGTCCGTCTGTCTGTCTGTCCGTCTGTCTGTCTGTCCGTCTGTCCGTCCGTCCGTCCGCATATAACAACGCAAAAAATACCCAACCGAATGGTTTGGAATTTAAGATATATTATCTTTGCAGAATTTTGTCGAGACATTTCAATTTTTTTAAAAATCGAATCAAAACTTTAGGAGATATTAATAAAAATATTTATTAAGAAATTTGAATTAAAAGAAAAAAAATCGGTGCTTTCTTGTTAGAGGAGCTTCCGAGGTTGAATCGTCAAGCGACCGAGATACTTATTTTATGACAAAAAATAATCTGCAGACGATATAATTCATTTCACAGAATTAAAAATCATCAAGATCTGAATATTTATACAACTAGCTATAGTACGAACGCACCTCATTTGTCACGTTTGACGTACAATTTCCAACTTGTTAATTTTACATTAGCAAAACAATTTAACTCATTCGCGTTGGATTTCACATCTTTAGAACATAAATTCTCACAAAATTATTTAAATGCAACTCAGAGTAAGAAGAACAATATACATTAAAGTGATTTGGTATCTTTTGTTTTGCGGAAAATGACGAAAATATCAATTTTCATACTTTTTGCTTAAAATTAATTTAGACATCCCTAGTAAATTTTCACGAAGTACCGTAAAAATAGGATAGTTAAAAATATGCGAAAAAGGCTTTTACTCAACCCATTTATATTTAAATAATTCAGAGTTGCAATTTTTAAATTAATTTTCTCAGTTTGTCTTGTTTTTTTCAACATATCAGTATGTTCTAAGTCACAAAATTTAAACACATATTTTTCAATTCACGCGTTTTTTGGAGAATCCTTCATAATCATTTAAAAGAATGCAGCCGTACTTAACATAACTTACCTTAAGTTTTCCAAACAACAACACCCCACCTCCATAAGCATTCAAATGAATATAGCTTCCTAAGACTAATTAATTCTCCATTTTAGAGCAATATAGCTTTGTGTGTGTGTGTGAGAGAGAGAGAGAGAGAGAGAGAGTGTCCCTCCTTATCATTGACCAATAGCTAATTCCTAAACCGTTAAATATAGAGATATATTTTCAAATTACAATTTTTTTTAATGTTGCTCTTCATCATATAAAAACCCATTTACACAATAATAGTTAATTTTTAAGAAGTTACGAAATTTGATTTTCTTTATACTGTCCCTGGATCTTATAAGTTACATTTAGAAAAATCTTTTTGCATGCTCTAAACTGTGAAACGGTAAGAAATCCATTTTTATACTACAAAAACTTACCGAGTTATAATATTTTAAGTTTTACTTATATTCATAGTTTATTGTCACTAAAAGCACATTTTTTCACTTTTAGTGCGAGAAAACACCGAAATTCATAACTTTCAAAGTATCATACTGCGGTAAGTTTTGCCTGTAGAAGAATGGAATTTTTACTGTTTTACTTGGGAGAAAGTTTTTCTAAACATAACTTATAGAAGCGAGAGATAGTATAAAATTTTAAATATTATAACTTTTAAAACTAATCGGATGTGCCAGTCCCAAAACTTTCTTCAATCTCATCATATATTCTAATACGAGCAAATCTTGTGTGTGTGGCGTTATATATACATATACAGTCTTTTACAAAAGTATAAGACCACAACATATTTTGCTATTTAGCTAATTAAAGAAATATTTCAATCAAAATAAAGACTATTCTATGTTAGTACATCAAGTTTTTAGTAAAATGTAGCAATTTATACAAATGAAATTAATTCGGAAAAAATAAAACATCAATATAACAAAAAAAAAAGTAAAAAAAAAACTGTTACAAAATTATAGTACCACCTGTGGGAAAGACAGTTTTCTCGAATTTAGTAAGATGTTGCTCCACCATTTCTCTGAATAACTTCAAACACACGATTTGGCATAGAGTTAATTAATTTTTTAAGGCACGATTCGGAAATATTATCCCATTTCTCCATAGTGGCCATTTCTAATCCATATGTTGAATTATATTATTTGTTATTTCCATACACTTAGCGACACAAATAACCCCACAAGTTTTCTATGGGGTTTAGGCCAGGGCTTCGACTTGGCCAAGGTAAAACATCAATCTTTTCTCTTTTAAGACACTCTTTTGTTGATTTCGATGAATGACTGGGAGCATTATCTTGTTCGAACTTCCATTTTGCGCCTCCGAAAAGTGGTCCGAAGGATATCAGACTTCAAAATAGCATCCGATGGTAACTGTCCGAGTTCATTTTCCCTTCAAATCTTTGGAGATCGCAATTTCCTACATATGAAAATGCGTCCCACACCATAACGGAACCTCCTCCCATCTGCCTACTGCAAAACTCGCGAGATCTTTGCCTTAAATCATGCCAGTAGTAATTATTGCCGTCTGGACCATCAAGATTAAATTTTTTCTCGTCTGAAAACAATATATTTCTCCATGTAGAGTTCCGGGACATGACATTCTTTGCCCACCTAAGACTTGCTTCTTTGTGAGGTATTTCAGTAGTGGCGGTTTACTTTTTAATTTGCAACGAAAAACACCAGCATTAGATTTCAAACTTCGCCACACGGTCTCGTGTGATACCTTTTTGGTTATCTGTTGTGCTATTTTACGAGTCGACTGGTATTTTTTCGTTGCCAGTTTGACAATTCGCCTATTATCACGATCTGATAACTTCTTTTTACGACCAGATCGTTTATGCATTCCATACAATTCTTTTTTACTTAAAACATTATTAATCGCAGTTTCAGAACGATTAAGAATCTTACTTATTTCACGTTCAAACTTTCCTTTTTCTTTGTAGAACCACACTCTTCTCACTTCTATTTCAGAAAGCTCACTCCGACGAGGCATTTTACTGATAAATTCGAAGAATCAGATACAATTCAGAATTTCTACATTTTATTCTTCTTTTTAAATTTTACAGATTGTTTAGGTTACTGTTAAACTCTGAGTTCAAAATAAAATCGTCTGCTTTATTAATAACTAGCAGATCCGCCCGGCGCTGCCCGGTCCCGCCAAAACATAATACGAAATGCGAAATCAATCTTAAAAATCGCTGCACGAAACCGTTCCACTGGTAACTCTTTGTCTTTCGGAAATCGGGCAGGGCTAGAGGAGCTTAAGCCATATGGTAGGCCACTCTGCCCGGCATGAACCTGTCTTTTGGAAATTAAATAGAGAGATGGACCCAAAGCGGAAGTAAATTTAATACCGCCTCCTCAAATGTCTGGATCATTTGATTCAAAACGGGTCAGTTTTTGGTCAAAATTTAAAAAAAAAAGTTACTGTTTGATTTTCACAAAATTCGCATTTTCGGAATCGGAAAAATAAACTATGAGTTCCGATTCAAATATTTCAATACTTTTCTTAACACTCGAGGGTGAGTGAAAATGAAACTTTTTCGTTGTCTGGGATTATCAAATCGGTAACTTTCTTTTGCAGTTTCAATAAAAATAACCATTTTTGATGCACGCGCAGGACAATCTTTTAGTCACACCACCAGGAGATGCATTTTGGTCTAAACAATTTATCCGACACGTGTCCCCGCTGCCTACCATACCGTGTATAGCAGGCAAGCTAGGCATGTGCTGCAAAATCTTTTAGTTCCAGTTTCCACAATCGGGTGGAGCATTCTGTTCTAAATAAACCTATTTCCGAACGAAACTCCGGCACTCGTTCATGCTGCTTATGGCACCGTGTAGAAGGCGTGCCTTGCACGCGCGAAAAATCTGTTAGTTCCACTTTCCACCGCCAGGGAGTACCAAATCTGAGTCTGAAATAATTAGCTATACCTTAATTAGTTCATTTTAAGTTGAATGAACCGATTCCTGTTGAAATTGGACCCATAGAACCCGCGAAAGCAAATCAACACCCCTGGATATTAATATTCATAAATGGTGGTAACCAAGGGCAGAAAAAATGATACTCTTAACTAAAGAAAAATCTTTTAGTTACATTTTCCACCGCCAGGGGGTGCACTTTTTCTAAACAAACCTCTTTCCGAACGAAACTCCGGCAC
This sequence comes from Maratus michaelseni, assembly GCA_963931845.1. Taxonomy (NCBI): domain Eukaryota; kingdom Metazoa; phylum Arthropoda; class Arachnida; order Araneae; family Salticidae; genus Maratus; species Maratus michaelseni. The sequence goes on along the minus strand of OZ007590.1, from coordinate 22,819,939 downwards.
GTGTCCCCGCTGCTTATGACAACGTATAAAAGGCGTTCTGTGCACGGTCAGAAAATGTTTTAGTTCCACTTTCCACCATCAGGGGGCGCGAAATCTATGTCTTAATTAGTTATACATATCTCAATTATTTCATGTTAAGTTGAATGAATCGATTGTCGTTGAAATCGGACCTTTTGTTTGAATCGGTCAAATTTTAAATGCAAAATTGTTTAGTTTCACTTCCCACCGCTAAGGGGTGCACTCAGTTCTAAATAAAACTCTTTCCGATCGAAACTTTGGCACATGTCCATTCTGCCTACAGCACCGTATAGCAGGCGCTGCAAAATATTTTAGTTCCATTCTATATCTTAATTAGTTCGTGTTAAGTTGAATGAACTAATTCTCATCGAAATCGGGCCCATAGAACCCTAAAAAATACCACTCGCTGGTCATTAATATTCAGAAATAGTGGTAACCAAGGGCTGAAAAAATTATACCGAAGTTTATCTAGTTCCCGGGGAACTGAGAAATGGTTTCGTTTGAATCGGACTAATAATTAAATAGTTCAGATTTTGGAGGCAGGGTGGGAGGGAAGGAGGAAGTTTCGATCAGAGCATTAACGCGATATTTAAACTACAATCGAACATTCACCTCTCCCCCCACACAGAATTAAATCAACGGCGTTAAAAAATTAGGAATTATTAACTTTTAAAACAGAAACAAAATGACTTTTTTTTTTACATACAAAAACAGTAAGTTATCGTTGTTAATTTCTAAAATCAAATACATAAATGAAGTATACATGAAAAAACTCTAAAAATCACATAAAACAAATGGCAAAAATCCACAACTCGCTGTTCGAATTGCAATCTGCTGACCACATTTTCATATGCCAATCACAATTTCCTGGTTGACTTCCAGCTACCAATCACAACTTCCCTTCAATGATATTTGACTTGTAGTGGGCGATTTGTGACGTCATGTGAAACAAAAAACGCTGCAAAACATGAAAAAAATGTTAAAAAATGAAACTAAAAGAAAAAATCTAATAAAAAAAATCGGGTTAATAAATAATCCGCCCTTCCCTTTTAAAATTAAGATTTTTTTTATCTGTAAAGAATTATCAATTTTCTCCAAGCTAAAAAGAGTTTAAAAAAATGGCAATTGTGCGTGTATCTGAGGCTGAAATGGAAGCAACCACCGAACCAATCAAGCGTTCATGGCAAAATTACTTGTTGTCGAAGGAAAAAAATCGCCAAAAAATCAAATTTCGCATAAACTTTATTGAAAAGAGGATAAAATTTACTATATTGGGCTAAAAGATTGGAACCGTATTCCGGTTACTAATGTGGGTAAATCGCTGCGAAACGTCAAAAAACACTAAAAATCGCATATTTAAAATCATGATTTTTTATCTGTAAAGAATTATCAACTTTCTCCAAGCTAAAAAGAGAAAAAAAACAAGAACGAAAAATCATGCGTCAAGCATAGATTATGTAACACTTTCCAACGCTTCCAAAATAATTTTACAAATCATTAACGTTTAATAAGCTGAAAGATAACATCTAAGTAAACAATTTGGAAAATGCATAACATATTAAAAACGTAATTTCAGGAATTTCCAACATATACAATATTCGGAAAAATATCCGAATACATTTATTAAGCCCTGTATAGGATCTATAGATTTGTATATATACTACATAGGATGCTAAATTTTAGTTCAGTTAAGAAACGCGTAGCACAGTTTAAAATTGTCCTTCTGGAGTTTCTGTCAATAAACGGAAATGTGTTCGAGAACTTTTGTGCTTCCCTGTATATGATCTACAGAATTTATAGACACCACATAATAAACAAAAAGTGAGTTCAATTTAAAATCGCGTTCAGTAACTTAAAACGCACTTCCAGGAATTATTGTTAACAGAGAGTAGAGAATTCGTTTGTGTGTCCCTGTAAATGAAAGCTGACTGCTATACACACAATATTCTGTAGTAAGCCTTTTGTAATGCACGCTATATATAAATTTCAATGCGTTTAAAATAGTGAAACATTATTTAAATAAACCGCAGACGATTTTTCTCCATAGACGTAATGTAACGGAATTCTTTTGACTGTCCCTGTAAAGTAACTATAAGTGCTATGCACACCCTATTCCATATTAAGCTTCTTGTAATGTACCTTAGTGATATATATCAATTACGATGTGTTTGAAATTGTGTAACATCATTAAAATGAATCGCAAATGATTTTTCCCATAGACCGTAATGAAACGGAACTTCTTTGAGTGTCCCTGTGAAAAAACTATAAGTGCTACACACTTCAGTTGAAATAGGGAACATGCTATAGATAACGGCAATAACATATAAAAATTGCAGAGCAATCCGAGCATATTTACGGGAGTTAGAGCACGGACAGACGGCCAGACGGCAGACGGCCAGACAAACCGAAGTCATAAACACTTTTCAACTAGGTCGGAAAGTGTTAAAAATTACGATTCTGATCGTATCTGATGTTGAAATGGAAGCGCAACCACCGAACCAATCAAGCATTGTGGAAAATTTCTTAGTATCAAAGGAAAAAAAATCGCCAAAAAGTCAAAAATCGCTGTAGGAATTTCGCATCAACTTTATTGAAAAGAAGATAAAATTTACTATATTGGGCTAAAAGATTGGAACCGGATTCCCATTATTAATGTGGAAAAATCGCATCAAAACGTGAAAAAACACTAAAAATCGCATAAAAATTTTAATAAAAAAAAAATTCCAAAATTCCAAAATCTGGCTTCGAGGTACAAAACTACATGCATAAAGGTGCTTTCCCACCAAATTTTGTAGCTCTGTGTGCAGCGGTCTCTTCAGAACACAACCGAGAAACACACACACACACACACACACAAACTTGCTTCTTTATTATAGTTGGAGATATAACAGTGGTCTTATATTTATGAAACAGCGGGTTTGCGTAAAATCGTTTGGCATTGAAACAAAAAATTATTCAAACTTTTTTTCCCTGAGCTAAATAAACATTATAGAGTTACTAGCTGTTACCCGTGACTTCGTTCACGCAACATTAAAAGAAGAACAAATACAGTAATTAAGAAAATATTTCACTCCCGATAATTAAAAACGTTAAAATTAACTAACTATTTATCACATTTCATAGGCGACAATACGGTATTTTTTTTGTTATAGGGACCTTGACATAACTCAGTCTTTAAAAAGTGAAATTTTGTGCGAAATAATCGCGAAAATGAAATTGCAACCAATGCAAAAAGGAGGGCCAAATAAAATCGTGGAAATAGACGAATTGGGTAAAAACAAATGTCAATTTTACCTGATAAACAATTTTACTTTTAACGCCTTTGTGAAACGTTTTAACAGCCATCCTTCAAAAAAACATTAATTGGAAATAGTACATGCTTTTTCTTTAAATTCAGTTCTGCCTCCTTGGTTTAATGTATAGCTGAAACAAATCTTATTTTCTAAATGACAGTATGTTGACAGGCAATTTTTGTTCTCCAGAATAAATTGATTCATGAAGTTTGAATATGTGAAAATATGTTTTTATTTTTCGGATAATTTACTGAAATCAAGATTTTGTTTTCACCATCTATTCAAAGTGAAAATCAATTCTGTTTTTCAGTTTTAATGAGAAAGTGGTGTAAAAAATATACAGATCTATTTTATTTCTCCTTTTTTTATACACAAACATGGAGTAATTTACTTTCCGTTTTTAGAGAAACTTCGTTAAAATTAACAAAAAAGAAAAAAAAATCTTCGCATCTAATTTAATTTTTTAAATTCTGACAGTTTGTGTAACATCCTCGGATCAATGATAACCGGTATAAAGTAAATCACGTTGCGTTCGATATTCTGGCACTGTAAATGAAAATTGTAAATTCACGGGCATTCTCCGTGAATTGCTGCCGTAATTTTACGGGAAATGCCCCCTTTTCAAGGTAAACGGTCCATTTCAGTAATTTTCATGTTTTTACGGGTAAAAACAGTTTATCTAATAACAAAGCTCGTTTATCTAGTCACAAAACCGGTTTTCTTATGGACATTGTCTGGAATCTCTGCTGCAGTAATTTTACTGCAGCAATTTTTTACAGTGAGGAGTAGTTGAGAAATCAAACATAGATTCGTGTTCATTTTCCTTTTCTTAAAATTATGATGCGATTTTTAGCAGAAAATTCTCATCTGTATATAACGGATATTCATGCTTAATAATCAGTATAGATAAAAAAAACATTTAAATTTTTCGTTATAAGTATGGCGTGAAACTCATCTACTTTCTATACTTACTGATCCTTGTATTATTAATGTAAGGAATTGATTCACACTCATTTTAAAACACATTGGAAAATTTCCGTTTTATTTCAAATATGACGCCTCTTTTTCCCGCAGAGAAATCCCTTTTTAATGACATAATTCTTGTTAATTTTCTTTTCCAGGCAATTAATTTCAGTACTGGCATAGGGGAAATTATGTTGCTTTAACGAAATAATATTAAATCTTTAGTTTTTATCAACAAAAATGGAACTATTAACATTCGTCATTTTTTTTAAGGTAATCGAGTTATTTCTTTTAGTTTTAAGAATGAAAATATATATTTCTCGCTATCCATCACATCCTTTTAGTTATGGATAATTTTGCGGAGCATATTATTGACATTTGCTGACCATTTTCTTTTGAAACTTCTTTTTACTTTTTTAAAATTTAAATAAAAAAATACGGTATAGTTATATTAGCCCTGCGCAGACGGTAAACGCCAAGAATTATTACCATACAAAAGAGAAAAGCGAAGAAAAAAAAACCAAGATCATTTTATTTCACCAATCAAAGATATCCGCTTTATTTTTGATGTATGGCGTCATATTCGCCTGTTTGCTATGGTTACTCATATTGAAACCTTGTATTATTATCAAAAACTAAAAAAAAGTACGTTTTATTTCTAATAATATTATTTAATCTTCTTTTTAATTCTTTAGTTTTTTTATTTCATTTTTATTTTTCACGTGAACATTTTTCAATTGAAACTAAATTGTTGACTAAAAATTATTATTCCGGAATTTGAATTAGTTTTGGCAACGATAAAGTATTAGCAACGGTAAAGTAAATTTAACCATGTTAAAATATTATACGAAAAAAATGTCCATTTACTCTCTATGAAAAAACGAAATTTTGAATTATTAAGAAAAATATTTGAATAAAATAAACAAAAACCAGCCTATGTTCAAATGAGGGTTATAATCAATCTGTATGCAAAAATACAGGATCATTAAAGGCTCCATTTTGACGCTGGCTTCAGCCTAACATTTGCGCACAATAAGATTTATAATATTACTAGCTGTTACTCGTGACTTCGTTCACGCAACATTAAAAGAAGAATAAATACATTAATTAAGCAAAATATTTCACTCCCGATAATTAAAAACGTTAATAATTAACTAACTATTTATCACATTTCATAGGAGACAATACGATATTTTTTGTTATAGGGACCTTGACATAACTCAGTCTTAAAAAAGTGAAATTTTGTGTCAAACAATCGCGAAAATAAAATTGCAACCAATGCAAAAAGGAGGGCCAAATAAAATCGTGGAAATAGACGAATTGGGTAAAAACAAATGTCAGTTTTACCTGATAAACAATTTTACTTTTAACGCCTTTGTGAAACGTTTTAACAGCCATCCTTCAAAAAAACATTAATTGGAACTAGCATATGCTTTTTCTTTAAATTCAGTTCTGCCGCCTTGGTTTAATGTATAGCTGAAACGAAACAAATCTTGTTTTCTAAATGACAGTATGTTGACAGGCATTTTTTTGTTCTCCAGAATAAATTGATTCATGACGTTTTAATATGTGAAAATGTGTTTTTATATTTCGAATAATTTACTGAAATCAAAATTTTGTTTTCACCATTTATTCAAAGTGAAAATAAATTCTGTTTTTCAGTTTTAATGAGAAAATGGAGTAAAATATATACTCATCTCTTTTATTTCTCCTATTTTACACACAAATATGAAGTAATTTACTTTCCGTTTTTAGAGAAACTTCGTTAAAATTTAAAAAAAAAAAAAAAAAAAAAAAAAAATCTTGGCATTTAATTTAATTTTTTTAATTGCAAACACACGGTCAGATTTTAATATAATAGATTCGTGTTAATTTTACTTTTCTTAACATTACGATGTGATTTTTAGCAGAAAACTCTCATCTGTATATAACGGATGCTCATGCTCAATAATCAGCACAGATAAAAAAAAAAAAAAAAAAAAAAAAAAACATTTAAATTTTTCGTCATAAATATGGCGTGAAACTCATCTACTTCTATACTTACTGATCCTTGTTTTATTAATGTAAGGAATTGATTCACACTCATTTTAAAACATATTGGAAAATTCCCGTTTTATTTTAAATATGACGTCTCTTTTTCCCCAGATAAATCCCTTTTTAATGACATAATTCTTGTTCATTTTCTTTTCCAGGCAATTAATTTCAATACTGGCAGAGGGGAAATTATGTTACTTTAACGAAATAATATTAAATCTTTAGGTTTTATCAACAAAAACAGAACTATTAACATTCGTCATTTTTTTTTAGGTAATCGAGTTATTTCTTTTGGTTTAAAGAATGAAAAATAACTATTTCTCGCTATCCATGACATCATTTTCGACATGGATAATTTAGCGGAGCATATTATTGACATTTGCTAACCATTTTCCTTTCAAACTTCTTTTTACTTTTTTAAAATTTAAATAAAAAATACGGTATAGTTATATTAGCCGTGCGCAGACGGTAAAACGTCAAATATTGTTACCATACAAAAGAAAAAAAAAGAAAAAATATTTCACCATCAAAGCATAGCATATCCGCTTTATTTTCGGTGTATGACGTCAGATCCGCCTGTTTCCTATGGTTACGCATATTGAAATCTTGTACTATTATCAAAAAGTACGATTTATTTCTAATAATATTATTTAATCTTCTTTTTAATTCTTTAATTTTTTTATTTCATTTTCATTTTTCACTTGAAAGTAAATTGTTGAGTAAAAATTATTATTCCGAGATTTGATTCAGTTTTGGCAACGATAAAGTATTAGCAACGGTAAAGTAAATTTAACCATTTTAAAATATTATACGAAAAAATGTCCATTTATTCTCTATGAAAATAAGGAAATTTTGAATTATTAAGAAAAATATTTGAATAAAATAAACAAAAACCAGTCTATGTTCATTCGAGGGTTATAATCAACCTGTATGCAAAGATACAGGATCATTAAATGCTCCATTTTGACGCTGGCTTCAGCCTAACATTTGCACACAATCAGATTTATAATATTATTAAGATTAGGATTTCTTTTCATACAACTACTTTTAAATTCAAACTAACATTTTCTTTGCTGAAAAAAGATGAAATTCTGTGTGATCTTATAATTTTGTAACAGACTGTATATATATATATATATATATATATGCAACTTTTAGCTTAAAAACGGCTCTAACGATTTTGACGAAATTTTGTATCCTACCGTTTTGGGGCACCAGAAAACTTGGGCTAGGTTACATGTTCGAGAAAATTCGATTAGTAGGTTATTTTGGGTCACCATGGGTCACGGTCCAGCTGACTGTATCGAAAGAACGGTTCAAACGATTTTGTATCCTTCCATTTTCGAGCACGAGAAGACACATGTTCGAGAACTTTCGATTAGTGCGTCTTTTTTGGGGGTCAACGCGGGTTAAGTTAATTTTATCTAAAAAATGGCTCTAACGATATTGATTAAATTTTGTAAACTTACGAGTTTCGGGCACGATAAAATCATTGGGCTAGGTCACATGTCCGAGAAAATTCGATTAGTGGGTCACTTTTGGGTCACTGTGGGTCAAGCTAATTTTATCTATAAAACGGCTCAGGTTTTTTTGACTAAATTTTATATCCTACGGGTTTCGGGCACGAAAAGACAATTGGGCTTGGTCATAGGTTCGAGAAAATTTGGTTAGTGGGTCATTTTGGCAATGGGTCATGATATTTGAACTCAAAGCTAATTTTGACCGAGCATAGCTCGGTCTTCCCTGCTCGTACATGTTAATATTTCCAAAATAACAGAATATGAAGTTTGACAAAATTCCGTACATTAATTCTTGAGATATGACTATTGCTGAAATCGTGTTAAACCTGAAAAGCGCAGCATAGCAGCGCCACCTGTTGGGCTACTTACACCAAAGCCTAATCAGCAACAACTTATATCAACGTCTAACTGAAACTGCAGTTTGTTGAAAATCCATGCATTAGGTCTTGAGATAGAGCTTTGCGGAAACCGATCAAAATGCAACATAGCAGCACCATCTATTGGACTATTTACACCAAAAACGAATCAACAATTTATATCAAGGTCTAACTGAATCTAAAGTGTTATTAAATTCCATGCATTAGTTCTTGAGATATGACTACCGCTAAAATTGTGTAAATCCTAAAAAATGCGGCATAGTAGCGCCACCTGTTGGGAGATTTACTTCAAAACCTAATAAGCAACAACATTATGTCAACGTCTAACTGAATCTGAAATTTGATGAAAATCCGTGTATTAGTTCTTGAGATATAGCTATCTTAAAAATCGTGAATAATGCAGCATAGCAGCGCCACCTGTTTGGTGGTATACACCAAAACCTAATCAGTAACAACTTATGTCACCGTCTAACTGAATATGAACTTTGTTGAAAATCCAGGCATTAGTTCTTGAGATAGAGCTATTATCAGCCACCTGTTGGCGATTTATACCAAACATTAATCAGCACTATATCAAGGTCTAACTGAATCTAAAGTTTTAATAAATTATGTGCATTTGTGCTTGAGATAGATCTTGTTAATTATTTGTCATATTTTCTGAAAATAACTTTTTTTTATGTTAAGAACTCTGCAAATTATAAGCAAAAAACTAGGCGAAATTTGGGACTGTTTTTATAAAAACCTTAATTTCTCTACGAGTATACATGCTATCCTCATACAAATGAACATAGTATATTACAATAAGCCACTTATTAATAATCTCGATTTTGAACGCCTTTGCTCCATTAGTTTTTACAGGGTTATCCAAAAGATATTCGTTCTTTTTCAATTTGTTGACAGTCCCCTATGCGGTTTCGTGAAAAAATCTTCGTGGAAATATATAACCTATACTATACTGTTTACACGCCTGCAGTTTCAGGTTAATTCCTCATGTATTTTTCTAGATAGTTAACAAAACGTCTAAAATCGCAAGTGACCATTCACCTTTGGCAATATAATGTATATATCTGACATATGTCATGCTTTAACTCTCTTATTTATGAACCGATTTCGATGTAACTGAGTAAGTGTATAGGACATACCAAGGTCTCCCTCAACCGAGTTCTTTGGCCAGCTTCATCCGGCATCTTGCTCCAAAATGGCGATCAGTTAAAAAAATATTTATTTTTAAAAATTCACAAACATGTACATAAAATTAAAAATTGAAAAAATCGTTTCCATTAAATGTTAGATCGAGATACAAGGATTCCGGAACATTTTTTGGTTTTTTCTTTAAAAAATGATAGAGGTAAGGCAGTTTGAAATTCTGGAGTGGCTGACATTTTGAAACAATCTGATTTTTGTTATGCTGTAACTCTCATGCTGAAATTCGCATTCAAATTCAGTATTAACGAAAACCAGGATTAAATCTTCTATAATCGGGTACCAAGCAATTTAGCTTCGGGTGTTTGAGTAAAATTAGTTGAATTTTTAAAAACATGGACTATGAAAACTACTTTTTCCACCCGGTACAGGCCGGAAGGACTTTTTAAGATAAAGCCAAAACAAAAAATGTTCCGGAATCCTTGTATCACCATCTAACACTTAACAGAAACAACATTTTTCAATTTATAATTTTTTTTTTAATTTTTAAAAAAATATATAAATTTTTACTTGCCGCCATTTTGAAACAAGATGGCGCATGAAGCTGGCCAACAAACTCGGTCGAGACCTTGGTATGTTCTGTACACATGATCAGTCACATTCATATGTGTTCATAAATACGAGAGTTACAGCATAACAAATATCAGATTGTTTCAAAATGTCAGCCACCCTAGAATTTCAAACTGCCATATCTCAGTCAATTTTTAAGGTATCGCAAAAACAAAAAATGTTTCAGAATCCCTGTATCACATTCTAACACTTAACGGAAACAATTTTTTCAATTTATAATTTTTTCTAAATGTTTTTGAATTTTTAAAAATTTAAAAATATTTAACTGGCTGCCATAACTTGCTGAAACAAGATGCCGGATGAAGCTGGCCAACGAACTCGGTCGAGACTTTGGTATGTCCTAATACACATACTGAGTTACATCTAAATTGGTTCTTAAATAAGAGAGTTACAGCATGACATATGTCATATATATATATATATAAATCAACATTTGAACGGAGGGTGGTTTTGGGATCTGGGTGTCATGATCGGTGAAAATATACCAAAATATTTTGGAATTGCTTTCCTCCGAATGGCTGCAATAGGTAGCTTTTTGCATTGAAAGCTACCTAAAACAGACAGATTGCTTTTCAGTCTGAATATACATCGTAACTCGATTGCTAATAGCATATTTTTTTTAACTTTTGCAGCAAATTCACAACACATATGCTAAGAAACTTTATAACCATAAATAAGAAACTTTACTTTAAACATACATACTGCAGAAAACAATAACATAGGTTTATTAGACTGGAGAAGAAGCTAGAAATACGATTAAAGGTAACAAAAGGGTAATGAGTAAGATATTTTTTTAAAGGTAGGACTGTTAATTTTTTTAAAGATAGGACTATTAATTTTTTTAAAAATGAGCTTTATTAATTTAAAAATAAAAGTGAAACTAATTTATATAATTGACGTAAAATTACATGTCATGCAAATAGGATATACATAATTTTAATTAAAAAAATTAAGAGCAGATGCAGAAAAATTAATTTAAAAAAAATCTAATTCTAATCAACAATAACGTGACTAAAATATTTCTTTAAATAATGCTTTTTTGCACATCATAGACGGCCCCCTAAATCAGCATCTTGCCGTTTTTAAGCATAATTTGAAAACTACTTGGAAAACAAATTTAAAATTTTGAATGCGTATAAAGCAGGACATACTAAATATAAATCCATCAAAAAAATTGTAGGTTGCGATTCATATTTTTTTCGAACATTAATTTCAGAATTCAGAATTCATATTATCAAATTATAAAAATAACAAATTCAACGTATTTATGTTTGAATATTTTAGTATTATAACCAAACAAAAAATTAGCACATTAGGATTATAATTTCGAGAGGTATTACTAAATATATGAAAATATAATTTAACATTAGAAGCTTGGGATGTTTATAATTCAAACACTTAACATCCAAATGACTTGCAATTTGGTATCTAAGCATAGTTTGAACCGAAGATTTAAAATACCATGCAAAAATCGGGTATTGCCATTGAAAAAAAAACAAAGTTTGGGCTGGTTTTGATATGTAAATGCCTAAGCAAATTTTATATACATCATTTAAAAGTAGACTTTATTTTAAATCGTACCAGTAACTTTCTTCTACGATTATTTGTTGCAGAGTTAGTGGGGTGTTGAGTTTTTTTTTTTTCCACGACTGTACATTGAATTGATATTATAACATAAGTTTCCACTGAGAGTGGATCCTGCTTATCCTGCTATATCTTTTTACATGAAACATAATAATTGTGATACTTTAATCTGTGCGTGTACTTAATGCCTTTTTTTATGTTTCAGGTAAATTTTTAGGTGGTTCAGAAAGATGTACATTTCATTATTTATTCTGGAATCGAAGTAAAGTATGCATGACGTATAATCAAAAGCATGGAAGTATTCTATTTGCTTATGGCAATTGTCTTCAAATATTTTGCCAACCATCTCCTAATAAATGTGCTACGTGGTATTTGAGACGATATTAAACGATTGGGACTTTTGGTAATTACCTATTTTACCCAAATTAAAAGATGGTGCTAAAAATACCACAGCATCATGATTTTCCTCAAACTTTAAAGGAAATAATTTTCAGTGAAACTGGATGCTCTCTACCTGAATGGGAAATCTCTGTTCCGAAAACTCATGATCTTGCATGGTCGATTGTTTTATCATATTTGATGTCGACAAATTACAAAGACGATAAAGAAGATTTTTCAAGGCGACTGAAAACATTAACAGGCAGCGACAAAGATGCAAAAATAGTAAATAAGTCTATCCGACGTTTTAATCCTTTTAGGGATAAATGGTCTTGTTTCTATGATGAAACTCTAAAAAATTTGGTAAATAATTTCAGAAAGCAATTTGGCTGGGCTAATTTATCAGATATTTCTGAAGAATTATTAGAGGCTTATTCCGAGGCTCTGCAATGTCCAATATTACTTATAAGAGATTATTCCAAATCGGAGAATTATTAAATTTTTAAGAAAAATGTGGGAACAAATCAAAACTTGATAGTTTTGATAGAATCTCCGTTCGAGGATTTCGACAATTCCAAGCTCGCTGTAACTGTTCGTAACTTTATGATTGACGATATATCTGGGCAAAAAATGAAAGAAGCTGCTTTACGTTATTATTTTAATGAAATTGGTATACCAAGAAAAGTAATTCATAAATTACTAGTATATATCATTGATAAAGAGGAAACTTTTATAAAATCAGTTTTAAGTAGTGAGTTAAAAAATGTTATCTTAGACATATACAAATCACCTTACATCGTGTCAAAATTGTCTGAAGCTGGGTATGAAATGGATCCTAAGTCTAAAGATACCAACGGTTTTTCTGCTCTGTTTAATGCTTTAGATTTTAACGATAATGAAATTTTATGTAAATTGTATTATTTTGCCGTTGACGATTGCAGTCCCGATGAGGTGTCCTTCAGAAATCCTGATTCTAATATTATGTCAAATCTTCAACGCATCAAAGATATACTTTTGGAAGATATGGCAAATATGAAAGGTTCAAACTGTCATCAGCTGAACACTGACATGGAAAGAAAGTTAGAAAAATTACTGAGATTGAACAAATTTCTGACAAAACTCAACGAAAACATTCTAGAAATTAAAAACAGGTTAAATGAATGTGAATCTAATTTGGTATTTGAAGCTATCGAAAGAAGAGATGTTATTGTTTCTTTACTAGATACGTATGAGAAATTTTTCAGATATCCAGATAGCTCATCTTTACCTCCCTTAGATGATTACATTTCTCATAGCGATTATTATCTTTCAGTGGACATGGTTGCTGCGAAAATTTTCTTCGATAATATATTTCTTTTAAAAGAGAAATTAAAGCTTGAAAATGATAAACAGTTTTCGGAAATCGAATCCTCTTTTTTCTTTTTTACTATATATTACTTAGATGGTAAAGAACCAAAACTCATAAAAACTATCAAAACCAAATTATTTTCACTCGAAACTATGCACATATTTCCTTTAATATATCGTGAAGATAATTTCAATAAATTAAAAAAATTTAGAAAACTTTTGCATGATACTGATATAAATCAAGATAATGTTGTTAATCATATCCCCAAAAGTGAAATTCATTCAATTTTGCAATTTAACCCCTATACAAAAAACGTGCTTGAAATGGCCAGATTATTTACATATATAACAAACAGCAAACATATAAGAGTTAAGGATGTTAAATCTGTTTTAGCAGTCGAACGTATTCTACAAGTTATAGGAGAATATACAGCACCGGAGAAAAAAGATATATTTTCGTTTAAGAGATTTCTATCTTTATGTTTGCCAAAAGAGCTTGCACAAATGCTTCATCGTTTAAGACACTTATTAACGCATTTAAAAAGTCACACTTTTCTACCTAAATTTGAATGTGAGAAGAATGTTTCATTATTTCGGTCAATTTTAAATGAAATTCACAAATTAGAAAAATATTTTAGGCCAGCGTATCATATTATAAAGCTGAGTTTTAAAGTTCATTTAATCAGCCAATTCGAAGAAGATCTTCAAAGAATAAACAATTCCGGACAATTATATTCTCATTTACCATTTTTTAAAGAAGAACTCGTCGTAAGGGATGATATTCGCCCTAAATTTTTACAAAGAGTTAGATTAAGTTGCCATACCTGCTTAAAAGCAGCTTTAATAAATATAAAAGACGAAATCATAAACGAATATAGTAATAATGATAGTAACATTGACGACATAAAGCACAGGATCATTTATCTGCTACGGCCTTTACAATGGCTACTGGAACTTTTTCAACAGTGTGAAATGGACCGTGTTGTTACTCCCTTAAATGCAATTAAAGAAATAGAAGCAAGTCAAGGTGTTTCTATAAATACACTGAAGGCAAAAACTGACATTTTCATAAAAGAATGTTACGACCTCGTTTCAAGATTCAATGTTATTGAAAAACAAAACAGGTCTTATACATCAAAATCAGCAAAGCACATTGAGTACTTTATGACAATATTAAAGGGTGTTATTTACTTATCGAATGAAGATATGGATGAAATAAGGAAAGAAATTCCAGAAAGTATAAAGCAACAAGTATCCATGAAAAATAGACTTATTCGATCTATAGAAGAAGGATCTCCTTTGAAAGTTGATGTAAACTCAGCAGAATTTGAATTATCCTATCTTCCTAGAACAAAGATGAGAGACTTAAGAAACCTGTATGAAAGTAACGACTCGTATGTCCTTACTGTTTTAAAAACGCAAGATCCTATTGCAGAACTCGAAGAAATATTTACAAAAAATAGCGTTGATAAGAAAAGATATGATGCTTTATGCAATACAATGCAGTTTTCGGATAAAACAAGAAAAAAACTTGGTAAGTTAGTTGCTGGACAAAGGAAAAAACTTCCAGCAAACAATCTAATAAATTTATTCAATAGAATACAGCTATTGAAAACAATAATCATAGATGACGATGAAGAAATACAGAAACTTTGGTTTAAAATTAAACGATGAGAATCTCAGCAGTTAATTGACGAAAAGATTGTGCGGCGTTATTTGAAAGGATTCACTCCCACGGGGCGCGGGTCACAGTACCCTTTCTTATCTCCCGGCAGATCTGAACTCCGGTGGGGAGAAAACTAGTTTATTCCTTTCTAGTCGAATTTCTTACCAGTTGAAAGTAATTAAGATGGTAAAGTATAGGGGGTCGTGTTTGACTCTCATATTTTCATCTTCCAGGTCTTTTTGGACGAAGGTTCAGCATTGTTTGATGTATCATGTACCATTTGAGCAATAAAATGGTATCAAGGAAAAAAGAACTAGAAACAGATTTTCTTTATTTCTTTCGCTTTTTTTTTTTCTTTTTGTAAAATTTTTACAAGATTTGAAATTAGAATTGGAATTTATGACTATTTTTTATGGCAAGCATAGCAATAATCACCAAACGTATTTTACTATGTCGATGGCTGAAGCAAAATATTCCCGTATTTTTAAAATATTACTCATAGACATTTCTTTGTTTTGTTTTTACTTTCTTCTATTTTTACAAGAAGAAAGTATTGGATTCATGAAAATTTTCGACTTCCGGTTTTCGACGGATTTATACGTTTTAGAAGGTCCTGAACACGATTTGACTGTTTTTAGAAAATGTCTGTCTGTGAGTCTGTCTGTCTGTCTGTATGTGACACAAATTTTGTGGGCGCTTTATCTCAAGAACTAATGCTCGGAATTTAATAAAGTTTAGATTCAGTTAGTCCCTGATATAAATTGGTGCTGATTAGTTTTTGGTATAAATCGCCCGGCAGGGGGCGCTGCTAAGCAGCATTTTTTGCGATTTCCGCAATAGCTCTATCTCAAGAACTAATGCTCGGAATTTCATAAAACTTTAGATTCAGTTAGTCCTTGATATAAATTGGTGCTGATTAGTTTTTGGTAAAAATCGCCCGGCAGGTGGCGCTGCTATGCAGCATTTTTTGCGATTCCCGCAATAGCTCTATCTCAAGAAATAATGCTCGGAATTTAATAAAACTTTATATTCAGTTAGTCTCTGATATAAGTTGGTGCTGATTAGTTTTAGGTAAAAATCGCCCAGCAGGTGGCGCTGCTATGCAGCATTTTTCGCAATTTCCGCAATAGCTCTATCTCAAGAACTAATGCTCGGAATTAAATAAAACTTTATATTCAGTTAGTCTCTGATATAAATTGGTGCTGATTAGTTTTTGGTAAAAATCACTCAGTAGGTGGCGCTGCTATGCAGCGTTTTGCAGGATTTACACGATTTTAGCGATAGTGATATCTCAAGAAATATTGCACGGAATTTAATAAAACTTGAGTTTCAGTTAGACCTTGATATAAATTGGTGCTGATTCTTTTTAGTGTATGCGAAACCTGTGTGAGATAGAAGAAAGGTTTGGGATTGACACATCCGACTAGTTTAGTATGTATTCATAAGTGAATGAATTTGTCTATACATATTTATTACATATATACATAAACACATATGTGAATATATTTCCAATAAATATTTAAATGTGGATATATGTAGTAATTAAGTGTGTGAAAATTCAACTACTTTTCGACGTATGCGCATCTGCATATATTTTCATCATATATTTCATATATTTTATTGTATCAGTTTTTAACACTTTCCAACAACATAGTTGAAATGTGTTTAGGAATTCGGTTGGTCTCTCTGCCTTTTTGTGCTGTAACGCGCGTAAATATACTCGTATTGCCATGCAATTAATACATTTTAATTAGAGAACACGTTCGGCACTGAAAATGAAGTATGTAGCGTTTATTGTTCACTTACCAGGGACACTCAAAAGAATTATGTTAAATTACGGTCTATGGGGGAAATCGTTTGCAGTGAATTTTGATTATGTTATACCATTTCAAACATGTTTAAATTGATATATGTCATTGATATGCACCATAAGAGGCGTACTAAAGAATACAGTGTGCACAGATTTCATCGTTCATTTACAAAGACACACAAAAGAATTCGATTAGAGCACGGTGTAAGAACAATAATCGCCGTAAGTGCGTTTTATGTTGTGGTACATTTTTAAATTAAACTACTTTTTTGCCAATTACTTGGTGTGCATAAATTTTATAGATGATATACAGGCCAGCACAAAAGATCTCGAGTATATTTCCGTTTATTGACGGAAATTGCTGAACTGGAAATTACAAAAACTGTTTCATAATCGATGCTTGACGATTTTTTTTTTTTGGCTCTATTTGTATTTGAATTATTATATTCATATTGTTAAATGGAGTTTCTTTTTATACAGGTAATATAATACTAATATAAAGCAAATGATGTTGTTTCTTTTAATATTGGACTATGAATTTTGATTTCATGCTCATAAATCACCCATCAGAATCATGTTTCGACAAATGAAAATGACGTTATATTTCAAGAAATATTGCATTGGGATTCATAAATCTGTAATTTTATTAAAAGATTGCCTTAAGTCTGTTCTGAAATCCGAAGGAGTCATTTTCGGACACATTTCTGGATTCATTTTTGTTTGGAAACGAATGAAATTGGCAGCTGCTTTTATTATGATACTATACAAACGAATGCTGTTTTTTTTTATAAAGACAGAAGATGTTTTGCAAAATACTGTCGAAGTTTGTGTTTAGAATCGACATTCAGGACGTAACAACGCGGGAAAGAAGAAAGCCTTTGTTCACGTGACAACAATCACTTATAGCGATAGACAATATTCATTTATCAAAAGATGGTAAACACCATTCGATTCCAAATCACTTCAATAATCAGGTATGCAAGTGCCATCAATTTTCCGTTTAAAAATGAGTCCGTGAATGTGTCAGAAAGATTCAAGTTGTCTTATTGATTGTCAGTTTAGTTCGGATGGTGATATTGACATCATTCTCAAAGAAAAAGATCATTTTCATTTATGAGAATGGAATAATTTAGTATGATTGAGTCAGTATGAACTCATATTCAATAACTTTTAGTTCTGCAAATAAAGTTCCTACTTATATTTTCCTTTTTTTTTTTTTTTTTTTTTAATAAATTTTATATGCACCAAATAAAAAGTTTCCTAAAATTACATTATTTCCTTGAAATAAAAATAAGTAAATCTATAAAACTCAGACATTTAAAAATGATTGAAGTAATTAATATACTTAACTCAGGTAATAATTTAGGTAGTGATAATGAAGTCATTCTAAAAAGAAGAAAAATGATTTTTGACATATAAGAATAAAATACTTTATTATTATTGTGTCAATAGTCAATGGATTTTATTCTGCACGTACAGATACTGAAACTTAACCATTTATTAAAAAATCTTCATAATGCATATATCTGGTAAGTAAATCAGAAGAAAAGTGAATTAAGAAATGGAAATATCAGGTTTTAAAAACTTATTCTATGAAAACACATTTTAAAACTTCTTATAAGAAATATTTTATAAGTGCGTTTTGATGAATTTGAAAAGTTCAACGTTCTTACACAAGTAATAATTAGTTTTTTATTCTTAATTTGTAAAATAATCAAGAATAATATTTTCAATAAACAATTGCAGCCTTTCACTACAATACATTTCTGAATTCTTCAATACCATCATACACATATATGTGGAAATTTATTCCCCAGTTAAATGCAACATTTTATGCGATTAAGCTCAGCGGAAAGAAAACACCAAGTGGTATGCAAAAAAAAAAAAAAAAAAAAAAAAAAAAAAAAAAAAAAAAAAACCTTAAATGTTAAAATGCGTACCACAACTGAAAACGCACTTCCAGCAATTACTTTTCATAGACAGTACTCAAGCCAAATTCTTTTGTGTGTATTTGTGAAAAAACGACAAATTCTATGCATACCATAATTCTACAGTAAGTGCGTCTTGTAGCACACCTCAGTGATGTATATTTTAAATGTGTTTAAAATAATGAAATATCATTGTAATACTCCGCAAACGATTTTCCCTGATACTACACCAAAATGTAACGGAATTCTTTTGTGTGTCCCTGTAAATGAACCGTAAGTGCTACACACTTCATTTTCAATACCGAACATGCCAACTTCAATAACATCGTTTACATGAAAATCCGAGTATATTTATGTGAGTTAGAGCACTGTCAGACGGACAGACAAACCAAATTCATAAGAAAAACGAATATATATATTTAAAGCAATTAAAACGTTTTATATTCTTTTGCCAATAATTAGTCGTTAGCCCAGTTTAATAAAGAAATAATTATTATAATTTCTAAAGTTGCCCCTCCCCATAAAAAAAAAAAAGATTTATTTATAGATGTACATAACTTTTATTTTGGATAGAAAACAAATACTATCGATGGGAATTGAAATCTCAGAAATACTCTTTTGATTCGCTTCGATGTCGAAAAATATTTAAGTTCAATGGAAAAACAGTTATTGTTTTTTAAAGTATTATAAATATTGTAATATAAATATTGATATTGTAATACTGTAAAGTACTCTTGTCAATATTGTAAAAATGTCTTAACGTTAAAAATTACTAATTGGGAGTTAAAAATCATTTATATACATTTTAAAACATTCATGAAGGCTTCAAATCAGGGTACGCAAAATTCATGATTTTGTTTTTAAGAAAATTGGGATTTATTTAATTTAAATCATATATTTTTTTTGTTATTTAAATCGGATTTTTTTAAATTTTAAATTATTATGTTAGAAAGTTAACTTTTCTACAAATTATACATATAAATTTAGCAAGAATGCTTGATGATTTTTTTAATTTTAAATGCAAGTACCATATGAAAACTAATAATTATAAATTAATTAATTTTTAAATTGATGAAAATATTTGAAGAAAAGAAAAACATTGTTTTTTCCTTTTTGCAATATTAGATAATATTTGTCAGCATATAAGATATGTCCTATTTTTAAAAAATATTTAAATGTGTAAGTGTAAAATATATAAGATACCTAAAATCTTTTGAAATTGCATTTCTCATAAAAATATGCATATATACACATTGGTTAATACAATTTAATTTAAATATATGACATAAATGTTCAAGGTTTTTCTCAAAAGATTAAAGTTAAAAAATGTAACAATTAATAGTATTTTAGAGTCACCTCCATTTTCATTTCTAATTTTATTAATACCTGATATTGAAAGTCAATGGAAACAAATTACATTGGAACTGCCTTGGTGACTTTTAATAAGTAGATATATTGAAATGAAAAATAGACGAATGCTTTAGAAAATATGAAAAATGTATTATTTTTTCAAAACACTCAAGGGTTTGGAATGCAAGGCTTTGTATAATAAAAACAATTTTCCTGCTTTTTCATTCCCCACTTTGTTTCTAAGTTTAGAATGTACTAAACGTAAGTAGAAAATAGTCCTTTCTACAGAGTTGCTTTATTCCTTTTTCACCTGACATTTCACAAAAACTTGACTTGAAATGGGCTCTCCACCTCTCCGAAGGAGACATTTCGAATACAGTATTTTGCTTAAAAATAAAATCATAAAAAGGATCTGCCTTAGCTGGGAATCTCATGATTAAAGTTATAAAACTACTAGTAAATTTATTCTTCTTAGCAAATTAAAAAAAAAAAAATTCTTTCCGATCTCAGTCAAATCGCATCTTTTTTAATTCATCATGCATGCTCTTGACATTTGCTGCAATATATGTGTCAAGGCTACCAATAAAACAGTTACATCCAGCTTTGCACTTTAATATTACTTCATGAGCAATTTTTATAAGGTATATTCGGTTCTGTGTGAATTTTCTTATGTGTCAATAGAATCCACAAGATACCAATCCTTGCAGCATTTGGTGAAAATTAAACAAACAATAGGCTCATTGTGGACATTTTACCACCCATCTAAACCCAAGCAGGCTGTCTGGCCTTCAAGAACTTTACATTTGTTTTTATTCCTTGTCCTTATAAACATGAGCTAAAAGCATACACCAATTTTTCTGCAGGTAAATTGAATGTAACCAGGACGTACTAGAATAATCCTATTTTAAATTCAGGATGAATAAAATTAATTACATAGGAAATATTGTCTATTTATTACCACAAGAATTAACAAGCTATTGTTAGAAAGAAAACATTCAAAATTCTTTCAAAAATTGATCAGCTATAAACATCTGTAGATTGACAGTATTTATCCTCTTTATTTTGCCTTTCTGTGCTGTTACAGCATGTGACACAGGAGTATTTATATTCCGCGAAGAGAGTGGAATCTCGTTTCCGTATTTTGATTTGTAAAAGATCCCTCATATTCTTTCCAGATAGAAAATTTTCGGGTAAAAAGGAAGCCATGTTACCGCAATCATTTACGGAGTTCGAATTCAGCCTATCTTCCTTTTAATCTACGTCTTTCTCCCTTCCTTGACCTTAGGGGGGAGTAAGCGAGCCGGTTGGGAAGTGGCCTTTGAAAGATTTTCAGTTTCGAGCGGCAGTGGAAATGCTTTTGTTCGATTGCATGATACTATTTGAAGGAGAAAAGGGTTCTGAAAAAATGTTTACCAAGTCATCAAAACTTTACAGAGGAATCAATATGCGCAACATCATCAGCCACGGTAATCCTTTAGTAGAAAAACTGTGCTTGTCACTTGATCCGCAAGAATTGCCCTCCGAAATCGTCAAGGAAATTCTCATATTAATTAAAAGCGAAGAGGCTGTAAAATCAATTCTTGAATTATATGAGAGCGTTAATAATGATTTTACAAAGCTGTCTGAAGTGATGTATTGCGATGAGACCGATAAATATTGTGAATTACGTGGTCGAATAAAACTTTGCAATGAATGGGAGTATTATGCACTTCTTCTGCCTCGCACACATGGAGTACAAATTACTTAGATTTAAAAAACTATAATTACAGGACATGAGAAAAGGAGTACAAAAAAAAAAACTGGAGTACAAATTACTTACAAGGAGACCGCCAAACATGATGCGCAAAGATTTTGATGATTTTAAAGTATGTTGTAGGGGTCATACCCCTAATTATTCAAGTCAAAGGTTTCCTACAAATGGGCTTTAGTTTTCGAGAAATTTCGGGTTAAATTTCAGTATGCATTTCAAATACCCATTAGTTCACACTCTTGAACAAGGTCCCCGTGGTGCAGGGCTATCGCTCTGAATTTGAAAACCGGAGACGAGGGTTCTGTCCTCGCCTGTGACTTTTACCTTTTTTTAATAAAGTTTATATATTTGTCGCGTTGTAAGTTTTATGCAGAATAATGAATTCTGCATCTTTGAACTTTTTGATATTTTCCTAATAAATTATATTTACATTTTCGAATTTTTCGTGAAAATTTATAGTTTCTGCGCAATTTTTATTCTAATATTTCGGTTGACGAATATCCAAACTAATTTATGTCTTGATATCTGGTCTTTTTAAAATGATTATTGTTTACATTTATGTATATTTACTTATTTATTTACCGTATTTATGAAATAATGCATTTTTTTATTTGCATTTTCTATTTTAAAAAAATTAAATGATTAAGAAAAAATTAACAAAATAATATATCTTTTTAATATTTGATTTGTTCTAAATATATTGAAATATGTTAACTGCTGAAATACAAAAATATTTATCATCACCGAAATCGACATTTTTGGTTTATTAAATATGGAACTAATTGTGTGATACATATCGCAAAAATATTCTGAACAAATTCCGCATTAAAAGTCGCCTTTAAATATATTCTTTACGTAAATTGTTTTAACAATATTGGAAGAATGTATAAATTAGCACATTATATATTCTTTAAATACTTAAATTGTGATAAATATATTAAAAAAATGCATTAAATTTGAAAAAGAAATTATTTCAAAATTTGTAAATGTCTGCAAAGGAAGCTAAACGAAATTGATGAAAAGAAAATTGTATTTATTCTGATATTACCGTAAAAGTCATTGCAGACGATTTTTTTTTCGAATATTTTTTATATGTATTGTAATTAACAAACGATTTTTCTTTTCTAGTTGAATTTTCCTGTATGGCATCGACTTGTTAGAATGAAAAAAAAATTAATTGTAATATATTATTTTTTATTTGTGCAAATCAAAAATGATGTTGAGTTTGAACTATACAGTTAAATGTATTTAAATAACATAAAAAATATATATATATAACTGGCTAAAACTTGGATATAAGAGTTATTGCTTTAATATTTTATTACTCCTTTCAAAATATGTTGTTGGAATTACCTAATCATACATACTTTTAAAAGATTTGAAATAAAAATATTTTGTATAAATTATAAAAAAATATATATAAAATTCATTTAAAATGTCATAAAGTTAAAAAAAGTATTATTTTAGAACGGTTATTAAAATATAAAGAGTAAATAATAATAATAAAAAAATAAACAAACTCTAGACATAAATTAGTTTGGAATTTCGTGAAATATTAATTTCAAAAATGCACAAAAAAAAAAAAAAAAAAAAAAAAAAAATGTAAATTATTACGAAAAATTCGAAAATGTAAATGGAATTTATTAGGAAAATATCAAAAAGTTCAAAGATGCAGAATTCATAATTCTGCATAAAACTTATAACGAGACAAATATATTAAATTTATTAAAAAAAGGTAAAAGTAACATTAGAGGACAGAACCCTCATCTCCGGCTCCCAAATCGCGCGCGCTATCACAGAGCCACGAAGACCTCGATCAAGATTGCGAACTAATGCGTATTTGAAATGCATGCTGAACTTTAACGCGAAATTTCTCGAAAACTAAAGCCCATTTGAAGGAAACCTTTGACCTGAATAGTTAGGGGTATGACCCCTACAACATACTTTGAAATCATCAAAATCTGTGCGCATCATGTTTGGCGGTCTCCTTGTTAGATTTAAACAACTATAATTGCAGGACATGAGAAAAAGATTGTGTTACATAAAATATCCTAATTTGCCTTTCATCAAATTCTGAAAACAATAAACAGACTTTATTTTGCTAAAATAAGAGAATATTTTTCTAATCAGCTTTATAAGTCATCCAGAGTGAATTAAATTTTTAGTCTGAATTGTATTAAACGTAATTAAACTATTAATTACTAGTCGTAATTTCATTAAACTTATGTCAAATAATATTTTATACCATTATGTATAATTTCTGTTGTCAAAAACAAACAACAAGGACGGAGGTCTCATTGAAAAGGTTTTTGAATCGGTTTATGGCATAGTGCACTCACATTTCGTTAAAACACGTTTTTTCATTAAAAATTGCAGTTAATTAACAATTTAATCAGCATTGTCTTCATAAATTAAATGAAGAGTGTTTTTCCTATTAATGTTGTCACAAAAATAAAATACCGCATTATATCGTAGTCAACAGAGATTATAAAAAAATAAATAGCACAAAAAAGATAAAATGGATCATATCTGCACTGGTCTTTTTTGTATTTATGATTAAAAAGCAATATTCGCATTTAGCTATCTTCCGCTCAGTTTTTACTGTAACTTTGATGGAATAAATTAGATGATATTCTGGCTTGACTAATGTTGTTTGCAGATACAACCTGTGGCCAGAAAGTTTGGTGAAGGAGCCTGTAGAGGTCGCTGCTGTACTAGGAGAATATCAACGTGGCGCGCGTGGTGAAGGTCAATATCTGTTTGAACGTTTGGCAAGATTCCAAGTGCGTTTATTCCCTGTTACGTTTAACGCCGAGCGCGAAAGGTTTATTGTGGATTGTCGCGGTAAACAAAATGGATCAGAGAATAAACATGTTGTTTTGTTTCAAACTTGGAAAATCGGCAAAAGAAACTCACGAAATGCTCAAAGAAGTTTATAAAGAGGAAGCCGTCACATCAAAGAGTGTTTATGAATGGTTTAAGCGTTTCCGGGAAGGGCGGACCAGCCTGGAAGATAATGCCCGGCCACACACCGCCTTGGTTGTATGGCAGTTCCTGGCCGCGAATGGAGTTGTGACACTTGATCACCTGCCTTATTCACCTGATTTGGCACCTGCAGACTTCTTCCTCTTCCCCAGATTGAAGTCAGCCCTGAAGGGAAAGAGATTTACGGACATCACCGACATTCAACACACCGTGACGACCGAGCTGAAAGCCATTCCGAAAGAACTGTTTTACAGGAGTTGCCAGGACTTATATACTTGTTCCCAACAGTGCATTACCATCCATGGAGATTATTTTGAAGGACAGTAAATTGTATTTGATGCTGTACAATACTGTATTTGAAATAAAAATTCATTCACCGAACTTCCTGGCCACAGGTTGTATATTTATCCCTAATTTTTCTTTAAAAGTTTAAACCTGCATCTTAGAAATATTAGGTTTTGGTAAAAAATATTAGATTGAAGTGCGAAATCCTCGCACGTGTCCAGTGCTAATCAATTATTTTAGCTGCATCACTCAAAAATATTAGCATTTGAAACAATGAAGCATTTTAGAGTTTATTAAATTCATTCCACGCAGTCCTATTCTTACAAATTAATAATTGTATCCACAAATTTCACATGTTACAATATTAATACATTACATTTCTTAACATTTACATTCTTTTATAATTTTGAAATAAATGATGAAAATTAATTTATTTCTTGAAATTATCAATGAATATTCTCAATTATTTGACAAATCGAGCATTGAAATGTGCAAAATACAGGGTAAGTCAAAATGAATATAGCGATTACAAACGGCTATAACTATTTAATGGAAAAGAATTTGTCGATAAGATTAACACAGAATGTAGACGGAACTTCAAAATTTTGTATACATACTTCATAGATGTTCTATGTGACTCCCCTTGGTCACACGGACAACATCTAGGCGGTAGTCCATTTCACGCCATACATTCTGAAGCATTTGTTCAGTCACCGACGCAAGCGCATTACAAATGCGTACTTTGAGTTCTTCAATTGTTTTGGGCATGGGAGGCATATACACACCCTGTCTTTCACATAACCCCATAGAAAAAATATCACAGGGTGTCAAGTCCGGAGATTTCGGTCGCCAAGAGCAGAAGACATCGTCGGCATCTCCACTTCGACCGATCTATGGGGTTATGTGAAAGACTGCCTCCCTCTATGTGCCTCTCCCATGCCCAAAACAATTGAAGAAGTCAAAGTACGCATTTGTAATGCGCTTGCGTCGGTGACTGAACAAATGCTTCAGAATGTATGGCGTGAAATGGACTACCGCCTAGATGTTGTCCGTGTGACCAAGGGGAGTCACATAGAACATCTATGAAGTATGTATACAAAATTTTGAAGTTCCGTCTACATTATGCGTTAATTTTATCTATGAATTCTTTTCCATTAAATAGTTATAGCCCTTTGTAATCGCTATACTCATTTTGACTTACCCTATATAGTACAAATGTACTTTACATAGCACATTTAAATAGAAGAAAGTGGGATTTAATGCCTAAGTGGGACAGATCGGTCTGAGTAAAAATATTGTCAACCTGCGCCTACACTGCAAAAAAAAAGTGTTGATTTTACAGTATAATACTTGAACCCCAGCGGCCAATATTATACCGTAAAATTAACAGTAATAAGCAGTAATACACTAAAGCGCATGCGCGGCAGTGTATTACTGCTTATTTTACTGTTTATTACTGTTAATTTTATTTACTGTTAAGTTTAATTTTTGTCAGTATTATACTGTAAAATCAACACTTTTTTTTTGCAGTTATCATAAAAGTTCTAATTACAGGCTTTTCCTCTAGTGGGATTAATTGATACTGCGGTATTACCGCATTAATCGATAAAGAACTTCCATACGAAATAAACTTGCACCTTTCTCAAAACCCACATGATATACATGAATAGAAAATGTAATAATGTACGTAATATACTATGATATTTATATTTCTTTTATGTATTATTGCTGAAAAGTACATATCACAGCTTGATTTTAAAATTTAAAAAAAGTTTTTTTCCGACCTTCGATTAGCATAAACATGTGATCTAATTTAATAGGTAACAATCACGAAACATTAAAAAGTCAATTTTAATTTTAATTCTGCATTACTACATTTCTTTGGGTTATTTGTGCACGGCAAACAAAAATTATCGATTTTACGGTGGAATACTGGCAGCTGGAATGCTAGTATTATACCGTAAAATCGACATTTTTTTTTCTTTGCCGTGTGTTAGCATACTTAACATTATAGTTATTTTTTTTTTTAATTTTACATAATTTAATTTTTAAATTATTACAAATCAAGTTGATTAGTTCAAACTTACATACAACTTATATAAGCAAAAAATATCAAATGCCAATTGTACAGTTTTTTCTTCTTTTTTGGAATGCGTCTAGCGGCAACACCAAAATTTGATTTTCTAGACTTCGGTGTACTTGTATATACGTCTCCTGACATCTGGGTCGATATCTATGAAATGGTATTTGAGGGATTCTAATTTTCGAAAAGCTTCTTCGAATTATTTTATTTATTTTTTCAGCATTTTCTTAGCTGAAACATTAACATTAGGTTTTTTTTTTCCATAATTTTATTTAAAACTTATTGTAATACAATTTGATTACTTCAATTTACAGAAATTTTAACTTATTTAAAGAAAAACTTATCAACTGCCAATTACACAGTTTTTTCTCCTTTTTTGGAATATATCTTGCGGCTAGGGCGTGATAATCAACGGGAAAACTTCCACCAGTAAATTTCAATAGAAATGTTCGTCTTACTTAAATGCCTTATTCGTGTAAATTTACTGTCATGAATAAGTGACTGTCATGAATCACTACCCCCAAGAGTATGCGTGAACAAAAAACGTTCTCAAATTGCGATTAGTGCGATGTCTTTGGGGGAAAAACTTGAAATTTGGCACATTTGTTAATTTCAAGACGTAAATGATAGCTAAGAACTGTTTCTAAAAAAATAAAAAAAATAAGAAGAAGGGCGAAGCTAGTAGAAAACGTTCCAAAAACGTTTCAAATTGTGATTTATTTGGAAGTTTTAGGGCTAGGAAATTGAAATTTGATAAAATTGTAATTTTTAAAATGTAAATGCTGGAACAGAAGTGTTTTTAAAAAGTACGAAATATACAAAGGGGTATCAGTACTAGAAAATGTTCTGAAATTACTATTACCGTTGGATATAGAAACCTGAAATTCGGCATAGTTTATTTTTAAGATGTAAATGCTTTCTAAGAACCATTTATTTTTATTTATTTATTTTTTTTAAATATAAAATGATGAAACGAGCGGAAACCTTTCTGAAGAACACGTTCTAAATTACGATTTGAATGGAATTGTTAATACAAGAACTTGAAATTTGACACGATTGTTACATGATTTATTGATTTTAGTTTAATGAATGTACTACTGTATTCAAATTTATTTTTAAACAGTTTGTGTGATTTTTCAGAGAAACAGACCGAACACTCTTGTAGAACTGGCTGTACAAGGCATAAATGCTCGTACAGAAAAGTTACTAAAAATTTCGAAATTTAAATGGATGAAAGCGTAAAAAACGTTCTAAAATTGAAATTTCTGAAATGCCGTTCGGGATAGAGGCCTGAATTAAGGCATGGTGGTTACTTTAGAGTTATAAATGCTCACTAAGAACTGTTTCTTAAAAAAAAAAAAAAAAAAAAAAAACGTTCTAAAAACCTTCTAGATTACTATTTTAATGTTATTGTTAGTGCATGAACTTGAAATTTGACATTATTGTTACTTTTAAGACGTAAATACTCGCAGCGAACAATTTCTAATTAATTCGAAATTTAAAAGAGTAAAGGAGCAGAAAACGTTATAAAATTCAAATATCTGTGATACCATTAGAGATAGAAACTTGAATTTTGGCATGGTGGTTACTTTTAAGATTTAAATGCTCCCAAAGAACGGTTTCTAAAAATGGATAAATTTAAAATTTCGAAACGAGAGAAAAGCATTCTATGAACAATCTAAATTAAGATTTATTTGGAATTGTTTGGGCTAGAAACTTGAAATTTGAAAGGCTAGTTACTTCTAAGGCGTAAAAGTTCGTACGGAACAGATTCTAAAAAATTCGAAATTTAGACGGATGCAGGAGTAAAAAATGTTCTAAAATTTTAATTACTCTAATACCGTTCGGGAGAGAAGCCTGGAAAGAATAGATGGTTTCTAAAAAGAAATTTAAATTTAAGAAAACGTTCTAAAAATCATTTACATTATGATTTTAAAGAGATTGTCAGTATTTCGGAAATTGAAATTTGACATGTTTGTTATTTTCAAGGCGTAAATGCTTGCAGAGAACATTTTCTAAAAAAATAGAAATTTAAAACGGTACAGGAGTAATAAATTTTATAATATTCAAATTTCTGTGATTACCGTTAGGAATAGAAACTTGAATTTTGACATGGTGCTTACTTTTAAGATTTAAATACTCACTAAGAAATGTTTCTAATAGAGGAGAAATTTAAAAGCTCAAAGCGACAGAAAAGCGTTCTATGAATATTCTAAATTATAATTTATTTGGAATTGTTAAAGCTAGGAACTTGAAGTTTGACATGCTTGTTACTTGTAAGGCGTAAAAATTCGTACAGTACAGTTTCTAAAACATTCGAAATTTAAACGGACGCAAGAGTAAAAAACGTTCTGAAATCGCAATTTCTGTAATACCTTTTGGGATAGAGGCTTAGATATTGGTATAGCGGTAACTTTAAAGATGTAAATGCTCGCTAAAACTTTAAATTTAAAAGGTGAAACGAGCGAAAAATGTTCTAAAAACTTTCTACATTATGATTTTAATATGATTGTTAAGGTTAGAAACTTGAAATTTTACAGGGTTGTTAGTTTTAAGGCGTAAATTCTTCCAGAGAACATTTTCTATAATAAATTAGAAATTTAACATGAACGAAAAATCACGCCTCAAGCATAGATTATGTAACACTTTCCAACGCTTGCAAAATAATTTTGCAAATCTTCAGCGTGGAAAGGCATAACGTATTTTAAGACAAAATTTCAGGAATTACCAACAATATTCGGAAAAATATCCGAATTATTTTGTGCGAACCTGCATATTATCTATAGATTTGTATATATACTATATAGAATGCTTAATTTTAGTTCATTTAGGAAACGCGTAGCACATTTTAAAATCCCTCTTCTGGAATTTCAATCAATAAACGGAAATGTACTTGAGAACTTTTGTACTGCCCTGTAGTATATGATCTAATAGAATTTATACACACAAAGTAATAGACAAAAAATGAATTAAATTTAGAAACGCGCTCAGCAACTGAAAACGCACTTCCAGCTATTATTGTTAACATACATTACCGAATTTTTGTGTGTCTCTGTAAATGAACGATGATTGCTATATGCACACCACATTCTACAATATGTATCTTGTAATGCACCTTAGGGATATATATCATTAAGTGCGTTCGTAATTATATAAATGCGTAGCACCTGTTGTCGTCGTCATCTGGTTCGCCCGCCTGTCTGTCCGTCCGCCCGTCTGTGTATCCGTCCATCCGTCTGTCCGCATATAACAACGCAAAAACTACCCAAACGAATGGTTTGAAATTTAAGATATATTACATTTGCAGAATTTTGTCGAGACGTTTCAAATATTATGAAAATCGAATCAAAACTTTAGATGATATTAATAAAAATATTTACTAAGAAATTTGAATTTTTAAAAAAAATTCGGTGCTTTTTTGTTATAGGAGCTTCCGATGGATGTTAAATCGTCAAGCGACCGAGATACTTATTTTGTTACAGAAATTAATCTGCAGACGATATAATTCATTTCACAGAATTAAAAATCATCAAGATCTGAATATTTATAGAACTAGCTACAGTACGAACGCACCCAATTTGTCACGTTTAACGTACAATTTTCAATTTGTTTTTAATATGTTTCAAATAGTGAAACATCATTAAAATGAACAGCAAACGATTTTTCACCATCGACCGTAATGTAACAGAATTGTTTTGAGTGAACTTGTAAAGGAACTGCAAGGACTATGCACACCATATTTTATAGTAAGCCTCTTGTAGTGCACCTATATATCATGCTTGATATATAGGTTGATATATATCAACTGATATGTATCAATTTCAATGTGTTTGAAATTGTGTAACATGATTAAAATAAGCCACAGATGATTTTGCCCATAGACCGTAATGTAAAGGATTTCGTTAGAGAGATTCTATATAAAAACTATGAAGCGTAACTGGTCGCAGTGAACATTTTCTGATAAATTAGAAATTTAAAAGGGTGCAGGACATAAAATTCAAAAGTTTTATATTTTTGTAATACGGTTCAAAATTAATTCATTTTAAACATACACATTTTTCATATTCAAAGCAATTTGAAATAACGAGTGTACAAAAATATTTTAAAATTTGAAATACTGTTAAAAACTGTCTAAAAATGCTTTACATGGCATATTTAAATTTCATCGTAAAAATACATTAATATAGTGACACTTCATTTTCAATACCGAACTTTCCATAGCAAACTTCAATAATAAATACCAATTTCATGACATTTCGTATATATTTACGTAAGTTAGAGCACGGACAGACAGACAAACCAGTTTTCATAAAACACTTTTCAACTATGTTGCACAGTGTTAAAAAGGTATGTAGGAGCAAAAATCGTTCTAAAATTGCGATTGTCATGATACCGTTGGAGATAGAAACCTGAAATAAGGTACGATGGTTTACTTTTAAGATATAAATCTCCCTGCTCCCTAAGACGCGTTTCGAAAAACAATTAAATTGAAAAAGGTGAAACAAGCGGAAAACTCTAGAAACGTTTTAAATTACGATTTGAATGGAATTGTTAAGGGATGAACTTGAAATTTGACATGATTGTTACTTTTAAGACGCCAATGATCGCAGTGAACATTTTCTAATTAGTTCTAAATTTAATTGAGTGCAAGATTTAAAAAAAAATCAATATATCTGATACCGTTCAGGATAAAAACCTGAAATTTGGCATGGTGGTCACTTGAAGATTTAAATACTCGAAAAGAACGGTTTCTAAAAAAGGAGAAATTTAAAAGTTTGAAGCGAGAAGAATACGTTTTATGAGCTTTCTAAATTATGATTTATCTGTAATTGATAATGCTACAAAACTTGAAATTTGACATGCTTGTTACTTCTAAAGTTTTAATGATCGTACAGAGCAGTTTCCAAAAAAAATTAAATTTAAATGGATGCAGGGGTAAAAAAAACGTTCTAAAATTGCGATTACTGTAATACCGTTCGGGATAAAGATTTGAATTTTGGCATGGCGGTTACTTTAAAGATATATATGCTCGCTAAGAACTGTTTCTAAAAACAAAGACAATTGAAATTTTAAAAAGTGAAACGACTGAAAAAAGTTCTAAAAACGTTCTTCATTATGATTTGAATGAGAATTTGATTGTTATTTCACATAGTTGTTGTTTTTAAAGCGTCAATTGTCGCAATGAACATTTTCTGATAAATTAGAAATTTAAAAGGGTGCAGGACATAAAATTCTAAAGTTTTATATTTTTGTAATACGGTTCAAAATTAATGCACTTTAAACATACACATTTTTCATATTCAAAGCAATTGGAAATAACGAGTGTACAAAAATATTCTAAAATTTGAAATACAAGTTAAAAATTGTCTAAAAATGCTTTACATGGGATATTTTAAATTTCATCATAAAAATACATTAACATAATGAAAACACACTATGTAAATGTTTACTATATACTACGAAAATGGATTCTGGGAGAAAAATAACAAATTGTCTAGAAATAGTAAATATTCTCATTCATTATTACAGCAAAAAAACCTAAAGTTTTATTTCTAACTCAAACAATCAAAACTGTAAAATTCAATCTGAAATATTTCATGAAATTATAGGTATGTCAATCTGACATTTATGTAAATCTTACATTTATGTAAGCATGCATGGATAAACATAGTTGAGTAAAGTAGCATTTCCTCTGCTTCTCTACAAACCCGATCTAAATGAAGATAAAGTTTTATGTGCAGTTTATTTCTTTTTATTTATAGTGTTTTTTATTACAGATCTTTAAACTGGTCTTCGATTCTCAAGATGTCTGTCGTGCTACTTTCTGTGATTAGACGTATGTATTTCCAAAAGAAAACAATTCTGCAAAAATGTTTGAAAAAAAATTGTTATCATCGAAAACATACAACTAAGTAACAGACCAACTATATTTTATTTTGACTCTAGCAGTTTTTAACTAAATTTTTATCCTTCATAAAAATTAAATAACGTATAAATTGAGAAACACTAATACTTTCAGAAACATTGCTTTAAAATAATTAATTACTCTAAGAAATGAATATGTAAACAAAATGTATATATATTGTGTTTGCAATCTGCTTACGAAGGTTCTAGAAGAACTCATTAGTTTGATTAGGTTATTTAAATTATATAGTATAATCTTTTTTTTTTTTTTTAATGCTATCTACAAAAAACTACTTTTCAAAACTAAAAAGAAAAAAGCCAAGCTTATGGGGGAAAAAACCGTGAACGAAAATTGTGGTTAAAAAATAGTTTTGTATCAAATTTCCAAGCTTATATTATGGTACTTATTTAACTTTTTCCCATTAAATAAGTTATAAGATATATAAATCGAGTGCCTACGAATATGTTGATAGAAATCGTTTTCTCATGTACGTGTTTCTGAAAATTCAATTTTTTTTCAAATTATGTATGATTGGCTTAACAGCCACCTTTCTCTATTATACACAAATTTCTAAGCACCCAAATCCGTAGTTAAAATCCGAAGTTCAAAATTGGAACTTAAGCGAATATGTTAAGCTTTTCGTTTACGGACTTGTATGCTTTGAAATTCGTGTTTTAAGATAATGGTGACTTATCTTAAAGATTCACCTTATGATTTATTTTTTAAAGTAATTAACCATTTCAAAGCAGTGAAAATAAATTTATTTTTTTCAAAATATCTATCTTCCTCAATTTATCTGCCCGTAGTTAAAATCCGAAGTTCGTCATTGTTACAAACATATTACATTGCAAACATATTACTCTTTTACTTTAGAAACTTGGGTGCTTAGAAATTTGTGTAAAATATGGAAAGATGACCGCCATGCCCATCATGGATAATTTGAAAAAAAAATTGAATTTTCAGAAACGCATTATGATGTATATAGTACAGGAGAAAACGATTTATATTGACATATACGTAGGCACTCGACATATTTATATGATAACTTATTTAATGGAAAAAAGTTAAATAAGTAATATAATAGCTTGGAAATTTGATATCACACCATTTTTTAGCCACAACTTTCGCTCACGGTTTTTTTTTTCAAGTTTAGCATTTTTTTAAGTTTTGAAATGTTGTTTTTTGTAGATAGTATATGTTATTGAAGTTTACTGGCAAGTTCGGTATTGAAAATGAAGTGTGTAGCAGTTACAGTTCCTTTACAGGGACATTCAAAAGAATTCCTTTACGTTACGGCCAATGTGAAATCATTTGCGGTTAATTTTAATGACGTTACACTATTTCAAACATATTAAAAATTGATATATATCACTAAGGTGCACTACAAGAAGCTTAGCATCGAATATGGTGAGCATAGAACTTATAGTTCCTTTACTGGGACACTCAAGATAATTCCGTTACATTGCGGTGTATGGGAGAAAATCGTTTGCGGTTTATTTTAATAATGTTTCACAATTTCAAAATATTGAAATTGATAAATATCACTGAGGTTCACTACAAGAGGCTTATTATAGAGTGTTGTGCGTATAAGCATTCATCTTTCATTTACACGGACACACAAAAGAATTCGCTTAAAGCACTATCTGTTAACAATAATTGCTGGAAGTGTGTTTTAAGTTGTTGAACGAGTTTTTAAATTTAAGTAATTTTTTGTCTATTACTGGGTGTGTATAAATTCTATAGATCATATACAGGGTAGTACAAAAGTCCTTGAATATATTTCCATTTATTATCGGAAATTCCAGAAGGGTAATTTTAAACTGTGCCACACGTTTTCTAACTCAACTAAAATTTAGCATTCTATGTAGTATATACACAAATCTATAGATCATATACAGGGCTGCACAAAAAAAATCGGATACTTTTCCGAATATTGTTGGTAATTCCTAAAATTGGGCTTTTAACTGTGTTACGCGTTTTCCAAATTTTTTACTTAGACATCATCTTTCACCTATTTAAACGGTAAAGATTTGTAAAAGTATTTTGGAAGTGTTGGAAAGTGTTACATAATCTATAATTGACACATGATTTTCTTTCTTGTTTTGGTAAATCTTCATAGATAGAAGAACTCAAACTTTGAGGGTGCTAATGTTAAATCCATGGGACAAACTTTAACTTATACCTTAAAACAGACTTGAATTGTTTGAATTGCGCATTCATGAGAGAAAAATATTTTCTTCTATAAAAAAAATGCTTCAACCTCTAAATTATCCGATAAAATTATTTCCATATAAATTTGTTTAAAAATATATGTTTTCATAACTTCAATACGTCCGAAAAGTCTGGAAACGGTCAAATAAATCGAGAAATATACATCGGATTGAAAACTGGAAAAATACGTGTTTAATATTTTAGAAAAATGGCAAATTTGATATCCCTAAATAGATTTTTCAAAACTATTGAACATGCATTTTTCCGTTTTTCAACACGATGTATATTTCTCGAGTTATTCGAGCGTTTCCAGACATTGCAATGGTAATGATTCTCACAGCATTGCACTCGATTACAACGCCATCTACAATGTTTCGAAGAAAATGTTCCATACAAAAGTTACGTATTTTTTCGCGTAAAATCCGAATCTGCAATAAAAAAGGGGGGTCATCATTTAAGATTTCAAAGTTGTCCCCCTTTCCCGCCGGAGGGGGCAAAGTTGGGGGGAGCAACTTTCATATCCCTAAATAGATTTTTCAAAAATATTGAACATGCATTTTACCATTTTTCAATCCGATGTATATTTCTCGAGTTATTTGACCGTTTCCAGATTTTCGGACACCCTGTATATTTTTCATAGCACAACTATTTATAGAAATTTTGGCGATAGCCGGTTATTCAGGAAATGTCGGCTATCTATAGTCAATGGCACTCGAGAAACGAAAACAAACCTTTTAATACAACATTTATTAAAATTCATCCACAATTTTATCAGGGAATAATCTTACATTGCCCACGGTCAAAAACAATTACCCTCCTTTTCTGCCAGCAGTCGGGTAAAAATAATTCAGGGATGATGGTAGATGTGCAATGAGAAAAATAAAAGTATCAATCAAATTCATTCTTTGTTTGCGATATTTTATTCCTTAAAAAAGTGATGATGGTTTTTTTTTAATGTGAAAAAACTTGAAAATTTGCATGGAACTAATTGAGTTGAAAATGATAAAAATACAGAGCATTTTTAATTGTAAAATTGTGAAAAGGAAATGGGTATTTTAAGTGTCTAAAACACTAATTTTGAAATGATTTGGGCTAGTATATTTATTTTAGTAAACCACGTGCAATATTTTTATTGAGATAAGAAATTTTAGAACCAAAATTCATATCTAACCCATCATATTCAGAGAGTGGCAAATGTTCTTACATAAATTATTTGATATATCTTTGAAATACTTTTAATATTTAATTACCTTTTACTGATTATTTAGATGAGAATTTCAATCTAAAGCATCTAATACATTTCGATGAGAACATCTTTAAAATGCCAGTGTATATTTCTAAGAAAACCACGGAATTCACGTAAAACATTAAAAAAAATATTTTTACTCAGCAATGGCTAACACTACATATACTTGGAATGCAAGCGCTATGCCTCCCTCAGCGCAAGAGGTCTTACGTCAATAGGATTTTTCATGAATCAAACATCCGTCACCACACCCAGTGCAAGACATTGTTCCTTAACTTCTTAAATTTTAAAGAAGTTACTTCGCGGTCATGACTTTTTTAAGTTAAGATACCAAATTCTTAAAGTTATTTTAACAAAACATTTAAATAAAACATACGTAGTTAAATATTTTTAATTGAAACTTAATATTTTTAGGAACAAAGAAAATTGAAATATTTTTCTTTAGCCAACCTAAGCAATATACGTTGAGAAAATCAATAGAACCATGAATGCTTATTTTAAATTGTTATGCATAAAAATTTCAAAATAAGGCCAATCATTTTAATTTAATGAATATAATATTTAAGAAATGGTATTTTTCAGAAAGCCTGAACAGCGTAGAAAGTTTTAACTGCAAGACAAATTGTCCACATTTTGAAAAGTGTGCCTTGCAGTTTGTCTAAAAATATTTTAATAAGCAAAAACTTTGATAAAAATTTAACCCTATCACTATGTCCTGGGGTCCACGCGGACCCCAAGCACTTTCAACAAGTTGTCAAAAAAATCTATCACTCACTGAGCAGTTTCACCCGGTGACATCTCATATCACGGTAAAAATTAAACTGCACAAACATAAGTGGTACTTGTTTTCTTTTAATTTGAAAAATAGATAGCATATTTGTCCTGGGCAACAACAGGGCATGTTTTGATAGGACATAGTGATAGGGTTAAAAAGGCAATATCATGTCACGCTTTTGTTCTTTATGTTACAGTCTTTGTTTAGGTCAGTAAACACATAGAAAAACGAAGTCTAAAATAGGGAATAAAAAAATATTGTCATGTGATAAAAATTGCGTAGCCGTATTGAAGGAAGTTTGGAGGAAGCTGTATTGTATTTGTGCAGCTTTAATTTAACTGTATTGGAGGAAACAGAGTAAGATAAGTTGTTGTTTGAAACAGATTTTGTCTAGTCGCTTTCCTATGCCTGTGTTTTTCTCTAGAAATGAAAGGGGATTTACCAAGTCTTGCAAAGCTATTTCATTGTTTTCTTAACTTTTGTCTCTGATGATATGTCTCAGATGATAAAGTCTCTGATGATAACTAACTTTGCTTAGATAAAATAATCGTTTTCATTACGACGTGCATTCATGCATTTTTTTTTTCCATGGACACATTATTACTATAAATAAATGCAGAAAAGCCAATAGAAGCATGACATTCAGTAAGTGCAAATATTCCTATACACAATCTTTAATAAATACAATGTTAAATTTTAAATTCTTTGTATTATTTTTCATGCTGTTCCAATTTAAATTTGCATTTTCGAGTATAAGAAATGTTTTATTTTAATAGATCATTTGTGAATGTTGCTGTTGCATATGTGTAACACAATGTACAAGATAACTCCTCTAATTGTTAATTAATTACTATTTACTAAACCATTAGTTTTATAGGTATGGTTCCGATTGCAAAAATGTTTCATGTGTTCTTATTGTTATGTATTATATAAAAAGCCATTTACGTCAAAATAATTGCCGTATATTCCGTAGAGTTGTTTTGGATTTTAAACGTTTTAAATATGAAAGTGTGTACTCAAATAAAAGGAATTATCGTAATTTAATGTAGAAATATTTTTGTTATAATTTAAAATACTTTATTTTTGAAAAACAATTAAACG
The DNA here is from genome assembly GCA_963931845.1 of Maratus michaelseni. Classification (NCBI taxonomy): domain Eukaryota; kingdom Metazoa; phylum Arthropoda; class Arachnida; order Araneae; family Salticidae; genus Maratus; species Maratus michaelseni. The sequence continues at coordinate 22,781,557 of OZ007590.1, read as the reverse complement.
TTTTCGTCATTAAAATTTATATTTTTTAGAAATTCATTGACCATTGCATCTTTTAAGATTCATTTTCTCTGTAAAAAACGCATAATATTTTGTTTTTCGTATAAATTACTACTGGGTGTTATTTCATTCTGGTATTTGACTAATTCATAATCGAAATTTTAACTAAAAGCAGCAATATTTTAAATTTCTTAACAATAACGGGTATTTACATAAACTATTTTTTATTATTATTTATTTATTTATTTATTTATTTATTTATTTATTTATTTATTTTGTTGTTGTTGTTTACATTGCATTCGAAATTCTTTCTTGCTATGTAACCATGCTCTAATTTATTTTTTTTTAAGAAAAAAATGCATTTTCAATGATCGGTAAAAATTTTGTTTGCATGATAAAATTGTTTTCGTTTATTTATATATAAAAGTCCTTCAAATATAATTAAAGTCGACACATTTGAGCATGAAAAATTATAGATAAGTTCCCATTCAAGATGCATAAATCAAAAATCCATCAACTAGGTATATATTATTTTTACTAATTATAAGATCATTTAAAATTTTGAACTACTTATTTTGTTACTTTTAAACCAACTGATATGGCGGCCCAGTTCACAATTATTATTGTATACTTAAAACATTTAATAGCATACCTCGTATATAAGAAAAATATGTTTTCCAATTACACACAAAACTTTTTGGAGATACAGCGAAATGTTGAAGAATTAGTTGTGGGGAGGGGAGGAAGCTGCCGAAGACAGTGAGTGGGGCACCCAGTTCAAGGTTCATTGGGATAAACTTTCATTAAAAAATATAAAATCATACAAATCCGATGGTGTACGCTGCCGAAGTACAGTAGAGACCTTCAAATTTAGGCTCGTTTGGAAAGATTTTCGTTTAAAAATACAAAATCATTCAACACTGATTTTAGGTATATTTAAGGTTATCATCAAGGGCGCGGGCAATTATCGCGGGTAACAACGTAGGTACGCTAGTATTTATATAAAAGTATGCAAATTAATTTAATCGTTTATAAAAGAGTCATGAAAATTAGTTTTTTTTTTTTAGACAATAATTTATGTAAGGACGGTATAGTTTGAAAAAAGTGACGCCAGTCTCAATAAGACGAGCTCCACCAGTAGCTGCGAGGTTCTGCTCTCCAAGCTGATAGACGGGAGGTGCTGGGTTCAAACCCCTGTCTCCCCGTCCACATACATCCCTCGAGTATATAATCAGCCGTCATAATTCAACCAACCAATCAACCTCAATAAGACAAATTCCAATATTTATACGAGTACTTTAAACATTTAATGTTTCTTGATTAAACATACTAATAGAAATATGACTATTTACAGATGAAATACTCCAATATTTATCATTTAAACAATTACTTGTAAATAGATGGCTATCAGAGTAAATTTACTGAGGGACGACGCCCAATCTACCCTATTAAAATCCGTGTGCGTATGTATCTATGTAACCTCAAAAACTCGGAAACCGTAGAGCGCAGGGCTACGAAATTTGACACACCGGTTGCTGACAGGGGGCACATGAATGATTGGGGCAAAAAGTTCGAAATTTTTTAATAGATTTTTTTTATTTTATGTTTTTGACGATTTTTTGCCTTTTTTATGTTTAACCCGTAATTGTGTGAGTTCTAACCAGTTATAAATGTTTACTGCAATGTGAGATATACATATTACGTACGCCACGCTGCAATACTAATAAGCTGTAGCGGGTATTACAATAATTCTTTTACCTCGCATGCAAATAATTAGAGATTAATTAATTGCGCTTAATTATTACCTTTTTAAAAAATAAAGAAAAACATTTTATCACAAAAAACTTTCAACAAAACTTTTTATTCTATTTATTTCTTTATTCCAAAGATATCGTTTTATCGCCTGCTGCCATAGCAACATGATAAATTAGATTTCATTAAAAGCAAATGCACAATAGTAGACAAATATTTTTCTACATATACATAGATACATTTGGTTGTACTGATTTTTGTTTTTAATTTTTGTTTTAGAATTAAATTCATGAACTCCCGTGCGTAGAACGGGTTAATCAGCTAGTTTGACAATAAAAATCCGCGGTCCACAGAGGCATTCTCTCCGTGTCCGAAGTTAAAAGCCATCTCCCAGAAATCATGGCTCGTAGCAGCTAGCTAAAAAAAAAAAAAAAAAAAAAAAAAATAGCGCTGAGCCTGTAGATTTTGAACTTTGGTTTGGTCCTTCGGCTACGGCTTCACATCTAAATTTAGCATCTGGTCCAGGATGAATAATTTCGGGCACCACATTTATTCAAAGACATTTTCTAATTAATTATATTGAAATGTATGTTGGTAATTGATAACTATCAGCATTTGTTCGTCGAAGTTTTCAATAACTTTAAAGTTTGAAACGTTTTTCCCATGATAAAACTTGGGACAGTTACCAAAACTCTATGATATACTTATTACTTACACATCGTACGTAGTATAGGGTAAATCTTGTAATCGTTTTGAAAATCGAAAAAAAAAATTGACGGATTTACACGTTTCAGACACTGGGGATCCCGAAAAACATATTTTTAGAAAACAAATTTTGCCGTCCGTCTGTATGTGTGTTCGTGTGTGTCTGTGTGTGTGTCTGTAAACGCTCTATCTCCCGAACACATTGAGATAGAGACTTGAAATTTGGTATGTACTTAGTATGTAATAATGGGAAGAAGCTTATTGAATTTCAGTAATCTCGGTTATCCGGAACTATTTTTTTCGGACTCTCGAAATATTCGTTCTGATAAAAGGTATACAAAAATTTTCGAAATTGTTTATTTTAAGGAGTGAATATAAAAGACAATAAAAAACATAAATTTTGCATAAAGAATGAAGTCGATCGGATAATGAGTTGCCGAGATATTTGTAATCCTATTTTCCACACTCTTCGATTTTTCATAACCCTGTATTTCATCTAAATTTCAATTCAAAGATATATTTTAATTGGAAATGAGACACTTAATCCGACGCAGTAAACCGTTAGTTAATATGATTATCAATTTTTTAGTTATAGTGATGTTTCTTTTACGCAATTCAGTGATAGAGCATTTAAAGTTTGTGATGTCATCAAGCCACGATTTTATTCGAATTGCAATGCATTTTATAAATAGTTTACACGTTTTATTTTCATATTTTATATTATGCATATCCGTGATGGGTAAGTGTTACGGTGGTCCCAATAACTAGTTTCTCGTAATCGGAGATGAAATCCTGAAAAAAAATATTGTATTTTTATGAGAGAAATTTTATAATCCTAATAATATTATAAATCCGATTGTGTGCAAATGTTAGGCTGAAGCCAGCGTCAAAATGGATAATTTAATTACCCTGTATCTTTGCGTATAGGTTGATTATAACCCGGGAATGAACATAGACTAGATTTTATTTATTTTATTCAAATATTTTCTTTAATAATTAAAAATTTCATTATTTTCATAGAGAATAAATGGACACTTTTCCATAAAATTTAACCATTTTACTTTATCGTTGCTATGGCTTTGATCGTTGCCAATAAATAAAAACACGGAAAAATATTTTTTCTTCAACAGTTAATTTTCAATTGAACGATTTTCATTTGAAAAATGAAAATTAAAAAGAATTCAAAAGAAGATAAATTTCTGTGATATTTGAAACAAAAATATGGAGTATTTGTTATTTTAGATGCAGTATGAATATAGGTTACATTAAAAAGATCTTTTTCAATCAAAAACTGCGTTATAATTAGAAGGAAAAATGAACAATAATTATATTATTAGAAATAGATTTCGCTTGGACCATGGCACTATGAAAAGGATCCTCCTCGGCTTGGACAAATATGACGTCATAAATAAAACATGTATTTTCAAATGTTCGTAATAATACAAGAGGCATGAATATCAATGTATAATGAAAGTAGATAGATAATGCACGTAATATTTCAGTTGAAAAACTGAATTTTTTTAAAAATCTATACCGATTATTAAGCATGAATATTAGTTACATACAGATGAGAGTTTTTTGCCAAAAACCACACCATGGCTATTTGGAAAAGAAAAATAAATACGAATCTATTATATTAAAATCTGACTGCCTGTTTGTATTTCGCAACTACTCCTTTCAGATTGTCAAACGCAACGCGATTTACTTAACACCGGTATTAACACCGGTTATCATGGATCCGAGGATGTCATAAACTCTCAGAATTTAAAAAAAATGATTTAAATTTCGAGATATTATTATTATTATTATTATTATTTGTAAATTTTAACGAAGTTTCTCTAAAAATGGCATCTAAATTATTCCATTTTTGTGGATAAAAAAGAAGAAATAAAACGGATTAATATATTTTTTCTCATTAAAACTGAAAAAAAAGAATTTATTTTCATTTTGAAAAACGGTGAAAGAAAAAAATCTTGATTACAGTAAAACTTTTGAAAAATAAAAACGCATTTTCACTTATTCAAACTTCATGAATCAATTTATTCTGGAGAACAAAAATCGTCTGTCAACATATTTTCATTTAGAGATAAGGATTTTTTTTCAGTTATATATTAAATCAAGGAGTCAAATTTAAGCTCCTTGCATTTAGGTCTACAATTATTGCTCCCTATTCACAAGAATTGACTTTAATGACAAAGAATATACTATTTCCATTATCTTTGTAGGATGGCTATTAAAACATTTCACAAAGGCGTTAAAAGTAAAATGGTTTACCAGGTAAACTTGACATATGTTTTTACACAATTCGCCGATTTCCACGATTTTATTTGGCCCGCTTTTTTTCATTGGTTGCAATTTCCTTTTCGTAATTATTTGTCACAAAATTTCACTTTTTTAAAACTTAGTTATGTCAAGGCTTCTATAACATAGAAATACTGTATTGTCTCCTGTGGAATGTGATAAAGAGTTAGTTAATTATTTACGTTTCTAATTATCGGGAATGAAATATTTTGCTTAATTAATGCATTTATGCTTCTTTTAATGATACGTGAACGAAGTCACGGGTAACAGCTAGTTTTTGTTATAATCCTAATTTGATCGCGCTTAACGCATGGGAGCTACTAGTCTAAGTCCGAAATATAATATCCCATTTCCTTATTCAATAGACTAAACATTGAAAAAGCCACTTATTTTCGAGATGCGTATTCGTGAGAGTTCAATTTAAATTAATATAGGACTTCACCTATACTGAAAAAGAATTTTTGTAGCTCTACCTAGGCCATAGTTTAAATCACCACTTATGTCTTCAACATCGAAGTTTAATTGTTTCTCTTTTCTTTTTTTTTTCCTTGGAAAATTTATTCGATTGATAAATTAATTAAATTAAAAAATTTGATAAAGAATTTTAAAAAAATGTTTTATAAGGATATTTTTTTTTTTATCAAGATCCAAATAACGATAATAAAGATTAAACAAAGAAAAACGTATGATTTAAATAATAAATATTCTAGATCCTTTATAAAAAAAATTCTGAAAAAAAGTAAGGAAATTTTAGTTTTCTTTTTATTTGAACAAGGTAATTAAATAAATATTTGTTGAAAGAAATGAAGAAATTTTTTAGGGTTTTCTTTTTTTTTTTTTTGCTTTTAGCAAAATATCATGAAATACAGATTTAAAAACAATATATATTTTAGATATTTTTAAGTAGGCGTTCTTAAATAAATATTTTTATGAAATAAGAAATTTTAGCATTGCTTTATTAATGAAATTTTATTCCTTAAATAGAGGTATCCCTTATTAGGAAATAAGTGTGGCTCCACTGAAGTTTGATCACAATAAAAAAAGAAAATGTCATATACAGGATTTAAATACTCTAAGTACTCTTTTTTTTTCACCTAAGAAAATCTAGGGAGGAAAGAGATGTTCCTGGATCATTCATGTAATCTGATAACGATTACTTCTACAACATGGAATTTTAGTATAGATGCATTCGCATAACATTTTCAAATTCTGCGACAAGAAGTCAAATTATTTCTTTGGGCATTCTTTTGCGAAGGCTCTGCAATCAATTGTGACCTCTTTTATTGCTCTTCAGAGGTTTGAAAGCAAAGCGCACAAAATCAACAAAAGAAATTATCCCCTGGGTAGGTTAACATGTCAGGTATTTTCCTCCGTGCAACCCTCCTATGATGCAGCGAGACAGAAGACTTCCCACATCAAAGTTGGCGATGCAATGTCTGCCTTTGCAAAATGTGATTTGAACGAACCTATGGCCGCTAATTGACGTACCTCTTCGTGAAGACTTTTGTGTCTGAAATGCTTTTAATCTTGAGACCTACCTAACTTTTCAATGAGCAATATACTAAAAAAAATCTAATCACATCAACACGTGCAATATTATTCCCTTCAAAAACGATAAAGCCACATCTGGTGTCCATGGATTCATTCCTTAGGATTACATGTGTAACGGTAACAGGAGTAAACAAATCATATATGTTCAATTTAAATCCGGAAACTTATTTTCTACACGCCAAATTCATCGATACATCCTCCGATATGGGAATCCTACTGTAACATATTCTCCTCGTTTTGCTGAGAAAAGTAGAACTCCTATAATAGAGGCTGACGCATCCTCGCAGATTTGGCACCCTAATCGGAGTCCAATCGAAAAACCAAGCTAATCAGAACCGGTTCAGCCAATCAGAACCGAGTCTTAGGCAACCCCAACTCCGGCTGCGGTAGATTGATGCTGAACTGGGTACCAATAATCCGAAACAAAATGGATATGCGTCAGCTCCTATTATAGGAGTCTTAGAGAAAATTAAAAGGTCACGTTTTTTACAGGCTATCCCGAATCATCCCACCATAAGAGTGGAATTTCTAACTTTTTATTCGCAGGCCGTAAAATGCTTTCAAGTGTTGGACCAAACTCAGTTCTGACAAGCTGAAGTATCATAATTTTATGAACAATTGGAAAATATGAAAGCTCTCCTGACATAGGAATGTAATAATTCTCCACATGCTTGAGACCATATGGTAAGTACTCAACATCCACTCGAAGGACAATGGTAGAGCCTGGACATATACACGGCTGAAAGAGGCCAAACGAGGACTTGATCAAAAGAAAGTGAGCTAGATGCATCTCTGATTTTTCTCTCTCGCTAGTGAGGCGAGCAGGCAAAAGCCGGGACTTGGTCCGCTCATGGAAAAAGTTTACGAAGCCTGGTCGTAAGCTCACATTTTACCGGGATAAATAAGCTGCCCTCCGGAGAAGTTACGAACAATGCTAAGAACTTTGGCGAGGCCAAACCCACGGGCAGTATATAATACTGTCGACAGACTAATTTAATGTTTGTCTAGTTGTTATTTTCTAAAGAATTCTTTCTGTCTAGTTGTTTAGAACATTGTGCTGTCCTGTCGCTGAGTGTAATTAAAAACCTCTAAAAAAGCCATCCTGACTCAGAGCATTGGTAGTGTTGCTACACTACTAACGCCAAAGGGAGCAAAAAAAGTTCTTTAGCCTTTACCTCGGTGAAAGATGGTGGTATTTTTACTTGATTTTTCAGTGGGTTTTCGTTGCCATGGAGGCCATTTTTTTATACAAAGTCACCATTGAACCTGTGTAATACGCATCTTGATTTGGATTGAAGAAAACGCGAAAAGGTGTCGTATACAAGACGCAGAATGCTATTTTAATGAGAGAAAATCCGAGTATTTAAGAATAGAAAATGTGTACAAATACTGACTAAAAAAAATTATTCTAAAATTATAATATTTGCTCACGTATTACACCTTCTCACCTACACCATACAGATAAATATTTTCTTAATGTGTAGTTTTCTCTCACTGGAAAATTAGTTTAAGTTTTTTTTATTTTAATGCCCATTATTATAACGCCACCAATATACATACTACAAGTTACCACTCATATTATACCGACAAGACATAACAGCTTTTCCGTAAAGTTTTCTACAAGAAAAGGAAAATTTATGCGAAATACAATCATCACATGCTACACCAAAATTGTTTAAATCCAATTGCATATCATTTAGCTGAGAGAGGAAGAATTACAGCATACGTTCATAATACATAAATTACAACATGCAAAAAGTATAATAATTCCATACTTTCATTCCTATAATTTTGGTGTATTTATTTACTTGTCACTTCTTCTTGTATGTAGGGACTTACACAGTAAAACATTTTGGTCAAAAATTACGGTACATATACTGGTAACTTTGTGACCAGTATATATACCGTATTTTAACTGGACGGTATATGTACCGTAAAATTTTTAAAGCATATGTACCGGCTGCACTCCCCCCTCTCCTCAAGCCTGTACGCATTACGTAACAAGAGCAAGAGCATCACTGCAGGGGTTGCCGTACACCGAGGCGGGACTGCCAGCTTTTTCCTTACTAATAAACAATCATTTTACGGTATAAATACCGTTTATAATCGGAATGGCACATAGGGGAGACCGGGGCAAGATGAAGAATGGGGCAAGATGACGAATGTCTTAATTTTTCCGTTTTCCGCTAGGTGGCAGCATCAACCGGACACTACTGGCTCTCCTATCGGCCGTTCGTTAAACAATACTATAGAGACGCTGAAATCGCCATTTTTGTGTCAGTTGTGAAGCTTTGATTGTTTTCCGCTGCCACGTTATAACTTTTATGCATGTGTAAATAACCCCTGCTACAGATACAGGTAAGATATATCGTTTCTCTTTAATATTTATGAGTAACTTAGTTTAAATACTACCTATTACCATGAATAAATGTCAATTAATCGCCTTCCTTCATGGCAATGAAAACGAATATTTTTAAACAGGCAGTCCGGGGCAAGATGACGAGCTCGTCATCTGGCCCTGTGTTTCGGAATTTATTAAACTAACTATGTTGTCCATTCTATTTAAATCATGTAAACGCTTGTTTGTCTGTGTGTTTGTTCGCACGACCTTGCGCTTCTATCTCCTCTGGGGCTAAGGGGCGCATGGGATCGTGGGAGGTGTCGTTCGAAAGGGGGCGACCAGAGGAAGACATTTTTGCCATCCGCTAAGCCCCCCCTAGCCTCCCAAAAGAAAAACCCTATCGGCGTCCGTATCTCCACTTCCAAGCGTCCGATCGGTACGAGGAGAGTACCGTTCGGCGGGGTCAAGTCCCTCCCCCTCTCCCCCGCTGGTCCCCCTCCTCCCAAAAAATTCAAAAAGCGTTTAAGGCCAACTTCCGGCATTGTGACCCACCAACAGAAGAATGGATCCAGTGCTGTAAATGCCAAGAGTGGTGGCATGACGAATGTTCCAATTATGAAAATGGCATTTTTATTTGTGACTATTGTTAGCTGCACAACTAAACACTTCAAAATTACGTTACAATCAATGCATTATGCTTAGTTTGATACTTTGTAAGATGTAAAAACACAGTTATCATTTGTTAAACCATGTAACATCTTCAAAAGATAAAATATATTCAATCTTTTTCAGTGTAGTCATCTTCCCCAAGGCCAAAGTCATCTTGCCCCAGTACTGGGGCAAGATGACGATTTGTTAATGTTATGAAAAAATAAAATTATCCTTTATATTTTTTATTTGAAAAATTAAATGGTAATGTATTTAATACTACAAAGGTATACTCTATCAGTTCATGTAAAATTAATTTTACTATTACTTCAAAATAAATTAATAAACAACAAAAATTGTTAACATAGTCATCTTGCCCCGGTCTCCCTATACGGTTTTTTTACGCTTAATATACCTTAGAAGTACGGTATTCATACCGTAAAGAGTGAAAACGGTACAAGTACCGTTAATTTACGGTACATCTACTAAAATTTTACGAATTTTTTTTACAGTGTAGCGAAAGCATCCGTGGCTGCATATAGTTGTTGGAAATATTCCATGTATACTGCGCAACCAAATTTTTAATCTTTTTGGGGGTAAATGTATAAATAAGCGAAAATACGGTAACCAGTAAATACCAAATTGCTTCAAATTTAAAATTTAAAAATCCATATTTTTTTTAAGTATCTCGTCGATGTATTCTGGACCCCTCTCTTCCTTGGAGTACCTTCCTGCCAAATTTCATACCGGTAGGCCTTCTAGTCATATAATATAAATTTGTACACGGACAGACAGATTCGCAGATAGGTGCGCTTTCATTTTCCTAGCTGTCAACCAACCTTTTTTAACACTTCCCAACGTAGTTGAAAATGTAATTTCTTGTCATAGTTACCTATTTAGATATCTCATTTCATTCTGTGAAAAAATGGAAATTCTTAAAAATATTCAGTTAGTGTTGGAAAGTGTTTCATAATCTATGCCTGATGCATGATTTTTAAGATCATGCAAAATTTAAAAATCTTATTTTTAAAATCAAATAAACATAATTTGGTCTAATTTTTCTCAAAAAATTAAATGAAATAAGTAGTCTATATTCTGGCGTATAACGCGTAGTTTTAGAACAAGAAAATTGATCAAAATTTACAGGTACGGGTATACACCAGTATAAAATACCTATGCCTGTAGGCAGAGCCGGCAGGAATTTTTATTTATTTATTTATTTATTTTGTTGTAGAGTTGGATCTATAAAAAACTTGTCAATATAAAAGTTGTAGATAATATTAAGAAGATTTATAATAAGTTTGAGCGGATTTGATATCTGATGAATTGACGAAGTTATGAATTTTTTTCTTCTTAAAACCATATCCCTCCTCCCCTTGAGCCCATTTTTAATGATATCAAAAATCTGTTATACATAAGTTTTTGGCCTTTTTTCCTAGAAGTAATAATAACTTTAATCGGGTTCGATATGTATCATAATTAAGAAGTTATCGGTTTTTGTCTGTTTTCACAAAAAGCCCTCTCCCAATTTCCCCCACCCCTCGTTTCGATTTTGCCCATTAACGAACTTGGCCGAGATTTTATGCATCAGTTTGGAAGAGATTTGTGCAGCATTATGGAAGTTATAGTGTCCATAAAAAAGTAATTTAGATATATATACTACATATATATATAAAGTTTTGAACTGGGGGTGGTTTTGGGTTGTAGGAGTGATGATCGGCGTAGGTGTGCCAAAATGTTTCAGAAATTCCAACATAGGGGAGAATGTAATAAGTAGTATTTCTTACGAAATCTACCTAAATAGAAGCTTAATGAGTAGGATTCCAAACGCTCTGTGGGGATTCATAAAGATAGGCTGGACAGTAGCGTATGTCCACACTTCGAATTTAATTTTTAACACTTTCCAACATAGTTGAAAAGTGTTTATGAATTCTGTTTGTCTAGCGGGCAGCCGTCTGTCTGTCTGTCTGCCATATGTCTGTGTGCCGTATGCAGTGCTTTAACTCGAGTAAATATACACGGATTGTCATGCAATTGATATGTGTTATTGAATAAATATTAATTTGGAGCGTGGTGCGATATAATTAAAGTAAAAATAAAATACAACGTTAAAACACCAGTATAATTGAATCTACAGCATACCGGTTTCGGTAGCATATAGCATACCCTCCTCAGTGCTGAAGAAAATGGAAATTTGCTCATATATATAGAAAGGATAGAGGATTCAAGTGACAAGTTTATAAACCAATAGGAAAACGGAGGGTTCCAGGCAAACAGCCAATAGGAAATGGAATAATGGAGGATTCAAGTGGCAAATTTATTAGCCAATAGGAAAACGGAGGGTTCTAGGCAACATCCAATAGGAAAATCGATAGGAAATGGAAACGCTATGGAGAGAAATAGTTTAAAAAGTTAAGAAAAATTGGTTTTAATGTAATATTTCCAGCAGTCTGATAATGGTGGAATAGCAAATTCACAATTAACAAGATTTCCAAGATTTTTATGAATATGGAATGCTTCAAGGAAATTAAGTTCGTGTACAGAAGTAGGTTTAGATATTATTTTAACCGAACTGAAGTCGAAAACGTGATTCATCTCCCAGCAATGTTTTGCAATAGAGGATTTTTTTATTTCTTGTTTTTCAATATATTGTTTATGTTCTTTAATACGAAATTTAAGACTACGTTTGGTTTGTCCAACGTAAGAAAGACCGCACTGACAATTAATATTGTAGATACCCCATGAATTCGATTTTTCCAAACTCAAAGATCCTATTGAATTACCGAATTCATGGGGTATCTACAATATTAATTGTCAGTGCGGTCTTTCTTACATTGGACAAACCAAACGTTGGCTGTTTGCCTGGAACCCTCCGTTTTCCTATTGGTTAATAAACTTGAATCCTCTATCATTTCTATATATATGAGCAAATTTCCATTTTCTTCAGCACTGAGGAGGGTATGCTATATGCTACCGAAACCGGTATGCTGTAGATTCAATTATACTGGTGTTTTAACATTGTATTTTATTTTTACTTTAATGTGTTATTGAAGCTTACCGCAGCATGTTCGGTATTGAAAATGAAGTGTGTAGCCTTTATAATCATTTTACAGGGACACTCAAAAGAATTCCGTTACATTACGGTCTATGGGGAAAATCATTTATGGGTTATTTTAATGATGTTACACTATTCCAAGCATATTGAAATTGATATATATCACTGAGGGGCTCTACAAGAGGCTTACTATGGAATATTGTGTGCATAGCATTTATAGTTCCTTCACAGGGACATTCAATAGAATTTCCTTTAAAATACTGTCTGTTAACAATAATTGCTGGAAGTGTGTTTTAGTTGCGGAACGTATTTTTAAATTTGATTAATTTTTCGCGTATTTTACTTCATGTGTATAAATTCTATAGATCATATACAGGGCAGCACAAAAGATCTCGAGTACATTTCCGTTTATTGACGGAAATTCCAGAAGGGGGATTTTAAACTTTACTATGTGTTTCATAACTGAACTAGAATTTTGCATTCTATGTAGTATATATACAAAACTACAGATCATATAAATTGCACGGTACAAAAGAATTCGGTCCAATAAATTAGGTGTGCCATTCGGTCTGCGCCTTAATTTTTTGTTCTTGTATTACACATTACATTTCACACTCAGTAGCGCCATCTGTTGGTGATTATTGAAATACTTTTTATTATTATTATTCCTTTCTGCTTCCCCCTTCTTGAATATAAAGTATACCGATTTTGGTTTCATTCGGTACATTCCTTCGAGCTACAGACAGCTCCAAATAGAGATACTTATTTTATAACCACCCTGTATATTCACATAGAAACAAGTCACACAATTGAATGGATCATTTCAAAAACCACATAAGTCAAGTTTTTCCCAAATATACTTTTTTTTTTGTCGCAAATGCTAGAGCCATGATCTCGGTAATAACCACTTAAATTAGTGTATTCCTTCCTCTTCAAACAATACCTTCAAATTACCGTTCATACTTCTTAAAGTCAACGACTTAAGTGGTTTTTGCATGCAATACCAGATTACATGCGGATACCATATTACATAACCATATTACCATTTGCATGCAATACCATATTAAAATGTAAAAATGTCCCTGTATAAGTGCTATCTTCATTAATTTTGATTAAAATATGTTTAATATGACTGTTTTGTTCAAATTAAATACCATCTAACTTTGCTTCTTGCTAAAACAACATAAGTCAGGTTTTTCTGTTATTTTTCTTTTATTATTCATAAATTATAAAATATATTTGATATTTACAAACTTTGACGTCCAAACTCTATAATCAGCCCAAAAAAAACCATAAAAATTCGTTTACTTGTGAATAAAACAGTTTTTTTTATTTCTGAAAAGTTCTAATTCTGTGACTTATGTGGTTTTTGGAATAACCGATTCAATTAAATAATTTTATAAAATAAATTTTATGGTACCACGTATGTTTTGCGAATTGAAAAAAAAAATCGGACGGTTGACATAGACAGCTATGCATTTTATTAATAAACATATTATTACACCACACATTAATCATCATTCTTCTTCGATATCTGCTTATGGATTGGTTCGAAGTCTGATAAAATACATTACTACAAAAAATCTGATAAAATAACTTGTGTTGGTGGGAGTCTCGTACTTTATATATCAAACCTGCTTGGAGACTAAATGCAAAACAGTTGATATCGCTCTTCAGTCGTTCTCAAAAACCGGTAAGTATTTGAATTTATTGATTCGTATTGACGTATATTAAAATCGGATGATTTCATAGACTTTTAATTTTTTTAGAGTTAATAAATCATCGATTATATTGAGCGTTAAATTATATTTAATCGGATAATGAAACCTATTCTTTCTATTAGTAACAAGCTAATAGCTGAAACTCTCTTTTAAATAATAATATTTCAAGGCATTGTATAAAAAATAGTATTCAAAAAATTCATTTGAAGTGTATGATTTATTTATAGCAATATTTTATTATATATTGTACTATTTTTACTCTAAAAAACGTAGTAATAGACTCATAACGAAACGATTAATCGTAATTGTGACATAGTATCAAAACCAGAAATGTAGTGTGGAAACAAAACTTTTTTTTAATGTTAAAAAATCTGCAACAACTCGATTTTTCACACAATGAAAAACACGCTGGAATAAACACGATGTGAGCATAAAAAGGCATATACTTTTGATAGCAGTACATTTTCCAAATATATTATAGCATCCTAATAACATTATAAATCCGATTGTGTGCAAATGTTAGGTTGAAGCCAGCGTCAAAATGGAGAATTTAATGATCATGTATCTTTGCATATAGGTTGATTATAACCTGTAAATGAACATAGGCTGGTTTTTGTTTATTTTATTCAAATATTTTTCTTAATAATTCAAAATTTCATTATTTTCATAGAGAATAAATGGACATTTTTGCATATAATATTTTAAAATGTTTAAATTTACTTTACCGTTGCTAATACTTCATCGTTTCTAAAACTAAATCAAAACCTGGAATAATAATTGTTACTCAACAATTTATTTTCAAATGAAAAATTTCAACGTGAAAAATAAAAATGAAATTAATTATTTTTTTAACATTTTTTTTTTAAATTAATTATTTTTTTAAACAGAATATGAAATGACGTTATATCAGAACTTTAATAAAACTTGAGTTTTCAAATATTTGATAATAATACAAGGTGCATAAATACGAGTAAGTATGGAAAGCAAGCGAATATGATGTCATATATCGAAAATAAAACAGATTTGCTTTGATGTTGAAATAAAATGATCTTGGGTTATCAAATTATTTGTGATTAATTTCTCAATTTTTTTCTGTTTCTATTTCACATGAAATGAATTATTTTAAGTGTATGTGTTGTAAATTAAAGTTCTGTGTTTAAATGAAATGAATGAAATATTTATATTTTAATACGAATTCAATACGAATGATGGTGATAGGAATAATATTTGGCCGTTTATCGTCTGCCTACGGCTAACATAAAGGTACTATATTTTTAATTTAAATTTTAAAAAGTAAAAAAAAAAAAAACTTGGAAAAGAGATGGACGGCAAATGTCAATAATATGCACCGCAAAATTATCCGTACAGAAAATCAGAAAATCTTAATAAAAATAACTTTATTTTTTAAAAGAAAGTTCCATTTTTTCATAAAAGCTAAAGATTTAATGTGATTGCGTCGAAGTAATAGCATTTTTCCTCTATCATTTTCCCACAATGAAAACACATTTGTAAATGGTCGTTTCGAATGGTAATTTAATTTTACATTTATTTCAGCTTTAAAATAGTAAAAACTTTGTTGTCATTTTTAAATATAGCTTTTTTTAAAGTTCTGTTTCATAATAAATTTTTGTAAAGAGCTTGTAGGTTGAAAAAATGACATAGATTTTAAAGCAATATTTTTAAAAACTTAAAAAACAACAATGTTATCGAAGCAATTTTACCGACAAATTCGCGTAATGCAAAAGCAAAGAAGAAATTAAAAAGTAATGAAACTTTTCTTCCAGGCGTATTATGTAAACTTGAACGAGCCGGTCGTGCCAATTCATAATATTATAAACGTGAAAGCGCGTTGTATATAATAGAAAAGATTTTCACATATAGGTAGAAAATTTCCGAAAATAGGAAGGTTAGGGATCTGTAATCGGGTCCATAGCCAATTTGCTTTTTTTTTATCAAGTGAAATTTGGCGCAAAATTAAATACATTGTTGTCAGGTCCCTGGCACCTATAGGCTTAAAAACTATTGTTATGGAACTATTGTGATTATTATCTTATTATTATCTTATTGTGTGTGTATCTTTGGTGTACTGTGAGGCTTTTCAGTACTGGAATCTTAATCCGGAGGGTAGTAAGTTGAATACAATAAAAGAAGTATGTCCTTTGTGATGTGGTCTTCCATAGATAAGAAAGAGATTGCACCCATTATTTAGGAAGACAGACCCTTGGAAACAGACCAGGAGCCCCGTAAACAGAAAGGTGCTCTGGAGAATGACCAGAGAGGAAGTTAGCTCGAACGCAGGACTGGAGTGTGTAGGTTGGTTGTTCAGAGAGCAGCTCTGGGCACGTGTGTGGAACGAGATCTCTCGAAAGGAAGAGATATAGCGGGTGTGAGATTAATAGAAATCTCGGTGCTGAGTGAATGAACGTAGTCTAACGGTACACAGAGGATAGCTTTCTGTAATTATTTTGATTTAATATTAAACCGGATAATTTACATCCGAGTTTAAGGGTAATTATTGTTAATAAATTGTTACTTTAAGTTTAATTGAAAGAGTTAGGTTTTTCTTGAATACACATCAAGTATCGTGTCCGATATCACGTATTCATATCGGTGGTGGCAGCATATCAAAAGACCTGATTATATTTCGAAGTTGTGTGGACGGAGAAGTGGAATCCGACAATGTTGGCAGCGACGGGATCTGAATCACCGAAGACCAGTGCCAGTTAGCCGTGTTACAGAGAGTTTGTACCGGATCGCCCAGCGGAAGTGTTTGTGCCCTATCGTCGTAGACCAGTGCCAGTTAGCCGTATTACAGTCAGTTTACGCCGGATCGCCTAGCGGAAGTGTGTGTGCCCTATCATCGTAGATCAGTGCCAGCTAGCCTATCGTCATTACAGTGAAGTGAACTAGTGGTGGTGCTGTGTGTAGTGTGTTTGTGCATAGTGAAGCAAGGTACAGTGATTGTTGCCCGAGAGTGCAAGATTTACCCTGTGGAAAAGTGAGCAGAGAATTGCCCCAGCGAATAAAGTACGAGGTAAGGTGTTTTGATCATTTTACTCTACTGACATTCTCGAACCTAATGTTTTTTATTGTGTATAATTGATGGTAATTTAAGTTAATGTTGTGGTTAATTTATAATAATTTATGTGCAATATAATAATTGGACTAAATCAAATGAGATATTAACAGCCATTTTACACTAGTGTTTTAAGAAAAGGATCTTATATTAATTACTAGAAGTGATTTTCTAATTGTTTTAAACAGATAAGATTAACAATTAAAATTAATGCATTGTGTTAATAGTTGGAAGGAATAATTGAAATTTCTTAAATTTAAATTATTATTAAAGTAATATTTAAATTAAGTGATACTGTTTGTTTTAAATTTGAAGTATTAACAGAAATGAGGAAGGCAAATTTGTGTAGAATTTAAATTAAATTGAAATAACCTTCAAGGAAGAACTGAAGGCCCGGAGAAAAAAAAAGTGCTGTGATTTGCTTTTTATTGTGAGAACTAATTTTGAAATTGAAATATTTTATTGAGATTAAATTTAGGAATTTATGTGTATTTCATACAAATTTTTATTAGGTGGATATTTTTATGTAGTGATTGGCATTAGTGTTTTACTCAAATTGCAACGTATCAGTATTATTGTGTAAATGGTATTTTATTATTTAATTGTATAAATTTAAAATCTGTATTACATAATAATCAAATTGAAATTATTGTTACTGTGTTATTGGAAGCAAGTAGTGGGGTACCATTGTTAAAGGAAATTTATCATTTTATTATTACTTATTTGAAATATGTTAAATAGTATAATGTGTGGAGGTAATTTATGAGGGTAGGATTTGAGGAAGTATTAATTTGATATTGTGCTTAAGAATTATTGTAGGGTGGTAATAATTATCGATAGAAGGTATGGCTTTCTTACTAAAAATAAAAAGGGTGGATCTTCAGGCGATATGTGAAGAGTTAGGGATTGAAGTCTCGGAAGATGATACCAGGTTTAAGCTTAAGAAAAAGCTAGTGGAGAGCGACGAATATGAAGAGGGGGCCGTTATGGAATTATCTAGCACTATTGTTACGGAACGGTTAGAACAAGAAGCGTTAGTGGTAGAACGAGAAAAGTTAGAAAGGGAGGAAAAGTTACAACGGGAAAAGTTAGAAAGGGAGTTAGACCGTGAAAAGTTAGAAAGGGAGTTAGACCGTGAGAAGTTAGATAGAGAAGAAAGGGCTGAAAAATTGAGATTGGAACATGAGTTAGAGTTGGAAAGGATAAAGATTCAAAGTTCAGCAAATAACTCTAATGGGACTAGATAATCTAATCATGAGAGTAGCCTAGAGAAATTGATTAAAAGCGTTAAAACTTTGTCTATCAAAGTTCCAGAAGGGACTGAGGGATGGAATCTGTTTTTTAGCAGTTTAGAACGGGCATTCCAAACAAAAAATGTACCGGAAACCCAGCAGGCCGAAATTCTGCTAAATATGTTAGGAGATAAGGCCGACAACTTGCTAATATACACTACTAGGGAACAAATTAAGAGTTATGAGAAGTTAAAGGAATTAGTTCTAAGGGAACACGAGCCGACACCGAAGGCGTGTTTGGAAAATTTCAAGAAGGCTAGAAGGAATCAAAATGAAACTCATGTATTATATGGGTCACGTTTAATAGCAACGTGGGAAAATTACTGTAAGATTAGAGGTGCAGATACGTATGAAAAGGTGAATCAGTTAATTGTCACGCATAAGTTGTTAACTACTTTAGATGAGGAAACCGCGACGCATGTTGGATTAACTCAGCACAGTAATTGGTTAGAAGTTTCTAAAATTGCTAAGGAATGTGATAATTTCTTCGATGCTAAACAAAAATCTTATGCGGTAACTTATAAGGGTTATAAAGGTAAAGAAAGGTATGTTAATAATGAGGATTCTAGAAGGGCAAAAGATGAGGGAGTTAGTAGTAATTGGAGACAAAATGGGAATAATGAAGTTAGTCCACTTTTTTTTGTAGAAAACCGGAATATAAGAAACCTAATGATACGACGCCTATCTGTTTCAAGTGTTCTTTACGAGGCCATGTACAGCGATTTTGTACAAAAGGAAACAATGAGGGGAGTAATCAAATTAATAACCGGCAAGAACCAAGGGCTAGTATCAATAATGTCTCAGTGCGAGGAATTAAAGAATTACCAAGGGGAGCGAGTATGGCAAGAATCGGAGCACAAGGGAATTGGAGAACTAAAGTTATTGGAGAGAAGTTAAATAAACTTGAGAAAGTGGAAGTTAGTGTAAATGGGAAGATAACAAAAGGATTAGTGGATTCTGATTGCGAAATTAGCGTCGTTCATAAAGATTTAGTACCAGCAGAGAAACTAAGAGGGGCTGGTAGTATCTATTTACAAGGGATATTTGGTAAGGCAGTTAAATCGCCGTTAATTCAATTACCTTTAGCTATTCCAAAACGCGGTCAAACTAATGTAATTCATCAGGATGTACTTTGCGCAATAATTGATAATAGTAAGGAACAGGTAATTTTACATCCTGACGTGGCTAATGAATTGTCAGGGTTAAACAACGAGAAATCATTAAGAGAATCGGTAGAAAGGGAATGTAAGGAAGGTAGTAGGAATAAAGTGAAGGAAGGGGAAAGGATTAGAAATGGTAATAATAACCGTTATGTCGTAGAAACGAGGTCGGAAAATTTACAAAGTCAGGAGAAGGAAAAAGCCGAGGTAGAGAAAAGTAAGATTAATCAAATTACGGAAAGTAGTCTAAATGTATTTCAGGAATCCCAAATGAATTGTAAAGATTTAGAGAAAGCTTGGGAATTAGCTGAAAATGATAAAGGGTCTTACTATCTTGTTAATGGGTTATTATATCATAAAGAGAAATTGGTAGATGAAACGGTAGCTCAATTAGTAATACCTAAAATTAGAAGGGAGGAAATTCTAAAACTAGGGCATACCTCCTTATACGGAGAGCATCACGCGGTTAAGAAAATGTTAGAAAGAATCAAGCATTCATTTTATTGGGAAAATATGGCAGAGGAAGCTAAAACGTTTTGCGAATCATGTGTAGAATGTCGATTAACGAGGGAAATGAATGGGAGTGATAAGGAGAAAGAGGAAACAGGTCAACATGCATATATAATTGAGTTAGTGGACGGAAGTAAGAAACGGGTGTATCAAGATGAAATGAGGGAATTTATGGCTAAAAATAAAATAGTTGATATTGTCTTTGATAGTGACGGGGAGTTTGAAGACTGTAGGAAAAATCTGTTGTTAGACAGAGGACAGCCGGAAAATAAAGACAGGAAGGGATTTGAAATAAAAGGGTTAACAAATATTCAAGTTGGGGACATAAAATCAATCTTAAGGAAAAATAAGAAATTATTTATGGGTCCTATCCAACTGGTAGAAATGGAGAAAAATCGGATTGGTCGTAAACCGGAGAGGGATAAGATGAAGAAGAAATGGTACAATGTCTTTATTACGTACAAAGAGGACTTGGACAGGCAAGTGCCTGATTGGTTAGAGGAAAATTTAATTAAGACCTCAGAGGCAAAAGTTAACCATTCAAGCGGGTGCATTGCGGAAAGGGATGTACCAATTAAGTTAACGAGGAAGCACTGGAAGGAAAAAAGTTGTACCGCCTCCAGTAATATCAGCCTAAGGACTGACATTGAAATGACATAATACTAGTGTAACTTTATTTTTTTGTGTATTTATAATTGTATTTACATCTTGTGTTTATAACAGTGTATTAGCATATTGTGTAATTTTTTTCTGTAGTTATCACATTAGTATATGGTTCATTAGAGATGTCAGTAGGTAATTTTCAGACACCTTGAAATATTTATGTAATTATAGTAATGAAGAAACCTACCAAGGAACTGTTGAACTCTTCTTTGACATTACATAGTTTTGAGGAAAATTAGCCCCTAAAAGGCATATTTTCCCTAAGGTGGGGGTGTCAGGTCCTATAGGCTTAAAAACTATTGTTATTGAACTATTGTGATTATTACCTTATTATTATCTTATTGTGTGTGTATTTTTGGTGTACTGTGAGGCTTTTCAGTACTGGAATCTTAATCCGGAGGGTAGTAAGTTGAATACAATGGAAGAAGTATATGTCCTTTGTGATGTGGTCTTCCATAGATAAGAAAGAGATTGATCCCATTATTTAGGAAGACAGAACCTTGGAAACAGACCAGGAGCCCCGTAGACAGAAAGGTGCTCTGGAGAATGACCAGAGAGGAAGTTAGCTCGTTTGCAGGACTGGAGCATGTAGGTTGGTTGTTCACAGAGCAGCTCTGGGCACGTGTGTGGAACGAGATTTCTTGAAAGGAAGAGATATAGCGGGTGTGAGATTAATAGAAATCTCGGTGCTGAGTGAATGAACGTAGTCTAACGGTACACAGAGGATAGCTTTCTGTAATTATTTTGATTTAATATTAAACCGGATAATTTACATCCAAGTTTAAGTGTAAATATTGTTAATAAATTGATTCTTTAAGTTTAATTGAAAGAGTTAGGTTTTTCTTGAATACACATCAAGTATCGTGTCCGATATCACGTATTCATATCGGTGGTGGCAGCATATCAAAAGACCGGATTATATTTCGAAGTTGTGTGGATGGAGAAGTGGAATCCGACAATTGTTGTAACAAGATTTGTTTTTGCGTGGTAAACACTTAATGGTATTTTAGATGATCATTTTCTCGCTCACCTTTGATGCCAACTATGACTTTAAAACATATTAAAAAATATAAGACGATAATTTTCTAATTTTCTTATTACTTCATGATGTAAATAGACATCCTGGTTAATCCTTTAAACCTGAATTAATCCTACCATTGTCGTCCAGTTTATAATCTTAATCCTAACTCTAATCGAGTCCTATCCAAATTCTAATAATAACTTTAAGCAATATTCTTTGAAACGAATATGTAAATTAAATCAATATCCATAAATGAAATGAGTGGAAAATAGAATAAATAGAAATGGCAAAATAAAATAACAATAAAGTACATTTATTCGACACTAGAAAAAGCGTAAAAAATTTCAAGCACACGAAATAAATTAAAATAATCCTATATATGCTAACAAAAATATGTAAATTTAGATCATCTGATTGGTGTTGTCGGTAGTTATTTTTTTAGAGTGTCCTTGATGCGATAGAAAAAATATCGAGATTAATTTGGGCAGAATTTTAAGTACTTTCTAGCAACCTTTATTTACATTTTAGAATCGCATCAGACTGTTATATCTTTATGAAATATCTATCAATGTATAAAATCCACTAGCAGTTTGTTCAATATTTACACCACTTAGCGAGAAGCACTTTATTTAACATATACATAAACAAGACATAAAATAATAATGTAGTAAGAAATATATAACACATGAATAAACAATATAATAATCCCCATTTAGAAATGAATACATATACAAATTTCACACCAAATACCACCTAAAATGCACTGTTGTATAGAAGAATTCTCTCAGTGTTAGTTTTCGTTTTACGAAGAAGAATTCGTCGATTTTCACGATTTTACTGGGCCCTTCTTTTTTCATTGGTTGTAGTTTCACTTTCGCGATTGTATATATTATTTGGCATGAAATTTCACTTTTTTAAGACTGGGTTATGTTAAGGCCCCTATAGCAAAGAAATACCGTATTGTCTACTATAAAATGTGATAAAGATTTGGTTAACTATATATGTTTTTAATTATCGAATGAAATGCTTTGCTAAATTAATGCATTTATTATTTTTTTAATGTTACGTGAACGAAGTCACGGGTAACAGTTAGTCTATACTAATATTATAAAGCAGTAAAGATTTTTTTTTGTTTGTTTGTAGGGGGTAATCTCTGGAACTACTGAAGCGATTTCAAAAGTGATGGTGGCAAATTGATGGTGACAATCCCCCCTCCAACATAGGCTTTATTTTATGTCGGTGTCACTACGCCAGGGGGGTGCAAAAGCAAAAAATGTTCTAAAATTTCGATTTTTTTTTATACTGAAGGAGCTACATACATAAAATTTGGCATGGTAGTTACTTATAAGATGTAAATACTCTCTTAGAATAAATTCTAAAAAATTCTAAATTTAAAAGGGGCAAGATGAGCGACAGGCGTTCTAAAAACATTCTAAATTACAATTTCTATGGAATCTCTGGAACTACAGAACTGTTTTCAAAAGTGATGGTGGCAAATTGATGGTGACAGTCCCTGCTCCAACATAGGCTATATTTTATGTTGGTGCCACTACTCTCAGGGGGGTTCAAGAGCGAAAAACGTTCTAAAATTTCGATTTTTTTTATACTGAAGGTGTTAGATACATGAAATTTAGCATGGTAGTCACTTATAAGATGTAAATCCTCTCGAAGAACAAATTCTAAAAAATTCAAAATTTACACGGATGAGATGAGCGAAAAGCGTTCTAAAAACATTCTAAATTACAATTTCAATGGAATCTCTGGAACTACAGAACCATTTTCAAAAGTAACGGTGGCAAATTGATGGTAACAGTCTCTGCTGTAACATAGGCTATATCTTATGTCGGTGACACTACCAGGGCGCAAGAGCGAAAAACGTTCTAAAATTTTGATTTTTATTTTATACTGAAAGAGCTAGGAACATGAAATTTGGAATGGTAGTTACTTATAAGATGTAAATGCTCTCTAAGAACAAATTCTAAAAAAAATCCAAATTTAAAAGGTTGAAATGAGCAAAACGCGTTCTAAAAACATTCTAAATTACAATTTCTATGGAATTTCTGGAACTACAGAACTGTTTTCAAAAGTAATGGATGCAAATTGATGGTGCTAGTTCCTGCTGTGACATAGGCTATATTTCATGCCGGTGCCACTACCCCCAGGCGAAAAATGTTCTAAAATTTAGATTTTTTATACTGAAGGTGTTACAAACATGAAATTTGGCATGGTAGTTACTTATAAGATGTAAATGCTCTCTAAAAGAACAAATTCTAAAATAATTCGAAATTTAAAACTGTGAGATGAGCGAAAATCGTTCTAAAACATTCTAAATTACAATTTCTATGGAATATCTGGAACTACCGAGCCCTTTTCAAAAGTAATGGTGGTAAATTTTTGATGACGATCGCTGCTCCAACATAGGCTATATTTTACGTGTCACTAATCCCAGGGTGGTGCAGGAGAGAAAAACGTTCTAAAAATGCATTTTTTTTTATACTGAAGGAGCTAGAAATTTGAAATTTGGCATTGTAGTTACTTATGAGATGTAATGCTCTCTAAGAACAAATTTAAAAAAAAAATGAAATTTCAAAGGGTGAAATGAGAGAAAAGCGTTCTAAAAACATTCTATATTACAATTTCTATGGAATCTCTGGAACTACAGAACCGATTTCAAAAATAATGAAAAAATTGATGGTAACAATCCTTACTCCAACATAGGCTTTATTTTATGTCGGTGTCACTACGCCAGGGGGGTGCAAAAGCAAAAAATGTTCTAAAATTTCGATTTTTTTTATACTGAAGGAGCTACATACATAAAATTTGGCATGGTAGTTACTTATAAGATGTAAATACTCTCTTAGAATAAATTCTAAAAAATTCTAAATTTAAAAGGGGCAAGATGAGCGACAGGCGTTCTAAAAACATTCTAAATTACAATTTCTATGGAATCTCTGGAACTACAGAACTGTTTTCAAAAGTGATGGTGGCAAATTGATGGTGACAGTCCCTGCTCCAACATAGGCTATATTTTATGTTGGTGCCACTACTCTCAGGGGGGTTCAAGAGCGAAAAACGTTCTAAAATTTCGATTTTTTTTATACTGAAGGTGTTAGATACATGAAATTTAGCATGGTAGTCACTTATAAGATGTAAATCCTCTCGAAGAACAAATTCTAAAAAATTCAAAATTTACACGGATGAGATGAGCGAAAAGCGTTCTAAAAACATTCTAAATTACAATTTCAATGGAATCTCTGGAACTACAGAACCATTTTCAAAAGTAACGGTGGCAAATTGATGGTAACAGTCTCTGCTGTAACATAGGCTATATCTTATGTCGGTGACACTACCAGGGCGCAAGAGCGAAAAACGTTCTAAAATTTTGATTTTTATTTTATACTGAAGGAGCTAGGAACATGAAATTTGGAATGGTAGTTACTTATAAGATGTAAATGCTCTCTAAGAACAAATTCTAAAAAAAAATCCAAATTTAAAAGGTTGAAATGAGCAAAACGCGTTCTAAAAACATTCTAAATTACAATTTCTATGGAATTTCTGGAACTACAGAACTGTTTTCAAAAGTAATGGATGCAAATTGATGGTGCTAGTTCCTGCTGTGACATAGGCTATATTTCATGCCGGTGCCACTACCCCCAGGCGAAAAATGTTCTAAAATTTAGATTTTTTATACTGAAGGTGTTACAAACATGAAATTTGGCATGGTAGTTACTTATAAGATGTAAATGCTCTCTAAAAGAACAAATTCTAAAATAATTCGAAATTTAAAACTGTGAGATGAGCGAAAATCGTTCTAAAACATTCTAAATTACAATTTCTATGGAATATCTGGAACTACCGAGCCCTTTTCAAAAGTAATGGTGGTAAATTTTTGATGACGATCGCTGCTCCAACATAGGCTATATTTTACGTGTCACTAATCCCAGGGTGGTGCAGGAGAGAAAAACGTTCTAAAAATGCATTTTTTTTTATACTGAAGGAGCTAGAAATTTGAAATTTGGCATTGTAGTTACTTATGAGATGTAATGCTCTCTAAGAACAAATTTAAAAAAAAATGAAATTTCAAAGGGTGAAATGAGAGAAAAGCGTTCTAAAAACATTCTATATTACAATTTCTATGGAATCTCTGGAACTACAGAACCGATTTCAAAAATAATGAAAAAATTGATGGTAACAATCCTTACTCCAACATAGACTTTATTTTATGTCGGTGCCACTAACCCCAATGGGGTGCAGGAGTGAAAATTGTTTGAAAATTTCAACTTTTTTTATACTGAAGGAGCTAGAAATTTGAAATTTGGCATTGTAGTTACTTATAAGATATAAATGCTCTCTAAGAATAGATTTAAAAAAAATTTGAAATTTAAAAGGGTGAAATGAGCGAAAAGCGTTCTAAAATCATTCTAAATTACAATTTCTATGGAATCTCTGGAAATACAGAACCGATTTCAAAAGTGATGGGGACAAAACCTGCTCCAACATCCTCTATAATATAAAGCTATGCGTTGCTGACGACTGGGTTTTTCGCTAATCTTTGCCATTGATTAATCTCGGAAAATGAAACATTTGAAGTTACTGAAAAGAATAATAGCTCAAAAAGTATTTGTCAGAAAATTGTTAGACAAATTACGTTTGAAAGGTAAAAAATTGTATATTTCTTGATATAAATTTCAAATCTAATGATTATGCCATTTTTCAAATATTGAAGTTAAAAAATTACCAAATTTCACAATGGAGTACCATAGCGAAACCTTCACGCGTAAAAAGAGCATGATAAGTGCGACGTGTCCTGACGTGTATATTGGCTATAGCACGAGTCACAAATTATAGTAGCCTTATTATTCTGTTAAAATATAAAAGTGAATTATGAAATGTCAATATTGTGTTTGATTAAAGGTTCGTTAAGAGAAATTGACCAGCGTAGCGGGCGTAGCTTGCTAGTATATAATAATTTAGGATGCAGGCGATTTTTAAACATGTAGTTATAATAAATTTCAAAACTTTATTATTTGAATACATAATTGACATGACATCTTTTATATAATTGGATGACAATAAGAGCGCTTATTGGTGTAGCTGGTGTGACATTTAGAAAATACATTACACATTTAGAAAATACATAAAAAACGCTGGAAGCATGTGAGCATGAAAAAGCATATAGTACTTTTCATAACAAAAAGCTTTTCATGGCAGTATATTTTCCGAATATATTATATTATATGTAATTAAAAAGTGGAACATCATATTAAAAAATGGAACATCATATATCTGGTAATAGTAACAAACATATAAAAGCAGTAAACGCTTACAAAATCTGTAATTAGCTATTTGAAAAAAGTAATTTTTCTTCTTTTGCACAATTTAAAAAACCTTAGCCTCTTAAAATACTAATAACAATGTCCGTAATACTGGTATGTGGAATCAAATATATAAATGGTTTTAAAAATTTACAAAACATTCCTATTTGGAAAGTTATAAAAACTCAACGGCGTTTCTCGCCAAGCAAAAGAAACTACATCGCAAACAACAGGGTTGGGTTGAGGGTTGATTATTGACGGCCAATTATCTACACTAGGGATATAGGCTCGGGGGGAGTGCCCTTCGAGGGGGTCTTTCTAAGGGAACCTAATCCGTATTTACGCATGGATAAATCCACGGCTCGAAGAAAACCACGAAAACTCCGAACGATTAGGCCGACGGGCGCGATTGGGATCGAACCCAGCACCTTCCGTCTACCAGCTTCGAGAGCACAACCTCTCAGCCACTGGTGGGGCGCAAACGAAAGGAATTTCTGCCAATGCCAATTGATGTCAAAACGATTTTACAAGATTAATTAGTACTCTGTTTACTTTATATTTGGCAGACTGAATGAAAAACAAGTGGGTACACTCAGAAAAAGAAATTGATTAAAACTACAAAACATGCTTTTTGAGTACATTTTGGTTGTTTTAGCAAAATTCAAGTAAAATTGAACCATTTTACTTCAATTAACAAAACATTTTTGCTGACGATACAAAATTTTTTTTTGGAATTGCAAAAAAAATTTTTTTTTTGTTGATTCAAACAAAATTTTTATTGACCTATATTTAAACAAAAATTTTGTTTAAATATAGGTCAATGGAAATTTTGTTTGAATCAACAAAATTTTTTTTTTTGTTGAAAACCATTTTTTGTAAGCAATTCCAAAAACAATTTTGTATCACAGCAAAAAATGTTTTGTTAATTGAAGTAAAATGGTTCAATTTTACTTGAATTTTGCTAAAACAACCAAAATGTACTCAACAAAACATTTTTGTAGTTTTAATCAATTGCTTTTTCTGAGTGTAAGTGTGATCGAAGATCGCACAAAGGGTTTCGTTTAATATTTCTTTCAAAACACTTTAAGCCCGCTATCGGACATGTATTCGGACATGTATCATCATATGTTACAAGATGGCTTGTGGATGTGAAGAGTGGAGGTGAGGGTTAATTGCAAGGTTTAATGGAGGGAGTTACCCCTGTGACCACAGGTGCAGAGCGGAGATTCAGTTTTGCCGATTTTAGCAAGGTAATATGGGAAGGGTCCATGATTGGTGGCGAATAAATATAGATTTCTATGATGTAGGAGGCATTCTGTTGTGACTTTTGGAATTAGGTGATGGGTGAAGCGGTCAGTGTCGGCATAGTCCCATTCCCTTTTCCATATTTAATGGCTTGGTCATTGAGATGTTTCTTTAGATATAAGGCTGGGAAGGGAATGAACTGTTTGTGCATCCTGGGTAATGTGGTTGCTTCTTTGGCTAGATGGTCCGCCAGTTCATTACCCTGTATTCCGGAGTGACCCTTCACCCATTTGAAGGAAATTATTTTTGTTGTTGATTGAAGAAGTGTGATTGTCAGGTTCTCTCACAGCTGCAAGAGTTGAAAGCTATTCTTAAGGGATTAGCATATCATATTGTATGTATTGTATCTGTATCTATTGTGTACCGTTAGAGGCTGGTTTAAGAAGAATCTTAATCCGAAGGGGAGCGACTCAGAATATGAGTGGAAGGAAGGTGGAACAGAATGAAAGAAATATTTCCATTGCAATGTGGTCTTTCATAGATAAAAAAAAAAGCTATTGCACCCTTTTGTTTAGGAAGACAGATCCGTCAAGAGGGAGGAAGGGTTGTCAAGGACCCTTGGAAACAGAGGAGAAACCCCGTAGAAAGGAGGGTGCTCTGCAGTTTACGAGAGAGAGAAGGTTAGTTGGAACGCAGGACTGGAGAGTGTAGGTTGGTTGCTCAGAGAGCAGCTCTGGACACGTGTGTAGAAGATCTCTCGAAAGGAAGAGATATAGTGTGTGTGAGGTTAATAGAAATCTCGGTCCTGAGTGAATGAACGTAGTCTAACGGTACACGTAAAGCGTTTCTGTAATTATTTTGATTTAATATTAAACCGGATACTTTACCTCCGAGTTTAAGCGTAAATATTGTTAATAAAGTGTTTGTTTAAGTGTAATAGTTAGAGTTAGGTTTTTCTTGAATATACATCACGTATCGTGCCCGATATCACGTATTCATATCGGTGGTGGCAGCATATCAAAAGACCGGATTTATTTCGAAGTTGTGTGGACGGAGAAGTGGAATCCGACAGTGATAATGTCTATTACTATTAGGTTTGTTCTTGAGAGGTCTTGTAGGGCTTGAAGACTTGAAAGGCTATCGGTGTTGATAAGGTGAATTTTGTAAGCTGAGGACCCTAGCCGCTTCCTTTATGGCGAGTAGTTCAGCTTGATATACTGAGTTTTTTGTGCGTAGTTGTGTCTGTGCTGTATGGCTTAGTGTGTCTTCTTTTGGTATACACAGAAAGGGCAAGCTGTTCCATGTTCCGACTTGGAGCAGTCTGTAAATATTTTTTGTCATAGGTGTCATCTTCTTCGTCATAAGCTAACCATCTCATGTAGGGATTGTAAGGTTGTATGTGGGATGAGGTTGTCTTGCTGTGGTATAATGTTGAGCCATGATTTTCCATGGGGGTGTGCAGTCTGAGGACGTTTCCCGCTATTGCTTCTTTTTCTATTTGTAAGTGGAGTGGTAATGTGCCTGTTAGAACGCACAGGGCCGCTGTTGCTGTTTTCTTATAGGCTCTGGTTATCCTTAGTAGGCATTGGGCGTTAATTGATGATAGGAGGCGAAGCCCATTGCTTTTTGGAGGCGGAAAATCCATGCTGTGGCTCCATATGAGATTTTCTTTAGTAAGATGGTGCTGTACCATATTTTGAGGATCTGTTTAGGTAGTAGGCTTGTTGTGGAGACAAATTTTAATAGATTTTGAGCGGTTGATATTATTTCTTGTCGTTTAGTTTGTAGGTGAGAGAGAAAAGGGAGACTGGCATCTAGAGTTATTCCTAGATATTGGAGGGTAGGATTTAATTTGATTGCCTAAAAGGGACTGCTCAGACAAGGATACCAAGTCTGTAGAGCATAATATCCCTCCCGGTCCCTTTATTAAGGTCTTAAAAAAAATACAGAGTTCTGCTGTAGCTGAAGCCGCCTGAAAACGCACCATTGTGAGGCAATTACATAAATACAAGTATGAAAGAAAATCGGCCTACGGCCAGCCCTGCCAAGAATTTTCCGATCGCAAGCAAGTGACAGAAACTGATCGAGGCTTTACATTAGTGGTCCGTCACTACCGGAAAACAGATTTTCCCTCGTGACACTGGGCAGCGAGGGGCATCAGTAGGCTGTGTAAGCTTTTGAGTGCGCCGGAGAAACGCCCTCGCAGCAGGCGCGGGATTCTCTGCCAGAGCTCTACGCGCAACAGAATCGACAGACAGGCTCCTTAAGTTAAATTTGACAGGTAAGTTAGATGATTATATATGTTTTTGAGTTTTTTAAATGTTTAAATTAAGTATATTTAAGTTAAGTGCACGTGTGAGAATATTTGTGAGCCAATTTTTAGAAGGGTTTTGGGTGTACCTGAGAAGCCATTCGCTTCTCAGTGTGCAATGAAAATATGGATGTGACGCTGTGCCTTGTTCACCGCACTCACATCTGTCTGAAGATGCACATTTGCGTAGGTACTGACGAAAGTGTCCATTACCAGTAAGAAAGGCTGTAGTGTGAGGGGTGAGGTAAAATAGTGTGTAGGATATTTTGGGGATTAGCGTATGAGTATGTCAGCCTTTTGTTGAAGTGGTCCAATGTACTTGCCAATCTTTTGGAATATTTCTTTTTAGTTATCGTTAGGATGTGGCTTCGTGGGAGTGGAAGGTGATGGTCAATGTTAGGTTTTTTGTGGCTTCTTTTGCAAGAGTATCCGCCAACTCGTTGCCAAATATGCCTTTGTGAGCGTATACATGACCGATTTGAGTGCGGCTTACAAGAGTTAGTAGACTTTTCTTGATATCAAGAACTAGCGGGTGTTTCGTTCCGTGGGAATTAATTGCCTGCAGACTAGACAGACTGCCGCTATATATCCAGAGCAGGATTGTGCCTTTTTGTGTGTGAATCCATTCGAGTTGTCGTCATCCAGTCTGCAGTCGCACGACAGTCTGCAGGCCACCTTGGATGATCGAAGTACCTTCCGTGACACAGTAAAGCGATGCCACGTCGGTTGCTGTTCGAGATCCATCAGTAAAAATTGTTGGCAGTGTAGATGGTGTGTATATGTTACGATCTGTATTTACTTGGAGGTGTGATGTTTTTTCTGCTGGATGTAACTGCCAACCATGGACTGTCCGTTCAATGCTTTTGGATGGATTGGGATTCTATTGTTTGGATATGTAAAAGGTGTAGGATTCTGCTCTTGTTGTATTCATATTCTAATGTTAAGGTGATGGGTGGTATGTCTGTAATAACATTTAGTACGTCTGTTGAGATGGTTTTATAGCGCCTTGACAGTTGTAGGAGGAATGTTCTTTGAATTGATGTTAATTTTTTTTTTTAGTTTACCTCCTCAAATTCCAGCCCCGTAAAAAATATTTTTTTCTATAATTGTGTTGTACCATATTTTAAGCATGTTATTGATCCCTCAAGATTTCCCCTAAGTTTTGATGCATTGTGGTGGTGTTTGACTAATTTGAGTGTTAATTGGTTAAGGTGCGCTGTCCAGTTTTGATATTTATCTATAGTAACGCCTAAGATTTTCATATGTGGTACGTGGTGCCAACTAGTTCCATTTATCTGCATTGTCGGTTCATGCACCAGCTTGCTCGGCTTAGTGAATGTTAGGACATGATTTCCCAGGTGATAGGTGTGGGTGGTGTGTATCCAGTCGGAATTATTTTGAGTTCCCCTGTAAAAAAACTGCTACACATAACATATTCTAAAGTAATCTATTTTGCAGTGCACCCCTATAATGCATATAAATTTGATTATGTTTCAAATAGTGTAATATCATTACAATACACCGCAAATGATTTTTCCCCATATACCATAATGTAATGTAATACTTTTGAGTGCCCCTCTAAATGAACTATAAATGTTACACATTTCATTTTCAATACCGAACATGCTGTGACAAACCTCAATAACATATAACAATTATATGGCAATCCGAGCATATTTACTGGAGTTAGAGCTTGGACAGACGGCCAAACAAACCGAATTCGTAAACACTTTTCAACTATGTTGGAAAGTGTTAAAAAGCACATCCTCGATGGTTAAAAAATAAAGTCAAAACAGAACTACGAAAATAAAATCAATTCTGAAGTGCGATAAAAGCGGTTATCAACCCAATGGACTTTTGTATTTTTCGAACATCACCGATCCGTTGCTGTTACAAAAATTATCAACTATGTAATTTCTCTCGTAATAGCTGAGAGATAACAACACCCGCAGTCATGATAAGCGAATTTTATTTTGATTTCTTAAATCGATACCATATCTTCAAATGTTCATATACATTGAGTAGAATAATGCATCTGTTTTCACTTATTTGTTTTCGTCCTTTACAGTTGTGATATACAGAGCGTTCCAAAAAGATTGAAATACGCTTTAATATTCTATCTGTTCAAAATCAGCAGCAATGTAAATTGCAAAGGTGTTCAAAATAAGGTAGAAAATACGATTATGTTAATTAGAAATAGTTGACCTATTAAATTTCAAAAAGTTGAACTGTTTACATTGTTATACGACCCCGCGAGAGAAAATTGTTCAAATGATTTTTTCCCTTTCGCTCCAACAAGATCATTACAACAAGTGGGTAAGTGTGATCGAAGATCGCACAGATGGTTTCGTTTAATATTCCTTTCAAAACACTTTATCCTTTAATTAGTAGATCCAAATTTTTCATTTATAACTATCCTTATCATTGAATATCAATACACTTTATCAATAAGAATATAAATGGTAGCACCATTAAATTTAATAATAAAATGATGACAAGAGGAAGCTATATTTTAAATCAAATTCAAAATATTCAAGAACTGTTTTTCAGACATTTGTAACAGCATATGTTTGTATATCTGAAAATCATATTTAATTACATGATTTAATTTAGCTAAAAAAATAAATCCTTAAAATGGCAAAAAAATACGAAAGTTCTTTTAATTAAATCCATCGGACAGTGAAATGCAAAACTCGTGTGTGTCTATATATGTGTGTGTGTGCGTGCAAGGTGTCCCTTCTTATCATCTAAACCGTTAAATTTAGAGATATATATTCAAATTACATTTTTTTTTTTCAAATGATGCTTTTCATCATATGAAAACTCATTTACACCAAAATAGTTAATTTTTAAGAACTTACGAAATGTATTACTTACCCATCATACGTAGTATAGGGTCTTGTAATCGTTTTGAAAATCGAAAAAAAAAATTGACGGATTTACACGTTTCAGACACTAGAGATTCAAAAAAACATATTTTTAGAAAAAAAAATTTGCCGTCCGTCTGTGTGTCTGTAAACGCTCTATCTCCCGAACAAATCGAGATAGAGACTTGAAATTTGGTGTGTACTTAGTATGTAATAATGGGAAAAATCTTATTAAATTTCAGTAACCTCGATTATCCGGAACTATTTTTTTCGGACTCTCGAAATATTCGTTCTGATAAAAGCTATATAAAAATTTTCGAAATTGTTTATTTTAAGGAGAGAATATAAAGGATAATAAAAAAAAAAACATAAATTTTGCATAAATAATGAAGTCAATCGGATAATGAGTTGTCCAGATATTTGCAATCATATTTACCACACTCTTCGATTTTTCCTGACCCTGTATTTCATTCAAATTTCAATTCAAAGGTATATTTTAATTGGAAATGAGACGCTTAATCCGATGCAGTAAACCGTTAGTTAATATGATTACTAATTTTGGAGTAATAGAGCATTTAAAGTTTATGACGTCATGAAGGCACGATTTTATTCGAATTGCTATGCATTTTATAAATAGTTTTATTTTCACATGTTTTATTTTCATATTTTATATTATGCATATCCATGATGGGTAAGTATTACGGTGGCCCCCAACGACTAGTTTTTTATACTGTCCCTCGATCCTATAAGCTATATTTAGAAATCTTTTTGCATTCTACAAACAGTAAAACGGTAAAAAATCCATTTTTGTGCTACCAAAACTTACCGAGTTGTGATTCTTTATGTTTTATGCAATTTCATAGCTTTCTGCCACTATAAACGCACTTTTGCGCTTTTAGTGCGAGAAAACACCGAAATTCATATTTCACAGTATCATACTGCGGTAAGTTTTGGCTGTAGAAGAATGGGATTTTTACTGTTTAACTTGGAGAATGGTTTTCTAAGAATAACTTATAGAAGCCAGAGGTTGTATAAAAATTTATATTTCGTAACTTTTTAGAAAATAATAGTTTTGACGTAAATGAATTTTCATAAGATGAAGAGCAGCATTTGATAGCTATTTCGTTAACCTTTAGATTTAAAGGTATCCTTTGCAAAATGTTTCAAATGTTGTTCTTTATCATTTGTACATCCATTTATGTAAAAATAGATATTTTTTAAAAAAATTAAATTTTTGGACGATCTCTGGATTGCATAACTTATATTTAGAAAAACTTTCTTCATTCTGAAAAAAATATAGCATTAAAATTTCCATTTTTCTATGACTAAACATACCGAGTTATGATACTTTGAATTTTATAAAAAAAAATTCTGGTACAATAAAACCAGAACTGTGCATTTGTACAACTTATAGAATCGCTGTTAAAGAAACAAAAAGCACTATCCTATTATATTTTGATCAACATTTATGGTAGGAAAAAGAAAGATGCCAGTCGATAAAGAAGTATGTCTACTGTAAACTGATATGCATGATTTAAACTTTGGGGACAGCTTACGTATAAATAAATTTAACCAAATTTTGAAATTTTAGTTACAAAACGGAATTATGTCAAAATATGTTTAATTTACATTAAAATTTATCCCCAGATTCTACATTTCAAGTCATTTAGAAGAAAAAATTTAGAATTAAAATTACTTAAAGTTCTGATATTGTAACGTTAAAATACTTCTACATATTTTTTTTTATATTTCCTAAAATAATAATCTTATCATTCTGATTTTTTGTATTAGCATCCTTAACACTTTGTCGCTGGTGGTAATAGACATTTTTTTTAAATAATGTGACTTGTACCGCCAGCGGTTATTTCAACTGACCGGCTGTAATTTTACATTGTTCAGTTAAATGGCCCTCGGTTAGTTCGGTGTATAAGGTGTGGGATACTTGTCGGTCAATCAGTGAAAAGTACATTTAACCACCAGTGGTAATTTAACAGCTAAGATGTTGAAACCCCAAACAAAACTATGTAATTTCTAGAATTTTGTGACGTGAAATGTGAATTGTTAAATTAATATTCGAATAAATTATGATTCATAACCTATAACAATTGTATTACTTTCGATACATAAATGCTAACTTGTACAGCCAGCAGTAATTTCAACTAACCGGCTGTAATTTACATTGTTCAGTTAAATGGCCTTCGGTTAGTTCGGTGTGTAAGGTGTGGGATACTTGTCGGTCAATCAGTGAAAAGTACATTTAACCACCAGTGGTAATTTAACAGCTAAGATGTTGAAACCCCAAACAAAACTATGTAATTTCTAGAATTTTGTGACGTGAAATGTGAATTGTTAAATTAATATTCGGATAAATAATGATTCATAACCTATAACAATTGTATTACATTCGATACATAAATGCTAACTTGTACAGCCAGCGGTAATTTCAACTAACCGGCTGTAATTTATACATTGTTCAGTTAAATGGCCTTCGGTTAGTTCGGTGTGTAAGGTGTGGGATACTTGTCGGCCTACCAGTGAAAAG
This sequence comes from Maratus michaelseni, assembly GCA_963931845.1. NCBI lineage: Eukaryota > Metazoa > Arthropoda > Arachnida > Araneae > Salticidae > Maratus > Maratus michaelseni. The sequence continues at coordinate 22,745,484 of OZ007590.1, read as the reverse complement.
TACATTTAACCACCAGTGGTAATTTAACAGCTAGAATGTAAAAACCCCAAACAAAACTATGTAATTTCTAGAATTTTGTGATGTGAAATGTGAATTGTTAAATTAATATTCGAATAAATTATGATTCATAACCTATAACAATTGTATTACATTCGATACATAAATGCTAACTTGTACAGCCAACGGTAATTTCATCTGACCTGCTGTAATTTACATTGTTCAGTTAAATGGCCCTCGGTTAGTTCGGTGTATAAGGTGTGGGATACTTGTCGGTCAATCAGTGAAAAGTACATTTAACCACCAGTGGTATAATTTAACAGCTAAGATGTTGAAACCCCAAACAAAACTATGTAATTTCTAGAATTTTGTGACGTGAAATGTGAATTGTTAAATTAATATTCGGATAAATAATGATTCATAACCTATAACAATTGTAATACATTCGATACATAAATGCTAACTCGTACAGCCAGCGGTAATTTCAACTAACCGGCTGTAATTTATACATTGTTCAGTTAAATGGCCTTCGGTTAGTTCGGTGTGTAAGGTGTGGGATACTTGTCGGTCAATCATTGAAAAGTAAATTTAACCACCAGTGGTAATTTAACAGCTAGAATGTCAAAATGACCCACTAAATGAATTTTCTCGAACATTTCACTTAGCCCAACAGACTTCTCGTGCCCGAAAACCATAGGATGCAAAATTTAGTGTAAATAGTCTGAGCCGTTTTTAAGATAAAATAGCTTGACCCATAATGACCCATGACCAAAATGACCCACTAATTGAATTTTCTCGAACATGTGACCTAGCCCAACAGTCTTCTCGTGCTCGAAAACCATTGGATGCAAAATTTGTTGTAAATTGAGCCGCTTTTTAGATCTTGACCCACAATGACCCAGAAATGACCCACTAATCGAATTTTCTCGAACATGTGACCTAGCCCAATGATTTTCGCGCGCCCAAAACTCGTAGGATACAAAATTTAATCAAAATCGTTAGAGCCGTTTTTTAGATAAAATTAATTTGACCCGCTTTGACCCAAAAATGACCCACTAATCGAAAGTTCTCGAACATGTGACCCAGCCCAATAGTCTTCTCGTGCCCGAAAATAGTCGGATACAAAATTTCGTCAAAATCGTTTGAACCGTTTTTTAGATGCAATTAGCTTGACCATGACCCAAAATGACCCAAAATGACCCACTAATTGAATTTCATCGAACATGTGACCTAGCCCAACAGTCTTCTCGTTCCCAAAAACCATTAGATGCAAAATTTAGTGTAAATTGAGCCGCTTTTTAGATATTGACCCACAATGACCCAGAAATGACCCACTAATCGAATTTTCTCGGACATGTAACCTAGCCCAATGATTTTATCGTGCTCGAAACTCGTAGGACACAAAATTTAATCAAAATCGTTAGAGCCATTTTTTAGATAAAATTAATTTGTCCCGCGTTGACCCACAAATGACCCACTAATCGAAAGTTCTCGAAGATGTGACATGGCCCAATAGTCTTCTCGTGCCCGAAAATGGTCGGATTCAAAATTTCGTCAAAATCGTTTGAACCGTTTTTTAGATGCAATTAGCTTGATCATGACCCAAAATGACCCTAAATGACCGACTAATCGAATTTTCTCGAACATGTGACCTAGCCCAATGGTTTTCTGGTGCCCCAAAACGGTAGGATACAAAATTTCGTCAAAATCGTTAGAGCCGTTTTTAAGATTAAATTTGCATATATATATATATATATATATATATAACCACACACAAGATTTGCTCGTATTAGAATATATGATATATAAATCAACATTTGAACGGAGGGTGGTTTTGGGGTCTGGGTGTCATGATCGGTGAAAATATATCGAAATTTTCCGAAATTGCTTTCTTCCGAACGGCTGCAATAGGTAGCTTTATACTTTTAGGTAGCTTTCAATACAAAAAAGTATAAAGCTACCTATTGCAGCCGTTCGGAGGAACTCCCAACTTCCGTCACTCCCTCCAATTCATAGTGGATTGGTTTCGCCCATTTTGGACCTGTTCAGAGCGCGCCATTCAGAGCTGCGTCTTCTCGACGGCTTGTGTTCATCTGAGGAAGGCTAATGTTTGGCCGAAATCTTATGGATTTTTAACATCTATTAGTTTTAATTTTTAAAACTGTGTTTTGTTTTATGGCACCTCTGTAGTAACAACAAATCATCAATGTGTTACATTGTATTTTATAAATTTGAGAGGGTGAATTTGTCGTTCGCATTGTATGGAATTTTCTATATATTTTATTTGTACCGGATTTCCATTTGATAGAAACAAGCATCAAGTAAAAAATTTTAGCTTTGTCCTACGGGCGGTTTTTTTAGTTATCTTTTAAAATCCCTCATGGTATAGCTTAGGAAATTTTGTATGAAAGATTCTTGATGCTTGTTTCATACTCGGTATGAATACCGGATTTCCATTCGCAGAAAACACTTGAGATCGACTCTTTATAAAAAAGTTGTACCTCTGAAAATTTTCGTAAAAACGTCATGAGAATTTTTATTTAGGCTAATTGAATGATGTGGTTTGTTTATTGGTTTAAATTTGAAGTTATATTGAAAGTTTGCGTGCATTTTAATATTGTAAGATATCCCTCCTTGAAAATTTTTAAGAGTATCAAATAAAGGTACTCATTTTCGCAATCTATTGTTAATTTTTTTTCTTCTACGGACAACGGTGCTTAAAATATTATCTGGTGGCGGTTTTTTTTTTCTCTTGACTGTATTTAACTATTTTCCTTCGTATCTTAAGGCCAAAACATATATTTCACTGTCAGACTGCAAAAAAATCGTAAATTGTATTTGTACATTGAATTGATATTATAACATAAAGTTTCCATTGAGGGTGGATCCTACTTATCCTGCTATATATTTTCACATGGAAAAAAAATAATTGTGATACTTTAATCGGTGCATGTACTTAATGCTGTTTTTTATGTTTCAGGTAAATTTTTAGATGGTTCAGAAAGATGCACACTCCATTATTTATACCGGAATCGGAATAAAATTTGCATGACGTATAACCAAAAGCATGGAAGTATTCTATTTCCTTATGTCAAATGTCTTCAAATATTTTGCCATCCATCTCCTAAAAAATGTGCTACGTGGTATCTGAGACGAATATTTAACGACTGGGACTTTTGGTAATTACCTATTTCTCCAAATTAAAAGATGGTGATAAAAATACCTCAGCATCACGATTTTCCTCAAACTTTAAAGGAAAGAATTTTGAGTAAAACTGGATGCTCTCTACCTGAATGGGAAATCTGTGTTCCGAAAAAATATGATCTTGCATGGTCCATTGTTTTATCATATTTGATGTCGACAAATTACAGAGATAAAGAAGATTTTTCAAGGCGGCTAAAAACATTAACAGGCAGCGACAAAGATGCGAAAATAGTGAATAAATCTATCCGACGTTTTAATCCTTTTAGGAATAGATGGTCTTGTTTCTATGACGAAACTCTCAAAACAGTGGTAATCAATTTCAGAAAGCATCTAGGCTGGAATAGTTCACCAAATGTTTCCGAAAAATTATTATTAAATGCTTCCGATGCTCTTCAATGTCCAATATTACTTATAAAAGATTATTCAAAATCAGTAAACTATCAAATTTTTAGGAAAACTGTCCAAAAAAATCAAAAAATGATAGTTTTGAAAGTATCTTCGTTGGAGGATTTTGACAATCCGAAGCTCGCTGTAACTGTTCGTAACTTTATGATTGACGATATCTCTGGGCAAAGAATGAAAAAAGCTGCTTTACGTTATTATTTAAATGAAACTGACATACCAAAAAAAGTAATTGTAATGTTAACATCTCTCGTTGATAAAGAGGAAAGTTTTATAAAAGCAGTTTTAAATAGCAAGTATAAAAATATTATCTTAGATGTATACAAATCACCTTATATCGTGTCAAAATTGTCTGAAGCAGGGTATGAAATGGATCCCAAGTCTAAAGATTCCGACGGTTTTTCTGGTCTGTTTCATGCTTTGATGCTTAAAGATACTGAAATTTTATGTAAATTGTATTATTTTGCAGTTGACGATTGCAGTTCCGATGAGGTGTCCTTCAGAAATCCCGATTCTAACATTATGTCAAACCTTCAATACATTGAAGAGCTGCTTTTAGATAGTATGTTAAAGCTGAAAGATTCAAACTATCACCAGCAGTACCCTGACATGAAAACAGAGTTTGGGGAATTGTTGAGACTGAACAAGTTTCTGACAAAACTCAATGAAAAAATTCTAGAAATTAAAAACAGGTTAAATGAATGTGAATCTATTTTGGTATTCGAAGCTAGCAAAAGGAGAGATGTTATTGTTTCTTTATTAGATACATATGAAAAGTTTTTCACTTATCAAGATAGTACATCTTTATCTCCCTTAGAAGATTACATTTTTCATAGGGAATACTACCTTTCAATTGACATGGTTGCAGCAAAAATATTCTTTGATAATATCTTTTTTCTAAAAGAAAGATTAAAGCTTGAAAATGATAAGCAGTTTTCAGAAATCGAATCCTCTTTTTTCTTTTTTACTATATATTACTTAGATTTTAAAGAACCAGAACTCATAAAAACTATCAAAGCCATATTATTTTCTTTCAAAACTAGGTACATATTTCCTTTAATATATCGCCGTGAAAATTTCAATAAATTGAACAATTTTAGAAAACTTTTAGATGATATTGATATAAATAAAGATAATGTTCTGGATCATATCCCAGAAAGTGAAATTCATTCCATTTTGCATTTTCACCCCATTATAAAAAACGCGCTTGAATTAACCAGATTAGTAAAATATATAAAAATCAGCAAAAGTATAAGAGTGATGGATGTTAAATCTGTTTTAGCAATAGAACGCGTTCTACAAGTTATAGGCGAATGTATAGCACCGGAGAAGAAAGATACTTTTTCGTTTAAGAGATTTCTTTCTTTATGTTTGCCAAAAGAGCTTGCACAAATGCTTCGTCGTTTAAGACACGTGTTAACGCATTTAAAAGGTCACGCTTTTCCATCTAAAATTGAATGTGAGAAGAATGTTTCATTATTTAGGTCTATTTTAAATGAAATCGACGAAATAGAAAAATATTTTAGACCAGCGTATCGTATTATAATGCTGAGTTTTAATGTTCATTTAATGAATCAATTCGAAAACGATCTTCAAAAAATAAAGGATTCCGCACATTTATATTCTCATTTACCATTTTTTAATGCAGAACTCATCATAAGTGTTGATACTCGCAATAAATTTTTACAACGAGTTAGATCAAGTTGCCATACTTTCTTAAAAGCAGCTTTAATAAATATTGAAGATGAAATAAAAAAAGAATATCTTAAAACTGGGAGTAACATTGAAGATATGAAGGACAAGATTACATATCTGCTATGGCCTTTACAATGGCTGCTAGAACTGTTTCAACAGTGTGAAATGGACTGTGTTGTTACTCCCTTAAATACATTTAAAGAATTGGAATCAAGTCAGAATGATTCTCTAAATACACTGAATGAAAAAACTACCATATTCATAAAAGAATGTTATGACCTCCTTCCAAGGTTTAACGTTATTGAAAAACAAAAGACGACAAATACATTAAAACCTGCAAAGCACATTGAGTACTTTATGAAAGTATTAAAGGGTTTTACTTATTTATCGAATGACGAGAAGGATGAAATAAGGAAAGAGGTTCCAGAAAACATAAAACAACAGGTATCTACAAAAAATAAACTTATTCAGTCCGTAGATCACAATTTTACTATGAAAGTTGATATATACTCCGCAGAATTTGATTTAACTTATCTTCCTAAGAAAAAGATGAAAGAATTAAGAATACTGTATGAAAAGAATGATTCATATGCTCGTAATATATTGCAGATACAGGATCCTGTTACAGAACTCGAAGAAATATTTGAAACAAATTCCGTCGATAAGAAAAAATATGATAAACTCTGCGAAACAATGCAGTTTTCAGAAAAAACAAGGAAAAAACTTGGCAAGTTAGTTGCTGGACAAAGAAAAAAACTTCCAGCTAACAATCTAATTAATTTATTCAATAGAATACAGCTATTGAAAACGATAATCATAGATGACGATGAAGAAATACAAAAACTTTGGCTTAAAATTAAGCGAGAAAAATCTCGCCAGTTAATTGACGAAAAGATTGTGCGGCGTTATTTGAAAGATTTTCAGTTTCGAGCGGCAGTGGAAATGCTTTTGTTCGATTGCATGATACTATTTGAAGGAGTGAAACTTCCTGAAAAATTATGGACCAAGTCATCAAAACTTTACCAAGGAATCAATATGCGCAACATTATCAGCCACGGAAATCCTTTAGTAGAAAATCTGTGCTTGTCGATTGATCCAGAAGAATTGCCGTCTGAAATCGTCAAGAAAATTCTCATATTAATCAGAGGTGAAGAGGCTGTAAAAGCGATTCTTGAGTTATATGAGAACGTTAATAATGATTTTACAAAGCTGTCTGAAATAATCAATTCCGATGAGAACAATGATTATTGTGAATTACGTGGTCGTATCAAAAGTTGCAATGAATGGAAGAATTATGCACTGCTTCTGCCTGACCCACCTAGAGTACAAATTACTTAGATTTAAAAAACTATAATTGAAGGACATGTGAAAAAGATTATGTCAGATAAAATATTCTATTTTGCCTTCCATCTATGTATATAAATCAAATTTGAAAACATTAAACAGACTTTATTTAGCTAAAATATGAAACTATTTTTCTTTACTGTGTTGTAAGTCACTCACTAGGAAGGTCTCCTTAAATCGCATACTCAGAAAATTTTGAAAAAAATGCTGATGAAGCTACTCATGTATGTAATAAAGGAACAGTGAAATTTAGCTGCGGAATCCCAGTAGAAAATCTGCAAAAAAAATAAAATACTTTCGAGTATGTGGCGCAAAAAGACGTAATTTGGCTAGAAACATGTTTTTCTCGTCAACCACAAACGATTTTAATGCAGTTTGAAATCGCTTGTAAAATGATTATTCGAATGCGCATTACTTAATGAATTTAAACTTAAACGATGAAAGTTTATTATTTTTTGTATAATTTTTGTATTTTCAACAATGCTTTTTTAAATTTCCAAATATGTCTATGAGATTTTTGTAAAATTTGAAAGCGTAAAATTGTTATTAGCTTAAAAAATATATATACGAATGGGTTAATTCTAGGGCTCATGATACCATACCCTCTTGTTTAGAATCGTTTGCATTTTGCGTTCAACATTTTCAACTCTCTGTACGTATACAGAAATATTAATTTAAAATATTCTTAAAATCAGATTAAATAAATCATTCACATTTTTCTTCTTTATTTATTACCGATTGAATGAAATTTTGCTATTGTTTTATCCCCCCTTCCACGATTTTTTCTAATTTAAAAGGCTTCACCGGTTATATACAAGGTAGGGTCAAAAAGTTCCCAGAATAGGTCAATTACAAATTATTAAAGAATAGAACAATAATTTTACCTTATTGGCCTTCAAAGTACTTTCCTCCTGCATCTACACACTTCTTCCAGCGTTCGTGTAACTATTCAAAACACTCCTTGAATCAATTTTTTGAGACGTCCTTCAGTAGCTTCGTCGCATTTTCGATCATCTCATCTGAATCCTTAAAACTGTGTCCCTTCAATTTTATTTTCAGCCATGGAAACAGATAAAAATCTGCTGGTGTTAGGTCGGGAGAATAAGGAGAGTGTTCCAGAGTGGTAACACTGTGTCTGACTAGGTAATGTATCACAATCAGAACGCGATGTGGTAAAGCATTGTCGTATAAAAGAAACCAATCATTTGTTGCCCATTTTTCAGGTCTTTTTCGTCTTATTGCATCTCGTAGTCTTTAAGGATCTCCAGGTAAGTTCTTTATTGACAGTTTGGCCTTCAGGAATAAATTCGTACTGAATGACGCCCTCGTAATCGAAAAACATCTCCAACATCACTTTCCCTCGGCTTTTGTCCAAGCTAAATTTTTCCTTCCTTAGTGATGTTTTTGCTGACCTTTACTAAAATGCTTATGCCATTGTTTCCGTATACTTTTTTCTGCATCTCGAGCGTCTCAGAAGGCGATTTCTCGAGCAAAACGCAGAATTTAATGTTTGCACGCTTCTCTAAAGACGACATTTCAAAATGCGACGAATGAAAAATTCGCTTTGTCAAAAATGATCTGCAGCTAACGCCAACAGTACCGGAAATGAAATCCAGATGCCTGTGTGTTTTCCTTATCAGTGCTGCCAACCTCCAAAAAAGATATTTCCCCTCCAACGAGCACCTGCGTGAAGGTAGGCGACCATTCCGGGGATTTATTGACTCTACCTCGTAAGTAATTTTTAAATGCATTTAAAAAAGAAAAGCCCGATGACAAACGCATTCGTCATACATTTCCATATCGAAGAAGTCGTTGTTCCCATAGCAACAATACCTTTTCCTTGAATTGACAATGTTCAGAATCGGCCTTATTTTTGAGCTTGAAACAATTTCAATTAATTTAAATTTTGTTTTAAATCGTAAATTACGATCTTTAAATTTCATTATATATACATATAAATGCGTACATAAAATTGTAGTTATAAAAATTTATTTATTATCTAAGTTGAACTTACATAAACAAGTTCAGCATGATAAAGTTTTTCCTTAACGTGTATTTGTTATAAAACCCTATTTCTTGAAATTTTATTCCGTCGCCAACCGGTGATAAATCGCCAAATAAACGAAATTTATTTTAATAATTTTTTACGGACGTTATATCGAGGTTCCGCAGAAATTTTTTTTATAGACGTATATATCCTAATGAGAAGAACATTCTGTAATTTTTTCAAAATTTTCTGAGTATGCGCTTATGGAGACCTTCCTTGTCAGTGTGAAGTTTTAGATTGGATTTTATTTAATTCAATTAAACTATTAATTACTAATCGTAATTTATTAAACTTGTGTCTATATATTTTTATATAATCAAATATTTTAGCTTCATCACTTAAAAAAAAAATGAAGCATTTTGGAGTTAATTAAATTCATTCTATGCAGTCCTATTTCGCATGTCACAATATTTATACATTACATTTCTTAACATTTATAAGTACACAGAAGTCTAGAAAACCAAATTTTGGTTTTTCCGCAACATGTATTCCAAAAAGAAGAAAGAAGCTGTGCAACTGGCAGTTGATAAGTTTTTGCTTAAATAACTTCAAATGAGTGTAAGTTTGAAGTAATCAACTTGTTTTACAATAAGCTTTTAAATCAAATTATGTAAAATTAAAAAAAATAATAACCTAATGTTAAGTAAGCTAACATAAAAAACCTAAAGAATTGTAGTAATACAGAATTAAAATTAAAATTGACTTTTTAGTGTTTCTTGATTGTTACTTATTAAATTAGCTCATGCGTTTCGGCTATCGAAGTTCATGAATAAACATTTTTAAAATTTTCAAATGAAGCTGTAAGGTATACTGGCATCCCAGCTGCCAATATTATACCGTAAAATTAACTTTTTTTTCTTTTTTTTTTTCCAGTGCAGATAAAATTGTTTAACAATTAATCGATTGTAGAATTCTCTGTTAGAACTTTTGTAAATTTTAAAACGGAGAATTCATTTTCATCTACGGAAGTAAATAATAGAGTACATGGGAATGAATCAAGCCTTCCATATGTAATGAACGCTTCATATATTGTTATATACTATTATCCCATAATTTTTTAAGATTAGTCATCACTTGTGCCCCTTTAAAAAGGGTAAATTGTCACATTTTAAAAGTATGTCAACAAATGCAAATTGCTATAAAAAATGACGTTTCATAATACCTAAACCATCTCACTCATTAAGTAAAGAATGATGAAAGATAATTTAGGTAAAAAAATGGTAATTTAAAATTTAAGATCGTTTATCTCCTAAACATGTTTTTATGATTAACTAAACATACTAAACATACAACTGATACACTAACAATATAATAGTATCCATAAAATTAAAAATAAAACCCCTATCTATATATAATTAAAACTTCGCATTAATAAAAGTTTTTGTACATGTGTACCGATTTCCCTCGCTTAGTGTGGTTTCAGTTAATGCGATTTTCAGTTAGAGCGGTATTTTGTTTTAGATGCTCTCTCGATTACTGCGAGTAAAATTTTGATTAGTACGCAAAACACAAAATGGCTAATCCCTTTTTTCCAGTAAGATGGCGTCGAATTTTTTAAAATGAAATTTAAAGAAAATGCTGAAAAAAAGAAATAACATTAAAATAATACGAAGAAGCTTTACAAAAATTAGAATACCTCAAATACCGTTTGATAGATATCGACCTAGATGTCAGTAGACGTATGCACTGCAAAAATAAAAAAAAATGTCGATTTTACGGTATAATACTAGCACCCCAGCTGCCAGTATTATACCGTAAAATTAAGAGTAATAAACAATAAAATAAGCAGTAATGCACTGCCGCGCATGTGCGGTAGCGTATTACTGCTTATTTTACTATTTATTAAAGTTAATTTTACGGTATAATATTGGCATCCCAGCTGCTAGTATTATACCGTAAAATCAACAATTTTTTTGCAGTGTGGAAATCACAATTGGAAAGGATCATCTAGCACCTTAACTCTACAATGCAGGATTTTCCACTTTCTTAATTATGTTATTCTAATGGCTTCATATTTGGCAAGAAAAATATTAAAATATTTCCTATATAAAATATTGTTCGTAATTTATAAAAAGAAACAATGTGTCTACTATATATCAACTCTATACAAATAAAGAACTATTATAGAAAACTTATTTGGTTGTTAAAAAATATATATTAAATAACTCAATGCATGTTTCACAGTTAAATACTAAAAACAATGGACTTTGATACTTGATACACAATTAATTAATTAAAATAAATTATTTTAAGTGATTATTTGAAAAACCGATTAATATTTTTTTGACACAATACAACAACACATTTTAAGCATTTCTTCTCTGTGAAAACTTTACATCAGTTTTCGTCTCTAAATTTTTACACAAATGATTTATTTTGTCATACTTAACGTCATTTGGAGGGGAGGAGAGGTTCTGCAAAATGCTTTGTTCTTTCGTTTAAGCTTTGATTCGAGACAGTTGGAGAGTCATCCTTGTTTCAAAATCTTAATTTCACCATAAGAGCAAAGAATTTCAGCCATTTGAACTGAAATTAAATAAATTCGTAACCTAGTTTTTGATCACGCATAGTTATCCTAAATTATCCAAGCATCTATAAGTGTAAATTGTAAAAGATAATAAAATAAACTAAAATACTGCGTTTTCGATCTCATTGTAATTTTGTTGCTCCCAACAAAGTTCTGTTTAAAAAAATCCACTGTCCCGTGTGACATCAAATATTCTTTTGCTGTGTTATGTTTTGTTTTGCGATTATAACTTTTTTTTTTTTTTTTTTTTTTTTTTTTTTGCAAGTTTTGTGTCTACCCATATTGATAGAGAAAGAATATATTCATAATCCTCCTATTCCAAATTAGAAATATCAATTCACACCCAGTTTAGAAATATTCACCTATGTTGGCAACAAACCCTTTTATTGCATTAATTTTTTTTTCAGATGATATTTTATAATTTGTTATGCAATTTAGCCGTTCAGTAAATCGCATATTTCAGCACTTAACTCAATTAGTTTTGTTTCATATTTATTTTAAAATAGGCTTTTGTTTTTCATTTTTAGAATGTATAGTCATGGAAAAAAGCTATATCCCTCTCCCCACTAACTCTGCCGTAAATCTTTCTATAAAAATGATACTGGTGCCAACCAATTCATAACAAGGTCTACTATTACATGTGGGGGTTTGAGTTTGAGGGGTATCTATATATTAAAAGTTTCACTAACTTTCAAATAGTGGGAACTTTGGGTATTATGATAGAAGAACTTTGGGTATTATGGAATAGTCGGGTAATATGGAATACCAAGGTTTCTGTTTGGTAAAATGCGGACACCAAGCGGCAATATCATAAACTACTTAAGAATGTTTTCAGAATGCCCCCCATAACGCGCAGTTCGTCGGTCGGAATCAGGGCGCATTGTGTGAATAAATATTTGTTTTTTGTCTTTGAAAAGTTTCAGGAGATATTTTTTAAATATTTTTTATCCATTATTATTAAAAGTAATATTTTTACGTTGAAATTAAGCATAATGTACACCAAAATACTAACAGTTTATGATGTAATACTCGTTTTTTAGCTCGCGATTTACACCAATAAACTTAGAGTAATTGTTTCCCAAACCGGCCGTGTCGGGTTATATGGAATACCAATATCTCATAATATTCCATATGATGAAAGTGGCGCAAAGACAGATCCTTATATTTGTGCAAATTTGAAGTGTGAACTGGATTATATTGGCTTACATGGAAGTAGGAATAGCAACTGGAAGGAAGACAAGGCTGTGTTACACAGGATCTTCCCTGCTGCATGTTTGCCATCGGATTTTTTTATTTAGTGCTTGCTACCGAAACTAATTCCAAGCAGGCCAATGGCGGTAGGGGTGAAATTTCAAGAGGGTTGCAAGCAAGTTACCTTAGCGACCTTCCCATCAGGCGAAACCGGCTCGTCATCTTCCTTCTTCTTCATAATTCTATGTTGGCTTACTGTACCTAGACACTATATTTTGACCATGCTCTTTTGATACCATTACACCTATTTTTTGCAAAATTTTGCTCGTTTCTCCCATTTTCTACCCCTTATTCCATATTTCCTGACTACTTTATAATACTCTCAAAATACGTTTTTATTATTATTATTTGTTTAGAGGTGGTGAAATTTGGTAAAATACTTTTTGTCTATTAAAACGATTCGCAGATAGTTGAAGTTTGTAATTGTATTCAGTTTTCGGGTTTTAAACAATATCGGGATGTTGTATTCCCTCAAATGTAAATAGTATTCCATAATACCCGAAGTTCCTCTACTTTTAATACAATATTTCCTGAATGAAATCAGCCCGTAAAAATAAATAGTTTTTGCATTTTTTCTTAAATCTTCATACATAGAATAGCTCAAATTTTGAGGGTGCTAATGTTAAATCCATGTGACAAACTTTAATTTATATCTTACTAAAATCATCAATATTATAACATTCCTTTTTTAAGAAGATAGAATGAACGAACACAAACATAGTTTCATTTATATTCAAAAACCTATTTTAAGTGTGAAAGTTATTAATAAATTCATATAAAAAATATTAATTATGACCTACAATAATTTTTACATAAAAAGAATCAACATCGTCAAAAATATGATTCTGTGAATATAGAGCTCATTCCTGTCATTAGGTTTCGAGATATAGAGAAATTTTACTTTTTGGCGCTCTAAGTGGAGAAAAATGTCTTCTTTTGTAATTTGCATTCACAAAAAAGAAAACTTTAGACAGTAAACGGAGAAGTCACGCAAATTTTATTTTATATAAAGTTATATTTTTTATTTAGATTTTTTATGCATGTTTCTAGTTTCTCGTTTAATATCCCTAGTATTTTTCATTGTAAGATCTTATTTTCTTTTCGAAATTCATGGATAAATCCCTAACACAGTTTCTTCCATAACTCTATATGAACATTTAAGAAAAATAATAAACTAGGGATTTTTCCAAGTAATTTGATGCACATATCTGAAATAAAGTATAAAATGTGGGTGTTAACATCTTACTTATAATAAAATCCAAAGGCAAGAAAGTGTCTGTAACCAATCCGGGCTAGACCACTCTGATCTGCGAGTCGACAGTAGTTAAACACCATGTTAGGCTTACTGAAAAACATATGCTAACACATGACCACTAAATGGTAATTTCTTCTACTTGAAATAATATCTGTTCAGCATATTTTCGTATAAAACATGTATATTATATCCAGTTATAATGTTTTAAGTTTTAAATTAAAAATAACAGATTAAACATCGCATTACCTGATGTAAACAAACAAATACTGTTGCCATTCAGAATCATAAATCCCATATCTAGAAAAAAAAAAGAATGACTCTTTGAACGTTTCATTAAAATATCCGATTATGCTCTTAAAATATTTGTAAAAGCATATTAAAGCCTTTAAATATATTAAAGGATTTCTTTATTTTATTTCTGTAAGCATTTTTTTTCCTGTAAGTACTTTTTGAGAAATAGCCATAATAGCTTTTATAGAGAGACTTTTTTGCTATGATCCATCAGCAATTACATTTCGTTCCGAAGTACTTTTCTGGCGCCATCTATTGGCGATAAATATAAACGAAGCAGGTTTCTGTTGTTTTTTATTTGATAATTGATAATTGATAGTTGATATTTTATGTAACATAATAATAAAGTTGTAAAATAATATAAAATGCATGTAAGCATATTTTTAAACTAAGAAAAATTCAGGGTGTATTGATTTATTTTAATATCAACTTTTAAAAGCTTCAGCTTAATATCATTTCTTTCTTAAAAATTTAACTTGGTTAAATCAAATTTCAACCGCTTAGCTTTTATCCAATTACATCTGAAATTTTGCTTGCATTGTAAAATGAATATTTCTTATGAAACACAATTAAAATATAAGGAATGTATAGTACCGCATACCACATATGTTAATTATATCAATGCAGATCAAATTTTGATTTTTAACATCAACATTTTTAACTGTAATATTTAAACCTAACTTTGTAGTGAAAAAAAAAGAATAGTAATTTAATAAGAGAATGTGAAAAGATATTTTTCAGATATACTAATGATTTAATAATTTCAAAGGCTTATGAAATAAAATAAGATTTTTAATGATCAAAATTTATTATAGATTTTTCAGGCATATTTTTAAAATAAGACAAAATCAGGTTTCACTTTGATGAATACTTTTAAAAGTTAAAATTATATAATCTACTTTCATCGTTGCATTTATTTTAACTATTTTTCATTACTGGAAAACTGTTTTTTTTTTTGTCATTTTAAATGGGATATTTTCCTACTGTGAATTAAGAAGCTAATACCCATAAACATGCAATTTCCTGTCTCTTTTTATGTATTTCTGCTATGTAGTTGTTTCTTCATGACTGGAAAACTTTGTTCTTCAAAAAACATTAAAATTCAACTCTATTATACTTTTAACTTAGACAATTTAAAACGAACAAAATTTTAATGTTTTGTGCAATCGTTAAACCATTTCAGAATTTGAATTTAATTTTTCTTATGTAACCAAACAATGAGCTGTAAATCAAGTTCGTTAGAAACTCATTAATATATATATATATTTAAAAACCTTTCACGCATGGATTATTTTTTTAAATATTTTTGAATGTTTTGTCCAATTGTTGAACTATTTCAGAAATTGAATATTGGGTAAAAGAAAAAATCCTCATAATTTGTATTTGTAGAAATCATTTGCCATTCTTAAAATGTACTTTTCTACAATACAAACCTTTCAATAACAAAATCTTCATGCTCTTTGTTTGTATGAAGTCTTATGAAAATGAAACGCAGATCAACATTCCGTCATTTTTGACGGGCGTTATATACTAGTTTGAATAAATAAAGTTGGTACATTTTTTAATAGTAGAAGACCCCCAAACCCTAATCCATGTTTTAATCCATTTAACAGTAGACGTTATTAGTTATTGAAAATATGTATCGACACCGAAAATCGATACCGTATTAAAGTTTCTGCAATGCGTACTTTTCTGGCAATGGAAAACTTATAAAATATTTATCAACACCGGAAATCGATACTGTTTTAAGGTTTCTGCAATGTACACACTGAAAAAAAAGAAATAAAAAAATAAATGTTGATTTTACAGTAATGCACGGTACCGTATTACTGCTCATTTTACTGTTTATTACTGTTATTTTTGCGGAATAATACTGGCAGCTGGGATGCCAGTATTATACCGTAAAATCAACAATTTGTTTTTTTGCAGTGTATTTTTCTCGTAATGCAAAACTTGTAAAATATTTACTAACATCGAAAATCGATACCGTAATATTTATTTGATCAGAATACTCGAATTCTACGAGAAGAGTGCAATTATTTCACTTATTTTACTTATTACTTTTATATTGCAACAATTAAATTCCGCGAAATTCATGTTGCGTATTCAGTGACTTGGTGAAGGCATGTGTAGTTACAATATTCCATACATAATGCGCACCCCGTAGTTTAGGCCTAAAATTTTGAAGAAAAAAAATTACATTTATGCACGATTAAATTCGGTATACAGTAATATGTATTCCTTACTTCAAATATATTCAAAACAATATCAAACCCTCGTCATTGGGTAATTTTGATGCTTTATATCCTCATGCATTCTAAATTTTAAAACAAACCATTTTGAGAAATTTTGATGTTTTAAATCTGCATGCATTCTAAAACTTAGAACAAACCAAACACAAAATTATGTTAGGTTTGCTCTCTAGTGCGCCTAACTTTTTTTTTTCTGTCTCATCCAGTTTTCTGTTTCTTATTTTCTTTTTAATCATTGCTAGCTGTTTAACCCGTTCTACGCACGGGAATTCGTGAATTTAATTCTAAAACCAAAATTAAAAATAAAAATCAGTACAACCAAACTAAAGTTTATTAATATAAAAATTTGTTATGTCTATTAAAAATCAGTATACACTAGAATCTCGTTACAACGACTATCACTTTATCGAATTTTTCAGTTTAACGAATTTTATTTAGATTAGAAAAAATTCCCCTATAGTTTGTCATTACAAATATATTCACTTTAACGAATTTCAGATTAACGAATTTTTCAAATTAACGAATTTATTGAAGACTTAAAAAGAATGCTCATTTCAGTTTAACGAACGCTAAGTTGAAAAGAAAAAAAACTATCTTTATCAAAAAAATATAATACTGAAAGAGAACTTTTTAAAAATTTTCAATACCCACGATTTTTGAATTTTCAGCGTATCTCGCAGCTGTTTTTCGAGAGGCGGAGAGAATTGCTGTCCTATGCGCATCTGTAAAATTAAGAAATACTTTCTTTCTATTTATATGTAATCACTTTTCTTTATAGTTACTTTGGTTTACCTTTACACTCGCTTTAAAAAAAATGTAGGAAATCCAAAGATTTTATTTTCGAAGTGTCCCTTACATCCGAATTTGGCAATAAATACCTAATGGCTGTACCTATCAGTAAATTTCTAATCTGCAATAATTCACATTTGGAATTAAATTTCTTTCCTTTTTAGGTGCGTTCGTAATTATATAAATACGTAGCACCTATTGTCGTCGTCTAGTCCGTCCGTCTGTCCGTCCGTCCGTCTGTCTGTCCGTCCGTCAGCATATAACAACGCAAAAACTGCCCAACCGAATGGTTTGAAATTAAAGATATATTATCTTTGCAGAATTTTATCGAGACATTTCAAATTTTATGAAAATCAAATCAAAACTTTAGAAAATATTAATGAAAACATTTATTAAGAAATTTGATTTAAAAAAAAAAAAAAAAAAAAAAAAAAAAAAAAAAAAAAAATCGGTGCTTTCTTGTTATGGGAGCTTCCGAGGTTTAATCGTCAAGCGACCGAAATACTTAGTTTATGACAGAAATGAATCTGCAGACGAGATAATTCATTTCACATAATTAAAAATCATCAAGATCTGAATATTTATATAACTAGTTATAGTACGAACGCACCTCATTTGTCACGTTTGACGTACAATTTCCAAATTGTTTTAATCGTAAAAAAATGAAAAAGTTAGCAATTTTCATTGGAAAAAAAAAACAAAAAAACTTAAATAATAAGTTCTGAAAGAAGGCAAGTAGATACCGCGAAAGAAACTTCGTCATTGGCTATCAATTTAAAGGAAAATGAAAACCTTTGAAGCTTTCTGAAAGATCTAATATGTGCCCTAACAGAAAATCAATATGACTTGGGTACTATCAAGCGATTTATGGAAAGGTATACACTTGGTTTAAAGATATAGGACAAACACTTTGCCCATTTTATGACCTATATTATATGTTAAAGCCAAAAAAGTTTCACAGAACATGGAAATCGAAAAATTTAAAGCGAGTTCTACTTGGCTGTTTTGCTGTTTTCGTCATAGATATGGGATAGCATAAAAACAAATTTCTGGAGAAGAATAAAGGGCCTATATATCGTGAGAAGTTTTCAATGCCGACGAAATTGCTTTTTTATCAGTTTTTACCAAATGAAAGTCGCACTACATCAATGACAGTTGAAAAATGTAAAGGCATAAAAAAATCTAAAGCACGAATTTCGGTTTTGTCTGTTACAATCTCACCGGCACAGAAAAGCTAAAATCCTTTAAAACCATTTAAAGTTCTTTTGGGACATCTGCAAACCACGCTGCTTAAAAATTGTGAAGAAACGTCCACTCTTTCAAGTGGCTAAGGAGTTTGACTGAACAAATTAGCAAGCAAAATCAGAAGAGAAATAATTTTTTCTTAGATAATAGTTTGGTACACTAAACTACTGAAAATTAATCTAACATAAAAGTAAAATTTTGACCTCCTAATCTTACTTCCATTTTGCAGCCCACACATCAAGACATTATACAAAAAATGCCAAAGTTAATTTAAGCGCCGACTAATAGAAAGCGTCTTTTCTGAAATAAAAAAAATATTTCTGTAACGGTGAATGTGAGATAGGCAATTGACGTGATATAGGCTGCCTGGCAAAGTGTATCCTTTACCACAATTAAAAACTCTTAGAGAAGCTCCAATTTTATACATTTGACGAATGAAATACAAAAGACTGCAGAAGAGTGTATGTATTGCATTAAATTTCCTTCAGATCTCTGGACCACAGTTACAGAATGTTTTTATCTTACATCATCCGATGATAGTTACATTGAATGGATGAAGGAGTCGTCACATGCCCTGACATATAAATAACATTGCCGAAATTTTAATAAAAGAGGAGAAAGCAAACGACAGTGAAAGTTAAGATAGCGATTGTTCATCCAATACTAAAAATTGTGTTCTACAATCAAAAGAAGGTCTGTCGAACATTGCAACTTTTAAAAAGCAAAACATTATGCCGGTCACATTTTATACAACGTTAAATAATAATAGTGAAAATTTTGTTTGGAAAAAAATCATCAATTTGAAAAAAAAGGAAAATTTCCGACTTTTTTGTAAAAAAAATTAATTAATAGTTACATTAACGGAATATATCAGTGTGAATTTTTCAACAGTCAGGTATGTGGATTAAATTACAATATCTTTATAGTTACGAAATTACGATTAAAGTCTTCAAAATTAATTTTTATCTTATACCAAAAATGTTCACAATAATATACTGTATATAAATTCTTTATTGCCATGTTTGCAGAAATTTAATACAACTTTGCTAATAATATGTAATCTTATTTAATGTGTATCGAAATTTAATTTTTTAAATCCGCCATATTGGAATTTCACATTAACGAATTTTTCAGAATAACGAACTTCAACGGTGGTCTCTACAAATTCGTTGTAACGAGATTTTACTGTATATACAACCAAAAATCCGTAGTAAAAATTAATAGTACGTAAAAAATTCACATCAAATAGACATAATATTATCGAATATGAAATGAAACTTAGCATAAAAACGCAATGACAACGAACTATTTTAAAATATCTCAATAAGAAATAAGAATTCCCCTCTTAAAGTGTTGAGTTGTTCAATAACTATTCGATTTAGAAAAATATTTTTCTACTACTGTGCATTTTTTAATGAAATTTAATTTATCATGTTGCTATGGCAGCAGACGATAAAACGATATCTTTAGAATAAGGAAATAAATAAAAAAAAAAGTTTTGTTGATGTTGGCGATAAAATGTTTTCTTTATTTTTTGAAAAAGCTAATAATTAAGCGCAATTAAATAATTATCCGCGAGGATGCGCGCAGTCAAGTGCTCAGCAACAAATCACTAACTTTGACTGTTGGTATGCATCAACGGAATACGGGCTCTGTACTTTTATTAGGAACATAAATTTAATTTTTACGAAAACTGTTATTCTAAAATAGCGGTATTATCTATATAAAACAGCGATTAAACGTTACGGGTGAAGCTAAAGATGTTAAATTTGTTAAATGTAATTAGTTCTGTTGAAATCAGAGCAGTAGATTTGGATTTATTAATAAGGAGGGTCAGTTAATGAAAAAGCCGCCACCAGGTGGCGCGCGGCCAAGTAAAATATATGTAATATTTAATAAAAAGTCGTTTAACCCCCCCCCCCCCGCAAATTTAACAAATAATCTGTTAAATAAAGTTTTCTGTATTAATAATCTATCATACTAATATAATGTCATGTTAAAAAAACCTTAAACCCAGCTAATTATCGTTCATTAAGTCGATAAAATCCTTCAAAATTAAGTTTTTAGCATTTAGCAACAGTTAATAATTAAGTTGATTGTCTATATGTCATATAATCTCTGATCCATCGATTTTAAACACTCGACTCGCAATTGCAATGATCCCTACCTTGATTTATTTAATTACTTCTGCGGAGATTTTATATAACCAACCAACCGAAGATTTAAAAAAAGCGTATTTTTGAAGAGATCTCTTTGTGGATGGATTTTAATTAATATATAATCTATCAAAAATCTATTTAAAAATTTCGAATTTTGTGCCACAATCGTTCATGGGCCCCCTACCAGCAACCCGTGTGCCAAATTTCGTAGTCCTGCGCCCTGTGGTTTTCGAGTTTTTGAGGTTACATAGATAGATACGCACACGGATTTTAATAGGGTAGATTCTCATTATATTTTTTTATTATTATTTTAATATAATCAAACTGATCGGCAAATAAATCATATGAGTAATATTTTGTTTCATATGAGTGAAAATGTGTCTAGGCCAGGTCGTGAACCCAGAACCTTTTTGGACACATTTTCATATAGTTGGAAAAATAGGACTTCTCATATGATTTATTTTCGATCAGTTTGACTATCTTAAAATAATAATAAAAAGTACTATAACATTGCATTCACAGTTTATTGGGGTTACTTTAGCTGCGGTTTATTCTGGAGAACTGTTACAATTAACAGACGTCATAACCAAATGGTTGTCTGAGTTAATTGTGTTCTCTGAGATATCGTCCAAACAGTCAATTGGAAGAGCACTGGCAATTGAAGGCCAAAAGGTTCTGGTTCGAGTTCCGGCCTGGACCCATTTTCACTCAGTTGGAAAAAATAATACTCATATCATTATCCTCATCGCTGTAATTTCACAAAACCTATATATTTGTGATTTTTTTAAAGACATAAATAAGTAAAATAATTTTTCACAAATTAAGCTGATGTAAATTTCATCATAATTTAAACTACTGTCATGAAAAAAAATATATATATAGCATTTTTTTTTTTTTTTTTTTTTACAAAATAGCGTCTTATTTCATTTCAACCTTTTTTTAAAAGACAAATGTGATTATCTAATTCCAACCGAAATATCTCGTCATTTTAGAGGAACTAATAAATAATTCTAACTACTTAAGATATTGTTGGATAATTTGCGCAGAAAGATTCAACAACAAAAGCAAGCTATTTTTCTAAAATACCATTTTCACTTTTGCAACGTAATTGTACATCGCTGCGTAAATACCAACGCTTCCAACACAAGTAACGGTACATCTCAATTGCATATAGTTTTTAGTTATTTTCTTATTGATTTCTTAAACATTTTAAGTTTTTCACCAATGCTCTCAGAGAAAATTAATTGTTTTTTTTTCTATTTTTGTTTGTTTGTTTGTTTGTTTTTCTGAAAAAAATAGCTGTATCATTTATTTGGATGAAATATTTTTTATTCTTTGATAGAAACTTATCACACAATCTTTATCGTTTATTGCCGATTTTGTTTATCATTATCTTAATGCATTACATATGCATTGCCAAATTCTGATAAAATTGTTTGCAATCTTTGTTGGGAGTTCAATACGCTTTCGAAAACAGTTCGAGCCTTTTTGGGAGACAATAATTTAAAATAGAAGATACCAGACTTCAAAAGCGATTTTTCAAAAGGTTGGTACTTTGTGATTTTTCTGTTCGATTTTAATGTTTGTTCTGATACATTATAGATTTTTGTGAGGAAAAAAAAAGAATGGAAATTATTAGGTTTTAGCATTGAATACTAAACTATTTGTAATTGTTTATAGACTTGCATATTAAATATGTTTACTTCCAAGAATATTTTTATATGCAAAAAAGTCTCAAATAAACTTATACTATAATCATAAACCATAAGTGGGAGCCCGAGGTATGAAAAAACTGAAAATCGTGATAAGAATATACCGATTGATACCGATACCGAAATTGAGAGATTTGGTTGCCAAAGTATTTACCTGTGTTCTTTTTCATAATACATAAACATAAAACAAGTAAATTAGTCAGTCAGGACTCCATTATTTATATGGAAAAAAACAGAGAGTTCACACAATGAATTTGAAACGTGTAAGTTAAACTGATGTTCAAATATTTGTTCTTCTAAGTATATGTTAAAAACTTTAACAGTAGCGCATTACACAAGCAGTATTAAAAACTAGTTGTTGGGGGCCACCGTAATACTTACCCATCATGGATATGCATAATATAAAATATGAAAATAAAACATGCGTAAACTATCTATAAAATGCATTGCAATTCGAATAAAATCGTGGCTTCATGACGTCATAAGCTTTAAACGCTCTATTACTGAAATGCGTAAGAGAAACATTCTTATAACTCTAAAAATGATAATCATATTAACTAACAGTTTACTGCGTCGGATTAAGCGTCTCTTTTCCAATTAAAATATATATATCTTTGAACTGAAATTTGAATGAAATACAGGGTCAGGAAAAATCGAAGAGTGTGAAAAATGTGATTACAAATATCTCGGCCATTATCCGATTGACTTCATTTTTTATACCAAATTTATGTTTTTTATTGTCTTGCATATTCACCCCTAAAAAAAAAAACAATTTCTAAAATTTTTATGTACTTTTTATCAGAACGAATATTTCGAGAGTCCGAAAAAAATAGTTTCGGATAATCGAGGTTACTGAAATTCAATAAACTTCTTCATATTATTACATACTAAGTACATATCAAATTTCAAGTCTCTATCTCAATCTGTTCGGGAGATAGAGCGTTTACAGACACACACACAGACAGACGGACGGCAATTTTTTTTTTTCTAAAAATATGTTTTTCTCAATTTCTAGTGTCTGAAACGTGTAAATCCATCAAACATTTTTTTTCGATTTTTAAAACGATTACAAGACTTACCTTATACTACGTATGACGGGTAAGTAAAAGTAAAATTTTCATTCCAAATGCTTCCCTTTATTAGTAAAGTTTTTAAACAGGTCATAATTATTTTTAATTTAACTGCTAATAAACTGTGCTAATATTTTTAAACATTGAAAAAAATAAAGTCATTAAATTACAAGTGAATAAATATAAGAATGATTTAACACTTTAAGCACACATTTTTTTCCCCAAAATCTACGTAAAATGTAACTTTTTTGAACATATTTTTTTTGCCTCCAGACAAAATGTACATCATATTGGCTTAAATGATTGCATTTCTCAAAAAAAGTTTAACAGCCTAATTCATAAGAGCTAAAGGTAATAATATATCATGTTAAGTTTACAATTTTTGTTAATTATCTAAGCATTATTGTTAGCATCAAAATGCACAAAACGGCATCTAAACACCTTTCCAATGAATAAACTGTACTAAACTCTGATACAGCGTAACAATTGCAATTATATTAAGATTATTGAAAGTCAATTTACAGGGAGTAATCCATTTTAAATATTCAGAAAATCTATGTTTCGTTTTTTTTTCATTGTTTTACAAACTTATACAATTCTAAATCGCAGAATACATAATGCATCAAAATATTTCTTTTGGGGGGGGGGGGGTTAATAAAAGAAAACATATTTTGAACCAGAAAATTTATTTAAGATGTGTATGTGGTGATCATTTTCTTACATGCCACGAGAATTCGTATCGGGTATTTTATGTGACAGTCGTTTGAAATCTTCTTGATTTCCTTCATTAAATCAAATTTCTGGTTCAAAGTATTTTTCTTTTTTTTTTATTTAAAAAACGCCTCAGGTTGGCAAGAATGCACAGATAAATATAAAATGGTGATATCTGCAATCACTACTTACTGTTTTGTCAATTGAAAGATGCAAATTATTATTATTATTTTCAACTATGTGTTTTTTAACGAGACACACCTTCAAAGGCACACGCTATTCGATTCTAAAGCGCTGGCAAATAAAATTGCATGCATCTCTATCTGCAAATTTAACGCTTTTATGTATAAAAATGACATCGTGAATGCATGACTTCGTGAAATATAATTTTTTTTTTTCATTTATTTCCTGAGATCCTTAGCATAAATTATGCATAGGAATGAGCAATATACATACATATACTTTTTTTATGCATTTCAGGAGTGTAGGAAATATAACAAGTTTTTTATCTAATAGTTAATGAAGTAAATGTTTACATTTTGCCCCCCCCCCCCTCCACCGCTAAAAAAAACCATATTAATATTTATGACCGTTAAATTCACATGGTTTTGAAAATTAACTTTAAAAATCTCCTGAAAATGTTGAAAATATATATATATATTGTAAAATAGCATTCAAACATATAAATATATGAATACTTTTCTTCTAAGCGCAGGGCGAAAGAAATTAAAATTTCCATAAAGGGGTCATTAATTTTTTCTTTCAAATGTTATTGTAAAAGTAACTGTGTAGCAACCCGATATGTTACATTTAAATTGCATGGAATTTTTCAATTGTTTGGAAAACAATAAATTTAATTTTTTGCATATTTAGATAGTATTTATAGTATTATATTTATTAAATGCTAAATTCCAAGTAAGCAATCGTATTTACAATGAAGGTTAAACGTTTCCTCAATAAAAATGCATGTTTCTACCCCTCCCTAAACTAAAAGAATATTAGAAAATTGTTTGCATGAACAAAATTATATTCAGCGATTTATACCGATTTAAAAGGCCTTGCAGTAAATTAAGAATTAACACAACCAATATAAGTAAAATACAACTTTTTTTTTACGTAAAGAATGTTGAAAGTTGCTTTTTTTTATATAATTCACCACTAAAAAAAAACCCCACATTAATATTTATGACCGTTAAATTCACATGGTTTTGAAAATTAACGTTAAAAATCTCCTGAAAATGTTGAAAAAAAATATTGTAAAATAGCATTCAAACATATAAATATATGAACACTTTTCTTCTAAGCGCAGGGCGAAAGAAATTAAAATTTCCATAAAGGTATGATTAATTTATTATTCCATTTTTTCTTTCAAATGTTTTTGTAAAAGTAACTGTCTGGCAACCCGATATGTTGCATTTAAATTGCATGGGATTTTTCAAATGTTTGGGGAAAAATATTTTTTTTTTTTTTTGCATATTTAGATAGTATATATTTATAGTATTATATTTATTAAATGCTAAATTCCAAGTAATTAATCGTATTTACAATAAAGGTTAAACGTTTCCTCAATAAAAATGCATGTTTCTACCCCTCCATAAACGCAAGGAATATTAGAAAATTGTTTGCATGAGAAAAACTGTATTCGGCTATCACAAAATTTATTAAAAATTAATTTAATAGTAGGTTTTTTTTTTAATGGTGAAAATTAACTAGTTGTCCAAATTGGAGTATTATGTGTATTATGTATTTTTAAGTATTTTATTTTCAGTGAATTTTTCGCCTCTCACTTTGGTATGCTTAAGCTTTTCTCAAATCCAAACTGGCTACCTTCTGACACTTTTTTAAATTCATTTTTGTTCGCAAATGTATCAAATTGGCAGATTCTCTTATTGAGAAACTATATAATCGAACAGTTTTTTTTTCGTTTTTTGGTAAAGGCGGAAGATTTTCAGAAAATGCTGTCAAAGTTGGCGTGTTGAACCGAATTTCCTCTCACGACACCGGAAAAAAGGAAAAATAACTGTCTTCCTGAGACAAGAATAGTTTCTAACTCAAAATATATTCATTTATCGGTTAAAAAAAAAACTGTTCGATTACAAATTAGTTTAATAAGCATGCCTCCAAGTATCATGTTTTTATGTTTAAAAATGAGTAAGAAATATTGTTCAGCGGGGAAATTTTTTTTTTTTAGAGCCGAAAAAGTAAATTAAGAATTGAGACAACCAATATAAATAAAACACAACTTTTTGTTTTTGTTTTTGTTTTGTTTTTGTTTTGTTTTTGTTTTTTTTTTGTTTTTTTTTTTTTGTTTTTTTTTTCCTAATTATTTTATGTTAGTTTTTTTTCTTTTCATAAGGAATGTTGAAAGTTGTTTTTAGGGTTTCGTTCATCTCACGAAACCCTATTGCTCCCGCTCCGATGTCTGTCCGTCACAGAGCCATTCTCGAAAACTATGTAACTTACAGAGTTGAAACTTTGTGTATATAGCTGAATACCAGATATAAAGAGCTGAAAATATTAAAATTTGAAAAATTCGTATTATTTTTATAAATAGAGATAAAAAAACAAAAATTCTAACAGCCTTTTCCTATTAAATTTAAACATTTTTCGATATAGCCGATGCCAAAAATTAAAAAATCCAAGATGAAAATCTTTCCACAATAATTAATTTTCTATCAGACGATTTCCACGTGGAAAAGGAAAATGAAATAAAAAGTTTTACCCATTGAAAAAAAGATAAATATGAAATAAAATTGATTGACGTCATAGTCGTAATAAAACGGAAGATGTCTAAGATTTCTCAATATACAAGGAGTATGAGTATGAGTAAGTAAACAAAGCAGATTAATGTCACGTCATTAGAGAATTAAAAAGAAAATCTGACGTCATATGGGAAGTTTAACTAATTTTGCAGATGTTTGAGAATAATACAAAGCGAGTATCAATATAAATAATAGAGAATGGTAAATATATGAGTTTGAGAAACATATTGAATCGTGATAAAAATCCGATTATGGAAATAGTCGCATATTTTAACATTTTGAAAGTATACAATTTGTTTAATTTTGAAATTATTTTTTTTAATATTGCATTTAGTCCGTATGACGGATATTATTATGACAGAATATAATAGCGGGCTTGGCCCGCTATCTGGCTGGTTTAGATATTCGAAAAAACGAAAAAATAGACCGGTAAATTTTTACTTTATAAAAAACATGACTTTTTTTTTGTTGTTGCTAAATGAAATTTGTTTGAATTTATTAAAGAAAGGATAAAGTGTTTTGAAAAGAATATTAAACGAAACCCTTTGAGCGATCTTTGATCACACTTACCCACTTGTTTTTAATTCAAACTGATTACTTTCTACCATATTCGCGACGTTATTCTCATCCGCAAATGCATACGAATTTGCAAATATTCTTTTCGGATACTAAGAAATCGAATAGCGTTTCCGGTTTTCTGATGAATAGAAATGACCTATCCGATAATGATAATAAAAATTGCATATTGTGTCAGTTTTTCAGGTACTACAGTCATGTAATTTCGTCATAGTCGAGGAATTGATTGTACACTGTTAAAAATTTGCGGCAAACTGTCCAGTCATTTGACCGTTTTTATAGAAAATGCTTACATAACCGTAATTTAACTCTATTTTGACCATATTATTGTCTATATTATGGTCAGAATAGAGTTAAATTACGGTTATGTAATTATTTTCTATAAAAACGGTCAAATGACTGGACAGTTTGCTGCAAATTTTTAATAGTGTAATTGAAAGAGTATCAAATTAGTAAAATAAAAGACGCAGGGGGATTTGAATTGTAATATCTGAAAATTTTATGCATTTCCGTATCAAAATGATTTCGTGAAAGTTTCAAAAATGTTCGCATGGTTTAAAAAAAAAAAAAAAAAAAAAAAAAAAAAAAAAAAAAAAAAAAAAGCAGTTTTAATGAGCAGATGCAGATTTAATGAAATATGCGTTCGTATTTTGTAAAATTTGATCCATATACATGCGAGATCTTTTCTATACCTGAATATTCATAAAAATAACCGTTTTAGTTAACGATTGCTGAATTTTGAAAATTTTGAAAATTAACGCCAAAATTTCGTCAACAAAATTCCCCTTCCAAGTTCGATTAATATTTAAAAAGTTACTGATTTTGAATTATTGTTTATCTAGGATCACCTAGTGATGCTACTCCCTTTAAATATCTTTTGTTTTATACAAATTAAGGATGGAGACAATCAATACAAATTTTAGAGTGCTTAAGAAAAGTTTAAAACATAATAGTAATATTTAATGCGGTAAATGTTTGTATTTTTTTGCCCCAAATATATAGATCAGTCATAAACCTAAGCGTCGAATTCACCAAAAAAAAACAAAAAAAAAAGTTTTATTAAATTAAATTCAGCCATTAAATTCATAAGGTTTTGAAAAATAACGATAATCCATTAACTCCCCCCCCCCCCCTCCCACCACCACCACCACTTCTCAAGAGAAGGAATATTAGAAAAATGTTATTTCACGAACGTACGAATAAGTTTTTATTCGGTCTGTCTTTGAAAATGTATTGTGACATGGTATTGCAATGGATATTTTCAGCGGTGCAGTGCCAGATAAGTGCCATTTCATTCACTATACTTTTACTAAAAGTCTAATTAGAAAGTCAATAACTAACTATTTATTTTTATTTTCTAAATAACCAATTTAAATTAAATATTAAATGTGTTATGAATAGGGAAATTTCACTTAGTGGAACTTTTAACATAATAGGGACAAAAACAGAAATTAATCTACGGTTTACAATATTTTGATTCGTCATAAAAAAGAACAAGTTGGAAATTGTACGTCAAACGTTACAAACGAGGTGCGTTCGTACGCACGTTTTAGAATTAAATTCATGATATCCCGTGCGTAGAACGGGTTAAACAGCTAGTTAAGTATATATTTTATGACACTGTTCATACAAATATCTTAACTAGTTATATAAATATTCAGATATATACAGTGTCTCACAAAAGTGATGGGACACTTGTGCTTTATAAAAAGAAACTGCAATAAAATAAATAAACAAACATGTGCAACAATTTTTTGGGTGTGTTTCATATTTAAAGTTAGTAACAATTATTACATAACATATATTTTGTCAAAATATTAAAATATTAATTTAGTAAAAATACAATTGTTCAGAACGGAGCAAAAAATGGCTCACATAAGTGATGGGACACTTACTTTTCCATCAAATATTTATCCAAAAATTTTACTTTTTAAAAGGTTTTAATATTTTCTTGGATTTCCTTTTACTTTTAAAACATGATTTAATCTTTTTGGGATGGATTCGACTATTTTTTTTGTGATTTCTGGAGTGATTTTACCCCATTCTTCTTGAAGCACCGATTTTAGTTGTTGTTTTGAAGAAATGGTGTGTTTGCGAATTCTTGATTCCAATTCTTGCCAAATATTCTCTATGGGATTTAAGTCTGGAGATTGGGGTGGTGTTTTTATTATTTCAGGACAGTTATATAGCAGCCAGAGTCTAACGTTCAGAGCAGTGTGCTTGGGGTCATTGTCCTGGTAGAATTTAAAATCGTTATGAAGGTTCAATTTTCGTGCTGAAGATTTCAAATTTTGCTTTAAAATATCAATATACTTGTACTGATCCATTATACTGTCAATAAAAACAAGATTACCAACTCCAGCGATGGACATACACCCCCATACCATAACTCCTCCTCCACCATGTTTTACTGTTGGTACCAAGTTCTGTTTGCGAAATTCTTCCCTGGGTTTTCTCCACACCAAGATTCTACCGTCAGAACCAAATATATTAAATTTACTCTCATCAGCAAATATAACTTTATTCCAGTAATCAGAATTCTTATTTATGTTGGATTTTGCGAAAGCTAGTCTGAGTTTTCTATTCTTTTCACTTACGAAGAATTTTTTCCTGGCTACTCTACCGTGATATCCAGCAGATCGAATTACCCTTCTAATAGTTTCAGGATTAACAATTATTCCATATAATGCTTGTAAATCAGCAGCAACTTTTGAAGCACTAATTCTTGGATTTTTTTTAATATTTCGAACGATAATTCGCTTTATTCCATTGGATAGCTTTGATGGTCAGCCAGGTCTTCTTTTATCCTGAATCATATGATTCTTTTTATATCGTTTAATGATATTGAAAACTGTTGAACGACTCAAGTTAACTGTTTCAGCAGTTTTTCTAATAGATTTTCCACGTTCAGTATGCAAATTAATAACTAATTTTCGAATTTCAGGCGAAGTTTCTTTTCGTTTAGCATTCATGACTACACAGAGCTAAAAAACACAAAAATTCCAAAACAAACTGGAGAGAAATACTGCAGACGATTTTATAAATTATTGCCAATTGCTTTTAAGTAAAAATAAAACCCCAAAAAATATTTTTATTGCTTATTTCAGACGATTTTTGTTGCATATATAATGGTGTCCCATCACTTATGTGAGCTATTTTTTGCTCCGTTCTAAACATTTGTATTTTTATTAAATTAATATTTTAATATTTTGACAAAATGTATGTTATGTAATAATCTTTACTAAATTTAAGTATGAAACACACCCACAAAAAAAATGTGTACATGTTTTTTTAATTTATTTGATTAGTTTCCTTTTGTAAAGCACAAGTGTCCCATCACTTATGTGAGACACTGTATGTATCAGCTAGTTATATAAATATTCAGATCTTGATGATTTTTAATTCTGTGAAATGAATTATATCGTCTGCAGATTAATTTCTGTCATAAAATAAGTATCTCGGTCGCTTTGACGATTAAACTTCGGAAGCTCCTATAACAAAAAAGCACCGATTTAAAAAAAAAAAATCAAATTTCTTAATAAATATTTTTATTAATATCTCCTAAAGTTTTGATTCGATTTTAATAAAATTTGAAATGTCTCGACAAAATTCTGCAAAGATAATATATTTTAAATTGCAAACCATTTGGTTGGGTAGTTTTTGCGTTGTTATATGCGGACAGACAGACAGACGGACGGACCAAACGACAACTATAGGTGCTACGTATTTATATAATTACGAACGCACCTAAAAAAACATATGTTCTGTTTATTCCGTTTCGTTTCTTAAAAACTCGCGTTAAAATAATAATAATAATAGCCAAAGCGTGATTATACGCCAAGCGTAGAAAATCAGGTTTCCTACAGTTAGGGAGAAGTTTTTGTCCAAACGCCATTTTCCGTCCACGGAGCATGCGCACTTGAACTCATGTCGCTTCTCTCTTTCAGATTCTCTACGATGATATCACTTAAATCGCCACCTAGCGGCAATCAATGGAGTTAGCGTTCCAATCTCAAAATCAGTACGATACGGGTAAAGAGTCCATTTTACCCAGGTCCATTTCTAAAGTTGTAGTCCCTTAATTTTTGTAAAAAATAATATTTAATTTCAATTGATTTCTCAAGATCAATTTCCATCTCCTTATCTTATGTTAGTAACTATTGGTAACACCACATTTGGCGACGAACCACTCCACTTTTTCCCATGACAACGAAGGGATGGAGCAAGAAGGACGGATGTCCTTGAGAAGCCTGTTAAAATTACATAGACTTATAGTATGAAAAATAAATGTAAAAATAACTTTATTTGAATCCCTGAAATGTAATTTTTAATATCCTATCCAGCGCCTGTTTACCGAATAGGCCTGTGAAGCCCGAGCTTACCCACCGAAATACAAAGGGGCCCCCAAATTTAATTTTCAAAACTAATTTTTAGGGGGGAAAAATTCAGTCAGGGTAAAAAATGTATTTTTTTTCCTTAATTATAGCTACTAACTTTTCCCTCAGACTATTAGTGACACATTTATACTCTATTTTTTTTCCTGTTGATATAATAAATGGTAATAAAAACAGTGATTAAATGCAACTTATTTTCATTTTTCTTATGTTTTACATTTTAATTTCAAACGTGCTAAAAATAACCGAAAATTTAATCTGTATAATTATATTTTGTTTATATTCATAAAGAGTGGAGATATGATATCTGGAGGCACGGCAGTGCCTCCGCCAAGTCGAGAGAGGAACGCCGTAAGCATACTTTTCTGGAAGCAACTCAGGGCACATTTGAACACCCCATATCTCCGCGCTGGAGTATCCCAAAAATTTAAAACTTCGTTTTTCTAGAGTATTTGGCACACAGGACCAAAATTTAAAATTACAACTTTCTGTCTTTTCTAGTTCAGACGATATATGAACTCAAACATTCGATTTTTTGTCACTCACTCACTCACTCGTTCACGCGTCATCAAAAAGATTAGGTAGATCCCGTAGCCCTAGAAACTTGACATTTGGAAGAAAGGTAGTGTTTAGGATACAAAGAAAGGAAAAATTATAAAATCCGGAAAATTCGAAAAAAAAAACATTCGAAAATTCAACAAATTCCATCAAAATTGAAAATTGAAAATAATACGATCTTGTAGTCTTAGAAACTTAAGATTCGGTGTGAAGGTAGTGTTTAGTATGCAGAAAAAGAAAACATCAAAAACACCAAAAAAATCGAAAGCAAAATTGAAAAAATAGATAAATCGAAAAAATTCGAAAATTTTCAAATAATCCGATTTTGTTGCGCTAGAAACTTGGAATTCGGAATAAAAGTAGTATTTAGGATGCAAAATAAGAAAAAATTAAAAATTTCGGAAAATTCGAAAAAAAAATTCAAAAATTCGAAAAATTCGAAAAAAATTGAAATAAAATAATTCGATCTTTTGGCCTTAGAAACTTAAAATTCGCGTTAAAGGTAGTGTTTAGGATTCAGAATAAGTTAAAATAAAAACGCAATAAAATTCGAAAATAAAATTTAAAAAATCGAAAGAAATCGAAAAATAAGGAAATTTTGAAAATAATTCGATTTCATAGCGCTAGAAACTTGAAATTTGGAATAAAGGTAATATTTAAGATACTAAATAAGGAAAAATTCAAAAATATGGATAATTCAAAAATTCCCATAAATTAGTGCACACGATATATGAACTCAAAGTTTCGATTTTTTGTCACTCACACACTCACTCACTCTCGCGTCATCAAAAAGATTGGGTAGATCCCGCAGCCACAGAAACTTAAAATTTGGAATAAAGCTAGTGTTTCGGATACAAAGAAAGGAAAAATTATGAAATCCGGAAAATTAAAAAAAAAAAAAAAAACATTCGAAAATTCAAAAAAATCGAACAAAATTGAAAATTGAAAATAACACGATCTTGTAGTCTTAAAAACTTAACATTTGGTGTGATGGTAGTGTTTAGAATTCAGAAAAAGAAAACATCAAAAACACAAAATAAAATAAAATAAAATAAATGAAAATGAAAATAAAATCGAAAAATCAAAAAAAAATCGAAAAATTTCAAATAATCCAATGTTGTTGCGCTAGAAACTTGGAATTCGGAATAAAGGTAGTATTTAGAATGCAAAATAAGGAAAAAT
The DNA here is from genome assembly GCA_963931845.1 of Maratus michaelseni. Lineage (NCBI taxonomy): Eukaryota > Metazoa > Arthropoda > Arachnida > Araneae > Salticidae > Maratus > Maratus michaelseni. Next base: position 22,712,061 of record OZ007590.1, on the reverse strand, counting down.
TAAAAAATCCAGAAAATTCGAAAAAAAAAATCAAAAATTGGAAAAATTCGAAAAAAATTTAAATAAAATAATTTGATCTTTTGGCCTTAGAAACTTAAAATTCGCGTTAAAGATAGTGTTTAGGATTCAGAATAAGTTAAAATAAAAACGCAATAAAATTCGAAAAAAAAAATAAAAAAAATCGAAAGTAATCGAAAAATAAGGAAATTTTGAAAATAATTCGATTTCATAGCGCTAGAAACTTGAAATTTGGAATAAAGGTAATATTTAAGATACTAAATAAGAAAACATTAAAAAATATGGATAATTAAAAAAAAAAAAAAAAAAAAAAAAAAAAGAAAGAAACAGAGAGAAATTGAAAATAATATGATCTTGTAGTCTTAGAAACTTAAGATTCGGTGTGAAGGTAGTGTTTAGTATGCAGAAAAAGAAAACATCAAAAACACCAAAAAAATCGAAAGCAAAATTGAAAAAATAGAAAAATCGAAAAAATTCGAAAATTTTCAAATAATCCGATTTTGTTGCGCTAGAAACTTGGAATTCGGAATAAAAGTAGTATTTAGGATGCAAAATAAGGAAAAATTAAAAATTTCGGAAAATTCGAAAAAAAAATTCAAAAATTCGAAAAATTCGAAAAAAATTGAAATAAAATAATTTGATCTTTTGGCCTTAGAAACTTAAAATTCGCGTTAAAGGTAGTGTTTAGGATTCAGAATAAGTTAAAATAAAAACGCAATAAAATTCGAAAATAAAATTTAAAAAATCGAAAGAAATCGAAAAATAAGGATGGGTTGGGTTGATTATTGACGGCCAATTATCTACACATGGGATATAGGCCCGGGGGGAGTGCCCTTCGTGGGGGTCTTTCTAAGGGAACCTAACCCGTATTTACGCATGGATAAATCCACGGCTCGAAGGAAACCACGAAAACTCCGAACGATTAGGCCGACGGCCGGATTGGGATCGAACCCAGCACCTCCCGTCTACCAGCTTCGAGAGCACAACCTCTCAGCCACTGGTGGGGCCGAAAAATAAGGAAATTTTGAAAATAATTCGATTTCATAGCGCTAGAAACTTGAAATTTGGAATAAAGGTAATATTTAAGATACTAAATAAGGAAAAATTCAAAAAATATGGATAATTCAAAAATTCCCATAAATTAGTGCACACGATATATGAACTCAAAGTTTCGATTTTTTGTCACTCACACACTCACTCACTCTCGCGTCATCAAAAAGATTGGGTAGATCCCGCAGCCACAGAAACTTAAAATTTGGAATAAAGCTAGTGTTTCGGATACAAAGAAAGGAAAAATTATGAAATCCGGAAAATTAAAAAAAAAAAAAAAAACATTCGAAAATTCAAAAAAATCGAACAAAATTGAAAATTGAAAATAACACGATCTTGTAGTCTTAAAAACTTAACATTTGGTGTGATGGTAGTGTTTAGAATTCAGAAAAAGAAAACATCAAAAACACAAAATAAAATAAAATAAAATAAATGAAAATGAAAATAAAATCGAAAAATCGAAAAAAATCGAAAAATTTCAAATAATCCAATATTGTTGCGCTAGAAACTTGGAATTCGGAATAAAGGTAGTATTTAGAATGCAAAATAAGGAAAAATTAAAAAATCCAGAAAATTCGAAAAAAAAATCAAAAATTCGAAAAATTCGAAAAAAATTTAAATAAAATAATTTGATTATTTGGCCTTAGAAACTTAAAATTCGCGTTAAAGATAGTGTTTAGGATTCAGAATAAGTTAAAATAAAAACGCAATAAAATTCGAAAATAAAATTTAAAAAATCGAAAATAATCGAAAAATAAGGAAATTTTGAAAATAATTCGATTTCATAGCGCTAGAAACTTGAAATTTGGAATAAAGGTAATATTTAAGATACTAAATAAGAAAACATTAAAAAATATGGATAATTTAAAAAAAAAATAGAAAGAAAGAAACAGAGAGAAATTGAAAATAATATGATCTCGTAGTCTTAGAAACTAAAAATTTGGTGTAAAGGTAGTGTTTAGGATTCAGAAAAAGAAAAAAATTAAAAACACAACAAAAATTGAAAATAAAATCAAAAAATCGAAAAAAAAAACGAAAATTTGAAAATAATTCGATTTTGTAAAGCTAGAAACTTAAAATTTGGAATAAAGGTAGTATTTAGGATACAAAAAAAGAAATAAATAAAAAATCTGTGAAATTCGAAAAAAAAAACGGAAATTCGAAACATTGAAAAAAAATTCGATTTTGTAGCTTTAAATTCGGCGTAAACTTATTGTTTAGGATACAGAAAAAGGAAAAATTAAAACACAATAAATTCGAAAATAGAATAAAAAAACTCGAAAAAGATCGGAAATTTAAAAATAATTCGATTTTGTAGCGCTAGAAACTTGAAATTTGTAATAAAAGATACAAAATAACAAAAAATTAAAAAATCCAGAAAATTATAAAAAAAAATCGAAAAAATCAAAAAATCCAGAAAATTATTTAAAAAAATCGAAAAATCGATCTTGTAGTCTTAGAAACATAAAACTTGGTGTAAAGGTAGTATTTACTATTCAATAAAAGGAACAATTAAAATATTCGTTAAATTCGAAAATAAAATCGAAAAATCGAAATATCTTTAAGAAATCGAAAATTCGAAAACAATTTGATTTTGTACTGCTAGAAACATTAGTTTTAAGATAATTGTCCTATTAGCTAGTACAACGCCCCTAATTGTTTTATGTTATTTCCCCCGGATTAAGGTTTTCTTTTCTTTCGTTTACGAATTTTGTTATAGAAAAGTTCCGCTACAGACTGGCTACGATATAGCCGATTTCTTTATAGACAGGTTTGTTTTCTTACACAGGTTGTACTCTATTTACTTCACATATGAAATATGGATTGTTAAATGATGTTAGCCCCACAAAAATTTTCACAGCTCCCCCTACCCTCCCGACATTACTGCCTGGTTATGGCTTGATAGTCCTTTCTAAATAAAATCATGGTGACTCTAAGATTCACTTGATTTATCTCTAAATTGAACCTAAATGATTCTAAGAAGACGGATCAAATAATTACTATATTGGCATGACAATCAGGTAACTTAGAATTAAAATCGAAAAATCAATAAATTTATAAAAAGTCGAAAATTTGAAAATAGTTCGAGTTTGTAGTCCTAGAAGCTTGACATTTGGCAGAAAGGCAGGGTTTAGTACACAAAGTAAGAAAAAATTTAAAAATCCGTAAATAATAAAAAAAAGACAAAAAAAAAACGAAAAAAAAAACATCGAAAAAAGGAATATAGTTTGATTTATTGAAAATTTCCGGAAATTTTAATTTTGGCTTTCGTTTTATACTAAAAAGTTCTTTTATGCTAAATATCAAGTATCTAGGGCTGCGAGTAATATCTCAGATGGATAGCACCTATCCTGGAAGCAATTGAGAGTACTTTTGACACTCACCCCTCCCATAACTTAGTGCTTGCCTAGGAACCTGAAATCTCTTTTTATCTACAGTACTTTGCAAACGAAACTAAAGCTTCAAATTTTTTATACCTGTAAATAATAGGGACAGAGTGTGGGCTTAGCGAAAATCAGTGGATGATCTCCAAAAAGAACCCAAAATCAAGAAAAGGAGGATTACTTACAAAAAAAAGTGAAATCTCATCAAAAAGTCACCTGTAAAAAATGCAGCCAAGTCTCGTAACTCATTTACCGTAAAAAGTACTGAGATCGTATAAAGCCAAGTTTAACTATCTTATTAACTCTGAAATTTTCATTCACAAATCACTCCTAGTCTCTACATCTTTAGTTAATTATTATTTTGTGACTTGGCAATTACGCAGCACAGGGAAGTTATTACACCTTACTATGTTATGGGATGGGATAGGATAATTTAATTAAGGCAAATTATATACGCACAGGGAAATTATTACACTTTAATATGTTATAGTATTATTTGATTAAGACTAACTATATACATCACATTCTCGTGCTACGTAATTGCCAAGTCACAAAATAATAATTAACTAAAGATGTAGAGACTAGGAGTGATTTGTGAATGAAAATTTCAGAGTTAATAAGATAGTTAAACTTGGCTTTATACGATCTCAGTACTTTTTACGGTAAATGAGTTACGAGACTTGGCTGCATTTTTTACAGATGACTTTTTGATGAGATAAAATAGTGAGAATAGGTTATTTAAATAAAGGAGAAAGTAATTAGCATTCAGGTGATACCAAATTTCTGTTTACAAAATAGAAGCAAAATTTTGTTGCAGCCAAGTATAGATTTATGTCAAATATTTGTTGTCCCTGCATTGTTCTTAACACTGGCAAATCTCGCAACTTGTAAAGCATAAAATATATTTTGAAGTTCAAATATTCACAGCTGTTCCATATTTGTAAATTCATATACAAAATTAATTTATTATGTATAAAATAAGATATTTTTTTAGTTTTAGTTTAATATTAAAAGTATTGTTTACTCGAAATTTTGATGGTAAAAATTCAAATTGTTGAAGCATAATTGGCATAGTAAAAGGGGGGGGGGGGCCTCCTGTGTGATGTCGGGCTTCCCCTACTTGTTTTAAGCGGGCCCTGATCCTATCGCCAGCTTAAATACTCCACAAACTACACGCAGAAGTATGGCATTATAAGGTAGGTGCACATTTGCTAATGAAACTAACACATGTAAACAAGGTACAGTTTATTTCAATAAGAAAATCAAATTAAGTATACTCAATGTATCCACCAACGGAACAAATACATTTTCACCATTTACTGTATGTTTTTTGTTGTTGTTGTTGTTTGTTTGTTTGTTTGTTTTATTACATACCGAGATTGTTATTATTGAGGTTTCTGTTAAAATCAATAACCTAAATCGTTAGCATAGTGATCTATTACGTTTTTCAACGGGGTCTTCTGCCATTACTAAGAAAATATCTTTTTTGGACAAAAAAAGAAATATTTTCATTACAAACAATTTGTACAAAAACGAATAAAAAAAAGATTAAAAAAAAAAGAACGTATTTTTTTAACAGTGTTGAACAGTTTCTGTAAAAAAAATCTGATAACGATGGGCAATACAAAACGGCCTCGTGATAACGATATACGCAATGATAATGATAAGGGCAATCTATTTTGGTTTCTTAAATCGAAACTATATCTTCAGTTGTTTAGAATACTAGTGGAAACATTATTTGCATTCGCTTTAATTACTTTTCGTCCAGTCCATTTTTAGTTGACGCATTTGGCTTATTTTATTTTATTTAATTGTATTAACTTTCTTTATTTATTCATTTTTACACACTACAGTTGTGTTATTTAGCTTATTTCTTTACTTAAATCTAATAACCTTACTTTTATTGCATAGTTGATTGCACTTTAGAATAATTTTAAATCTACATAGAAAGAATCAGATTTGCTCATGGTAAAATTTTAAAATAATGGATGTAACAGCATTGGTCAGTTATAAGGTACGATATGCAAACTTTTTGAAGGATCACTCACTGGTTTTATTATCCCAGTTGTTACATTCTATCAAGTTCTTGGTAGTTCTCAAGTTGTTAATCCACAACAAATACTGAAATGGCCTTCTCTGTGACAAGCAAAATATTGCTTCTTATAAGCCACACTTTCACCTTTTAGTGAGAAGTATTGCATTGCGGCATAATTTACCATTTAAAATTTAAAGTTTGTTTTTATTTAGTATTCTTAGATTTCATACTTAGTTTCTTTTTTACACTTTTGATTTTTAACGGTTCATCTTTAAAAGAACTCATCTGTGACCGGCATTGTCTTTGTTCGCTAAGCTGTAGAAATTTTTATTGCTTTATCTAACGTTAAATCATCTTCCGACATTAATTTTCCGCGATCGGAATCACTGTAAGTACTGATTATAATTCTATCAGTCACTAAACTATTATGTAAAGTACCAAACAGGCAAAATCTACTTTTGCTTATTAATTGCGTAAGAAAAATCATAATTTTTTTTCATTTTTCCTTTAAACTAGCTTATTAAATAAAATATTTCTTACATTATATTTACTTCTTGCGTAAAATATTTTTGATAAGATTCAATTAAAACTTTTAAATTAGTTTTCTTACCGATAAATGTATTGTAAATACTTACCACTTCATGATCAATTGCTGCCATAAACAAGGCCAGTTGGACTTTATCTGACTTTTACAATTCAATGACAGTACCCACTACCATTGAAACTATTGATACCAATCTTGTCAAGATTTAGAAACATCATTGTACGATAGGCCTAGATGACGGTCAAATATTTACACTATTATTGCTATTTTCTTTTTACTACTATTGTCGTTGTTACTTTCGCTTCCCAGCATGACAGTTTCTATAAAATACTATTAAACCGGCACCATGTAATGTACAAAAATCAAAAATTAATGCAAATGCTTCTTTAATAACATTTAATAAAATAACCATCAATAAGTCAATAGACATTGCACATTAGAACGGTATTAAAATAATTTTAAACGTAGTTTAAAATTCGATAGTTTCCCGATTTTGAATAATCTCTTATAAGTAGTATCGGGCATTGAAGAGCCTCAGAAGCAAATGATAATTTATCAGGAACACTTGATAACTTTTTCCAGTCCAGATGCTTCCTGAAATTGTTTACCACAGTTTTGATAATTTTGTCAACAGTTAATTTTAACTGTTACAGATAATCCAACCAAAGATATCGCGTTATGGCAATTACCAGTCACAGTTATATTATATTAAGACATTTATGTTCAATTTCCTTGATAGTTAATAAAATCTACCAATTTCATATAGCTGACCTACTTCAGGACTAGTAAAAGCTCATGATCTTACAAAAGAAAGTAAAGCAATCTTTTCTTCTTTACATTCCAGAGACCTCTGACAACGTTTTATTCTTTAAAATTTCAGTCGTTCAAATATATTGAAGGAATCATAATATAATAATTAGTGCAGTATATCATTAATTTGTATCTTTATTGTGTTTGACATATTTGAATATGTAAAATGAGCTTCGTTTGTTCACTGTTAAAAACACAACCGTAGCATTTTTTTTTTCTAATTTATAATGGTTAGGTTATTATTGGTCTTTATTTTTATTCTGTTAAAAACCTTTCGCTGTTAGTGTTATTTTTAGTGTGCTTTTTATATTAATCAAGTGATAAAATTTAGGTTATATATATATTTTTTTTAATTACGATACTGTAATCTATATGCGTATATAATTATTCTGTTTTTTTATGTTTTAGGTCAAGTTTTATCTGCTAAAGAAAGACTATTCTTAACATCTGGAAAATTTTGGTTTTGAAACGACAACGTATATTCAGCAAGCATCCCTTTTAATAGAGACAGTTTTGAAGTGAAAGTACTTCTGTTTCAAACCTCTGTATGCTACTGAAACTCTGAAATTCAAAATAAGATGTATATTGATACACTAAAATCTGGTAAACATTTCAAGGAAGAATATTATGTCCATCGTGATGCAGTTGGTACCCTGAACAGTGTCAAACGTATAAAATTATTTCGGTCATTTCAGGCAAATTCTAAATAACATACTAACTGTTTGTGTCAAATAAAAACATGGTGATAAAAATACCTCAGCATCACATTTTTCCTCAACCGTTAAGGAAGGAAATTTTCGATAAAACTGGAAGTTCTCTGCCTGAATGGGAAATATCTGTACCCAGAAGACATGATCTTGCCTGGTCCATTGTTTTGTCATACTTGATGTCGACCAATTACAGGGAACCTGGAGATTTTTCAAGACGGCTGAAAGCATTGACCGGAAGCAGTGAAAATTCGGAATTAGTGAATAAATCTATTCGACGTTTTAATCCATTTAGAAATAGATGCTCTTGTTTCTATGACGAAATTCTCAAAAGTGTGGTACACAATTTCAGGAAGTATCTAGACTGGAGTAAATTACCAAGTGTTCCTGATAAATTATCATTTGCTTCTGAGGCTCTTCAATGCCCAATACTACTTATAACAGATTATTCAAAATCGGGAAACTATCGAATTTTCAAAAAAACTGTAAAAATAAATCAAAATTCTAGTTATATAATTTTGATAGAATCATCGTTTGAAGATTTCGATGACCCTACCCTCACTGTAACTGTTTTCAATTTTATGATTGGTGACATCTTAGGAGAAAGAATGAAAAAAGCTGCTTTAGAATATTATTTAAACGAAACTGATATACCAAAGAAAATAATTAAAAAATTAACACCTGTCGTTTCTAAAGAAGATACTTTTATAAAAGCAGTTTTAAATAGCAATTATAAAGATACTGTCTTAGACGTATACAAATCACCTTATGTTGTGTTAAAATTGTCTGAGGCTGGGTATGAAATGGATCCTAAAGCTAAAGATTCCGACGGTCTTTCTGGTTTGTATTATGCTTTGACGCTTAAAAATCCAGAAATTTTGTATAAGTTGTATTATTTTGCAGTTGACAACTGCTGTCAGGCTGAAGTATCATTCAGAAATCCCGATCATAACATTGTGTCAAATCTACAATATATTGAAGAGCTACTTTTAGATAATATGTCAAACCTGAAAGGTTCAAATTATCACCAGCAGTACTCTGATATAAAAACAAAGTTCGAAGAATTGTTGCGACTCAACAGGTTTCTCATAGAAGTTAATAGAAAGTTTTTGGAAATTAAAAACAGGTTAAATTATTATGAATCTACTTCGGATATCGTGTTTGAAGCCATCAAAAGGAGAGATGTTGTTGTTTCCTTGTTAGATACGTATAAGAAATTTTTCAGTTATCAAGATGTCTCATCTTTACCTCATATAGATGATTACATTTTCCATAAAAATTATTATATTTCAGTTGACATGGTGACTGCAATACTTTTCTTTGATAATATAACGCTATTAAAGGAGAGACTAGTGCTTGAGAATGATGAAAAACTTAAAAATCATGAAGAAATGAAGAACGGTGGGTATCTGAAGAAGGATAGAGATCTCAAGAACAATGGAGATTTGAAGAACAATGAAGATTTGAAGAACGATGGTGATCTGAAGAACGATGGACATTTGAAGAACAATGGAAATCTGAAAAACGATGACGTTAAGTCTGATAAAGAGATCAAAAACGATACACCCTTTTCAGAAATCGAATCGTCTTTTTTATTTTCGGTTTTGCATAATTTAGTCTTTGAAAAATTAGAACCTATAAGCACAGACTTGACACCCTATCGCTGGAAGACTATATGCATATTTCCTTTCAAATATCGATTTGATAATTTCAATAAATTGGACCATTTTAGTAAAATTTTGCGTGCTACTACTGTCAGTGAAAATAATGTTGTCAATCATATTCCTGAGTGTGAAATATATTCAATTCTATACTCTCATCCTAATGTAAAAGATGCTATTGGTTTAAACAGATTAACAAATTATTTTAAAATTATCAAAAAACTGAGAATTACCGATATTAAATCTGTTTTGGTAATAGAGCGTGTTCTGCAAGTCATAGGTGAATGCTTAGCACCAGAAGAAAAGGATGATTTTTCCTTCCGGAGATTTCTATCTTTGTGTTTACCAAAGGAAATTGTGCAAAAATTCCGTCGTTTAAGAAACGTCTTAACGCACTTACCAGGTTATATCTATCCAGCAAAAATTGAATGTGAGAAGAATATTTCATTATTTAGATCTATTTTACATGAAATTCGTAGATTAGAGAAATATTTTAAGCCAGTATATAATATTATAATACTGAGCTCTCTTATGTATTTCATAAACAAATTCAAGGAAGAAGTAAAAGATTTACCGCATTCACATTCTTATCCTTTTGCACATTCGTCATTTTTGAAGGATGCAGTTAGCGTAAGTGTTATACTTCTGAGTCATTATTTTTATCAAGTTAGGTCCGATTGTCATGATTTCTTAAAAACAGCTTTAATAAATTTAGAAGACGAAATCAAGGATGAATACCTTTCTCAAAAAGGTAATGTTGATGATTCCAGGAAGAAAATTATTTACCTACTGTGGCCTATTAAATGGTTATTAGAATTGCTGCGACAGTGTGAAATGCACGGTGTCGCTACTCCGTTAGACACATTTAAAGAATTAGAATCAAGCGATTCTCTAAATACACTGAATGAGAAAACTGATAATTTCATAAAACAGTGCTATGATCTTCTTCCAATATTTAATGTCACTGAGAAAAGGAATAAGACTTGTACTTTAAAATCTATTAAACATGTAGATCATTTCAAGAACATTTTGCTAGGTTTCATTTTGTCTGATAAAGAGAAGGATGAAATAAGAAAAGACATCCCGGAAAGAATAAAGCAACAGGTGTCTATGAAAGATAAACTTATTCGATCTATAGAAGAAGGATGTCCTTTGAAAGTTGATGTAAACTCAGCAGAATTTGAATTAACTTATCTTCCAAAAGCAAAGATGCGGGACTTGAGAGATCTGTATGAAAGTAACGACTCGTATGTCCTTACTGTTTTAAAAACACAAGATCCTATTGCAGAACTCGAAGAAATATTTACTAAAAATAGTGTTGATAAGAAACGATACGATGCTTTATGCGAAAAAATGCAGTTTTCGGAAAAAACAAGGAGAAAACTAGGCAAATTAGATGCAGGACAAAGGAAAAAATTTCAAACGCAAGCTAACAATCTCATAAGCTTACACAATAGAATACTGTTGTTAAAAACAATAATCATACACGAAGATGAAGAAATACAAAGACTCTGGTTTAAAATTAAGCGAGAACAATCTCGGCAGTTAATTGTTGAGAAGATTGTGCGACGGTATGTGAAAGACTTTCAGTTTCAAGCTGCTATTCAAATGCTTTTACTCGACTGCATGAATTTATCTCAAATAGTGAAACTTCCTAAAACATTGTGGAACAAATCTTCAAAACTTTACCAAGGAATTAATATGCGCAACATTATTAACCATGGAAATCCTTTAGTAGAAACCGTGTGCTTGTCGCTTGATCCGCAAGAATTGCCATCGGAAATTGTCAAGAGAGTCCTTATACTAATCAAAGATGAAGACGCTGTGAAAGCAATTATTGAGTTGCATGAGCTTGCCAATAACAATTTCACAAAGCTCATAAAAATAATTAATTGCGATGAAAACGATGATTATTGTGAACTAAGAAGTAGGATTAAGAATTGCAATGAATGGCGGAATTATGCACATTTTCTCTCTTACTCTCGCAAAGATAATGTTCTTTAGTACAAATAATTGTACATGCATGACATGCAAAATATAATAATATATAAAATATTCTATCTTGTCTCTCATGGATACATAAATTAATTAAAATCTGAATAATTTCAATGACCTGTTCAGATTAATTAGGTAAAAAAAAAAATTTTTTTTTTGATTTACCATTAATTTGTTTGTCATTCAGCTTGAACTAAATTTTCGGAATATATATGTCACTGAATTTTCATGATTGATGATTCATGTTTTTATGGAATTAAATTAATGTTAACTTTATCCTTAATTAAAATAAAATTGATGTTTTCTGGAAAAGGTTCTTGAAATTCATTTCACGCACTCCTAAAAATTAATAATTTATGCCTCGACAGGACTTTAAAGCTCCATAAAAAGAATCTCATGTAAAATTTATTTAATGCATCTAATAATAAATAAAGACAACACTTTTTCATGTAAAATACTTTGCTTTATCATGCTCAGATATCTCAACCAACCTTATGAAGCTAAAAAGAATTTAAATGGATATGTTTTCAATCATTTACGTATATGGGGTATAACTTTCCAATTTAGTGAAAAAGTGTCCAGATCAGGATTTAAATAAGGAACCTTTGGCTTAAGTTGCCAACAGCCTACCAACTGAGATATCTTGTACAAATCTGGCAGAAACAATTCACTTAGACAACCTTTTGATAATGACATCTGATCTGTTATCTGAAACAGCTCAACAGAATAAATCGTAGATAATGGAACTAAAGGGAAAGGTTGGATACGTAATTACAGTTCATTAATTTAACACAATTATTCTAACCAGTAGGGGAAATGTACCTAATATCGCATCCATTTTTAAATTTTGGTATAATTCGGTTTGACTGCACAGCAAATTGAAACTGATTGACGGTATGGGTTCATAAAACATTCTAATAAAACATTTTTCGCTTATAATGGTTTCCAATAAAATAAACATTTTTTTTCCAAATAAATATGCAAAACGCCTTAGTACAAACTTTCAAAAAGTGTTCCTAATATCGCACAGGAAGTGCGATATTCGAACACAATAAAATTCACTCTTTTCAAAATTTTTTGTAAGAAATATGAGTTGTAACGTTACTTTATCACTATTTATTTTTGTCCTTCAGTGTCGATTTTGGAACTTCATAAAGTTTTTAAGCTCGTCCCAAACCCGTTTCCTTGGACCGTACTGCCTGAATTGCTTTAATCATATTTTCTTCTTTCCACAGCTTTCTTTTTTTGGTTTCATCTGAAAAAAAAAAAAAAAAAAAAAAAAAAAAAAAAAAAAAATCAATTATGTATACAAAATTAATCCTAATATCGCACAGTGCGGTATTCGGAATAGTTAGTGGGTGCGATATTAGGAACATATAAACAAAAATATAAATGGCCGCCCTTTGACAACTTCAAGGAAATAATAAGCAAATCAAAACATAACAAAAAAAAACAATGGCACTGCGGGAGTGCCGACAGAAGTGAAAACGAACAATTACGTGTGTATTTTTTGAATCGTCAGGAAACGTTTTATTGAGCAGGAAATACTTTTAAATGAAGTGTTTTTTTTATTCATTATTATAAACTACTACTACAAAAATTATATTACAATTTTCATTTAATGCGCTATTGTACATGAAAAATAATGCATATTATTTTACATACAAAAATTGCAATCTATTGCTTAAAATGTAAATTTACAAATAAATGAAATATAAAATTTAATTAATTGGTATTCTTTTAAATGAATACCAACGAAACTTATGAATTTTCATCCACAATTTAAACAACTCTCAATACATTCATCATTTCTTCCATGAGATTTAGTTTCATATCTTTTGTAATAACATTTATCTGCAAAATAGGGTTCCCGCTTCCTATCACTCCAAAAATGACTTCTTTGCTGCCTGTCTTGTTTACGGTATTCGTGAACATTATGCTTTTTTCTATCTTCATACTGCGCGTATTGTTTGCGGTATCTATAATTTCTATCAACAAGCTTTTCTTTTCTATAAAATGATTTCACTTCATTTCCGTATCGGTAACCACGTTTCTTAAAACTTTCGTGAAATATTTCATTATTTTAATTTTTTTTATATTACTTCCGTCTATTTTTCTCGTGCTCGTTAAATTATAATATTTTCCGCGTTTTGTTATTTCATTTTCATCTTTTGATTTGGTCTCGCGAGTTGAGTCACTTTTATCTGTTTTCACCGCGCGTGCTAAATTTATCTTGAAATTATTTTCTGAATTATTTTTATTCATAATACCAATCATTTCGCTTTCTGCACGTGAACTATTTCATTTTGATACTTTCGCTTCATTGTATGAATTGGCAACATATACAGAGGTGTCGGTAACAGTGTCGCGAATTCAATGGTTTTTTTCCCATCTCAAAAATGCCCAACGCGCCTAAAGAAGTTTTCACTTCAAAATCAAAATTTGGATCAATAACAACATTTTTATAATAATTCAAAACTTGTATTACTTACCTTTGTATATTTATAATTTTTTGAAGTTAACGTTAAAAAATACTTTTAAATTAAAAAAATAATAATAATAAAAATAAAATAAATTTTCACTACTTGGAATAACTCTTCCCTTCGGCAACAAATATGACACTAGACTAAAATTGCAAATGGAGGATCACGTATCGATAACGACCACCAGAATGCAGCAGGTACTTAATTTAGAAATCATATGGTGCAATATTAGGCAAACTTTACATCAATAAATCATACTACATCTGGACACTTTTTTTACTCAGTTGGAAAATTACAACTCGTATGATTTATATTAATCGTCTAATTATTATATTAATTAATAAACTAGCCGCCACTGGCGACCAGTTTGGTCTCCCTTAAATGTATGTTCAGTATTGAAACACATTACTTTTATTCATTTTTTTTTCCTTAATTCTTCGCCAAATCGTAAGATTTTAATAGACAAATCAAGAACTTTATTATGCTTTGGCGATCATGGTAGCATTTCGCATACTTTTTGTTGTCATGCATTTCATCTTTCTTGACAAAAACTGCTTAATCCACTTAAGCATTTATGCTTCATATCCGTTTGCTTATCAGTGGCAATATGTTTTCTAATTTTCCGTAATTGGGTCCATTGCCAATTTGTGTATTTTATTTAATACGATTTGATGCAACGAAGTCCATTTTGTGAAAGTCTTTAATGATATCCACATTTACACTAAACCATATTGTTGCTAATATATATTTTTTTCCCGCTAACTTTGACTGTAGACTCGATTACGGAAGATTAGAAAATCTATAATTATTCTCATCCAAAACGTCTTGAATAATGTGCCATAATCGGGCTGCATATTATTACACGTAATTTTCGAGTATGGTTTAGTGAAACATTGAACTTTTGGAAGCCAGTTTTGATAATCCCATTCCCTTTAAACCACATTTTATCTGTCAGCACTTTTGTCCCGTGGCGTACAATCTGATTAAAATTCACGAACTTCCTCCTAGATGCCGATCTCTGTTCGACTTTGTTTTTCTCTACTCCCCTTTATTGATATAGTTCAGGAGTTTTACGAGGCTAACTAAAAAGACAGGCTACCGCAGTACATTCCACTTATCTTTTTTTACAGACCGCTAGAGTGACGTGATGCTCTTTTCGTACACCTTCATTGGTGCATTCGAGCATCACGTGACTCCCGCGGTCTGTAAAAAAAGATATGAATAAAGCACCGCGGTAGCCTTTCGTTAGCCTCGGGAGTTTTAGTAATTGCGTAATTCCTTACTTCGGCATTTCTGCTTAATATCTACTCAGACTGACTATTAAGATCCCTAACAGGTAAAATACGCCGCGCCTACAATTCTAATTACAGCAACCCGTTCTTTCTCTCTATATTGTAACTCTAGTTAATATTATGTAGTAGAAATATAAAAGGCAATTGACGACGATTTTATTGATATAGTAGATATAGATATGTATATTATATTCATTGGTATATAATATGTGATTAGAATATATATATATCATATTCATTCCGGTGGATATAACATACCGCCAATAAAACTACTATCGTAAATATCGAAGCTAAAAGTCATCAATATGATTTTATGTGTTTAATAAATGTATACTAAATTATTTTTTGTATTATTTTACTTTGATTCTATATTATTTACCATTTTTAATTATGGATCCTTTGGGTACAGCTGTCGCAGACGCACCGGGGTATCATTCTGGCGCCAAATGGTGAAACAACACGGCGATTGCGACTAGATTTTTATTCGTATGACAACCCCGTAGAGCAGATTCCGTATGTTTTATAATAAATTAAATATTGTGTGTTTTATAATAAATTAATCATTGTGTGTGTTTTTTAATAGAAAATAAACTATTTCATAATAAAATAAAAGTAACATGCTGTTTTAGCAATCTCTAACAGTTACCTAAAAATGGGGTTTTCTCGCCAAAATGGCGCAAAACAAAAATCGAGCCAACCCCGGTGCGTCTGCGACAGCTATTCCAATTAAAAATACATGCCGTTCACATTTTTCATTTAAAATAGAAAATAGATAAATAAGAAATACTATCATAAATCAAAACATTTGATTTAAAAATCAAAGTATCGTTTCAAATTTGCACATGCGAAAAATAAAAGCTGATATTGGCGATTTTAAAAACGCTATTGGCGAGATTTGCGCCTTAATAACATAAAAGTACTTAATGATGTTGCATATTTTATAAATGCATATGAAATTACTGTTTTGAACGCGATTGGTCACTTACAAAGGTAAATATGATTGGCGATTAACAATCTTGTTTGGTGATCTCTCTTCCTGACACGTATAATACATAAATACCAAATTAACTGACAATTCGTTTCGAAATTTGATTCATTAAATATAATTACATGAGTTGTATTTGTTTTTTGTTTACATTCAACTTACGTCAAGAAAAGATCCGGAAGGAAGTTGAGTTGTATAGCACTTCATCAAACAGAATTATGGTAAACTCTGATTGTCTCACAGGTCCTGGTGCGAATTATTTCTTTGACACCAGGCAGCGCTCCAAAAATTCATTCGCGAGAACTTGATTTGCAAATGATTACCTTCATGGTTGTATATTTCTATCGCTACGATGAACGAATCTCTTGTGTTTCTTTATTTTGATGGAATGAGATATTGGACTGTCAATCCAATTTTAACTGAAGTTATCTCAGAATATATACATGTTTGAGTGTAACTCATCTCTCAAACATAATTTTTTTTTAACAAACTTTCCAAAAATGGAACTTTTATGCAGTTTTATTCGAAAAAAATAATTGTGAGTAAAAAAGACTGCCCAAAATATGAAAAAGCGATGCGGGAATCCCGGAACTGTTGATGACAGTCACATGACTTACGCTTTTATTATATAGGTCGGGCATGTCAAACACTTGGCACAAACACGCTTGCATCAATGCGCTAGTCATTATGTCTTACAAGGGGACCGCCAAACATGATGCGCACATATTTTGATTATTTTAAGGTATGTTGTAGAGGTCATACCCCTAACTATTCAGGTCAAAGGTTTCCTTCAAATGGCCCTTAGTTTTTGATAAATTCGGGTTAAAGGTCAGTATACGTTTGAAATACCCATTAGATTGCAGCTTTGAACGAGATCAACGTGGTGCTGTGCTAACGTTTGATAGTTCGAAATGCCATCCTATGCCCTTTTTTTTTTTTTTTTTTTTTTTTTCTTTTTTTTTTTTTTTTTTTTTTTTAGTAATTTTATATTTTTGGCGCGTTGTATGTTTTAAGCAGAAGTGTGAATTCTGCTTCTTTGAACTTTTTTATATTTTCCTAATAAATTATATTTACATTTTCGAATTTTTCATAAAAACTTATAACTTTTCTGCAATTATTAAACTAATATTTCTATTTACGAAACTCCAAGCTAATTTATGTATAGATTTATTTATTTATTTATTTATTTATTACTTTTTTTATATTTTAAGCACAGTTCTGAAATAATACTTTTTTTTTTTATCGTTATACAATTTTAAATGAAAAATTACCATTTCTTTTGTATAACTTATACAAAATAGTTTTCACTTCGAATCTCCCAAACGTATGCGAGATTAGATCTTTTCAAAGAAATAATAAAATTTTAAAGCAATAACACTTATATTTAAGTTTTTACCAGTTGTATAAACATTTAGTGCACTCTAAATACATTTATCTGTAAAGTTCAAACTCAACATCATTTTTCATTTGCACAAAAAAATGACAGATTACATTTCAGATTTTTTTTGTAAAAACATTGCCAATATCATATGTAAAAATTCAACTGGAAATGCAAAAATCGTCTGTAAATGAGAGATAAAATTTACAATACATACAAAAAAATATTTTTTAAAAAATCTTCTGCTGCGACTTTCATGGTAATATCAGAATGAAATTGTTTTCCTTGATATAAGCTTTTTTTTTTAAGTCAGTTGCAATGTTTGGAGTAATGCTGTATATAGGAAAATTTTCTATATGAAAGTTGACAACAAGCTACAGATTTTAATATAATGGAAGGAACAAGCACTGATATGGACAATTCTGGTTTGGAAGAAAAACTAAAAGATGAAGTGACGAATGCTCTAAAATATTGCGAGACATTGTTAGAAAATGATAATCTCTTTTAAAATTCGCCATCTGATAATATTTCTAGTTAATATTTCTTAATTTATGCATTTTTCCAACATTGTTAAAAAAAAAAAAAAAAAAAAAAAGTTCATGTTAAGAAATTCTTTTATGGTGATTTTTAATGCCATTTTATGTTTTGAATATTTTTGCGATACGCATCATCACCCAATTAATTCTATATTTATGTAACTAAAAATGTCAATGATGGTAATGATAAACATTTTTGTATTTCATAAGTTAAGATGCTGCAAGATATTTAGAACTAATGAAATATTAAAAGGATATATTATTTTGTAAATGTTTTCCTAATCAACTACATTTTTTAAAATAGAAAATCCAAGTAAAATAATGTATGCATTATTTTATATCTATGATAAATAAATAAATAAACATAATTGCAAACAATAATAGTAAGTTTTAAAAAAAGACGGGACTTCTCGACATAAATTATCTTGGATTTTCGTCGACAGAAATCTATATATTTAAAACGCTAAGCGTTTTGTTTCGACAATCCGTGAGAACAAACTACTACATCAAATTACATCATTCTTTTTTTAAATGAAAGATATTTGGTCATAGATTTGTTATCGTACATTCGTTTGTTCGAAAATTTAATTAATTAGCCGTAATCTTAAATTAAAATTTTACCTCTGCTTATGACGTCATAAAGTCGGCAATCGGATTAACGCCCACTGTTGCGACGTACAGAGTTTATTTTCTAAACTCAATGATTGCGAGCTTAAAAAATAAATATTAAATATTAAAAGCACGTGACTTTTAGGCCGAATTTTTTAATTTGTAAGTTAAAATATAGTTAAAATGTTTAAGTATTTCGGTAAAAATATTTATTCGTGTGTTTTATAAGCAAATAAAAATTCATATTTACTGTGACGTCACGGAAATATTGTGCATTGGGTTCATTTTATCATTAAGCATTATAACTTTGTTGATGCCATTTTTTTCATTACAATTAAATGCAAAATATATTTTTATTTGTATGCATGGTGCTTAAGCATAAATGTACGTGTGAAAAGTTTGTACCGGTGAAAATGACGTTATGCTTAGCTTGAAATGCATTTTAACATTGATAAAACTAAAAAGAAAAATTTATATGATTGTGTCAACATGGCGTAATATTAACTGATATTTCAATTTTTAATTTTAAAGATTAGAACTGGAGCCTTTATTGGTTGCTTCATCTTGATTTCATACCTTGATTACATGTTACCAATTACTTTCTTTAAATTATAGGATTAAGTTATAGGAATTATAGGATTTAAATTATTAAGATTTCCTTTTTTAATAAAAAAAATCACAAAAGTAAAGAATTTCAGGAAAAAAAAACTTGAAATAATGATTGTATTTTTAGCTAGAATAAACAATGTAAGGTAATATTTTATAGGAATTATTTTGGTAGGTTTGTTATAAGTTTATTTAACAGTTCCTTATTAGCGGCAAAGTCTTATTTCTTTCACTGTGAATTTTTCTTTCGATGTCAAAAAATTGTAGTCTACTTTTGGACGCCAACCAAAACACAGTGGCAATATTTAGAAATGTATAACGGTTGTGACAACAAACGGCACTATCGCTTTAGCTTTCATCGCGCTTACATCACTTCTAAATACTAAAAATTTAATTTTTTTACTACATTTTACAATTTTAATTCTTACATCCTCAATTAGAAAAAAAAATTAGCTTTCGATTGAAATTTATTTGGAATCTGCCGCTTAATTTAACTACTTGTTAAATAATTTTCAAGCATGAAATATTTTTCAATTCTATCTCAACAATGACCATCCGTTTGTTTTAATAATGTAAAATAGCCCCTTGGAAAGTTGCAACAATTGAAAATAGGTATCCCTAACCTTCATGAAAGGTAAAAAAAAAAAATAATCATAAAAACCTGATAAATCATAAGATCAGATTATCCATAAGATAGAGTATTTTGGCGCTAATATAAAATCTGTCAAAAGAAAAAAAAAACTATTTTTAGTTTATGATTAACATAAAATTGATATGTTGAATTCGTTGATGTATATATTGAATCAGAATATGCTAGGAACTGTTATTTATTATTTTTTTAAAGATCCATTGGATATTTAACTGTATAAGAGACCGACTGTGATGGAAAAGGAATAATCATCCTGATTATGTAAAGGGATAGAAGAAACCATACAAATAAATTACAATTGAAAACATTAAAATTCTCCCTCATCTGCATTTTTAACAAAAATTCGTCATTTTTACATAAAAATTGATTAGCTTAAAACAATGGATGCGTTTTAGAAGATATGGATTTGTAACGAACAATGATTAAAGAGGATATTTTAAAACTTTTAATTTAAACATTTTAAAACTTTTTTTAACGTCGAATTTTAACGGTGCCTTTGGGCAGATGCAATACATATGCGCATAGGAGCTCATTCGATTGCATTATCACAGGGGGGGGGGGGGGGGTGTGCTTATACTATGTTCTTTTATTTACTGAATATGAGATGAAAGTAGGAAATTTGTTTGATACTTTATGATAGGACTATTTGTATGATACTTTATAGGTCCATAACCATATAGGTTTGCATCGGAAATAGCATTTCACTGGGGGGGGGGGGGGGAGGATTTTTTAAAATAAAATATTTGTAAGACTGTTTCATACGAAGACCTACTTAAATAATAAAGAAGCTTATTTTACTGATATTGTTATAGTATTTTTTTCCGTCACGTTTTGACGGGTTCCATTTAGTATGCATTTAATGTGTTTAAAAATATGATTGTTTCTCAAACTTTGAATCTGAAAAACAAGCGAGTACGAGGTATTATTACGTATTACGTAGGTCGCGGTACGAGCCACCATCTGGACAGGGTATATACGGCAGATGCCATTTTTTCAGTACAATTAAATACAAAATATATTTTTATTTGTATACATGGTGGTTAAGCATAAAAGCAACGTATATAAAGTACGTGTGAAAAGTTTGCGCCTGTGAAAATGACGCTATGCTTATCTTGAAATGCATTTTTACATTGAGAAATTTAAAGAGAAAAATTTATAGGATTGTGTCAACATGACGTAATTTTAACCGATTTTTAAATTCTTCATTACAAAGAGTAGAATGTATAACGATTGTGACAACAAACGGCGCTATCGCTTTTGTTTTTATCACGCTTACATCACTTCTAAATACCGTACAATTTCAATTTATACATCATCAATTATAAAAATGTTAACTTTCGAATGAAATTTATTTGAAAACTGCCGTTTAATTCAACAACATTTTAAATAATTTTCAAGCGTGAATTATTTTTTTAATCTATCTCAACAATGGCCGCCAGTTTGCTTCAGTAATATAAAATAGCACCTAGGAAAGTTGCCACAATTGGAAATTGATTTCCCTAACCAACATAAAAAGTAAAGAAAATAATTAAAAAAAAAACTCTGAATAAATCATAAAATTAGATTAACAATAAGTTAGAGCATTTTGGCGCTAAACTGAAATCTTTCAAAAAAAAAAAAAAAAAAAAAAAAACGATTTTCAATTTATGTTCAACATAAAATTGATATCATGTTGAATTCGTGTTGATGTATGTGTTGCATCAGAATATGCTTGGAATTGTATTTTATTATTATTTTATAGATCCATGGTGTATTTCACTGTATAAGAGGGTCAAAGATCACGAATGTGGATAAGTGATAATCATGATTATAGAAAGGGACCGAAAACACCATACAAATAAATTATCCTTGAAAACATCAAAAATCTGCCTCATCTGCAGATTGTATATTATTATTGTAAAAAAAATTCTCCATCTTTACATAAAAATTGATTAGCTTAAAACAATGGATGCCTTTTAGAAAATATGGATTTGAAACGAACAATGATTAAAGAGGACATTTTAAATTTTTTTATTATTTGAACATTTTAAAACTTTTTTAACGTCGAATTGCGACGGTGCCTTTGAACAAATGGAATGCATATGCACATAGAAGTTCACTCGGTTGTATTATCACAGGGAGAGAGACGTGTGCTTTATTTACTGAATGTGATATGGACGTAGTAATATACTATTTGTATGATACTTCATAAGTCCATGAAATTTTCTTTTTTGCAGTGGTGAAAATGTCGAAATTATTTGCATTAAACAGTTGTTTACGGATTGTTTGTTTGGAGTTTGCATCGGAAATGGTACTGTATTTCACTGGGGAAAAAAACTTTTAAAATAAAATATTTAAAAGACTTTTTCATACGCACCCCTCTCTTAAATAATAAAGAAGCTTATTGTGCTGATATTGTTATAGTATTTTTTTTCCGTCAAGTTTTGACGGGTTCCATCTAGTATTAGTTTAATATTTGCAGCCAAAAGTTTTAATGAAAAATTCGAAAATGTAAATATAATTAGGAAAATATAAAAAAGGTTAAAGCTGCAGAATTCACACTTCTGCTTAAAACGTACAACGCGCCAAAAATATAAAATCATTTTTAAAAAAAGAGCATAGGATGGGACAGAACCCTTGCATTCCTTACTGGAATCGCGAACGCTAGATCTGCACCACGGAGGACACGTTCAGAATGGCAATCTAATGGGTATTTCAAACATATGCTGAATTTTAACCCCGAATTTCTCCAAAACTAAAGGCATTTGAAGGAAACCTTTGACCTGAATAGTTAGGGGTATGACCCCTACACTATACCTTAAAATCATCAAAATCTCTGCGCATCATGTTTGGCGGTCCCCTTGTTAGAGATGACAAACATCAGAAAGATATGTATATCAATGTTACCAGTTGGACGAGATTTTTTATTATTCAGAATGCTACCACTAATTTTGTATAGTAATATTTGTCTCATTTATTATGTCATTAAAAGAGGGGAATATTTTGGCTCCTCTAAGATGTGATCTACAACTACTCATATACATATAATACGAGCACGAAACTGTTGCACAATAACCCATAATTTTAATATTAACAATGTTATTTTTTTAAATAGGATAATGCCTTTCTTGATGTCAGAATGCATCCAGATAAAGGTTTTAACCTTCATAGTTATTCATTTCCTCATTACTTTACCATAAAATCTAAATTATAATTTATATTTCACCACGTATTTTACCATGTATATGAATGTAAAAATTACATTCTAAAATTTTGTAAAACTCTTACCTGATAGAAAATCTCTAATAGTAGATTCGGATTCTAAATGCTAACAAGTAATATAAGAATTTTTTAAAATTCCTACTTTTTAATCATAAATATATAAAATAAACCCGTGCAGCATTCATGTCCCGCGTTATCTTTATTGAACATTATTTTATAATCATCGTTGCGGTATTTTATTTTTTGTTGGCATCACTAATTTGAGATAAATCTTTCCTTTCATTTATGAAAACAATGGGAGGAATTTTTTCCCCCATATAAAAATTAAAATTAATTAATTTAATTTAATTAATGAATTAATATTTGAAAAAACTGTATTAACATCAAATGTCATCCAGTACAAGTTTTAAAAAAATTATTTGAACTTGAATGGATGAATAGAAAATATTTTATTAACGATTGAAAACTCCAACAAGATATATATAGAGAGTGTGAGCTAATAGTAGGAAATTAAAAAATACATAAAAATTGTTTATTACAAATCAGGGTACTTCTCTATTATCCCGTCGTCCAATTTTCATAACAAAAAACTATCGCCAAACTGTAACACCAAATAAACGGGAGAACGTTGCCATTGGAATATCAAAATAAATAAATAAATAAAATATAAGAATTTAAGGACACAATTGTTATTTTAATTAATGAAATAACTAATAAATCAGTAAAACATAATGAAAAATACACGCAAATGTCGAATTAAATACCACTTGGTGGCATAACAAACACGTATAATGCTTCTGACATCAAGTAAATGGAACTGCATTTTTGGCGTTTAATCTTACAGTTTGGCGATAGTTTTTTGTTATTAAAAGTGGTCGACGGGATAATAGAGAAGTACCCAAATCAGATACAAAATGGCCGTTGATTAGTGTTATTATGTGTACTTACTTAAACTTCTATTTATATAACTAGTCGCCACTGGCTACCAGTTTGGTCTCCCTTAAATGTAAAAATTGTAACACGTTACTTTTATTCATAATTTAATATTTTTTTCCCTTAATCCTTCGCCAAATCGTAAGATTCTAATAGACAAATCAAGAACTTTTACGATCATGGTAGCATTTCATTATAACATACCGCCAATAAAACTACCATCGTAAATATCTAAACTAAAAGTCGTGTATATGATTTTATGTGTGTAATAGATGTATGCTAAATTATTTTTTGTATTATTTTACTTTGATTCTATATTTTTTACCATTTTTAATGATGGGTCCTTTTGGGTACAGTTGTCGCAGACAACATTATAAAACAATAACGATAATAAAGAGTCGGGGTATCATTTTGGGGCCAAAATGGCGATTCTATGCCTGGCAATCCGGCAGTTTCGGCTAGATTTTGCTTCGTATGGCAACCCCGTATAGCAGATTCTGTGTGTTTTGTAAAAAATTAAATATTGTGTGTTTTATAATAAATTAATCATTATGTGTGTTTTTTAATATAAAATAAACTATTTCATAATAAAATAAAAGTAACATGCTGTTTTAGCAATCTCTAACAGATACCTGAAAATATGGTTTTCTCGCCAAAATGGCACAAAACCAAAATCGCGCCAACCCCGGTGTGTCTGCGACAGCTGTTCCAATTTAAAATACATGCCTTTCACACTTTTCATTTAAAATAGAAAATTAGAAAAATAAGAAATAATATCATAAATCAAAACATTTGACTTCAAAATCAAAGTATCGTTTCTAATTTTCACCCGCGAAAAATAAAAACTGGTATTGGCGATTTTAAAGATGCTATTGGCAAGATTTGCGCCCAAATAACATAAAAGTACTTTATGATGCTTATGTATTTTATAAATGTGTATTAAATTACTGTTTTGAACACGATTGGTCAATAACAATGGTAAATATGATTGGCGATTAACAATCATTTTCGGTAATCTCTCTTCCTGGCACGTATAAAACATAAATACCAAATTAACTGACAATTCGTTTCGAAATTTGATTCATTAAATATTATTACACGAGCTGTATTTGTTTACATTTATCTTACGCCAAGAAAAGATCCGGCAGGAAGTTGAGTTGTACAGTACTTCATCAAACAGAATTACAATAAACTTTGATTGTCTCACAGATCCTGGTGTGAATTATTTTTTGACACCAGGCAGCGCTCCAAAAATTCATTCGCGGAGAACTTGCTTTGCGAATGATTACATTCATGGTTTTATATATCTATCCTTCACGATGAACGTATCCTTTTTTTTTTTTTTTTTTTTTTTTTGTTTACTTTCATTGATATAGAATTTGAACTGCGAATCTAATTTCAACTGAAGTTATTGCAGAATATATACATAATTGAACGTAAGTCATCTCTCAAATATTAATTTATTTTGAACGATCTTTCTAAAAATGTAACTTTTACGCAGTTTTATTCGAAAAAATAATTTTGAATAAAAATGGCAGCCTGGCATATGAAAAGTGAAGCGGACATCCCGGAACTGTTGATGACAGTCACATGACTTACGCTTTTATTATATAGAATAAGCAAGTGAGGTGACGATTCCGGGTCTTACACATCCTAGAGAAAAGACAAACGTATCGCAGCCATGATAGGCGTAAGTATTCCGATGCCGTAAGCATGTCGATTGTTCAACTTATGGAAATATACACATAATCTGCTTTGTATCATATCTATTCTTCATTATTTTCTCTAAAACCTTCAAAAACTATCCAATTACAATGTTTTAAGGTCTAAATTTAAAATAACCATCACCAGAGAGGATATGTCCTAAATATTTAACTTTCTGAACTTCAAATTCACATTTGTCTTTATTTAGTTTTGCTCCAGCATTTCTTAATGCTTGTAGGACTAATCGAGTATTTGATCGAAGAGTATTAACGTCAGGCGCATAAATCAATATATCGTCCATTGAATTTTCAACACCTGGAATGCCTTGTAGAATTTTCGCTATTACACTCTGAAAAATTTCTGGAGCCGTTTTTATACCGAATGGAACTCGAAGGAAGGAATATCTTCCCCATGGAGTACTAAATGTTAAGAATGGCTGGGGTAGGAGGTGAAACTTTCAGCTGCCAAAATCCCTTTTTCACATCTAACTTCGTGAAATACTTTGATCCATCTACATTAGCTATAACTTCTTCTAAAGTATTTAGCGGAAATTGTCTTCGCAAGAGTATTTTGTTCAAATCAGAAGGATTAATGCAAATTCTTATTTTTGCGTTTTGTTTCACAATAACATTTTTGGTTAGAAATTGGTGTAGCTACATCTGTTTTCTTAATAATTTCATCCTTAACCCTTCTATATAGCTCTTGTTTGACGATATTTCTTATCTTAAACGGAACTCTTCTTGGGGTTTAATCTCTTTTTGAGTGCATTCTTCTGAAAAATCGGCTGTGTATTCGAAGTTTTTTATACACCCCATTCCTTGAAACAGATCTTGAAATTCATCCTGCTGTAAATTAACTAGTTCAATTCTTTGAATTAATCCGGCCTCCATACAGGTTAATCGACCTAGGATTGGACTAATTCCTCCATGTGCAATTATTAATTTAAGCTGTATAGGCTTATCTTTAATTTGACAGTGAACTATAGATTCTCCTACCACCTCAATAACATGACCAGAATATGAGAGGAGTTTACGGACATTTGTAGGTTTTATTATTAGACGTGATTCTTTTGCTAAGCGAAATGGTATAACATTGTACTGGGCACCGGTATCAAGTTTCATTGGAATAGCTTTACTGTTAATTATAACGGTCTCGCACCAATCTAATTTATTAGGGTCTATCAGAAAATTATCATCTTCGGTAATCGTATTAACATCTTCAATTTCCCGCACTCTGTAACTTTTCTGGTTTTGGACCTACATTTCTTTGCAAAATGATTTTGTTTCTGGCAAATCTTACATCTCTTGCCAAAAGCAGGGCATTCATTGATTTTATTCATTCGTCATTATTATTATCATAGTTATTATCGTCATAGTTACCATTATATTACACTTCAGATCTGACAAACAGGTATTGGATTCAGAAGCATTTGATTCAGTTTCAATTATGTAACCGTCTTTTACAAAACAGTTGTGTGCGGTCGATGAAATCACGTCACATTCCTAAGCTTTGGCTCAAGCTTTCATCAGCTCTGATACACAGGTTCTGAAACTAATGTTTTCACTACAATGTCTTTTTTATGTATTTTTCGATAATGTACTTCAAGATTTTTTATTATTCCTTAGACTAATGGCTGAAGTTTAGAAGTTGTATTGACATGAACAAAAATAACTTTGATGTTCTTTGATTTTAATTTTGAAGCACGTTCTTGTGGATATACAAAGCAGTTGTATATCAGCAATGGAAGGTCAGAATGGTAACTGTCTGACTCTAATTGATATTTTTTGCTTCAATGTATTTGATGCCATTGCGTCACTGCATCTTCTATATCATTGAATAGGCATAATCCCATTTCAAGTCACCATTTGGTGCTTTTTAAAAATGATGCCACATTGGCGATTTCTAAATTGTTTACTTACATTTATCATATTGTAACCCACAATAAGCAAGTGGTAAAATGTTAACATTCTTAATCTCTATAATAAAACCGTATGTCATGTGACTGTCCTCAACAGTTCCGGGATGCCGCTTCACTGTTTCATATGCCAGGCAGCCATTTTTATTCAAAATTATTTTTTCTAATAAAACTGCATAAAAGTTACATTTTTAGAAAGATCGTTCAAAATAAATTAATATTTGAGAGATGACTTACGTTCAATTATGTATACATTCTGCAATAACTTCAGTTTCAATTAGGTTCGCTGTTCAAATTCTCTATCCATGAAAGTAAACAACAACAAAAAAAAAAAAAGATTCATTCGTTGTGAACGTTTAAAATATTAAACCATGAATTTTTGGACCGCTGCCTGGTGTAAAAAAAAATAATCAGCACCAGTGAGACAGTCAAAGTTTACCATAATTCTGTTCCATACAACTCAACTTCCTTCGGATCTTTTCTTGATGTAAATTGAACTCCGTGGTTGAACTCATGTAATAATATTTAATGGATCAAATTTCGAAACAAATTGTCAGCTTTTATTTTTCGTGTGTATTAATTAGAAACGATATTTTAATTTTGAAATCAAATGTTTTGATTTATGATAATATTTCTTATTTATCTATTTTCTATTTTAAAGAAAAATGTGAACGTCATGTATTTTAAATTGGAACAGCTGTCACGGACGCACCAGGGTTGGCGGAATTTTTGTTTTGCGCCATTTTGGCGAGAAAATCCCATTTTCAGGTACCTATTAGAGATTACTAAAACAGCATATACTTTTATTTTATTATGAAATAGTTTATTTTATATTAAAAACACACACACAATGATTAATTTATTATAAAGTGGGTTAAGCGGTTTTTGTCAAGAAAGATGAAATACATAACAACAAAAAATATGCGAAATGCCACCACGATCGCAAAAGTTCTTGATTTGTCTATTAGATTTTTCCGGTTTGGCGAAGGATTAAGGAAAAAAATAAATTATGAATAAAAATAATTTGTTACAATGCTTAACATACATTTAAGGGCGACCAAACTGGTCGCCAGTGGCGGCTAGTTTTTAAATAATTACACATAGGAAAAGTAATGGTTTTAGCGATAAAAAGTCACTGAAAAATAGATTGCATTTATACGAGAGTAACAATGTAACGAATGTAAAATTTTATTCGTTCAAAACAATTTGGACAAAACAATGATAATTTAAATACAGAATTATTAAATTCAACATACACAGTTGATTTTTTTTAGATACTGCATTTATGAGTTAAATAAAATATTTTATTTGACAAATTTAATAAGATAGATATAAAAAAGATAATATGAGCAGTAAAAAACAACGTTTTTATTCACATTTCATCGATATTACATAAAAGTTAACGATTAATGTGAAGTTGAAAAAACGAAAATACACGAAATTCGTTAATGCCGCGATCACTGTACCGCACGTATGATCGCTTCACGAACATGAAACCGTAAAAAAACATCAGTGGATACAGCAACCTCGTCGTATCGGAATCCCAAGAAATACACGAAATTCGTTAATGCTGCGATCACTGTACCGCACGTATGATCGCTTCGCGAACAGGAAACCGAAAAAAAAAAACATCACTGGATACAGCCACCTCGTCGTATCGGAATCCCAAAAAATACACAAAATTCGTTAATGCCGCGATCACTGTGCCGCACGTATGATCGCTTCGCAAACATGAAACCGAAAAAAGACATCTCTGGATGCAGCAACCTCGTTGTATGGCGATCACAAAAAATACACAAACTTTGTAAATGCGACGATCACTATACCGCATGCATGATCGCTTCGTGAACATAAGACTTCCATAAAAATTGCAGTCAATTAATTTTTATACTGTTCTAAAGAAACAAGAGTAACCACTCACAAACATTAAAAAAAAGAAGAAAAAATCAAGCTTTAAATAAACAAGCAGATGATGAAATTTTTTCAATGCTTTTTTTCTTTTAATATCATGACATATCCATTTAATGACGTAAGTGTTATTTAATTATATTAAAAAAATGTGTTAAATAACTAATAAACCATTAAACATCATTAAAATACAAATAAACATCGAATAAACAATCACTTGATGACGTAACAAATACGTCATACGTAACAAACGCGTCATCACAAAAAATATCATAGCTCAGCCTTTCCAACAATAAAAGAGCTACGTCTGGCTGACTATCGACGATTTAGCAAGATTTCGCCAATTGGTGGTCTCAAATAGGAACCAACCCATTGAATATAAAAAGGGGATTTTGACTTCCCCCAACTGTCAGCGCTGGTGTCTCGGTCTGGGAGAATAGTGATAACAATTGTTTTTCTTAGTGTGAAAAAAAGTTGTTTTATTTAGCACCAAGCAGAGTGGAAAGTATTTAAATGTGTTCATTTTCATACAATCCGCTGAAATAAATTCTCATATCCATCGCAACAGCAACCTCTTAATTTGGATTCTGTACACGTACAAAAGTGGAATAAACTTCGTTATATAGAATATATTTTTCGTAATATGGAGATTAATTTACATGCTAATGGTGTTCAAAGTCAAAGTTCTGCTGAAAATTTCGTTAAGTAGAAAACTTCGTTAAAGGGAAGTTCCACTGTATTCCATATAAATAGCACTTAAAATCATAAAATAGAGAAGTGGCCCGTATAAAAACGCAAAAAAAATATTCGTTTTACATAAATCTTTTTTGTTTTTTAATATTTCCGGAGGCACAGATAAAAAGGTAAAAATCTCGTTCACAATTACCATTACAATTTTAAAATATATATATACCAAATAGAAAAATATCTATAAAAACTGCAGAAAAGATATATTTGCATAATATTAGATCTACAGAAAAATATCGTTTGAAAAAAGCAACCCTAAACGCTGTAGATCGCAACAAACACTTCCAAACACTTATCACCAAAAAAAAAAAAAAAAAAAAAAAAAAAAAAAAAAAAAAAAAAAACTCGCCAAATTTACCATTACAAGATATAGGACTTTTTCCCCCACGCCCGTTAAAATATGGCAATTAGCAGCAAACCTAATTAAAAAAACCTTTCCTCTATACCATGCATAATTAATACGTATATATGTACATGAAGTCATATGAATTCATGTGACTACATACATACATATATTGAATACACATACCTGACATGAAATCGTTCATGATTTCTTTGGTGAATATCCGCTGACATGCGTATAATACGAAAATACCTATTTCACCTCATAAACTTTTTGTTAATGTACCTTAATTTATAAAAAAAATGAAAGTAACAGATAAATAAAAAGAAAACATTGTCAGATATGATATTTACTTAATTTTTCATTTCGTTTAACAATGTTACAATTTCAGAATTTAAACAGGTTTACTAAATTTTTTTCGTTCCATTTGTACAAAATAACATTGAAGGACATTTCATTTTACGTTCTAAATTGAATCATACAACTCGTCATCAGAGTCAATTTCATACATTTGTAAAGAGTTTTCGTCCAAGCTTATTTCTGGATGCCTGCTTTCCCTTACGAGTGCTCCGATTAGCTGTCTGTCAGATATCGTGTGCATCTTTCTCATGAATTCACTTTCTAAACGTAGTTGGTTTCTGCCTTTTTCCCAAGTGTTGTTGGTTTCGTTCAGTACATACTGCTCAGCATGCCTATATAAGTTGTCAACAACAATCAGTTGATCGTTGAAAACATAAGCAACCGGTACGGGG
The DNA here is from genome assembly GCA_963931845.1 of Maratus michaelseni. Lineage (NCBI taxonomy): Eukaryota > Metazoa > Arthropoda > Arachnida > Araneae > Salticidae > Maratus > Maratus michaelseni. The sequence goes on along the minus strand of OZ007590.1, from coordinate 22,680,816 downwards.
CAAGGATTTCCAAATTTGAATGGCAAGTCATCTATCCTACTCCATTCATTTTTCAATATATCAAAAACCTCAACGATGTTTGTAAATTCGCCAGAACCATCAACTCCACCAATAATATAGAGCTTTCCATGACAAATAACAAAAGAAAATGCACTTCGATAAGTAGCTGGTGGGGGAACAATAGACCAAGAGTTCGACTCTTCTTCATATACTTGTGTTAACATGCTTAAATTTGTAGGCACCTGACCCACTAGAAAGATTTTATTCTCTGATGATACAGACTTGAAGTGTGAAACGAACGACATATATGTTGCATCAGACCATAGGCTGTTTTCCGTATTATAAAATTTTACTCTTAATCTGTCGTTAATGGGGATAGATATAAAACAAATGTTTTTCCTTAGAACTACCGAATTTGCCCATTGAGAAACATCAAATGAGGTCGCCGCTACATGCCATTCCTTTCCGTATAAGTCAAATACCCGAATATCTCTAGCAAATACATAAATGTTACTTCCAACAACATGTGTGAAAGATGATGATTCAGTATCGACATCACCTACTTTTCGCCATATGTCTACCCTTTCATCGTAGGTGACAAATATGCCATTGTCATCTGTCCAATCATCTGTCCAATCAATCATCATATTCATACAAAATACATGTACATAATTAGGAAGTCTATAACTGTAAAAATTGGAAATTGGAAAATTTTCAAAAGTTTCTGGATAGCTTTCAACAATTATTTTAAGTGTATCCCATTTACAATGATAATAGTGGCGTGCTATGTTCTCTGACTCTTCCCAATAGAGATTGTTAGATAACACTGTGATTATTTCAGTGGCAAGGGATTCTTCGATATCTTTAAATTTCAAACACTTTATAAAACCACAAATTTCTTTAAACCGCTTAGGTGAGTCTCCACTTGCCCACTTTAATATGGATTCCCAAACTATATTTTCTCTACTCACTCGGAGACTGTTGTCTCGTAAAATCTCTTTCAAATTTTTCAATGGTATTTTTACAAAATCCACTTCATTTCTTTGCACCATCCTTTCAAAATCTGTCTGGATCATTCTGTAGCATAACTCTTGTAAACGCTCATCACCTGTTTTAGCAGAAGCAACATATATTTTAAAGCAGCTTTCCGTTGATAACACTGATTTCGAGAACATTTTTGCTTGAACGTATAGTTGATCTATTTGTAAATAGTCTGAACCAATCATGAGATCAATGAAATTATCTTCGTTAAAATTAACTGATCCTGTGTATACGAAATGAAGAATTTCGTTCAGAATTTTTCCTCTCATACGAATTGGAATGTCTTGCGTGTCATTTTGATAAATGCAAAATAAATCCCGGAAAAAAAAGCTTTCATTCGCTAAAATGACTTTGTGAACATCAAATCTCCATCCATCATCTGAAAGTAATTTAGAATCTCCTAAAACTTGGAGATATTCATTGTCATGAATGTGTTTTTTATAAAATTGATTGCGATCCATGATAAGATTTTAGATACGTATTTATTATTAACATGAAGTTATTTTTGAATTTCTAATTTTTGCTAGTGTTGCCAGCTGATGAAAGAAAACATTCGTGGTAAAATAAAAATGTATATGTCCCTCGTTTCATTTAAGTTTGATCAGTTTTTCTTTTTTTTTTTTTTTTTGTATGTGTAAAAAATAAAATGCACGAACAAACTGATAAATTCTGGATAAAATAACAATTGTTACTAATTTTTAGCGACAGAGTGCTCATTATATGTATGTTAGATTTTTACGAGGATTCAATTTTTCACGAGAAACTTGCAGCTGTTTAAAGATGATGAATTATTTCAGTCGCTCGATTAAGAAGCATGGCGAGGAAGTCAGGCAATGAGGGAAACCAATGAGAATTTCTCCAATAATATTCCTTCAGTTTTCCAGATAATTAGTTTATTCCGGAACAGGAGATATGACAGCACAATTTCCACAGGACACAGATGTGTTCTAAAGCCTTAACTATAAATCACGATCACGACATCGTTAAGTTGTTCTTAAGGGGCTGTTGAGAAATGCTAAGTCGTAGAACACCAGATAACAATTTGGTCAGCACTTCAAAACACGACAAAAATCTACTCTCCGAACGCTTGCCATCGGTTTTTGTTCAATACGCGGAAAGTTACAGAAGCGACGTAACGGACTGCCTATATAACACTCTTGTAGCTGCAGTTTGTACTATTTTAAAAAATACTACCTGGTTTTTAGCCTTTTTTTAGGGTTTGGGGGATTTTAGGGGTCAGAGTACCACTGAAAGAAAGATAGCACACTTTTCTTTCTGCAGGGCTTTGTAAAAAGTCTTGGTAGCAGAGTTTTTTTTTCATTCTTGCCCCCTCCCCATTATTTTGTCCTGCAAGCGTCCTTGATCTTAAGACCAAAAATAAATAAAGCAATGCGATATTTCAGACACATTAATTTTATTAGCTCACAGGCTATCAAAGCCCGTTCTGTATGTATGTACGTAACGCGATAGATAACTCTTGACAGAAATAAACGTTTTGCTTCGAATTTTGTTTATAGGTTCCTTGTGATAAGGCGCTTCCCTGATTAGTTTTGGAAGTTGATTGGTTAATTATAAAGGGGGGAACGGGGGGCTAACCCCCCTTAATTTAGATAAATGGTTTTTTCATGCAGAATTATCCAATTTTCTTCAAATTTTGTATATAGGTTCATTGTGATAAGGTTCTTTTCTGATTAGTTCATAGGTTAAGTATAAAGGGGATAACGGGGGGGGGCTAATCCTCACCCCTTAATTTAGATAAATTAATTTTTCATGCAGAGTTATCCGATTTTCTTCAAATTTTGTATATGCGCTCATTGTGGTAAGGGGCTTCCCTGATTAATTATGGGTCGTCATTGGTGAAGTGTAAAGGAGGGGAACGGGGACTAACCCACCCCCCCCCCTCCCTTAATTTAGAAAAATGGGTTTTTCATGCAGAATTTTCCGATTTACTTCAAATTTTGTATATAGGCTCTTTGTGGTAAGGCACTTCCCTGATTAGTTTTGGGGGGTTCATTTGTTAAGTATAAAGGAGAGAACGGGGGAACTAACCCCCTTAATATAGATAAATGTGTTTTTCAAGCAGAATTATCCGATTTTCTTCAAAATTTATGTATATGTTCATTGTGATAAAGCGCTTCTCTGATTAGTTTTGGGGGTTAAGTATAAAGGGGGAGACGGGGGGCTAACCCCCCCTTAATTTAGATAAATGAATTTTTCATGCAGAATTATCCGATTTTCTTCAAATTTTGTATGTAGGTTCATTGTGGTAAGGCGCTTCTCTGATTAGTTTTAGGGGTTCATTGGTTAATTATAAGGGGGAGAAACGGGGGATGGTCCTCCCCCCTTAATATATTGTCGATTTCTCTATTTTTCGAGGGCTTATTTCAAATTCTTTGAAATAAGAGTATAATATACAGTAATAGCCTGTGAGCTCACTGCCGTCAGTTTAACCGGGCAGTTTTCTTTTATTTTGTACTTTTTATAGTGATTATTAATTTGTATTACTATGAGAATTGGATGATCAAACTCGTACTAATTTCCTTGAATTTTCTTAGATCAAATATAAAGATAACAGAAGCTTCCTAATGCTACATGTGATTGTGCATATTAAATTTTATTTTGAAATATAAACTAGTAATAAGATAATCATAAAATGTAACTTTTATGAGAAATTTGTTTTTTCCATATTCAATTTTTTTTTTATTAAGTTCCTACTATTAGCTCACACTTTCTCTATATATATCTTGTTCAAATTTTCAATTGTTAATAAAATATTTTCTATTCATCCACTCAAGTTCAAATAAATTTTTTAAAACTTGTAGTGGATGACAGTTTATGTTAATACAGTTTTTTTCAAATATTAATTCATTCATTAAATTTAATTCATTAATTTTAGCTTTAAATGGGAGAAAAAAATTCCTCCCATTGTTTTCATAAATGAAATGAAAGATTTATCTCAAATGAGTGATGCCACAGAAATAAAATACCGCAACGATGATTATAAAATAATGTTCAATAAAGATAACGTGGGACATTAATGCTGCAAGGGTTTATTTTATATATTTATGATTAAAAAGTAGGAATTGACTTAACAATTTTTTTATATTACTTGTTTCTTTTTTGTATGCACAAATTGTAGGATTCAAAAAGTCCCACCATGGAGAAAGTTAAAAAGATACTGCAAACAACATCGAGCAGGGTCGATACAAGGTCAAGTTCTACATAAAACTGGTCGTTGGGGGCCACTATAATACTTACCCATCATGGAAATGCACATAATATAAAATATGAAAATAAAACATGCGTAAACTATTTATAAAATGCATTGCAATTCGAATAAAGTCGTGGATTGATGACGTCATGAACTTTAAATGCTCTATTACTGAATTGCGTAAAAGAAACATCATTATAACTCCAAAATTGATAGTCATATTAACTAACGGTTTACTGCGTCGGATTAACCTAGATTTACAGGTCTGCACGGGCCGAAATTTCCGGGCATAGTGTGACTCAGACACTGTGTCCGATGCTGATCTCTACATGGACATGTTATATTTCTGTATTGATCAGGGTTATTTATATCTGATATTCCTTTTAAAAATATCATTATGTTTGATACTTTCATATATTTGATATTTACTTTCAAAATATCATTCTGTGTGATATTTTCAGTCAAATAAGTGTAAATGAATTTTTTAACTTTTATTGACTGTGTCGTTTTGTAGATACTTTTACTTACCCATCATACGTAGTATAGGGTAAGTCTTGTAATCGTTTTGAAAATCGAAAAAAAAATTTTGACGGATTTACACGTTTCAGACACTGGAGATTCCGAAAAACATATTTTTAGAAAAAAAATTTTGCCGTCCGTCTGTGTGTCTGTGTGTGTGTATGTCTGTAAACGCTCTATCTCCCGAAAAAATTGAGATAGAGACTTGCAATTTGGTATGTACTTAGTATGTAATAATGGGAAGAAGCCTATTTCATTTCATTAACCTCGATTAACCGGAACTATTTTATTCGGACCCTCTAAATATTCGTTCTGATAAAAGGTATATAAAAATTTTCGAAATTGTTTATTTTAAGAAATGAATATAAAAGACAATAAAAAAACATAAATTTTACATAAAGCATGAAGTCGATCGGATAATTAGTTGCCGAGATATTTGGAATCCTATTTTCCACACTCTTCGATTTTTCATGACCCTGTATTTCATCCAAATTTCACTTCAAAGAGATATTTTAATTGGAAATTTGACGCTTAATCAGATGCAATAAACCGCTAGTTAATAGGATTATTATTTTTGGAGTTATAAGGAAAAACCTCTTTCAAGCAATTCAGTAATCGAGCCTTTAAAGTTTGTGACGTCATCAAGCCACGATTTTATTTGAATTGCAATGCATTTTATAAGTAGTTTACACATTTTTATTTTAATATTTTACATTATGCATATCCATGATGGGGTAAGTATTACGGTGGCCCCCAACGACTAGTTTTCTCTGTCAGTGGCTTTTTTTCAGCCCCCCCCCCCCTCCCAACCCCGGAAAAAGTCTTATCTAAGCTTTATGTTTAAAGCTGAATTTTTAAATGTAGAATCAATAATTATGTGAGACAATATTAACATATAACAACAATTGGGAAATACACTGTCTAATTAGGTAATTATTTATTTACAGCTTTATTAGAAAGAATTTTTTTTAGTTTTTGTTTTATCTGTGTTTAAGAATATCACACAATGTTACATTTAAGTTCAAATTTTGAAATAAAAAAATATTTTGTCTTTATAATTTCATTGAATAAAACATAAAATTTTCATGGTACTTGATACTGTTGTTGTTATTGTTGTTTTTTTATGAAGGCCGATTATCTACTCGAGGGATATAGGCCCTAGAGAAGAATGCCCTCCGTGGGGGTCTTTCTAAGGGATTCTAACCCGTATTTACTGCAAGGTTAGAAGAAAACCACAGAAAACTCCGAACAGTTAGGTCGACGAGCGCGACAGGGGTCGATACTTGATACTGTATCCTATATTTTGTTTTTCGATTGAGTGTTAAAAGAAAATTGTTTCTGCATTCAATTAGTTCATCTTCAGTTTTGTTATACATGCGGGGAGGGGGGGAAATAAAAACACATTTAGAATATTAAGTATTGCGCGGCAGCGCAATACTTTTTTTATTTCCAGTGCGACTTCTTAATGTTAATTTAACACAGCATCTCCCGTTGAATGAGTTAACTACTAAACTTTTTCCCACTTTTGTACGCGTTGCCACAAAATTTTTACTCTGTGCTAATTCTAATAAAATTTGAAATAGTGAAATTGTTTGGCTGACGTCAGAATCAAAACAGATGATTAAATGCCGTTGCATATAGGTGGATTATGATCCAGGAGAAAAAAAATACGTATTTATTTTATAGAATAAATATGCTATGTATGTATAAAAGTTACCGAGTGGATTATGTGTGTTAGTGTAATTCTTATTTTTCATATTTTAGCCCTGGGAAGAGCTTAATTCTTAAAGGGACCATTTTTTAGTCTTCAAAAAGAAAATGATGAAAATGAATTCGACTAATCTAAAGGTCAGATGTCATCGAAATCATTTCCACTATCATCTGTGTCATCAGTGTGCTTCATCAGTGTCAGTATCAGATTCGTTATCATCCACCTCAATAATTATTTTATCCACGAGATCTTCTACAAGTCCGTCATTTTTCCAACCAATACTCATTTTCGATCTTCTCAATATGTTTGCAATGGTTTGCCCAATCACTTGCAGAAATTTTTGAGAATGCCTTGTTAAGTAATGACTGCAACTTTCCCAAACTTAAATCGGCAGTTACGTTATTATCCTTCTATATTTAAAAAAAAGTAATCTGGAACTGAGCCAAAAACGATTTAGAAATGGACTAATCAAATTCTGCGTAGATATTCCGGGTTATTCTCATCGCTTTTTTATTAGCGAATTTTTTGAGAAGCTATTACTTTTTTTTCTAGCCATCCTACGGATTCGAAAATCATACTACCAGACGCGAAATATAACAAGCTTTCAGAAATTAAAAAAATTATCACGGTCGGACAATAAAAACTCAAAAAATGCTTAAAAATCGAGTAAAAAATCTTTTATTGAAAAAGTCATTTTTTTATATTGTTGCCAATTTCTAAATAAGCGCAAAGGATTATGTTTTATCTCAAATAAAAAATGTATTTGCGCGAGACTATTAAAAACAATAATGAAAGTTTAAAATAATAGTTAAATGATCACGTGTTGAAAGCAGGAAATAAAAAAAATTACGTCATAAAAATTGTGTTTACACATGAATATTAAAAATAAAAAAGATGAATTAAATGAAAAATAATTGTAACCAGTTAAATAAAAAAGCATTATAACCTGATTACAGAAGATAGTCGCCGTTCGTGATACTAATCATCATCATCTTTTTAAAACAGGATACATTACCAGGTTTTAAGAGGCTGTGAAATCAGAACGGGGGTTGGTGAGCGTAGCGAGCAGGGGGCAGAGCCCCCTAGTGCCCTAGTCTCTTATATAATTTTTAACAGATGACCAAAATGGCTTGGGAAATTGGTATTTTCAAAGATTTTTCAGCAGCCTCTGCCTTAAAGAAATTAGACGCGTTATTTATTATTTCACATGCTTGAGAAAGCAATATTTTTCCTTTTTTAAATGTAGATGTCATTTTAGAATAGGAATATCTGTCAGTGGTATTTAATCAGAGACGACAATCAATGATTAAAGGTTTAATCAGCGATAAAAAAATATAAAAGCAAACGCGCAATAATCAGAAGAGAACACACAAAAAAAAAAAGTCTGTCAATGGCGGAAGCTCAAAGCAGACTGCTATCTTCTCCTCTCCTCTTTTTCGCGCCTAAAGCTACAAACAAAGCCAACAATACTCCTGACCACTCGAAAATTAAGTGGACGAGTCGGTTTCTATAGTGACCACAGGGAGAAACAATTTTCTCAGAGTTTTTCTACTGACGATATGTCAGTCCCACCAGCCGAAACATTCTAATACAATGTTTACATTGAGAAGAGCTAGCAGGCGATCCCATCGTTATCTTTTCAGCAACGTTGTACATTTATTGGATTCCATTTTTTAGTACTATTTTGTAGCACATTTCCACACTATTATGTATTCTTGGCGCTGTACTCAGACTGTGCTTAAAGAGACGCATTTGTCCAAACTATGGTAAATCTACTTTCAAGAAATTGGCGATACTTGTCTGGACGAGTCGATTATACGCTCATACTAAAGAATAACACTTTTCTGTAATCTGAGATTGATGAGTGAAGCTGCGTTTTCACTGGTCGACCCAACTACCTAAAAATCCCAGCGACCCAAGACCTTAACCTAAGAGCGTTTTCACTGGTTACAGGGAAGCACTAGCGCTAACCAATCATGAACAAGGTTTTACTGCGCAAGCGTCATATTTACGGATCGATGTCAGCTGTGAATGATTATAAACATACACAAATAATTATTTGTTGTCCTTATCTTGTTAATAACAAATGTTTTGCGTGGAAATAATCCAAAGTTTTGGCTAGTTTTCGCTATTAAAGGGTCTTAAATAATGCCACACAAAAATGTTAATCTTCCGTTAATAAATCAATGATAACTATTAATTTTTTTGTGGTTTCAAAAAATAAAACATATTTTTTTAATAATGACGAACGTAAATCATAAGATTTCGAAGTCACTCAGAATACAGTGAAAGCTCATTTTATCTGAGAATAATTTTTATAGCATATGACTTGTATATCTAAAATTATATTTCTGCTTTTCACAAGTTAAATTAAAAGTCTAAATATGTTTTTGATATTTACTTCAGTGCTATACACAATTTATTTGTACATGCATATATCATTTTTGTGCCAGTGCAGTTATACTTTTGAAACAAATAGTAATATTTATCATTTATTTAAAAACACCTTTCAGGATTGTCATTATACATGAGGCTTCTCCAAGGTAAGGTACATGCTAATAGCATGTATCAGTTGATCACACTGGCAGCTAGTTTTATCAAATAATCACTACAATGTAGAATTATAGAATGTAGTTACATCTACTTTTTGTGACACCCCCAACCCCTCCCCACAAAAACAAAAAATAAGTCTTCACAGTAAAATGCAAATTAAATGTATTTAAAATTGTAAATTTTACTGTATGATTGATTTCACATCAAAGTTTGATGCAGATTTTTTTTTCCCATCTCTCTCATGGGTATTTTTTTTTAATTATGTTTTGCGAAAAATAAAATGATTTAACAAAAAGTCAAATCCAGTTACTCTTAAATTCAAACTGATATATATATATATATATATATATATATATATATATATGTTAAGTTTACCTTTTTGGCGAGCTTATTTTGTTTGCAAATTACACATTTTAAATCCCAACAATTTTTTTTCTTTTTTAAATGTAAAGTGTTCACTTTTATAAAAAAAATAATTTTGTGAAGGTAATTCTTTTATTAAGAATAATTTTGTGAAGTGGTCCCAATTTTTGTCAGAAGCAGTCACTGATTTTTCAAATAGATCACAAAAAAAAAAAAGGTACTTTTATGTTAGCTGGGCCAATATTATAGTATCTTGCCAATATCTTTTTTTCCCCTCCAGCTATAGCACCGTTTATTTTTCACTTGCTTAGATTAGAAACAATGGCTTGATGTTGAAATAAAATATTTTGGTTTTTTGTATTATTTCATTTATTATTATTCATCTTTTAAATAAATGTACTTCAAATATATGTGATATGTGTATTTTAAATGAAAAATTCATATTTTAAATAAAATGAATGATAAGTCTATATTTCAAAAGAAATTAATAGAATACGAATAATGGTAATAACAACAATATTTAACGATTAATCTCATGTGCTAGGCTGACATAAAGCCAACATTGCATTTGGCAAAGATTCAGATTTTTTGTTGTGATAGTTCGTTAAATTTAAATAGTTTTACATCATTGTTTTTTAAAATGTATATACATAAATACTTTAAAATGTGAAAAAATAGGGCAGGTATATGAATTTTTATGCAATATTGCTTAAATAAATGCATAATTTAGTCATTTTCGGTGGCATGGATGCCATAAATGGTGGTTTATCGCTCTTTTCTAGCAATCGTGAAAGTGCTACATTGGCGATATGTTTTTGCTTATTTTGTAATTACGATTAATAATGAAGAGGCAGATATTTGTATCAATCACACAAGTCAGATGTATGTTCCCAATAAAAAAAATAATAACGAAGGCTTCTCTTAGTATTTGATTAATCTAAATTGTTTAAAAATCAATACTAAAAGTTATACAGAAGAGTAAACAATATTTAATTTGTTCCTAAATGTAAACTTAATATGTCATTTATTTGTATTGTTTTATTTATAACATATTATTTCTTTCGTTTAGATTTTATCACTTGAAAGTTAAATCAGATTTTTTAAATTAATTATCCTTACCAAACTTAATAAGCTTAAAAAGATTGTTATAAAAATAACAATGTTAATAAACTTAAACTGTTAAACTTGCATATATATTATATTAAGCTTAACTGTTTACATTAAACTTTTTCTCCTCATCGTTTAAAATATCTTAAACGTTTAATTGTAAAATTTAAAAATAAAGTACAGTTGGAAATTTTTAATTAATAATCAAAATAACTGTTGAAGATTTCAATTACAAATAATATGAGGTTGTGAATCAATATTTTATTTTCAATATTGTCACAATAAAAAATAATTTAGACTAATAAAAAAAAAAAAAAAAAAAAAAAAATCACTCATTTACATGAAACTATTCCAACGTTCTACTACCAACAACAAATTATAGTGTAAACATTAAAATTTCAAGAATTAGGGATATTACATCAAATATGCTGCAGTCAATCACTTAGTCTTATAGTTTTTTCACTCTAAATAACAAACAATAGAACCTAATACTATACTAATTTGTGCTCTAAATAGCGTCACAAAAAATAGAGTGAACACTAAATTCTGCAAATTTATTCACAGAATAAACATAAAGAAGTATTTTGTTTTCTTATTAACAAAGGTTTTAAAATATTTTAGTATTTGATTTCAATAATAAATAAATAAAAACCCGTTTTTATATTTTTGAATGTAGTTAAAAATAAACATAATTTGAGAATAGTAAATATTTACTGTGTATCGCACTAAATAATGTTACAAGTTTTTGAATGCATCTGTACATATATGTGTCTAAAATATATATATTTTTTTTTCCATACAACTATGGTTGTTGTATTTTTAAATTGTTAGTCAGAATAAAATAAGAAATAATCCTCTAAAATAAAACCGTAAGTCATGTGACTGTCCTCAACAGTTCCAGTATGCCCGTATCGCTTTTTCATATGCCATGCGGCCATTTTTATTCAAAATTATTTTTCTAATAAAACTGCATAAAAGTTACATTTTTAGAAAGATCGTTCAAAATAAATTAATATTTGAGAGGTGACTTACGTTCAATTAGGTATATATTCTGCAATAACTTCAGTTGAAATTAGCTTCGCAATTCAAATTCTCTATCCATGAAAGTAAACAAAAAAAATAATAATAAGATTCATTCGTCGTGAAGGTTTAAAATATTAAACCATTAAACCATGGATATAATCGTTCGTAAAGTAAGTTTTCCGTGAATGATTTTTTGGAGCGCTGCCTGGTGTCAAAAAAGGAATTCGCACCAGGACCTGTAAGACCATGAACCTATATACCTGGACTTCTAACGAAATAGCCTTTCCAAGAAGGAAATCGTTCCTCGAAAAAAGCCTCAAATAGGTGGCGCATGTGGAGATGGTTTCTGCCTACGTCACTAAATTCGTCTGCTTCACCGTTTGACACTGACAGTGACAGCCATGGTTCATGGTGGCGCTAGTGCAGCACGGTTTCTGGCCAGCTGCGCAGAACGGTGCGCGTAGCTGTGCAGCTGCCATTTCGTGCCGAAGTCTCGGCACGATGTTATCACACGGCGTTAGAAGTCCTGTATAGAGGTTCATGTGTAAGACCATCAAAGTTTAACATAATTCTGCTTGATGAAGTGCTTTACAACTCAACTTCCTAAAGAATCTTTTCTTGACGAAGTTGAATGTAAACAAATACAGGTCATCTTCTAAAATAAAACCGTAAGTCATGTGACTGTCCTCAACAGTTCCGGTATGCCCGTATCGCTTTTTCATATGTCATGCGGCCATTTTTATTCAAAATTATTTTTCTAATAAAACTGCATAAAAGTTACATTTTTAGAAAGATCGTTCAAAATAAATTAATATTTGAGAGGTGACTTACGTTCAATTAGGAATATATTCTGCAATAACTTCAGTTGAAATTAGCTTCGCAATTCAAATTCTCTATCCATGAAAGTAAACAAAAAAAATAATAATAAGATTCATTCGCCGTGAAGGTTTAAAATATTAAACCATTAAACCATGGATATAATCGTTCGTAAAGTAAGTTTTCCGTGAATGATTTTTTGGAGCGCTGCCTGGTGTCAAAAAAGTAATTCGCACCAGGACCTGTAAGACCATGAACCTATATACCTGGACTTCTAACGAAATAGCCTTTCCAAGAAGGAAATCGTTCCTCGAAAAAAGCCTCAAATAGGTGGCGCATGTGAAGATGGTTTCTGCCTACGTCACTAAATTCGCCTGCTTCACCGTTTGACACTGACAGTGACAGCCATGGTTCATGGTGGCGCTAGTGCAGCACGGTTTCTGGCCAGCTGCGCAGAACGGTGCGCGTAGCTGTGCAGCTGCCATTTCGTGCCGAAGACTCGGCACGATGTTATCACACGGCGTTAGAAGTCCTGTATAGAGGTTCATGTGTAAGACCATCAAAGTTTAACATAATTCTGCTTGATGAAGTGCTTTACAACTCAACTTCCTAAAGAATCTTTTCTTGACGAAGTTGAATGTAAACAAATACAGGTCATCCTCTAAAATAAAACCGTAAGTCATGTGACTGTCCTCAACAGTTCCGGTATGCCCGTATCGCTTTTTCATATGCCATGCGGCCATTTTTATTCAAAATTATTTTTCTAATAAAACTGCATAAAAGTTACATTTTTAGAAAGATCGTTCAAAATAAATTAATATTTGAGAGGTGACTTACGTTCAATTAGGTATATATTCTACAATAACTTCAGTTGAAATTAGCTTCGCAATTCAAATTCTCTATCCATGAAAGGAAACAAAAAAAATAATAATAAGATTCATTCGTCGTGAAGGTTTAAAATATTAAACCATTAAACCATGGATATAATCGTTCGTAAAGTAAGTTTTCCGTGAATGATTTTTTGGAGCGCTGCCTGGTGTCAAAAAAGTAATTCGCACCAGGACCTGTAAGACCATGAACCTATATACCTGGACTTCTAACGAAATAGCCTTTCCAAGAAGGAAATCGTTCCTCGAAAAAAGCCTCAAATAGGTGGCGCATGTGGAGATGGTTTCTGCCTACGTCACTAAATTCGTCTGCTTCACCGTTTGACACTGACAGTGACAGCCATGGTTCATGGTGGCGCTAGTGCAGCACGGTTTCTGGCCAGCTGCGCAGAACGGTGCGCGTAGCTGTGCAGCTGCCATTTCGTGCCGAAGTCTCGGCACGATGTTATCACACGGCGTTAGAAGTCCTGTATAGAGGTTCATGTGTAAGACCATCAAAGTTTAACATAATTCTGCTTGATGAAGTGCTTTACAACTCAACTTCCTAAAGAATCTTTTCTTGACGAAGTTGAATGTAAACAAATACAGGTCATCCTCTAAAATAAAACCGTAAGTCATGTGACTGTCCTCAACAGTTCCGGTATGCCCGTATCGCTTTTTCATATGCCATGCGGCCATTTTTATTCAAAATTATTTTTCTAATAAAACTGCATAAAAGTTACATTTTTAGAAAGATCGTTCAAAATAAATTAATATTTGAGAGGTGACTTACGTTCAATTAGGTATATATTCTGCAATAACTTCAGTTGAAATTAGCTTCGCAATTCAAATTCTCTATCCATGAAAGTAAACAAAAAAAATAATAATAAGATTCATTCGCCGTGAAGGTTTAAAATATTAAACCATTAAACCATGGATATAATCGTTCGTAAAGTAAGTTTTCCGTGAATGATTTTTTGGAGCGCTGCCTGGTGTCAAAAAAGTAATTCGCACCAGGACCTGTAAGACCATGAACCTATATACCTGGACTTCTAACGAAATAGCCTTTCCAAGAAGGAAATCGTTCCTCGAAAAAAGCCTCAAATAGGTGGCGCATGTGAAGATGGTTTCTGCCTACGTCACTAAATTCGCCTGCTTCACCGTTTGACACTGACAGTGACAGCCATGGTTCATGGTGGCGCTAGTGCAGCACGGTTTCTGGCCAGCTGCGCAGAACGGTGCGCGTAGCTGTGCAGCTGCCATTTCGTGCCGAAGACTCGGCACGATGTTATCACACGGCGTTAGAAGTCCTGTATAGAGGTTCATGTGTAAGACCATCAAAGTTTAACATAATTCTGCTTGATGAAGTGCTTTACAACTCAACTTCCTAAAGAATCTTTTCTTGACGAAGTTGAATGTAAACAAATACAGGTCATCCTCTAAAATAAAACCGTAAGTCATGTGACTGTCCTCAACAGTTCCGGTATGCCCGTATCGCTTTTTCATATGCCATGCGGCCATTTTTATTCAAAATTATTTTTCTAATAAAACTGCATAAAAGTTACATTTTTAGAAAGATCGTTCAAAATAAATTAATATTTGAGAGGTGACTTACGTTCAATTAGGTATATATTCTACAATAACTTCAGTTGAAATTAGCTTCGCAATTCAAATTCTCTATCCATGAAAGGAAACAAAAAAAATAATAATAAGATTCATTCGTCGTGAAGGTTTAAAATATTAAACCATTAAACCATGGATATAATCGTTCGTAAAGTAAGTTTTCCGTGAATGATTTTTTGGAGCGCTGCCTGGTGTCAAAAAAGTAATTCGCACCAGGACCTGTAAGACCATGAACCTATATACCTGGACTTCTAACAAAATAGCCTTTCCAAGAAGGAAATCGTTCCTCGAAAAAAGCCTCAAATAGGTGGCGCATGTGAAGATGGTTTCTGCCTACGTCACTAAATTCGTCTGCTTCACCGTTTGACACTGACAGTGACAGCCATGGTTCATGGTGGCGCTAGTGCAGCACGGTTTCTGGCCAGCTGCGCAGAACGGTGCGCGTAGCTGTGCAGCTGCCATTTCGTGCCGAAGTCTCGGCACGATGTTATCACACGGCGTTAGAAGTCCTGTATAGAGGTTCATGTGTAAGACCATCAAAGTTTAACATAATTCTGCTTGATGAAGTGCTTTACAACTCAACTTCCTAAAGAATCTTTTCTTGACGAAGTTGAATGTAAACAAATACAGGTCATGTAATAATATTTAATGAATCAAATTTCGAAACGAATTGTTAGTTAATTTGATTTTTATGTATTATACGTGGCAGGAAGAGAGATCAGAAAAATGATTGTTTGCCAATCATATTTACCATAGTTAATGACCAATCGCGTTCCAAATAGTAATTTAATATAGATTTATAAAATACATAACATCATTAAGTACTTTTATGTTATTTGGGTTCAATTCTCGCCAATAGCATTTTTAAAATCGCCAATACCAGTTTTTATTCTTCACATGTTCAAATTAGAAACGATACTTTGATTCTGAAATCAAATGTTTTGATTTATTATACTATTTTTTGGTACTTTTCCGTTATACGGACACCATTGTCGCCAAGCATACATTTGCATACATTTAATACATACATTTACATGCATTTACATACATTTACATATATACATTTACATACATTTACATACATTATGCATTAGCATACATTTTGGCATGGTGTCCGTATAACGGCAAAGTACCTATTTTTTATTTTTCTATTTTCTATTTTAAATGAAAAGTGTGAACGGCATGCATTTTAAATTGGAAAAGCTGTCGCAAACGCTCCGGGGTTGGCGCGGTTTTTGTTTTGCGCCATCTTGACGAGAAAATCCCATTTTCACTGTTAGAGATTGCTAAAACAGCATGTTACTTTTATTTTATTATGAAATAATTCATTTTATATTTAAAAAAAACACACAATTTTATTAAAAACACACACACATGCATTAATTTGTTATAAAACGCACAATATTTAATTTATTATAAAACATGCGGAATCTGCTCTACCAGGTTGCCATACGAAGCAAAATCTAACCAAAAACGCCGGGTTGGCCAGGCATAAAATCGCCATTTTGGCGCCAAAATGATACCCCGGTGCGTCTGCGACAACTGTACCCAAAAGGACCCATCATTAAAAATGGTAATAATATAGGATTAAAGTAAAATAATACAGAAAATTCTTTTTGTATACACTTACTAAACACATAAAATCATATTGACGGTTTTTAGATTAGATATTTACGATGCAAGTTTTATTTGGGGTATGTTATATCCACTGGAATGAATATGATATATATTCTAATCACATATTATATACCCATGAATATATTATACATATCTATATCAACTATATCAATAGAACCGTTTTCAATAGTCTTTTATATTTCTACTACGTAATATTAACTATAGAGTTACAATATAGAGAGAAAAAATGAGTTGCTGTAATTAAAATTGTAGGTGCCAATGTTAGCGCGGCGTATTTTACCTGTTACGAATCTTAATAGTCAGTAGACATTAAGCAGACATGCCGAAATAAGAGAATTACGCTATTATAAAAACTCCTGAACTATATCAAGAAAGGGGAGCAAAGAAAAACAAAGTCGTACAAGGCATCTAGAAGGAAGTTATTTTAATCAGATTGTACGTCACGGGTCAAAAGTCCTGACAGAAAATATGGTTTAAAGGGAATGCGACTATCAAAACTGGCCTTCAAAAGTTCAATTTTCCACCAAACCATACTCGAAAATTACGTGTAATAATATGTAGCCCGATTATGGCCCATTATTCAAGACGTTTTAGATGAGAATAATGATATATTTTATAATCTTTCGTAATCGAGTCTACAGCCCAAGTTAACGAAAAACAAAAACAAATATTAGCAACAGTATAGTTCAGTGTAAATGTGGATATCATTAAAGATTTTCACAAAATAGACTTCATTGCATCAAATCGTATTAACTAAAATACGCCAATTGGCAATGGACCCAATTACGGAAAATTACTTAATATGTTTGAGAATCCCCGCATTAGCGAACATATTGCAACTGATAAGCAAACGGACATGAAGGACAAATGCTTAAGTGGGTTAAGCGGTTTTTATCAAGGAAGATGAAATACACAACAACAAAAAATATGCAAAATGCTACCATGTTCAAAAAGTCCTTGATTTGTCTATTAGAATCTTCCGGTTTGGCAAAGGATTAGGAAAAAAAAATTAAATTATGAATAAAAGTAACGTGTTACAATGCTTAACATACATTTAAGGGAGACCAAACTGGTCGCCAGTGGCGGCTAGTCTTCTAAAATAAAACCGTAAGTCATGTGACTGTCCTCAACAGTTCCGGGATGTCTGTAGGGTGCGGCTCGTAGAATATTAGAAAGTAGCGTGAATAATATATTTATTCTCGTAGATAATCGTCTTTATAAAACTTATTAAATATCACAAAAATACAGCAGCCAAACGATATCATTTTATTCTTTTTCTTTCATTCTAATGACAACAAAACCTGGACCGTTGCCAGATTTCAAATCAAAAATGTTCCGATAACTTTAACAAATAAATGAAAAAATTAAATTAAATAAATGGAACATGGAGTTAATAAAATGGATATTCAGTTGCTCTAAACTGAGTAATCGAGCCACTACATTTACTCCCCTACCAGTAACGAACGTTACGTTAAAAAAAAAAGGTAGGAAAGTACAAAACATATAGAAAACAATATATATATATATATATATATATATACAAAATAAATACAATTTTAAAATTATTCAAAATATTTACAAAAGAAATAGTTATAAAACACTTCAGCAAATTTTTAGTCTCTAAATCTTACTGGAAGTTTAATTGTTCTACCAGTTCGTGATTGTTTCAAAACAGATACAGGCTTTTCCACTGTATTACCAGGTTGAATAAAGTTTCTATTGTTCAGATTTTGTGTAGATGAAGTCTTAACTTGTAACTGAGTTGCTTGTTCAGGGTGTGAAACTATTTTGGGATCATCTGAGAGAATATATGCTGGTTTCAGTCTATCTATAGATACATTCACATTATTACCTTTAATTTTTATAGTGAAATATTTTGAAGAGCGACTAATTACTTCATAAGGACCTTCATATGGTGGTTCTAGTGGTTTGCGTACTCTGTCTATCCTTAGGAAAACGTGTGTACTTGATTCCAAATCCTTATGAACAAATATATTCGGAATATATTTATGTTGAATTTTTCTTGGTCCAATTAGTTGAATCTGCTCTTGTAATTTATGAATAAAACTTCCTGGTGAGACTTGCATGGTACTCGGCTGTAAAAATTCACCGGGCAGCCGAAGTTTCTCTCCATAAACCATTTCTGCTATAGTGTAGGGAGTATCTGTTCGAATTGCTGTGCGAAGACCCAAGAGAGCTGTAGGTAAGGTTTCAGTCCAATTTATTTGATTATGCGCTTTCAGAGAAGCTTTTAGTGATCTGTGGAGCCGTTCTACTTTGCCATTGCATTGCGGATGATAGGCTGTTGTATGTTGTAGCCTAATACCGCATAATCTTGAAAGGGCTTGTACTATTTCTGAATAGAATTGACCTCCGGGATCAGAAATGAGCTTTGAAGGTGTTCCGAATCTAGAGATCCAATTATTATAAAAGGCTTTTGCTACAATCTCTGCCGTGCTGTTATCCAGTGGAATGGCTTCCATCCAGTTGGTGTATCTGTCGATGCAGGTTAAGCAATAGATGTTGCCATTTGATGGTGGTAGTGGACCCACGAGATCAATATGGACTACTCGAAATCTCTCTGAGGGCTCTTGAAATTCACCAATTGTTGATTTTGTATGACGAGTAATTTTTACTTTTTGGCATGAAATGCATGATCTAGCCCATTTTGTAACATCTTTATTAATGTTAGGCCAAATGAATTTCGATGTTATTAGCTTAACTGTTGATTTTACTCCCGGATGGGATAATCCGTGAAATTTCTGGAAAATCTTCATTCGGTAAGTATGAGGTATATAAGGACGAATATTGGAAGTAGAAACATCACACCACAGATTCTGACCAGAAGGAAGAGGGTATTGTTTTAACTGTAAAGTTTTAGACTTTTGCAAATCTTTAATTTCTTCGTCTTGATATTGTTCTTTTGCTATTTCATCATAATCGATTACTGTAATTTCTTCAAGTCTTGATAATGAATCTGCTACAATATTATTTTTACCTTTGACGTATCTGATGTTAGTAGTAAATTCGGATATATATTGTAGTTGTCTGCACTGTCTTGGTGATGCTTTGTTAGGCTTTTGCAAAAAGGCATACACCAACGGTTCATGATCCGTATAAATCGTAAAGGTTCTTCCTTCAAGTAAGTATTTAAAATATTTTACCGATAAGTAAATGCCTAATAGTTCACGGTCGTATGTGCTATAATTCTGTTGAGTGACGCTTAACTTCTTTGAATAAAAACCGATAGGTTTCCAAGATTTATTTTCGTATTGGTGCAGGTCAGAGCCTATGGCCAAATCTGATGCATCTGTAAACAAACCTAGAGGTAAATCAGAACTTGGGAAGGATAATAAAGCTGTATTTGCTAGATCTTGTTTGCAAATTTCAAATTGCTTTCGTGCTTCTTCAGTCCAGTCAATTTTTCTTTTATCTTTTTTCTTGGAACCTTTAAGGTATTCATGTAGTAATGCTTGGTGTTTAGCAGCATCTTTTAAATAACGACGGTAAAAATTAATCATGCCAAGAAAAGTTCTTAAATCATGAATGGTTTCTGGTAATTTATAATTTAAAATAGCTTGAACTTTTTCTGGTAAGGGACGTGAACCTTCGGGTTCGGGTGTAATAAGATAACCTAGAAATTCTATTTCTGGAACTGCAAATACTGATTTGGAAATATTGATTCTGAGGCCGTATTTGTGTAATCTTTCAAAAACTAAATTAAGGTGATTTTCATGTTGGTTTTCATCAGCAGAAGCAATTAGTATGTCATCTAAATATGGAAAAACAAATTCAAGATCTCTTAACACTTCGTGAATAAATCTTTGGAACGTTGTGGGGGCATTTTTAAGACCAAAACTCATGACATTAAACTCATATAATCCAAAAGGAGTAATGATAGCTGTCTTACATTTATCCTCTTCTGCAATCGGTATTTGATAGTAAGCTTTAAAAAGATCTATTTTTGAGAAAGTTTTTGCACCTTTCAAAATATGATGAAAATCGTCAATTCTGGGAATTGGGTATCTGTCAGGAATGGTACGGGAATTAAGCTGTCTGTAATCACCACAAGGACGATAAGATCCATCCTTTTTAACCACTAAATGTAATGGACTTGCCCATTGGGATTTAGAAGGACGAATAATATCATTGTCGAGCATGTATTTAAATTCTTCTTTGGCTATTGCCAGTCGTTTTGAATCGAGTTGACGAGCTTTATTGTACACTGGAGGACCTTCCGTACAGATAAAATGCTTCACATCATGCTTGGATGTTGAAATTAGCAAATTTGGCTTCGCAATATCGGGATACTTAGAAAATAAATTTTGAAATTTAACAGTTTTGTTCAGTGTGCCAATATTGTTAAGAGCAATTGAAGAAACTTCACCTTTTACACAAAGTTTTGTTTCTCCATCAATTAACTGTTTATTTTTCAGGTCAATTAGAAGATTATATTTATTCAAAAAGTCTGCTCCAAGAATTCCTTTTGTGACTTTAGCAATCACGAAAGGGAATTGAAAATCCCTTCGAAATCCTAAGTCTAGATTTAGAATTTTAATGCCAAAAGTTTCTATTTCTGTTCCGTTTGCTGCATATAGCTTATAATCGGAAGATTCTTTGTTTTTTCCAGTGGCTGGAAGAACACTTATATCAGCACCACTGTCAACTAAAAATCGCAAATTTGTTCTTAAATCTTTCACATATAATCGAAATTTGCGACAACTTTTGACATTTTCTGCAGTAGTATGTGCCGCTAGATCTACTGCAGATCCAAGTTTTCCTGTTTGGAATCGATTTTTTTGTTCCAAGCACATGGCTGAATGCATTTATCAGGGAAACAACGATTACGGAAACGGAAATGAAAATAACACAGTTTGCCGTTAGGATTGTAGCGCTGACGAGACCTGCTTCGGGAGCGAGAACGGTTTTCGTTATTTCGAAAGTTAGGCCTGGATTGTCGTGAAACGCACAGTTGCGAAATTTGCTGTTCTAGAGAAGCAATTCGATTTAAAAGTTCATTATTGGCAAACGACGTCGTGCTATCATTAACAATTTCAGTTTTATTACTTGTGGCAAAGATTTCGGTTTTGGGATTCATATCGCTGATTTTGTCTGCCATTACAGCTAATTTATTTAAATCTTCTTCACTAACAAGCAATATATTTTTTATGCAATCGGGCAATTTTTCAAGCCAAAGCGTCTTAATCAACTTTTCTGAAACATCAGCAGTAGCGACAGTTTTTAACTTTTGAAGTAGCTGACTAGGTTTCATAGTGCCAAGTTCAATTCCGGTTATCAATCGCTTAATTCGAACATTTTCACTTTCTTTAAATAAATTAAGCAATCTAGTTTTCGAATCGGACTATTTGGTTAAGCTTTCACTACTTATTATGTCCCAAATATTCTCTATGAATTTTGGCTCAAGTTGCGCAACTAAATAATTGAATTTAGTTTCCTCTTTAGTGATTTCGTTAATTTTAAACTGAGCCTCATACTTGATAAAACCAGATCTCTGGTCTATCAATCCAGAAAGGTGGAATTTTAATACTCACCTTGTTAACTTCTTGCTTTACCGTGGAAGGCGAATCGTTCTTTTCCGGTTCACTGTCACTCGTAGACATTTTTTAAAACTTAACGGGTCACCAGTTTATGTGGGGTGCGGCTCGTAGAATATTAGAAAGTAGCGTGAATAATATATTTATTCTCGTAGATAATCGTCTTTATAAAACTTATTAAATATCACAAAAATACAGCAGCCAAACGATATCATTTTATTCTTTTTCTTTCATTCTAATGACAACAAAACCTGGACCGTTGCCAGATTTCAAATCAAAAATGTTCCGATAACTTTAACAAATAAATAAAAAAATTAAATTAAATAAATGGAACATGGAGTTAATAAAATGGATATTCAGTTGCTCTAAACTGAGTAATCGAGCCACTACATGTCCGTTTCACTTTTTCATATGCCAAGCGGCCATTTTTATTCAAAATTATTTTTTCGAATAAACTGCATAAAAGTTACATTTTAAGAAAGATCGTTCAAAATAAATTAATATTTGAGAGATGACTTGCGTTCAATTATGTATATATTCTGCAATAACTTCAGTCGAAAGATTCGCAGTTCAAATTCTCTATTCATAAAAGTAAACAAAAAAAAGATTGATTCGTCGTGAACATTTAAAATATTAAATCATGGAGGTAATCATTCGCAAAGCAAGTTCTCCGCGAATGAATTTTTGGACCGCTGCCTCGCGTCAAAAAAATAATTCGCACCAGTGAGACAATCAAAGTTTACCATAATTATGTGCTATACAACTCAACTTTCGGACCTTTTCTTGACGTAAATTGAACTCATGTAATAATATTTAACGAATCAGATTTTTAGCATTTTTAAAATCGCTAATACAGCTTTTATTTATCGCGTGTACAAATTAGAAATGATACTTTGATTTTGAAATCAAATGTTTTGATTTATGATATTATTTCTTATTTATTTATTTATTTTCCCTTTTAAATGAAAAGTGTGAAGTATTTTAAATTTATGTAATATAAGCATTTTAGATTAAAGTTAAGTATTTTAAATGAAATGAGTGACAGGTTTATAATTTAAAATTAAATTAATTGTAGTATGAATGACGGTGATGGGAACGATATTTGGCGAATTATCATCTGCTCCCGGCTAACAAAAATACTCATAATTAAAAAAAAGAATAAAAATAAATAAATGATAGTTTGATGTAAATAAATATTGATATACATATCAAAAATAATTTATAGAATTAAAATAAAAAATAAAAGTAAATAAACAACAATTTCCATAACAAAGTTTTCGCCAAATTGGCGGGTGAGGGGGGGAATCGCGCCAACGTGCGTATGTGACATTTGTGCCCAAAAAATATGCGAAATGCTACCATGATCGCAAAAGTTCATGATTTGTCTATTAGAATCTTCCGATTTGGCGAAGGATTAAGGGAAAATTAAATTATGAATAAATGTAACGTGTTGCAATGTTTAACATACATTTAAGGGAGACCAAACTGGTCGCCCGTGGCGGCTAGTGTAAATAAATAAATACTCTATTTTTCGCGAAACCTTGAATGTTAAGTGTGTGTATTTCATAGATTTGACAGCATCAAATTTGTAAACAAACAAACTTCGCCAAGCAAAGGCGCCAAAAGTAAGGGTTAACTTACCGGAAGTAAAAGGCAAATGTTTCTACATTAGTGTCCTCGGCTTGAGGTTTACAGAAAATTCAGTCTATAAATAGCTGTCAACTATTCCACTTTTTTGTTACCAGTACTTCCGAACAGAAGTCTTCGCCTAATCTTGACATGGTTTAATTGCAGAATTTTGCAATTAAATAAGATCAATATTACTATCCAGATTTAGTAGCAACACAGATAAGGATTAGTTGGCAGCTATGCATATATATAAAGTAAAATCTAATGAATGAACAAATAGCAAAAACATTTATAAAAAAAAATTTCAGAAAATCTTACTCGCTAAGCATTTTTTTATCAACCAACAATATAAAACATACACGAATGTCCTGGTAAGTTGTGGTGCACAATATTTATAAGCTCTGGCTATATTTAAGTATTCACTGAAAACAAAGAAGTACCAGAGCTGAGGTCCATCATAAATTAAGCACTGATTGCTAGATATCCAGTATTCACTTATAAAATTCTCGTAAAATAAATATTTCAATAATATTGAACACCTGGTCCAATTCAAATCTATCAACGCAAAATAATCTGATGATTTAAAATTATAAACAAGCATCTTTGACTGCTCAAGTGTACAATTCTTAAAATTAAAAATAACGCTAAGGGGCAATTCAAGTATTACGTAAGCAGTAAGGAGGAGTTCAGGGTTTGATTATTTTTGCTGACAGGGAGAAGAGGGGAGGGGGGGGGATTATGACAATTCTTATGAATGCATTAGACAACGCAGCAACAACAAGAAAAAATACATGATGGGAAATGAGTATTCTGTAGTCTGCTCGGAACTTCAAACACGTAACATTTCTATGATTCCTGTTAAAAATTTTAGTTATGATGACTAATTAAGTTAGGGCCTATTGTTAAGTTTTATTGTGCAATGCGATAAACAACAATATATTAAAACCATTTTGCATTATTTTGATACCACAACCCCTATATATGCCTATTTATATAAATTTGTAAGATTAATAGTGTAAATTAATGGTAACTGTTTTTTCCTGGCAAACAGTTTTGACGTAGAAAATGTCAAAATCATACATAAGCAAAAAAAAAAAGGAGGGGGGTTACTATTTGCTTATTTTTTCTGATAAGGGAAGGACGGGGTATAAAATTACTAAAAATATGCTTACGGGTATACTTGAACGACCCCCTAAGGTCACTTGAGAGATAACATCACCATATAACTTTTGTTTTATTCATGTTCGACGAAAAATATCTCTTCTCTGTCAGAACCACCAGCAAAAGGGAAAAGGTTGCTAGAATTTACCAGAAAATGCATATCGCCAAAATATCACAACTTTTCGATTTTTCTTAGCAGGAAAATTTTCCCTTTTTTTTTTTTTTTTTTTTTTTTTTTTTTTTTTGCAGACAAAAGCATTAATTTCAAGCTTAAATTGATTATTTTTTTAGATTTGTGTGATAAATGGGCCATATCAATGTATATTTTAAATATTAATACTAGTTGGCGTTGCCCGGGCCCATAATAATAAATTAAAAAAGAAACATGAAGTTATTATTATTTTATATCTTTAATCAGATTTTGTATGACATATTTTAAAATGAAAAATATTGATATTTAGTGATAAAAGTGCTCATATTCTTGTTTACGTAGGGTTGTTTCATAGTTTTAAAATAAAAAGTTCTTTTTGTCTGAACTCTTTGAAATCTTTATTGGTGATAAATAAACGGTTTTACAACCCGTGTAAAAATTTTGAAAAATATAGCAATAACAAAATAGTCTTCATTTTCAAAACTCTCTGACATTCCAATCGGTTATAAATATAACTGTATCCAAGCTCTCTTTAAAATTTTGTCTGAAATTATATATTAAAATGAAAAAATTGGCGAAAAAATATTAATATTTATTTAGTGATGCACTCATTTTCTTGTTTACATAGGGTCGTTTCATAGTTTTAAAATAAAAAATTCTTTTTGTCCGAACTCTTTGAAATCTGTATTGGTAATAAATAAACGGTTTTACAGCCCGTGTAAAAATTTTGCGAAAAAATATTGTTATCTAGTTGTAAAATAAATGTTTTCTTCTTGCTTTTTTGTTTGTTTGTTTTCGTGTCGGCTCTTTTAACATAGCAATAAAAAAAATTGTTCTCATCTTCCGAACTCTCTGACATTTCAATCCGATATAAATATATAACTTTATCCAAGCTCTCTTTAAAATTTTGCGAAAAATATGCATATTTAGTATTGGAACAATGAGTTCTTAAAAAAAAAAACTTCAGCTTTCAATCTCAGAGCAAAAATATATTAGAAGGTCTATGCTTAATGCAATGGTGAGGTGACTCCATCTGTTTGCAATCAACCCTTTTCAATTTCCCTAGGCTAAACAGGTGAGGGCTAATACATCAGGTTTCACCTTTCTGAGGGGAGAAGCCTTCAAAAAACATTGGCGCATGTGCAAAGAGACTATATTCGTGTGGAAAATTTGACAGAATGTGCTTTTAATTTTAAATATATAGATAAGCCAACTAAATATATTGTTGATCACTTTACATAATTTATCATTACAATAGATATTAGACATTAAAAAAATGTATGCATGGCTTTTTTCTGTGAGATGTGTGTTGGAGGCGAGTGGGTGCATTCTCCTAAACATTGTGTAAATCTAAGGAGACAAAAAATTTAAAAGATACTTCCTCATTATAGTGGCCTTCACAATTACTATTATCCCACAGTTGTAATGATTTTGCCAATCTTATACAGTAGACTTCCTTAAATCTGTGTAGCTTAAAACCAGAGGTTATGCAGATTTTTGGTCACTGTTTTATTTACATTTTTTAAACAATAATTTGAATTTAATAATGCACTGAAAATTATAATGAATGCTTACAGTAAAATAAAATAAAAAAATTAAGAAAATTTAAAAAACATTTAAAATATAAAAGTAAAGGTCAAGTAAATAATTATTAATGCTTAATTAAATATGATAATGATGAGATATTTTTTTCTTAAATTATTCAGTGAAACTCACCTTATAAATGTACACTAATAATTCACATAAAAATCTTAAAATACCCTAATTTCCTGCCTATAATCCGCGGCGGCGTATAATCTGCAGGTGTCAATTTCACGATATTTTGAAAAAAATCATCGTATAATCCGCAGCGGCGTATAATCCGCAAGTGAAATTTTCCCTTAACAAAAATTCACAAGATCTACAGGACTAACGTTCAGCCATAAAGGAAAAAATATTGAATCTAGTGTAAAATATTTTAATTTTTAACTTTTGTATTTAATATAACACTTGATAAATAAATAAATATGAAATAAAAATTGATAATTCAGTACAAAGATATTTGCAATTCTATTACACATAAGTAAAAATAAATTCAGAAAATTTACATTACTTAGTATAGAAATTATAATTAAGTAAGTTAATTACCTTAATATCTGTTTAAATTAAATATAAAATCCTTGTACTAGTTTTTTTTCCTTTGCCTTATTTTTATCTTAATATTACGCGATCAGCAAATCAGACAAATATTCGTCTGGCGCCATCTATCAAAGTAAAAGCTTACTACGCCATCGATTATCGTTTGAATCGAATATCGCCGTATGCCGAGCTATAATAGATGAAGCATAGAGTGCGATGATTATAAACTAAATAAGAGTTAAAAACTATTGTAAAGCGTGAAATAAATGGATTTAAGGAATGAATTATTAATATAAAACAGAAATTAAAAGTATTTTGACCATAATAATTACGTTTTTATAATAAAGCTATTATGTTGATATGTACTGTTTATGAACTTTATACTGAGATTAAATAACTGTAAATAAAGATGAGATATGAGTAAATGGTAATAAATGCTTGTGTTTAAAGAGTGTATTTGAGGCAGTAAGACCTAGATACAAAATGAAGGCTTGACTTCTCTTAACAAGATTTCATAAGTTGCTTGGTAGCGCCATCTGTTGATTTTTAAGAAAGATATTTGTAAATTTGCCCAAAAAAAGTATGCTTCTTGACATTTGCAAAGATATCGAATAGGAAAAAAAATCGCAGATAATCCGCAGCGGCGTATAATCCGCATTACAAGAAAAATAAAGTTTTTTAACGTATAATCCGCGGATTATAGGCAGGAAATTAGGGTAACAAAGTTTTCTTTCATGTTCAGCCGTGCTTAATAACCAAAAAAGCTTGATTATACAAAAATTATTTGGTTAAAAAAAATATATATATTGCAATCGCCACTGATATCAGCAGTATCTAGAATTTTTTCAGAAATAAAATTATACTTTCTTCATGAGAAAACACGAGTTGAATCATATCAAACAGAATTAGATATTAAAATGTGTACAGAATGATATAAATTTTTTAAAAAACTAAAATTTTACACTTACATCTTAATTGTAAATTACATTGTTTACATCAGGAACGATGTGCGGATTTTAAGAATTTGCAGATTTTAGGGTGGTGGATTTGAGGAAGTATACTGTATATATGTATATCCTAAATGTACCCAATATATATATATATATATTTTCATAATATTTACGTTTAAAATATATATACATCATAAAATGTCAATATGATTTTAATGTCATATATATAATATAACTTGGCGATACATTTTAGTCGCCGCTATCTATATCAAGGAAATACCATATTAAATATTTTATTACATTTTAATTAATTTTTTGATAATTATAAAATACTCTGGATAGAAATTACAGACTTCCCAAATGGCGATTTTCTTGTGTCAAACTGTCCCCCTAAACAGATTTAAGAAAGGACAACACGGACCCCATGAGTTATGTCACAAATTTTAATACAACCTTTTTTATTAAGTATCATAAACATCTTACGGAATATTAATAAAAATGGGATAAATTATTACAATAACAATAAATGCTTACTTTTGGTAAAGCTTTCTCCCTGCTAGATCAGTTGCTGGTGAACACAGCTTTTCCCATTTTACAGTCGAAAAAGCATTGCTTGCGTATACAGTTCAAATTATGTATCAATATACAGCAAGCAATATTTATCCAACTATGCCACAATGCAGCAGTAGTTCTCACCAGAACATGGCAGCAAGTCGCATCAGATGTGGTCATTTCTTCCGAGGATGGCTCTTGGGAATGCCATGTCACTGTTATAGACTTGCACAAAACGTTAGCGGTGTGGAGAGTCCTCTCACTTGGAGGTCAGTAGATGGAAGAGAAATGCCAATCTCGTGGCAATTAGGCCATGTGGTATCTCGTGAAATAAAAGTTGCACATGTGGGTGAACCCAGTTCCTTTAATCACATTGATATCTACAGTTGTCCAGGATACAACAACAAAATTGGCTCTAAAAAGAGAGAAGATTTCAGATTTTAAAAGTTTGGTTAAAGTAAAAATTAGGCTAGAAATATTTCGTAAAATTTTCTGTTTAATAATATATATTATAGTATATATGAAGTATAGATAATGATAATTTATGGGCTTTTCCAAAATATACATTTATATTGGCACAGATGTCATATACGCACCATGTTGGTGCGATTCCCCCCCCCCTCCCCTACCAATTTGGCGAAAAAAATAAATTGTTGTTATTTGCTTTTAATTCTATAAATTATTTTTATTAGGTATAGCAATATTTAATGGAACAGATGTCATATATGCACCACATTAGCACAATTTTTCCCCCTGCCAATTTGGCGAAAACTTTGTTCTTGAATATTAACATTACAATGTACATTAACGTTTATAACACTAACGTTATAATGTATATTAATGTTATAACGTTATTTTATTTTTATATTGAAATAAAATATCACATGCCATTATTGCATGCTATTTGTAACTAATATTCAAAAACAAAGTTTTCGCCAAATTGGCGGGGGAAAAAAATCGCGCCAATGTGGTGTGTATATAACATCTGTGCCTTTATATTTTAGACTTATTTAAAATTGACTCACTCAAAAATTTTCACTTTTAAATATTAATAATAAATCATAAAATGTTTTCCTAATCTATTATTAAAACAATACTTAATTATTTTAAAAACACAAATTGCACAAATTGTGCTTATTAGTTGCTAAAATCAGTGTAAAAATTGTTTTAAACTCATAAAAGAGCTAAAATCCTACATGTTTCGGCTTCAAACTTAAAGCCATCATCGGGGAAGAGGAACAACACAAACGACTACCTTTATGTGTACAATGTGGTGTACACATAATGGTACATCAATGGTACAAAAGTAGTCGTTTGTGTTGTTCCTCTTCCCCGATGATGGCTTTAAGTTTGAAGCCGAAACATGTAGGATTTTAGCTCTTTTATGAGTTTAAAACAATTTTTACACTGATTTTAGCAACTAATAAGCACAATTTGTGCAATTTGTGTTTTTTAAAATACTAGTTAACAGTGTAGTGTCCAAATGGATTCAATACTTAATTATCTTTAAACATCTAAAAATTAATGGATTTGTTTTTTAACATTGGTAAGTTCACAGCACTACTGTCAATTTGCAGATAGAGAATTTTATCATCTATCTCTCAGACATCATTACACAAGCATAAAATTTCAAATAACAGAAGTTGCATAATGCAACATTGTATCAGTTTAAAAAAATATCACTAGAATATTCACTAAATTTTGTTTTCTTAATTAAAATATAGTAGAAACCTAAACTGACTCAATAACATTTATCAGGATATAACAATCATCTTATAACTGATACAATATAAATATAACTATTTGTAAAATGCAGTAGAAAATGTTACATAAGACTAAATGAAATACAGCAAACTACGTCTAAAACAGAATCGACCAGGACAGAGAAAATTTTCCATCATAGATAATATTCTACCTTAGACAGTGTATAATTCTATTAAAATGAGGACTTTAAAATCTTTTAGCATTACACAAAGTTTATTGTACACATAAAAGGTCTAACCTAAATCATAAAGTGGTTTCTGTTATTCTAATGCTAATTTGTGAAAGAATACCTTACCATTAAAAAAAATTTTAAACATTATTTGCAATGTACCAGTTTGTTTATTTAAGCTTAACATGCTATTAAACTTTTTTTTTTTTTTAAGTTACATGCCTTATAAATGATTGTTTATTTCCAATCTAATTCTTAAAATTTTCCTAAAGAAAAAGATAAACACAGACTTGGAACTAAATTTCTCCTTTTTTCTACATTCATAATTAAGAAAATAATAAGACTGAAGAGCAATCAAAGAATCCAAATCTAATAACTTTTATATAATATTAAACCTGCTGCTTTCTTGTTGACCAAATAAAGTACATATAACAAATTCAATGGGATAACTCTCAGATTCATTACTCCTCACTTGGAGAATACAGAATATTTTTTACACAAAAAGAGCATTAATTCCGATCAAAGTTACAGGATTTGTGGATTAAACTATGGTGAAGTAAAAGTTAAATGCCATTCGAATTGAAATATCACACGAAAACATTGCTCAATTAATAACAAATCACACATGATAATGTGTGCCAATTTTTAGAGATGTCTGTTTAAAAAAGTTGTATATGATTGCAATTGATTTAAATTTCATACAAAGTTTTAAATCTTCATAAAAGTTTCAGCATGAATGGAATAACAAAAAAGATTAAACTCAAATATAGTACATCTGCAGGTGAAATGCATAAAAAAACAAAAATTAAACAACAGAGTTTTCTTTATATAGCAAAGTTAACAAGTAAATATCTGAAAAGGCAAACTGTTTTGAAATTAGTAATACATATTTCACCTTTAAAAGAGAATATGATAATAGAAAATACACTGGCTTATTTAATTTAGAGAAAGTTTGTTTACATGCTTGAATAAACATGAATGTTCAAGTATTAACAAAACTGGATTGACCTTTGTCTTTAACTAATTTTCAATTTAAATACCAATGGGCTGGGCTACAGTAAGTAAATCTTTCTTAACTTATAATTATTTTAAATGAGAAAATAGAAATTTAATTCTAAATTGCCGAAAAACACATTATCAAATAAGGATATATAATAAATTAAAATCAATGAAACAAGTATATTTAATTCATTATGAGAAAGAAATATCCATAATCATAATATATAATATTTTTATTTACTTTTTTTTTGTATTGTTAACATTCAATCATAATAAAATAATTTTGAGAACTGCACTTTATGTATCCATTATCTGAATCATTACCAAAAACAGAGATATTTATCCTACAAAAAAAGTGCAATAATAAGTACTATACTGGATTGCTATTTACTAAACGGAAAGACATTAATAAACGATATAAACTTGTTAAGAAAACTCACTATTTTGCTTCAATCACAAAAAATTGAATTTCTTTTTGCAAAAGCATAATAATTCCAAATTAAATATTATTTATCGCCGCCATTATGTATGAAAAAGCTCTTTTCTAATTGGCTGGGCTTGGGTTAGATGGGCTTAGGATTGAGTACTGATCAAACCTTCAAAATCGCTACCTAACTGCCTAAAATATTGGGTTTAGGTCGAAAGTTGGGTAAGTTAGGCCTTGGGTCGACCAGTGAAAACGCAGCTTGAGAGGCATGGAAAGCATTAGCTTGGCGATAATGGCAGGCTCGCCAAAATGCTTGGTGATTCGCTTTTGATCCCGTATGTCGCCACTCTCATATCGAGGTACTCTAGCAAGGACTAGTTTGAGCGGAAGTCTCAAGCTTGGTAAACCAACCAATCAACCACATTGAAAATAAACAAAACATTTGCCGATTTGCCGCGTTTCTTTAAAAAATATTATTGTTAGTAATGAGGTAATTAAAATAATAAATGAGTATGATTTTTTGTAATGAGAACATTTGAAGAATGACGCATACTGTTGCGAAAGGCAAAGAAGCAGATTCAATTAGGTTTTAAGTTTTCTCCAATAGTGAATATTTAAATTTTCGGCTTTATTTTGCGTTACGTAGGAGAGTACATATGACATTGACATCTTTACTGTCTATTAATTCGTTAATTTAGCTATTTAACTATAGTATATATAATTTTGGATGAATTGTACAGATTTATATAATTTATTTTTAATTCTTGTACATCAACTGAACCGCACAATGTAATTTTACGAGTGTTTCACTTTCGATTTTCTTGCATTAAAAAGCAATAATAATTGTTGTTGTATGTAATGAAACTCATGTAAAATATCTCTGAATTTTTTAAATCAGTACATTTCAAATAGAAATTCAAAAATGAATAAAATTGAGAGTACTGTGACAATTTCCTTCCATAATAATTGGAATAATGAATTCTAAAACTATTATAGATTTTTTTAAAGTTCAAAGTACAAATGTTTCATGTCCTGCATGTGGATTATCCCTACCGAAATGTAAATTAAATTTTCACTTAGATTCTGATTGCCCCAGTTCTTCTTCATGTAAGGAAAAAGTTGTATGCTCAGAAATACCTCCAAGTTCATCCAAAACATCTAAGCCTGTTGATATCAAGTTAAAATCTAAAAAGAGTTCTAAAACCCCCAAGTCTTTCAAAAGATCACCTAAAATGAATTCAACTAAAGTGGGTAGACTTAGTTTAAAGCAACAAAGATTAAAAAATTCTAATAAAATTACTTCTGCAATAGGTAGTCTGAAATTTGTTAAAGAAACTGAGATAATAACTTTAGATGAGGATTCGTCGTCATCTGTAGATATTACAGAAAACCATCAAGTTAAAAATATAAATGTGTCTTTAACTATTGAGCAAACGGATGTTAAATCTACCTCAGCAGTTACAGTACATAAAGAATTATCTTCATGTACCGAAGCCAATTCAAAACTCTCTAATGTTACTGAGATAAATAATTTACACCAGAAAAAAGTAGAAGAAAAGTCTTTAAATGGAAACAAAACTTCTATTGAAGCAAATCATGATAATGTTACAAAATCAGTTGTAAATGATATTTCTAGTAAAAGTGATATAGTAAATGAATGTAAATCTAATCCTGTATGTGATGTTTCTATTGCCGTCTCACAAAATAATACTGATAAACTACAGTCGTTCGGTGAAACAAAAACAGACATTGATATTATTAATGTCTTAAAAGATGCTGAAGATTGCCTGGAGGCTGATGATAATGTATTTACTGAAAAATCTGAAACCAGTGAACAAACTGAAAAGTACTCTCCCTATTATATTGCCAATTTCAAACATATTTTGAATACTGTTTTAAATGATGATTATAATAAGGTTCTTTTTAATGATGAAGATATGGACTATGTTAAAGCATTTGAAACTTCATCAGGTAAGTTAAAATTGTAACTGGAATTATTTAGCATATGACCATTTGTATCACGCATGGCTCAATCCTTAATTGTTACTGCATTGTAGCCAGTACTGTACTTGTAAAAAAACCAGAAAATATATACGCTATAAGCAGAAGGTGTAGTCAGAGAGTATATGCTATATGAGGTGTAATTTTCCCACTGGGCAAAAAATGTCTGTGCCAGGATTTGAACCAGAGACCACTTGACTGAAGCTGTCAATGTTCTGCCAATTGAGCTATCCTGGATGAATCTGGAACAAATATTTTTAAATCGAACAAATTTTGAAGGGAAATTTGTGGAACTAGATAATTTGACCTATGCTTGGTGCAAAATTGAAAATTTTAAGTCATATAGCAAAAATATTATGGCAAATCTTAAAATTATTGAATAATGAAAAAATAATTATTAATTAAAAATAATCATTAAATTAATAATTTTAAAAAATGAACAAATAAATTCATAAATGAATGATTCAGTAATGAAAAATATGGCAAAAATATGATGGTGATAATCACATGGCGAAAAAATTTTACAATCATACTGTGCTTATTTGTCAGGAAGAGACTAAAGTAAAAATTATTCAAATGGTGGCAGTTCTGCAAGAAAAACTTTCCTGCTCCTTTTGATTTAGCAAGGAAGTTTTTAACTGCACAAAAGAACTGTCTTGAGTGGAAAATTATTTTCAGAGGTTGTAAGCATACATGGTGTTCCTAAAATTTTGGAACAAATTTTCAGGGGAGATAATGTGGCCAAGACAAATATTTTTTTTGTATAGAAAACCAACCTCGCAGGGATTGTGAAGGTAACAAACAAAAATCCATATTTGGCTTGGTACAGATGTACGCTGTATTTTTGACTGAGTAAGTGGATTAAGTTATCAGAAATTAAATTAAACATATGTCTAGTCTAGACACTGCCACTAGTAAGTATTGTTTTTTTATGTTATTTAGGTTTTCTTTCCAAATTATTGGTTAGAATTAAAAGTGTAATATATCTAAATGTCAGAAATTAAATTTAACTTAAGTCTAAACTCTGCCACTAGAGGGCATGGTTTTTAAAAATTATTTAGGGTTTCTTCAAGGACTATTGGTCAGAATTGAAAATATAATATCTAAATGTTAGAAATTAAATCAGCAATCTCTATAATGGGAGTTCCCTACTGGCCGAAAGTGTCTAGAGGACAGTTGGTCCCCTCCCAACACTAGGTTCATTTGGAAGAATTTTCCTTTAAAAATTTAAAATCATACAAATTCCAGGTTTGTTTCCAAAAACAGACTGGAGCATGCATATGCTGCCACAAACAATGGGGCCCCCAATTCTAAGTTCATTTGGATAAATTTTCGTTTTTAAAAATTTTTGTTTAAAAATATATAAACGAATTTGGGGTTTGTTTGCAAAAACAGATTGGAGCATGTATAACATGCCCAGGTGTGTACAGCCAAAGGCAGGGGGGGCAATATACTAGATTTGTTTGATTTAAAATTCATTAAAAAAAATAACAATAAATAAATATTCAAGGTTCATTTGGAAAAACTGATCAGCATAGCAGACGAAGCCTGCTTGTTAAAAATTTTAAAGTTTGTTACAATTTAAATATGTAGATGAACTCCTAAACAAAATTTAAGTGTATCATTAATTAATAGACAATACTACTAATCAGTTTATACCAGTCACATTATTATATAATGATTTGTGGCAGAGTTAGCACCGGGGGTATGTTTGTTTTCCATA
Source organism: Maratus michaelseni (assembly GCA_963931845.1). Classification (NCBI taxonomy): domain Eukaryota; kingdom Metazoa; phylum Arthropoda; class Arachnida; order Araneae; family Salticidae; genus Maratus; species Maratus michaelseni. The sequence continues at coordinate 22,645,146 of OZ007590.1, read as the reverse complement.
ACTGTACTATCTAATTGCATGTATCTTCACCTGCAGCCTTCAAGATTTATGTTCACTGGCACTTTAATTGCAAATCCTGAAAAATTCATAAAGCGGGACTTTCCAGATTTTGTAACAATGAGTCAAAAATTGACACAATTATTTCCCACTTGAGCCTGAAATAAATCAATAAATATTTAAATGCTGTTTTTGCATATTCCAATGTTATTACTAGCTTTTATAAGCTGTTTTCTCATTTTCACTCTCTTCTTAGTCTAGTAATAAAACCAGTGCAAGTTAAAATAGTTATAAAATTTTAAAAGTATTTGCTAATGTCATATTTACCCATTTACAAAATGTATATAAAAATTTATATCAATTGCAGTCATTATTGTTTGAATTAACAGTAAAAAAATGTAATTAAAAAAATATGTCCTAAGTTAACATAAAAGTGAATGTTGCTAAAGCAACGGTTGCTACCATTGGTAACCCGATAATCCAATTTATTAACTACAGAAATACTTATAATACAAAAGAGAGGCTTATAATACTATATAAGTAGATGTATAACTATATGAAGTAAGTAAATTTAAATACTTTTTTCTTTTTATCCCATGGGATGTTGAGCTATGGAGGTTTCACTATATTTGAAGTAAATATGTATATGATGGATATTAAAGAATCAAAAGTGTTTTATTTATTTCATTTTGTTTGTTTTTCAGAGGCTGCCCAGAAACTATATGTCCGTCTGTTTCAAAGAAAGTACAAGTGGTTAAGATTGAACAAGATAAATTATCCTAATATTACTCAGGATCCAGAAAAGCCTTTAAATGAGCTGGTCACTGCAGGATTAATAGATTTAGGTACTTGATATTTGCCTGTTTTATTTTATTATGTTCTGTAATGTTATAAGGAAATGTTTTTATTTCTCATTTAAGTTATTATTAAATCAAGTTACTGTGGTAATGCATTTTTTTTAATTTCCAAGTTGAGATCTGACAAAGTTACACTAATGCAAAAAACATAATTTTTCAAAATTTAAAACTTGTAATCAGGGTAGTAAAAAAGCATCCAGAACTGCCTATAGGTAGATAAAGTTGACAACTTTGCTAATATCACCATAAAAAATATACAAAAGACACTACAACACTGTTTAAAATCATATAATAAATATTGATCCTTCATCAAGTCTAAAAACAACAGATGGTTCCAAATGTTGCTTTTACACCTGATGAAGGAGGACCCATTTTATATGATTCCAAACCAAAACGAAGCTGTATTGTCTTTTGCATTTTTTTATGGTGATATCAACAAAGCTCTCAACTTTGTTGTAATCAGAGTATTAGTGATTTTAATGAGCTGATTTTTTTTTTTAAAAGAGGTGAAAAATTAAGAGCATATATTTTTATAATTCTTAAAGTATTGTAAAAAAACATTAAAATCTAAGACGGACATATTTGGTAATGATTATAAAGATATTTTGCCTGTTGAATAAATAAAAGAAACTTGTAGTTTATTTATTTTTTTAATTTAATTCTTTTAAGCTTGGTAACATTTTTATGAAGTATAAAGGCATTTTATTTTAAATTAAAACCAGAAGAAGGAGCCCTCAACAAGTTTCAATGATCAATTGCCAATTATTATAATGCTACCTCTTTCTCTTTAGTTTTGCATATTTTTTTTTTTGTTGCTGGCAAATGCTACTGTATATTATTGAATCAAATAATCATTGTTATGGTATCGGTTCTTAGATTTAAAACATCCAGATTTATTATTAGACATTTCCAGAACTATTTAAAAAATTGGTGAATTAAGTTACTTTTCAAACAAACTGTATTTTGAAAAAAACATTTATTTTTCTATTTCATAAAATATTTTAGGGTCATATTTACTTTCCTGTCAACCTCTTTCTCTTGCCAATCAGTGTTAATTATGGATAAGTATGACAAAAAAAATATACTCACGGTATCTTTCGTTGATTTCATGTAACCTATTATTTTCAATATAGAAAATTTTTAAAGGTTTCATATAAATGTGTGTATGTGATCAATATCTTGCTGTTCTAAGTGAACTATTCTTTTCTCCATTTAATCTATAAGGTACTTTCCCATTAAACAAACACCAGTCACAGTGTTGTACCAAAAGTAAGAAACTACTTAGTTAATATCAACAAGTGTTGTAGTAACTCGATTCGTTGATGCTGTGGATTTGCTATAATGCATCATTTATGCAAAAAAAGTAGAAAAGAAATGCATAAAATAAATTGTGATGGGTTCTTGGTCGTATACATATGTTTCTTCCTTGAAAAAATAAAAATCATGATTATTAGTCATAAGAATGGCAAATTTTGCATTAATATGTTAAAAAAAATGACCCACTTTTGTAAAAAAAAAAAAAAAAAAAAAAAAAAAAATAGGACCCAGGATTTAAAAAGTCTAGCATCTCCTCTATGATTATAAATTGTCACTTAATTAATAAAATATGACAAAATTATTTTCTCTAAAGATTTTCCTTTTCAATTGAATAGGTGATTAAAGTAATATTTTTTTATGGTTTACACAATTTGGCAATTGTTAAATAATGAACCCTCTGCTGTTAAATTCTTCACAGGCAAAGATGTAATTTATATTGTGGTAAATAGTTCATAAAAGTATATGTAAAGATATGTATTTTTGATTTCGAAGTATCAAAATGGCACTCTACTCTAACCAAAGAAAAAAATTAAGAAATACACTTCAAAACCTAATTTCAAGATTCTCGCATTTCTTTAATAACTGCTATTTGATTTTTGATTTATATACTTCTGGTATGCATTCGTAAATTTCTATGAATCAAACTAAACTTGAATTTATATAGTGTCACTGGTCTGAAACAGCTATCAGAAATGGTAAATGAAATCATCAACAACTTTATGCCACCTGTGTAATGAAATATTAATTATTACTTACCCATCATACGTAGTATAGGGTAAGTCTTGTAATCGTTTTAAAAATCGAAAAATTTTTTTTGACGGATTTACACGTTTCAGACACTGGAGATTCCGAAAAACATATTTTTAGAAAAAAAATTTTGCCGTCCGTCTGTGTGTCTGTGTGTGTGTGTGTGTGTCTGTAAACGCTCTATCTCCCGAAAAAATTGAGATAGAGACTTGCAATTTGGTATGTACTTAGTATGTAATAATGGGAAGAAGCCTATTTCATTTCAATAACCTCGATTAACCGGAACAATTTTTTTCGGACTCTCGAAATATTCGTTCTGATGAAAGGTATATAAAAATTTTCGAAATTGTTTATTTTAAGAAATGAATATAAAAGACAATAAAAAAACATAAATTTTGAATAAAGCATGAAGTCGATCGGATAATTAGTTGCCGAGATATTTGGAATCCTATTTCCCACACTCTTCGATTTTTCATAACCCTGTATTTCATCCAAATTTCATTTCAAAGATATATTTTAATTGGAAATTGGACGCTTAATCAGATGCAATAAACTGCTAGTTAATAGGATTATTATTTTTGGAGTTATAAGGAAAAACCTCTTTCAAGCAATTCAGTAATCGAGCCTTTAAAGTTTGTGACGTCATCAAGCCACGATTTTATTTGAATTGCAATGCATTTTATAAGTAGTTTACACATTTTTATTTTAATATTTTACAATATGCATATCCATGATGGGTAAGTATTACGGTGGCCCCCAACGACTAGTTTTTATTGTTTGTAAATTTTCTCAACATTTTGTATTCAATTTTCGATAAACTAGTATGCAAATGTCAGGATTAACCATTGCTATCTTCTGCATAAGTTGGTTCCATATACAGCACAATAGACCTCTGGTCGTGGTGCTTTGGCTTTCGAGCCCCCCCCCTCCAGTAATAGGTTCTATATGTATTTTTCGTAATATTACCAAATGGTGTTTTTGTTTGCTTTCACACCAATGTTTGCACTTGGCACAAAGTGGCGATTATCTAATGGAAAAGTGCCCAATATTATATATATATATATATATATATATATAATATATATATATATTTTACCAGCTGTAAATAAACTTTATCGTGGTCAATGATATAATTTTAGAACCATCGGACCACATTCTTTTAGGTAACTTCTATTACAAAAGGAGCCCCACCAGTGGCTGAGAGGTTCTGCTTTCAAAGCTGGTAGACGGGAGGTGCTGTTGCACTCGTCGACCTAACCATTCGTAGATATCCGTGATTTTCTTTGAACCTTGCCATAAATACGGGTTAGGATCCCTTAGAAAGACCCCATGGAGGGCACTCCTCTCTAAGGCCTATATCCTAAGAGTAGGTAATCAGGAGTGATAAATTAACAAAAAAAAAATTATAAAAGGTAAGAAGCTACCTATTGCAGCTATCTGAAGGAATGCAATTTTGTAAAATTTCAGTATATTTTCACTGATCATGAGACCGGCCCCAAAACTACCCTTTGTCCAAATGTTGATCTATATTTATGTATATGATCTTTGTTATGTGATAGAACTCATATTTATAAATGGATGTAGCTGAGGTCTTTTTTGACTAAGAAGTCCCTAAAAGTCCCTTTTTCACTATAATGTCTCTAAATTTTTTTTTTTCAGTTTTTTCAAAATTTATCATGAAAATTTAGATTAGCCATTATATTAAGGGCGTACCAAGATCTCTACCAAGTTCATTGCCGAACTTGATTCTCCATCTTGTTTTTGGTTACCTCTTAAATATTTCAAACTAAAAAAAAATTAGAATTCCAGATTTAGTTTTTGTATAAGTGTTAGACCTTGATAGAAGGATTCCAGAGCATTTTTTGTGTTCCCTCTATCTTAAAAAACGGCTGAGATATAGCAATTTGAAATTCCAGGGTGGCTGGCATTTTGAAACAAGACAGTAGAATTTTTTTTTTTCATATTTGGGTTTAATTTATGAGTCTTAGCAAATGTGATTTCTTGCAAATTTACTTTCATTGTTGTAACCATTGTTGCTAATCTCATACACTTAAAATTACATATAGTCATACCCGCTAGCCACTAGCATCAAATCATCATTGAGCTTGATGATAAAAGTAGGTCGCCATAAATGAAACCAACTTTGCAATAGCTGACTAATTTTTCGAAATTGTCATTCAAATTTAGTATTGATGAAAACAGAGAATCTTTTATAATTGGGTTTCATGCATTTTAGCTTTGTGTGTTTGAGTAAAATTAGTTGAATTCTTAAAAACAAGGAAAAGGAAAGCTACCTTTCTTCCTTGTACAGGCCAGAAGGACTTTTTTTTAAATAGATGCTTGTGTCAGTTTTGCACATTGCATTGCCGTTGTTTATCTGTTTATAGATAAAGTCTCATCTCATATCTTGCCCATTAATCTATTGAAGGACAGTGGAATAAATTTTATCTCATTAAATTTTAATGAAGAATTTTTTAATAAAATTTTACTTTTGTAACTTTGATGAAAAAAGCTGTAAAATTGTATTTCCTTATTTTTAAATAAATTTTTTCAAAAATTCTGGTGTGAAAACATTACAGAAACACAATTTTTTGTCCCTGAAAGGAACCAAATTATTTCTGTGTAGGATAAAACTGGATATTGGAAAAAATTGCTTGAAGAAAGGACAGTCAAAACTATAAAGACAAGAGTTATTGTGATTTTTCTAAAGCATTTAGCAATTTTTTCTGCAATTTCTCAAATTGTTATGAAGAAAATTATCATTTTGTCTTTAAATATTAAATCATTAAACTTATGATTAATTAATTACTTTAAATATTAAATCATTAAACTGAAATATTTATTAAGTACCTTAGTAAATGTCGTAAGTTAAAATATTTTGTTCCTTTTAAAAAGAATGTCTAAACTTTTTCATTTCTTGTATGATTAATATATCCATGCAGATTTATCCCACCAGTGGGATAGGAATGGATGATTTGACTTTTCTAAAAAGTCATCATATATATAATAGTGCAAATCATGTAACTATCCTAAACCAATACAGGGCTGACCACTTCACATTTCATATGCCAATCAGCCATTTTATCTTTTTTTTTTTTTTTTAATAAAATGCATAAAAGTTTTATTTTTAGAGAGATTGTTAAAAAAATGTATTTTTGAGAGATGAGCTACCTTCTAAAATGTTTATATTTGGAGTTATCAGCCTTTAAAATTTTATTCCTAATGTAAACAAACCACTTGAAAAATAATTGAATTAATTATAATTTTATCATTCTGAAAACCATGGTGAACAATATGCATTTCATTTGCTTGCAGAGAATAAAATCAGAAAATACCTTTGACATCATTTATTTATGAACCAATGAACTCCAATTTTAGTTTTAGACTTCTCAACTCAAATTTTTGTGTGTCGATTTCTGAAATGGAAAAACAAATAATTATGTCAAGAAATGGCTGTTACTGACTTACTGGGAATTATCACAACGACAAAAATGATTTTGAAAACTTTTTGTTCTGTTGATAATCTTGCTAGACACCTGTTCTTAATGAAAATGAATGCATTCAATGTTAAAAGACTTTCTTTCAATGAATTAATTCAAATTTTTTTAAAGCCTAGTTTGAAGCCTAGTTTGTGTGTTATAAAAATGTACTGTTTGTGATTCCTCAGTTTAACTTAGTTTCTGATCACATGATGTAATAAGATTACACCTTTAATTTTTTATAATGATATGATAAAATGCAGAGTAATTTAAACAAAATCAAGTGCATTTTTCTGAGAGCCCCCAAAACGAGCCTAGTTTGTGTGTTATAAAAATGTACTGTTTGTGATTCCTCAGTTTAACTTAGTTTCTGATCACATGATGTAATAAGATTACACCTTTAATTTTTTATAATATGATAAAATGCAGAGTAATTTAAACAAAGTTAAGTGCATTTTTCTGAGAGCCCCCAAACCAATCTTCTAGACAGGTGGAGCCCAGCTAGTTTACTAATAAAAATGTGATAAACTAATCATATTTTTAAAATGATATTATGGTAGAAAGATAAGTTGCATTAAATTGTATTGGAAATTTTGGCTTCAAGAAGCAACTAATAGTAAGGTACCCTGTAATCTTAAAGATCTTCACTGTATCCTATTCTGTAGAAGGAAAATCCCAAACCATTATCATTTTATAAAAAATCAAAATGTAAGAAAGATAGCAATTAACTATTCATCATTATAAAATCTAAATTTATCACTTATCCACATCAAAATAAATATCACTTATCCACATCAAAATAAATATCACTTATCCACAAAATAAATAAAAATGGAATCTATATACACACATGACGTACAGTGACAACAGCAGTCACAACAATTGACATGGCATTACACGTATGCATTATTGGCATAAATTATATTGTTTGAAGACAGACTTTGTTTACTGTAAATGATCGATGAGAAAATAAATAAGCACCCATTTTGGAAACTATCTTTTCAAATCTTTTGAAAATTGGTTTCTATAGTTTACATTATTAATAATTATTATAATTTCCTGTTTAGGATTAGATAAGATTGATTTGGACACTGCTTTGGATCTTCTGTCTTTCCCAGAAGCGAAGATGGTTGCTAAGCACTTTAAATTAACTGGGAAAAATAAGACAGATATCAGTCAAATGCTTTTGAAGCATTGCAAGCAACATAGGTCTGTTTTCTTCTGTAATGGAAAAAATACCATATCCAACATGGTATTAAAAAAGTAAGTTTGTATATGCTTTAAATTATTTAATTTTAATTAATGTTACCATTTTAAAATCTGACTGTATGTATACAGGGATTGTGCTAAGAAATTCAGAGTATTAGCCTGATTTAAAAATTATTAGCCAATTCCTAAAAGTGTTTGCCAAAAACTATTGTTATGCTGGAATCCCTGAGTTATAAATAGGTGGCAGACTTGAGTTCCTACTAAATTCAGCTTCATGAGCCCATTTCACATGGTAGGTTTGATTGATTCCAAATTTCTCCTTTTCCTTCACTGTATTTAAAAATACTTTATGAAATTTTAGACATTTGTTCTTACTTCTTAAACCAGGGGTTCCCAAACTTTTAGACTGACGTACCACTAAATTGAAGTCCATACTTCCGTGTGCCACCAGGTAACAAACATAAAGCTAATATAAAAACACTGTAAAAACAGAACCTGTGTAAAATGGAATATTTCCTAGGTCTTTTATGCTTTCGTTTTAACAGGTTTTACTGTACTTCAAAATGCATGATTACATTACAAAATTGGCACTTAGATTGACTGTTTTATATTGACATTCAAATAAAAAGTAATATCATCATTACATATCAAAATACAGTGTTTTGGTTGAAAAACAGCCACAATACTTAATGACATATTGGCTAACTGATTCATACATAGTAGCTTTATTGCAGTAATTCCCTAGAAGAAAAAAAAATGAGAAGGGCGGACTTGCTCTATTAAGCACAGTTTCCTCATTTCTGGTTCAGTATTGGTTAGTCCAGATTCGTAAGTCAGATTCAATGTTTAGTTTTTTTCTGTATTTGTTTCTCATATAAAGAATTGAAGAAAAATAGAGAGAGAAAATAATGGGTATTATTTATATCTTTATTGATGCCATTTTGAAAAGAAAAAAGTATTTTCAGTTTAAATAGATGGTATTTAATCCTGTGAATTCAAAAGTGGATTGATAATCTGTAAAATGATGTCATTTTTACTTCAGTAAAGTGGAATATTTTAAGTGATGCAACAAATAGTGGTTTTGCCGAATATTTGGCCAAGCTATAGCCAAATATGCGGCTGCCGAATATTAATTCATAAATTCTGATTTAAACCAAAATACTATGTATCAATATCTTCATACGGCCTTAAAGATAATTAAAACCAAAATTTATATTAGTTTTAAACATTTTATAAAAACTAAACAAAAATATCTGGCTTTTAAATAGTAAAATATTTTATAAGAAAAAGCTTAGAATGATTATTACAATATACTTCAGCTTTTAAGATGCTTTTAGTGATTAGATAGTTTAAACAGCTTTATTATTTTATTTTTATATTAAAACATTTTGCTCATGAGGTTTACTAAATATTATAATTGCTGTTTTAAATATAATAATAAAATTATTAGAGTACAAATACAGCATTATATATTTATATTACATTATTATGTTTGACCAATTAAGTAATGCTTTTTTATTCAACTATTTTGAAACTGTCTTTTATAATTTTCATTCCCTTTGATAACATTTTATTTCTATTTTTTATGTATCAAACAAATACATTTCCTGAAAAATATTTCTATATCTCCTTTCTAGCTTCACAAAGTTTTATTTTTAATTAAACCAAAACAAATATTCATCTTAGAAACAACCAATTACATTTTTTTCTTGCTCAGCCATTTTTACTTTTTATAATCTTCCACAGTATTCCAAATTTCTTGACAGCACGAAAACACCAACTTCTACTCTAAACTGCAATACAAGTAACAAAAGCAATTTCAACAGACAGGGAGATTCCTTTCCTGGAATAGTACAAGAGTCATTTTTTTTCTCCCTCCTTATTTTTTATTTTCAGGAAAAGAGAAGGGAAGTGCTCAACAATATTCTTATCTATTCTCTGGAACTCTGGATTGCACTGACCAGTAGCAACTTACTTAAAAGCTAATTTTAGTATTCGGCTGAGCTATTCGATCGAATACTGTATTATTTGGCCAAACCAAATATTTGGCTTTTTAGCTGAATATTCGTTGCATCCCTAATTTTAATGAGGTAAAAATAATATCATTCAAAAAAAAAAAAAACAATATATTTTAATTCACAAAACCGAAATGTTTTTCTATAAGTGGCATTTCCATTCCATCAGTTCTGAAATTAAAGACAAACTCGTCAAAAGACAGAATGTTTTCGACAAATGACATTGTTGAAATCATATACTTTTATTGAAAAAAACTGCAATGTTTTACTGTAATGTCATTTCATGAAAATCATGTAATTTTCATACTTTTCCAATTACAAAAGTATTGTAAAAAACTATTTCTGTCTGCAGCTCTACCTATTATTTAAATGAAGATATAAGTTGCCTTTAATACAGGTAGAACTTCTAAAATCCGGAATCGCTCGGGACTCTGCAATTCCATATTTTCGAAATTTCCAGATTTTAGAGACTGAGAAATAACAATTTAAATTTTAAATTAAAGCCAGACTTAAAAATAAGAAACACATACTGTAGAGTTTCTAATACTGTACACTTGAGCGATTCCGGATTTTAGAAGTTCTACCTGTACTCTTTTATCTGTACCAAAGACTTCATCCTCCTATCATATTCTAAGTGGCCTAAAGCGCTAACTTGACCGAGAAATGCTTTTAAAAGGAATCCAATTCTGGAGAGTTCCTATTAAAAGTGCTGAATTTATTATTAAGTGAATTTCTTGCAGTAGTTACAGATATTATACACCACCTGGAAAAATCAAGGAATTTGAAAATTGGCCAAATAAGTCTGAAAAGCCAGAAAATTTCAATATTTTATCAAAAATCTGGAAACAGCTAGTGAATTTAATAAAATATGGTGATCACCAAATAAGTGCGAGCTTTGATGGGGGAGAAAAATCGTCTTATGTTTTTGCAGATTCCAGATTTTGTTCTCTTTAGAAATTTCATCTGAATTATCCTCCACCTGAAATTTTATTTATTACTTTTTACCACGCCCCTACACACAGTTTAATTTTTTTTTTAAACTCATTAATATACTTTTTTGAAACTTTTCTGCAATATTTGTATTTTGAAGTGAGAATTAATATAACTAATAAATAATTTCAAATCTCAACCCCTACCCTGCTGAATTCATTTGTGTTTGGAAACACATGAAATGGGCAGGAGTTCTTTTTCAGAAATTATGTAATTGAAAGACATTTTTCATTTTTTGGTAAAGGCATACGATCGTTTAGAAAATACTGTCAAAGTCAGTGTGTTGAACCAAATTCTCGACGTGGCAGCACGAGAAAAGCGAAACACTTTTCGTTACATGACAAGAATCATTTATATCTCAGTAATTAATTTATTTATCAAAAATGGAAAACACAATTTGATTCCAAATCGCTTCAGTAGTCAGGGCTGCCAATTTTATGCTTTTACATTTCAAAATAAGCCTGAAAATGTGCCAGGAAGTTTCGTGTTGTTGAGGAAGAAATTCGAGAACTTTAAGTTAGTTTGTGATAGTTTCTGAATTATGGTTCAATAGTAGGGTTGTCTGGTTTTTAGAATAAATTTAAATGTCCTGCTCAAGACACCCGATTTCACAATTTTTCTTATAAATTGTTCAGGCCCATCCATATGCATAGCATGCCCTCTCTTTTGGAGCACCTAAAGAGTGTGAGTGTAACATGAGAAATTTAATTTGTTGAAACCATATATTAATGTAATTCTAAAAAAATTAGCAACACAATCAATATTTCAAGATATTCCCATAAAACATTTATTTTAACCACACTAGTTTTCAATTTCTGTATTGATTGGGTATTTTCTAAAATAAATTTAAAATGGTCTAACACATCAAGATATCTTTACTCTTGTTGATAAATTCAAAGTTAGTTGTTCATTCCAGTGTGCAATAGTCCTGTGCTAAATTTTCTTAACACATTAAGGAGTAGATAATAACTTTTCTGAAGCAAAATCTTCAAAAAAACACAATTTGTTATGTTTTTTGAGTAATATATGCTAATTTGATATTATTTTGGTAGCCGAATAGTTTCTCAGTTTGTGTTTTAGCACTATAAGGTAATTCTCACTGAATAATCTCATAGAAATAAGCATTTTGAAGTACTTAACTGTACATTTAAATTTATCCAGCTTTTGTGTTCAAATCATGATTTATTTTTACTTCAAATGCTAAAACTGAATATCGTGAAATGCAATTTGGGGAAATTATAATCTGGTATTCTTGGTTGAAATTATCTTAATGTATAAAAAAGAGGATGTTTTTTTTTTATTCAACTTTTCTCTTGACAAATTTCAATTACCATATATTCCAGCAAATAGCATTCTCTGGTGCATAATGCACACTTACAATTTGAGATTGTATTTTCTATTTTTAGGTATATCCGCTTCCTTGCACACACTTTTTTTCTTTTTTTGCAAACAAACCTTCATGAGATATGTAGTATGAAAATACTGTAAAGAGCATAGAAAATATAACTAGCACAAACAAAAAGAAAATAAGCAAATATAAATTGAAGACATACAGTAATGCCAAACTTATCTACTTGAATCCTCAAAAACTGTTTGGAATCGTATTCCCGTTCATTCAAAGAGATGACATCTTCTTCTTAGGTTTAATTTTTAAGCTTTCATTTTTATACCCAGTGAGTAATGCAGACCAGTAAAATTTGGCCAATTTTTTTGTTTTAAAAGTGAGTGTTATATGCTGGAATATTGGGTTAATTCTTTTGTACCTTTTATTCATATAGTGATTCAGATATTTAAAAATTAAACATGCACAGTTTTTTTCCAGTTTATAAAGCATTAATGCTACTTTATACTTGCATTACTTCTCTTTAAAAATTCATATGTAATTGTCATTTTCATTTCATGAATTTTTGGTTTTGAGAAATACAGTAAAACCTCGTTGCCTTGAGACCGGATGTTTATTATGTTTTAAGTGAGGTGACAATGTAAGCGAATAATTTTATTTATCATAGTTAAATTTATTATATTCATTTTTTAATGAACATAATATTGAGACTTATTTATAAGTCTTCTCATTAATTTACTTTATGTTAGAGATAATTTTCTTTTACAATACACTTAATGAGAAAATAAACATTAAAAGAAGAAAATGCATCTGGAAATCACCATTTCAAAATATTTATTTATAACAGTTATTAAACAGAAATTTTCATGATTATTAAAATATATTATAGTATTAATTATAGCTGCCAGATCTCTCGAATTTTTAATACCACTACTTTCATATAGAAATATTTGTTTTATATAATTGCAGAATTTCAGCAATTTAGATAAAGCAAATTTTTCCATTCAAAAATAGTGGTATTCAGTAATTAGGAGATCTGTCAACTCTACATTATATAAGAATATGGCAAATATAATAAATATTATATAAAAAATCTATCAAAAAAGTCTCTTTTTTTTTTTTTTTGAAGAAATTAAAAAACACTGCAAGGTACAAAATACAGCAACAGGCATCTTGGAATATGAGTGTTGTTTGTTTTTTCTTTAATGACTTTGTTGTCTCTCTCACTTTATTCCTTATCACAAATTTTTGCATCTATCATTTTTCAGCTGCTGTTTCTGTTAAAGAAAGGGAGGAAGGATCATATTTTTCGAATGATGGTTTATTAGGATTTTTTTAGCACTATTTCCTTATCTCTTTAGCCAACACTTTAATAAACTGAATTTTAAGCAAGTGGCGGCTTCACAAGGTTTTGTTATATATTACTGTTGTATATTCTGTTGTATGTTGTGGTTACAATTGACTTTTACTGTAGTTCAAAAGAATATTGCTACAAACTGCATAATATTTTTAATGTTTGCAGTGTTTTATATTATGATGTTTTATATTTACAGCTTAATTATATATTATTTTTTTGCCTGTTCTGTGACATCATCTGCGTACACATATTTATTTTTTTTATCTTTATTTTTAGAATAAAAGATGTGATAGGCCCTTGTTACAGACTATCACTTCTTCCTAAGAGGCTTTTTACGAGAATTTTAATGCTGTTTTCTCTTCCTACTATGTCTGAAGATGATGACGATGCTGCTGGAGGGCAACAGCAACAACTGTAATGTTTCTATTTTTTGTTTTGCATTTCTGATATATTTATTTTTATAAAAATAGTCTAAACTACTAAACTGTGGCTCTACAATACATTAGGGATCATGGCCGACTGTGCCCAACTTTGTTTTCTAAATGGAACCTGAGGTGCAAAAAGTATTTGTTTCAGTCAGGTGGTCAGCCTAACATGGAACCTTCAGTATTTAGTTCCCAAACAAGCTTGGTACTCATTTTATTGACTCTGTAGGGATAAAAGGTACATTAGGGATCTTGGACTGTACCCAACTTTGTTTTCTAAATGAAACCTGAGGTGCAAAAAGTATTTGTTCCAATCATGTGATTAGCCTAACATGGAACCTTCAGTATTTAGTTTCCAAACAAGCTTGGTACTCATTTTATTGACCCTGTAGGGATGAAAGGTTGAATGAACTTTGCCCGAGTCCAGAGGTGAAGTTTGGACCTATAGTGTGGCAGCATGATGCACTGATCACTAAGCTACCAGGCTTCTATTAAAATATTCACAGAATGAAAAATTTTCTCAGCTCTCTTTTATTGCTTTCATTATCAGTTTGAACTCTGTAAATTAACTTAGTTACATTAGATTTTTTTTTGTACCATTTTTTTGTACGCACAGAGCTGCTCAATTGGTCGAATTTCGGAATGTTCGCTGGGTTGTTGGATTTTTCTACAAAAATGATGCTTTGCTGGTGCAAGTGGTTGGGAACTATTTTGCAGTAATGAGTGCTGGCCAAGTCTGGCCAGAAGACATAATCATCATCGTTGTAATTGGCACGGATATAGGAGATGAGACGACTGTGAATGCACTCATTCAAATATCGTTGCCATTGACAGTGAACCTAGACTTTCAAATGAATTGAAGACTCGAGCCTTTCGAACCCATCGCAAACTAAACAAAGACCTTGTCTTCAAATTTCACTTTAGTTTCAAATTTAATGATAGGTTGTGTCCTGGAAATGTCAGATGTGTAGTAGCCACCATATTACCGTTATTAGTGGAGTGAGTGAGCATGACGAATGACTTGCCATCCAAGATGAATGCTCGATCGGAGAATTTTCTGAACAAGCGACCACACTTCATTTTCGCGGCAACCATTTGCTTTTCTGTTCATTTTCATCTGACTTTTTTCTTGTGATATTTGATGTTAAGCTTCTTGGTGATTTTTGTAGATAGCCGTGTGAAACACTGCATTTGGCAGCAGTTGCACAGATTGTTACTCAGTCATTCTTGTTAAACAGTCGTTTCAACTGCTGTAACTTTGGCTTGGTGAGTTTTTGGGGCTTCCAGCCCGATCCCTGTTGTCTTTCGGTTGGGAGTTCCTTCTCGTAACGTTGTAGAATATCATATATCTTTCATTTCAGGATATTTATGGCGAAAAAATGGTTTATGGTGAACTTCTTCCCATGATGAATATTGCCTTTCTAAAACTTGTACACCCGCGTAAGCAGACATTCCTCTTTTGACTCCATTCTTGATTCTTGGTAAACATAGATTTCTTAATGAACTCCCGACTAACAGACATGCTCTTATATACTAGCCGCCACTGGCGACCAGTTTGGTCGCCCTTAAATGTATATTAAGCATTGGAACAAATTATTTTTATTCATAATTTATTTTTTTTCCTTAATCCTTCGCCAAACCGGAAAAATCTAATAGACAAATCAAGAACTTTTGCGATCGTGGTAGCATTTCACATTTTTTGTTGTTATGTATTTCATCTTTCTTGAAAAAAACCGCTTAATCCACTTTATAATAAATTAATCATTGTGTGTGTTTTATAATAAGATTGTGTGTTTTTTAATATAAAATAAGCTATTTCATAATAAAATAAAAGTACATGCTGTTTTAGTAATCTCTAATAGGTACCTGAAAATGGGATTTTCTCGCCAAAATGGCACAAAACAAAAATCGCGCCAACCCCGGTGCGTCCGTGACAGCTGTTCCAATTTAAAATACATGACGTTCACATTTTTCTTTAAAATAGAAAATAGACAAATAAGAAAAAATATCATAAATCAAAACATTTGATTTCAAAATTAAAGTATCGTTTCTAATTTGCACGCGCGAAAAATAAAAGCTGATAATTCGTTTCGAAATTTGATCCATTAAATCTTATTACATGAGTTCAGAGTTCAACTTACGTCAAGAAAACATCCGGAAAGAAGTTGAGTTGTACAGAACAGAATTATGGAAACACTGACTGTCTCACTGGTGCGGATTATTTTTTTTTACACCAGGCAGCGGTCCAAAAATTCAT
This sequence comes from Maratus michaelseni, assembly GCA_963931845.1. NCBI lineage: Eukaryota > Metazoa > Arthropoda > Arachnida > Araneae > Salticidae > Maratus > Maratus michaelseni. Next base: position 22,629,154 of record OZ007590.1, on the reverse strand, counting down.
GGTTTAATATTTTAAACGTTCACAACGAATGAATCTTTTTTTTTTTTTTTGTTTACTTTCATGGATAGAGAATTTGAACTGCGAACCTAATTTAAACTACAGTTATTGCAGAATGTATACATAATTGAACGTAAATCACCTCTCAAATATTAATATTTTTTGAACGATCTTTCTAAAAATGTAACTTTTATGCAGTTTTATTTCAAAAAATATTTTGAATAAAAATGGCCGCCTGGCATATGAAAAAGTGAAGCGGGCGTCCCGGAACTGTTGATGACAGTCACATGACTTACGGTTTTATTATAGAGATGATAACATAGCACTTCATGCACAGTTTTCGCCTGATTCATATTCCTTTGCTATTTTGCATAACTGCAAAGTTTGTGCAGATTTCTAGGAAGCAGTCCTTAATCCCTTTAAAAAAGAGAGAAATCTGTATAATGTGACTCTGGAAATTATCGCATCACCTACAATGCAGTGAACAATCTGGACATTGTAAAAAAATGCCTGAAGGACAATAGGTAGGGATGAATATTTTATGCAGGATAGAAACTTTAGTTATATTCACTGTAACATTCAAAACTTAGCAATAACTAAATTATTTTTTTTAAGTTGTTAAATGAATATTTTCATCAAAATGTTTTTGAAATTTAAATATTTGTTGAGTGTGCAGTGCATGACTGGCATATTCAAAGGATCCACTGCTGCTGACTAATGTAGACTCTTAAAAGAAAAATTGTATTTTGAATGTGATATAGAGATCTGCCTGGGCCTGTCCTTCACTCTTTCCGGGCCACATTTAAACACTCATTTAACAAGCAATTTCCAAATGCATTAAAATTGTTTGCATTTGGCAAGGAAAAGTGTTGTTTGCCAAATCCTGTAGAGCGTTCATTTTGTGTGCCATATACTTGAACGTATTTATTTTTTTACACATTTTCTACTGAAATTACACAGTTAAATTTGACTGATCCTTTATAACGTACATGAGTAATTTCATTAGCATTATTTTTCTTTTTTTTCAAAATATTCTAAGTATGCGCTTTGAGGAGACCTTCCTTGTTAGTTCTTCTTTGTCTTAAAATTTAATAATTTTATGTTATGTACAAAGAATAAACTTTGCTATTTTTTTTTTTCAAAATCATCAGGTAGAGGAAATTTAATTAATCAAATTTCAAAATCCTTGCAAGGGCAATGCCCTATCCCCCCCCCCCTTCCTTGTCAATACATATGATAATTTGAAAAAAAATATTAATTTCAAAATATTATAATCATAAAACTCTACTAAGATAAAGTAAATAAAAAATTAGCCATCTAATTTATTATACCAAATTTAAATATAGCAGTGTACTGTGTTTCATTAAAGAAATATGCAATATCACAAATATTTAGCTTCTATTTTTACAATATCACAAATATTTAGCTTCTATTTTTACAATATAGTGTGTGTTACTGATGATATCTTACATACCTTATCATTTTTAACAGTGATAAATATCGGCATATTTTGTAAAAATTCAATCGAGCCAAGCCAGGCGAATTAAGTTTTTGTAGAGCCAGGTGCGGCCCGAATGTTAGCTTTATACCAGGCTGTGCCTGACCAATAAATTTCTTGTACGGCCTCGAGCCAAAAATTTAGCTTTTTTATCGAGCTGGGCCAGACCAATAAATTTCTTGTATGTACAGCCTGAGGTCAAACTTTTAGCTTTCATATCGAAATTTTGGCCTGTGCAGATCTCTAATATGGTACTGAATTATATTTTAAATGTTATATTATTTCTTTAATTTGTGTTTTCAATAACTATTGTCTTATTTATGTTTCAGACTAACCCTTTTACAAGTAAATAAAGGTGAGATTACTTTCCCAAATTATAAAATAAACAGGGAGTTGAAGATATTTGTAGAAAGAGATGAATTAATAAGGTAATATAATAGTTGATAGTTTTTATGAAATTAGCTTTGATAAGTATTTGGGGGGGGGGGGGGCATTGTTAAAAAAGAAATTTCTGTGTTTTAATTTAAAAGTTCATATCTTACAAAATGCTATTTTCACCTACTTATTAATTTAATGAAAATTATCTTGTGAGATTTTTAAATATTCAGTTAGCAATGTAAATTTACTTGAGTGCTTTTTATTTTTAATAAATTGTTTTTCCTAAATTAATAGTAAGAAAAAATAATTATTAAAAATTAAAATATACCTATAATTGTATTCATTAGGGAGTGACAACAGATGTGGAATCGTGTAAAACAGCTGACATTGATGTATCCTTTTAATCCAGAGCTTTTGAAGGAATTTCAATACTTCTTTTTAAGTATCTTTGGTCAAAGCTAAATAATTTGGCAAGAAACGAAATTAAAAAATGCACTAGCGATGTAAATAATAATAATAATAATAAACTAGATTTTGTTTGTTTGCAAAATTTCCTAATTATTGTATTTTTTTATGTTATTTTTTGTTGAACAATCAATTTATATTTTAGTTACTGACAAACTACATGTTATTTCATAACTGTTGTTGCCATTTTAAAAGAATTTTTTTATTTAATATCTCATCTCAAATGAACACATATAATTTTAAATTTAGTTTCCTTCATAATGAATAGAAGAAAGTATATTCAACTAGGTAAATTATATCCAATGGCTGGAGTATCATAGTTGAGATTTTTTCCAACAGAGCGAAAAACTATGATACTCCAACCATTGGATAGGATTTAATTTCCTTATTTCATTTTATTGCTTTACCTAATTTGTCTTATTCTTTTTAATTGTGTTTTATCCCAGTGAGGTATTTCTGTAAATATATTATATACCTATGCTGAAAAGTATTAATTAATGACACAGGTATGAAGAAGCTAAACAACTTGAAAATGATATTATGAATGCTGTTGAAACTAAAAACTTTGAACTGGCAAAAGAGTTGTATCTCAATGCCAGGGATGAATTTGATGATCAACTTTTACAACCTTTTGTTGAAAGGTATTTTATCATTATTCTTTTTTTAATTCATTAAATATTATTTAAAAGAATCAGTGATATCCAACTACTGTTAATATTATCTTTGTCAAATAATATTCTGCCAGATGTACTGTATTCATATTTTGCTGATCTGAAATGTTGTATGTTTTATTTGGGGGGAGGGGGGTATTATTTATTATTGTATAATTATTTTTAATTATTGATGTGTATAGTGTTCAACTGAGTTTCTTTGTGTCAGCTTGATGATTTTATTTCCTTCATCAACTTCATTGATTGATCAATCTATTTTGAATATTATCCCCCCTCCCCCCCCCCCCACACACACATACACACACTGTTTTTTTTTTTGTTGTTGTTTATTTAGTTTTGAAAGATTTTACCCTAGTCTGTAAAATTACATATTTTAACAATCAACATTTTTCAGATGTTCATATTTCTAAGCCAGTAAACCAAACACATTCTTTTCTAAAACATAATTCTTGGATGTAAAACTCTATAAAAAAAAATTTTGAGCTTTATTATTTTTGTATTTTTTTTTCTGTAACTTGATTATTAACTGATTAACTATTCCTTATTATTGTATAATTATCGGAATTATTGATGTGTATAACATTAGCCTGAATTTGTCACCAAAAATTTAAACAAAATATTGTATTATGTTTTGTAACAAAAAGGAAATAATTAAACGTTTTTAAAAGCTGATTTTTATACAAACATGCTTCTTCCTTTGTGAATCCCTTTCTTTCTGTAATAGATGTATGTTTTATAATGGATTTTTTTTTAATCCTTTTATACAAATAGGATGTTAGAAGTGTTTTTAATTGCTTTTATTTTTGTATTATTTTAATGTTGTGTTCACCTTGAGAGAAAAACAAAAAGTCTCTCATTAAATTATTTCGGTTGCAATCTTCCATTGTTTTTATTCCTGCTAAATCTTCCTGTTCTGTAATATTTTAATTTGCTGATGTGCAGATAATTAAAACAGAGACACTTCTCCATCATCCACATGTGATATCACACTCTTATTCATAAAGTGACAGAGCTCAAAAAATGTAATTTTTGTGAAATTAATACTAGTAAATCATGAAAATACTTCTGCATCAGTCATTAAAAGCATGTTGAAATGCCTTTTTAAGTTATGAAATTTAAACAAAGTTTTCATTTAGGATATTGTACAACCCTACTGTCTCTAAATTTTCAGATAATTGATTGTTCATTCATATAAAAGTAAATAAGCTACTTTTCTTTCTAGATATAAAAAATTGAATTGTTTTCATGCTCGAAAATGTTTGCCATCTTTTCTGAAAAACTTCTTTTTTTTTTTTTTTTTTTTAGTTGTGTCATTTTACGATAAGCATGCAATATGTCTATTGGTGCTACAAAAGATTATATCAAAATGTGTATACATTAAACCTAAATATTTAAAAATTTGTTCAATTAGATTTTTACCTAATTTACACTTTTTTATTATTCCAAACATATATACCATATTTTCCCTATTAATCCTTTCCTGTCAGGGCAGTAAATTTTCTTTGAAATGATTAATTTATCTAAAGAATATTTTCATGGTTTCCTTTCATACTCTTTTTTTTATTGAGATTATTCAATCAATGAAACAAATTGCAAGAAATACAATTTTATCCTAATACGTCGTCTCAGAGTAAACTGCCTGATTTAGAATGCTGCATTAAACTACTACTTTTATATCATATCTTGATGGAACCCTTCCTTGCGATATCCAATTCTGTATGCAATAAGAGCTGTAATGTGAGATATTTGACTTAACAGTCTCTTGTTTTCTCATTTTAGGAATATTTGAATGATTTAAAAAGTTTTTAATTACTTCGTTTTATGATCCTTTCTGAACTTGAAAGTGTAATTAGTATGGCAATACTTTGTATAGTTTAAGAGATATGTTTTTTTTTTTTACTAAATCAGAATTTGAAAATTAAATAAATAAAAATACTTGTTCGCATGTCTCACACCAGAGACTAAGTGGTTAAAGAACATTATTCTGCAAACAAGCTTGACTACAATAGCCTGCTTTTTAACTATTGATACTAGTAGATTCATTGAAGTGAATTGCAAAAATGCCCACTTTTTTCTGCTAATTCATTATTTTAACCCATTCACGGTCAGGCTGTTTTCATATTTTTTACTTGGAAAGGGTTGACGAGGACGTGCTCAAAATCTTTATAAATGGTCAAGAGTTTCACATTGTAAAAAGTTTAGCAGTAACATGGTGAAATTGCTTTCCCCCCTGTAAAACACCTTCGGTAATGAATGCCCTATTGAAGTTCATTGTGGGCGCATCTGGTCAGACTTGTCAAGTGCAGGTTCTCAGCGTGATTGATTTGCCCACCCCATTATAATCCCCTTTCGAAAAATTCCTTGCACTGTCTAAACAGATAGGTGACATTCTATTCACATAGAAGGAAAGAAACATAAAGGAAAGAAAAGTAAAAGAAATAGAAAATGTTATATTTCCATTTGATTTTAAAAACTATCAAATAATAAATTCTAAACTATTTCGTAAATAACTTGCATTATATTAATGAGTTACAATCTAATGTCTTTTAATATTTTATCCCAGTAGGGATATTTAATGAAACACTACATCTCATTCCTTGAATAAAACTTGATTATTTACTATATCATCACTGTAAATATAAGCTAGCGAAATAAAATCTTCTAATATATGGTATCAGATTCAGTTAAATTCAGATATATAATTTTTTTTAATTAAATCAAACCTACAAGGAATAAGTCTTTACGTATCTAAGATGCCTTAGATTGCAGACTTTCTAAATAAGATAATTGTAAAACAAATGGTTGTTATTTTTGTATTGTTATTTACTTCCATTTCTTTCTTTTCTTTTCTCTTTTTTTTCTTTTTTGAACAATTTATTTATTTATTTTGTAGCTTCGGGATAATAAGTCTCTTCAGGGATCGTGTTTTAGGTAGCTTTCAATACAAAAAGCTACCTATTGCAGCCGTTCAGAGGAAAGCAATTCCAAAAAAATTTGGTATATTTTCACCGAACATGACCCCCATACCCCTAAACCACCCTCCGTTCAAATGTTGATTTATATATATATATATACAGGGGTCGATGCAGGGTTTTTTTCTTGGGGGGGGCCCATTTTGTAAAAAATAAAGGTTATTTTTGTGAAATTTATTATATTTTTGTGAAAAATAACATTTTGTAACGAAAGTTTAAATCCAGTTAATCAAACTGGAACCAAGCATTTATATAAAAAAAAAAAAAACTTTTTAAAATCTTTTTGCCGAAGTTTTCCTCTCTGGTGAACTTGTTTGTTTACAAATTACACATTTTAAAACATCACAAAATAACAAATAAATAATAGTCAGTTTTTATGGAATAGAATTTTGTGAAGGGGCCGGGCCTACTTTATCAAATTGGTTTTTGTGAAGGGGTCCATTTTATCAAATTGATTTTTGTGAAGGGGCCCATTTTATCAAATTGATTTTTGTGAAGGGGCCCATTTTATCAAATTGATTTTTGTGAAGGGGCCCATTTTATCAAATTGATTTTTGTGAAGGGGGCCATTTTATTAAATAGATTTTTGTGAAGGGGCCCTAAGTAGGCCCCAAATTGTTCCTGGATCGACCCCTGATATATACATATATATATATATAAATGAAAACCCATGTGAAGAACCCATGTAAAGGCAGAAGATCTTTCAGAACATACTACCAAAGTCAGCGTTTTTATCCGAAATCCGAGGCAGCAGAGCAAGAAAGGGGAAAAATCGTGTCGTCAGGTGACACGAATCGCTTATAACTCGATAAACAGTCAAAATATATTTTACGTGTATATATGCTGTTTTTGTGATGTAATTTTACAGTCATTTCTGAATACTGGGTAGAATGTATAGACCGGTATAGATGTCGATCTTAGCAGAAAACTTTGCAACTTTGCTGCCAGCTTGGTGACATTGTGTGTGAAATTTCGTGTCAAACACTTATGTGTAAAAATCCAGAAATTAAAATTTTATAAACTTCTTTAACTGAATTATGGTCTAGATTATGCGTGATGAAGTCATAAGATTTTTCACGAAAACAAAGATTTAAATAAGATTGTTCAACATTGAATGAGTGAATGAAGTGGTCAGCCATTGCTTTCGATTTTAGAGACTTAATCGACACCTTGCATTTAATTCTTTATATAAGTTTTTTCTAAGAAAATGGCTTGCTTTGTTGAAGACTAAGCTTTGTGTCTAAACTTTTTTTGCATCATGCTTATTAATATACGCGTTTTTGTGAATTTTATCATACGAGTGGTGATCTGTGGGCAATGACTGCTCAATATTATCAACAGAAAGAAAAAAAAAAAGACTTACATTAGACTTTATTTATAAATTTTTTGTAAGAGTAAGAAAATATGAAAATTTCGCGACAATATTTTCATAATGTTGGAAAGTGTTTCACAATCTAAGAACGGCACGACATTAATATTTCTTGTTAAAGTATTATAAGTAAAATTTCAAGCCTTGTTTTAAAACACGAAAAGATTTCATAGGTTAATGAAATATTTTAAATGACCAAAATAAATTGTGTGTGTGTGTTTTTTTTAAATAAATAGTTTTAATTTACCTATTTTATGTTCGTTTATATTAATAAAGCATTCAAGTATTAAAAAAAGATTTTAGACAAGTTTAAAAAAGATACAGAGAATTATTTTAGAGAAATAATTTAATAAATAATAAATAAATTTAATTAAAAAAAGCCATATCATAACATAATGTAACATAAATAAAACCCATCGTGAAAATAAAAAAAATGATTAACTAAAAAAGAATATTCTGTATAAATTATTAAAATGAAAGTTCTATGTTCAAAATCAGAAAACATTTTGTCTTTTTAGAAATACAAAAAAGAAAGAAAAGGAAAAGAAAAAAGAAAGAAAGAAAATCATATTTATTTGGGAATCACACAACAACAGTGAAGTGACTATTAACAATATTCTCAAGGCGAAGCTCTATTTTCTAACACAACCACAAATACATTTTTATTCTTAAATGCACGAAAGTCAAATCCACTTATCAAAAAATGAAGAATGGTGTTCGATTCTAAATCCTTTCAATAATCATGCCTGAGAATTTAATGTTTGTATATGTAAAAACAAGTCCGTGAATCTATTATAAAGTTTCGCATAGTTGAGCGGGTAAAAATGTTTTTTTCTACAAACAACATTAATTGAATATTGTTTGTAAATTTTTGTACGTATATTCAAATTAATAAATTTAGGAAACATTAACTAAAATTGAAACAATTAGTATTCATGACTATATAAAGTTCATTAGTTTTCCTAATACACTTTACTCCTATACTAGCCTTCCACTGAAAAATGTTAATGCTCTTTTAACATTTTTATTAAATTTCCAATTTTTTTTTCGTTTCACTAGAAATCATCTTTATTCTGAAAAATCCCTTCCAGATATTGCAATTCTAAGTGATACTGATTTCACAAACTTTTATCATTTAAAACGGTGTAAAAAAAGACGTCAACGGATATTTTCCACATTTGTTGAAAAGCCCCTAAAAGCCCAGAATTATAGCAACCTTGCCACGTTAACAATGACAAAAATACATAGTTGTAAAACATAATATTTGCTTGTTTTGGGGAACCTGTCTGTCAAGCCATGAAATAGTGAAACAACCGCGCCAGATTATAGTAAATTTCATCTGTGACAGTGACAGTTGTACAAAGAAAACCATTTTCACAAGCAACAGCTAATCCGTTTGAGTCAAATAGTTTACAGGATAATGTTTAAACTGTTATTTTCTAAAGCCGTTAATTTGAGTCATTGAGGAGGCGGTAAAGTGGATTTCTAGAGAGCAACAAAGCCAGAAATGTCTTACGCCGCAATCGCAATCTCCATATCTTTTGGATTGAGAAAAAAAAAAGTTTTATACAAGGGTCTTTGGGATGGGTGTCTATGATTTCGGTCTTGTCTGAAAAAAGAAGTTAAAAAAAAGGAGATAAAGAAAAGTACGAACATTTTAAAATGTTTTGATGAGGGATTGAGTCGATCATACTCGGACGGGCAAAAAAATTTCCAGAACCCCCCCCCCAGCTACAGGCCTGTAACTTTTGCTGAAGTGTTAAAAAATGCGAGCAATTGGACTAATAAAACCATCTACAACTGCTTGCAGTCTTTAATTTAATCCCAACAATTATAATGGCAATTTTGAACATAGTGATCAACTGAATGTCTCTAAAAATGAAAAATTTGTGCATAATTTTCTTACATCAAATCAATTCTTCAAGATATATTCAAGGCTCTTATAAATATTGAGGAGTATTAAAATTTAATCAATCAATTTTATTGGTGTTCAGTGAAAGTACTAATAAAGTGAAAGTACTAATTCAGTGAAAGTACTAATCATCATTTTCCTTTTAGTTCTAACAGGGCGTCTTTATAAAAACTAAAGGAAAATTATGATGACACCTGTACGCCTTTGAATTAATTGATCAAAAACTTGATTTCTTCTTCCATTACGAAAATGGTGCTATTATATTTAAAAATATCAAACCAAATGTGAATGTTAAATAATGTCTGTGAGGTAACGTCTGTGAAGTAATATTTCCGGTCTTATCGTCTACATTTAGACATCCAAATACACATTTTTTACACAAATTATTTTTCTTTGGTTTCATATTCTAATAAATAATCTGCAATTTCTTTCTCTTTTTAAGAGTAAAAATTGTAAATTCCTATTCTTTTTTAATCACTTATTCGTGTAATTTTACAAATCTGACAAAATGTAATAAAAATATGATTTTTATCAGATTTATTTATATTGTACACTCTTTATATATTTATTTAATAATGCAAAATTCTGATTATTTATAAGAAATAAATTAAATTTCATTGTATAATTCTAGAAAGTTAAAAAAAATTTCCATCTGCATATATAATTCTAAGAAAGTTAAACTAATATTCCATCAATATATAATAATTATTCTACTATGTACTCTGAATCAATTAACATTCTTGAGCTTACCTATAAATGTAACCTGTCTATATTGATACTTTTTCTGGTCCCTTCAGTATTGTTATAGACAGGTTTCACTGTTTTATTTATAAAGTTATGCTATAATTGGTATAGCAACAACAGTAAATTAGTAAATAATTTTTGAAGTGTAATATTAATTTGGTATTATTAATATTATTTGGGTATTATTATATTTGTTACTATTACAAAGCAAAAGTGCTGTAAGTAAAAAAAAGAAAAATCGATTTTAGTTATTTAGTAATATATTTAAACAAAATAAATTGAAATACTGTTAGAAAATAAAAACATATGTATTCATTAAAAAAAAAATTAAATAAATTTAACATGGCAAAACATTTTAAATAATAATAATTAATGTAATGGATTAGAATCGTATGGACGAGAGTTTTAAAATAAAATAATAACTAAAAAATGATATTCTATGAAGTTGCTTCCTTTTTGAAATACAATGTCATTCTTAGCCTGTACAGAAAACGAAATTCTCTGAGACATTTTCTAACCAAATCTGTAAGGCATTCAACTAAAATACAAATAATCTAGTTGACAAATGGTCTACCTATACATCCATTGTATATGTGGGAAGGGGGAGTGTGCTGATAAACGCCTTCTTTACCGCCCAGTCTGGGGGGTGAGAAAAACGCACATAGACGGTCATGACCACTTAGAAGTAGAAAATCTGAACCGTTCATACGCGCCCATGACCATTTAGAGGTAAAAAATCCTGACCGTCTATAAGCGCCCATGACCATTTAGACGTAAAAAACTTTGACCGCGTATACGCGTTCATGACCATGAAAGGGTTAAATCTATAGCAGAACTGTAAGACATGTTCATTATGAACTTTTACCTCTTAATTACTTGAAGTCCAGTGTGAAATTACAAAGTCATACAGCTTCATTCACTTTGAGTTATTTCAAAATATAGAGTGAAATCTTATTTGAACTAACTCCATGGGGGGACTATAATTATCAGTTAGCTATCATGAAATGTTATAGTTTAGGGTCGATCCAGGCAAAATTTGGGGCCTATTTAGGGCCCCTTCACAAAAATAAATTTAATAAAATGGAGCCCTTCACAAAATTCTTTATAATAAAACAGGCCCTTTCACAAAATTCCTTTTCATAAAATAAGCCCTTTCACAAAATTCTATTCTATAAAAACTTGTTATTTATTAATTATTTATTATTTTGTGATGTTTTAAAATGTGTAATTTGTAAACAAACAAGTTCACCAGAGAGGAAAACTTCAGCAAAAGGATTTTAAAAAGTTTTTGTTAAGAAATGCTTGGTTTGAATTTGAGCAATTCGATTTCAATTTTCGTTACGAAATATTATTTTTCACAAAAATATAAGTTTCATAGTTATAACCTTTACTTTTCACAAAATGGGACCCAAAAAAAAATCCTGTATCGACCCCTGGTAGTAGAATTACATTTCATGAATAGTGATAATGCCAGAAAAGGCCAAAAAATTTTTTTAAATGGATTTATTTTCATTCTATTGAATTTTGCTATTATGGGATTTATCTGTATTCATGTTCATGTTCACAACTCATGTTTGTCGAAATCCATTGGAATGACCCAGAATTAATTGAACTCTATATATTTCTCTGTGGTTAGTCTCCAGTATAATCATCATAAAAAATGTTTTCTAATGTGCAATTTAAAAAATTTATTTATGATTATTATTGCTTGATCAAATATTTACAATTTTCGTAAATTTATTTAGGCCTGCGTCATTGCCAACTTTCTTAAAAAAATACTCCTCCTTTCACATCTATGTGCGTTGTATGACAGCAGGAGTTGATATTCTTCAAAGGCTTCGACAATACAAAGAAGCTGTTGAATTGCTGAAAAGACTGCTTGATCAAAAGGTACAATTTATATCATAATTTTGACATTTGAGGCACTTAAAGACAGAGTAGTGTAAGTGACTTATTTTGTAAAATTGAGTTAAGTGCATGATGGGTATCTAGACATATCAACTTATACATAGAAATATTGATGTAAATGATAATTCTACTAGTTTCATCTGTAAATAACACAAAAAAATATTTTACTTCATAGGAAATTGGTGAAGCATGTCAGAAAATCCCTTTTTTGAGCATTTAGGAAAATGTGATTTACACCACTCTGCATTTAAATGCCTTACTTTTTTATGCATTTCATTTGTTTGTTGTTTATTTTCATTTTGATGCCTAAGCCTTATTGATTGTTATATTTACTTTCATTATTTTTATTTATTTTTTTAAATATATATCATTAATCATGTTATTGAGGTATCCATAAGAATATTTGCATTTTTGTGTAACTATATCGTAAAACCTTTTATAAATTAAGTAATAAATGTTCACAATTTTTTTTAAATAAAATTATCTGCTATTTAAAATTATCTTTGTATTTTTTATTAGATTTTGATTAGGTAGTAAATCAGTTAACGTGTAATACCTTTAAATATTCTTTTTTTTTCCATTGTTTATTTAACCTTTCCAGTACTGTTTCTGTAACAGACTTGAATAGTTGATAAAAGAATCCCTTTTCTTCTTTTTCTAAACTAAACAATAAAAATGATATGATGCTGCGACATTTGGATGTCTCAAAAATAATCAGATAAATCTTAGGAAAATTAAGAGAATATGCACGTATATGTCCAGGGCTCACATTGCCCCTAAAATTCCTAATTTTCTTTAAAATTTTAGATGTCCCTAAAATTATACTAACATTTTCTATCTTCTCCTAAAAAAATTTAGAAAAATTTAAAAAAGAAGCATAAATGCTTTTTACAAAATATGGTTTTTATTGAGGGAATCAGCAGATTTCCATTGTTTTAAAATTTCCACATAAATTCCAGCCCTCCTCCCTGCTCTGAAATTTCCACTCTTTCGTTTCCTCCCCCATTATGCAAAGTTTAAAACCTTTCAAACTTTTTTTTAAAATAATTGTACCTAATAATAGAACTTCTTACTTTGTAGAAAGAATAGTTAAATCAAGGAACTAATTTTTTTTCAAAAATGTCCTATTTGCTAGTCCCCCCCCCCCCCCAGAATGGTGTGCATTATCTAGTTATCTAGTTCCATGTCTCTCCTGTCCTGCCAAAATTATTGCTCTTACCCTTTGGCTCTATCAACATACAAAGTTTAAAGTTTTTAAAATTTTATACTATATTTGTTACTTTGTAGTAACAATACATTAATAATAAATTCCGAACATTAATAATATACATCATTGAAGTCCCCCCCCCCCCAAAAAATGTCTATTTCCCCTCTTTGTCCCCCCCCCCCTGCAGGTCCCAAATATGTAAAACTCTTTACTTAAAAAAGAAAAATCTTTCCTTTCAGTTAGGCATTAAAAATAATCTAAATTCCCCCAAATGTTTATCCATCCCTATTTTTGTCTCCACCACACAATGTTTAAAATTTAAAATCAGTTTTTTGAAAAAAAAAAATTCTCTAATCCTTTCTTTGCAGTAACAAAAACAAAGTTGGATTGATTCGCATCACTCAAATAACCTCTCTCCCCTCCCCTCCCCACCCCTTGAATTTTCACTTTTCCCAGCATAGAAAGTTTAAAATTTTTAGTATTTTTTAACTCGCTTTCCTATCTGTTACTTTGCTGTAAAAATAACTAATCAATCACGTACACTTTCCCTTTTACCACTCAGTGAAAAACACTTTAATATTTAAAAAAATGTCTGCCTTTTTTGTTACTTTGCAATTATAATAAGTAATCATCTAAATACTCTTCCACATAAATATCTACTCTGCCCTCCTCCTCTTTGTCTCCCTCAATATGCAAGTTTAAAAGCTTTAAAACTATTTTTTTACATTTTTTGTCTTATTCTTTATTTTGTCATAATAATACATAAGTAACCACACCATGCTGCAAAGCAAAGGTGGATAATTTTGTTTAAATTAAAACTTTTTCTTCTTTAAATAGATATATTTTAAGGTCATATACAGTAATTAGTGTTTTGTAAGTATGTTTTTTCGAATATGGTAATACATGCCAAAAATATGCTTATAATTCCTAATGATTGCCCCTAAAACTTTCTCAAAAAATTCCTAAAATTCCTCCCTAAAATTTTACAAAATCTTACTACTTGCCCTGTATGTCAGAAAGTTGGGATACTGATGATGAAATATTAGGGTAATTTTCAAATGAACTGCCACTTTAAGATTGAAAACACACAGGAAATTAATTTGGTGTCAATTTAAAAAAGGGCTTTAATATTTATTTCTTGTAATTTTTCACAAAATAAAAAAGTGATTATTTATGACGTTCTTTCAAAAAAAAAAAAAAAATAATAATAATAAATTAACAATTTTGATTAATATTGCTTTTTAAAGGTAACAGTCGTGAGTTTTTCAAGAAAATTTTATTTTTAAGGGGGAGGGGGGAGTTAGTTTCAATGGATTTTTTAACAAAAAGAAATGTAATTTTTAAACAAATTATAATTGAATAAAAATTAATGAAATAATAGGTAACATTCACGTGATTATAAAAAATACTAAGTTTTTATGAATTTTTCCATAGATAAACAATACAGTATTAGTTTTCCAGTTCTTTTGTTACTCTAAATAAAAAGGATCAATATAGCTTTGTTCAGTTTTAGAACAACATAGCTTCCTTCAATTGCAAAAATCGAAACCTGTGTAAAATAACTATAACACTTTTGAGGAAACATTCATAAGATGGGGAAAGGACAAAAATTAAAATTAAATTTCAAACTATTTTATAAATATTTCAGAAGAAATGCTTACATTTTCATAGATTATAATGTACTGCCATACTTTTCATTCAAATACAAAAATTAATCTAGTTAAAAAGGTTTGAAAAGGAGTTAGTTATATTAGATATTTTGATCTGGGACACATAAATTTCTGTAGTTTAATTACTAAACTAGTCTAATACTCAACTATTTAAAAACCTATAAACATTTTTAAAAATGCATTTTATTAACTATAAAAGACTGTACAAATACATGTTTTAACAGTATCAAAAGATTATTTTTTTAACATGAAATATGGATTTCTTTTTAAATGCTAAAAGGTGTAAACTAAAAACATAATATACAGTAAAATAGCTTTTATTAGATTATTGACATGTTTTGTCTCTCTCCGAGCCATTATCAAAAACAAATGAGAATATTCTATAATTGCATGGTCTTTGAAGTTATTATTTGAAATGCTATCATTTTATTTTCATGTACTTTTTTTTTAATTACACACGTTAATTTTTATTTTTACTTGGTTGCTTATTTCTATATTTGTAACCATGGAGTAACTCGAGCCGCAATTTCAGTAAGTTAAAGGAGTAACTCGAGCCACAATTTCAGTAAGTTAAAAGATTCTGCATCGTTATATATTATTTTACTGTATATTATGTTTTTAGTTTACACCTTTAGCATTTAAAAGAAATATATTATTACAAGGTGTTGTAATTTATTATATTTTAATGAAATAAGGATTCATTAAATCAGTGATCCATTTGAAAATGACCCATTAGCATTATCTCACTCTGATTTTCTGTCAGTATAAACTGTATCCACATATTTGCTCTGCCAAGAAACTGCATAAAATGGTAATTTGTTTAAATAATATGGAAGAACTTTTATTTTCTGTATAAATGCTTAGACAACAAAAAATGGATGAATTTGTTATAAAGATATTCTAAGATATGTCTTTTATTACTTGTTTTAAGTTAATTTTGTTTATTAAAGGATTAAAAAAAAAAATATGTCTTACGTTGCAACTTCTAAAATCATTTTTTATACATAATTCATTAACTTGATATGCATTGACACAGTGGTACAATTAAGCTGATTCGATGGAACTGTTACCTAATTTTTGGCGAAGTTCGGTGAACCAGTTGTTAAAATAGCACTTGTAATATGTTGTAAATCACAACTTTATATTATTCGCTCTCTTCTAACATTCATTTGTGCAACAACATATTCTAAACATAACCTTGTGACATGTTCTTATTTATTTCAGCTTTGCGTTTCATCTAAAAGTCTTATTGGATAAATGTGCTGATGTTTCATGGAATGTTTTGTAGGAGAGCAGTGACGTATACATAAAGTGAATTATCGGATTTGAATGTTTTGTCCAAATTATGGCAGCTTAAATTACTGATAAGTTATTTGATAGCACTGATAAGTACTGATAGTTAATTAATTAGTTTATTTGTGCTATTTTACAACTACAACTTTCAAATACTGTGTTAGCAATAATGGTAGGCCGAATGGTAAAATTGGTGACTTTATTGACAAAACTTAATACCAAACACATACTTCTTTTTAATTGCTAAAAGGTGTAAAATAAAAAGGTTATAAACAGTAAAATAGATTTTATTAGATTGTTGACATATGTTTCAACTCAATCTGAGCCATTATCAAAACAAACAAAAATATTCTATAAATGAACCAAACACATATTTTAAAAAATTTAGAAATCAAGCCTCTAAATACACGGGACATGAATTATGTCAAAGCAAAAGTATAAATAGGAATGATTGACAGTTAGTAAGCTAGCAGTTTTGTAACATAGCTCTTATAATGTTGGAAAGTATTTCATAATCTATGTGTGATGTACTATTTACCTTTCTTGTTTATGCTTGAAAAAGTCATAAAAGCAGAGAACCAGTTGTTAAATTATTTGAATCTCACCACTTATTTGACATCCCTTGACCTAATGAGTTTATGAGAATTTACTGTAATTATAATTTGTATGGAAATCTATGAAACTTGGATGTTGCAAATTTTATTTTGAATTATTACTGGTGTAATATAAGTGCTCTGTAAGCAAAATGTTACTGAAAAATTTCATCACTTGTGTGCTAGAGGAAAATGTGACAGAAATGTTATCAGCATGAAAAATGGAACTCTCTGCATATTTTTTTTTTTTTTTTTTTTTTTTTCTCAGTAGCTTTGAGTCCAAAAAATTATTTCTCTTAATGAAATATTTTACTGATCTGATAAAAGAATAACATTAAAAAATATATAAAACTATTAAGCACACTTTGAACATGATTTAATCATTGTTCATCCTGATTAACATATTTTGTTACTTCTCCATTGTCCCGTCGACCACTTTTCATTTAAATAATAAAACTATCGCCAAATTTAAATGCCCAGCAGTAAACAAATTGAAGAATGTTGAAATTGGAATCTTAAAAAAAAAAAAAAAAAAAAAAAATTGGAAACCCAAAATTGGAAAAATTGGAATTCATTAAGGTGACACTTTAGTGATCATATTATTGAAAACAGTAAAAAAATTTTGGATATTTATTTATTTACATTATTTTTCTTAATTATCCCTCTCGGCTGTTGAATGTTTCTGATGTCAGTTGAAACTGATTAGTGTATGTAACGTAACTATACATTGCAGAATTTTTTCAATGCTTTTCCTCTTTTAACCCTTTATATCCTGAATTAATTTTCCAGCTACTTTTTAATTGTATTTTTGCATCATTGGATAAGTTTTGGTGCAGAATAAACATAGGAAAGAGGAAAATAATTTTTATAGTGTTTTAGTGGTTAATTATGCAACTGTAACCACCATAAATTTTTTACCCTATGATATAAAATAAAATAGTAAATTTCAAATAGTAAACTTCAAATAAAATATAGGAATTGTTCCCCTGTACAGTATAGAAAATAATAGTACTGAATAACCGGTAATAAACCACTAAAATTACTCAAATGAAGAACAACATGCATGTCAATTCTATTGCAAAATGAATTTCGAATGCAGCGTGGCAAATGTAAAATCCCTACAATGCAAGGAAAGAGGATATGTGCTTAAATTTGCCATCTCCTGCCTGCTATCAGAAATACACTCTTTGTGCCATTGTAAATACCGTTAGGAAAAACGGTCATATTACGAATATATAGGTGTTTTATTAAAGTGGTACTTATAAGTACCGTCAGGATAAAAAGGGTTAATATCATGGCGTCACTGTTTAAGGACATGATTGTTATTCTAATTAATGAAATAGCTAATAAATCAGTAAAACATCATTAAAATACAGATAAACGTCAAATTAAAAATCACTTGATGACAAAACAAACGTGCAACATATCTGATCATGCATTCTTGGCATTATATTCTTTATAGTTTGGGAAAAGTTTTTTTTTTTATTGAAAGGGGTCGACTGGATAATGGAGAAGTATTCATATTTTATGTACAAGGTGTCCCCTCTTATTGCTGTCCAATAGCTTGAGATGTGTAGTTCCAATTACTAAAACGTTTCAAATGTTCTTCATCATATCAAAAGTTATTTTCAGCAAAATACTTTTTTTTAAATTCGAAATTAAAAATTTTATACAGACCCTTGGCCTTATAAATTACATTTAGAAAAACTTTCTTCATGCTCTAATAAATAGAAAAAATAATAATTTGTTTTTCACCACAAAAACACATCAAATAATGGTACTTTGAATTTTATAAATATTTAGTGTTTCCTGGCACTTAAAAGAGGAAAACATGCTTTTAGTTCCAGAAAATACAGAAAATTTATCAAATATCATAACTCAGCAAGTTTGAATCATACAAAAATGAAATTTTTATTGTTTTACTTCTTAAGACATGAGGAAAGTTTTTCTAGATGTAACTTATAGAACCCAGGGAACATATAAAATTTTAAGTTTCATAACTTTGAAAAATATAATTATTTTGCTGTAAATAACTTTTGAAACATTTTTGTCAACATTTACATTACATTACATACACATTACATTTGAAACATTTTTGTCATTGGATCATACCTCTAAAGCAAGATTTAGCTATTGGACAATAATAGATAATCACTTTTTATAAATGCTAATTTTCCTTTTTTCCTTAAAATTGCATTGATATTTTTAATTATTTAATTTTTGTTTAACTAATTTAGGTATTTTGCCAAGATTATCGTGGTCGCTGGTGGGATAGAATGGCTTTAAATTTAGAGCAGCATTTAAAGCAACCACAACAAGTAAGCCAAAATAATGTTATTAATCTATTACATTTATTGGTATTTAATTGATAAACATTATGAAATGCAGTAATATTTGCTATAAGCTTCTTTTTCAAGCTTTATCATATTTGTTTTATAAAATTTATTTTACCTATATAGATTTATTAAGTTTAAATGGATGAATCAGGATTCGAGAAGATTCCGTATTAGGCAGAATTAATATCATTTGTTTAAAAGAAGGTTATTATAGCTGTTGTATATGTTGAAAATTGTTATATGTATGTATGTATATATATGTAAACATGTAAGATGGATACAAATACAAAAGATTGATGAATGTATATAAGAGTAGAAGTAAGCAAAATATGTCTTTACAAATGTGGAAATAATGTGTTAAGCATAAAATGTAAATTAAACTAATGTAACTAATCTTAACTAAATAATGTACCTAATCTTAACCACTTTGACATATAAATAATTATAAAATCTGGCATATAATCTAGTAATGGATACTAATAAAGTGTATTTTTTGTTTATTTATTATTTTTTCTTTTGCTTGTTACAGAAAATTTATAAAATGAATACTCACATTTTACATGATATTATACTTTGTAAAATACTTTTACTTTCCCCTGTCTTTAAACAAAGCATTTTATACTTTGTACAAGTTTTCTTACTTTTTTCATGATGAACAAAATTTCTTCACTTCATTTTGCTTTCTAAATAATTACAAAAATATGTAATAAAATTTCATTCTCTTTTACTTTAATTTCTAAAAAGTGTAAGCTAATTAAATTATAATTATGTAATCTAATTTACTTTTCTAATCATCCTTAGGCTTTAGAAGCAATAAAAGAGGTAATGAAAGATAAGAATGTTAGAGTTGGCTATCGTTACTCACTTCTGACTAGAGCTTTGCGAATTTTGAAATCTGTAGATGTAAAGGACGAACTTAAAAAAGAAATTCTTGAAGCTGCCAATGTGATTGAAGCACCAAAGGTAACATATTTATCTTTTAAAAAAATTATGGTTATATATTTCTCCTTTTTCAGTTCTAAAATGATAAAATGTTTCAGGAAATAACTGATTACTTGTGCTGTGTAAATTAATAAAGGTTATTTCAGGGTTCTTTCTAGCTATTATTGTATATGTAGAATCAAATACATTTATATGGTCACTGACTTTTAGTTATTACCTATGTAATCATTGCATAATCTGTATACCCACTTAAAATGCCACAATTTAAGGACTTTAATGCGATTTCCAATAATTCATTTTGTAGTTTATCGTCTTTTCTCCTATCGGATTCTGTATGTGCTCAAAAATGTTTCTAGAACTTGATAATAATGTTCATTCAGTAAGCAGTTGGCAATATTGCAGTCTTTCAAGCATTGTATTCCTGAGCCATTCAGAACAAATTACATTAAAAAGCTCTTCCCTTGTCCATTTTTCTTAGTCTTTCACTGAACACATTTCATGCTCATTTCTTGAACAAATTTGTGTCTGAAAGAATAATTTGCAACATCAACACTCTCTAGGGTATGCTCTATGTTAATTCTCATGATTTGAGGCAACACATTTAATATATTGGTTTACTTGTTAATAGATTTGCTTGCATTCAGCAGGGTTGTAAAATAGATATAACAAAAAAAAGTTGCTGAAAAAAAAATAGTCATTTCTTTTCAAAGATCAGGGCTAGCTTTTGAAAAACACATGAAATACTCAGAACAAATGTAATAATAAGTTACCTTCAAATTCATTGTTTTCTAGTGAACTGTGGGGTGGGGGATGAAAAACTAGCAATATGCATAGTAATTATTGCATGAAGTTTAATATTCCTATAAAATGAATTAATCTAATAATATTATATTCTTCTATTTATTGCACTTTCGATTTTTTAATTTGTTTACAGACTATACTTACAAAAAAGCCTGTGTTTGTGATGTAACTAAAATAGGAATATTTTCTTTTAATGTATATATTGTAAATTCTTTATAAGATCACTTTTGTATGGTCTTCACAATAAAATATTCTCAATAATATTATCTTCAAAATAAAATATTATTTGAAGCAGGTTAATGATGTAATTTTCAGCAGTCGATGTATTTTACTTTTCTGAAATAAGGACACCATAAATTTTAATCTTAAAACATGTGCAATGCCCAGGGGTGGGCAATTTTCAGAAAATCTTACCAACAAAGGATTTATTTTACCAGCTAGCAAGAAGCAACGTACAGTTGAAAATTGTTATGATAGGATTTACGCAACTGCAAAAATAATTCATTACTACTACAATACATTTTCATAATTTTTTTTTTCAATAAAATTAAGAAAACATAGAAGAAAGTTGAGTATAAGATAGAACTTAGTACCTTATTTATATTGCAGCAATTAGGAGGGTTGCAAAATATAGCTAATAAGTAAAAAACAACTTTTCTGTAGCCTGGAATTTTTTTAAAACTTCTTAAAGATTCACTCCCCTTGTCAAAAATCCACGCACCAGTGATGAGTAAAATGATGTAATTTCCCAACCCTGGCAATGACATTTAAATCATATTAAGTACATGAATTTAGCTTAATTTTTTTTTTTATCGAACTCAGCCTTCAGTGTAATTCAACCCTTCCTTTCCATACCAACATAAATTTTACTTTTCAATTTATTGTATAAATGAAGTCTGAAGTGAATCTGCTTATTTTGATTTAGTTCAGACAATCCAGACAAAGAAATGTAATATGATAAAAACAATAGCAGGGGTGATTGTGCTCCGGGGGTACCCC
The DNA here is from genome assembly GCA_963931845.1 of Maratus michaelseni. Classification (NCBI taxonomy): domain Eukaryota; kingdom Metazoa; phylum Arthropoda; class Arachnida; order Araneae; family Salticidae; genus Maratus; species Maratus michaelseni. The sequence goes on along the minus strand of OZ007590.1, from coordinate 22,607,399 downwards.
GGATTTCCGGGTTTTTCTGTCGACCCTTCCGGGTTTTTCTTTCGGCTCTTCCGGGGTCATAAAATCATCCTGTTTCGTGGAAAAAATGAATCGAAACTGAAAATATGCCGTCAGCGATGCCGCGGACGCGCTACAGCGCGTAAATTACGCGAAAAAACGGCAAACTTCATCGAAGGATCGTTAAAAAAAACGGCGAATTTCGTCGGAAAACCGTGAAATTCATTTAAAGATTGCGAAAAATGACTAATTTCGTTGACAGATCGCGAAAAAAACGCAAATTTAGTCAAAAGGCCGTGAAAAAACGTGAATTTCGTCTAAAGGCCGTAAAAAAAAAAAAGTATTTTGTAGAAGGATCGCGGAAAAATGCGAATTTTGCCGAAGGGTTACGGAGAAAACATCTACTTCATCAAAGTATCGTGGAAAAAGCTGTCAATTTCGTCGAAGAAACAGCAAATTTCGTCGTTGGATCGCGAAAAACGGAGAATTCTGCCGACAGATCGCGAAAACACGGCAAATTTCGTCGAAGGATCGCCAAAAAACGGTAAATTTCATCGAAAAAACGGAAAATTTCGTCGAAGGATCGTCAAAAAACGGTAAATTTCGCCGAAGTATCTCGAAAAAACGACAAATTTCGTCGAAGGATCGCGGAAAAATGCGAATTTTGCCGAAGGGTTACGGAGAAAACGCCAACTTCGTCAAAGGATCGTGGAAAAAACGGTCAATTTCGTCGAAGAAACGGCAAATTTCGTCGTCGGATCGCAAAAAACGGAGAATTCTGCCGACAGATCGCGAAAAAACGGCAAATTTTGTCGAAGGATCGCCAAAAAACGGTAAATTTCGTCGAAGGATCTCGAAAAAACGGAAAATTTCGTCGAAGGATCGTCAAAAAACGGTAAATTTCATCGAATGATCTCGAAAAAACGGCAAATTTCGTCGAAGGATCGTCAAAAAACGGTAAATTTCGTCGAAGGATCGCGGAAAAATCGCGAATTTTGTCCAAAGGCCAAAGAAAAAACGCGAAATTCATCAAAGGATCTGAGAAAATGGCTAATTTCTTCAAAGAGCCACGGAAAAACTTTGTTTTCGTCAAAAGACTGTAAAAAAAAACATGAGTTTTGTTGAAGGATCGTGGAAAAAAAATGCGAATTTCATCAAAGGGCCACAGAGAAATGCAGTTATGTAATAAGTTATGGTGTAAATGGATATCAGTATTTTGCATCGGTAATTTTCAGGACTTTTCACCTGTGTGTCAATAATTTTCAGGGTTTTTTACCTTGTGTCACAATCACCCCTGCAATAGGTACCAACTTTTATCTGTTAAACTGATAATTAAAAATTAACAAAGAATTAATTATTATTTAAATAAATAAATAAATAAAAATGTCTCCTATAAAATAAGAAAACAACTTACACTGCATCAAAATTATGATATTTTTTAGATCAGATTTACAGATGAGCAGCAAAAGTACTTCACTTATTCACAAAAAAGCTTTCGTCGTTGCAATCAAGATTTATAAATTGCTCTAAATGTAGTTTTATTATTGGGAAAGTCGGAGCTGGAAAAAGAACAGTAATCAAAGAAATTCGTAAAAGAGTTACCAAGCAGTTGTGACCGGAAGCTATAATAGCTTTGGCTCGAACAGGTTCTGCTGCAATTAATGTCCAGGGCAAGACAATTCACTCTGGGCTAAAATTACCAACATGTTTTAAATCATTCACTGATTTAGGAAGTGAAGCAGCAAGAAATCTACAGCTCAGCATGGAATTAGTGTCATTTCTCATTATTGACAAATGTTCAACTTAAAAAAGTTAATGAGACAAAGCGACAATCAGAAAAGACAGTTTCGATAGACTCTTAATTCGTTTTCCGTGGGCCAAGTCATAGACGAGCAATACGCATCCCTTATGCAATAACGTACAGCTATACTGCCTCCGTCTGAGCTTGAAATATTTCAAGATTCCATACGCGTTTTTCCCACAAACAAGCAAGCTGGAGAACATAAACAAGAAATATTAAAATTCGTAAATCAAAATTGCCAGTGGCAAGAATATTAGCAGACCATAATAATCAAATAGCAAGATGGATTGAAGATGATCATGTATCTGGATTTCAGGCTGAATTTTTTTTAGAAATTTGATGCAGAGTTACGTTACATACCAATCTGTGGACAGAGTGATTATTAGTAAATGGTGCACTTGGGTATGGCAGAAGATATTGTCTACAGTTTATGACTTCGACCTCTAGGTTTGCCACAGGCTGTAATGGTTCATTTTGATGATTATCACGGGCCATTTCTCACTGAAAGACTTTTCCCTGTCACACCTATAACTAAATCTTGAAAAGAAAACAGAGTCTCATGCTCCTAAACTCAGTTGCCTTCAACAGTTGCATAAGCTGTCTCCAAACATAAATCCTAGGGTTTCACTTTATCAAAAATTGCTGTGGACATTGCTATAAAAGAGTTGTCACTTGGAGCAATGTCGCTTTAACACTAGAACCGCGATGGCAAGTCATTTTGACCCATACTAAATAAATAATTGTCGATTTACACCAGAAATGTTTTAATAAATTACGTTAAATATATACCGAACAAAAATAAGTTGAATGAATAAGTTAAATAGTTTTAAATAAAAATTCTGGTGTAAAATATTTTTACAGTTGAACTTCAATTATCCGAATCATTTGGGATTTTCGGATAATTGGATTTTTTCAAAAAAAAAAGGGGTAAATTTTAATTAATTACTGTATGTATGTTGAAAATGGGAGAAAAAAAATTATTTTTAAAGAAACAGAGCTTTTAATTAATTAAATGAAAAGGCAAAACTATTACATGTTAAGCGTATGTACAAGTGCTGTACATTAGTACAGTATGTACATACCGTACTGTAAATGAAAGTCATTACTTGCTGAACATCTCGATCAAAGTAAGCTGTTTGACAGTCTTCATCTGTTTTCGGGGAGCCAAGTCGCGCACCCGCTTGACAGTCAGAAGTTGCATGTGGTCACACTCGGGCTGACTCTCCATCCACTTCAACGCAGTTTCAAGGCCGGCAAATACTTCATTAGCTGATGGTCCCGTGTATGCTTCAACGTTGACATTAAAGTCATCTTCTTCCTCGACACTTTCTTCTCTCACACTTCCAATGAGTTTATCATCATTTAGAATTTCGGCGGGAAAGACAGTAGTGCGCATAGACAGAATAATTATTTTGGGAATTGCAGTACGTTTCCGTCTTCATTTGTTTTTTCTGAAATTCTGAAAGCGATTCGGATAGTTGGAGTTTGGATAATTGGAGTTCTACTGTACTTGAGTAAAATTTCCCATGGTTCTAGTGTTCCTTTCGCAAAGGATAAATTTGACCAAATTAGAAAAATGGAGGCACTTGCTGATAGGATACTTTTATGTTAGCCGGGCACCAGTGATACATATATATATATATATATATATATATATATATATATATATATATATACACATACAGGAGTCGTAAGTAGTGCGCTACAAGTAGCGAAACTACAGTAGTCGCTACTGTTGACAGTAGTTTGTAGTGTAGTGCGCTACATTTTGATCAATGTAGTGTATCGAGTAGCACGATACAAAAAGTCAGTAGTTTGTAGCGAGAACCATCTCTACTTTTAACGCTACTTCTGGAATTTAAAAAAATGTGTCATTCTGAAAATCACATGGCTGAAATCTGTTTCTTTTGTGCAAAATTTGTTCTGGCCAACAATTTGCGAATCTCAGTATCAAATCTCAATAGCAGCGTAATATCAGTGCATCGCATGAAGTCATAGATTTTTCCCATCAGCAGTTGCTGCTAAAATCAAATACTAACCCACCAAAGGAAGTAATTTTATTGCTGGCAACATTTATCTATTTACTTGCTGTTAGGTCTTCATGTTTTAATGCCGCAATTCTTATTATAACAAATTGCTTTATTTACAGATTTACTTATTGTTTGCATTCAGAGTTGTTTTTCAGTAATGTTCTAGATTGTACTATCTTTTAGATAGTATAATCTAATAGATAATATTTAGATGGTTTAGCTCTCCTAATTTTGCTACGAAATAATAAACTAACTTATAAAACTAATATTTTGGATGCAAACACAAAACATTTTCTTGTATCTTATCTTTCTTAATATTTTAATGTCCTTTGTTATGTCAAATTTATTTAACTATATCAGACGCAATATAATGAGGGGTCGTTTTATTATTTAATTTGTAAATTCGTACAGTAAAACCCCAATAATTCGGGTTAATTGGGACCAGACCCAATCCGGATTTTCAAAAATCCAGATTATCCAGAGAATGATAAAAAATGAAGGCTTTCTGTCGGAGTTTTCTTTAACGCTTTCTGTCGGATTATTGGACCTGATATAGGTAAACCACGATCTCTTTCTGTGCAAAACCAAACGAATAACACTTCATCCAGCGTTTCAAGTTTAGCTTTTTTAACATTCTTCCGATTGTCCAAACCGTCGTTAGAAATTGATTTCGAGCAAAAATCCTCAATTGTTTTTCGATTTTTCTTTCATTCGGACACTGTCGAGGTCCCTACTCCTAATTCACAAGCAATCTTTTTTAAGGGTTTACCTTTATCAATTCTATTCAATGCTTCCAATTTCTTTTGCATAGTCACAAAGTTATGTTTTCGTTTCATCGCCATAGCTAAAAATGTTAGCATATATTTATAAAACACTGCACGTGAAAGGAAAATGTCTGGTAGGATTTCGGTTGATACATTCTCTATGAACGGGAGGTCGGATTCTAGGAAGCAGAGCAGTGACAGGGGGGTTTCCGCAAGTGATAGTATAAAAGCATTTTGTCACGAAGACAAAGAAACAGTCCCGAGAGACATGAGACCTATGGGCTGGCTGACAAAGATCGGAAAGCGATACTCATCAGTCAGTGGGTCTATAGGGATTATTTTACCTTGCTTTCTTGCAATGCTAAGTAAAACTTTATTCTGCGGTGAGCTTTTGAAGACATTTCTAAGTGGATTAAATAGAAAACTGTAAAAATTGGAATTGCCAAACTTAAAGAGATACATTGTTGTTTCTTTGAAAGATAACATCAAAGAGTTTAAATAAGAAAGCTTAAGGTGTTCTTCCAAAAATATTTAAGAAAATACTTTATTCAGAATACGAGGATGAAATAAATTAATGTTATGGAAATTTGCCAATCACTTCTCAAACAAAAAAAAAAATCGACCAGACCGATCCGGATTGTCCAGAGATCTAGAATAACAGGGTCCGAATTAGCGGGGTTCCACTGTACTTTCAATTTCTAATATAAATTGAACCCTTTGACAAAATCTGAAAGTAGCAAAGTAGACACTACTTTTGAAAGTAGTTTGTAGTTGCTACTTTTTAAAACAAGTAATTGTAGTTAACTACATTTTAGATGAAGTAGTTGTAGTTTTAGTTCGCTACAATAAAAAAGTAGTTTTTCCGACCCCTGTACACATATGTATATGCATATATATGTATACACACATATATATATATATATATATACATGAAAGGATAAAAAGTTAAACCCTTTTAAAATGCAAAATTTATATTTAAAATTTAAAATCCCCCCAAGAAAATTTTCTAACTTTATGAATCCGTATTTAAATCTAGTTTGCCCCTGTTATCTTGGTTTTCAAACCATATAATTATTACTTTCATCCATCAATTTCAATCTATCTTTAAGATAAAAAAGTGCTGTATTTCTTGCAGCCATTTTGTGGCACACAGTTCTCGGCCAGACCTTGTTGTCGTCATAAGACCCCAGACATCAGTCAAAAGCTAATTAACCAATTAACTGTCTTTCTCCTCTCATTCTCAGTAGCGCATTCTAGCAGAAAATATTTGAGTTAAGCTGTAACAAAAAGAACAAGTGTGCCTTTTTCGTGGGCTTTTACCCGTTTCCACCTGCTAAGAATACATGCAGCTGGTGTGCTGCTCGGTCCCAGTCCGAAAATTGCAGTCTTCGAAGGGCTAGGCTCAGTATTCCAGACGATGAGCCTGTAACATCGGCTCTCACTACCACTGGGTCTCACTTAAAAAGAGTATGTAACTAAAAAGGAAATAAAGTCAGATTCCAGGAAAACACTGTCTTCATTTCGCACACAACTACACACCTCAAAAAGAAATTTCAAGTACGCCCGTGTTATCAGAAACCTAAAAGAACTGGTATGACGAAAAAAGAACGCGAGTATCTACGTAACATACCGTATTGTTACATATACATATATTATATACAGTGGAACTTCCCTTTAACGAAGTCCCCATTTAACGAAGTTTTCTATTTAACGAAATTTTCTCCAGAACTTTGACTTTGAACACCATTAGCATGTAAATTAATCTCCATATTACGAAAAATATATTCTATAAACGAAGTTTATTCCACTTTTGTACGTGTACAGAATTCAAACTA